>CM060709.1:260798056-263230556 GCA_030686995.1 Artemisia argyi | reverse complement strand
TCTTTTATTGATTAATTGGTTTGTCACAATTGCATGGGTGAAGGGTTGCATTCCTTAATACCATTTGTGGGGCCGTGTACGATCTTCCCCAACTCTATAAGCTTCTTTATCTTCCTAGGACGACACATTTAGTATCCTATCATGGCCTCATTAATAGTCACTTATGCATTTAATACAACCAATAAAACCGTAGTACACATCCAATTACGTTTCTTAAGACGTTCAAGCAAGTTACCAATTAGGAGATTAGCCAGTTTTCTTAAACCTAACGCTCAAATCAATCACCCACAACAATTAATGACAAACCAACAACCAACAATCAATAACTAGGTTTCATTAGATCTAAGCAAACACAAGTAAATCTAAGCTAGCATGTTAAAAGAAAGAAAAGCATACGATATAATCAAACAACACATAGACATATTGAATGATTAAAGGATAACTCATCTTTAATCTAAGCTAGCATGTTAAAAGAAAGAAAAGCATACGATATAATCAAACAACACATAGACATATTGAATGATTAAAGGATAACTCATCTTTAATTGAACATGGAAGAAAAGAGGGTTTGGAACCCTAAAATTGCTGCAAAAGTCGACTAGGGTTTGTACCCAAAAGTTCCCTACCAAAAGTCCTCTTTCATGAATAAAAAATCGAAAAGTATATATAGATTTACATTGGTGACGGCGTCCCCTTTTAATGGTTGACGTCGTCATCTCGCCGTGTTTAGGGTTTCTTGTCGTCAAATCCAACTTCTTGACGCCTTCCCCTTGTAAGACTTCTGGGCCGTCACGCTTTGGGAATAACATGTGACGGCCTACTTTCTGTATAACGTGACTCCGTCACGCCTTATGCTTTAACTTTTCTTCTGGCGCGTCAAGTGCAATTGTGATATCCACCTCTTGTTCCAATGAGTGACACCGTCCCTTTGAAATGCTTGACGCCTTCAGGTACAACTTCCAACTTTGATTCTTGACTTTGTTGTTTTCTTCACTTTTTGCTCCAAAAACGTCCAAAATGCTTCATTTTCCAGAATTCTTCTCAAAAGTACCTAAATTAACAAAAGAAACATTTTAAGGTAATAATTGATCATATTATCACGACTTAGGGCTTAAATGACCCCTTAAAAGCGTAACAAATTTCTCCTCATCAAATACCCTTACACTTGGGATTTGCTTGTCCTCAAGCAAATGAGCTTTTATTCTAATCAAAATACAAGCTAAGGGTCATTTAACATTAATATAAAAGTAATTACAACAAATGATCGTTCCACCTTAATCAAAATGAGCATGGAAATTATACACTAGCACCTTACAAATAGTGTTTGGATACTCTCATCTCTCGGGTGTTATAAACTATATATAACTCATGGAAATGGAAAAATATCACTCACTAACTGTCATAGCAAATAGATTACCATATGCTTGGTAAAGGATCGAAAACCTCCACCAGTTGGCGTAAGCACCTAGGAACACTATCAAAGAGGTCTTTTAAAGGGTTATAATGTTAGGTGTGGGGGTATGGAAAACACGGTTTGTTGGATAAAGGGATATTTTACTGGTGGCAAGTTAATTATCTTAGTTAATTACATGTAAAATACGGCGTTGCTAAGCGAAGACTCGACTCGACTTGAGCTAACTATGAAATAACAAAAACTTAAAATAAATATAAAAGGAAACGGGATGGTAGTCCGTATGTTTTTTCCACTTTTCTTTTTCTAATTATTTTGCGCTTTTCTTGATTTTTTCGATTTTTTTCATACACTCTTGCCCTACCATCCAAAATAATACATCAAGGGGGCTCGGTTCTCCCCTTACACTTGAACTTTTACATACTTTACATGTAACTATTCTAAGGACTCGAATCAAGATAATTAAAATACTTGGAGTACTTTAAAATATTAACACACATATGGGGGTAATAAATGATGTTCTACCCCATTACTCCATTACACTAGTACTTTACCCCTAAGTCCCAATTGTCCTAAAACAATATGTACGAGATATGACTCGACTTAGCAACCATGTAATCAATTAGACAATTAACAAAGGGTTAAAACAAATAACAATAATGCACTAAAGATGAGTGCATACAAGGAAGGATAAGGCAATTTGGGTGTACATTTGGGGTTGGATTGTAAACAAATTCTTCCTTTAAGTAAAATGCTTAAAGTTATAAACGAAAAATATAGGCTCTGAGGGGTGTACTAGGGGTATCGTGTACTAAAAATGAGTACATCGCAGAGGTGTGAGAAAATTACTTGACCAATGAAGTCAATGTAATTATATTACAGGCTTAAATAAAGGGTTATCCTAATGCCTCTTATCATGTAGTAAATCCTAACTACACGAATGTAGTCTCACTAGCGGTCTCGGGATGAATCACTAATGCAAGTTCTAGAATCTAAATACTACCGGTACACTCACAAGCAATAAAGATAAATGCTTTTTCCTAAAGATCTAGGGGCAAACCTCACACATTTGGGGTGGAAATTTTTGAGTGGTACGGTTTTTGTGGTAGTCATATAACTCCTATCTTTGAGACGCATATTAAGACTAAAGTTTCACTCCTATATGTCGCAAAAAATTTTAAATTTGGTGCTAAAATTACCCTAACAAGTGTTTCTCTCAGTTTTATTACACATCTACTATTAGACAATGACAAAAATCAAGTGCAATTGTAATCTTTAAGGAATCTTCATTTACCCCCTTATACTTAAGCCGAACATTATCCCCAATGTCCAATAAAAAAATGTAAAAGTAAAGAAAATGAAAGAGTGAAACAAATACTCCCCTGATTCATTCGGTGTGGATGTTGTAGTAACATGGTTAAATCCTCCTCCAATAAAATGTGAAAACTCCAAGATTAAAGCAGCGCCAAAATCTTGATTATCCATGTACATCTCTTGTCCAATATAACCTGTTAATTAGCTGAGAAAACAAACAAGAAAACCTAGCGTAAAACCGGCGGTAAATCTATATAAAATTAAATCCTAGTAAGCAAGTAATGATATAATGCTTGTGGAATGAATGTTTGCAGATTCCTGGAGTTTATAAAATACAGATTTTACGAAACTTTACAATTCCGACAGAAAAACAAAAACTGCAAAATTTTCAGAAAACTACACCTGATGTCGTCAGGTGTTGCCTGACGCCGTTAGAATTGATCTGACAGAATTCTTATATTTTGTTTCCGGAAAATTTCTAGAAAAACCTATGTTCTAATTCCTGGGATCCTACAAAACACTCATTGTGACTCGACACAAGCATTTGAATCAAACAAATACTAATATGCATGTTTATATCTCATTGTTATCGTTCATGTTCAATCCGTTCTTTAAAACAAATTTGGATTTCCCTTACACTTATATTTTGTAAAATACCTTTGTATGTAATTAAGACGAGATTAAAAACAAAATAAAGAATTTTTACAAAATGTTTGACACATGAACAATAAGCAATAAAAACAAACATACATACGGAAGCATATAAAATCAAATAAACAAACAAAGAAATAAAGCTTGGGTTGCCTCCCAAGAAGCGCTTTCCTTTATTAACGAGTCTTGTAGCTAGACTCAAAGTCATATCCTATTACGTGACTTCGTCGTTGGTCACATCCTCTAGGTATCGGGTTTGGTTTTGTATTCCGGACCTAGTTGTAGACATCCTTTGTAGAACCCAAATATTTTCTTCATTACGTGGTCTACTCTACGTCTATCTTCATCATTCCTATAGTAGACCACTTGCTTACGCTCCTTCTCAAGGGTTGATAAAAGTCGGTATTGCTTTATCTTATATAGCATTTGGTAGGCTATCACATCGGTCTCCTCCTTGAACCTAACTATTCCTAGAGACGGGTCATAAGGCCTTTTAGAGACCTCAACAAATGGCTTTCCAAGCACTAATTGAGTTAATCAACTATCTATTACCGGACAAATATCTTCTACAATCACGAAATCAGTAACATACGTGAAGTTTCCTACAAAAACATGCAATCCCTTAACTCTTCCCACAAAGTTATTTATCCTACACATGTTAGGAAATATCCTAGGTTCAAGGTGCTTTTTCATTATCCAACTGTAATGGATCCTAGTCATAATGTTTATGGGAGATTTAAGATCGACGTAAGCTTTCCATACATGCACATGCTCAATGTTGCATGTTAAGTTGATATTAGATGGATTGCTGATGCGTGAGAATTGCACCAGGCTTTACCTCTCAAGGGATCTCGAGAAGCTTACAACCCCCACCAGGCAGTGTACCTGATCATTGTAGTATAGTATAGTGACAAGTACCGGGGGATTGATCGTTCAACTCAGGAATAGTGTCGCTAGGATTAGAAAGCATAAAAACTAGGTCTAGAGGTGCGGGATGATTCTTTTTGTATTTTTATATTTTTATAAAAGCAATTAAAATCTCGGGTTTTGGAAGAGTGGGCGGAATTAGTTGCTAGTCAACTAACCCAATAACTAAAGATGCAATCAAAATAAAATAACAAAAATGAAAATAAAGCTAATTACTAATGTGGTGTGAACAATAAATGGGAAAATTGTGTTTACTTAGATTTCATTACTCCCTAGATATCTTTTACAGGTTGATAGTTTGTTACAGTTGCGTGGATGACGGGTTATATTCCTTAATACCAATCGTGGGGTGGCGTACGTACTTCCCCAACTCTATAAGCTCCTACTTCACTCCTATGTCGAGCCTGCAAGAAGCTCCTAACATGGGATCATTAGAATTCTCTCATGCATTAAATACAACCATAAAAACCTAGTACGCATTGGTTCATGCTTCTTAAGACGTTCAAGCAAGTTACACTATGGAAGTCTGCCAGTTTTCTTAAGCCTAACATCGAAATCATTCATCCATAACAACTATAAACAAGCAATCAACCTATAATCAACATCTAGGTTTCACTACATCTAAGCAAACACACAAGAGATCTAGCCTAGCATGTTAAAATCAAGACAAGCGTGAGATATATTCAAACAAAACATAGACATATTGAATGAATTGAAAGGATACTTATCTTAATTGAACATGAAAGGTTTCAAGGGGTGAAAACCCTTGAAAATACTGATAAAATCGTGCTAGGGTTTCTCCAAGTCGTCCCTAAAATTGTCCTCTCTTAATGAATGAAAATTACAAAACTATATATAGATTTTCCAATGTGATGACGTCAAGAAGAAAATTCTGACGCCGTCAACCCGCCGCCCATAATAAAATCGGATTGCCTAGATCCAGATCTGACGCCGTCAAGAGTAAATTTCCTCTGGCCGTCATGAGTAATGGGGCCATGACGGCCTATTGTGACGCCGTCATGCCCTAGTGTAAAAACATTCTGGACCGTCATGGACTCTATCCTCTTCACCTCTTGTTTTCCTCTTGACGCCGTCATTAAGAACTTGGTGATGCCATCAGGTACTGTTCCCAGTAAGGAAAATTAAGACTTTGCCGTTTTCTTCACTTTAATGCTCCAAAAACGTCCAAAATGCTTCCTTTTCCAAAATTCACTCCAAAAGTACCTAAAATCACAAAAGGAACGATTTAGGGTAATATTTGATCAAATAAATTCAATTCCGGGCTTAAATGACCCCTTAAAAACAGATCATTTTTCGCCTCATCATATACCCTTACACTTGAGATTTGCTTGTCCTCAAGCAAATGCGCTTTTATTCTAATCAAAATACAAGTTAGGGGTCATTTAATACTAATATAAAAGTAATTACAACAAATAATCGTTTCACTAAAGACCAAAGACAAGCACGGAGGTCATACACTAGCACCTCACAAATAGTGCTTAGATACTCACATCTCTCGGGTGTAATAAAGTATATATCACAATATGGAAATGGAAAACATCTCTCACTACCTGTCATAGCAAAATAGAATACCATAGGCTTGGGAAAGGATCAAACCTCCACCACATGGCGTAAGCACCTAGGATAAACTATCAAAAAGGTCTTTTAAAGGGTTATAACGTTAGGTGTAGGGATATGGAATACACGGTTTTGTTGGATAAAGGCAATCTTTACTGGTGGCGAGTTAATAATCTTGGTTAATTACATGTACAATATGGCGTTGCTAAGCCAAGACTAGACTCGACTTAAGCTAATAAATAAGAAATAACAAAAACATAAAATAAACATAGAATGAAACGGGATGGTAGTCCGTATGTTTTTTCTCTTTTCTTTTTCTCTTTTTTTTCTTTTTTCTTGATTTTTCATTTTTCCTGGAGTTTATAAAACTTAAGAATTAACAAAAACCTTAAGACTCCGTTAGAAAAACAAAACTAGCAAAATTTCTAGAATTTTACACATGACGCCGTTAGGAATTAATTCCTGACGCCGTCAGAAGTGATCTGCAGAAATCCTTACGTTAAGTTTCCTGAAAATTCCTGGAAAACTTATGTCCTACTTCCTGGAAAATCCTACAAAACATCATTATGACTCGATACAAGCATTTGACTCTAACAATTACGAATATACATGTTCATGTAATATTGTGGAGAATCATGATCAACTTTGTTTCTTAAAAACATATTTGGGGTTTCCCCTTACACTTATCTTTTGCGAAATACCTTTGGATGAACTTAGGACTAAGTCAAACGACAGAATAAAGTATTTTCATTATTTTAGTTTTGAAACATGATCTACCAACAATAAAAATAAAGCATGCATACGGAAACAAATAACAATCTGTGGAAAACTAGAAGGGGGGTTGAATAGTTTTACGTCTTTTTAATTTGTTATAAAAAATAGTTTTATTGTTTTTCTTAGTTTTTAAAATTTAGATTCGATAATATATGATCTCAAGTCTTGCACAATATAAACAACTATCAATAAGTAAGATATAGCAATGATAAATAAAGAAATAAATAAGAGATGGAAAGATCGAACCGCGAGACAAGAGATTTATAGTGGTTCGGCTACAAGGACACCTTCCTTGCCCTACTCCACTCCCCGAGCACCTAACTCGAGAGTTTTCTTCACTATATCAACAAGCTCCCTTATGGCGGAGAAAACCTTACACACCACAACTTCTTCACAACTAAATCACAACTTCTACACAACTTCTTCACACCAATCTACTTCACAACTAACTACTCCAAGCCTATCTTCTTCACACCAATTTTCTTCACAACTAACAACTTCACACCTAGCTTCTTCACTAAAATCTAATTCCTAACTTTTCTTCTTTACACCAAACAACTAACTAATCACACAATCAATATACCTAGCACAACTATCTACAATCAAATATTCACAACAATCTTCACAAAGAATTATGTAAATGATCTTGATGATGCACCAACAACTTGGATGTGAAGGTCACAACAAGTTGTAATACTTCTTGTCTTTGAGGAAAGAAGTATTCTTCTCTTGCACTTGAGAGGATGATGTTTGAATCTCTTTGAAACAAAGGATTATGTATTTATGATCAAAGGATTGAGAGAATGGAAATGGGGATCTAGAACAGAAAGTTCAGGAGTGCAAAAGGTGAGAAAATTCTGTGGGATGAACCAGTATTTATAGGGAGAAAAAATACTGTTCGAGAGCGTGGCCGGTCCCCTTAATGATTAAGGGGGGCGCCTAAGGAATTAAGGGGCCGCCCCTTCAGAACGTTGGATTTTCTTGTCTTTTAGTGGGGAATATTTTTCTGGATAAAATTTGCCATTTTTGGTTGGAAATTTGAAATCATATATTTATAATGAAATAAACATATTCTTTTAATTCCAAAACTAATTTTGTAAAAGATATAGAATGTTTAATACATTTTATAAAAATTCTAGTGATTAGAAAAATTTCCTTTGATCATGAAATGCAATAAACACTTTGTTTATTCATACCTTAAGTGATATGGATGCAAAGACAAATATTAAGCACTAAAAACTTGTTTACGTCATAAGTTTTAGATTGATGAATTTATGCTTTGTAATTATCAAAACATAGAGATATTGTTAGTATGCTAACAATGTTTTTAGACATTATTTATGTCAACAATCTCTCCCTTTTTGATGATTACAAAACCTTAAACTCATTAGGTCTAAAAAATAATTTTTAGACAAGTATTATTAGAGTTTAACATTCACTTCTCCCCCTTTTTGTAAAATCAAAAAGGTTAATGCTCCCCATTGATGTATGCTCCCCCTCATTTGAGAGCACCAAGGGAATAAGCTATGGAAATCTTGGCTACACAAAATATTAGAAGAGAACAAGACACATATAAATGCAAAGCAATAATTATGCAAATAAAAATAGATTTATTCAAGCATCATAGAAGTGATTAGCATTACAACATTCAATATGCTTAAAGCATATTGATTACAATAAAACAAAAGAAAAGACATTGTCCTATATTGCCTAAGAGAGCACTTGGACTTGCTTGCAACCCATGGTTGATTATTTTATTTGCTTGAAGGAGAACATAAGCATAAGGCTTAGTTGTTAGATGGAGAGGGATATGGAGTGGGGTATGGAGCGGAAGAGGTGGATCTTACGATGTTATATCGTGTTAAGGGTGGTATGGGATGAGGACGAGTGAGGATATATTCAATCCAAGAAATATCTTCACTCAAGTATAGGATTTGTTTTTGAAGGAAGATGCAACAAGGGTAATAGTGAGTGTGGTTTGTAACTTGATCCAAGTTGAGAGAGTGAGGTAGGAAATTGTTGCAGGGTGATGATGGAGGTTGCCCTTTGTTGCGTTGTGCAAGATGCATGGCATTGAGATCACTAAGATCATGGATTTGAGATATTTCATCACGGAACTTTTGCTTTTCCATGGCAATGCGGAGAGAGTCATTGTGTTGATATGGATGAATTTGGTTTGTGTAGCTGGAATTGTAGTTGGATGGTTGATCAAACTTGTATGGATCATTATAAATGGTTGGAGGATGAGATGAGTGGTTTGGCATAAAGGAAGATGTTTGGCCAATGTTGTATGGTTTGTAAAGGGGATCAAATGAATGTCCTTGTGAATTTGGTGTAAAGTTTGGGAAGTAAGTGGTTGGAGGTGTTGAGTGATTTCCAACTTCATTGGTTATGATGGATTTGTTACGAGGGATTTTTCTTCGCCAAACGGGTTTTTTTTGTCATTTTTGCAAGCCTTGAGGCTTTTGGTTTTGGTTTGTTTGGAGAAGTCATGAAGGGATGAATGGAGAGGGTGGAAGATTGGGGATATTTATAGTGTAAGATTTATGTGTTTATGGATGGGTAAGGTTTGTTTGGGAGATTAGGACAAAATATGTTGGTGAAAAATGGGAAATGTAGGTTAAAATGGGCTAAAAAGCAGAAAAGATTCTGTAAACCCGACCATCAGATGGCCGGTCCCCTTAATTAGGGGGCGGTCCCCTTAATGATTAAGGGGGCCGCCTTACAAAATTAAGGGGGCCGCCCATCTAGTGATTTCCAGATTGCCAGAATTTGGTTTTTGGCAGAAAATTTGCAGAAAGGTTGTGTGTTTGGATTAGAATTCAAGCAAGTTCAACTCCTTGAGACAATATAGCATCTATTCTAACTATAATATAGCATGCATGCAAAAACACATAAGCAAAAGAGCAAATAAGCAACACATAATAAGCAAAAGGAGACAAGTAAAGGAAAGAGCACTTAAACTTCCTAAGGCACCTATCTTAGATCAAAGGCAAATGCAACTAGTGAGTCAAACATCTAGTGATGAAACAAGATGACAATGTTATGAGTGATTATGTCCTAGTGTGTGCCTATATGCAACAAATGTGGAGTTGTGATTGTTTCGACTTCTAAATGAAAAGGAAATTCTTAAGAAACAATCCAAAATCTCCTGATTCAATTTTTGCTTGATCATGAATGTCAAAGATATATATTAGATTATATACCTTGACAATTTATGTGAGAGTTTATGCATGATTTTGGAAGACAATGTTTTTAGCATTAGTCAACAATGAAAGGAAAATGATGTTCATGTGATTCCTAGATTGTGAGAATAATTTTTAAAGAAAATTGATTGGGTTTTACAAAAGAGTTTATGCAAAGAAAATAAACTTTCCCAATCTTTAATTTTGTGCTAAATAGATTCCTAGACTCAGAAATGGAGAAGTGGAAGAAAAGAATTTTTTTTTGTCTAAATGCAATAAAATTTAGTCAACTTGTTTCATCATTCCTAATCCTAAACGCAAGTGGTTGAATAATTCACGCTTAAGGGGTTTTGTGAATATATCCGTAATGTTATTTTCCGATGCAACTTTTTCTATAGATATGTTTCCTTTTTGTACATTATCCCTAAGAAAGTGGTGGCGTATTTTTATATGTTTAGTCCTAGAGTGTTGCACCGGATTTTTACTCAAATCTATCGCACCTTTGTTATCGCACATAATGGGAACATTTCCTAACCTAACGCCATAGTCTACGAGAGCTTGTTTCATCCATAGTGCTTGTTGACATGCCTTTCCAGTGCTTACATATTCGGCTTCTGTGGTAGAAATAGCAAGAGCGTTTTGCTTCTTCAAAAACCAAGATGTTAGACAACATCCCATAAACGTGCAAATACAGCTAGTGCTTTTTCTATCTACGTAGTCTCCCGCATGATCCGAATCCGCATAGACGATGGTTTCTATGCGGGATCCCTTAGGATACCATAATCCTAAGTGTATAGTGCCTTTGATGTATCGGAAGATACGCTTAACCGCTTCTAGGTGAGAGGTTTGGGGATCCTCTTGAAAACGGGCACAAAGGCAGACACTAAACATGATATCGGGTCTACTTGCCGTCAAGTATAGTAAACTACCTATCATTCCTCTATACTTGGTGTTATCTACGGACTCACCTTCACCATCCTTTGTGAGCTTTACTTCCGTAGACATGGGAGTTTTCATGGGTTTTAAGTCTTCTAGGCCAAATTTCTTAAGCATTTCCTTAATGTACTTAGATTGGTTAAAATATATTCCATCTTCTAATTGTTTTATTTGTAATCCTAGGAAGAAGTTAAGTTCACCCATCATACTCATCTCAAACTCATCATGCATGATTTTGGCAAATTCATCACACATGTCTTGACAAGTCGATCCAAATATAATGTCATCAACGTATATTTTGACAATGATGAGATTTGGGTCTTTCCTTTTAGTGAAAAGAGCGTTATCTACCATTCCCATAGAGTAATCATGTTTAATAAGAAAAGCTTTTAATCGATCATACCAAGCTTTGGGAGCTTGTTTGAGTCCATACAAAGCCTTCTTTAACTTTTTATAAGCTTATTCAAACAGCTCAAAGTCCTAATAAGCTTGCAAGTTCAAACCTGATAAGCACTTGGATCCCCATAGTGCTTATTTCTCATATTTAGCCAAAATACCTTTTTTAAAGTTGTTTATTTTTAGTTTATAAAAAGTTTTGTAAAAGAAAATTTCAAAAAAGTCAAAATTACAAATAGTGATAGCTTCTATTTAAGCCATTTGGCTTATTTTCAGCTTTTTCAAAAAGCAAATCTCATTTTTATAATTTTCCTAGGTTCCTGTTGTTATAAAATAATTTCAGTAATTTTTTCATATTTTTCTCTTTTCATTTAGTATTTTTAATAATTAATATTACTTTTTATTAATTAATAATTAGTTAATAATTAGTAATAATTATTTAAAAAGTCCTAAAAATATGTTTTCTGTTTTAAAATTAGTTTTATATTATTTTAGATTTTTCTAAGTTTTAATTTTATTTTTCTAGGCTTATTTTACATTTTCTTATTATTTAGTGTATTTTTAAATAGTTTAAATTTGTTTTTAATTAATAATAATTATTAAAAAGTAGGAAAAATATATTTTCAATTTGAAAATTAGTTTTATAATATTTTAGATTTTTCCAAAGTTATTTTTCATATTTTTAGTGTGATTTCATAATTAGTTATAATTTAGGTTAATTTAAATAATTAATAAGTAATTAGAAAATAGTATTTAATTAATAATGATTATATAAACAATGTAAAAATTAATTTTAATTTTCCAAAAAATTTCTTTTATTATTAGGATTGTAAAAATGTAATTTTCATACCCGTAAGTATTTTATTTCTTTAAAACTCGCGTTTTATTTTGTACGTTCGCGTAAATTTAATCTAAACGTACACGTTTTTAAGTATCTCACTTTCACGTAATCATTCATATATCTTATTTAAGCTATTTCCTTGTAGATTCCTTAGTGTAATCATTCACAAACCCTTTTCTGTCCAAATTCACCCGATCACAAACCCGTTTTCTATACCATCCACACCTCATCGGGACATAACGACCCGGGGAAACCACTATATTCCGCGGAGCATTGACTCTTGGTAGTTTGACTTGGTTGACGATCACCTGGTCAATTAGGTTGACCGTTTAGAGCCAATCAAAATTTTGGCGCCGCTGCCGGGGAGGTGTGCGCGCTATTCTAAACGGTTTTGCGTATTAGTAAATCGGGATATACATCCATTGTATATTTACCACCCTTGTTCATATTATCTTCTTATTTTCTTATAAAAACAAAACCGTTCCCGAAAACATTTTTAATCAGTTTTCAACGAACATAAAAACACAAATACATTTTCTTTCTTATTTGTACAAAATGTTTATCCAAAAATCCAAAAATATTCACCTTTACCCTCTCACATCTTTGATTCTTCATCCCTACCCCTCTATGAACTTTTGATTCTTTCTATGTCTCATCCACACTTTCTTATTTGCCAATGGTGTGGTAATCCTCACAATGGTGATAATTGCCCCAGTTGTGGCATGGTGGAGTCAGGAAACGGGTCTGTCCATAAACAGAATCCCTATTCCTACCATGACACGACTGATTCATTCCATCAGTTACCGTACCATGAGACTCAGCAGTTTTACTGTTGCGAGTACTGTGGTGGTTCACACTATAGTTCTGATTGTCAATCGGGAAACACGCTTGTCTATGAGCAGTTTCCTGATAACAATTATAACTCAAGCACATACAACCCATAGCCACATCAGTTTCACTGTTGTGATTACTGTGGAGGTCCACACTCTAGCTCGGATTGTCAAACAAGGAATCCATTTCCTTGTAACAATTACAACTATTCGTTTTCAGACCCACCTCCACAGTACCATATGATTCACATAACTCCTCATGATACTGAGCAAGACCTTTTACTAAAGGCTCTTGATATATTGAAAGAACTTAAGGAGGAGTTGGTTACTACATCGTTTCAAGACTCTCGTGAGAAATCTATGGCAGAATTACTTGCTGAGGAACGAGATGCTAGAAACGAATTGAGCATGGAAGAAGTGCTAGTCTTAGAACAAGCAGCTATAACACGTGCCAAATTTCGTAAAGCTGCTCTTCTAGACTGTGATGATGATAGTGATAATGAAGACACCCTTGATATCCTTCAATTTTATAAGGGTTCGTTAGATTCGTCATTTGTGATTCCTCCCATCGAAAATCAGGGAGAAAATAATGTGACGGAGAAATTACTAGCAGAAGATCAAATGGAACTTGTACAATCCATGAATGCTAGCTCCTCTCATCTCCCTCAGTCTGTTGTAATCACACCCGAAGTTCACACTCACTCTCTAAACATGGGGGATGAGCATCTTAGCACTGTTCCTAATAAGGAATCGGACGAATTAATAAAGTCTAGTGTTGAGATCCTTGTCCCAATCCCGAGAGAGTCACAGGGAACTTTTGACCAAGTGTGTGATATTCCTTCACCCCCTAATATTCCAAATGATCAAATTGAGACTGTCTCTGATTCCAGTGATGATTGTTTATCTTATGGAGACATTGAGTATGTTGATGCATCCCTTCCCCGCTCTAATGTTGACTTTCTTCTCGAGGAGTTCGCCGATGAACTCACTCACACCAATCCACTTCCACCGGGATGTGGTGATGATCTCTTTGATTTCAAAGATGATCTAGAAGAAGTCGAAGAATTCCTTGCCCTAGATAGTTCAACTTCATATGAAGTTGATGAAAACTATCTTGATTCTGAGGGGGACATTCTTTTCCTTGAAAGCTTATTGAATGATGATCCATCACTCAATTCATATCTCAACACCAGGCTTAGTGATTCAAACACTGATGAAAATTCTTTATCTTATAGAGACATTAGTGATGTTGATGAAATATCTTCTAAGCCCATCATTGATCACCTTATCATGACTCCTCCGGAGTATGATGGCAAGAAACATCATGATCGGGGGGAAAGATTCTCAATCATGAGAATTTTTATTTCTATGACAAATTATCCCACCCTCCCTCCCGGGATGTTTTCTAACCCTAAGAGCTTAACCAACAAAATCCAAATTCAGGAAGCTAAACCTGATCTTGAGGATGTGCATCCTTTCATGATTGTTCTCATGACCTTCTCGGTGCCTTCCTCCCTTCTTCACTCCTTCGGGAATGAAGACACTATCTTTGATCTCGGCATTTTCATTTACCATTATCTTGAGCCGGGATTATATCTCATCGGTGTGGAACTTTCACGTACTTCAAATGTTTGTCCAAACATCTTGAATGAAAGTCCGATTGAGATTGTTTCTTCCACATCATGCTTCCCCATGGACAAATGAATTCGGGGTCGAGTCAAGCTAGCTACTCGGTAAACAAAAACAGTAGCATGCTTATAGGGTTTTCACCCTAAGTGTGGGGGAGTTACCCATGCTATGGTTACAAATAAAGTGAAAAACAAAATGGTATTTCCACATTTAGCTTTGTTAGGTCACAATTTATGTAAACACAAGTATAAGGATGATAGAAATAAGATGAGAGGGAGAGATGGTTGATTAAGACACTATGAGAAATAGAAATGAAAGAGTTTTCTTAGAATAATGAAATAACCAATCAGTTTACTAGTCATATATGACTAGTATATATAGGGAAGGAGTAGGGCAACACTCCCTTCCTCCCTATCTAGTAAAACGAGATGGGCTTAAGGCCCATGGGCTTGCTACATAATCCTTAAGATTAAATAAACATACAAGCCTTAGCAACCTATTACAAGTAAATGACCGAGACTTGATAAATAGTAAAACTTTGATCCCAACAATCTCCCCCTAAGGGTCGGTCATCACGGTTGCTTGACGTCTTTGTCATTTCTTCATCTTTGACTTTCATAGCTTTAGACGTCTTTCAAAAATCATGAGATAAGAATCATTCATCGTTCTTTGTGCTTTGTTCATTGTTGTTGTGATAGTGATCAAGTTATGAAGTTGTCTGCCTTTCGTCACTTCCGCGTCTGTGGTGGTAGTCTGCCATTCCAACATGCTCATACATCTTTGAATTTTGACTTATACATGTACGTAGTCCCCTTTCTTTTACTTAAGATCTTTAGTCTTTATACTTTGTAGATTCTTCTTTTGGCGTAGAATCTTTCTTTGAACTTTGTGTTGCTTTGATCTTTGAGGGAGCTTTTGATGACTTCAAGATGCATGTACGAGCATGTGGAATCTGTCGCCATGGAGATAATGTAACCCTGTATGTAAACAGTTAGCAATAAAACATCCGGTACTTACAGATAAGGAATTAGAGATCGTCAACAACATAGTGTGAAGACTCCTTCTAACCCTTATCAAGGCCGTTCCCATGTCAGATACTCCCTAAGGAGCTTACGAGACCTGCTAAGTAGCTCAATGACTGGGTGAGTCGCTGGGGATCACTCCACGACTGTAGACCGCTAAGAAACCACCGCAAACACTAAGCACAACCCACAAGGAGTTACCGAAGTGACCTGCTGTCAGGGCTGTTTGATGTTGACCCTGGAAGGATTTCCGTTCAATCATTGAGAAATACTTATGTAAATTCTCTCATAAACGTTGTCGGCAGATTGCTAAGATCTGCGAAGGACACGATAATTTATAGCTGGTGCCCATTGATGTAGATCACCAGTTGTAGAAATACTAAGTGTTCCTAAGAGATCTTTGATGTATCTCATGGCTCTAGACTCGAAAAGTGCACACTTAGGTTTCCTATGCGGAGACTAGGGAGGGGTCTCCTGCTTCAATATCATCCATCTCTAAGAGATGAGTCGATAGATTATATCGGTTCCCCGTGAGAATGAAACAAGCTCTTTTAAGAGAACTTGAGTGGTTAAGAAGGTTTAGTGCAGTGCGTCACTGGGTCCATGACGTCTTTGTCTTCAATACCGGTGTCACCTTAGTAACAACCAGTAGCATATGAGTTGAACCCGGTGTCTGCCCTAAGGTTGAACATATGGAGGGCTATTTCTTTTCACCCTTTTCTTTACTTTTCTTTTTAATTCTTCAACTCCTTCTTTCCCCTTTCATTCTTTTCTCCTTTTATCGTATCATACCTAAGGACTTCTAGTTCTAACTATTGGTGATGTCCTTGGGTAGATCCCTCCGGCTCTGGCGGATCATAGGACGGATATTCCTATCTTAATCACCTTATAACTCCATGATTATCTGACAATAGCCAAGAAACCTTTGAAAATCTCTCAAAGTGTTTGTGATTATTAAACATTTTGTTTAACACTTTGAGAGTTTTGTGTTTACTTTTGAGGGGCTCCCCCTTCACATGTGCTCATAAGTGTTTAAATAAATTTGCACATGCGGGAGGAACAAACACTTTTGAATTGATCCACTTTCAGTGAACCTGACCGATTCGAGACACGCTTACATCACTAGTTAGACTAGCTTGAAGTTATTACCCGGCCTGGTCAAATCCACAGAAAGTTTCTCGAAACGGTACATTTCTACTAAGACAAATCCTTTTCGAGACACGCTTACGTGGCTAGTTAAAGAGTTCCATTGTCAGCTTTTAGGTGACAACTAGCTCTAGTAACTAACTTGATGTTATTACCTGTCGAGGATAAGTCTTTTCGAGATTAGTAATTTTATGTTTCGTCAATTCTTGGGTGAATCTGAGTCTAGCTCGCATGAGATTTGTCTTATAAGAAACATTTAACTTTCATATTTTAATCACTCTCACTTTTCTCCCCCTCAAAAATAGCATATGAGATGTTGTTTTTGATAAACTTTTGATTAAAATATGCTTTTTGAGTCTTATGAGGAGATATCAACAAGAACTTGTGGTTTTCAAACGATGAAATTTTTCAAGTGCTCCCCCTCAACAAGTGAATACTTATTGAGGTGAAATACTTGCCTTTTGAGTAGAATCAGAAAATGTTTGATTAATTCTATTCAAAAGTAAGAAGCCTTCGCTCCTTATACAAGGATTGAGGCACTGAAGCGTACCTCAGGGTCCTTTCATTACAAGTACGGGTTGTACACTGTTATGTGTGCACAAGCCATAATTTTAATACAAAATTTGTTTTCTTTTAACAAAATACTCCCCCTCAAATAATGAAGTTTATTCGAGAGATAGTCTTCTTGAGCAGAATATTGAATCATATTCAAGAAATACTTTTTGAAAATTCGTGAGAAGATTCTGCTCAAGGTTTTAGAAAACACAATCAAGTATTATACAACAAAGAATGCTTGAAATTCAAAACTCTTTTACTCTTGAAAGTTGTTTGAGACCCGGAGTCTCTCTTTTGAGTTTTAAAATCTGAAGAAGAAGATTTCCATCTAAAGTTGAACCTCATAGGTTCTTTTTGAAGATTTGTTTATGTGATGAATGGAAAACTTCCGGTATTAGGGATGCCCAAATCAGAGTCATTCTTTTATCGTAGCCAAAGCATTCCAGATTTTGAAATTTTGAAAAGTTTAGAACAACTTTGCTTTGGTCTTCACACTTGCTTTACCGGAGTAAAACGAGAGTGTAGAGTTTGGAAGAAATTTGTTTCTCACCATTTTGAATCCTTTTACCAGTTTTAGCCTTTTAACACATTTAACCCTTTGCCCTCAAAGTATGTTCTGTGAGAAACATTTTGACAATTGTTGAAGTTTTGACTTTCAATGGGATGACATGTACTTGCACACAGAGAAAATGCATCAGGCATAAACAAGTATGCGGATGAATCAAAAACTCATTCTAAATCATCCTAAGTGCTCAGAATTCTCAGATTAACACACAAGATCACAGATTAATTCATTCTTTCACGCGAAATTTTCCAATTATTATCATGGTTTGGGGTTATGATTTGAGACTTTGCACACATGTTAGCATCATAATGCAAGAATATTGTACAAATAAACGCCCTAGTAGTAGCAGCAAAGACATTGACATCTTAAACCCTAAATCACATGGCTACAAAACTATGTTGTATCTAATTGAGCAAACACACCAATCGAGCATTCTTTAGTGTTCTCTAAAGCTATATGAAATAATTAATTAGACTAAACACATAAAAGAAAATGCCCCGATCGATAATTACTTGAACCCTAGTTTCTGATTATGCCTTTTTGACTGTTGAAAACATTTGAAACATTTAGGGAACGATTAGATAACAATGAAGAAATTAGAAACTCACAATCGAAAAGAAATCGAGGATAAAAAATTGTTAGTCTGATTATGTGTGAAACTTTTGAGAACATTTGTGAAAACATTGATGCGAGCCTGTTTTATTTTTTCATGCAATGTCCTTTTACCTAAGTTTAAGACTTTTGTGAACTTTACTCATTAAGGGTTAACTACTTTTCCATTTGAAGTCTAAACTAGATTAATTTGGGATCATTGCAGAAAAATTTCTATTCTCCCCCTCGAATTAGCAATTATTTTGTGAAACATTTTTGCACATTTTGATTTGAGAGATCATAGAACTTTTTGAAAATGAGTTTTTAATCCGAATGGTGAAGAAACATTTTATCCTAGAAGAATAATGATTAGGTGTGCAAACTTCATGATTTTGTGAAAAATTTTCTCCCCCTCAAAACATGTTCCATTTTGACAATGTAAAGCAAAATATGTTTTAATGTAGGAACACAGTTTTGAAGATTAGAAGTTTGTACACAGAGAAAGAAGATTCTTTTTGCAGTTTTTGTATTTTCTTTGTGATAGAATATTTATAAAAAGAGTTTGATGTTTGACTCTCTTAGTTTTTAAGAAAGTTTTGCAAATCATATGGAGTCAAACACCGCATACCAATATGGTGAACTAAATCAACAAACCTTGATGGAGGTAATGCCTTTGTAAATAAGTCCGCCAATTGGTATTCAGCTACAACAAACTCTAATTCAATTGTACCCTTCTCAACATGCTCCTTTATGAAATGGTAGCGGAGAGCAATTTGTATGGCCTTGGAATGATGAATGGTGTTGCACGAGATTGCAAAAGCACACTTTGAGTCGCAGTACATTAAGATCTAGTCAAATACATAGCCGTAGTCTGTGAGCTAATTTCTCATCCAAATGACGTGAGCATAGAAAGCAGACATGGCTACATACTAAGCTTTTGTTGATGACAGTGATGTACAATCCTGCTTCATTGACTGTATCCCTTTGTAACTAAACAAGATTTGTTGCGAATCACTGTACCTTCTGCGTCCAGCTTGTTTTTCCAAATCCATTTAATTCCAATGATGTGTCGAAGGGTGATGTTGTTAGATCGTATGCATATTAGACGGATCCAAATTGCGAGAAGACGACTTTATTATATCAAGAACGGTTGGAGTCGGTGCAAGTGGATTGAAGAAAGCATTTTCGTCATAATTTGCAGGTTGTAGTACTGATTGTTGTTATGGATCTTCAGATGATTGTCTGTTGTTGGAGATGCAATTGGAGGACCGTCTTTATCAACAGTTGTTGTTGTTTGTTGAGGTGTGTCAGGTACTTGATTATGATCAAGGTGTGCAGCGAAAATTGGTGAGACCTCAGAAGGACAGTTTTCAATCGTATCATCGAACAATGGAACAAACAAGGTTTCCAATTCTTTGCTAGAGAGTGACAATGGTTCAGCCGAAGAATCCGGAAAGTTTAGACGGTTGGATGCGGGTCCTAAGCTGTTGTGCTTAGAAGCCATTGCTGAAGTGCTTTTAAAACGGTTGGCTGCGGGTCCTAAGCTGTTGTGCTCAGAAGCCATTGTTGATGTGCTTTTAAACGGTTGGTTGCGGGTCCTAAGCTGTTGTGCTCAGAAGCCATTGTTGATGTGCTTTTAAACGGTTGGTTGCAGGTCCTAAGCTGTTGTGCTCAGAAGCCATTCCATTAAGCTCGGGTCCGAAACTGATTTGTTCCGAAGCCATTCCTGTTATATCTGAAAAGAAGAAAGAATAGACAAAAACAGAGAACATGGAACCCCAAGTGTAATTGGGTTCCGGATGTTAGAAGCATAAAGATGTAGTGTCAATTATCTTCTTGACACTCAGACACACTATATCAATGATTTCCTTTCTCGCCTCAGGGATAGATGTCGTGGATTTCACATTAGTTTTGGTGCAAATGTCTAAATTCTTTCCTGTAGGAATCCACCTAAGACCAATCGATTTGAAAATTCTACCCGTGGGTACCCACCTAGTGTTAGATCTAGGAGATGTTTTCTTTTTAGATGCAGTTGAATGAAATGTTGGAGCATCACTTCGTTGAGAAAACCTACGTCCTATATTGATCCACTTCTTAGGTTTCTGACTTATGACTTTTGGCTCAACGGGTTTGTTTGTCTTAGTCGATTGAGCCTTTTCAAGTGAATTTCCTTTTTGAAGATTTTCTAAAGCACAAACATCATGATTATTAACGCAACTACTCTTAGAAGCTAGCCAATTCCTATTAGTTTGTAGAGTACTCCTAGGTTTTGGTTTGCTACTACTAGCAGTGTTCTGTACTACAGTGGAAGGCATCACACGAGGTTTTGAACCTAAAATTCCATCCTTTTGAAGTAGCGCCTTTTTCCTAGCCTTTTCTAGATCATAGTTCTTGTACATGTCATATGTGCCATAAGACTTTTTACTTTTAATGCTCATTTTAGACACTATTTTCGAACTAATCCTAGATGAGCCAGGTATAATCACGTGTTGAGATATGGCAGACACAGATGCATTTTCCTTAGGCCAAGAATGTGGAGTGACTGGTTTTGTCAAATTGTTTTTCTCAACAACTTGGGAGGTAAACCGAGGTTTTGAAAATTTAGGTCGTTCAGATTTAAAAGCAGTTGGTTGTCTAACCACTGATTGTTTTTTGTTTGTTTGAGAAGGTGGTTTTCCCAAGATTGATGGTTTTGCAAACTTAGTATCCACACTCTTTCCAGTCAGTCTTCTTAATTTGTTTTGCAATGCAGCATGTGCAAACACCTTTGCTTGAATTTGACCTTTTAAAAGCTCATTTTCTTTAACTAATGTATCCACACGTTTACTTAGTTCATTCGAAACTTGACCATTGTTGCCCGAAGTTAAAGATTCATTTTGCAATTTAAGTTCAAGCCAGATGCAATGTGCCTCTAGTTTTGAAAAATCTTTATGAAACTGGGCAATGGTCTTTTTGAGAAGAATGTTTTCAGACTCAAGAGTTTGGTATGATGTTTCTGTTATTGGATTATCATGTAAGGACTCAGACTCAGGACGTTTGTCAAGACATTGTACAACATCCTTGTCAACCTCTCCTTCATTACTGAAGTTAGGTTGCTCAGATTGTTGTTTCTCATTTGCAGGCATAATATGATCAACAGTAGATTGTACCTCAACCATTTGCTCTTTGTCAAAGTTAGGTTCTGTGTCATAGATGGGTATGGAATCTTCCTCAACCATCTGTTCTTTGGCAACGTTGGGCTCTGAGTCAAAAGTGGGTCTGATATCAGCAGAATCAACATCTGTATCATTCCCCAATCTGCTGCTGTCATCTTTCTCTTCCAAAATTTTATCCTGATAGCCTGCATTACCGATATCTGCAGTATTCCCAACAGTCCTTTCATTGTTGATTGTTCCTTCATGTGTCTGCCTTTTACTTCCATACTCCTGTTCATTCAATTCTCTTCCTCATTTTTGCATCTCCAGTTCTTTGACAACACTCAGATGAAGTGATATTTCATTAAGCTCATATTCTAAGCAGCTCAGTCGTGAAGCAAGTTAATCTCTAAAAGCTTCAACCTCCATACTAGTGATATTCTCTCTCCATACATTGCATTCATATTTATAGTGTATGAGAGTTTTAAAATCTATGGTCTCGAACCATTTGAACTGTGTCCTGAGCGGTCTAAATTCTACCATGCAATCACTTCCCTGTACAATTAGCTTTTCTAGTTGAACAATGTTTTCTTGGAGTTTCCTTTGGAAGATTATTTGGTTCATTTCAGTTCCGAAGAATGCAGAAAAGGTACTCCAGGAAGAAAACCATGCATTTGAGAGAATCTTGCATTGAATCTTAACCGATTCAAAATGTGCTAAACAATTTTCTGTAGAATTGATGGCTCTTTTCTCAGCTTCAGTCATCTTTCTCTCTTGTGAACTTGTTTGATACATTTTCTCTCCCCCGTGATTGTTGCGATGAAATCGGAATAATCAAACTAAAATGTATAGTTGATATATCACACACAAAGGTCGAAATACTGAATTCTGATTTTTCCTCCAAAATAATATGAAAAAATTTCTCTCCCAAAATTTTAAAATCACAATGAAATGCAATTTTGAAGTTGCAAGAAAAATTTGAGTATCAAAAATTTTGCCGCCAAATTTCACCGAAAAAAATTTGAATTTTGGCCTAAAAATTTGAATTTTGGGCCAAAATTTTCACTGTTAAACCAAAATATGAATTTCGTGTAAAAATTGAACGTTTAGTTTCTTGTAAAAATTAAATTTTACTCAAATTTTCCAGCCAATTTTTTTTTTTTTTTTTTTTTTTTTTTTTTTTTTTTTTTTTTTTTTTGAAAGAGATATTAAGAAGATATTAGAAAGAAACTTGTGTAAACATGGATCTTGTAGAAGGTATAGATGTAATGCAAATTCTCGAAACTTAGTCAGAAAGCAGTTCTCGAAAAATATGTAATCTCGAAACTTTGGTAATTTCGAAACTGTGTTCTCGAAAAATGAGTGTTTTCGAAACTTTTGTGTTTTAGAAACTTTTGTGTTTTAGAAACTTTTCAGTGTTTTAGAAACTTTTCAGTGTTCTAGAAACTTTTCAGTGTTTTAGAAATTTTCCAGTGTTTTAGAAACTTTTCAGTGTTCTAGAAACTTTTCAATGTTTTAGAAACTTTTCAGTGTTCTAGAAACTTTTCAGTGTTTTAGAAACTTTTCAGTGTTCTAGAAACTTTTCAGTGTTCTAGAAACTTAGCACCAAAACTTTCTAAATTATACAATTTAGAGAGTATACCACGAGTCGAAGTGTTTTCTCACTTATACAAACAAGGGAAACACCGAGTAAGCAACGGGAGCAAGTGTGTTCTCGAAACTTTGTGATTTAGAAACTTTGTGATTTAGAAAGATTGCTAGAATTTTGATTTTGCAAAAAGCTCATCCAAATGAAGTTTGTATTTCAAGATTCTTGTACTTCTAGTTATAAAAACACCAAAACTTGAAGAAAGTTGCAAACTTGATGATTTTTATGAAAATTTTTTGTATTCTAGAAAGTTTGCTAGAATTTTGATTTTGCAAAAAGCTCACCCAAATGAAGTTTTTATTTCAAAATTCTTGTACTTCTAGTTATAAAAACACTAAAACTTGAAGAAAGTTGCAAACTTGATGATTTTTATGAAAAATTTTTGTGTTCTAGAAAGTTTGCTAGAATTTTGATTTTGCAAAAAGCTCACCCAAATGAAGTTTTTATTTAAAGATTCTTGTACTTCTAGTTATAAAAACACCAAAACTTGAAGAAAGTTGCAAACTTCATGATTTTTATGAAAATTTTTTTTTGTTTTAGAAAACAAGCACAATAACCAAAATCGAAAATTTTAAGCTTTGAAACTTCAAAAAGATTTAAACTTTCTTGTTGGGAAAGGTTTATAACACTAGTTTGTAATCAAAAAAGTGTTAAAACCCAAGAAAAACAAGAAAAGTAAGGATTTTTTCTTATAAAACGTGTAGAAGCTTAAAAAATTTCGAAACACACAAGCTCAAATCACTTTTTTTGAAAGAAAGTTTGACACTTTTTTGTTTGTTATGATTTGTAGCACAAGTTTGTAATCAAAGATGTGATAAAAACCAAGAAACAAACAAGAAAGTACAAAAATTTCACAAAAAATCGAGTAGAAAAAGAGGTTTTGGATCGGATTCAACTTAAAAACAAGAACTACACCTTCTTCCGGCGAATGATACCACTTGTTAGTTCACAATTTATGTAAACACAAGTATAAGGATGATAGAAATAAGATGAGAGGGAGAGATGGTTGATTAAGACACTATGAGAAATAGAAATGAAAGAGTTTTCTTAGAATAATGAAATAACCAACCAGTTTACTAGTCATATATGACTAGTATATATAGGGAAGGAGTAGGGCAACACTCCCTTCCTCCCTATCTAGTAAAACGAGATGGGCTTAAGGCCCATGGGCTTGCTACATAAGCCTTAAGATTAAATAAACATACAAGCCTTAGCAACCTATTACAAGTAAATGACCGAGACTTGATAAATAGTAAAACTTTGATCCCAACAAGCTTGTAATGTTACCCTTTTACGTTCTAAGAGTCGGCATAATAGCCGGGACTTTGAATATTGAGAACAATATTCATTCTAAGTGTGGGGGATATTTCGCTATTCTAGCAAATTTTATCACATTTTACTATCCAGTACCCCCGTTTTTGGCAAAAATTAAAAAAAAAAAAAATCACTTGAGTTTCAAAATTTTTGTGGTTATCAGTCCGCCATGTCTAATCGACAAAAGGATTGGCTAATCCAGGAGCAAACGGCTCTTGGTAAAGATATATCAAATCCGTTTATGGTTTGCAATTTGCCCAAAATTGTATGGTACCTCAACTCGCCATATCCTAAAAAGCGAATGAGTTAGCTAACCCGCAAGATTATGGCTTGTTGTAAAGGCAATGGAAAAACCATAATTGGTAATCAGCTCACCAAGATGTTGACTTTGTTCATCAAGAGTTGGCTAGTCCAGAAGCAAACGGCTTTTGGTAAAGACTAATCAAATCCATTGACAGCTAGTGGTTTGCTCAAAATCACATGGTTATCAGGTGGACCATAGTTCTTACTTGAATCGATACATCTGGCTACTCCAGAAGTGATGGCTTTTGGTAAAGAGTTTAAAATCCATTAAGTTTTCAAAATAGTTTATTGCTAGGGACTAGCAATAGTTTAGTGTGGGGGATTGATGAGTGATCAAACACTCATCATTTTTTGGTTAAATCTGAACTGCAAAACATACAAAAACACTCAGAAATGCATCAAAATACTAAAAATATTTCAAAATTGTGTTTCATATGTTTTAGATGCAAAATGAGTAAAAACAAATGAAAAATGTACAAAGTTTGCAAAATTGACAGTTTCAGTCCCCCAACTTTTATAAAATGTCAAAACTAGTCCCTGGTCATTCAAAATATGGAAAATTATCACCAAAGGTCCTTTTAAAATCATAAGTTGTCATATTTAATCCTTTGGTGAAAAATCTCAAAAGTTTTGGAAATTTGCAATTTAGTCCCCAGAGTTTCAGAAATTGACAGGATTGGTCCCTGGTGGGATATTTTTGGATAAAAATCATTTTTAGGTCCTCGAAAAATCACAAGTTTGCAAATATGCTCCTTGGGTGAAGAATTTGGAAAATTTACAATTTGGCCCCTGAAGTTTGAAACTTGGCAGAAAATACCCCCGGGAATTCTAATTTTGAAATAATAACATTTTTTTGGTCCTTTGGTTATTTGAATATGGCAATTTTAGGTCCTTTTAATATCTTTTGGAATATGTCATGTTCAAACCTCCAACTTTCAGCATATTACAGTTTTGGTCCTTGTATTTTAACTTAAAACCAAATGGACCCTTTTGTAATTCATTTACCCAAAACCAAACTTTCCCTTTTATCCTATAAACCAAATCCAAACACAAACCCAACAATCCCAAGCCCAATCTACTCCCTGGCCCAACACCCTTCTAATACCACCCAAGGGTCAACGAGTCAAACCCCTGGTCAAATCCCAGTCAAACCCCATCCCTAACCTCCATTTCCCCCCTAATAACCAGGGAGCTTTGTCCACCCACCTCGCCTCCATAACCACCATACCACTCTTCCTTGTCCCCCACAGTACACCCACAATTAATACTCCCACCTACAATTACCAAACCCACCCAATTGCATTTTCCCTGTTTTCCCGCCAAAACCCATTCAAGGGTCAGGATCAACTAAAAGCCATCCAATGGCTCACAAGGAAGTGGGATTGACAGAGAATTCAACCAGGGTCTATTTAAGTCAAAGAAAAGGGAAAGAAATGTATTAGTTTTAGTTTTAGAATAGTAGTAGTGTCGATTTCATGCAAAATTAGGTTTAAAGTTACTTTTATGTTGTAATTTTTAGTTAAAAGATCTTGTAATCCACATTTCCAGTATAATTTAAGTTTTCTTCAATTTAAATTCCAAGTCTTTTATTGAATTTCAACAAGTTGCCATTTTTCTTAAGTAAAAAATCTCATTATAATCTGTGATGTTATAAACCTTGTTGTGGATAGTTATTTTAGTTCACTGATGCCATTCATAAGCTTTCATAAGCTCTGAAAGGTTTAAAAATAGGTTTGAGCTTAAAAATCTCATAAGTCAACAAAGGTCAACAGATGGTCAAATGGTGTGGTGAGGTGATTTAGCAGGGTGGATTATGATGGCATTTGGTTTAGAACTCTAAGGGGAGTAGTAGGATGGTGTTTTGAGTTCCTGATTCACCTTTGTGCTTGAATTGTATGTAAGACTGTTTCTACTTTTTAATTGTCTTTGCATAATTTGCTAATTGTAGTTATAATTGCTGTCTGTTGTTCATTATTGCCTATTTATGCTTGTTTCATGTTAGTATAAGTCTAGAATTCAATTTCATGGTTTAAAATATCATACTGCTTCACAAAAAGCCATTCTCAGTTTCATTGGGAGTGTTTGGAATAGGAGAACTCACAGAGTTTCAGTTAGTTACATTGTTGGTTTGTGTTTGTTACAAGTTCATTTAGGTTATAGGAGTCCATTTCAGTCATAAATACTTGGCTTTGGTATAGAAAAGTCAAAAATCACCCTTTACTCCTTTAACTTGTTCACTGTTAGCTTTTAGGATCCATAATTACTCATTTTAGGTTCATTAGTTGTTGCACTAGCTTAAAATCAGTTCATTATAGCTTAATATAACATAACTAATCAGTAGAGTAGGATTTAAACTCATATAAGTCAACATATGTCATTTATCAAAAAGTCAAAACTTACATATTTGGCAAAAAACCAATATTTGCATGAATTGTTTAGATTTTTATATTTGATTTCAGGCCCTAAGCTTTTCACATGTTTAAGTCCCCCACCTAGTCTATAGGAATCTGCTTTGTGCTTATCTTTTAGAATTTTTCTTGTGCTGATTTTTGTGGCTTAAAGTGACCTGCACGGCAAGGAGTTGCCCTGCACCTTGACTCAGCCCATAAGCCCCATTTTCCTTGGCTTGCCCTGGGTTCCCTAGTGGGCCCCACACTCTGATTCTTGGCTTATTGGAAAGCCAATAAGCCAAGCTTTTAAGGATATAGCTTATTTTGAGTTTTCTAGCTTGTTTGCCAGGGCTGCTAGCCCCATCTATTTTGTCCCTTTCCTGTTACATGTTGATTGCTCAGCTCTTGTACCAATCTTTCATGGCCTCGCCTGATCTAACCTGTGGGTCTCAGGGGTCTAACTTTGGCTTTTTGAAAAGCCAATAAGCTTAGCTTATTGGTTAAAGTTTTGGTTTAGGCTTCCAACCTTTTATGTGGGCCCCACAGACCTCTTAAGTTGCTTAAGTTGGCCTGTGCGGTCTATTGTGTAATTAGATTGGCTTATTTGGCTTTTTGGCTTATTTAAGTATACCTCTTTGTTTCTTCCTGCTTATTTCAAGTACACCCAGCCTCATCACAGCTTATTAGACTTTTGGTTAGTTCTGTGTGGCTTTTTATAAGCTTATTCAAACAGCTCAAAGTCCTAATAAGCTTGCAAGTTCAAACCTGATAAGCACTTGGATCCCCATAGTGCTTATTTCTCATATTTAGCCAAAATACCTTTTTTAAAGTTGTTTATTTTTAGTTTATAAACAGTTTTGTAAAATAAAATTTCAAAAAAGCCAAAATTACAAATAGTGATAGCTTCTATTTAAGCCATTTGGCTTATTTTCAGCTTTTTCAAAAAGCAACTCTCATTTTTATAATTTTCCTAGGTTCCTGTAGTTATAAAATAATTTCAGCATTTTTTTCATATTTTTCTCTTTTCATTTAGTATTTTTAATAATTAATATTAGTTTTTATTAATTAATAATTAGTTAATAATTAGTAATAATTATTTAAAAAGTCTTAAAAATATATTTTCTGTTTTAAAATTAGTTTTATATTATTTTAGATTTTTCTAAGTTTTAATTTTATTTTTCTAGGCTTATTTTACATTTTCTTATTATTTAGTGTATTTTTAAATAGTTTAAATTAGTTTTTAATTAATAATAATTATTAAAAAAGTAGGAAAAATATATTTTCAATTTGAAAATTAGTTTTATAATATTTTAGATTTTTCCAAATTTATTTTTCATATTTTTAGTGTGATTTCATAATTAGTTATAATTTAGGTTAATTTAAATAATTAATAAGTAATTAGAAAATAGTATTTAATTAATAATAATTATATAAATAGTGTAAAAATTAATTTTAATTTTCCAAAAATTTTCTTTTATTATTAGGATTGTAAAAATGTAATTTTCATACCCGTAAGTATTTTATTTCTTTAAAACTCGCGTTTTATTTTGTACGTTCGCGTAAATTTAATCTGAACGTACACGTTTTTAGTTATTAAACGTTTTTAAGTATCTCACTTTCACGTAATCATTCATATAGCTTATTTAAGCTATTTCCTTGTAGATTCCTTAGTGTAATCATTCACAAACCCCTTTCTGTCCAAATTCACCCGATCACAAACCCGTTTTCTATACCATCCATAACTCGTCGGGACATAACGACACGGGGAAACCACTATATTCCGCGGAGCATTGACTCTAGGCATTTTTACTTGGTTGACCATCACCTGGTCAATTAGGTTGACCATTTAGAGCCAATCACTTAGTTATGCGAGATTCTTGAGATGCCATAAACTTAGACATCAATCCTTCAAGATTTTTGGCACTACCATAGTTATTAGAAGGATTGTTGTTGAAAGTACGGTTGGAGGGTGGACCGTTTGGTTGGTAACGATTAGGCGGATTGGAAGAATTGTTTTGGTTTTGTTTCCACCTATGGTTCGGGTGATTTTTCCAAGAGGGGTTGTAGGAATCACCGTAAGGGTTTGGCTCGGGTTTGAAAGTGTACCACTTATCTCCCACTTCGTTGGTACGCGAGGAAGCGTAGTCCACAAAAGGTGTTCTGGGAAGTTCCACGCAATCACGAGTGTCATGGGGACCACTACATAATTCGCATGAAGAAGTGATTTTATTCACTTGGCTTGAAGACTTAGGAGCTTCGTAAGATTTCATGTGAAACTTGATTGGTCCTCAAGTTCCATGATCCTACGGTCAGAAGTGCTAGAATTGTTCGAAGGCAAAGATATTGCCTTGACCGTTTTGTTCAAATCACGGGGATCATTCCAACTTTCGTTGTCATAGAGAGCAAGATCTTCTATGAGTTCCCATGATTCTTCCGCACTTAGATTACGTAGCTTACCACCGGCCGATTGGTCAATGGTTCGCCTTGTGGAGAGATCGATATGGTCATACAAGATTTGGACTTGGAGCCAAAGATCTATGCCATGATGAGGGACTTTTTGGAGTAAGTCCTTGAAACGAGTCCATGCTTCATATAGAGTTTCACCTTGACGTTGTTGGAACATCAAGATATCATTTCTAAGCTTGGTAGTTCTCCCCGGTGGGAAAAATTGAGCAAGGAAACGAGTGGTGAGATCATCCCATGAGGTGATAGATCCCGCAGGTAAACGTTCAAGCCATTGACTAGCTTGATCACGTAGAGAGAATTGGAATAGGCGTAATCGGGTTGTCTCTCTAGTTGTAACATCAAGGTCTATAGAATCTACGATTTTAAGGAAGTCCTTGAGATGTTGATTAGGATCTTCGGAATGAAGTCCATGGAATGCACATCCGCTTTGCACCAACCGGATGGTGTTGGATCGCAAGGGTGACACATTGGCTCCTTGGGTGAGCTCAATGGTGTTTCGATAGCCTTGGTGGCTAGGTCGAGAATACTCTCCTAGGGTTCGGGGCCTAAGAGGTTGGTTAGCTAGTGGTGGGTTTTGTTGGTGGTTTTGTTGTAGTGGGTTGATGGGTTCAAAGATGTTACCACCTTCCATGATATCGGATGGTAAAGATTACGAACAAAGGCACGAAGAAATAAGATAGATTAAAGAAAACCTAAAAATAAAAATAAAATCTTACTAGAAAGGAATCTAGCAAGTAGACCAAATTAAAAGAAATCCTAACCTAGACAATAACAATTCCCCGGGCTGCGGCGCCAAAAACTTGATGCGTGGGAATTGCACCAGGCTTTACCTCTCGAGGGATCTCGAGAAGCTTACAACCACCACCAGGCAGTGTACCTGATCGTTGTAGTATCGTATAGTATAGTGACAAGTACCGGGGGATTGATCGTTCAACTCAGGAATAGTGTCGCTAGGATTAGAAAGCCTAAAAACTAGGTCTAGAGGTGAGGGATGATTCTTTTTGTATTTTTATATTTTTATGAAAGCAAGTAAAATCTCGGGTTTTGGAAGAGTGAGCGGAATTAGTTGCTAGTTAACTAACCCAATAACTAAGATGCAATCAAAATAAAATAACATAAATGTAAATAAAGCTAATTAAACTAGTGTGGTGTGAACAGTAATTGGGAGAATTGTGTTTACTTAGATTTCACTACTCCCTATATATCTTTTACAGGTTAATTGTTTGTTACAGTTGCGTGAATGACGGGTTATATTCCTTAATATCAATTGTAGGGTGGCGTACGTACTTCCCCAACTCTATAAGCTCCTACTTCACTCCTATGTCGAGCCTGCTAAAGCTCCTAACATGGGATCACTAGAATTCGCTCATAAATTAAATACAACCATAAAAACCTAGTACGCATTGGTTCATGTTTCTTAAGACGTTCAAGCAAGTTACACAATGGAGATCTGCCAGTTTTCTTAAGCCTAACATTGAAATCATTCATCCATTACAACTATAAACAAGCAATCAACCTATAATCAACATCTAGGTTTCATTACATCTAAGCAAGCACACAAAAGATCTAGCTTAGCATGTTAAAATCAAGACAAGCGTAAGATATATTCAAACAACACATAGACATATTGAATGAATTGAAAGGATACTTATCTCAATTGAACATGAAGGGTTTCAAGTGGTGAAAACACTTGAAAATACTGTTACAAACGAGCTAGGGTTTATTAAGTTCGACCCTAAAATTCTCCTCCTAAGTGCCACCCTTAATGAATAAAAATTAGAAAAGTATATATAGATTTCATGAGGTGACGGGGTCAAGAAGAAAGTTCTGACGCCGTCATCTCGCCGCCAATAAAATTCTCGGACTGCCTAGATCCAGATCTGACGCCGTCATGTGTATTTCTGTTCTGGGCCGTTACCACTTTTACTCTTGACGGCCTTGATTTGACGCCGTCACGTTTTCTCTATACCGTCATCATTTTTTGCTCCTGACGCCGTCACAAAATTGCTCTTAACGCCGTCAGGTACTGTTCCCAGCAAGGAAAATTAAGACTTTGCCGTTTTCTTCACTTTTATGAGTTAAAAACGTCCAAAATGCTTCCTTTTCCAGAAGTCACTCCAAAAGTACCTAAAATCACACAAGGAACGATTTAGGGCAATAATTGATCAAATAAATTCCAATTCCGGCTTAAATGACCCCCTAAAAACGGATCATTTTTCGCCTCATCAACTTACAGATTCTTTCAAGAAATCGTTTCTTTTATTTTTCAAGAAAACCTTTAAACTTGTATACAAAGTAATATTTCACAACAAAATTATATGTATAATTAGTGAAACATTTTTCATATTATATTCCGCTTCAATGGTAATATGATACATGGATCGTACTCCATTTTAAAAACCGTTTGTTTTGAAAATAATAGCCATGAGGCTCTAATGCCAATTGTGAAAACATAGAGGGGGGTGAATACGTTACCATTTAAAATCTTAAAACTTGTTGTATCAAATATCCAATCATGCTTGCCATATTATGAAAAATGCCAATTATAGTTTTATAACTAATATAAAGCATATAATAAAACAAGTTGTCACACAAGCATAAACATCAAGCTACAACACAAACAATAATATGGTGCAAGTATAAAAGTATAGCAATAAGTAAAAGAAAGAGCAAACTGGACATGATGATTTATAATGGTTCGGTCACGGAGCTCCTCTCCGCCCTACTCCACTCCTCGAGTACCCAACTTGAGAGTTACTTCACTAAATCAACAAGCTCCCTTCTCGGCGGAGAAAACCTTACAAATGTCGCTTACAGTTTTTTTGGTACAAAGCTAAATTCCGGGTTCTAGTTCGAGTTATAACCAACCTAACGTCGCCTATACAATATTTTCGACACTAAGATAGATGTCGAGTTCTATTACAAGGGTACAACCACTCCCGTTATGTTTTATGGCCCAACATAAAAACCTTGTGTTTTATGGTACAGACACATAAACCATCTAATCTAGTTTGGTGAATCTATTTTGATGATACAAATGTTTATAATGATGATTCATGACACAAATGTCTAATGGATATAAATGACTAATCTAAATGAACTTCCATTGATATGAAGCCTTCAATGGATGAAGATCACAAGTTCCCTAAGCTTGTTGTGACAGATCTTCATATATGTATGCTTGTAGTGGATGATGACTCAAGATCTCTGAGCTTGCTTCACATGATCATTTTGAGAGTATGCTTACAACATAATGAAAGTTAGAAGCATTATGATCATGATAATGAGGGTGATTAATGTATGTTACTACTGACCTAAATGTATGAAAACATAGTAGAGAGAATGTGTGTTGAAGTGGTGTGTAAATGAGTGAAAAATGGGCTGCTATTTATAGCCAGTTGGCTTGAGCAACCCACTGATCACATGGAACCAAAAAAAGGGTTCCACCCTTTATAATTTTTGGTTCAGTGGTCTCCTGACAGAAAATCTACAAAATCTTTAGAAATATTTCCAAAATCTAACAAATATCTTTCCATAATCTTTATCAAATCTTGCCAAAATATTTTATAAGATCTTTTCACTATCCAAATCCAATAATGATTTGTAAAATCTTTCCAAAATATTTTCCAAGATTACTGGATATTATTCTCTAGATTAGATGATGCAATGCATGAGGTAATAAAAGTGTGTTTTTCATTTTATGAAAAATATATTTAAACAAATGTATATACTAACTTAAACAGGTAAGTTACTTGTATATGACAAAATGTAAGAAGGTTCGAAATAGAATAATAAACCTATAAAATACTTAAGGACTCTAACTGTATTTTAAACATTCTAAGTGGTTTGTTAAGGGGTTTGATCATAATGCCCATTACAAATATGTACGAACATGTGTGGTAGCATACGAGGACTTGAGACGTTGAGAGGTGTTGAATGTATGTTGAGGCAAAATATGATTACGAGTAACTTGTACATTTTAATTTATTTATCAAGTTACATGTTTGTTATCAATCAAAACAAACAAGACTGTATAGATTAAATATCGTAATATTTGCACTAACACTAGGGTTGAATTAAAATTCAAAACCCTAATTTTTTAGGGGGGTGATTGCCTTAAATAAAAAAATGGTTTTGATTTGTAATTGGATTAGAAACTCTAAGATTACGTTCTTAGTTTATGTGTTAATTAATGAATATGTGTTATGTCATTAATTGTATGCGTTCTTGAGACTACTCTATAATTGTTATTTGAGATCCATGATGGAAACATGCATGCTTCGTCATGAAATATTGGTTATATGCATTAATTGTTAAGTGAATACACATGTGTTCATTGATAAATCTTGAATTGGGGAAGACCTCAATTTAAATTAATAAATCAATTATGTGCAATATGGTATATATTTCCTATGGCTTACACAATCGATTCGTCGATGCATTTGGCTCACTTCCTTTGCAAGTGAAAGCCTTAGTTAAATATATGCATTATTAAAACATAGAATTGATTATTAATAGGTTTTTATCAAATTGTTTTGCATGTAGCTAATTGTATACACATATTAATTGTTAAGTTATGTGCGCATTGTTTATATGTTTATTTCTTTTTACTTGTTTGTTTATTTTGTATGACAAGTTGTAAGCAAATGGTAATTTTCGAATAGAAAAATAAACCGGACTAAACAATGGTGAAATTGGATTTGTTTTTAAGAGTCAAATCTAAAACTTTTAGTTGATTGATGGTTTTTGTACAAAATAATTTGAAAGGCTCATCCAATTTGACAAACTGTGTGAGAGGTATAAGGAGGATACGCATTAAATTGTGACCTTCAAGAAACGGGTATTTAATTGGCTTTAAACTGACCTTAGTTTCTCCGCTTCTTTGTGCATCAAATTGGAGTTACCTACGACTATTTTTTTATGTACAAAATATCTTAAGGGTGAATTGACCTCAATTCCACGCGCCATTTTGTGGCAACTATCCGAATAACTTGAGTCTTTTGACTCATGTAGTAGTTGGATATAGTGGGCGATAATTGAAGGTAATTCTTTGATTGGTTTATCCAATACTTCAATTAAAACTTTGTTGATTTGATCTTAGTGAAATTGTTTAATAAAAAGTTTTATTAAAACCTATGATATGAAGTTGTATGCATGCTTCTTCATACATATTTTGATTACTCTTATCAAATTAGTACCCTTAAATTTTAAGTTTCTGCCATCTAATTATAAGAAACACTTGAAGTTTAGATTTAGCCTAAGTGAGATCTTAGCTAGATCGTAAATGACAAGGTGAATGTCCATATTACGTGAGACCATATCTGGATTATTTGTAGTTTCTAAATTAGACAACTTAATTGAGTTAGTTACTGAGTAGATGGGATGAAACATGCTTACATTGCAAATAGATTTTGGCAATTGTAAATCCCATAAATGATCTAGTAATTCGGAAATGTTTGCCAATTATTGTTCGACAATTACCTTGTTGAATACTTACATTACTAGAAGATCAACTTATGTAATGGAACTATTTCAATTTGGGTCCTAGTTTCAGGAATATTATATGGTTATATGAATATTACCAAAGGTATTTAATTTTCTTGAAAGTTTTATTATCGAAAATACTAATATTTGAACTTTTTCTGTAGAAATGGCTCAAACTGATTACACTACACTAAGTTTTGCGTTCAAATCTTTCTTTAAACAAGAAAAATTGACTGGTCCAAACTTCAATGATTGGTCACTCAAGATTGTCCTGCGAGTGAACAAAAATCTTGATTACCTGCACCAGCCTTGTCCTGTTGAACTTGCTACTACTGCACCTGAAGCAGAAAAAGCAGCATGGAAAGTTGAGTATGAGAAACATAATGATGTTGCTTGCATAATGCTTGGAATGATGTCACCTGCTCTTCGAAAGCAGTTTGAGCATTTTTTTTCCCCTTATGATATGCTTAAGGAACTCAGACGTATGTTTGAGAAAGCACAAGCTGTTGAATTGTATGATTTGATTGATGCACTTCACAACTGTAAGCAGGAAGATGGTAAATCCATGATTGTGCACTTCTTGGAAATGAAAGGTTACATGGACCAATTAGCGCAGCTCAATTATCAGTATCCCCTGAGGTATGCATTAGCCTAATCAACAGATCCCTGAATAAGCAATTTGGTGGTTTTGTGCATAATTTCAATATGCATTGCACGAGGAAGACAGTGAGTGATTTGCATGCAATGCTCATTGACTATGAAAAAATATTACCTAATAAGGCTCCTACACCACAAGTACTTGCTAGTCAAGGTGGTAGGATTCAGAAGCCAATACCGCAAGCAAACAAGAAGGGTAAAAGAAAGGCTGATAAGGGTAAGCAAATTATGGATTATCAACCTAATCCTAAAAAGAACAACCTTCCAAAGAAGAAAGAGAATCCCAAAAAGGATCAGGATTGCCATCACTGCCACAAGGTAGGACATTGGAAGAGGAACTGGCCTCTCTACCTTGATGAGTTGCGAGTGAAGAAGTTGAAGCATGTTGGGAATGCCAACACTTCAGGTAACTTCTTTATGATTGAATTATTTTCATTTTAGCATAAAATAAATTCTTGGGTATATGATACTAGATGTGGTATTGACATTTGTGATGTTTACAGAGTACCATTGCGATGTTCGCAATAGAAGCTGAGTACATAGCTACTTCAGAAGCTGCAATGGAAGCTGTTTGGATTAGGAAATTCATTTCAGGGCTTGGTGTTATGCCTTCGATTAAATCACCTATTAATATGTATTGCGAAAATTCTGCTGCAATCATATTTGCCAATGAACCTGGAGTCATGAAGGGCACCAGACATCTTCTAAAGAAATATCGCTATGTTCATGAACAATTTCGCATAGGTGAAATTAATCTACTCAAATTTCACACAGATGATAATCTAGCTGATCCTTTGACGAAGGCTTTAAATCACGATAAGCTCAATGAATATGCCAATAGCATTGGACTTCGTTTAGCTAGTAGTTTCATGCATAACTGTGATTAGTTTTTGGATAAAGGATGTATTTGACAATTATTATTTAATGAAATAAAATATTAGTTATGTTTATCTCTCATTTTTAATGTTGTATCCTATGTTTGCATGTTTAATCCATGAATAATTTAGTTATTCTAAATAGTCCGTTGTCATTTAATGATATGAGAATATCATTGAATTAAGACAATTATGAGTTTTGGTAGAATATACTTGAAAGTATAGTGATGCGTGGACATGCCAAATCCACATGATATTCAATGAATTGAATATAGGACAGATCCCAACCGCATGATTGTACTTATGCATCTATGTCATTAAGTAAATCATGAATATTTATCCTCAGACTTGAGATACAAGATAATTGTCATGAATGTAGTGCATTTTTGTAAAATAGTCTAATGATATCCGTAACTGGTGGTCATAAGGGCTGTTTTCAGAAGTGTTGCAAAATTCATGGGTTTTGCTTGTAGTCAAGAAAAATTTGTTCCTTAAATTTCGTTTTGAAGTTTAATACTTCTGGGCCCCTTGTATGGTTGATAAGATGTTTGCTTGGCCACGCCTAAGATCTATTTGGAATGCATTCAGAAGATTTGGTAATCTTGCTCCATCATATACAACGAGAAACAGAATAGTTAAATAAAGGAATGACTAAGATCCATATCTTTATTTAATATTGTATTAGAAACAAAAGGATAAGTATGATGATGATTCATCAAAAAGGTTTTTTCAAGGAAACCACACTCGAATTGTACTGGGGGCATTGGCGTGTTGCTAGAGACTAACAAATGTCATTACACCATTAAGATATGTGCAAGTGGGAGCTGTTAGTTTTGTTGACATATTTATTACGTGTATGTCCGGATTCGAACTCGAGACTACGGGATTGCACACTTTACGTATGAGAATTAATGTTTAATAATTAATGTAAAATGTTATATTTAATTATTAATCACACAATAACGACTAACGAGCGTTAAGTAATTAACGGTAATTGACTAACGGTTGTTAAATATATAAGAGAAGGATTAGAGTGAAAATTAGAGGTCTGGAAGGTTTCGAAATCCCTCCTAGGAGGCTTGGCCGATAACTTGTCCTCTAAGTTTGTCACACTATATAAACAAGGCTAATGCTTCATTCTTGGGTAATATTGTACACATAGTGATACCTTAATTTTATTTTTATTTTTTTATTATTATTAATTTTTTCAATCAATCGAAACCCAAACCCTTCAGGGGTGTTCAGATTTTTTGCAAACACACAAATCGTTTTGTGTTTTCTTGAACTAGCATTCACATTAATTCGGTATTAGTACGTGTGTAAAAGAACGTGGTGCAAACACACTATTGTTTACATCTTGGTTTGAAATGAAAACCGATAAGGGTCAATTCGTTAAACCATATAAACCCTAATTAGGAATTTAATCTTGATTCGATTCGTGCTAGCCTGAAATTGCAAAAAGGTATGCATAATATTTAAATTCGGTTAATTAATTGCTAATATATGATCCTACGCTTCCGCATGTGCTTTGATGTTTATGTGTTTTATTTTATATTATGACATGATATGTAATTCCAACAATACCTTCGTGCACGCACGGGGCTTTGATGTTACTTAATATACTTTAATATAAGTGATAGCACATTCAAATTTTAACTATTTGCAAACCATAGATTATCTTATTTTAATAAAATAATTGGTCAAAAATGTAAATTTCTATATTGGCATAATAGAGCATGTCTGTATGCATATATAAAGTTGTTAAATGAGATTTTTCTATAACATTATATGAAATCGTTTATACTTAAATAGTCATAATAACCGACTAACCGTGCACACGCGAGTTTTTACATAAAATTTTCATTATCTATTAATTTCGAATATTTTGTATTAATTTTGTTGGACGAATGATTTGACTTTGTTAACTGACATGATGCTAAAATTGATATTCTTTAAATTTAACAATTGATATAATATTTTAGATATTATGTGTGTTTGACCATTAATTATTTTTATATGATATTATGTTTTAGATATGCATGCTTTTTCACTAAAAAAAGTGTAGATCGAATTGTAACCATTTAGTATGAAGGAATGAAGTAGCAATGTAATGTAATGAACGTCGTAATGAAATAAATGAAGTAATAGAATGATGCATCACGATTATAATTATGTTTGATTGGTGATAATAGAATGAAATGCAATCAATAACTAAAAGATTAAAACAACCTTTGATGATAATTTTTTTCTTTTATGGGTAATTAATAAATAGCTTTTATGTAATTATGATTTCATTCAAGATGTAAAAAAAAATGAATGACCCCTAATGAATGAAAATGATGGGTTTTAAAGTAATGAGTCATTGCATTCTAATATTGCAAATAACCATAATATTGTTCATTCCGTTGTAATAGCTTTTTTTCATTCATACTTTTATTACGACGTACCGAACACTAGAATCGGATCAAAAGTGTTTAAGATAAGGGGTTCCAAGTTCCAACTTTATATGCCAAGAAAAAAAATCACGTGAAAGTTCTTTTTTACAAGTTTGATGACAATGGATAACGAATAGACATAAATAATATTGTTGGAATGAAGTGTCATATGTAAAATAACAAAATTATAAGAAAAATGCAATTACTATACCGAGTCACATGGTCTGGGAAACTTGTTTATTCTTTTTGCCAATAGTGAACATCATGTTTAACCATGCATTCATATATTTTTCATATATATCGTTACATCAATACTCATATATTCAGTTTTTACATTTTTGAAGGCTTATTGAGATTCTATGAATAGAGCATGAGATGTACTAAATTGGACAACTTTTTTGCGCTCTAATGTTTTCAACTGTTTATATAATTAAGTTACATGAAATAATATTGTTTGATATGGTTATAAATAACCGAAGGTGAACTTTTATAGTTATACCATTTTGGTAGGAAAAGTATTTCAACCCGAATCCCGGAACCGAATCGGAAACGTACTGGTATCGTACCGAAACGGTACCGATCTCGACATACGATACGGTACCGGGACTACGAATTATGGTGAAAAAAATCGGGACCAATAATTCGGTACGAGACCGGTACCAAATCGGGAAATTCCCGAAAAAAAAAGGAAAACCGGATTTTCCGGTACCGGTACCGGTATCCGAATCCCGTTCGGTACGGTACCGGTACCAATAATTTATGCTTGGGAAAATAGGTACCAATAATTCGGTACGGGACCGGTACCTTGCTCATCCCTACATTTTGGACATTCACATATTACTTTTAAGGCCGAAGGTAATGAACGTGAGGGCTCACCTCGCGAGCATCATTTTACGTGTGACACCCGAAACACATACACCACTCACGTGCGAGTGCTTCGAAAAATGCCCAAGCCCCCACGCCCATATTAAGGTTTGATATGTCTTTAAAAAAAAAAAAAAAAAAAAAAAAAAAAAAAAAAAAAAAAAACAAACTTCTTCTCACTTTATTTATTTATTATTTTTTTACTTACTTATAAATACCCATTAACTTCACTATTTTTTTAAATACAGCTTCACCATTTTATAATCTCATTCAAAATACACCCCCTATTTACATCCACTCTTTCAATATTCAATATTTTATACCTTTTTAACTTCACTATAAATACCACTTTAAAACATACATTTTTCAAACAATACAACATATATATTTTATACTCTTTTCAAACTAATAATCATGACTTATAATCTTCCACAGACTGTCGAAGAAACTAAGCAAGGCGTTGAAAAACTAATTGAGGGCGATACCATTCGTAAGGAACAGATTATCGACTTAGCCGAGGAGTTTACGAAAGCATCAAATGCAAAGATGATTTGATAAAACAATACGAGAAATGATTTGACATTCTGCCCGAAAATTTTTTACAATTAAAAAGTTTTTAGAAGAGGAAAGTTGGATACATGTCAAGATTCATAATGAATTGTATCGATTGGCCAATAGAATCCAAGATAACATCAGTCACAAAGTTCGTTGGATGCATAAAGAAAACAAGTAGAATGTTTGTAATGGTTATTAGTTGCCGTATTTTATTTTCCATATCGTAATTTGTATTTTTATTTCAATGTAATATTTTCTTTTTTCGTATTTTATCAAGGGTTTTTTTTTAGGATATTATGAAGCCAAATGAAATTACGGAGGAAATGATCTCCGACTGTCATTTCATTATAAATATCCTTAAAAAAATAATAATAAAAAAAAATGATACTTCATTATTTTTGAAATGTCGTCTTTTTTATTTATGTACTGTAAATTTATTTTCATTTGAATAAAATGTGTTTGTTTTAAATGTAATATTTTTATTTTTTTAGGTTTACGCTTTCTTTTACATTTACATTTTTAGTTAATGAATAATATTTAAATTAAAAATATATATATGTAAAGGTGATGAAATGTTATGGGTAAAAAGTGAGACGGAGTGAGGGGAAGTGAGAGGAGAAAGAAAACTGAGTGGACGCTGATGTGTAAGGTGAAGTGAACACACTATTTACTTCTAGTTTAGAAATACCAAGGTTGCAAAAGTCGCGAATTGGTAGTCGGGCGGTCGATAATCAGTGATTAATCGGATTGACATTTTTGACAAGTTTTTTTTTATGTTTTCAGCGAGTTTTGGGTATTGCTGGCAAGAATTTCTTTAAGAAAACATCTTGTAATAGATCTAAACAGCGACGAGTTTTGGGTATTTCCGGCAAGATTTGCAAGTTTCCGACAAGTTTAACCATCGTTAACAGTCGTTGACCACAATTGACCGATTTACACAAATCGAAAAGGTTGGTGGGCCAGTAGAACTTAGGCGGTGATTAATCGGCCTTGTAGGCCATTTTATGTAACACTGAAAAAAACTATTTATATATCCCTGTGTACTAACATGACTTTGTTATAAGTGTTACATAATTTGTTTTGATAAGTCACAATATATATAAATTTTAACTATTTTTGCATGCAAATTTTATATTATCTGATTTTAATAAAACAATTGGTTAAAAATGTACATTCTCATTTTGGCATAATAAAGTCTGTCTGTGAGCATATACGAAGTTGTTAAATAAGATTTTCCTATAACATTATGTGAAATCATTTTTACTTATAAAGTTATAATACTATTGCACGCATATGTTTTTTTTTATATAATTGTTTCATTATATATTAATATCGATTAATATTTTGTATAACTTTTTGTTAGACAAATGATTTGACTTTATTTAACTGGCATGATATTAAGGTTGTTATTGTTTAAATTAACTATTAATATCATGTTTTAAACATTATTTGTCTTTAATAGTACATAATGACCCGTAAGTATATTTAAAGGATATCCTTATTTAAAGTTTAAAGAGTAATTGAATTGAAATATAGTCAAGGTAATGGTTTCTCCATGGTGTTAAAGCTAGTTTTTTACGAGATAACTAGCTTAGAATGTGTAAGGTGAGTTTGTTTACATAATGGTTTATGTCATGTTGTTTATGTATAGCTACTTTGAGGTGTCATTGGTAGGGGTGTTCAAAAAACTCGAGAAGTCGACAAAATCGAGCCGAACCACTTAATTCGAAACCGAAGAAACCGAAACTAGAAAAACTCGTTTATCACGGTTCAGTTTCGGTTTTTATTTTTAAACATCCATGGTTAACTGAACCATATAATATACATAAAGGTTTTTAACTAAATACTTAAATAATTGTACAAGTATTGATTATACTATTGCACTACTTTTATTGTATAATATTTACTAAACATCTATGTATAAAAATTGATTAATTTGATTGTAACTTATAATCATCGGATAAATATTTTTTTTATTAATATGTTCTACATGTTTGTTTGAATACAATTATTGTGACGGAATAACTTTAATATGATTTAAATATATTCAATTGTTTTGAATGTTACTAAAATGACATTTTACGTTCTAAATCATGTTATTGTTCAAACGATTAAACTCGATTAAATGTCTACAATGGTTAACTGTGACTTGAACTGAGAGTAACCGCTCATTTCGGTTACCCACATATCTGGTTACCCACCTAATACGGTTCGATTACGGATAGTAAAATGAATTGCCCGGCCCGCAATGGATAGTTAGCATCTTCTAACTAACCGAACCGAACCTCCTCATGAACACCCCTTGTTATTGGGCATGTCCAAACACCTTAAACTGTATGCTTTGTAAGTTGATATAGTTGATTTCTAATATATATTTCATCTTTCACAAAATAAATAAATAATAAATAAATAAATAAATAAATAAAGATTAACTACATGCATAGTTGCTATATACACAATATCAATATATGTTTTCATCTTATTGTAATCCACGGGATCGTGCATTTATTTTGATATTTATATTCTTGTTATAATTGTAGTCGTATTTAATTTTTAAACTCTTGTACGCACGAGTTAAACTTATAAAAAGGAATGCAATGAGTCGTTATTGAATGTGGATAGTATTAAAAAAAAAGTAAAAAAAAAATATATATATACTCTTAGGATATCCATACTTAATCTTGTAAAGAGGAATAACACGAGTTGTTCGTATATGTACAATCTCATTTATTCATTTACATATCATGGTAACTCGTGCTTTCATTTTGATATTTATAATTCCGTTCATATATATTAATTTAATATATAATAATAATTCTAATTACAAATTAATAGCAACATATAATGTTGTTAAGTGTGTGGCGTATAAAGTGTAAGGATTATTTATAAAATTATTAAAAAATATGAAAATTGTTCATATAATTTACTTAATATTTAGCAACTAAAGTTTTACTAACTATTTTATTTTATTTATTTATTTTAATACAAATCAACACATATGTTTTTATACATATTTTTTTGATAAATGAAATTTATATAAGTTTGATCAAATTGTTTCAATTTGACTTTCGAGTGGTAAATGGGATGACTTAATTTCTCTCACATAACGCAATTATATTGAGCAGTTTCTATAGTTCAATTTTAATTGTTCCAATATGCTTTTTTTGCCTTTTAAAAATCTTTGTTAGATTTAAACATCAAGTATAAGTATAACCCACCAATTTTCGTTTAATTTGTTTAATGCTTTACCAATTCGGTAAAGTTTAGAAAGAAAAAGAAGTTCAATGTGATGTTTGTGAGCTTTACACAAACGCATAACACACATTAATCCAAAACACGCAGTTGGGCAATTAAATTCTACCAAACTTATTAGTTTGTATTTTGACAATAAATTATTTAAAAATATAACTGGCGTAGCTCTTTAGCCATTATTCAAATCGTTTAAGAAAAAGTAAATTAGGAAATCGTACACTCACACATGTACAAATAAATGCTCTCCTTTGGCTTAAAATCAATGTTTTAAAAACCGGTTTTTTGACTGACCCGACCGTGTCAACAGGCCACCGGGCCAATGGTTCAACCGGTGAGTGATGCGTGTTTGCTTGTGTCACAGTTTAGTAGAGTGTGATTTTGTCTATTTCAAGTTTTACATTTATATTTAGCTGACTAATCTTATAACACACATACTAAAGAGCAGTGTACCTGATCAATATGTATATAGTGGTAAGCAGAGTGTCGATCACTAAGAGTGGAACATAATTCCTAGTTTGTCTATTAGTATTTTAATATTTTAAGTTAGTTTTACAATCTAATCTAACGCAAGGGGGTTTAGTCTGAGAGACTAGCACGATTGGATAGTTTAAGCAGTAAATTAAACTAATGAGAATGAATCAGCTAATAGCAAACACGTACACAAATAGATAATAGACACAGATAGAAGGCATGTCCTGATAGTTAATTATCTTGTCACTTGTTTTATTCTTAGTTTTATATGATAAGTATCGTAATCTAATCTGTCTCGTTGGATCCTAAATATAGACGAGTAAACTCTTAATGACCACTTATGCCTATCCCGCTTTCTAGACGTTAGATAAGTAGGCGGGGAGGGGGTATAGCAGCCTAAGCAAAACTCAGCTAAACACAGAGGTTATCAAAGCACATATACAAGTCACCAAAAACATCAACATACAAACTTCAATTGATCGGAAAGCCATTTTAAGGGGAGCAATATAGTGGCCACAAGCCCATCAATCCTGATGAATTAAAGTTTACTATTACAATAAAATAAAACTACTTAATGAATTAAATACATCAGGACGTTCTTGCTGCTCTAAGATCTTCTTTGGAGGTGTGTCTTGTGTTGCCAAATCGTCTGAATTCGTCTCGTTAGGGATTCTTTTTTCTTTCATCAGACTCTTAGGGTATTTATAGGTTCTGTGTGAGGGTTAGATGTGGTGCATTGTGTAGTAGATGCGGCGCATCTACTTAACTTCGCGTGGGGTCCAAGATTAATAAATTCTAGAATATTCGTGCACCGCCTTTAGATGCGGCATAACTTGAATCTTATGCGGCGCATGTCCTTCAGTATCTTGAATCGTATTTGGTGAAGTCTTGATATAGATACGGCATATGTTGATAATGTGATGCGGCGTATCTGGAGTAGAACAAGTTGGCTTTTCTTCGTTGACCAAAGTTTCATATGCGGCGCATGATATAATCAGATGCGGTGCATGCTTCAAAGTCAGACAATGGTCGTCGAATTATCTAAGTATAATAGTATGGTGCATCTGTCTAGAATGATGCGGCGTATCTTCTAGATTTCAGTAGACTTTTCCATCTTGATCATTTTGCTCCATATTTCGTCTAAAATCGCCAAATTTCACCAATTGCTTGTTTTTACCTGAGAATTACTAAAGTAAACATTAAAGCATCAATTCTCATATAAAATATAACAAAACAAGACAATTATATAGGACAAATGATGACAATATAATGTACTTATTTGATGTCATCAAATATCCCCCACTTGAACTTTACTTGTCCCCAAGTAAACCTTTAAATTAATATTTATGAAAATGTATCCTAAAAGATATTAGGATGTATTTTTATAATTAAGTACTTATCCATCTTATCATAATTGCAAAACCAAACACTTAATGAGTTAGAAATAAAATAAAAATATACAATTCAAATCGATCTAATCGTTTAATTGTTTAGTTGTGACGAATATTCTATCATATGCTTGGCAAGGAAACACATCTCCTCCACTAAAGCTAAGGAGTGACAAGTCTAAAGCGGTAAAAAGGGTTTTGAGGCTTAAGGGTTAAACCTAGCTTCGTTCAAACATAACCTGCATAAACTTAGTAGATCGCTGATGCGAGTCCTCGATGATTCAACTAATGGATGGTCACTAGTATGCTTCATGGATCACTAGCGCGAGTGCTTGACCTTTTAAATGATGGATGATCACTAATGTGTTCCTTGGATCGTTGGCCCGTTATTTTCATAACGGATGGTCACCAAGTTGCACACCAGATCGTTGGCGCATCATTTAATCAATCTTAAACTCGGATGGTCACCAATTCACACACTAGATCGCTGGAGCGTTAGTCAATTAATCTAATACTCGGATGGTCACTACCGTATTCATACATTTAACATTCTTACTTGGCAATCATCATATCCGGGTGCTCGAAAGCTAACAACAAATATAACAATACGATTGGGTATGGATAACATTTAGGATATAAATTGGTGTAAAAATAAAAAATAAACAAACAAATAGATTAAGTCCTAAGTGTGGTTAATCACTTTCCCAACCATTCCATGAATAAGACTCATATCATTAAATAACTCACGCTTTTTGACTCATGTAACTCACGCTTTAGGTAGATACGAATTATACTCAATAAACTCTTAATCAAATAATAAACCATAGTTGGCGTTCCCATAACGTCCAACTCCCATTCAATCCATAAATATAATACAACAACAAATAGTGGTGATATCATCCACTTAATACAAAACTTTACATCGTTGGTTTATAACAAACTTACCGACTTTTCTTCTTTCTTTTGCTTTTTTTTCTTTTTTTTACATCAACATATACTAAGATGTGTAAAATTTTACCACATCACTATAACGATAATTCTGGATAATTTTTCAATACTTTCAGAAATAACAGTAAATAGTGAAAGTAATAAACACACTAAAATAACAAGACTCAAATTATACAATATTTACTTGTACTCCAATTGCATTGTGCAATTTCCTGACCTAACAAAATATAATTAATTTACGCACACAAGGAAACACACTTTGCCTAAATCGACTAACCACGGACATTAATCTACAGGGTAGGCTAAGGTTTAAGGTGTAACGAAACAATTAACACAGGTGTATGAAATGCAAGGAATGGCTCTGAGGGTTTTGTTAGGGGTATCTTACTCTAAAAATGAGAGTAACAAAGGGTTTTATACGGGGGTTAACTAACCAGTGTAATAACACATAACATATATAGGCTTTTTGGTTGAAATCCTAGAAATTTAACAAGTTAGAAAAGTCACTCCAGTTATATCAATAATACTCATTATGGTGGACTTAAATAGTATACAAGCCTAGTTCTAAAGTTTACTAGTCACAGGCACAAAAAATGTTTTAGCAAATAAAGTTATGTGTGCGGCTATACAAGTTAGATTTAACAAAAACATGCTAAAATTTTTAAATTTTGATATATTAAGTATAGATGAGAGCATATTTTTGAAATTTTGGGACAAGTAAGCGTTCTAATTCTCCACCCCCCCCCCCCCCCTTAAGTTAAACAACGTCCTCGTTGTTTGTATTAAAAGTTAAAAACTAGAAATTAAAAGAATTAGAACGGTAAACTTCTCTAAGATTTGCTCGGTTTGATCCTCCATTATGCGTTTCTTGAGCAAAATCTATTTTCTTGTGGATGATGTCTCTACAGAAAGTATAAACACCACCATTCAGCAACACACCTTAATTAAGAAAATCACAACATGTGTGTAATTCATTAGTAGTTAGTAAAATAAAACCTAAAAAAATTAAAATCTGGAAAAATCATCTTGTCAGTCGATACGTCGTATCCATGGAAAGGGATGCGCCGTATCGAGCCTGGAATTAGTACGAGTAAAATAATAGAAAAGGATAGGATGCGCCGCATCTGTTTTACTAAATGTGGCGCATGTGGTTACCAAACAGACTGTTAACAGTCTGTGTAAAATTGAACATATTCCATCTCTCATCTAACGAATTCTCTCGGACAACGTGCTGAACTTAATGCCAGTCTCATTTAATCAATCTTCAAGAAACATAAACTAGAGCATTAAGTATATAAGCATAATAATAATAATGTATAGTAAGTACATGTCCAAAAGAACAAATGTACGAAACATGTCCATATAAACGATGATATAATAGCAGAGGTGATCAAGATGTAGGCTGGTCGGGAGTAACATCATCAAAATGGGTCCCAGAGGTGGTGGCTCCATCTGTCCTGCGTCAAACCATACGTGAGTACGTGGCCATCCCTCTGACGAATGTCCCATCTGGTAGAGTATGGTTGATCACATCATTCACCATAATCTGACTAACACTCGCAACTAGCCATCCCATATCTCTCCTAACTCCAGCAAGCTCTCTCTTATGTGCCTCAATGGCTCCTATCATCTATCTCAACTCCTCTTCAACTCTCTCCAACCTCTAACTAGTTGTACGTCGAACAAGTGGCGGTGGTGGTCGCTCCTGAGCTGGAGCAGCAGTCGGGGCATCCTGATCAGCTCCCTGTTCTGGCTCATCCACAACCTGCCTCGCTGGACCTAACGGGCCGCAAAAGTAACCACCCATGATTGTATCACATATCCCTAATCTAGTCACAAGATAATCTGCGTCAATCGCTGGCAGCCTGGCTACGTCAACCTCAAACCATGCAGGATCCTTACCAGCAAGAACTCCAAAATGTCTTGCTAAACGAGAGACAAAGTGACCCCCAGTCATCTGACTCCTGCCATCTCTCCCTGGAGTTATCTAATGTAAATAATGTGCCAAAAAGTGAGGGATATTCACCACTGGTCCCTCATCCATGTTCCTCAAAAGAAATAGGTCCAAAGTGGTCACCTTCTCAGGTGATTGAGCTCGTCCTGCAATCGAGAAAGCAATCAAGCGGTGACAAAGCCTCCTCTTGGGCTCTCTGATCAAAGTATATGATAGGGTGGTGGTAGTAGAGTCACCCCCGGATGAAATCCAATCCCAGTAGTGACCCAACAACCCACGATCAGGAACTATACGCAAATTGTCGGTCCAGTAAGCTGCAAAACCGGGAGATGCCATCTCCTCCTCGGTATGTAAACCAAATGCTAGTATAAACTACCTCATAGTTATACTCCTGCTAACACCACCAAGTCTAAATGCAATAGCACCAGCCGCCTGAAGGTCAGTCTCAGTCTCCCTATAGTGAACTGTACAGAAAAACTCCAACATCAATACTCTCACCAACGGCTCCTCAATCTCAAACAACCTACTCCAAGCATGCGACCTAAACAAAACTTGATCCTCATCTCCCCTATGGATCATCTCAAGCCTATCTCGCAACCCTGCTGCAGCATTACCCCTATTGACCTGTCCTACGCTACCAAAATCCAAAATGGGCACACTAAATACCTTCCCATGGTAGAATCTCCTAAGCTTCCTGAGGTAATCCTCCTCAGCCCCTTTGTGTCAACCCCATTAACTCAAAACGGAGCCATGGATACCTACGATCAGCATTCGGTATATCCATCTGTAAAAATTTAAAACAGTTAGTTGTATGTGATATAGGTAATGTGGTGCATTATATATAATTGTTGTGGCGTATTGCATATGCGCCGCATCAAACTCTAAGATGTTGATCATGAAGAAATTAAGAAACATGCGCCGTATTTGGTAAAGGAGATACGGCGCAACGCTCATGCGCCTTATTAAAAGATGTCTATGCGGCGCAACAGGGGTCTGATTATTTAAGTCAAAAAATATATATAGGATACGCCGCATCAGAAATATGATGCGCCGCATCTTTTGTTATATCAGTTTAAAAGAAAAGGGGATAGGCACGTTTTCTAAGAATCTGAACCCGTGACGTAAACATACATCATTATCACAGGCCTTATTCATCCCACATATTCAAAAACCTTTTTACCCCAAACATTCCCTATTTCATTTTCCCTCCAAATTAATAATATAAAATCAGCAAAACCCTAAGTGATTCGATTTTGGGCAATGACGATAATTAATTCATAAACCAACACAAGGGAAATCATTCTAAATATGTTTGAATCAAAAGCCCTAAACCCTATTTCATCTAAATTAATAATTTTATCATAAACCCTAATTTCTATAAAAAAAAATAAAATCGAAAAATTGGGTAAAATTAAGGTGAATAATTACCTTTAAGCTTGTTGGAAATAGGTCTATAATTCGGATTAACGGATTTTGATTTAGATGATGGAAAGAAAATTAGTCGCGATGTGCGTGTTTTTACTGTGTGAAATCTCAGTGGTAAAAACAGAAATCCGGGGCATCTAATTTACTCATATAGGGTAAATTTGATGCGCCGCATCACGTAATTGTGATGCGTCGTGTTTATCTAAAAATTGTTGACTAGTCAATGTGTGATAATTGGTCAGAAATACGGCGCTTAGAATGGTGAGATGCGTCGTATTGTTATGCCAATGAACAAAATTTAAATAGAGAACTTATCTTGGCCTCCGCAACACTTTTCCTAATATGACAACTTGGGGTCAAACGGTATACCATATGGTATGAATAAATTTAATATAAGAATATTAGGTATAACCGTTTTAATAAAAATCACAATCTCATTGTTTAGTAAATAATATTTTATTCCATGTTTAGAAATAAATAACGATTTAAACTTATTGAAATCGAGATCATGATTTAGAGATGATGTATTACATAGAACAATGTCTGAATTTTTTTTTACTGAAATCACAACTTCCGTTGTTGACTTCGGTATTTTCAAATTTAGGTACTTCATAAGAAAACAGGTTTGTGTCAATTTTTAATATATCAAACTTTTCTTTTTTAGCAAACCGTTTCTTAAAAATTTTCTTTTTAGACATGAACATGCAATAATCAGTATTAGGTAAAGATAATTTGCTTATATCATCAAATTTTAGGGATGAGTCAAGTTTAGAACTCTGCTTATGACTAAGTGAATCATCACAAAGGATGGCTGGAAATTTAATTCCAAAGAATCGAAGAAACTCAATGTTAACGTCACTGAGTTTCCTCTTCATCTTACCATTTACCTCAAGCTTCCAATTATCGAATATTTGATCATTCCAACAAACTTCTCCAGTTAGGTTCAGAATATAATCTTCCATAGTGACGCTTGAATCATCCATTATTCTGAAAATTAACTTGTGCACAAGAGAAGTGAAACGATCAAAGTAAAATACAAATGCAGAAAACAAAAGAAAAACTAAAACTAATAAAACAAAGAAAAACAAACACACAAAACAGAAAATATGCAAATTATACAATGAATGCAATCTAACTAATATACAACAAAGTTAGTAATAAAAAAACTAACAATCTAAAAAGTTAAAAAAAATTAGAAAACCTAATTAAAATACTAAAAGATAAACATGTTTTAACAATTCACTCCCCGGCAACGGCGCCAAAAACTTTATGTGTGTCTGTTTGTGTCACAGTGTAGTATAGTGTGATTTTGCCTATTTCAAGTTTTACATTTATATTTAGCCAACTTATCCTATAACACACAAACTAGCGAGCAGTGTACCCGATCAATATGTATATAGTGGTAAGCATATTGTCGATCACTTAGAGTGGAACGTAATTCCTAGTTTTTCTATCAATATTTTAATATTCTAAGTTAGTTTTACAATCTAATATAACACAAGGGTTTAGTCTGAGAGACTAGCATGATTGGATAGTTTAAACAGTAAATTAAACTAATGAGAACGAATCAGCGAATAGCAAACACGTACACAAATAGATAATATATACAAATAGAAGGCGTGTCCTGATAGTTAAGTAGCTTGTCACTTGTTTTATTGCTAGTTTTATATGATGAGTATCGTAATCTAATCTATCTCATTGGATCCTAAATATAGGCGAGTAAACTCTTAATGATCACTTATGCCTATCCCTCTTTCTAGACGCTAGATAAGTAGGCGAGGAGGGGCTATGGCAGCCCAAGCAAAACTTAGCTAGACACAGAGGTTATCAAAGCACATATACAAGTCACCAAAAACATCAACATATAAACTTTAATTGATAGGAAAGCAATTTTAAGGGGAGCAGTATGGTGTCCACAAGCCAATCAATCCTGATGAATTAAAGCTTACTATTACAATAAAACAAAACTACTTAATGAATTAAATACATGCAGGACCTTCTTGCTGCTCTAAGATCTTCTTTGGAGGTGTGTCTTGTGTTGCCAAATCGTCTGAATTCATCTCCTTAGGGTTTCATTTTTCTTTCGTCAGACTCTTGGGGTATTTGATGAGGCGAAAAATGAACCATTTTTAGGGGGGTCATTTTAGCCCGAATTCGAATTTATTTGATCAAATATTGCCCTAAATCGTTCCTTTTGTCATTTTAGGTACTTTTGGAGTGAAATCTGGAAAAGGAAGCATTTTGGACGTTTTTGGAGCATAAAAGTGAAGAAAACGGCAAAGTCTTAATTTTTCTTGCTGGGAACAGTACCTGACGGCGTCAAGAGTTCTCAAGTGACGGTTTCAAGCGTAATACAAGAGGTGGAAGTGGATAAAGTCCGTGACGATCCAGAAGAGTTTTGCACTATGGACATGACGGCGTCACCATAGGCCGTCATGGTCCAAATAAGAGTGACGGCCCAGAGTAGAATTGCACATGACGGCGTCAAAAGTGGATCTAGGCAATCCGATTTCATTATGGGCGGCGAGTTGACGGCGTCAGAATTTCCTTCTTGACGTTGTCACCCTGTAAAATCTATATATAGTTTTGCAATTTTCATTCATTATAGAGGAACAAGTAGGGTGTAACTTTGGAGAGAAACCCTAGTCCGAATATTACAGCTTTTTCAAGGGTTTTTACCCTTTGAAACCTTTCATGTTCAATTGAGATAAGTACTCTTTCAATTCATTCAATATGTCTATGTGTTGTTTGAATATATCTTACACTTGTCTTGAATTTAACATGCTTGGCTAGATCTCTTGTGTGTTTGCTTAGATGTAGTAAAACCTAGATGTTAATTATGGGTTGATTGTTTGTTTATAGTTGTTACGGATGATTGTATTCGATGTTAGGCTTAAGAAAACTGGCAGACTTCCATTGGTGACATGCTTGAACGTCTTAAGAAACATGATCAGAGGTGTACTATTATTTTTGGTTGTATTTAATGCATAGGAGAATTCTAATGATCCCATGTTAGGAGCTTCTAACGGCTCGACATAGGAGTGAAGTAGGATCCTATAGAGTTAGGGAATATTGTACACGGCCCTACGACTAGTATTAAGGAATACGACCCGCCATCCATGCAATTGTAACAAACTATCAACCTGTAAAAGATATCTAGGGAGTAATGAAACCTAAGTAACACAACTCTCCCAATTATTGTTCACACCACTAGTTTAATTAGATTTCATTTCATTTTTGTTATTTTATCTTGATTGCATCTTAGTTATTGGGTTAGTTGATTAGCAACTAATTCCGCCCACTCTTCCAAAAACCGAGATTTTACTTGCTTTATAAAAATATAAAAATACAAAAAGAATCATCTCTCACCTCTAACCTAGTTTTTAGGCTTTCTAATCCTAGCGACACTATTCCTGAGTTGAACGATCAATCCCCCAGTACTTGTCACTATACTATACTACAACGATCAGGTACACTGCCTGGTGGGGGTTGTAAGCTTCTCGAGATCCCTCGAGAAGTAAAGCCTGGTGTGATTCCCACGTATCAGTATTTATAGGTTCTGTGTGAGGGTTAGACGCGGCACATTGTGTGGTAGATGCGGCGCATCTACTTAACTTCGCGTGGGGTCCAAGATTAATTTATTCTGGAATATTTGTACACCGCCTTTAGATGCGGCGTAACTTTAATCTTATGCGGTGCATGTCCTTCAGTATCTTGGATCATATTTGGTGAAGTCTTGATAGAGATACGGCGTATGTTGATAATGTGCTGTAGCGTATCTGGAGTAGAACAAGTTGGTTCTTCTTCATTGACCAAAGTTTCATATGCGGCGCACGATATAATCAGATGTGGCGCATGCTTCAAAGTCAGGCAATGGTCTTCGAATTCATCTAAGTATGATAGTACGACGCATCTGTCTAGAATGATGCGGCGTATCTTCTGGATATCAGTAGACTTTTCCATCTTGATCATTTTGCTCCGTATTTCATCTAAAATAGCCAAGTTTCACCAATTGCATGTTTTTACCTAAGAATTATCAAAGAAAATATTAAAGCACCAATTCTCATATAAAATATAATAAAACAAGACAATTATATAGGACAAATGATGACAATATAATGCACTTATTCGATGTCAACAGTGAATCAAACCGGTTTTAAATATACATAAAAATTGCAATAGATCATATTATCAAACACACATAGAACTTGTGAAAACCAACGCCAAACACATAGAAACCCTTGAAAATCAAATACTAAGCATAAAATAAGTTTGCCAAACATACAATCTAGTAAAAGCACATACACATCAATAAGAATACAAGTTCTGTTAGAATTTAAATACTATGACAATCATATAAACTAAACAAATCATGTAGTCACGTGTGCGGACGTGTAGGATCAATTATAACATATAAAAGATTAACACTGACATAAACAAGAACGCACCTTTGGATTCTAGCTACTTAAATGTGATTCATCACATCGTAAACTATTAACTTGAAAAAACTGGGCATGTAATTCCTTCCTGAATAGATCTACCATTCCAACAATTGTATGTAATGTCTTTAAATGGTCAAATCAAAACAACTAGATAAAATATTCTAGTTTGTATTTTACCATTTTCCAGTAATGATGACGTATAGCCTATAGTTGGGCTACAAGCCCAAATTATAGACATTACTAAGCCCAAACCACCACGAGTGGGTTATCATGACAAATGACTTGGGCCATAATTACCAACGGCTTAGACTCACGATGCCCAAAGCCCAACCAAAACGCATGATTAAAGGATAAGGATCTTCTATTTACGGAATAGATATCCTCACCCCGGATAAGCACCACGAGTGCGAAGAGTAAGGAACAAGAAACCTACACGGTTTCTACACCCCTATATATACAATGATATATTCTCATTAAAAGGTACGATTTACACAATCCCTAACTCTTCAACTAAACCTTAAACCGATTACTTACTCTCACGCCGGAGTCTAATCGTGGGAGACAATCCCACGATAAGCCTAATGGTGTTGTTTGCTTTCTTAGTGCGCAGGTTTCACAACCACTAAAGTTCTAGTTGGTACGAGAGCAGGAGTCCAAACAAGGTAAGCCCAACTTTTGTATCAACAAGTGGAGCCATCCGTGGGACCCTACACTAAGAACTCAAGACCAGAATGCCAAAAAACAAGAACTCAGGCCAGCGGACTCCGCATCCGGAGAAAACACGTGATGATTCACATAGGAAGAAGCATCAAGATTCGACTCCTAAGCCGACCTCTGGAACAACCAGTGCGCCTAGTCATCGTGAGTCGAATGTAACTCCAATCCCTACCGCGGTAGAATTTCCCTTGGGGACAACCCGAACTACTACCGTAGTCTCAAGCGCTGAGGACATTCAGCGCACTCTCTTTACCACTGCCCACCAGGTGGCATCCATAGTGGACAACACCGTGCCACCAGGAGCACCAAATAGAGAGAGGGAACCTCATGCGGAGACGGACATCCTCGCAGTAGAAGAGGATGCACCTGAGGTGACATTAAACGATTTCGTGTCCCAACATTATGAGACTTTAACTAGTCTCATGCAAGAGGAGGCAAGGAAAAGGTCAAGCCGCAACCTGCAAAATCGGCTAAACTTTAACCAAGAAAAATCTCCACCGCGCCACCATGAGCGCAGAATCGGTGAGAGGCGCACCAACGTCCATGATAGACTTGGTACAGCATCTAACTCTCAATACTCGGAGGATTACGAAGACAATGCGAGGTACACCAGTGTCCATGCTAGGCTTGGTAGCCGAAGGATACAAGATAGACTTGGATGACAACGCTCACCAAGTGAAAGCACCTCAAGGTCAGGAAGCATAAGAATCCAAGATAGATTGGGGAAACACTACTCCCCAAGTACAAGTCCTTCAAATTCAGTCTCCGAGGAAAAGCGGCGCAAGCGCCACAGGAGAAACAACTCTTCCTCAAGCAGCTCCTCGGACAACGAGGATAGAAAGACGGGACATTGGAAATCTAAGAACCGACGCCGGTACGATGAGGACGAGGATATTTCCCTTCCTTGGCGTCGCCAAAAGGTTGATGCGTTCACGCGACGCATAAGCGATTTCTCAGATGACAAGAAAAGGCGCATGCCCACCAATGTTAAAACATACGATGGCACGGGTGATCCTGATGATCACCTAAAAATTTTCGAGTCAGCGGCTGCTATCGAAAACTGGCCACAACCTGTGTGGTCACATATGTTCAACTCTACCTTAGTAAGGAATGTGCAAACATGGTTCAGCAAGCTTCTACGACGAAGCATAAATGGGTTTGAAGAGCTGCGGAAAGCATTCCGCCTAAATTTCACGCAACGAAAAAAGTGCGCAAAGAACCCTGTGGAATTAGCCAGAGTGAAACAGCGCCAAGGGGAATCCACAAGCGCTTACATGGAGCGCTTCAAGGATGAATGCATGCAAGTCAAGGCATGTCCCGAGGTATTAAAAATCTCAGGGTTCATGAACGGGATCAATAACCAAGAGCTGATACGGAAGCTAAACGATAAAGTACCCCAAAGCTTTGATGAGCTAACAAAACGCACCAGATCCTTCATCCAAGGGGAAGCGGCAGCGGCAGACAGCAAAAAAAGGTTACTCAACCTTCAAACCACAAGAACAGTCAAGGAGACAATCCAATGACCAAAGTGGCAACCATAATAGGAATTACCGCAACCAAGGTAGTGGAAGGGATAACGACAAGTACGTCCCACTCACAAAAACCCCTAAGGAAATATTCGCGACAGAAGGAGCAAACTTTCCAAAACCTCCACCCATGATCACCCCAGAAGAAAAGCGCATCGGAGGAGGATACTGCGAATACCATGGACAGAAGGGTCACATTACTAATGAGTGCGTCCAATTACGTCAACTAATTGATAAATTAGTAAGAGAAGGAAAGATGGACCACCTCATTAAAAACATCAAAGAGGGGAAAGATAGGCAAAAGAATGGGGCCAAAAAGGAGATACCAAAAAATAAGGCTGATACGATATACATGATACAATCATGGCAGCGAAATACGAAACAAAAAGTCAGCCAAAGATTTTCCAAGGGAAATCAAATCTCTTTTCCCACTCTTACTGCGGACAACGCAGTGGTCGAACCACTCACCATCAAGATACAAGTGGGAGGTCACGATATCCACCGCATGTATGTCGATGGAGGAGCGTCTGCGGACATCATGTACGAACACTGCTTCAAAAGGCTAAAACCTGAGATATAAAACCAGTTAATTCCGGCCACAACATCGTTGACTGGATTCACAGGTGAAAAAATTTGGCCCATGGGACAATTACACATACTTGTGGTCATTGGTAATGAATACCATTCTACAACAGCTTGGATGAACTTCATGGTAATCAGGTCTCCCTCGTCATACAATGGCATCATTGGGAGAACGGGTATATCAGCCATGCGCGCAGTTCCATTCACAGCACATGGGATGCTCAAGTTCCCAGTGGAAGGGGGAATTGTCACCCTCTACAACACTACCGCATCTCCAAGAGAATGCAACATAGTGACAGATGAAGTTCCACGCGCTCTAGAACAGCATACGACCAAGGTGACAAACCTGAAAGTTGCAATCCACCCAGATTATCCTGACCAAGAAATATCGATTGGGGGATCACTGTCCGACAAGGGCAGAGCAGCTGTGTGCGCATTATTACAAAAGAACCTAAACATCTTTGCATGGGAACCCAAACACATGACTAGAGTACCAAGAGCCATTACTGAACACAAACTCGAAATCCGACAAGGATACCCTCCAATACTGCAGAAAAAATGCGGCCAGGCTCCCGAACGTGCAAAAGCTATCCTAGAGGAAGTGCACAAGCTCGTGGACGCATGAATCATGCGAGAAGTTTATTACCACAATTGGCTTTCCAACCCAGTGATGGTAAAGAAAAGCGATGGTAGCTGGAGAATGTGCGTAGACTTCACCGACCTCAACAAAGCATGTCCACAAGACTGCTATCCACTACCAGAAATTGATTGGAAAGTAGAATCCTTGTGCGGGTATCCTTTCAAATGCTTCCTAGACGCATACAAAGGATACCATCAAATTCAAATGGCCAAGGAGGACGAAGAAAAAATAGCCTTCCACACGAGTCAAGGGGTGTATTGCTACACAAAAATGCCCTTTGGCTTAAAAAATGCAGGAGCCACATACCAACGGTTAGTAGATAATGCATTTGAGAAGCAGGTGGGCCGCAATTTGGAGGTCTATGTTGATGATCTGGTCATAAAAAGCCATACCGAGGAAGAATTGGTGCATGACATGGAGGAGACGTTTAAGACATTGGGAAGAATAAACATGAAGTTGAATCCCAAGAAGTGCACTTTTGGAGCAACAGAAGGCATGTTTCTTGGATACCTAATAGAACCCGATGGTATTAAATCGTGTCCAGAAAAAACAAGAGCGGTCATCGAACTACCTTCACCGCGCACACTAAAAGAAGTCCAGTCACTAAACGGTAAATTAGCCGGGCTGAATCGATTCTTGTCCAAATCAGCGGACAAATCACTTCCTCTCTTTAAAACACTCACGAAGTGTACAAAGAAAGGAGATTTTCGATGGACTCCAGAAGCGGAAGAAGCTTTCCAACAGCTAAAACAAAACCTAGCAGAGCTACCAAAGCTTGTCGCACCCCGACAAGGGGAAGAACTGATCATGTATCTGTCAGCGACCCATGGAGCAGTCAGGGCGGTGCTATTCACAGACAGAAATTCTGTTCAAACACCTATATACTTCGTAAGCAAAGCCCTCAAGAAGACAGAGACTAACTACACCGCTATGGAAAAACTGGTCCTAGCTTTAGTATTCGCAGCTAAGAGACTGCGCAGGTACTTCCAAGTGCATCCGATAGCTGTAATCACGGACCAACCCATCAAGCAGGTTATTTCTAAACCAGATGCATTAGGGCGGCTTCAAAAGTGGAGTGTGTTATTGAGCGAACATAACATCTCCTATAGGTCGCGCACCGCGATCAAAGGACAGATATTGGCTGATGTCATTATCGAGAAGCCAGATGCTGATACTCCATCACCAAAGGTTGAAGTACCATTACAAGAACCATGGGTCCTATTTACGGATGGATCCGCGTGCATAGAAGGATCAGGCGCAGGCCTTATCCTTACCAGCCTAGATGGAACAGAACACACTTACGCACTACGCTTTGAATTCATAGCCACAAACAATGAGGCAGAATATGAAGCATTACTGGCTGGACTATGCATAGCAAATCAAATGGGTGTACGCAACCTAGAAGCTAATGTGGATTCACGATTAGTAGCTAACCATGTGTTAGGCGAATATGTGGCTCAAGAAGAACACATGATCCAATACCTCGATAAAGCCAAATCCTTGATCAAGAATTTTGACAAGTTTTCCATTAAACAAATCCCACGAGGAGAAAAAAAAAGCAGATGCGCTAAGTAAAATCGCATCCACAAGCTTTGCACACCTGTCAAAACAGGTATTGGTGGAAACCTTGAAGAACAAATCCATCTCTGAGATGGAAGTGTCCACAGTGATAGAGGAAGAACATCCTACATGGATGACACCCATCATGGATTTTATTAGCAAGGGAACACTCCCCCAAGAACAAAAGGACGCTCGACGGATACGGCGCACAGCGCAGAGGTTCGAACTTCGAGATGGTATCCTATATCGGCATTCATTCCTACAACCATGGCTCAGGTGCGTCGAGCTTCTTCAGGCAGATTACGTACTCCGGGAAATCCACGCTGGCTCTTGCAGCATGCACTCAGGACCACGGTCTGTTGTAGCGCGCGCTTTACGATCCGGGTACTATTGGCCTACCATGCACCGCGACTCGCAAGACATGATTAGAAGATGCAGCGACTGCCAAGTTCACAGACCAATCCCGCGTCGACCACAACATGAGTTAACACCCATCACCTCACCATGGCCATTCCATAAATGGGGAATTGATATTGCAGGACCTTTTCCAGTCGCGCCAAGAGGACTCAAGTTTCTCATTGTCGCCATTGACTACTTCACCAAATGGATCGAGGCAAAAGCAGTGGCAAGTATCACAGGCAACCAGGTCAAACAATTCGTTTGGTTTAACATTGTATGCCGCTTTGGCCTACCTGGAGAAATTATTTCAGACAACGGAAAACAATTCTGTGATAACCCATTCAAAGATTGGTGAGTGCAGTTAAACATCACACAGCACTTCGCGTCAGTTAAACATCCACAAACAAATGGATTAGTGGAACGCGCGAATCGTAGTCTGGGTGAAGGAATTAAAGCGCGCCTCAATAGACACAAAGGAAGATGGATGGACGAATTATCGCATGTTCTGTGGGCCCACCGCACAAAAGCCAAAGTCAGCAACGGCGATACACCTTTTTCTCTTGTCTACGGGATAGAAGCTGTTATACTAGCAGAAATTGGAATGCCAACAATCCGTACATCGAAAGTTAACGTCACAAAAAACGATGATGAACGGCGTATTGACTTAGATCTGTGGAAGAATGACGCGAAAGGGCGGCTATCCGCGAAGCAAAAGCTAAATCTAAGATGAAGAAGTATTATGATGCACGAGTCAAAAACACTTCTTTCAAACCAGGGGACTTTGTATACCGCGCCAACGATGCAAGCCACGCAGAAGACACGGGCAAGCTCGGACCCAAGTGGGAAGGACCTTACGAGGTCACAGAGGCATTAGGCGACGGTGCGTACAGAGTGCGCGATATGAAAGGCCACGAGCTACCACGCACCTGGAACATTTGCAATCTCAAGAGATGCTACCTTTAGGCCACGACCCACACACTGACACCTTTGCACTTTAGTAAGCGCTCAATAAATGTTGGTGTATTTACTTTTTTCTTTCTTAGGAAATTGTCTTTTTTGCACTTATTAATAAAGCGTTGTGGTTTCTAGCTAACTCCACAACACATTTCAACATTATTGCTTACATTATTCATTTATGTTTCAATTCTCTTTATATTATTTCCTACATGGCGTGCATGCACATATTAAGACCACACGAGGGCGGACAGGATGAGTAAACCTACTAAAGTACTCGTTGAGTAAGAGGGTTGCAAACCCATCAACACTGGGTCACGTATCCCTGTTAAACACCTTACTATCAAGACGTTGGAGTAAGTTAATAAGTACACCCCACAATGGATGTACTTTATCGCACACTGTGCGCGTTTAACAAAACATGGACTCAAGACAATTGATTCCTACATAGTGGAATTCGCAGTACGCTGCACTTCACCACATGGATTCAAAACAACTGACTCCTAAATTCGTACACTAACTTCATACAAGCTTATGACTTTAGTACGCATCTCACAATGAATGCGCAACAACAAGTTTAAAACGAACTAATAAACCAAGACACTTGGTTACTAAAAATGGTAAACGTAGTGCACTACACATTTACTCGCATGTTTGTTAAGGTTATGAACCGCAAACGTTTCTTAAGTTACGGACTTAATGCACAAGTTATGGGCTCAAATACAAGATATTATATGCACATCGTAAGTCTAGATAAGTCTTTCACGTAATAAAGACAAAACAAAAAAAATCTAAGTACAAAACAATATATGTGCACAAAAGAGTTCCATAATTTCATTTACCAAAAAACTACGCGTTTTTACAAAGCTATAACTATGATTTATACATATCTACACATTATGGATACGCTCGGGGGAAGGCTCTGGCACAGCTGAGCTCCCCGCCTCCTGAAGCTTCTTCAACAACAGCGCATCTTTTGGTGACATGGTCGCCACACTGACTGCAATACCATCCGACCTGGGAAGATGTGCAGCACCCACACCGCAGAGAGTGGCCTTCCCTTTAAGACCTTTCTTCTTGGCCGCCCTCTCTACATGACGCTCCAAAACCTCCTTCAGAGGCACCTCCGTCTCAAGAGCGAAGGGCTTAAGGATGTCACGCGGCTGCGCGAACACTGGAACCTGTAGTTGGGACTCATCAGGCTTCAAGAAGAAGTCAACTTCGGCCTCTGCGTTCTCTGCTATATGCCTCCCAAGAGTTAATCCCTGCATGATCACTCGGATAGGATAATCTTGGCCGTGCTCCAGCTGCGCAATGTGTGGAAGCTCAAAGAGCCTCATCCTTGCCATCGCCTGCACAAGTTGGTCGTAGGCACCAGCATTATAGTCAGGAACCTCAGAGGGGGAAACCTTCAGCAGTTGTGCCTCGGCCAACTCTTCCACGGCCTGCGCCTTGCCACGAGCAACGGCGCACTCCACCACCTTCCCAAAGGCACTCACGACCTCTGCGGACTCCAATGTACTCATAGCAGCCAGGCGCAAGCCATGGCTGATCAACCACCTACGAAAACAACGACAAACGCATTAGAAAAGAAACATACAATATACAAGAATTAACGAGGAATGTACAACAAGTACCTGCGCTCCGCAATCGTAGACATCAGATGAGGTTACAACTCCTCATCATACTCTATGCTTAGCCTGCGCAGCTTCTCTTCATGCGCCTCCACAGAGTCCTCTATCTTCTTGCCAAACTGAGCAAGCTGACCACAGAGCTCATTTTTCCTCTCTTCCAGGTATTTTACCCCCCAGGCGAGGTCAGCCTTATATTGTTGCGATTCCTCACGTTCGCGCTGCAGCTCAGCCATAAACACAAGTTTCTCCTCAGTCGCCTTCTTGGCGCGCTCATCGGCAGCCAACACCTCTGCCTGAGCCTCAGCCAACTGCGCTTTGAGCTGCGCAATCCGCTCATCCCTCTGAGCAAGGCTACCTCCCTCAACAACAGTTCGCGCCTTTAGCTGAGTGACCAACTCAGCCTGGCGAGCAGCAACACTAGCCAACTCCTCCACCAACTCCTGCACAGACATCTGCGCCGCCGCCTTCAGAGGCTCCTCCACATCAGCAGTCTTATGCGATGCGGCATGATCAGCAACAGCCGCATCACCATCTGCAGCATGGTCCCTACGAAATGAAGAAGATGTAATTAGTACGCGGATATGGCAAATAAAAGAAAGTTACAGTCATAAATACTTACACAAGTGGTGGAGATCTGGCCTGATTCTTCTACGCGCTAGTAGCAGACATCTCATCGGGCGCATCTGACTCATCCTCACCAATCAGGCGGCGCCTCCTTTTGGAGGTACCAACAACATAACCACAAGAAGATGCTTCCTTGCGCTTCTCCCTACGAACATCCACAATCTCCACACTATTGGACGACTCCACATGCGTCTCTTCCTCCACGGGAGACTTCTCCACAGTAGGAGGGACAACCTGCACTGGCGCAACAAGCACAGCTGCAGGGGGAGAGTCCTCGCGCTCAACAGGACCGAACACCGTCAGGTTCCCCGCCGTGGCCTGTAAAATGTGCTGCTCACCCTCCCTCAGGGGACGCACCCTGATGAGTGCTCAAACACTCATCATTTTTGGTCTATTCTGAACTGCAAAACATACAAAAACACTCAGTAATGCATCAAAATACTGAAAATATTTCAAAATTGTGTTTTATATGTTTTAGATGCAAAATGAGCAAAAACAAATGAAAAACGCACAAAGTTTGCAAAATTGGCAGTTTCAGTCCCTCAACTTTCATAAAATGACAAAACTAGTCCCTGGATATTCAAAATATGGAAAATTATCACCAAAGGTCCTTTTGAAATCATAAGTTATCATATTTAGTCCTTTGGTGAAAAATTGGAAAGTTTTGGAAATTTACACTTTTGGTCCCTGGAGTTTCAAATATTGGCAGAAAAGGTCCCTGGTGGGATAATTTTGAATGAAAAATCCATTTTGGTCCTTGGAATTCACAAATAAATCACTTTCAATCCCTGGATGAAAATTTTGAGAAAATTACAAGTTTGGTCCCCGGAATTTGGAAATTTGCACAATTGGTCCCCGGGTGTATTATTTTGGAAAAATATTATTTTCACCCTTGTAATATTTTTATGTTGTCAAAAATTTGTCCTTGTGAATACTTTGAAATTATGGCAAAACAGGTCCTTTACTTTTGCAAAATTACAAAGTGGTCCTTGTGAAAATTAAAGTTACCATATTGGACCCTTATGTCTTAAACCATAAACCAAACCCACCCAATCCATGAATCTGATCCAATAACCTACACCCCAGGCCCAAAGATAAAAGCCCACCCATTTTAAAATAAATCCACCCCTGGTTGTTGACCAGTCAACCCCCCACACCCCGTTTACTATTCATCTTCTCCCCTAAACTCGCCCTAATTCTCAGGTTCATGTCCCCCCTCATCTCCAATCATTCACCAACTCCACCAACCATCATAAATGTTACCCAACCTTCCCCCCTCCTCAATAAATGCCCACCAACACCACAACTGCCCATACCCCTTTTTCCCGCCAAAAGAGTTTGAACGGATAGGATTGCACCAAGCCATCTAATGGTGGATATGAAGTGTGGGAAAGTCAAGGCTACCCTCAGGGACTATAAAAAGAAAGAAAAAAGAGAAGAACCAGCATTAGAATAGAGTAGAGTGTAGCAGTAGAGTAATTTTTAGTATAATGTAATCCTTTAAACTTAATTTCCTTTTTTCAGTTGTAATTCTAGTTAAAATCAATTGTAGTCAAGATATTTTGTATAATATGAATCATCATTGAAGTTAATTTCATGTGTTGTTATTTAAATTTACCATTTGCAGTTTCTTATAAAAATCTCAAATCATTCTCATCTAGTTAAAAAGTGTTGAATCTGTTTCATTAAGCTCATACTAAAATATTCATAAGATTTCATAAACTCAGTAAAGTTCAAAATAGTTTTAGCAAAAAAAATTCCACAGTCAACAAAAGTCAACAGGTATAAAATGGTGAATGAGTTGATTCAGAATGGAAGCATGGTAGATGTATGGTTCATATGGTTTTAGGTGCTTCAGGGGAGGCATAGGGTATCACATTTTGTTCATTGGATCTTGATTTGTTGCCCACTAGAGCTCACTGTAAGCTCTCTCATTAAATTCTTGTAATTTACTCTAGCATAGGCCACTCAGTATTTATTTCATTTCAAATTGTGCTTATTTAGTGTTTAGAAAAGGTTAGGTTTAATATTTGAGGTTTATAGTGTAAGTTTGCTTTGAAAACCACCAAATCTGTCTTATAAGGGAGTGTTTGGCACAGTGGTTTTCACCACTGTGCAATTGCTTTTGGTTAATGCTTGTTACTTGAACATGTTTAATGAGGTTCATTTAGGTTAAGTGTGGTCATAAAACTCAGTCCCAATTAACAAAAAGTCAAAATGAGCTTTTGATCTCACTAAGTTGTTCACTGTTGGAGTTTTGATACCACAAGCTCCTCATTTCAGTGTATAAGATGTTTGTTTAGCTTAATTTGAACTTATTTTAGCTTAATACAACTCTTAATATCATCTGTGATCATCACAAGTTCACATTAGTCAAAGTTCTAAATTTTCTTGAAAAGTCAAATTTGTTTGTTCAGATTTTCACAAAAACTCAAAGATTTTATTTGATTTATGTGTTTGCTCTCATGATGTGAAACTTGTTTCTACTATTTGTTTACCAGCTTAACTTTCAATTCCCAACCTCCTTTTATTTTTGGTAATTTTGTGCTTGGCCCTAGCTTGCCCTAAACACACATGCAGGCTCAGCTGCTCCCCTGCATCAGCAGTACCCCCACCACCACCACCACTTGGTGGTGGTTTTCTGACCACCCAGTGGGTCCCACAAACCCCCACCTTGCACCATTCAACCCTCCTCCTAGTAGGGATCAACTATTGACCCTTACTTTGACCTTGGAAGCCCTGGGACCCACCTGAATTTAGCCATTAAGTCTGTCCCTTTTTCAGCTTTGAACCAAGTTTTGTAAGTGCTTATTCATAGCTTATAGCTTATTTTGTGGTCCCCAAGCATCTTTTCCAGCTTATTCAAGTTCCCTCAACTTATTTGGATCAGTCTTAACCATTGTGGGTCCCACCTTAAGCCATTTAAGCTTATTTTTCATTAAAGTCAAACAAAGTCAACTGTCTTGACTTGTAGCTTATTCAGTGCTTATTTCTAATTTCTAAAAAGTTTGTTTTTACAAAAGTTTGCTATTTTTAGATGTAAAATAGGTTTGTAAAAGAAAATCCAAGAAAAACAAATTTAAAATTAAGTGATAGTTTCTATTTAATTTTATTTAATTTTAATTTTCATTTTTAAATTTTTATTAAGTACTTGTCATTTTTATATTTTTATTAATTATATCTTATATTAAAGTATTTATATTAATTTTCTTAGATTTTTATTTTCTCATTTAGTATTAATTAGAATTAACTTTAGTTTTATTAATTATTAATTAATATTAAGTTTAAAATAGCATAATTAGTTTTTCTTAAGCAAAACCTTTTTTTTATATTTTTTATAGCTTTTATAAGTTGTAATATAATTTTAGAAATTTTCTTAGAATTTTTACTGTTCATTTAGTAATTTTCTTAATTTAAAATAGTTAATTAGATAATTAGTAATTAAATAGTAGTTAATTAAAAGAAAATCCACAAAAAGACAAAAACACTTATTTTTAATTTTAAAACTTATTTTTAGTTATTTTATAAGTTTAGGAATTTTATTTTTACCTTTTTAGTATTTAAATAATATTGTAAGTGTATTTTAGTTATTTAAATATTAATAATAAGTATTAAATAGTTTTTAATTAATATTAAATAATTAAATAGTATAAAAAGTAATTTTAATTTTCTAAAAAGTTTCTTTTATTATTAGGATTGTAAAAATGTGATTTTCACTTTTGTAAGTATTTTATTTTGTTAAAACTCGCGTTTTATTTCGTACGTTTACGTTTTATTTAAAACGTAACGTACGCGTTTTTAGGTTTTAATCGTTTCTGGTTTTTCCTCCTTTCCCGGCTTATTCATATAGCTTGTTTAAGCTATTTCGTTGTAAATTCCATAGTTCAATCAATCTCAAACCCTTTCCCATCCAAATTCACCCGATCACGAAACCGTTTGTTTACAATTCACACCTCGTCGGGACATACGACCCGGGGAAACCTTATACTTCCGCGGAGCATTGAGCCTTAGGAGTTTGACTTGTTTGACCACATCCGTGGTTAAATTTAGTTGACTGCTTTTGCCTCAATCAACTTTTGGCGCCGCTGCCGGGGAGGTTGTGCGCGTTTATCTAAACGGTTTTTCTGATTAGTGTCTTTGGAATTCGTTCCATTGTACATTTATCCATCCTTGTTCATATTTTCATAAAAACAAAACCCAAAAAGATTTTCCTTCTCATTTGTACAAAATGTATTTTCAAAAACCCAAAAATATTCACCTTTACCCTTTCGCGCCTTTGATTCTTCATCCCTACCCCTCCCAAACCATTTGATTCTTTCTATGTCTCATCCACACTTTCTGGTTTGCCAGTGGTGTGGTAGTTCTCATAATGGTGGCAATTGCCCCGGTTGTGGCATGGTAGAGTCAGGAAACGGGTCTGTCTATAACCAAGATCCCTATTCTTACCATGACACGACTGATTTATTCCATCAGCTGCCACACCATGATACTCAGCAGTTTTACTGTTGTGAGTACTGTGGTGGTTCACACTACAGTTCTTATTGTCAATCGGGAAACACGCTTGTCTATGAGCAGTTTCCTGATAACGATTATGACTCTAGCACGTACAACCCACAGCCTCAACAGTTTTACTATTGTGATTTCTGTGGAGGTCCACACTTCAGTTCAGATTGTCAAACGGGGAATCCTTACCCTTGTGACAATTTTGACACACCTTTTTACGACCAACCTCCACAGTACGATATGAATCAAGCACTTCTTCCAGAAATGCAAAATCTGATGACAATCGTTGATGAGCTTAAGGGTCTAGTTCAAGACTTTGCCCAAAGACACACTCATCAAAAATCCATGGAAGAATTGCTTGCTGAAGAGCAGGCTGCTAGAATAAATTCCCAAGATGAATATGAAAAATCTATTCGGGAATCCATTGCAAGAGAAAAAGCAGCCAAGTCTAGCTCTTTGTTCCGTTTCATTCCTGATGACAGTGATGATGAGGATACACTTGACATCCTTGAATTTTATAAAATTTCAAGTTCATCAGTTGATACCCCAGCAGTTGAGATTCCATCTCAAACAACTGCTATCACACCTGAGGTTCCCACTCACTCTTTGAACATGGGGGACGAGCATCTTGACACTATTCCTGCAAAGGAATCGGACGAATTCATAAAGTCTAGTGTTGAGATCCTTGTTCCAATCCCAAGAGAGTCACAGGGGACTTTTGATCTTATGTGTGATATTCCTTCACCCATTGAGTGTCCTAAAGATCAATTTGAGACTTTCTCAGATTTTAGCGATGATTGCATATCTTATGGAGACATCGAGTATGTTGAGGCATCAGTTCCACAAACTGATGCTGATCATCTTCTTGAGGAGTTCGCTGATGAACTTACTCACATCGATCCACTTTCATTGGAAAGTAATGATGGTCTCCTCGACTTTGAAACCGATCTGGGAGAAATTGAAAGTCTCCTATATCATGATCCGTCACTCACTTCTGATCCCAGCAGTCCAACAGAGAATAATATTCACTTTGTTCCCGAAACATTCAATACCACTCTCACCAATCCTCTATTTGAATCCGAATCTGAATTCACTTCGATTTCTGATAATCCACTCTTTGGTACTCAGATTGAGGATTGTGATGAGTCTATTCCGGAACATGAGTTCCCTGATTCACATCTTGTGAATGATTCTCTTCATGAGGAGTTCTCCGGTGAACTCGCTCATCAGTTTGATTGCCCGGGGGGAGATATCCTTAATCATGAGGATTTGCAAATTCCCACCCACCCTCCCGGGTTGTTTACGAGCTTACCTTTTGGAATCCAAACTCTGGCTACGGAGCCTCCTCTTGAGGAAGAAGATCAAATCATGCTTTTTATCATGATTTTCTTCCTTTTCTTCACCTATACGGTGACTTCTTCTCTTCTTCACTCCTTCGGGAGTGAGGACACTATATTTGATCCCGGCATTTTCATGTATCATTATCTTGAGCCGGATACTTATCTCATCGGAGTGGAACTTTCACGTGCTTCATATGTTTGTCCAAACATCTTGAATGAAAGTCCGATTGAGATTGTTTCTTCCACATCATGCTTCCCCAATGACAAATAAATTAGGGGTCGAGTCAAGCTAGCGACTCGGTAAACAAAAACAGAGCATGCATATAGGGTTTTCACCCTAAGTGTGGGGGAGTCCCCCATGCTATGGTTACTTATGATGTGAAAAAACAAAATGGTGTTTTCCACGCTTAGCTTGTAATGTTGCCCTTTTACGTTCAAAATGTCGGCATAATAGCCGGGATTTTGAATATTGAGGACAATATTCATGCTTAGTGTGGGGGGGTATTCGCTATTCTAGCGAATTTTATCACATTTTACTATATAATACCCCCGTTTTTGCCAAAATTTCAAAAATTTTAAAAAATTTTTCATTGGTGCTTCAAAATTTTTGTGGTAATCAGTCCGCCTTGTCTAAGCGACAAAAGGGATTGGCTAGTCCAGGAGCAAACGGCTCTTGGTAAAGACATATCAAATCCGTTGACGGCTGGCAATTTGCCCAAAATTGTATGGTTCATCAACTCCCCGAAAACAAATGAGTTGGCTAGCCCGCAAGATTATGGCTTGTGGTAAAGGCCGTGGAAAATCCATAATTGGTAATCAGCTCACCAAGATGTTGACTATTCCATCAAGAGCTGGCTAGTCCAGAAGCAAACGGCTTCTGGTAAAGACTACTCAAATCCGTTGAAAGCTGGTGGTTTGCTCAAAATCACACGGTTATCAGGTGTGCCACAGTTCTTACACCTGGCTACTCCAGAAGTGATGGCTTTTGGTAAAGAGTTTTTCAAATCCATCAAGTTTTCAAAACAGTATTGCTAGGGACTAGCAATAGTTTAGTGTGGGGGATTGATGAGTGCTCAAACACTCATCATTTTTGGTCTATTCTGAACTGCAAAACATACAAAAACACTCAGTAATGCATCAAAATACTGAAAATATTTCAAAATTGTGTTTTATATGTTTTAGATGCAAAATGAGCAAAAACAAATGAAAAACGCACAAAGTTTGCAAAATTGGCAGTTTCAGTCCCTCAACTTTCATAAAATGACAAAACTAGTCCCTGGATATTCAAAATATGGAAAATTATCACCAAAGGTCCTTTTGAAATCATAAGTTATCATATTTAGTCCTTTGGTGAAAAATTGGAAAGTTTTGGAAATTTACACTTTTGGTCCCTGGAGTTTCAAATATTGGCAGAAAAGGTCCCTGGTGGGATAATTTTGAATGAAAAATCCATTTTGGTCCTTGGAATTCACAAATAAATCACTTTCAATCCCTGGATGAAAATTTTGAGAAAATTACAAGTTTGGTCCCCGGAATTTGGAAATTTGCACAATTGGTCCCCGGGTGTATTATTTTGGAAAAATATTATTTTCACCCTTGTAATATTTTTATGTTGTCAAAAATTTGTCCTTGTGAATACTTTGAAATTATGGCAAAACAGGTCCTTTACTTTTGCAAAATTACAAAGTGGTCCTTGTGAAAATTAAAGTTACCATATTGGACCCTTATGTCTTAAACCATAAACCAAACCCACCCAATCCATGAATCTGATCCAATAACCTACACCCCAGGCCCAAAGATAAAAGCCCACCCATTTTAAAATAAATCCACCCCTGGTTGTTGACCAGTCAACCCCCCACACCCCATTTACTATTCATCTTCTCCCCTAAACTCGCCCTAATTCTCAGGTTCATGTCCCCCCTCATCTCCAATCATTCACCAACTCCACCAACCATCATAAATGTTACCCAACCTTCCCCCCTCCTCAATAAATGCCCACCAACACCACAACTGCCCATACCCCTTTTTCCCGCCAAAAGAGTTTGAACGGATAGGATTGCACCAAGCCATCTAATGGTGGATATGAAGTGTGGGAAAGTCAAGGCTACCCTCAGGGACTATAAAAAGAAAGAAAAAAGAGAAGAACCAGCATTAGAATAGAGTAGAGTGTAGCAGTAGAGTAATTTTTAGTATAATGTAATCCTTTAAACTTAATTTCCTTTTTTCAGTTGTAATTCTAGTTAAAATCAATTGTAGTCAAGATATTTTGTATAATATGAATCATCATTGAAGTTAATTTCATGTGTTGTTATTTAAATTTACCATTTGCAGTTTCTTATAAAAATCTCAAATCATTCTCATCTAGTTAAAAAGTGTTGAATCTGTTTCATTAAGCTCATACTAAAATATTCATAAGATTTCATAAACTCAGTAAAGTTCAAAATAGTTTTAGCAAAAAAAATTCCACAGTCAACAAAAGTCAACAGGTATAAAATGGTGAATGAGTTGATTCAGAATGGAAGCATGGTAGATGTATGGTTCATATGGTTTTAGGTGCTTCAGGGGAGGCATAGGGTATCACATTTTGTTCATTGGATCTTGATTTGTTGCCCACTAGAGCTCACTGTAAGCTCTCTCATTAAATTCTTGTAATTTACTCTAGCATAGGCCACTCAGTATTTATTTCATTTCAAATTGTGCTTATTTAGTGTTTAGAAAAGGTTAGGTTTAATATTTGAGGTTTATAGTGTAAGTTTGCTTTGAAAACCACCAAATCTGTCTCATAAGGGAGTGTTTGGCACAGTGGTTTTCACCACTGTGCAATTGCTTTTGGTTAATGCTTGTTACTTGAACATGTTTAATGAGGTTCATTTAGGTTAAGTGTGGTCATAAAACTCAGTCCCAATTAACAAAAAGTCAAAATGAGCTTTTGATCTCACTAAGTTGTTCACTGTTGGAGTTTTGATACCACAAGCTCCTCATTTCAGTGTATAAGATGTTTGTTTAGCTTAATTTGAACTTATTTTAGCTTAATACAACTCTTAATATCATCTGTGATCATCACAAGTTCACATTAGTCAAAGTTCTAAATTTTCTTGAAAAGTCAAATTTGTTTGTTCAGATTTTCACAAAAACTCAAAGATTTTATTTGATTTATGTGTTTGCTCTCATGATGTGAAACTTGTTTCTACTATTTGTTTACCAGCTTAACTTTCAATTCCCAACCTCCTTTTATTTTTGGTAATTTTGTGCTTGGCCCTAGCTTGCCCTAAACACACCTGCAGGCTCAGCTGCTCCCCTGCATCAGCAGTACCCCCACCACCACCACCACTTGGTGGTGGTTTTCTGACCACCCAGTGGGTCCCACAAACCCCCACCTTGCACCATTCAACCCTCCTCCTAGTAGGGATCAACTATTGACCCTTACTTTGACCTTGGAAGCCCTGGGACCCACCTGAATTTAGCCATTAAGTCTGTCCCTTTTTCAGCTTTGAACCAAGTTTTGTAAGTGCTTATTCATAGCTTATAGCTTATTTTGTGGTCCCCAAGCATCTTTTCCAGCTTATTCAAGTTCCCTCAACTTATTTGGATCAGTCTTAACCATTGTGGGTCCCACCTTAAGCCATTTAAGCTTATTTTTCATTAAAGTCAAACAAAGTCAACTGTCTTGACTTGTAGCTTATTCAGTGCTTATTTCTAATTTCTAAAAAGTTTGTTTTTACAAAAGTTTGCTATTTTTAGATGTAAAATAGGTTTGTAAAAGAAAATCCAAGAAAAACAAATTTAAAATTAAGTGATAGTTTCTATTTAATTTTATTTAATTTTAATTTTCATTTTTAAATTTTTATTAAGTACTTGTCATTTTTATATTTTTATTAATTATATCTTATATTAAAGTATTTATATTAATTTTCTTAGATTTTTATTTTCTCATTTAGTATTAATTAGAATTAACTTTAGTTTTATTAATTATTAATTAATATTAAGTTTAAAATAGCATAATTAGTTTTTCTTAAGCAAAACCTTGTTTTTATATTTTTTATAGCTTTTATAAGTTGTAATATAATTTTAGAAATTTTCTTAGAATTTTTACTGTTCATTTAGTAATTTTCTTAATTTAAAATAGTTAATTAGATAATTAGTAATTAAATAGTAGTTAATTAAAAGAAAATCCACAAAAAGACAAAAATACTTATTTTTAATTTTAAAACTTATTTTTAGTTATTTTATAAGTTTAGGAATTTTATTTTTACCTTTTTAGTATTTAAATAATATTGTAAGTGTATTTTAGTTATTTAAATATTAATAATAAGTATTAAATAGTTTTTAATTAATATTAAATAATTAAATAGTATAAAAAGTAATTTTAATTTTCTAAAAAGTTTCTTTTATTATTAGGATTGTAAAAATGTGATTTTCACTTTTGTAAGTATTTTATTTTGTTAAAACTCGCGTTTTATTTCGTACGTTTACGTTTTATTTAAAACGTAACGTACGCGTTTTTAGGTTTTAATCGTTTCTGGTTTTTCCTCCTTTCCCGGCTTATTCATATAGCTTGTTTAAGCTATTTCGTTGTAAATTCCATAGTTCAATCAATCTCAAACCCTTTCCCATCCAAATTCACCCGATCACGAAACCGTTTGTTTACAATTCACACCTCGTCGGGACATACGACCCGGGGAAACCTTATACTTCCGCGGAGCATTGAGCCTTAGGAGTTTGACTTGTTTGACCACATCCGTGGTTAAATTTAGTTGACTGCTTTTGCCTCAATCACACCCCCACTGTCACGAGCTTGGGTTCCTTTAGCTTCACAACAGCGAACAAATCCATCTCTGCAACAGACAAAAGACAAATAACAAAGAACAAAGTTAGTTATTCAAGGGATAAAAGCAAAATACTTACATTATAGAGGCAATAAAAGGATGAGCACCCACCCTGGCTGTTCTCATCGATGAAGATTGGAACCTCGTCCGCACCATCAAAATAATTACGGCTCAGCCCCATATGCACCAAGAACTCCTCAGGATAGGAGTTAATGGCAATGCGGTTACCATCAATTATGTCCGCATCCGCGGCGCTGTAAGAACCAGGGATAGGACGCCCATCCCTCGGCAACGACCTTTGAGTATAGAACTCAAAGCGCGACGGAAATACAACATCATCTACCCAGAAGAAGTACTCTTTCCAATGCCTTAAGGAATCTACCTTCTCGACATAGCATTGAAGGCGCCCTGCGCGTTTGGCAAAAGAAACCCATCTATGCGACCACGTTGTGTGGTAAAACGCACGGAAAAGGTCAACTGTCGGATTGATAGCAAGTAACTGACAATTTATTTCAAAATTTGATATTTTAGCCGCACCTATACAATGCAGCTGTGAGATATGGAGTTGGTAATGATTGAGCACGTTGCTCAAATTTTGCAAATGGTGAAAAAACGTTTTGACTGTGTGAATCACAGCGAAATGGGGGCGGTGCTTTATATAAGAAGCCAAGAAACCCTAAATGGGATGCCACGTGGATCCCACTAACAAACGTGTGGCTGGGAGATGGAAGGTACAACACTTTTCCCCTTTTCTCAAGGCACACGTGGATAGCCTCCCCGTTTTTCGAAGAACACTTTGTGATATTTTGGGACTTGGTACATTGTTCCTATCATTTGGGCGGGAAGTATTTAATTTATTCCCGCCACGCTTGCCGCTAGTTCCTTTAGTCTAGTATCCGCGGCTACGAGCCGCGCACACTAGACTGGGGGGACATGATGATGTATAGCCTATAGTTGGGCTACAAGCCCAAATTATAGACATTACTAAGCCCAAACCACCACGAGTGGGTTATCATGACAAATGACTTGGGCCATAATTACCAACGGCTTAGGCTCACGATGCCCAAAGCCCAACCAAAACGCATGATTAAAGGATAAGGATCTTCTATTTACGGAATAGATATCCTCACCCCGGATAAGCACCATGAGTGCGAAGAGTAAGGAACAAGAAACCTACACGGTTTCTACACCCCTATATATACAATGATATATTCTCATTAAAAGGTACGATTTACACAATCCCTAACTCTTCAACTAAACCTTAAACCGATTACTTACTCTCACGCCGGAGTCTAATCGTATTTACGGAATAGATATCCTCACCCCGGATAAGCACCATGAGTGCGAAGAGTAAGGAACAAGAAACCTACACGGTTTCTACACCCCTATATATACAATGATATATTCTCATTAAAAGGTACGATTTACACAATCCCTAACTCTTCAACTAAACCTTAAACCGATTACTTACTCTCACGCCGGAGTCTAATCGTGGGAGACAATCCCACGATAAGCCTAACGGTGTTGTTTGCTTTCTTAGTGCGCAGGTTTCACAAGCACTAAAGTTCTAATTGGTACGAAAGCAGGAGTCCAAACAAGGTAAGCCCAACTTTTGTATCAACAAGTAATAAGTCTAGATTCTATTTAAATAACTCATAAAGTGCGCAATAATCTTAACTACTAAAGTTTGCTACGAGTTATGTATTTAGAATTTAGACAATTCTAATTTTCCTATCATACATTTCTCATTCATAAAAAGGAATAGGATTAAGTCTCACACTTCTCCTTATGGAAAGAAGACTAGGATTATTCTTTTAGGAAAGTTGATACGTGGGAATCGCACCAGTCTTTACCTCTCAAGGGATCTTGAGAAGCTTACAACCCCCACCAGGCAGTGTACCTGATCGTTGTAGTATAGTATAGTGACAAGTACCGGGGGATTGATCGTTCAGCTTAGGAATAGTGTCGCTAGGATTAGAAAACCTAAATACTAGTTCTAAAGGTGAGGGATGATTATTTTTGTATTTTATATTTTTTAGAAAGCAAGTAAAAATCTCGGGTTTGAAGGATTTGGGCGGAATTAGTTGCTAATCAACTAACCCAATACTAAAGATGCAATCAAAATAAAATACTAGAAATGAAAATAAACGAAATTATACTAAAGTTGTGAGCAATAAGTGGAGAAAGTGTGTTTACTTAGATTTCACTACTCCCTAGACATCTTTTACACGTTAATTACTTGTTATAATTGCATGGATGACGGATCGTATTCCTTAATACCATTCATGGGGTGGCACACTTAACTCCCCAATTCTATGAGCTCTTATCTCCTCATATACCATGCCCAGCACAACCATAGGGATTATAAACAGTGGCTCATGCATTAAATACAACCAATAAAGACCTAGTGCGCGTCGGTTCATGTTTCTTAAGACGTTCAAGCATGTTACCAATTGGAGATCTGCCAGTTTTCTTAAGCCTAACATATAAATCATTCATCCAAGACAAGTATAAACAAGTAATTAACACATAATTAACATCTAGGTTTCATTAGATCCAAGCAAACACAAGATAGATCTAGCCTAGCATGATGGAATTAAGACAAGAACAAGATATAGACAACCAACACATAGACATATTGATTGAATTAAAAGAACACTTATCTCAATTACACATGAAAGGTATCAAGGGCTTGGAACCCTTGAAAAACCTGTAAAATTCACACTAAGTTCGTACTTAGGGTTTCTCCAAAACTTCTCTCTTTTTAATGTGAAAATTAGAAAACTATATATAGGAAAAGGGGTCTGACGGCGTCAAGAATAAACTTGTGACGCCGTCACCTCGCTGCCAAAACTCTTCTCGGACTGCCTTGATCTACATTTGACGCCGTCATGTGATAATCATTTCCAGGCCGTCATGACTTTTACTCTTGACGCCCTACTTCGTGACGCCGTCAAATCTGTACTGGATCGTCATGGAATTTTGCTCTTGACGCCGTCAGGGAGTTACTCTTGATGCCGTCATCTACTGTTCCCAGCATGGAAAATTAATACTTTGGCGTTTTCTTCACTTTTATGCTCCAAAAACGTCCGAATTGCTTCCTTTTCCAGATTTCACTCCCAAAGTACCTAAAATCACAAAAGGAACGATTTAGGGCAATATTTGATCAAATAAATTCAATTCCGGGCTTAAATGACCCCCTAAAAGTGGATCATTTTTCGCCTCATCAAAAGTTGACTCTAGCAAAAAACCCATACGGGTGTAGATCAATTTACTTGATAAAAGAATTACTTACGTTTACGGTTTAATGTTGCATCAATACATTTAAAACAATTTACAAAATTTAATTTTAGTATTTTCGATAATCAATTTTTTAAGAAAATATAATACCCATGGAAATATTCATATAAGCAAATAATTTTCCTGAAAACCTAGGATCTAACTTTTCATAAATTTCACTACAGCAGTTGATCTGCTAGTAATGAAAGTATAAAAGATGGTAATCTGTCGAAAAATTTAGTCTGCGTCTCACGTTTACCAAATAATAACTTCAAGTGTTTCTTATAGTTAGATGACATGTAACTTAAATTTTAGGGTATTTAGTTTGATGTGACAATCAAAACATGTACGAAGATGCATGCACTCATCTTCATAACATTAGTTTTCAATACCATTTTAGTTAACAGTTTTTACGCTAAGATTAAATCAAAAACTTGTTACTTGAGGTATTGGGTTCACCAATTAAAGAAGAACCTACAATTATCACCCACTATATCCAACTCTTACATGAGTCATAAAGACCCAAGTTACTTCAGATAATAACCACAAAAGTGGCACGTGGAATTGAGGTAAATCACTCTTAAGATGATATTGCGCATGTAATGGTATAAACCTTCTGTACAAAAACATCAATTAAGAAAAAGTTTATGACTTTAGTCTTAACATGTAATAAATTATAAATCTTGCTAGTCTTGCCTGGGAGCCAATTACCGTGCGAAGCGAACCACTGTCGGCACATAAGACCTTGCATGAATTATAATTTATCACTTCAAGTTTCACCATTATTAGTCCAATTAATTTTCTTTTCAAAAATTACCCTTTTATTGCCTACAACTTGTCCAACAAAACAATAAAACAAGTAATTAAGACAAATTAAACAACTAAAAAACACAACCATTATAAAAGTGAAACAATTAGCCACATGCATTCTTGATTAGATAAACCCCAATCAAATCAATTTTAGGTTTTCCAATATGCATGTAATCAACTAAGGTCTCCCCTTCTTAATAGAAGTGGAGCCACATACATTGACGAATCAATTGCGTAGGCCATAGTGAATTACACACCACATAGCACATAAATTGATCTTAATTAATTGAGGTCTTCCCCAATTTTAGATCTATCTAATAATTACATGTGATAAACCAAAACAAACAATTAATCAATCAATCAATCCATGACTAACATGCATGTTTCATCATGGATTTATGCATAACAATTAGCAATTAGGTCACAAGATACGTTCATCAACACATAAACTTGTTTATAATCTAGGGTTTCTAATCCAATTAATATTTAACACAAACCCTAATATTTGGAAAAAGGAGTAATCGACCCCCCCCCCCCCCCAAAACTTTTAGTGTTTTGAAAATTTGTGAACCCCCACCCTAGATCATAAATTCGACTAAACATGTATCTAAAACATTTAAAGATACGATTTTTATGTGTTTTTAGTAATCAATTACATGTTATAGCAAGCTCGTGATGCCACTGTTAGAATTTAAATACTATGACAATCATATAAACTAAAAAGATCATGTAGTCACGTATGCGGAAGCGTATGATCAATTATAACATATAAAAGATTAACATGAACATAAAGAAGAGCGTACCTTTGGATTCTAGCTAAACAAGAATCAAACTTTAATTATCTTGAACATGTGATGAACCCTAATTAGGGTTTATATGGATCAATGACTAACCCTTACCGTTTTGTTAATCGATCCCTTGATAATTACTATAGTGAGTAATTACCTCGTTCATCTACACACAAATTAGTAGTGAATTAAAGTTTATGCTAGTAAACGAAAACATAAATTCTTATTTATGAAAATTTCGATCCAACAACCCTAAGGGTTAGTAGATCGATTGGCTACAAGGGAGAAACAAAGAGAGGAGAAAAAAATTTTAGTGTTTGTGTGTGTGCACAAAAGGTACCAAAGTTTTTACCCTAAGTTTGTTTATATAGTGAATGAAAATCTTAGGGAACAAGTTAGGTTTGGGTTGGGTTTCCCTTCCCCTTGTAAAACCGGCCATACACCCCTAGGGGTTGTTCCGGAACCTTCTTGTCTTCTATTTTCATTCTAGTCCTTATCGTTTGTCCGTTAGTCAATTCCGTTAAGTACTAACGACCATTAGCCATTTCTTGTGTTTAAATATATATATATATATATATATATATATATATATATATATATATATATATATATATATATATATATATATATATATATATATATATATATGTATATGTATATATATATATATATATATATATATGTGTATATATATATATATATATATATATATATATATATATATATATATATATATATATATATATATATATATATATAACATTTAATATATATCAATTATTATAGTTTAATCTTAATTTGTAATGTGTGCAATCCCGAGGTCTCGAGTTCGATTCTAGTCATACACATATTAATATTTATCCACAAACTCTAACAGCTCCCACTTGGATATCTATTAATAGCATAATGACATTGGTTAGCGTCTAGCAACACGCCAATGCCTCTAGACCAACTCGAGGGAGGTCTCTTGGGAAAACCTTTAATTCATCATTATTATTATCATTTTGTTTATAATACCATGTTAATAAAGATATGGATCTTAGTCATTCTTTAATTAACAATTCTGTTTCTCGTTGTTTATGATTGAACAAGATTACCAAAACATCTAAACGTATTCCAGATAGACTTTGGGCGTGCGCACGCAAACATCTTGTCAACCCCACGAGGGGCCCAAAAGTATTAAACTTCAAACAGATTTGAAGGAACAAAGTTTTTCTTGACTATAAGCAATAACCCATGAACTTTGCAACACTCCTGAAAACAATCCTTATAACTACCAGTTACGGATAGCGGTAAATTGCTTCACAGAAATGCACTACATTCATGACACTTATCTGTTATCTCAAGTCTGAGGATAACTAAATTCATGATCTACTTAATGACAAGATCGATAAAGTAAACTCATGTCGTTGGGATAAGTCCTATATTCAATTCATTGAATATCATGTGAAATTGGCATGACAACGCATCAATATACTTTCAAGTATATTCTAACCAATACTCAGATTTGTCTTAGTTTAATAATATTCCCATATCATTAATTGACAACGGACAATTTAGAATAACATAAGTTATTCACGGATTTAAACATGCAAATATATAATACAATCTATTATTAATGAAAACAAACGTACAAAGTACTTTAATTCATTATAAATAATTATTGTTTAATATCCCTTATCCAAATACTAAATAGATCAATGCATGATAATTCTAGTTAATGAATTTTGTCTCAAGTAATGACTTGTTGATAATTATGCCTCAAGTAATGACAATCATACTTGTTGACAAGGCATTATTTCAACTAACTTTGATCTATCAAAATTTTAAGAATACTTATTTCAAGAATTTAATTAGCTAAATTTTTGTATGTGTACATCCAACTATCTTGATATAGCCACATAATATTTCATAAATGGTGTAACATCCTCAATCACCAACTTATGACAATCAAACTTTCAAACATTTTAAAGTTTAAAGTATTCTAATTCTTTAATGTATAATGCAATTATGCTCATAGTTGAGCACAACTAGTTCACATAGCTATTAACAAGGATGGAATCCTACCATAACTAGTTATTGAATGGCATCTTAAATAAACCAGCATCATTGTATACAAACGACAATATGCTCTTTAAAATTTAGTAAACTTAATATCCATTGTGTAATGTTTGATGCCTTCCAATATTTCAAGATTTATTGTCGGCTATTACAATTACGCAACAATTTTCCATATTGTTTATACTTAGAATTTAGGAGGAATTCCAGGCTGAGGATCATTTATTCTAAGTCCAAACATATTCTATTAGAATATTCATTACACAAGTTATATAATAACTTTTAATTGGATATCAAATATTGTCAAATCATTTAGCATTTAAGCATGATACAACAATAATATGATGTACATGAGAATCCTTCAGTCAGACTTAGATTTCATTCATGTTCTATCTTTTCAAAGATATATATCCATTTTCTAAATGATATATCATGTTCTATTAAAATTATTTACCGCACATGTTTATTAAATAGTAAACTTTTGTTCCAAGGTTGTATGTTTTGTTTTCTAAATCTTTTAAGTAAAGTTTCATTCCAAATTAAGACTTAACATTTTACTTATATGAAATGTTACTTCTTATATGTTATACAACATATATAATTTAGCAAATCAAACATAATACTGCCACTAGCATTCAGAAATACTTAGAAATTATATTATTTCAATTATAAATCAAAACATGGATTTAATAATTAAACATAAGAGTAATCTCCTAGATGCATGCATTTATCCATTCATGGATTATTGCACTTTTTACACTTCCAAAGATTTATATGAATTCATAAACTCCTTTTAATTACTTATCGTCCTCGCTCAAGTAATCATTTAAAAAAGAGTTTTGATATTCATTGTCAAATTTCATATATATGAAAATAAGCATGACCATTACCATCTTTGTATCTTTAATGTTCTTAGAAAAGAGTATTCAATCATAGTTAATTGCTTAAATATAATTAATAATCTTGTCATAAGATATGCATTAAAATATGTATACAATTTTGTCCATATGATTTCTACACAAAGATTTAAACCGCTAGGGTTACATTATCTTTGAATAAACTCATCTTTATTTTCTAACTATTAAGAATTAAGATAAACCAAAATTTTAAATTTTGAATATATTTATGAATAGCATCTATAACATTCATAGTATGAGCAATTTACGCAATTCATTATTTTGGTAATACATCATCATATAATCAGATAATCTTCAGCATATTAATCAAATATATGAGATATCCAAGTGGATCTATGAATGAGAATTTCATCATCTTGAGGTTTATCATTTACATGTTTAGCCTCATCATGATTTTCACTAGTGTGTATTTAGAAGATTATGTATCTTGTAATTTTATCTTTTCAAGATAAAATACTCCCACTTGCCTTTAGTATTATATATACTATCTATAAATACTTAGCAATTAGAGCAACAATCCAACGTTCTCTTTTAGGACATTACAAATACACATTGATAGTTCCTGACATTCTTTTCTTAATGACCTACACATAGGGGTACAAACGAGCCGAGCCAAGCTCGAGCTTAACAAGGCTCGAACTCGACTCGAAAAAAAACTAGGCTCAAGCTCGGCTCGATAGCTCGTCAAGCTTTAACCACCTAGGCTTGAGCTCGGCTCGATTCAGTTTCGAGCAAAGCTCGAGCTTTGCTTGAAAAGCTCGAATACATGTATATGAATACATGATTACACATTTACACCCTTATCCCAACTCCTAAACAAGTTGATTAAGGAGTTGATACCCAATGAAGAAAACCATAAAAGGACCCTACAAAAGGGACATACACCTGAACCAATGAATCATAACTAACTTGGACCAAATGTGACTAAATTGTCACCTGATGCCACACATTCAAGAGTCAAGAAGACCGTATCTAATGTTATCAGATTGTAGAATGCAAAACGTTACATAGGAACAGTTAGGGTTTGAAGGGTAAATAGTTAATTAATTGTTTATGGAGCAAGTCTTTCTAACTTGGTTAATATTAACCCTCATTTACTTAAAGCTCGATAAAAGCTCGAGCCGAGCTATCAAAACCTTGAGCTCGACGCATTATATGTTTCGAGCCAATATATTGGGCTTGAGCTCGGCTTGAGCTCGCCAAAAGCTCGACTCGATCGAGCCAAGCTCGAGCTCGAGCACGAGTTACTTGATAAAAGCTCGGCTTGTTTACACCCCTACCTACACATAAGTAGTTTAACAAATTCAGAACTACAATTTTAAGACTTAATGTGATTCATCACATTTCATAATTCAATATTGTCTTATAAATCTTCTAGGAGTCTAATTGAGTATATTCAATCAATACTCAATTTTCTAACCTTGATAACTTTTTGGAAGAAAATAAGTCATAGTTATCTTTAATCAAACAATGTAACAAGAGTTTGATTTCCTAACTGAACATACCATAAATATGTGGTATTTCATTAGAATTAATATTGTAAGATAATCTAACAATATATAACATAACCATATTCCATTTGGCATACCTATTTATCAACTAAGTCAACTTAATGGTATAATAGTTTTTCCAAACCAATTGCATGCTTTATAACACAAGTACTTTTGACCAGGTCACTTCATGTTCATGTCTCATCAAAAACATAAACTTGTTATAATCCCACTATACATTATTAATCATTGCTCAACTCAATAACTTCTTGTATATGTCTTAATTAAAAAACCATAACAAGTTAACGTCTTACTTTATTATAAGTCCTATAATATTTAAAAGAATTCATGTTTATAAGAAGATATAAACATGTATAACTAAAGTATTCTTGAACACCACCATTTGGTTTCAATAGTAATTCAGGTTAATTTATTTACTTCATTTATTTATGTCATCTAAGAATACATAAATATTAGAGTTGAAGTTGTCTTGTTATCATATTCACACATGTTCTAATAGCTATCTAATTATAGAAACTGTAAATTATCCATGTATGGTCTCATGTAATCATGGAAATTCACCTTGTTGTTATAATCTAGTCAAGGTCACCCTTAAGAGAGTTTTTTACAAACTAATTGTCTTTGAAAAACTTATTTACCATTATATTGCTTGTTCAAAAATATTTACCACTATATAGTATTTTTATATATTGTTCTCCTCACTTTTATATTTAGCCTATTTCTACTAAATCAATGTTGATATGATCAAGATACGTGAGAAAGTGATGATTCTTTTTCTTTTCATAGTAAAATATAACATGAGTTCAGACCTTTCTTTAACTAAACTTTCTATGCTTATGTAATTTAAAAAATTGGAAGAACAAAACTAGTTACGAGTAATATATTTACTGATGTTTAGACAAACATGAAGTGAATAAGTTTAGACAAACATCCCGTCATCGCCTTTAAATTTAATATTTAAATGCAAAATCACATCCAAAAAATTCATGCATGAATCATGATATTAAGTCATAAATGTATTCCAATCAATCAACACACAAATAAGATCGTAAATACTCAATAACCAACTAATAAAAACAACTAGTTTATCATACAAATCAATAACAAATAATGTGCATCATGAAGTTCGATCCATAAATAATTTATGTGGTGCAAAAGCATTTTGCAAACACAAATTCTAGAAACATAATCAACGATAGGTACTAATCATGTAAGTAAATCAACACATAGTGATATATTATATATTTAGTGGAGAATTTTTTTTTTTATTATTTTTTTTATTCACGCTGTAACAATTAGCATCTCAAGGGAGTAAGGCTACGTAGGGCCTTTTCAAGCTTGTGATTTGTTTTTAATAAGAAAATAAATAATAGGTTATATTATCAGAATTGAAAATGGGAACAATATAATAGTAAATATTTTTGAGAAAGCTATACAATTGTAAATAAGTTTTTTAAACACAATAAATTGGTTAAAAACACCCCATAAGATAAATTGCAACACCAAGTGTTTCTTAGATTAGATGTGTATTGGTCATATAAGAATGTCAATCTCTTACTCGCAGTCAAGAGAATTCTTTAAATCATATTCCTATGTGTTGTACCTTGCACACAATTAAGTTTTTCTCCCACTTGTGCATGGAAACAAAACCATGTACCATACAAACAACATGCACGCATTTGTTAATATGAACAATATGATCGTGTCAATAATATCAACATAACTAGTAGATATAGAGCTACTTAGTTAACAAGGAAACACACATGACTTTCCTTGGAAATATTAGTGTCTACATATTTGGAAAGTTATCTTTGAGATATTCAAAGATAAAGTAGAGTACTACCAAGATAACAATCCTTTTAGCTCCCACTGAATTAGAAATCATTACTATAATTCCTTATTCAGTAATACGAACACAATCCTCCCACTGAATTTGACAACATTGTAAATGTTTCATTAACCAGTGAAAGGAAATAGTGTGCTATTCACTTTCCTACATCTTTGAGAAAACTCATTCGTAACAATTACTTAGGTACTAAAAGAGTGTATTCTACTACACAAATGTGATTCATCACATCCCAAACTATTAACTTGAAAAAACTTGGCATGCAATTTCTTCCTGAATAGATCTACCATTCCAACAATTGTAAGTAGTGTCTTTAAATGGTCAAATCAAAACAACTAGATAAAATATTCTATTTTGTCTTTTATCATTTTGCAGCAATAAGTCTAGATTCTATTTAAATAACTCATAAAGTGCGCAATAATCTTAACTATTAATGTTTGCTATGAGTTATGTATTTACAATTTAGACAATTCTAATTTTCCTATCATACCTTTCTCATTCATGAAAAGTAATAAGATTAAGTCTCACACTTCTCCTTATGGAAAGAAGAATAGGTTTATTCTTTTAGTAAAGTTGACTCTAGCCAAAAACCCATACGGGTGTAGATCCATTTACTTGATAAAAGAATTACTTACATTTACGGTTTAATGTTTCATCAATACATTTAAAAGAATTTACAAAATTCAATTTTAGTATTTTCGATAATCAATTTTTCAAGAAAATATAATACCCATGGAAATATTCATATAACCAAATAATTTTCTTGAAAACCCTAGGATCCAACTTTTCATAAATTTCACTACATAAGTTGATCTGCTAGTAATGAAAGTATAAAAGATAGTAATCTGTCAAAAATAATTGGCAAACCATTTCCAATTCCTAAATCATTATGGGAATTACATCAAATTGATTCATTAATTTGCAATGCAAGCATGTTTCATCCCATATCATGCCTTAATTTCTAGGTCTTATGCACAACTTAATTAAGTCATCCAACTTATAAAAAGTAAAATCTCCATATATGGTCTCACGCATTAACAAAATTTTACATTGTCATTAAAATTCAGTCTGCGTCTTACGTTTACCAAATAATAACTTCAAGTGTTTCTTATAGTTAGATGGCATGTAACTTAAATTTTAGGGTATTTAGTTTAATGTGACAATCAAAACATGTACGAAGATGCATGCACTCATCTTCATAACATTAGTTTTCAAAACCATTTTAGTTAACAGTTTTTAAGCTAAGATTAAATCAAAAACTTGTTACTTGAGGTATTGGGTTCACCAATTAAAGAAGAACCTACAATTATCACCCACTATATCTTACTCTTACATGAGTCATAAAGACCCAAGTTAATTTAGATAATTACCACAAAAGTGGCACGTGGAATTGAGGTAAATCACCCTTAAGATGATATTGCACATTTAATGGTATAAACCATTACGTACAAAAACATCAATCAAGAAAAAGTTTATGACTTTAGTCTTAAAAACATGTAATAAATTATAAATCTTACTAGTCTCGCCTGGGAGCCAATTACCCTGCAAAGCGAGCCACTGTCGGCGCATAAGACCTTGCAAGAATCATAATTTATCACTTCAAGTTTCACCATTATTAGTCCAATTAATTTTCTTTTAAAAAATTACCCTTTTATTGAATACAACTTGTCCAACAAAACAATAAAACACGTAATTAAGACAAATTAAACAACTAATAAACATAACCATTACAAAAGTGAAACAATTAGCCATATGCATTCTTGATTAGATAAACCCTAATCAAATCAATCATAGGTTTCTAATATGCATGTAATCAAGTAAGGCCTTCCCTTCTTAATAGAAGTGGAGCCACATACATTGACGAATTAATTGTGTAGGTCATAGTCAATTACACATCACATAGCACGTAAATTGATTTTAATTAATTGAGGTCTTTCCTAATTTTAGATCTATCTAATAATTACATGTGATAAACCAAAATAAACAATTAATCAATCAATCAATCCATGACTAACATGCATGTTTCATCATGGATTTATGCATAACAATTAGCAATTAGGTCACAAGATACGTTCATCAACACATAAACTTGTTTATAACCTAGGGTTTCTAATCCAATTAATATTTAACACAAATCCTAATATTTTGAAAAAGGAGTAATCCCCCCCCCCCAAACTTTTAGTGTTTCGATAATTTATAAACCCTAGATCATAAGTTTGACTAAACATGTATCTAAAACATTTAAAGATACGATTTTTATGTGTTTTTAGTAATCAATTACATGTTATAGCAAGCTCATGATGCCACTGTTAGAATTTAAATACTATGACAATCATATAAACTAAACAAATCATGTAGTCACGTATGCGGAAGCGTATGATCAATTATAACATATAAAAGATTAACATAAACATAAACAATAACGTACATTTGGATTCTAGCTAAACAAGAATCAAACTTTAATTATCTTGAACATGTGATGAACCCTAATTAGGGTTTATATGGATCAATGATTAACCCTTACCGTTTTGTTAATCGATCCCTTGATAATTACTATAGTGAGTAATTATCTTGTTCTTGTACACAAATTAATAGCGAATTAAAGTTTATGCTAGTAAACAAAAACACAAAATTTTCTTTATGAAAATTTCGATCCAACAACCCTAAGGGTTAGTAGATCGATTGGCTACAAGGGAGAAACAAATAGTAGAAAAAACTTTTAGGGTTTATGTGTGTGCAAAAAAAATACCAAAGTTTTTACCCTAAGTTTGTTTATATAGTGAATGAAAATCTTAGGGAACAAGTTAGGTTTGGGTTAGGTTTCCCCTCCCCCTTGTAAAACCGGCCATACACCCCTAGGGGTTGTTCCGGAACCTTCTTGTCTTCTATTTTCATTCTAGTCCTTATCGTTTGTCCGTTAGTCAATTCCGTTAAGTACTAACGACCGTTAACCAATTCTTGTGTTTATATATATATATATATATATATATATATATATATATATATATATATATATATATATATATATATATATATATATATATATATATATAACATTTAATATATATCAATTTTATACTTTAATTCTCATACGCATATTAATATTTATCCACAAACTCTAACAAGTTCCAAACTTCAAAACGACATTACAACTATGTTAACTGATTTCCTAAAGGAACTGTGATATAATGTTCTATGTGTTTAAACGTTTACGTTGTGACAACTTTGTATGTTGGCACCTAATAATAACTTCCCTCAAGAAACATGTAATTATATAAACGTTTTGATGGAAACTGACGACATTATTAGCATGCTCACATTACAAAATATTACTCCCTCCGTCTCAAATTAATAGTCCATATTTTCTTTTTAGGTTGTCTCAAAAAGATTGTCCACTTTCCCATTTAAGTAATAGAAAGGGAATTTAGTGGAGGAATATTCTAAATGAGTGGTTGAAAATTATATTGAACCCACTTTTATTAAACTTTGTAATTTTTGTCTCTTGACAATAATTTTGAGACGGAGAAAGTAACAGTGGTAGTTGATCATTTGATCATATTATTTCATTTATTTAGTACCCTAATGTTTAATGTCATATATTCTCGATTATGCATACTTGTTATGGAAGAAACAAAAAAAAAGGAAAATTCGGCCGGTTTTGATGAACCGGTTCAACCCGGGTCAATTGAAACCCGACGGTTCAATCCGGGTTTAAAATCTTCAAAAACCCGCCTAGTAACGGCCCGGTAACATTACCGGTTCCTGGTTCAACCGGTTGAACCGGCCAGATCGAACCGGATTTTAAAACATTGCTTAAAACTGTAAGGTCAATTTGTCAAGCCCGGAAGAGTCATTCATACAAAATATATTAAATCTAATTACCTAAAAATTTGCAAAGTGTTATATGTACGAGGATGTTTTTTGTGCAGCTTATATGTTTTTTGCGCGACTATGAAGTTTTTTTTGTGCGACTGATGTGATCTTTTGATGCATAAGCTTTGTTTTTTATGAATTGTTCATAAAAAACAAAACATCAAATTAGTGCGCAGAAATTTTTTTGAGTCGCCAAAAAACATTTCCTGCAAACAAAAATACGTATTAAATTTTATATTTTTAAATATTTGAGTCGCATAAAAAAAGTTGGTTTGAAATATTTGCTAAATAAATTATTACACTACTCAGTGATAAATGGAATTAACTACTTCAAACTCATAAGTCAAATGGTGAGGGCCTTGCTGTTATTAAATTTTATATTTTTAAATTAGAAAGAAAAGAAATATGTGTGCAGCTTAAAATCTAAAAAATATCATTTATGATGACATAAATTTATGTACGACTTATAAACACCTTTAGTTGTTTAGGCAATGCTTAAATATTCTATGATAGACATTATAACGAGTTATCATGTGATTTATCTCACATTATTATTAAAAACTAAATACACACCATGACTTATGTGTAGACTTATGAATTTGAACATTTAGGATCAAATATAAAATTAGATCTTTGAAAGAAGTTTAATGACAAGGACCTTGACAGCAAAAGAGTTTAAATCGCCAATCAATGTTTTTAAACTCTTGATTTGCCACCAATTTATAGACATCCGTACATTTAATTAGCTTTTAATCAGTCATTATCATATATGTAAAATACTTTCAGTGATGTTGATGCTAAATAACAAACTATGACTTGCGTCGATTCTTAACATCATATCCTTTTATAGACTGCATCCGTGATGAAACGAAATATTGGTCACAATAAACATGACAATTTCTTTATAGACAACTATACAAGTACTTACCGTAACTAACTTTCAGGCAAGGATTTGAAACATGAGCTCATGCAGCCTTTCTTGATCATATGATACGGTCTACATTTATTTTGTTTTCTCATAGGAAACTAAGTCAAGTTCATGATGCGAGTAAAAGGATATATTATTGCAACCTGTATTCAATTGCTTTTTACATAAATAAAAGATTTAAATTGATTTGCATTGAATGCATTTTCTCATTTTTAGGTGTACAAAGAAAATAAATGCGAGCTTCCAATAATGTTCCCATTCATACTCTAAATATCACCATGCAAGAACATGGGTTTAGTGGACAACACTTGGTGGTTAGTTGCTTTCAGAGAGTTATGGCTAATCAATCATATAGTCAATTCAAATTAAATATGATGTTAGCTTCCCAGTTAATAGTTAATCATATCGACACTCATAGGCGGAACATAATGGGGGCAACTGGCAAGGAGGGGTTGTGGCCCCCCAAAAATTTGAGTCATTAATAGTGTATATGTGTGTTTTAAGGAACTTTTGAGAAAACAACAAGGTATGTATCAACAAAGCAAGTGCAGTGCACTTCTTTCCTTAGAAGTCTGTGAGATATAGAAAAATAAAGAAACAAACAATAGTACAAGTACTACAGGAATTAAGGTCTTATACAATTTAATACGAGTATATGGACTGCAATGTTAGAAATAAAAAAGCAAGTACTCAAGTGTTTATTTACGTGGGAACTTCAAGCCTTAGAAAAAATAACTTGCAAAATATAACATATAATCAATCACATTTATTTTTTGTATGATAATTTTCATAATGTATTTGATCTATTGTTATGTTAAAACATTTACTTTTGAGGTATATCAATATCATTGAATTGAGGTGAATGCTTTCGAGAATAAGGATAATGTTTTAAGTAACTAGTTTTAAGTTCTTATAAAAAAAATTAAATTTATGCTATAAGATTTTTGGCCCCCCAAACAAAAACCTTCAAGCTCTGCCACTGTCGACACTCACTTTAACTTTTATCAAAGTGTAACTTTATAGCATACCCTATTGGAGTCCATCATAAACTTCGTTGTTAATTAGTAGATGAGTTTGTGCAAAACATATGTCATTGATCTTTGTTGAAAACTAATCCACAACTTTAAACGATACAATACGCTATGGTCTACTTGTTACTCACACAATGAAACAGGCATTCACGTTACTGTTTATAATTTTCGCATCAGGAAGAAAGGCTTATATTGCATCTATGTTAGTTTGTTGATATTTTGTTTTATTAAAAAGTAGTATATGTTAGGATGGAAAGTCTTTATTGTGCCACAATGTTACAACTCAGAACAGCTAGATGAGGGATGCCAAAAGTCATATTAATCCGTCTACTTCTATCTCTGTATACATCTTTCATGCTCATCGACATATTAACACTATCAATTTTCTTATAAAACCATATCATATTGTCATGCATTTAATTTTTATCAATCTATACAATGCCCACAATGGTGATTTATGTGAAACATAAATTAAATATACAAACAAGCAAGAAACAGGCATAAAAAAAAAAAACGCAGACAACCTCAATACGTACTCAACATGCATTTTGATTAAATATCTTATGTAGAAGACTGAAAATGAAAAGATAATACAATAGCAAAGGATATGTATGTGTGTGGGCAGCATGGAAACATAGTTTAGCTGTGTTAAACTTACGTCTGAATTTTATAAGTAGCTAGAAACCGTTTTTTACTCGGGTATAACATAGCGGAAGCATTATTATGAATTAAATTTACCCGTTGGAACCTTCATAATCATGGTATATATCATGATTTGCCTAGATGCTCAACTTGCGATAATGCTACCAAATCAGTAAAGCAACTCACTATTTCTTCAGTGATTGTGGTTGATCAAAATTTTTGGTGTTCGGTTGTACTTTGGTAGAAACAAATAGACCACGTACTCTAGCTAAAAGCTAAGATGATTTGTAGGTCGATCAAACTACCCATTCCCCATTAAGTTCAAACCATATATGCTTCGACGCTGTATTTCAAACAAAATTCTCGGTGACGTACATATGGCGGCATAGGAATATTAATGCTTAAATGTATGCGAAAACAATTGGTTAAATGAAAACACTGTTAAACTTATTTTTTTTGTTAACTAGTTATATCAATTTTTTGTTAACATAGTATTTTTTAAATAATAAATATGAAATATTCTTTTGGGATATATGATTTTGTCTAACGTTTGGATATATCAATTTTGTTTAACTATAAATTACTTTGTTGTAATCAAGGCCAACAATGTAGGCTTCACGGTTCTTTTTCTCTCCATTTTTAATTTTCAAAAAAATGCAAATTTAAGTATAATAACTGGTAAATGACAAAACTATCATTCTACAAAACACATATATTAGATCACAAAGTAACATTAAAAGCCTATAGTATTTCAAAGAGCTACTAAACAGCACAAACAAACATCTGGCACAGTGTCTTAGAGCTTGAGCCGCGAAGAGACACACTACTTTGAGAACCAATGATATGCAGTTACAATTGATACACCAACTCATTGGAAACTTTGTTAAATAACTAAGAAATAGTTATTTGGTTAGATTCTTGAAACCGTGTACCGCCACTCTCCACTACTCGTTATCATCGCCACAGTAGTTCCCCATTTGCCATTACCTGCAATACGCGTAACTACCTTTAACACATGAGTTGAAGCGTCCAAATTGAGAAGATATATAACGAAGTAACAAATATTTTTTGAAATATATTACAGAAAACACGGTACTGCTTTGCCATTACTTGCAATACAACTAACTTTATTTAGGTCAAAAAAATTGAATGAACTCTTTGCTTGTGTTACTTTATACTTTACTATTGTTATAACTTTTTTTTTTATATAGTCTCTTAGTTACAGTATATTTCTTAGTTGGTATTTTTAACAGTAAAGAGATTCTAACTTCAGTACTCACTTCATATAACAAACTGCAACAACAAAAGACAAACTTGGTCAACAAATTTGAGCCTGAAAAATAAAAAAAACCAATGTCAAGATAGTCTCAAGAGTTGTACTTTGGACTAAAGCCCTTCTTTCTTACTTACAGATTGCATGTTTAATTAAATATAAAAAAAAGCTAAAGCAGGTAAAAAAATATGAAACAAATAAACATTTTCTATAAATATAAGAAAATTGTTTGATAATATTTTAGCTTGCACAATATAAAACATGAAATACGTAAAAGATATAGATAGGAAACAAATATAGACTATTTTGGTATTTTGATCCCTTTTCTTCTTGGGCATCACTTTTCAAATCAACTTGTTCATAGCTACCTATTCCAAACCTGATGAGGCAATACTTAAAAAATGAAGAAAAAATATTAGTTCATTAAAAACCAAGAAAATGAGCAACTGTTAAACTAAAATAATAGAACTTTGCGTACATGCCATACTTACTTGCATAATCAATAAATCTCACTCTTAAAGTAGTAAAATAAGCCACTTAGTAAAAGTAAAGATGATAATAAGGCTTAGTAAAAGTAAAGATGATAAATAGGCCACATTGCTAAACTGTCCATCCTTGATTCCTAAAGGAAACAAAATAATAATAAGGCTTATTAAGCCGGTGGTATAAACGAAATAATAATAAGGCTAATTAAGCCCAGTACAATTTCGGATAAAAGGGTTAACAGATGCACCATTTTCTGCATCCTCTCAGCATACATGCATGTAGCTTGTCATTTCAAACCAGCAGAGCCAATAAACCAACTCATTGTGCCAAGGGTGACCCTTAATTTCGCAGCCACCTAAATTTTACGATATCACCAAAATCACGTAGAAAGGTTAGCAAACTCTTACTCATACAACATATTACGTAGAAAGGTTAGAACTCTACATATTCGAAATAATCGACTTTTTTTTTATGTACTTGGTATATTTGCTGGTTTAAATCCTTCTTTTAGTCATTTTCACCAAGTCATGATTCATTTAAGAAATAATTCATAATCGACAACACTGAAACATCTAAAGACCAATTTGTCTACTAACTTTTGAGACGTCACAAATTAAAAATGAAGATTAACAGTCCATTTTACCCAAAAGTTTCGTTTTTAAACTACATCATAAATAATGAAGATCATACCTTTTTAATATGCGATGGGTCAAACGGACAAATTGTGGAATTAGCTTAACAGAAGACGGTTTTACTAACCATATTGGCACATAATCATTTTGAATGCATAAAACCTGCTAATTCATTATATTAGAAATTAGAAATAATAAGATTATCATTAGATCAATACAATTATAGTAACCTTGGCACATAATCATATAAAAAAAGATAAACTGAGCAATCCTTTCACAAGTGAAAGAATCAAAATTGCAGCCACTAATAAGATCTTTGAAAAGACTAAATATGAAAATTAAAAGAAGAGAAACATAAATGCTTATCTGCCTATTTCAATCTGCAGTTTGGGAGTTGTTACTCAAAATGATAGCGTTTTTTGTTAGTCCAAAAACTTACCTTAACTTATTGCAATAAGTAGGTTATAATAATATGAAAAACATATTTTACCAGGGTGGAAGTTCCCGTTTACCCAAAAAAAATGAAAATCATAATCAAACTTGGATTATGCCAAAAACTTTTAAAAGGTTGGCTTTAGGTCTTGAGCAACTTATCGCAATGAGCACGTTAAACTACATCTATAATCTTAAATTAAGTAATAGTAAAGTACTTGGTTCTGGCACAAGGTTGCTACGGGTCTCTAACCATTAGTAATATAACTTTTTATTCCTTGAGATACCTCATGGGCTATATTAATATCAAAACACATGATGCTTGACTCACACACTTTTCAGTTAGCTAGATTGCTTCTCATGTGTAGTTTTTCTCAAAGATGTCTCATCTATCAACTGTATAAATCCCTTTATATTCCATAATTATTATTTTATAATCAACACCTACAAAATGAAAATAGAGAGTGATATGCACACGGAGTATTTTTATTTGCACACAGAAAATTATTTTGAAATGACATGTACACCCTTCCCTACTTTTACCCAATATTCATCATCATCATCGTTCTCCTCCCACCCCACTTTCTCACTCTATAGATCCTTAAACTTAAGAGAAAAATTCATTCTTCACACATTTTATCACAAAAAATAAATCATCTCAACTTATCCAAACGCCAAAAATTTCTATATCATATGATCATTGTTACTTTTTTTGTCATTTTCTTTTATCCTTAAATAGAGAGAAAGCTTCTGGCTACCTGCCACCGTCGCCAGGTTCAATTGTTGGTTCCTCGTTAATTAAATGAACATATCGGGAATAACGTGTGCCAATTTTGATACTCCCTCCTATTTAATTTCTGTTGGGCTTGGTTAATATTCTTATGACAGTTTGCATCTCTTTTCATATCATTCATTGATTGGTTAATTTTTTATTTTGTGTTTTTTGTTACCGGAGAAGTTTTAGAATCTTTTGAGGAAGTGTTTTTTTAATCCTTTTTTTGTGTGATTGAAAAGATGAACGCACAAGGGAAAGATGCCAATAAACAAAGTCAAAGTTATTACTGTAAACAATAACTTGTATCTTAAATTTTTACAAAGAATCAGTGTTGAGGAAAATAGTTAAATGGATCTTTTTAACGAGTAAACATTGTTAGAAGGGTTGCAATGATTTCTGGTGCACTGGATTTAATAAGAATCAGAAATACAAGAAACAGGAATTTGGTAAAGTAAAATCGTAACAAAAAAGGTTGTGAAGGGTACAAATGTCATTTCAAGATAAATTTCTGTGTGCAAACAAAAGTGGTCCGTGTACATATCACTTCCCAATGAAAATAAAACAATTTCCATATTATCGTATATGCAAAAAGAAAAAAAGATATTGAAACATGAAAAATCAGACGATTTATGTATAAAACCAACTTGATAGTTTTCACCCGTACTAAAACGTACCCATTTCTACCCGCGATGCACGACAATCTTCGTTTCCATGTTTTTTCCTCTAATAAAAGAATTCCTTGTTTCCTGCAAAAAAAAAAACAAAAAAAACTAAACTTATTGATCAAATCATAATTGTTTATAATCAATACATTTTTTTAGTCACATGCTTATGAAACACAAACATGAAACTAAAAGTGTCGATATATATAAAATATAACATAACAAAACATGTTTAACTATACAAACCATAAACCAAATTGAAGATTACAAAATCAATTAGGGGGGTGGCAACCTTGCCTCAAGTTGCCTCATCTTTTAAACCAAATAACCAATCAAACTTGTCCAACTCAATTTTTGCCTAATCTTGCCTAAACCTTCATTTTTAGTGGCAACCTTGCCTAAATTTTTACCAAGTCAAGCATTAATTACATTTATTACATAACAAAATTTAAATTAAAAAAACATAAATAAAAAACAACTTTTTTATTAATAATAATTCAATAATTATTACATAATACTTAAAAAAAACGTAAATAAAATTAAAAATTGCATGGCCATCCATACTTTGCTGCGAATTCACGTTTTTTTTGTATTGCAATTTCCCGCATATCCGGATCTTCTATGTTATTGTGCGGTTCGTTGAAAAATTTAAAAGCTCGAATAAAGGCCTTTTCTTGTGCACCTTGTACTTGTGCCGCCATCAATTTTTCGGCCAACTCATCCTTTGCACGTTTTTTATCTAGCGACTCCGCTAATAGTTGTGCTTTCTTTGAAGCATAAATTTCTAAAGTCGCAGCAACACTATTACTTGTTGACGACTCAGAAACACTTTTTTTGCCCCGTCTTTTACGGGTAGGAGTAGTGTCTTCATTCAAATCCGGAATAATTGTCTCAACATTGTCGTTGCTAGATTCAGACGACTTTTTCCGTTTATCAGAATTAGACGACGATGTTTGTCCGACAATTGGTTGTTCCAACCATTTGTCATTTTGTCTTACAATTTCCCAAGCATCAATGTGTCCAAAAGTCTTGCCTTTGGTTTTTTTTTTAAAATCGGCCATGGCATTTTTCATCACGTCAAGATCGTCACAACCACTATCTCGAAGACGGTTCTACAATTATAAAAATAATAAATATAATTTGATACAATATTCATTTCCGCAATTATAAAAATAATAAATATAATCATATAAAATATAAACTATATAAAAAAATTAATAATTCAAAAATATACCGATTGGATGTAGAGGCCGTTAAAAATATTCATTTCCGCATTCATATTTTTCCATTTTGTGTTCAAGCCATGGTGTGTTCGTTCATGATTTGTTACGTTTTGAGAGAAATGTTCAAGGATTCTTCCCCAAAAGCTTGCCGACTTTTGTTGATTCCCGATTTTTGGACAAGTCGAGATGTGCACCCAAGCTTTTGCCAAAGCGACCTCATCTTCCGTTGTCCAAGGTTTGGTTCTAGCTTTACTCGGTTTTGGTATTTCCACAATTTCTTCATCATCATTTTCTCCGTCACCTAATTAACCACAAAAAAAAATACGATTTAATAAAATAAAAAAATCCGATTTAATAAAAAAAAATACGATTTATTTAAAATTAAAAAATACGATTTATACAATAAAAAAAATAAAATGCATAATATTTATAAAAAAAAAATACGATTTAATAAAATAAAAAATTCCGTTTTAATAAAACAAAAATTAGTAAACCTTACCCGTTGTATTCGTAAATTGCGTTTCGGGGACAAATTCAATATCGTCATCTTCATTATCGTAAATAGGTAATTGACGTTCTACACTCGGTTCACGACTTGCTCGCCCATCACGATATTCGTTGAATGGATTAAATTCATTAGTCATTAAAATATTATAATTGGCCGGATTCATTGGAGGAGGATTTTGAAAATATTGCGGTTGTGGTTGACGTTGAAGAGGTTGGGGATAGTAAGGTTGAGTTGGAATTTGGGCTCGATTTGGAGGTTGAGGATAGTAAGCTTGATTAGGATGTTGCGGACGCGTGAATTGGGATGGACCGGGTTGTGATCGAGACCCACGTCCTCGACCTTTTTGTGAGGTTGAACCATGTTTGGATTGATGATCCATTGTTGTTTTTTCAAAGAATTTGATTTGAATGTGTGGTATGTATTTGAAATATTTGTGTATTTTAGATTGTTAATTATGAGATTTTAAAGGGAATTTTTTTTTTTTTTTTTGACTTGGAAAACAACCCAACGTTAACTACATTCAATGCAACGTTCGTTTTTTTTTTTGGAAATGAGCAATGCCGAATCGGTGAGATATACCGCATCTCATGCCGATTTTCCCTTGCCGACTAGATGGCATTCGAAATTACCGAGCGGTGTCCCTTGCCGATTGCTTCATGCCGAAGGGTTGCCACCCCCCTTAAAACCGTAATGTCTTACTGATCACTCAAAACAATACAAAAGATAAACATCAACCACAAGCTAGCCAGACTGAATACGAAATACATTAAACATCAACCACAAGCTGGCCAGACTGAATACGAAACACATTAGAAAACATAATGTCTTACTGATCGTAATCTACTCAATTCAAGTCAACAAAAGAAACATGTTTCAGATATTTCACATTATATAAAATGCATAGACCTTCATAAAACAGTGGTTTAATGATTTATCTTTCTACACGCATTCAAGTAAAACATTCCAAAAGAAAATAATAATAATAATAATAATAATAATAATAATAATAATAATAATAATAATAATAATAAAGATGTATAACTACTCAAGACAATATATATGATTTCAACCTACTGACCCAGTTCACAATGATTGTACAAAGATGCATAAACATGGGTAAAGACTTAAAGAGACTCCTAACTTTAATGGACATCTATATTGGTGTTGCTAAAAAAAGGTTTAAACTGGTAATTTTAACACAGGTAGTAAAGCTTAACTGCTATGTTTTGGCCCTTTAAGATCCTTATACATTATATATATTTAGAAAAAAGCTCGCAAAAGGATAAAACACCAAGACATTCCTGATTTGAACCAAACCATGGTTCATGTTAGTTGATGCCTATTCTACAAATATGTTTTCACACAGAAAAAAAATAAAATACAGTTGTTTTGACTATTTGATGCACACCTCTTGCACAGATTAAAATTCTTATCAATTTGATTCTAATCTACCTGCTAATCTAAGAAGGTTTCAAATTGTAAACATTCATCACAAAACATAACACACAAATCATACAACCTAAAATTATTACAATGTGTACCAAATTTAACCAAACATTCAAACACTAATAATTATCACAAATTTAGACAATAAAATCATATCTAGACATTGTCTCATACATCAACTTTAGTTAAAGTTGATAAGGGTTAAAATAAAACCTGATTTTCGACTTATGGTCAATTAAATAAGCTAAATTCGAATTCGTAATCCCTAATTTAACAAACATGTATTCTCAAATCAATGCATTCAAAACAAAAATATTACTTGTTAATAAAAAACGAAAAATAACTAAACTATGTCATGTGAAAATCGAATTAATTTACAAAGATTTCGTCTAATTTACAAAGATTTCATCTGATTTTATAAAAAATCTATCAAAATCAAACACAAAATTGAGGGAAAGAAGAGTGTTAAGGTAAAACCCTGTGGGTAGGTCCTTCTTCACTATAGACCTTCGGATAGGAGTGGAATACTTCAGATAAGTGTTGAGTCCTGCACACAAGTAGCACACGTTAGGCTCGCCCCGGGTGTTATCCCAGGACCCACCTCCGGTGTGAGAGTAAGTAAGTGTAATACGGAGGGTAAAGGAGAGAATGAGAGTAAATGCGGTATGTGTGTGTTAGTTACCTGTATTAAATGAGGTGAGGGTGTTTATACTACCCTCACTAGGTTACCTGTTGTCCTTGGGACCAAGCGAGTCGGGCTACGCCTAGCTTTATAGGCAGATGTCAGGATATATGTACGACCAGATCCCAGGAAATCTGGGATGGTGGCTTTGGCGGCGGTCTGTACTATGTTCCTCTGGGTAAAGCTCTGTCTCGGATAATTGCGTGTACCTTGTATGCTCTTCGGTTTATGCCATATGTGTGCACTCCGTCTTAAATCCTTCGGTTAGTATCATTCGGATGATCGTCCGAACATCCTGTCGTCCGGACATATACGCCAACATGTCCCCCCCCCCCCCCAGTATTAGAGCATCGGTTGTAGACTGATGGTTCAATACGTGAGAGACCGGGGTGTTTTCATCATAATGTGGCTTGTATCAAGTTTTGTGACCCATGTGGCCCATGGGCCGTTTTAAGATAATATTATTAATGGGCCACAGCTGGATGCCACTAATCTCGTCTTCTCAGAGATCGGACGCTCCACACTACACCACGTCATTGGCTCACTGTTCGACATGACCCTTCACGTTCTTCAAGATTTCCCCTATAAATAGCACTCCTCAACCTTTCATTTCACACTTACTGTTTCTTTTATCAATTGTACTGTTGCACTGCCAGAGCGTCTTACGTCTAATATTTCGAGGCTTTTCCGAGGTGCGTTGTTCTACTTTATAACTTTCTTTGCATATACATATTCCCTTGGCATTCTTTCTCCTTTAAATGGCCAATAGTGAGCCTGGAGAGATGAATATTCCAGACGAGGGTCCTACAACCAGTAGGGCAAAACCGATAGGCAAGTTTGATATGCATGTGCATACGTCTAAGTTATCTCAACATACATTAGATCAGCTCTGTAGAGATTATGGTATTCCGACTGACTTACATCCCATGGTTCCACCGGACGGGTTTACGATGAATGAATTACCGGAGAGTAAGATAGGGATATATGTGCAACAAGTTAAGTTGGGAGCGGTTAGAATTCCTTTCTCGTCCTTTGTCTTATCCGTCATAGGACACTTTCGAGTACATATTTCCCAGCTCGTTCCTATAGGCTTAAATAGGGTTACTCTTTTCGAGGTTCGGTGCTATAGCTTAGACGTTGTGCCCACCGTCCCTCTCTTTAGGGTTTTCTACCGGCTGTGCAAGCAGGGCCACTGGTTTTCGTTTGAGAGTCGAACCGGGAAAAGAGCACTAAAGTGCTTTGAGGAAGTATTGACGGGGTTGAAATTTTGGAAGGACTTTTTCTTTTTGATAGATCGTAGGGCAATTCCGGATGCCATGCCTTGGAGGCATAAAGATTCTAAGATATCAGACAAGTTTTCGGAGGGTTACTAAGTGAGGGATGCTGGGAAAGTTGCTGAGAAGACAATTGTTCTTTGGAAGACACCTTCAAGCCTTCTGTATGAATACGGGCTTTGCAATGTTTTCCGGATTACCGGGCACAGGCTGGTTATAAAGGATGCCGAGGGGCGTGGTAATGATCCACTTTTGTCTTAGCTGTCTTTGTTCCTTTTCTTGACTTGTGCTTATCTGTTTACTCTTTTGCAGTTATAACAATGTCTGAGTACCTGGAGCTTCCGGACTTGGAGGGGTCGGTTGTTAGCAAGGGAGACCCTCTTCCCGAAAATCATGTGCGTCCGGAAAGGACTGCCAAGCCACTCTCGCCGGAGAAGAAACTCCCCGTGAAAAGTAACTTGCAGAGAGTGGTTGAAGTTGCTGATGATGATGTGGTTGCAGCTCGGGAAGAAAAGGAGAGAAAACAGAGGGAGAAGAATCTTGCTCCGAAGAGAAAAACTGTTGATACCACCAAGAATCCTACTAAACGTAGGAAAAGGCTTTTGGAGGAGGAGGTTGTTTCTTCCGAAGACAAGACCTTGGATGTTGCTCCGTTGAACCAAGCCGAGCCTCAGGCTGACGTGGGGGCTGGGAAGGAAAGCCCTCCTGTCAAAAAAGGGGAAGATGCTTCTCATGCCGCAGAGGGGGCACAAGATAATTTGGCCGAAGGTACTGGGCGTAACGATGAGGAAAATCCTGAAGACTCTTCAAAGCCCCAATCCCACGGTAAATATCTATCTTGAGTTATCGTGTGTTTTTTTTTTTTTTTTTTTTTTTTTTTTTTTGGCTGCTCATCTGTTTTCTTTCTTCCCTAGATGCTTCTGCTCACATGGCCTATTCCGAGCGTCATGCTTCTCGCTCTCCTGAGCCATCGTAAGTCTCTCCTCCCTTAGAAGCCGGTACACTATTCACATCTTTACTGGATTGTACTGATCAAACTTGAGGGTACTTTGTTCCTGGGCATCCTGTTCTTACTATACCCTTTCCCTTTTTTTTTATTTTACCTTCAGGACATACCGATCAAACCGGAGGGTACTTTGTTCCTGGATGGACCCTTCGCGATGATGTCCGTATGAATTCCTTCCGAGCTTGCCGGGAGATGATGGATCATCTTGCCACTCCAGCCGAACGGGAGGCCATTTCGGGGCTTAACAACAACTAGTTGGTTCGTCAGGCCTACATTAATGTTGGTTCAGGGGTGGTTATCCAGGCAGAGCTTTTGCAACGCTTCAGTCAGTTGAACCGAGAATATAGGGAGCTGACGGAGGTTCATAGGGGGTGTGGGGATTTGTCTGACAAGCTAAAAGAGGTTGAAGAGGAGCGTGATGCCAAGGTTAGGAATTTTGATCAATTGCTCAAAGAGTTCCGTGCTCTGGAAGATGAGGTAAGTGCTGCTTCTACCCGCCAGGAGGGTTTGGTTGATCAGTTAGAGGAGATGGAGAAGGAGAAGAATGAGTGGCAATCTACAGCTTCATCACAAGCTGCAAGGATCCGGGAGTTGGAGAGGGAGTTGTCAAGCAAATCTTCTGAGGTTGACCAGCTGAAGGAACACAACAAACATCTGACTGCCAGTGTTGCTCAGTCTGAAGTCATCCATCATAACACGGTAAAGGAACTCCTCCCGGCCGTTTGCCGTAGGCTTTTCCAAAGCCGCGAGTATAAGAAGAGCATGGGACATGTGTACAGTCTTTCTTATACGGATGGTTTTATCGATGGTGTGAAGGCTGACTTCAAGGATGGGGTTAAGGTTAGCCGCAAAGAAGAGGATGTGGAGGGGGTACTTGGACAGGTCAAGAACCTCAACAGAGATGCCCCGGAAATATGGAAAGCTGAGTTTAATAAGATCTTTGATGCTGAGTATCCGTATGTGAAGAAGGTATCCGGATCCTATCGTCTTCCATTGGGCGACCTGATGAACCTTCTTCCGGAAGGTTCTGCCCCTCCGGAGAAAAGCACCCCTACCGAAGAGATTCCCTCGAAGGCCTCTGTTGCCGGATCCTCCGCTCCGAAGGGTGATTAGAGATAGGACTTATCTTTTGCCTTTTGCCTTCAGATGCATGTAATTTACACTTTGTTATTTTTGTTGTGAATGTAATTTGGACATCTTTTGAGCTCAAAGGAGCATGTACTTGTTTTGATGAATGCCGTATTTTCTTCCTCTCGTTCTCTCCAAATGTTTATGAATGTTAGAATGGGATGTTTGTTCAGGACGAATGAGTTTTAATAATTCGCCCTTTCTAGGACGGTGTATGTTAACGCCCCGTCTGTTTTTAACAATGCCAATTAGCAACTTTTTAACAACGGTGTAAATAACGACCCGTGTTATAACGGCCTAAGATAGCGATCTGTTGAATGGTGGTGTAAAGTAATGACACATTTGATATTATTGCAAATTAATAGCAACGGTGTAAAATAATGATCCGTTGGGTGATGGTGTAAAGTAACGACCCATTAATGCAAATTAGCAACGGTGTAGGATAACGATCCATTGAATGATGTTGTAAAGTAACGACCCATTTGATATTAACGTAAATTAGTAACGGTGTAAAATAACGATCCGTTGGACATTAATGTAACTTGCAACGGTGTAAAATAACGATCCGTTGGATGACGGTGTAAAATAACGACCCGCTTGATATTGATGTAAATTAGCAATCAACGGTGTAAAATAACGATCCGTTAGATGATGGTGTAAAATAACGACCCGCTTGATATTGATCTAAATTAGCAATCAACAGTGTAAAATAACGATCCGTTGGATATAATGTAATTTGCAACTGTGTAAAATAACGATCCGTTGGATGACGGTGTAAAATAACGACCCGCTTGATATTGATGTAAATTAGCAGTCAACGGTGTAAAATAATGATCCGTTGGATATTAATGTAATTTGCAACGGTGTAAAATAACGATCCGTTGGATGACGGTGTAAAATAACTACCCGCTTGATATTGATGTAAATTAGAAATCGACGGTGTAAAATAATGATCCGTTGGATATTAATGTAACATAGGTAGATAGGGAAAATTTCTTCTCCGATATTGGAGAAGTGTGGATTATCATTAGAGCAAAGTTCTTACATTACAAGTTCATCGGAAACAATTCCGGAGATTGATTGCGTGCCATGTTCGAGGGACACTTCGGCCTTCCATCGTTTCAAGTTTGTATGCCCCGTTGTGATATGCTTCTACTACCCGATACGGGCCTTCCCAGTTCGGGCCCAACTTCCCCTGGCTTTCCACTCTACTAGCCTTATTTCTCCTATAGACAAAATCGCCCACCTTGAATGACACCGGGCGGACCCTTTGGTTATAGTATTGTTCGATTTTTGCTTTGTACTTTGCCCTCGTATTGCTGCCATTTCTCGCCTTTCTTGTAGCAAATCTAAGTTTAGACGTTGCTCCTCTTCATTATCCTCCGGGTTGAACATCATAGTACGGTGTGTTGGCATCCCAATTTCGGCCGGTATGACCGATTCACTTCCTTACGTGAGGCTGAATGGCGTTTCGCCGTTGCTTGTTTTTAAATAGGTTCGGTGTGTCCATAAGACGTTAGGTAGCTCATCGACCCATCCGGCCTTTGCTCTGCCTAGCCTCGTCTTGATGCAGTGCATGAGGCTTCTGTTGGCCCTTTCAACTAAACCATTTGCTTGAGGATGTGCCACGGCTGTGTTGATCTGTTTGATTTTTAGTTTTGCGCACCAACTTTTGAAGGGATCATTTACGAAATTCGTACCATTATCCGTGACAATAATAGCCGGGAGCCCAAATCGACAAGCTATGTAGTCCCAGACAAACTTCTTTACCTCCTTACCCGTCGTCTTTGCTAGGGGTTTTGCTTCTATCTATTTGGTGAAGTAATCTATTGCTACGATTACGTACCTCACCTTTCCTGGGGCTTCCGTCAGTGGACCAAGCACAACCATTCCCCATTCATAAAAGGGCCATGGTGCCATAATAAAAGTGAGTATAGTCTTTGGTAGCTTCGGTACTGGGGAGTGAATCTGGCAGGAGTCACATTTATCTATTTCCTCCCTAGCGTCTTTATGCATAGTTGGCCAATAGTACCCTTGCCTAATGAGTTTCGCCACGACAGATCTTGGGCCGGAATGCATTCCACATGCGCCTTAATGAACCTCTCGGATGATATAATTCGCTTGCAGGGGTCCTACACAACGCGCCATTGGACCCAGGTAGGATTTTTTGAACTGTACGTTTCCTTCCATGACGTAGTGAGGGATTTTCATTCGGAGGGTTCTTGCTTCGTTTGGGTCTTCCGGCCAAATGTCGTTTTGCAAATCTGACGATGGGTGTCATCCAATTGTCACCTTCTTCTTCTACGATAGCCTTAATTTCCTCTTCCTGTGTCGAAGGTTTTTCCAACACCTCTACTAAAACTTCTTTGGTGAGATGATTGAAGGCTACTGAAGCTAACTTGCTTAGGACATCGGCTTTTTGATTCTGGGACCTCAGAATATTACGAATTTTAAAGTTTTTGAATAGTTCGATGTGCTCTTTTGCTTTGGCTAGGTATCGTATCATGCTTTCTTTTGAGGCCACGAATTCTCTGTTTATTTGGCTTGCAACTAACTTGGAATCTACCTTGACATCGAGTGCTTCGACATTCATTTTTCTTGCTATACGCAAACCAGCGAGGAGCGCTTCATACTCTGCCTCGTTATTGGTGCTTTCGAAATTTAAACGGAGTGCATAGGTGTGTTCTATTTGGTTTGGACCAATCAGAACTAGCTCGGCTCCCGAACCTTTCTTACTCGATGCCCCATCTGTATACAATACCCATTCGGTTGAGTTCGACACGTCAGATATTTCCTTCAATATCTGCCCGCCGTCCTTTCCTCTAAGTTCAACCGATATTTCTGAAATAAAGTCGGCAAGCACTTGCCCCTTAACGGAATTCTTTGGCACATACGTTATATCGTACGCCGCTAACTCCACGACATATTTCGTAAGTCTCCCTGATGCTTCGGCTTTGTTCAGTATTTGCTTTATGGGTTGATCGGTTATGACTTTGATCGGGTGTGCCTCGAAATACCTTCTCAATCGTCTAGATGCGTGTAAGAGTGATAGAGCCAGCTTCTCAATGGGCAAGTAATTCTTTTCAGCTTCTTGCAATGTTCTGCTGACATAATGGATCGGCAACTGTCTTCCGTCCCTCTCAGTCAACAAGACGGCGCTTATTGCTTGGCATGAAGCCGCTAGATAAACATACAGAACTTCTTTTAACTTGGGGGTGGTTAATGAAGGGAGCTTTAGGATCAACTGCTTAAGGGATTGGAATGCTTCCTCCGCTGCCTCAGTCCATCTGTATTCGTCTTTATTCTTCTTCGTGATGTTCTTCAGAGTTTCAAAGAACGGAAGGCATTTCTCTGCGGACCTCGCCAGAAATCGGTTCAAAGCTGCCAACTTTCCACTTAGACTTTGCATCTCCTTCAGAGTGGATGGGGATTTCATTTCTGCGATTGCCATTGTTTTCTTCGGATTTGCCCTTATTCCTTCAGATGTCACGATGTAGCCCAGGAATTTCCCTTCCTCTACGCCGAAGGAACATTTCCTCGGATTTAGCTTCATGTTTATTTCCCGGAGGTTATGAAAGGTTTCAGATATATCAGCCAGCATTTCCCTCTCGTCCTTGCTTTTGACCACCATGTCATCTACATAAGCTTCTAGATTTCTGCCTATCTGATCTTGGAAAGCTGAGTCCACTAAACGTTGGTAGGTTACTCCTGCATTCTTGAGTCCGAAGGGCATCTTGGTATAGCAGTATGTACCTTGCTCAGTGTAAAATGCTATTTTCTCTTCATCCTCTTCGGCCATCTGAACTTGATGATACCCTTTGTAAGCGTCTAGAAAACATTTGTATCTGAAGCCTACCATTGACTCTATCTTCCAGTCAATTTCTGGTAGCGGGTAATAGTCCTTTGGACATGAAGAGTTGAGGTTTTTGAAATCGATGCACATCCTCCAACTTCCGTCACATTTTTTCACTAGAACCGGATTGGATATCCACGTCGGGTATTTGACGGGCCTGACAATCCCTGCTCTCAACCATTCCTCCACTTCCTTCATCACCACTTGATTCTTTTCTGCGGAGAAACTTCGCTTTTTCTGCGCTACCTGAGTGTCTGCCATATTAACATTCAGACGATGTTTGATCAACCATCTGGGGACTCCGGTCATATCCGACGGTTGCCATGCAAATACATCCTTATTTTTTCGTAACAGTTCAATAAGGCTTTTCCGATCCTCTTTTGAAAAATTCTTTCCGATGATTACTAGCTGCTTCGAATAAGCTGGGTTTATCAAAACTTCCTCGGTTCCCGTTGTTTTTTCCCTATCGCCGTTTACTTCCCGAGGACTCTCGGGTCGAGATTCTTCGCTCATTTGCCTTTCTTCCAACTTCCGACATTCGGATACTATCGACGGACGGGCTCTCAGGGTTTCTATTCCCTTGGGTGTAGGGAATTTGATCATTGAGTGAATGGTAGATGGTATGGCCCTTATTTCCTTCAAACATGTTCTGCCTAAGATTACATTGTATGGTGATGGGGAACTAACCACACAGAAACTCATCATTGTCCTTCGGTACATGCCATGATCACCGAAGCATACTTCTAACTCAATCTTCCCCAAAGGTTTGTTTGTTTCTCTGGAGAAACCCATGAGGGATGTACTGGTCTCTCTGAGTCTATCCTTGATGTCGGTACTAAGGTTATTGAAACAGTGCTCGTACATCACATTTACTGACGACCCTTCGTCCACATATATCTGGCGTACGAGATATCCGCTGATTTCTCCTTCAACGATTAGGGGCTCATCAGAAAAATCCTCCATCATGACCGAAGGAAAATTAATTAGGGCTTTCATCCAGCCTTCCTCACGGTTGCAGCTTCTCCGTTTCGTTCCCCCAGAGGATCTTATCATGTTAATCACCCTGTTTTTCCCTTTGTCATAGTTTTTCGCCGGTTCTCTATCTCTGACGGCATCTCTCTGTTTCCATTCTCTCAACAGGTGATCGAGTCTTCCGGATTCCAACGCTATCTCTAATTGCGTTTTCAACTCCCGGCAGTGGTTGGTTAAATGACCGGCTTCTTTATGGTATTCACAAAATTTACCCATGTTTTCTCGCGTGGGTTTGCTGCCCGTGGGTCTGGGTGCCGGTAAGTTTAGGTGACGATCTATGGCCAAGATTTCTCTAGGAGGTTTTGTGAGTGCGTTTAGAACGGGACGTTGTGGCCCTTCCCTGAAGGCTTCCGTCGGCCTACGATCTGGGCGATGATAATCATTGCGGCCCCAGTCCCTTCTAGGGGCCACGTATGGGTGATATGCATCTTTGTGACGAGGTTCACTTTTCTTTTCACTCCTATATTTGTCATCCTTAAAACCTCTCTTCCTATTTGCCTCGAACCCTTCCCCTCGGGGTAACTCCGTGCTTCGGTATGTGTCTTCTGCCCTGATGAAGTCATCTACCCTAGCAAACATCTCTGTTACTGAACGAGGTACCCTGTCCAAAAATTTCTTTCCCAATGCTGGGCATTTATGAGCATTCATGAAAGCCGAAATGCGCATGATCTCCGGTACTCCGCTGATGTAACCGGCTTCGTCCGTCCATCTTTCTTTAAAATCTGCCAACGACTCGTGGGCTCTCCTGACGATTTTGGTAATCTCCGTCGGGTCTTTGGTACATTTCCTTTGAAGAGCAAATCGAGTAGAAAATTGCTCTCTCAACTCATCGCAACTGTTGATGCTACCGGGCTCCAATCGCTCGAACCATCCTCCGGCTGCGCCGTCTAAGGTCAGCTGAAACATAAGACACCAAGTTGGCATCGGCCATTGCCCTTGGTTCGCTGCCCCCGTAAACCGTGTAAGATGGTCGTTCGGGTCCGTGGATCCATCATAAAACCTCATGTTTAGAGGCATCACGTACTTCTCTCCAGAAAACTCCACTATTCGGCTAGTAAACGGCGATCGTGACACCTCCTTGAATGGTTTGCTTAAGTCTTCGTCCACTTCAACTACCTTGTCCCTCCGGACGACTTCATTTCCCTCATCCCCAAAGTCCAAACGTATCGGCCTGAGCACATTTTCTCCTAGAGCATTATGCTTCCTAATCAGTTCGGTCAGGGATGTCATTTGCCCCAGAATTAATTCTTGAAGGTTTGGGGAATCATTATCCGGGTTATTATGGTTGTTTGTATGATCTAGGTTGGTGTTTGCTCTACTCCCTCCAGCCGAAGAAAGTGGGGTGTGGAGAGGGGGAGGAGGAGGACCAGTCATTTTTCTCAGGTAGAATGGATAACGGGTCCCACGGATGGCGCCAATTTGTTAAGGTAAAACCTTGTGGGTAGGTCCTTTTTCACTATAGACCTTCGAATAGGAGTGGAATACTTCGGATAAGTGTTGAGTCCTGCACACAAGTAGCACACGTTAGGCTCGCCCCGGGTGTTATCCCAGGACCCACCTCCGGTGTGAGAGTAAGTAAGTGTAATACGGAGGGTAAAGGAGAGAATGAGAGTAAATGCGGTATGTGTGTGTTAGTTACATGTATTAAATGAGGTGAGGGTATTTATACTACCCTCAGTAGGTTACCTGTTGTCCTTGGGACCAAGCGAGCCCGGCTACGCCTAGCTTTATAGGCAGCTGTCAGGATATATGTACGACCAGATCCTAGGGAATCTGGGATGGCGGCTTTGGCGGCGGTCTGTACTATTTTCCTCTGGGTAAAGCTCTGTCTCGGATAGTTGCGTGTACCTTGTATGCTCTTCGGTTTATGCCATATGTGTGCACTCCGTCTTAAATCCTTCGGTTAGTATCATTCGGATGATCGTCCGGACATCCTGTCTTCCGGACACATACGCCAACAAAGAGGAAACTACCTTGGACTCGCTGGTGAATTAATTCAAATAAAAACCTAGTTCGTTGCTCAATGCTCAATACCTTGAATTCACTTGGAATAAAATCCACAATCACTGAAGGATTTTCTTAAGGGGATTTGGTGGGTTTTGGCGTATGTTGTGTTTTTTTTTTTCTTTTTTTCTTTTTTTTTTGTTTTTTTTTTTTTTTTTTTTTGTTAATGGGTACACCGGCTTTTTATGAAAAATTTACATTTGGATCCACAACTATTGAAGATTAACCCATAAGCCCATGTGTATCTTTTGTTTTTTTATACATCTCCTACCTATATAAAACAAGGTTGGGTTTAGGCAAGTTTTCCCCCAAAAATACTTAACATTCGCCACGTGGAAACTATAGGCTCATCTACGGTCTTTAAGCAATGAAATCCCTAAACTTTAGCAAACCATTAAACACTAACACAAAATCTACCCCCAATTCACTTTGTGTTAGATCAAAGCTTGATAAAAAAATTTCCCCCAAATCCACTACGTTTACATTCAAACACATAATACGCTAAATCAATATAACCCCATCAATCGATTACCTAAAAATTCCGTTAACCCTAAAAAAAATTGGCCGGTTAATATTCGATCGGTATTCAATTCATTTTCAATCAAATGTATAATATTCACATGATTATTGAATCAATCAATAACTATTTATATTATCATAAACCGAAATATCAATTTGCATTCAAGTTTGTTTTTTTATGCTTAAGTCATATATTATTATAAATTTTAATCAATCAATAATTTCTTCTTATAATTTTGCCAGGATTCAAGACGTTCATGATTAATTCAAATGGTAAGTAATCGTTTTTTAGTTTCTTTATATTTTATAAATCGTGTTATGGATGTGTAAATAAAAATAAAACATTTTTATAATAATTTTGTAATTTGGGGGAAAGTAACTGAAGATAATGTTGGAAAGTTTTAAAAGTATTGATATAGTGTATCAATAAATAATAAAATTGTGCATAATTTCCGGTAACTAATTATTCCCCTCATTTTTTGCCTTGATTATGAAGAGTTTTGAAATTTGAATTACATTTTGACCTAATAATCTTCTATAAATTGGTTACAAGACCAAGTGTTCATCACTCATTTTTACAACTCCCATCTAATTTATTCTCTGTAGCAAAAGGTATTTTTGGTTATGTGTAAACAATTCATTCATATATATATATATATATATATATATATATATATATATATATATGAAAGTTCTACATTACTGATATCTGAATGTTATTTTGTAGATACAAATCATGGAACACAATTTGACTCCACTGTCTGACACTGATCCTATGTTAGATGATATAAAGGTTGTTGCACGCTGCATTAGCAAGTGGAAACCCCATACTTTTGGAAATCCCAATGATGTTTGGTCATTAGACTTTGTATTACAAGATGCTCAAGTATGTACAATTCTATTCAATACCCATTTTCTGTAATGTTTAATGAAATTAATATATGAAATACATTAAAAATATACAATAGTATATTCGTATAGTTGGCGTTAGACTGGAATCACAGTTAAATATTAGTTACCCATTTTATGCTTCTGTTGATATAGTCATGTATTATAAGGTGGAATGTGTTTTTTGAAGGCCTCAATATGAATTTGTAAATAGTTTTTCCAAAATTTGTTGATTTAAATTGTTTATTGATTCTTTTTCCCTAAGTTATTTTTATTTTTTACAACATTAGTTGTTGATAAGTATGCGTTGAATTCAAACCTAAAATTTCATGTATTTAAATCCACAAAACAATTATTTTTTAATTTTTGATAGTTAAACTTATATATATTTCAGGGTAACCGTGTTCACTATACGTGCAAGAAGGACCATATTAACAAGTTTCAGCTTTTGATCGATGAAGGATCATGTTACAGAATAGGTAACTTTGGTGTAGGAGAGAATGAAGGCAATTATCCATTACTAAGCCATCGTTACAAGATGACTCCTTACAAAAACTCTTTTGTGACAAGGCTGGCAAGTTTCGACAACAATGTTCGAGAATTCAAATTTGAACCGTTCTCCAACTTATATGTTAGACAGTTTTCTGAATCAGAGAGTGTTGGTTAGTATTACATATTTCAAGACCTTCATGATGAATCACATATTGGTTTTTTGTTAATCATGTGATTTTTTAAATTAAAATGCAGATGTTATTGGAACCATTGTGTCTATTTCTGAGTTGATACCCTTTACCAAATATGGGAAGGAAAAGAAAAAGAGAAATCTTATTATTGAAGATGCTGAGTATGTTTTTTCCAGAAGCTTTATTAACCATACATTTATAACTTTTATACATTTTCGTTTATGTATATCATCTGTAACAGAGGGATACAGCTTCAATGTTGTTTCTTTGATGCTTGGGCTTCAAAATTTGATAAACTACATGATCAGACGGAGAAAGTCGGTCATATCGTAATGATATTGCAGCTTGCTAAAGTGTCGTATTTTGGTGGTAAACATCATATCACCTAACTAATATATCTCTATTACTTTATACAGAATATAATATTTGCCATTGTTGTCGAAAAATGTACAGATAAGCCATCTGTAACCAATGCTATGTGGGGGTCAAAGCTTTACTTGAATGAGGATATTCCGGAAATAAATTCCTTCAGACAAATGTAACACAATTGTTTTTAATTTATTTTTTTCTTACCGAATACATTATTCCTTTTTATGTTTAGTTACCTATATTTAATATTTGTTTTTATAGGTATGAAGGAAAAGATGGTTATGATCCCGCTAAACATAGCATATCCGTTTTCTCCTCTGCCAAAAAAGAATTGACATCTGAAGACTTTTTCAAAGGTGTTGTTAAGAAAATGGTTGGAAGTATCCGTGATACTGATGAAGTAAGTTTAAATTATAAATTTTTGTTTTCATTGATCACTTTTAAAAAGTATAGTGTTCATGTTATAATCCTTTAAACCTCTATTACTTGCAGCAATATAACTGCATTGTCTATGCAAAAATTCACAAGATTCATCGAGAGCATGGCTGGGCATACCTTGCTTGCAAGAGGTGTGGATGTAAGGCACAAGAAATTGAAAAAAAAAAAAAAAAACAAACATCTTCGAGTAGTTCTAAATTCAAAAAACAACAGGCTTGGCATTGTAAGAAACACAAGGAAATCACCGCTGTTGGGATGAAGTATGCATGCTTTTGTTCTCTTTTTACATTTTAATCTTTTGAAATTCTATATTTCCAGTTACTTTATGCTAATATACAATCTATGCATTTCAGAATGAAAGTGATAGTCCGTGTCATTGATGAAACGAGATCTGCATCGTTGGTAATGTTTGATGATATGATAGCCAAACTTTGTGGAGTAGACTGTTATGGTCTCATAAAAGAGTATGGGCCTGAAGTGGAAGACTATTTCCCAGCTGAGCTGAATACCTTGATTGGTAAAAAGCTGTTATTTCGGTTTGAATATACTGACTTCAACGTAAGCCATAACAATCATGTTTACCAAATCAAGTTGATCTTTTATGATGAAGCCATGATCAGTTACTTTAAGAAGGATTTCATAGTGGAGGTATTATTTTGCTTACTAATTAATCCATTAATTATTTAACACTAACAATAAGAAATTATGTACATATTTATTAATTCCACATGCATCTTATGCGATACTTTGTTTAGGATGTTGGAGATGAGGTCCAAACTCCAGATATGATTGCCACCAACATCAGTAAATTCAAAAATGTTGAAAACATCCCATTTAACATTGAAGAAACACCCACTTCTGTTAAAGGGACACAATCTTCCCCAGGTGATTCAGGCATTCAAGCTTCTGGTGGCGAAACGAGCAGTTCTGGCAGTGGCAAGCGCTCATTCATTGATTTGGATGATTATCAAGAAGATGATGAAGCCAAAAAGACAAAGTTGGTTGAAGTGAAAATTGAGCCTGAGGAGTGATTTTATTCATATTGTTATATCATCTTCAATGTTTGATTCCAGTCATTTGATTGTTTTCTTTAAGACTTTTTTCATTTTGTTGGGTTGCAATTTATGTATGATTATGTTAAGACTTTAACATATTGATTTTATGTTTTGGATTTCATTGTTTTTTTAATAAAGAGGATGATATATTTAAGTTACTTTTTTGTGTTATTTGTCTAATTTGTTACTTTTTTTTTTATTATGTATTAATTAATCATCAAGCTCAAAACATGTTCAAAATTATATACAAAGCTACAAGTAACTATCATGTCTTATAAATGTTAAAAATTGTTAAAATAAAACAAGATGTGTTACAAAGCTACAAAAACAGATTCAGAAAATAAATTGTTATCAAACTTAACATGTTTTTCTCATTTTAAACAAAGGAATACTCATTTTCCAAATAAGTGATCAATTTTAACAAATAATATGACAACTCTTATATCTATTTAATTTTAAATAATTGTAAAAAACTTCCAATTTTAAAAGCTATGGATCATTACACATTTTAAATTGATTCTTAACCATATCATTTCCCAAATACTCATTCTATCTAAACACTATTTATACTATCAACTCCAAACCATATACATTTGCCATTACTCTTTTGTAAACCTTAATTTATCACCAAAGGATGGCTCATCAACAACACAAGGATTCGAAGGTAATGAACCATTCATTACAATAATTATATTAAATTTATTTACCTTTGCATCTTGATAACCTTTTTTATTTCTATAAAAAGCAAGCAGTAGTTGATAAGGAAACAACAAATTAGTTTTGGATTCAACTTTCTCCCGTCATTTTAATATCATCACATGATGTGTTGGTATTATCTTCATTACCTTCATCAATAATAATTATCAAGTCATGTTTGTTGTTTTTCTCAACATTACATTTTTTGCAGGATATCTCTCCAAAAAGAAAAGAAAAAATATTTGCATATTGTAGTACTTTTCCACAAAGTAATAATGTTCATGTGGAAATGAAGGAAGAAACAACCGATGATTTTTGGATTCAACTTCCACCCGTTATTTTAGTATCATCAGATGATGAATTGGTATGATTTTCGTTTCCTTGATCATTAATATTAACAAGCAATATATGTTGTTTTTTCTAAAGTTTACATTTTTTACAGGACGACTATCCAAAAAATAATCAAAAATTAGTTGTAAATGGTGCAAGTTTTGTTGACAGAAATATTATTGCTCATGTTGAAGCTGATGAAGGAAATGACAATTGGATGTGTGTAAAAAAAGATTATTTGTTTCATGATCAAAACAAACACACCTCATAGTTAAAAAAGAATTTTGTTCCAGAAAATGTTATGGATAACACGGACGAGGAATGGATATGTGTGAACAAAGAATGCCGATTTCATAACCATGTCATTGATCATGATGATTAGATTGTTGGTTTTTTTACCTATTCTATCGTGAGTTTACATTATTATCAAAAAGTATTTTTATTTCTATTGAATAAGATTATGATAAATGTACTTATCATAAGTTGTTTATTATTATGGTTTCTCATATTAAAGTAAATTGGTTCATTCAATATTTATTTTATACACACTTTTTTTGCAGGAGTAAGTTAGTATAAAAGTGTAATCAACAGTAATTAAATTTTAAAATCCTATTATCATAAGACAAAGGACACCATTTAGAACAGCCATACATTCAAACATTCTGAAAAACATATATGTTAGCATTCAAACATTGTTCAAAACATACATGTTCATCGAGTGCGGATACACAAAATACGGATTATCTTGATCCTACTACATAAGCATATTTATCAAACCATAGAAAAGGAAACATCCATACATACGAAACCTAAATACAGATCCAACATAAGTACTTAACATATTACCATCCAAAAGACATCCCATTCCTATTACCAGAGCTTCTAACATACATGAAAGACTGGAAAAGGCTTCGGCACGTTTCCATCCAAATCTGATAGGAGGTACATGAACTTGAATCTTATCATCTTATCATAAGCAAACCGACAATCATATGCAAACTCCCTCCATTCACCAAATATGTTTATGTGGTTAGTCCTTTCTGGTTCCTCTTTGTGATATTCCATCTTCACCTCCATCATGTATTCAACATGTCGGTGTTTCATCAAAGCATGAGTATATGTGTGCATTGGATGGTACGTCAAGAAATCAGCAGGTACAGTCTACAATATAATCATAGTCACATATAATTAATAATTACTTATGATATATTGTTATTAACTATATAAAAATTCTACTTACAAGTCTCTTCATGACGACGATATAAGAATATCTCTTATAGAATACATCAGCAATTTCACCAAAATGATCCCGATGGGCTAGTCGCTTTATCTTTCTAAATTTATTTTCTCTATAAACAATAGATAACATCAAATTCAAAAACACATCAAATCTGCATTTAAACTATATTATTTGTTATATACCTTCCTTAAAAAATGTTTGTCAAACAGTAATTTCAAATCAAAATCATATCAACTACATATTTAAAAGATATTAGTGGTTATATTATTCCTTAATTTCAGAAGATCAGCCAACTATATAATGCCCACAATTTGAGGCACAACCATCACAACAACAATCATCTATTATAAAGAAACACACAAAAAATGACCAATACAGGTTCACCAAATGCAAGCAATGAAAAAGACACTAATAAATCATCATCCCCCCTGTTAGTGTGGCAAAAAATGTAGAAGTCATCGACATATAAGATGACGATGTGGTATCCTTTGTATAATATAATATATTTTCAAAACTTCATACAATATTATTATAAACTAATATTTTATTTTTAAATTTCAGCCTGTTCCTGACACCAAAAAAAGGCGAAGATTGGTGAAAAATAGTAACCTTACAGACAACCATGTTGGTGGCAGTATGCCTTACGTCCATGATTTGGAAGAAGATACACATAATTTAAAAGAGGTATGAACATATCATAATTGCCATTCAACATACTTAACATTGTTAATATTGGTTAATATCTTAATGAATATAGTACCAAAACAATGTATAATGTATAATAAACTACTTATGATAGGAAACTGATGATGAAAAACCTTTGCGGATAAAGCGCACAGACAAGCATACACAAACTTCATTTAAAAAGAAACATTTGTTCAATGTTATTGACGATTCATCTGATGATGACAAAGTTAAAGACAAGGAAGATTTTGAAGAAGTTAACAATTCAGTTGATTCAAAAACTGAAGAAAAAGACAAACATGTTGAGAAGGTAAACAAAAAATCTAATCCTTATGTGCACCATTTGGATGATTTTAGTGACGATGGACATTTACTTAATAAAAAACACACTTCATTTTCAAAAGAAAACAAGTATACTTTAGTTGACAAAGAAAATGATGAAGATTTTAATGAACTTAACAACACAAGTGACGAAGGTGTTTGGGTTAACATCAATGATCTACCATGGTCTTCTAATTATTTTGTGGATCAAAGCAAGCATATAGATGATGAAGCCGATGAAGATCTTCAAAATGCTGACATCCATAGCGTCCGATCAGTGTCGGACGAAGATGACAACGATAGTTTTATTGATGACGAGTCTTTAGGCTATTATACTACCACAGATGAAGACTCCGATGACGGTTTTTGAAATTTTCGTTTGTGGTTTTTTTTTTTTTTTTTTTTTTTTTTTTTGATGTTTTCCTTTAATAATCAGATGTGTTTGAATAATATATTGTTTTTTATTGATTGTGAGTTTTTGTTATACTACTTAATTTGATTTATCACTTACGTATTTTCCTTTACAAAATTATAAACATGATTATATGACAACAAGCTATTGTATAAACATATATATAATCAAACTTGATTATTAATTAAAGTATAATCTAACCTTGGTCTTCATAAGGTAGTTGTGGTTGTATCGGAAGTAGCTGTGTTGCACCAAAGAAATGTGTATTAGTATGCTGACTTCCATCACCATTAAAAGCCATCATCCAAAACTGATTATTCATCTCCCTTGTGAACACCACAAGCATTCCAGGTTCCAACTTCAACACACCTCTAATAATATCCCAGCTTTCATGGAACAGTTCATATTGATTGTTGGCCCCTTCACCATTAATACGATGCACAGTAACTGTAAAGCTGTGACCTTCCACGTTAATCCTAATACTTCCAAAATTCCCTAAACCAGTCAAGAAAGATCCTGGAATTCTCTGTATTTCAAGATAAAATTTTACAATTCTGTTATTCAGCAAATATACATTCACACCCTAATTAAAAAAAACACAAAATTAACGGCATCTATCAAGTACTACCTGAGGTTTATTTGCTGCAGCCCAAACACGAGACTGGAACCGAGAATAACGTCTCTCTATACCTTCGTATCCTCCAGATTCATTTCCATTACTTTCGTATCCTGTCACATACCATGTATCATCTCCTTCCTGGATAAAATGCAACAGACTAACACGGTCACCGATATTCAACCTAGCGAATGCAGTCCATTTTGGACCTTTTAGCGTGAAGGGCCCATGTGCAGGTTTAACAAGCTTCACTTTTGTATGCACCCTTCCGGAGTTGATCAAGTATACATATTTCTTGCCAGTGTACCCCTCCCAAAAAACGTTAGGCAGAACCTGAAACATGTATCTATTGTTTTAAATCATACTAAGTAATAACCGTTAATCGGTGTTTTATGAACTATTAACAATCAAATGTCATTATCTACAATGATTGATCAAGTTATTTTGTATTTGTTATATTTACCTGTGAGTGGGGAAGCGTTTGGCGGTTCGCCCAAACTACAAACTCAATTGGAGGCATTTTCCTACAAAAATCATGGATTGTGCAAATACCAAATTAGTTCACCATTCACAAATCAAATAATAATCATGGATTATTGATCCATTTTAATCTATCAACATGAATATTACAATACATGATTTATCTCCTTTTACAACACCAAATACAACATGCATCTCAGACCAAACTAACAATAAGATTTTTAACCTTCCTTTCCTCAGATATATGGTTTTCATTACATTCACAACTGTTAACCATTACTGAATCAACAATGAGCATCTTTTACCTAACAAGCTTAAGTCATTTAAAATTAGATTAGATCAAAAAAACAACATGCATCTTATACCAAACTAACAATCATATGTTTAGTCCTCCCTCCCACTTAACAGACATATGGTTTGCATTACTTAAATAACTATCAAGCCTTACTTCATCCACTATAACCCCATTTGACATAACAAGTTTCTATAACCTAAAATCAACGTAGATCATACAAAAAATTAACTTCATGCATTTGAAAAGTATAACAACCTTCATACCTGTATGTTAACCGAGAATCTACCATTGAATGTGCATTAAAATATTAAACTACTATCTCTAAACAACTACTATTAATTCATATTTTGATTTTGATATTGTTAAACTTCAAAAAAATCCGGAGCGTGACCTTTCAGTATCTTCAAAGCTTGGATGATCAAGTGCATTTACTTGAAAAGACTGTTAGTAGGCAAGTTGTAAAAAGTAATCATATGGGGCGCACAATCCATGATATAACTCCGGTAAAAAAAATATCTATAGTTAGTTGGGCTAATGTAGGCTAGGGATTGTTTTGTTTGGGCTTCAAATTTGGGTCCAAAAGTGTTTAAAATCTATCGTTGTTATTCGGCCCACTAATATTACTCAAACTTTGTTTAACAAAAACGCTCTTCATTTATGTTGAATGCTAAAAACATGGGATTTCAAATTCAAATATTGATTAGCTAACATAAACAACATTTACCATATCAATAACACATTTCAAGATTGTCATTCAAATCATTTTTAGTATTGCCAAATGAATAGAAAGAAGAGGATTCTTAAACCAAATCAATCACATAATGAAAATCATGAAGATCGTATTAACATGCCTCAGAATTTTAATGGAACGTTTGATGTTCACACACATTATCCGTCGACAATATATGCTCCAACAAGGTTTTAAATCCCATCATGTTCAATACACAAATTGATGATAACACAAGAAATAAGGGAAAAGCTGTTATGTTAGAAAAATCAGTTTCTGGAACAAATATTAACATGATAATGCATCAACCACCGATTCGTGCTTCTCAAAATATCAGCTCAATCCCAAAAACATGTAAGTCGTTAAATATAAAATCATGCTCATGTAGAAAAAAAATATGTCTCTTATTGTTGTATTATGTTTTATTAACAGCTAATTCCATGATGCATAATCCACCTTCTCAAGTTATGCCTTATGTTCTTAACTATCAGCCTATATACATCCCAACACCATCAAATGTTTTGAACCAACATGCTAATAACCATATTCATAGATCTCCTCTATCAGATATAACGTCAGGTAATTATTAACTTTATTCATGCTTCCATTTAGTATTACAATTTTCATTAAACCATATTCATTTATATTACTTACTATCATATGTTTTGTAGGTATAAAGTCATCAATGAATCAAGCAAACCAAGCAAATGTTCCACTTATAGCAGGATCGCAAAATAGTAAATCAATAAAAAGAAAGCCAGGTCGCCCCCTTAAACCCATTGTTGATACAACAACTATATCTAATACAACTAAAGTTCGTAAAACAAATGAGAATAGAAATCCTGCAATAACCAAAAGCCGAGTAATGACACCTTCAAATGAAGATGTATCTGTTCCTACGATACATTTGCATCGATCTCCATTGTCTGACATTACATCAAGTAACATTCTAACCTACAATTTGTTTAATGATACCCTAAACTATATATACATTATTAGGACTGCCCCGTAAACTATATATTGGCGACTGATTTGGCTTATATATGCATCTTATATTTTATTAGGTACATTGTCTTGTTTTAACCAAAACGTAGACACTTCAAATAATGTTAAATTAGGACGGCCCCGTAAGCATTCAATTACATCAAACACTATTAAAAAACCAAGAGGAAGGCCCCGCAAATCAGAACAACCAATTCAACCTCCAATCGATGCAACGTATCCAGTTGATTCAAATCGTCTGTACTGTTCGACACAAGGTAAAATCCATTAACTTTGATTATTGTAACAGTATTATAATTTGATGTGCATATATAACGGCTGCATACTTGATAACAATTTATGTTTTTTGTAAAATTTTTCTGGAATAGTTCATAATACAAGTAGTAGCATTCAAGATGGTCAGAATACTCCTTTTTCCAACCGCATTGGATCTTCATCTCATTCTTTCTACACACCTGACTTACCACCCCCTATTAACACAAATGACAGCACATGTACAAGTAAGTTTTATTATTGTAAGTTACATAATTTTTTGGCATTGCTACATATTGTCATCATTTACAAGTTGTTTAACAACATTTACACAATACAGTTGATGCATCAAAGACTAACCCACGTTCAAGATTCAGAAACAAAACTCCTATTCATTTTGACATTGGTGAGCTTAAATTTTATGATGTGTAGTATATTATTTATCTTTATATGTTTGTCATTCAATCAAATCCTAATGAGTATACGTATACATGAAATAGGTAGTCCTACTATTAAACAAAGAACTTCTGATACAGATGCCACTACACTTCGAAAAGGCAAGTCAGTCGCCAATATACCTCAGATTAATTTGTCTGATGAAATATATGAAGATGAGTATGGATATACTAAGTGCGTACAAGGCATATCTAAAGGTATTTTCATAAGACGTATTAATAATTTTATAGCCATACTATGTATTAGTATCTTTAAGTAACATACTACATTTTGTTGTATTTAATCAGAGTATTTAGACTTTGGAGATCCGACTGAACAATGTGACAAATGTGGTGCATTGTTGTGGCTTGCCGAAAGTAAAAGAGGGTCTAATAACGCAAAAGATGCTGATGCATTTTCTATATGTTGTGGTCGAGGGAAAGTTAAACTACCAGTGGCAAAGAATAGTCCTCCAACTTTGTTAACAAGCCTATTAAAAGGAGAACACCCAAAAAGCGACTCATTTATGGAGAACATACGACGTTACAACTCTATGTTTGCTTTCACATGGATGGCTGGTAAGCAAGATACTACGGTTAATATTGGACGAGGTCCATTTTGTTTTAGAATTCAAGGAGAAAACAATCATGTCTTGGGAGATTTGTTGCCAAAACCTGGTGAAGCACCTAAGTTTGGACAGCTTTACATATACGATCCGGCCAATGAGGTTCAAAATCGCATTAATGTTGTTAGGTATTTCACATTTTTCATACATTTAAATAAACCTATATTATACACTATCAGTATATATATTCTAAAATTCATTTTTTTTAATTAGTTCCCGAGATAACGCATCTTCCTCCTCATCAAAAGACATAGACCGGCAACTAACAAAAGACATAAAGACTATGTTGGATCTAAACAACCCTTTGGTTCAGAAGTACAGGTATGTTGGTCTTAAGTTAGCTGCTGGTGAGGCAAATGTCAAGATAAGGCTTTTAGGTAGACGCCCACATGATGGAAGGCAATATGACCTTCCAACTTCAAACGAAGTTGCAGCATTAATTGTTGGCGACTTTGCTTCTATGCCTGATGAAAGAGACATAATTGTGCACAAAAATAGTGGTAAAATTAAAACAATTAGCGAGTTGCATGTTTCATTCCTTCCATTACAGTATCCACTATTGTTCCCCTATGCTGAAGATGGTTATCGTACGGACATTTATCACCAAGGAATTACCGATGATACTCCGGACAGTAAAAAAAAATATGTGACTATGCATGAATGGTTTGCTTATCGTATTCAAGAACGGCCGAACGTGTATTCACCAATTTTGAATGGTAGAAGATTATTCCAACAATTTTTGGTTGACGCTTATACCATGGTTGAGGCTGAAAGGATGAGATATGTGCGTAGGGAAAACAAAAAAATTAGGTGTGAAACGTTCTCAAGATTAGCACAAGCGGCAAAGTCAAGTAACCAACAAAAAAAGAAAAGCGGTACAAAAGTTATCTTACCGTCATCATACACCGGTAGTCCCCGTTACATGTTGCAAAACTACTTGGATGCCATGGCTATGTGCAAGTTTTATGGATACCCCGATTTGTTTATTACATTTACATGTAACCCGAAATGGCCTGAAATTACAAGGTTTCTTCGGAAAAAGCATCTAATCTGAAGACAGACCAGATGTTACAACGAGGGTATTTAAAATAAAGCTTGATCAGTTGTTAAAGGATATAAAAGAGAAAAAAAAATTGGAGCTGTGCGAGCAGGTAACTTACAATCTTTATAAAATATACACCATATGTTTAATAAATGAAATTTTTTATAGTTGTCTTTATGTCATTAACATATATTTATGTTCTCTATTGTTAAACAGAAGTATATACGATAGAGTTTCATAAGCGAGGTTTGCCCCATTGTCATTTATGTGTATGGTTGGAATCCGATTATAAGTTGAGGTTACCGTCAGATGTAGACAGGTGTATATCGGCTGAAATACCAGATAAAGAGTGTGACCCCGAGCTACACCAATTGGTAAAGGAATTTATGATGCACGGCCCATGTGGTCCCGAACATCCAAGTTGCCCATGTATGGTTGATAATAAGTGTTCTAAGAAATTCCCAAAGAATTTCAACGAGTCCACTTTCATTGACGAAAGTGGTTATTGCATATACAAAAGGAGCGATAATGGTAGAACGGTCACCAAACAAGGAGTTGAGCTTGACTCTTGCTTTGTTGTCCCATACAACGCTACATTATTGAAGAGGTACCAAAACAAATCAATATTGTTTGTTATCATTTATATTTAAATTAGTTTAAGTATACTTATTTTTACCTTTATCGTTTGTTGTTTATAAGGTACCAAGCTCACATCAACGTAGAATATTGCAATCAATTTGGTTCAATCAAATACCTTTTTAAGTATATTAACAAGGGTCCGGATAGAGTTACTGCGGCTGTGGAAGATGAAGAAAAAGATGAGATTAAGGATTACTTAGACTGTCGGTACCTATCTTCATGTGAGGCTGCATGGAGGATTTTTAGGTTTGATATACATCACAGGTCACCCGTTGTTGAACGCTTACCTTTTCACCTCCCGAACCAGAAATCTGTCATTTTTGATCCAGCTGAGAGCATCGATTTTCAACTTGAAAAGGTTTCATCAAACACTTCCAAGTTCTTAGCTTGGATGGATTTAAATGAACATGATGTGGAAGCAAGAAAGTTGTTGTATGTTGAAATTCCTAAATTCTATGTTTGGAATAAAACAGACAAAATTTGGACCAAAAGAAAGCAAGGTAAGATTTCATTAGTAAACAATCATATAATTCAATATCTGATATAATTTGAATAAGTATTATGCTATTACCATCCATAGCTTATAACAGGCACGTCTTTTTAATTAATTAGGTAAAAGCATTGGACGCATTCATCACGTTCCTGTTTCTTGGGGCGAGGTGTTTTATCTACGAAGGCTGTTAAATCATGTTAGAGGTGCTCGAAAGTGGGAAGACTTTAGGGAGTTCCCTGAAGGTGTAGTTCATCCTACATGTAAAGAAGCATGTTACGCCAGTGGATTGTTGGATGAGGACAAGGAATATATCGATGGATTGATTGAAGCAAGTGAATGGGGAATGGGAGATTACTTACGAAATTATTTCATAAGTTTAATATTAACCGACAGTATGTCCCGGCCTGAGGTTGTATGGGAGAAGACATGGGCTCTTTTAGCTGATGATGTCTTAGAATTAGAAAAGAAAAAACTAAATCATCCAGGTATTTAAGCATTTGTATTATTCATAATAACATGCATATTTAATCATTTTCTTTAGTTTTCTTTACTTTATATTTAAGAACATATATTCTATTGGTTGCAGATCTTCAACTAACAGATACACAACGATAAAATATATGTTTAACGTACATTGAGGAAAAGTTGTTAAGTTGCGGAAAGTGTCTAAAGAATATAGTAAATATGCCTTACCCGAAAGATGAGTTTACGATGGCAGGTTACAACCAGTTGATTTACGATGAATTGGATTATAATATTCCGAAACTAATCATCCAACATGAAATCCTTTTCAACAGTTTAACCAACGAGCAGAAAGGGATTTATGAAACTATTATTGATGCATGCAACAATAATAGTGGAGGCATGTTTTTCTTATATGGGTACGGAGGCACCGGCAAGACTTTTTTGTACAAGACGTTGACTGCATCTTTAAGGTCTAAAGGTAATATTGTTCTAAATGTTGCATCCAGTGGTATTGCATCCCTTTTGCTTGAAGGTGGAAGAACAGCCCATTCCCGTTTTGCTATACCTATAAATATTGTTGAAGATTCTATGTGTTCTATTAAAGCTGATGGAGACCTCACTGATTTGATAAGGGAGACTAAGCTAATAATATGGGATGAGGCTCCAATGATTAACAAGTTGGCTTTTGAAGCATTTGATAGAACATTAAGGGACATATGTTCAGCCGATTACAACAATAATTCGGATAATGTATTTGGTGGTAAAGTAGTTGTCTTTGGCGGAGATTTTTGACAAATACTTCCTGTCATTCCAAATGGTTCTAGGCAAGATGTGGTACACGCTTCACTTAACAAGTCTTATTTGTGGAAGCATTGCACACTTTTAAAGCTTACACAAAACATGAGGCTTCGTGTGGGGGCAAATCCAAATGATGCAGCTGAAATTAATGAGTTTGCTGATTGGATATTGAATATAGGTGAGGGAAAAATAGGAGGAAAGAATGACGGTCATGCTGAGGTTGAATTCCCTAAAGAAATGCTTATTCCTGATTCTGATGATCATGTGGGTTCTATCATAAAAGATACTTATGAGAATTGGGAGGATAATTTGTGGGATCCCCTATATTTTCAAGAACGAGCTATTCTTGCACCCACACACGAAGAGGTGGACAAAATCAATGACCGAATGATGTCCAAATTGGAAGGGAGGGAGAAGGTTTGCTATAGCTCTGATTCTGTGTCGGATATAGATGTGGATTTCAACTACGATGAATCGTTGTATACTACAGAATTCTTAAACACAATAAGAATGTCTGGTATTCCTAATCATAAGTTAGTTTTGAAAGTTGGGGCTCCAATAATGTGTCTGCGCAACATAGACCAAAGAGGTGGGCTTTGTAATGGTACAAGGTTACAAATTGTTCGAATGGGGGTAAATAACATCGAGGCAAAGATCATATCCGGTGGTAAATTAGGAATGGTCGTCGCTATCCCTCGCATGAATATTAGCCCTTCCGATAAGAAGATGCCGTTTCAACTAAACAGGAGAAAATTCCCAATATCTGTTTGTTTTGCCATGACAATTAATAAAAGTCAAGGGCAAACATTATCTAAAGTGGGACTATACTTGGAACGACCGGTATTTTCACATGGACAATTATATGTTGCTGTGTGTCAAGGGTAAAGAGCAAGAAGGGACTCAAAGTTTTGTGTTGTGATAGTGATGCGAACCACTGTAATCACACAACAAACGTTGTGTACAAAGAAGTCCTAAATAGTCTTTGAATTTCTTTAAAATCTTTGTTATAGCATGTTATCATTTAAACAATACATCCAATGTTATATATTTTACATCCTTTTTTATTCTACAACATCATTCATGCATATTTAACATTATGGTTACAATAATTTGTTAAGTTTGATAAATAATTCTTTAAGCTAGCCGGCCAACGGCCGGGCCTTAGGCTAGTCTTATATATAAAACGATTTTATTAAGTCTCTAGCTAAATCAAGTAATATTTAGGGTTCTTTATTAAACATATTTAAAATAAATAAATAATAATTAAAAAAATATAACCAAATAAAGTATCATTTGATTTTTTTTAAATGAAAAAGTCTTCACTAGGGGTTTTGTTTTATTAGAAAAAAAATTCTCTTTTTTACAATAAATTTTTTGGTCATTGTAAATGCAGGCATATAATTAGTCATGTGAAGTAGTCATCCTAATCATTTTCCTTGTCGTATTTTACTCGGTATTTAATAAAAACATGAGAAATTCGAACATATACATAAAACCTCATGAATATACACAAAATACATAATGAATATAAATTAACATTAACGAACATATAACGAGCGTTCATGAATGCAAATGAACTAACGAAGCTTGTGTAAATGAACACATAATTTTGTTCATGTTCGTTCAATTGATATATAAACGATCCTACACGTCTTTTTTTTTTACCGAACAGTTCATGAATTATTACTGAATGTTTGGTTTATTTACATCCCAAACCGTTACATAATTAGCAAGTCTTTTCATATTTAGATTTTTGTTATAAAGTATCAAAACAAAACAATGCTTTTTCCTGATCCAAAATGACAACTTAAGAGGACTAATAACACAAGCGATCTTTGTAGGTTGAGTGTCTTTTTCTTTAGACCTTTATTTTCTATAGAATAAAGTTCGAATATTCACTTGATAATTTGGATTTTGCAGCATCAAAATATATAAAAATATAAAAATGATCAAGAGTTCAAGGCTGTACAACTACTAATTTTTTATTTTACTTTTGAATGGGGTGGTATTATTAAAATAGCTCTAGCAAGCCGCGACTAGAGACTCAAAAAATTGTTACAATTTCGTATTATAGGCACAAATACGACTTTGAATCCAATAAGTGAATAAGTTATCAGTTCACGTGGGACGATTTATCGCACAACATGTCCTTATGAAAACAGTACAAATAATAACTCAGGCAACAATAACATCAACGAAGTCACTTTGGATGGTAAATTATTATTTGGTGCATCTATACACGCACCCCAAACCTCCTATATACACACTTTTTTTATGCATAACGGGATTGTTGTGTGCATAAAGTTGTTGTACTGTATACATAATGGTTTGTACAATATATTATAGGGAGTGTTGCTATAGCAACTCTCTTTATTATCTTATCTAAATACCGAAATAAAATTAACTTTCTCAAATAACAAATCAATTATCTGAAAGTGGATATGATTGAGGGTAGTTGGTATATGTCATGGTCAGCTAGCAATTTTTTTCCATATAATTAAATATTGTTTCTATGCCAGACAATTACAATTAGATGTTAAGATAAAATATCAACAAATTAAATACTCCAAACATAACAGCCATGTCGTAAAAATAATTCATAATTTATATCCTAAAACGCAATTTCGTAATCCCTAAGTTGTCCTATCTATAAACAATTCATATATAATACTCCGTATTATTTGTTGCTATAATACGGAGTAAATATTAGTTTTTCCGTCCTAAATCATTTGCTCATCCTTTTTATTATTGAAAACAGAAAGTGGATTTTAATCGAGATTGTCATATTATCCTTAAGTTATTATTACAAGTTTTACAAAAAGATTAAGTGATAACTTGATTTAAGATTATTTGAGTATCAAACTTTTTTTACATATCAAAAGTACTAATCTTCACCCTCCATTTTCCCTCCATCTTTATTTGATCTAATGGAGATTAATCCCAACAATTTAAAAACACCACTTTCATCTTTTTTTTCAAATATTAATATATTTCAAACCGTTAATCGTTAAGCGAAGAAAAATATACCGTTACGACGAGCATTTAATTATCTATATATAGATAGGCACTTTGATATATTTCGGAAAAATTATTTTTTCGTTTTTTTGACTTTTTTTGCGTGGCCGAAAAAATTATATATGATATGTCATATATGATATGTAATCTCATATATGATATATCATATATGATTTTTTCGGCCACGAAAAAAAACGTAAAAAAACGATTTTTTTTTTTTTTTTTGTTGAAAGTATATCAAAGTACCCATCTATAGAAAGATAATTAAATGCTTGTCGCGATGGCGTAATTATTTTCGCTTAACGATTAACAGTTTAAGAGATATTTAAATTATAAAAAATGAGTGAAATATTAAAATGTTCTTAATCTCAACTATTGATTTATTTTTAAATGGATGGTGGGGATGAATCCCTATGTAAGAAAAGTTTGGTATTTAATATAACTCTCCTCTAATAACTTAATAAGGGTAAAATTATTATTATATAAAAAGTAAGATTAATCAGAAATGATTATGTTTTTATTAAGTTGTATTTTTTGTCATGAGATGTAAAAAAAAAAAAAAGTGTGACTTTTATACATCCAAAATGACAATGATTTAATCTCAAGTTCATAATTTTTTAGGACAATTACATGAAAATATATTTAACTTGTCACTTTTTGTAGTTTTGTGTAGCATACTATTTTTTTTTTTTTTTTTTATAGTTTTATGTACTTAACTTTTGAATTTACTTAGTTCTGTGTAACATGTAACCAGTTGTGTGTACTATTTGACCATTTTTTATAGTTCTATTTACTCGACTTTTGGGTATATTCGTCAAATAGTACACACAACTGATCACCCGTTACATGAAACTAAGTGAATTAAAAAGTTGAGTACATGAAACTACAAACATAAAGAATAGTAGGCTATCCAAAATTATAAAATGTGACAAGTTAGATACATTTACATCTAATTATCCTTATTTTTTTTTCTCTAAGTACAAATGTTTTTATTAATGTAAATTTAACTAAAACTAAAAATAAAACTAAACATGAAACTATAACGTACCATTAGTACATGTAGACATGTAGTGAACGTACAGTTAGTACAGTTGCGTAACGAAAAAAATATTGTTGTCTTCGCCTACAAAAAACGTGAACTCAGCTTCAGTTGAGTAAAATAAAATTCTATTCGATCAATCAAACCAATTGGAAAGTCCAAACTGTGATCTTCTCTTCAGGTATAAAAATTTCAGCTATTCACTTTGATCACCTGATAATCAGTAGATAATAATTTAGCATGACTTAACATTAACGTAGTTTTCGATCGTTTTTCTTTAGATTTTAATCCTAAGTATTTAGTTTTCTATAGTTTACGTAATCATCAATCATTTAATCATGAGCAGAAAGAACCCAAGGCTTATGATCTTCAAGCCTAGCTGTAGGCATTTGTGAAATATATTGTAAGATAGATGGTAAAAATCATGAGCAGAAAGAGCTCCTATATTATATATTATATATATATATACTAGACAAGTACCGTGCATACTGATAGTTTCATTGATAAAAAAAAGTTTGTGGGCTATAAACTCAAAATAATAAAAGTTTGATGATTTGGTGATTAAACATAGTGTTTTAAAACCCGTTTCGACCCGGAATGTTCAACCGGTTGAAACCGTTCCGGTTGAAAAAATGGGTCAAATTAAACCGGTCAACTCGCCGGATTGAGTAAAAAATGGGTCAAATTAAACCAGTCAACCCACCTAGTTTGAAGCGACCCCGGTCAACCCGGTTTTCGATATGTATTAATAGTGTGCTATTAGTTTCCAGCTTTGCATGTGCTTTCCGAAAATAATGTAAGTTTCCTTAGATAGATGACTAAATTTTTAAGTTTTTATGAAAATAATGTAAGTTTCCTTAAATAGATGACTGAATTTTTAAGTTTGACCAAGATTAAGTTTTTCACTTTGACCGTTTTCTCTTTATAGATAGTATAGAACTATAGATTTGCTTGGATGTGGAGCCAGGATTTTTAGTTAAGGGAGGCCGGCCATGCCTCAATATAAAAAGTCATAGTGATAGATATAGCTTAAAAAATTAATCTATAATATTGTCTTTATTGTTTAAGTTATTCATATATGAATTTTGTAGACATATCTATAGAGTAGCAGAAAAGCGTTTTGTAGTCTAAATAACTAATGAATAAAGTAGATTGATTAGCGGTGGCTCAACACCCACTAGTCACCCTACTAGCTCCGCCCCTGTATAGATCGACTAGCTTAAAAACTGAAATGAGCAACCGAATTAGCACAGCTGATATAAAATCCTTTCTTAACTTGCTAAGAATAGAATATAGGCCCGGCCTCCATATAAATGTTCAAGTTAAGCCACACTAATGAGGAATATCATAGATTATTGCTTTTGAAAGTATGACTTATACAAAAGAATTATATCTTATAATTTAGTTAAGTCCACTTTCATTTAACAAGATACTGGCATAAATCCGTTTCCATTATTACAAAATTTTGACGGCTGTTTGGATGTCTAAGCTAGTTTTTAGTTAGTGAAATGTAAAAGCTAAGCGGTTGCAGAATTGGTTTTTTGTGGTTTGTAGGTGAGTCTGAAATGGGTATGGAACACGAATCAGAGTGGAACGCAGCACAAAGTATCTTGATAAGTCAAGATCTTGTGTCGGCTGCTAAGCGTCAGCTGCAGTTTCTTGCTGCTGTTGACAGAAACCGTTGGCTTTATGAAGCCCCGGCCCTGCAACGGGCCATCTACAGGTGTGGTTTTCGTGCTGCTTTATTTCTATTTTGACTGTACTAACTAAGTAGCATTGATATGGGAAATGATTGTTTTCGGCTTAGGTATAATGCTTGCTGGCTTCCCTTGCTTGCTAAACATTCAGAGTCGCGGGTCACACAAGGACCTTTAGTTGTTCCTCTTGATTGTGAATGGGTTTGGCATTGTCACAGACTCAATCCGGTACGAACCTTAAAGGAATTATATAGTTCTAATAAGATAAAGAGTGTTTTAGAGACTAAATATATCCGGTTTTTGGTCTCTTTTGCAGGTTAGATACACATCTGACTGTGAAGAATTTTATGGAAAGATTCTTGACAACCATAATGTTGCGTCTTCTGTTCAAGAAATATCAAGAAAGGAAACTGAAGAAATATGGAACAAGTTGTATCTGAATGAGCCCTATGATATTGACTTGACACTTACAAATGAATTTTCTGAAACGTTAAATGGAGCTGAAAATCACACAAAATACGATCTGGCTTTAGCTATTGAAAGACAGATCCCATTCACTTACCAGGTAATCTTAAAACTAAGAGTTTATATTCTGATAATTCGATTTAGTTCTATAACTTTTGGTGTGATAGGTATCGAGACCTCATGTGAACAACGATCACTTTCTTGAAGCAGCCGTAGCCAGATACAAAGGTTTCTTGCATCTAATCAAGAGAAACAAAGAGAGATCCGTAAGATGTTTTTGTGTTCCGACCTATGACATTGACCTAATCTGGCATACACATCAGTTACATCCAGCTTCCTACTGCAAAGACTTGGTGGAATCACTTGGAAAGATTCTAGAACATGATGACACAGACCAAAACCGAGGCAAAGGTCAGAAGCTAGATCTTGGATTTTCTAAAACAATCAAACAATGGGAGAATATGTACGGTTCAAGGTATTGGAGAGCAGGAGCAATGTATAGAGGCAGTACACCTTCTCCTATCACTACCACTCCTTTCATACCAAAAGATATGACCAAGAAGGTTGATTTGAGTAATAAATTTCAGAAATTGATCAATCTTCCTGAAAGAAATGTTATCGAGGTAACTAACGAATATCAAATAAAAACTTTCCTTGAGTCTTAAATGATGAGGTATGAGTATTACAACTGAACTGTGTTATTGGCTTACTGCAGGTAGTTTTGGAATTTGTAGAAGTAAAAAACTTGCCGGAGACCCACAAGAAAAAAACTAGTGTTTACTTCAGTAAAGCGGAGCCTGATGGAATCTTTGATGTTAAGAGGCAACTTAATATTCAATCTGAATCTGGGAAGAAGCAGGTTGCTACGTTCCGGTGTCAACCAACTGGACACCTTTTCTTTGAACTAGTGTCTGATTTCCCAATAGCCAAAAGTTTAGGTTACTGTACTATATCTTTGGAAGAGCTGGTCTTTAATCTTTCTGTTGAAAAATGGTTGGATTTGGTTCCAAGTTCTGGTATTATTAGTTCTGAATCTATTCGTTTAAGAGTAGCATCCTCGTGTACTGTGCCGACTCCAGCACACCATGTGCTTCAGATGAGGGTTGCCAAAAGCGTGACACATGTTTCAGATAAAGCTGGAAACGATATCCTTAGCCTCCAAATGAGGTATCTTTGTTTTCTTGAGTCTTGACCAAATTTATGATCCTCTAAGGCTTTAGTTAGATGTTGACTAGGAAAATGTTTTGAGTTACTTTGATTGCTGCCTTTCTATGCAGGGAGATGCAAAGTACAAAAGGGATGGATGTTAAATCAAGGAAAGAGTTAATTGGTATCACAAAAGCGGGTGAAACAGTTGGTTTGGGCGAGTTTCGTGGGTCAGAGTGGTCTCTGATGGATTCTTTATGGTCCCTTAAGGTTGAGAAGAGCAATGATAGAGATCCTCACCTCCTGCTCACCGGCCCTCACACGGTGAGAATTACTTTAATGTGAAATTGTTTCATCTGCATCTGTGCATTACATTTAGAGTCTTAATCTATGTTAGTAATGAGTCCATGGTGATTGTGATTCAGGTTAAACTTGTTCCTGGAAGAAAGTTGGATTATGAACTCAAATATCTAGAAAAGCATACACACGAACGATATTTCATGACAGCAGTTGAGTTCTCTGAAGAGTACCCTTATGGAAAAGCAGTAGCATTACTTGATGTCAAATCAGGGGTTTTGACGGTAAAAGTTTATTCTGAATATTTTGCTTGGCGGAAACCAATTTATTGTTTTTTACTTATTTCAATTTGTTAACAGTTGCAAGAAGCATGGTTTGCTTTACCTGGAATCATGTCTGCTTTCATAGTATTCAATATTTTGAGAAAGAAAGGAAATGCTGATGAAGTTTTGAAGGAGACGGAATTTATGGATGAGGAAATTGACTTTGTGGCTGAAGTTGCTAAACTGAATATGGTTGTACCAGAAAAAGACAACTTTGCAAGTGGTGGCTGTGGCGGTGGATGTGGAAGTGGATGTGGTAATATGGTTAAGAGTGGTGGATGTGGTGGTTGTGGCGGAGGATGTGGAGGTGGATGTGGTAATATGGTAAAGAGTGGTGGCTGTGGTGGTTGCGGCGGAGGATGTGGAGGTGGTTGTGGAAATATGGTCAACAGTGGTGGCTGCGGTGGATGTGGTGGTGGTTGTGGCGGATGTGGAGGTGGTTGTGGAAATATGGTCAACAGTGGTGGCTGCGGTGGATGTGGTGGTGGTTGTGGTGGATGTGGAGGTGGTTGTGGTAACATGGTAAAAAGTGGTGGTTGTGGTGGTGGATGTGGTGGTGGCTGTGGCGGGGGATGTGGAGGCGGTTGTGGGGGTATGATGAAAAATGGCGGCCTTGATAACATCTCTGAAGGTAATCTCTGCAGTAACGAACAACCAATGCAAGTAGCAGCTCATGCATAACTGGGATTTGTTCAGTGTATAAAATTCCAGTTAAAACCGAGCCTTTTATCTGTCGGAAGTTTGCAAATAATTGATGTGTGGCGTCAAGTATTAATAAGTGCATGTGCATTTGTCGTATAAATTGTGTACTGTCTTCAGAACGTGTTGAAGGTTTATTCTTAGCATCTAGCTGAGGGCTAAAGCTTCTGAATCTTGTAAATATTGTAATTCACATAAAACAAGTTGTTTGGGTGACTGTTAAGGATGGAAAACAAGTCATATGAATGTTTGTTAATACAAAAAACTTGTTTATGGAAACAATCTTGTTACTAAAAAGCGCACTTCTGCAGTTTATAATCACAAAAATTAGTCTGTCATTTGGTTTGTTAGTCACTGTGAAGTAGCTACATTAGTGTTTTAATTTTGAGCTCATTAACAGAATTCCATACAATTTGTAGCAGTGTTTATACCGGTTGCCAAAATATCAACTATCAAGGGTACATAACAGTAAAAATGATCATTTGATTCAACCCGAGTATGCGTAGTTTACAATTAAGCAAGGTAAACAAGAACTCACTGGTACAAATAGCTGAAATCCGAATCTGTACAGCAACAGTCAGAGAACTTGACCATGTTCCTCCTCAAAATTTGGTTGCGGGAGCATGATAAACAGCGGTGGTTGTTGCGGGGGATGTGGAGGTGGATGTGGGGGTATGATGAAAAGTGGTGGCCTTGATAACATCTTTGAAAGTAATCAATGCAGGCTTTTATTTGGGGAAGTTGTGCAAATAATTAATGTGTGGCACTAAGTATAAATAAGTGTATGTGCATTTGTTCTGTAAATGGTGTACTGTCTTCCAAACCGTGTGTAATAAGTTCCAAGGACAGAGTTCTATATATGTTTGTTGTAATACAAAAACTTGTAATATGTAAAAAATGTTGTGAATAAAGATGTCACGTTTTCATTTTATAACCACAAAAATTATTCATGGTCATCTGGTTTGTTGGTCACAGTGAAGTAGCTACATTTGTGCACACATTAAAAAGGAAAGGCGAGCAAAATGTCCTACAATAAGCCTGTTTTAATTTTGGCTTCAGTAAAAGAACTCAGCAGTTGTAATACCAATTCCCTAAAGATCAACTATCAAGGTTACATAACAGTACAAATGATCATTTGATGCAACCCGAGTATCATATTCTACAGTTAAGCAATGTAAACAAGAACTCACTGGTACAATTAGCCTGAAATCTGAATCTGTACAGCATCAATCAAAAGAGAACTTGACCATTTTCCTCCTCATCGTTATCATTGTCACCACGAGCCTCTTCATCAAATAAGTCAATCAAAACCGTAGCCTGCTGATGCTGGAACTCATTAATAGCATCTCTTGCACCAAATACCAACGCGTTTTTGGCAGCTTTAATTGCATCTTTTCTCTGCGCAGAACCCTCCTCTTTCGTCACTTCACCTTTACGTAGCTTTTCTGCCTTTGCACATGCTGCCTTCCTGTTAGCTTCTCTGCAGTTTAACTGGTCAATATATTTCTCGTGCAATGCTTTGTTTTTAACCTGCTTTAAAACAGGAGGGCTCACGAGTGTTGTTCCATGTGAAGTACTAAATCTTGAAACACTCTTTTTATGGGCTGTAGACGATCTTTCTTGAAATCTTCTGAGTACTTCGTCCGGGTTACGATCAGGTGTGGTAAGCATCAGATTAAAATTTAAACATGGGGTGAACGTGGGCTCCAGGGCCGAAAACAGGTCTTGTTCGGAATCTTGTTCCGCTTTATACTGATTCTGCAGCATGTGTCTAACAGTTCTTTGAACAACATGACTCTTCTGCTTACGGGATTTAGGCCTTTTAGACATGGGACTTGATGAGTTGAGCAATTTACTAGCAGAAAAAGAGGGGTTCTGTGTGTTTGATACTCGAGCTCTAGAACGAAGAGGAGGTTGTGGCGGTGTCATATGACTACCATGTATTTTGTCGAAACATTCCTGTGCAGATTTTCCAGGCACCTGCAACACATACACAGATAGCAAAATTTAACCTCAATAGGTGCTAAAAAACGGCATTTAAAAAGTACATAACGGTCATATCAAGTTTAGAATGAGTAGTATATTACCAGCCTAGAAACCTTTTTCCAAAAGTGTGGGGTGGGCTTTGCTTCTAAATATGCTTTCTCCAACGCCAATTCTTGATCTTTGGTCCAACTTTGTGAATTACCATTCCCGGCAGTGCCCTCAAACTCATTTCTTTTTCTTTTAACCCCGACATTCATTTGCACTTTATTACCATCCTTCACACCCATCAGTCCATCATATACTACAATAGCAGTGCTAACACCAACTACATCAGTCCTTTTATCTACATACTTCCCCGGCAATTCTTTATTCAAATATTTCTTTTCTGTAACCGACAAAACCCTTTCATCTTTATTATCATCATTTTCAAACTTATCAGAATCATCGACACAGCTTCTCTTATTATGCTTCCCTTTATTCTTCACAGACTTGCCCTTAAGTTGTTTAGCTACATTCACACCATGGTCACCCTTGTCAGCATTTTTATCTACTTCTCTAAAACAACAACTACGTGTTACTCGCCTCTCCAATTCCCCTACAAATCAAACCTCAAATCACTACCATGGAAAATATCAAAAAAGTATATATGATATTTAATTTATATAAAAAATACAAATAATTCCCCTTTTTAGGTCAAATGATACGGCGCATAATGAATTTTTTATTTAAAAGGAGACCATCTGGGATTGCTTACTTTTTTCGGTCCCATTTTTTAAAGCAGATAAGCGGTTTAGAGTATTTGGGGCAAAACAAGCAGTTTTCAATAAGCAGATTAAGACCTCCTTAATTCAAAGTACTTACTCGAGATAAAATTAGATAGACCTCTCGACCCCCTAATATTACCTAAAAACCTTTCAATACGTGCAAATGAGCTGTCTCATTATATCAATATAACTTATTGCATAAGCATAAACAAATCCAAATACTTTTCACTTAAGTGCTCATTTTTAAGCCGCTTGCTCCAGCTTATACACAGAAAATAAGCAATCCCAAAACACCCTCTTAAACTATTATAACCATTCAGAGCTACATAATACTAATTTATCGAGAAAGCAAAAATACCCTTACTTTTTCTCCGGTTTGACACCTTTTCCGCATCGCATTCCTCAACGAACTTATCCGATCTCGTACATCTTTTTGACCCATCTTTCGACTTCACAGAACATTGTTTTGAATGACTAGATCTATGCCTTTTTCTTCGGGGAGAACGGGTAAGCGGTGTGGCTGCAGAAGGGATCCGAGTGCGAATACGTTGTTCCGGGATAGGGGTTATCGGGTCTTGATAGACAACAATTTGTTGGAACCTTGATGATCTTCGGAGTGTAACGGCTAGTTTGTTGGTGTTGGAATCTTTGTGTGGCATTTTCACAAACACCTGGTGTGCGTTTGATTTGAAAAATAGACGTTGGGGGGTTATTATAAGAGGGAAATGAGTGGTTTGAAGTTTAAACGTCTATCAAGCCCATGAGATCTGGGCCTTATATCCTTTACAGCCCAACAGGCCAACATTATAGACTAACTATCGAGGGTTTTGAATTTGGACATTTAAGTGATAGTTTTGAATCTGAATTTGATTTATACTTTGAATCTGAGTTTTATGTATAAATGAGTTGGGCGACGGGCTGCCGCGTTGCGGCGGGGCGTCGTTTCATGTCACCTGTCATTGAACGATATTTTTTTAAGTAGAAAACAAGACGGGTTGCGGGGCGACAGTTATGCAACGAATAAGATTTAAGACACCATATACACACAAATTTACTACTAAATCAATATACATGAAAACATATTGGCTTTGTACGTGATCTTAATACGCAACAGTTATGCAACATTTATAAACCCAAAATGAAAATAAAGGTAAAAGTACTAATACTTTTCATTTCCTTTCTACAATCTACACAGACAGAGTGAGGCCCAGTTTTTTTTGGGCTGTGGGATAAAGTGTGGGCTAAAAAAAAAAAAACGTTTGGGTACTGGTCACTACACGGCGTCGTTTAGAACGACATTTAGTATATATATTAATGTCTGAATCTGAATCTGAATCTGAATTAAACAATATTGTTTGCTTTTTACTTTTTAAATGTCTGAATGATATAAGTATAAATCCGTTTTATTCTTACGAAATATAAACATGTTTAAAAATTGTATGGAGTATTTGAGTCATAAAATTAACATAGTTTAACAACGTGGGAATAAAATGTCTTAAACAAAATATTCAAGGACATTACGTTGCAATTTAATCTCGTAAGTAATCATATATTGTTGATGTGTTGTACTCTCATGTGGTTAAACATTTTCATCATTATACAAATTGTCACTATCATTTACTTTACAATCATAAGAGTGAGAAAAAAAATTATACTACGTAATATACTTAACATTGTCAATTAAAAATTAAATAGTTTTTTACTGAAATAATTTTTGCGCATGTTCAGATTACACGCACCACAATTTAGTTTCACGAACTAGTTATATATAATTGTTGTTTGAAAAACTCTTAAGTGTTTGAGCATTATCATCATTATTATTTTAAACAGTACTACGTATTTGTTTAGCAAAAAGGAAAAGGTAATTCTCTTTAACATGCTATCAATATTAAAGGAAAAGTCGAGAAAAAAGGCCGCACAAAATGAAAAATAAATAAATAAATAAAAGAATAATGAGTAAGCGGACATTAAGAGGCATTAAGAGACCTTTCAACATCTAGTTGGTTAAGAGCTTTGAGCCTCTAACCTCATCTGAACGAGAAAAAAAGAAAAACGCATTTTGGATGCTGAACACAACACTGGCCATGAACCACATTTTCCGTATTGATATCTAGATGTATTCTAACTACCATGTAGATCCAACTAGTCATGAAACTTATATCTTATGCCATGAGTTAGTACGTACCCAAATGATCATCAGAGTTATGTTGTAATATGAAATTGTTAAAAGGTTTCTACATGTTAATTAAACGAGAAAATGACATGCAAACAAAATGGGGACATTGGATGAACAAGTTCCATTTTTGGTACCAAGCTACCAAAGACAAAAATTTCAAAAAAGTTTAGTTTATAATTCATCAAGATAGTAATGTGATTAATGAAATGCCATCATTCTACTCAAAGAAGAATTCCACTTGCAATTCACTTAATTTTTGTGGGGTACGTTACATTCCATCATCCGCAAGCAAGACTCCAACCATATTTGTGGGTCTTGTTTAGGTTGAAGATAGCTAATAATCTTTCAAATCAATGTGCTGGTTTATTATCTCTCCATCATAAATAAAAATTATATTTATGCAACGACTACTTTTAGACTCAAGTATATGACCACTACTGGTTTGGCTTTACTAAAATTAGGGAGTGCTTGTGACGTCTTGAGCATTGTTGGATCAAGTGGTTAACACCCTTGCTTCTCGATATAGGAGTCAAGGGTTCGATGATCACCCCTTGCAAGGCCAGAAGTCCTTTTCTAGCTTAGGTAGAACCTGAAGCAGCCTCTCTACCTTAGGTAAGCATAAGGTTGTCTACGTCTCAACCTCTCCTATACACTGTAGAAGACAGTATTGGAAGTTACTTTACTTTAATTTACTTTACTTTTGTGACGTCTTAGAGCATAACTATACAACCAAATGTAACAAGACTTAATTTACTTTGCTTATGTTGTAACGAAATGCATGCAATAATCCATTACGCATATTTTTAGCTTTATTTATTGATATGGACTATGATCGGATCATGTTAAAAGCGTCTTTCTTTTTAATCATTAACCATGTTTAAAGATTGAATTAGATTGCATGACATCTTGATCCCACTTGTATGCCATGGTTGATTTAACCTTTTCTTTTCAAAGATATATATTACATCATTTGTATCAAGGAATATATGGTTTACATTAGATTGATTACAATAAAATACTATTTTTGTGCTTATGGGCGACAAAATAAGCACATTCTAAGATCGTTTTTAATTAGACTCTTTGTGCTTAGTTAATGCACTCCAGAGAGGTACTAGTCTTATTCAAATTGCGAGCATGTTTGCACAAATCGTTTCTAACTCATTAAGTTTTAGTTTATGTAATTGGTCTTTTGTCAAAAGAGAGGAGAACAAGGTTGCGCATAGTATAGCTTCTTGGGCTTCGGAATGTAATGATTAGTTGATCTTAGAAGGTAGCGTTCCATAATGTGCATGTATATGGGCAACCGATGATGTACTTTCTTCTAATCGATAATTATAGCTTCTCTTTTCGATCAAAAAATAAAATAAAATACTATCTTTGTACGGATAAATTAAAGAAGTAGTTTGAGCATAGGTCATTATTCGTTTATTTTGAACAATCGTTGTTCATTTGATGTTTGTAGTTTTATTTTTCTAAAATTAACGTGTCGTATAAACACATCGGCATTATAATTTACAGATCTTAACTGCGACTCTTATTCAGGTTGTAAACGCCTACAAGAATTCTTCCGTCCCAACTCATTGTAATCTATCACCAAAATACTAAACAAATTGACCATGGTTGGAATATCTAGTAATCATGTAAACATAAAAATATTTTCTTACGTAAGTGGAGTGGGATATTTTGATGTAATAATTGTTTTTGCACTCTGCTGGTAATGCATTGTAGCCATCGAATGTAGTAGGGTATTATACGAATTGTTTTTTTCGTGTCTAAACATGTGGTCTCCTGACTCATCGGTTACAACAGGGGCATTTATCTATTTGAAGACTCGAAGTGTCGTTGAATATGTTTGGTTTGTTATGTTTTGTATGAAGGTTTCGAACATATTCGACCATTCGGGCAATCGGGCCCATCTTATTTTATGGGGTCAGATTAAGGCCCATACATGGATTGCTTAACTTACTAACTTGTATTGTCTGAAACCATATATCGCAATATGTAGCATGTTTTTGTAATCCAGGGGTGAGCAAAAAAATCAAAAAGACCGAATAAACCGAACCTCGAAATCGAACTGAATCAAACTGAATTAATAATTAAACTAAATTTGCTAAAACCGAACCGAATCGAACTACTAATTTAGTTCTCGGGTTGGATATGGATTTAGCAGTCAGTCTGAAACGAAAATCGAATTCATATAATATATATATTTTTTGTACATTTATTATATTATATATTTTTTTAAATATATCTCTACATTATATATAACAGGAGGCATTACACGTAGATTAATCAAGATATGTCCACCTCATTGCCATGTAATCATGATTTACCGTCATGTCATCAATAGTGTCCGCTATGTCATCAGTAGTGTCCACCTTGGCAATTATAAATACTATTAAAATGTTATCTAAATATAAAAAAACACTTTTTATGCTTGAAATGTTTTTTTTTTTTTTTTTTTTTTTTTTTTTTTTTTTTTTTTTTTTTAATATCTATGTAATTATTAATTTTTAAAAAATAAATAGAGAAATTCGGATTATTCAGGTCAACCCAAGAACCGAACTAAATTCAAATTCGGTTTTCGGTTTTGTTCAGTTCGGTTCGGTTGAATTCTAGTTCGGTTCGGTTCGGTTTCATGTTGACCCAAAAGAAATTTTTAACCAATAACCGAACCGAACAACCCGATAACCAAACCGATCAATGCACCTATTGTAATCCTCAAATTGTCCGTATATCGTGAATTCTGAAAGTTGGAACAATTTAAGAATCGTGTTGAAAGCCAAAGTTTAAATTAGTTGTAATTAGGGGTGGAAATGAGCCGAGCTGCTCGTGAAAAGCTCGGGATCGAATCGGTAAAAAGCTCGAACGAGCCGAGCCTAAACGAGCTCGAGCCCGAGCTCGAGCCTAAGTTGCAGCTCGTTTATTAATCGAGCTCGAGCCCGAGCTTTACATAGAAAGCTCGTTTAGGCTCGCGAGCCTAAACGAGCCCATGGTATTAAACATATATACGAGCCGAGCTCGAGCTTATTAACGAGCTTAATAAAGATATATTACGAGCCGAGCTCGAGCTCGAGCCAAGCTTTAACTTTTCATGGCCAAATCGTATAAACGAGCCGAGCTCGAGCCGAGCCCGAGCCTATATAATATACGACGAGCCGAGCTCGAGCTTAAAATTTAAGGCTCGAAACGAGCCGAGCTCGAGCTCGAGCCTTTTAAAACTTAAACGAGCCGAGCTCGAGCTCTGGCGAGCTCGGGCTCGGCTCGGCTCGTTTCCACCCCTAGTTGTAATCAAACTTCACCCAGATATTATTAGTAGTACGAATTTATAATTAGGTTTCAGAGTTTACCATTTTAATTGTCATCACAAGTGATGAAGACTATGAAAATTGTCTCATTGTCAATACTAAGGCGTTAATGGTACTAGTTGCATTGTTCGTTTCCATTTTTGCAGAAAATCAACATCTAGGTTCTAGAAACCAAAAACGCCAAAAACTAGTTGCATACTTTAAAAATCGAAAACGCCTTTAAATTTTTTATTAAGAGATATTTATACATACACTTGTTATGATGAACTTCTTATAATCATTACCGAAACTAAGACATTGTACCTTTTTGATTTTTTTCTATCAAAATAGAATTTACACAGTGGTTGAAGGCAAACGGACAACAAGCTACGCCGCTAGCCTTTTTTAGATTGCAAAACTAACTCTTTTGGAAACTACATTCGTGGATCTATATGTCATAACATTACTGTTCATAACTAGTTGGACTCTATTGAGTAGTTCCACCGCCTCAGGTGTAAGGAAACCAAATGTATCAAACGCGAAAGGAATAAACACGTGTTGATTTTCAATGCATGCTTTATCATGTTTTGTCACTTTGCACGAGGTGGCTTTCAAAGCGGCATGTCCAGCTGTAAAACCCCGATTACTCAACCCTACGAGAGGAGAAACCCCGGTTAAATCCACACAAGCATGTTTCCCTTCAACCCATCCAAAAACAAAAATGTCAGCCGGTCTCAATGTAGATTTTCTATTCGACGAGTCCGTCAAAAAGTTCACATGCGCTTCTTTCTTGGCGAAAGAATAACTTGATTTACTCTACACTAATGTAGGGGTCTTCATTGATTTGGTTATCGGATGTTCGGTTATTGGGTTCCTTTAGTTTTGTTAAAAAAAAATTGAGTAAAACCAAAAATCGAACATGTGAAAAACTAGAAGGGGGTTGAATAATAGTTTTACGTCAATTTAGATTTTAAAAACTTAGTTTTATAAAAATTTCGATACAAGATTTATTGTAAAAATCTACTCAATCTAAATGATCAAGTTCACTAGTTTATGTGTATGTATATATTGTATCTTTTTAGATTATTTATAAAACTTTATTTTGTGAATGAACTTTTTATTTGAACTTTGTGTGAAATCAAGTTTAACACAATATCACAATCTACAACTAGATGCAAAATATATATGAGTATGTAAATAATAAAAATGTAAATGGAATAATGAGCAAGAGATGGAAAGATCAAACCAAGACACGGCGGATTTATAGTGGTTCGGCTACAAGGTCTCCTTCCTTGCCCTACTCCACTCCTCGAGTCTCCTACTCGAGAGTTTTCTTCACTAACACAACGAACTCCCTTTTGGCGGAGAAACCTTACACAACTTTTGCTTACACCGATTAACGACACTAAGCTAAATGTCGAGTCCTAATAGTAGCTAGAACCAATCTCACACCACTACACACCTTCTTCACAACTTATACACACCACTACTACTACACTACTTCTCACACCTTTACAACTTCTTCACAACACACCTATTTCTTCACTACTTCTATTCCCGACTACTAAGTCACCTAGATCTATCAATTACACACCTTCTACACCTTTACAAATAATTTACACAACACCTAACAATATACACAACTCTTCAATACTTCTAAACAAGATGTTGAAGAAGTATTCTTCTCTTGCACTTTGGATGAGGATGGATTGTGTCACTTGAAAACAAGAACTAATATGTTTATGATCAAAGGTTTTAGGAAGATGATGAAAGAATTAGAACAGAAAGTTTTTGTGCAAAAGGTGAACAAAAAATTCAGATTTGAACCAGTATTTATAGGCAAAGAAATCTGACACAGGAGCGTATGCCGGCCCCCTTAATTGTGTGTCGGCCCCCTTAAAATTAAGGGGGTCGCCCCTTATAATTAACGGGGCCGCCCATGTGAAACGGCCAGATTCTTTGTCTTTTCTGGGGAAAGTTTATTTGGTGAAAATTTAACTGAATTTGGTTAAAAATTTGAATTCATATATTTATTATGAAATAAACATTTTCTTTTAATTACCAAAAGTGTTTTTCTTAAATATATAAAATGTTTATACCATTTTATATAATTTGTAATTAGTAAATAAACCTTCCTTTGATCATAAAATGTATTAGGCACTTGTTTATTCATACCTTAAGTGAATTAGTAAGATATAATGATATTTTGTCACTAAATACTTATTTACGTAATGATTTTACGTTTAATGATTTTATATTTTGTGATCGTCAAAACATAGGAATATCGAAAAATATTAATAACGTTTTTACGCATTATTTATATCAATAATCTCCCCCTTTTTGATGATTACAAAATCTAAACTCATTAAATCAAAAATTATTATATATGCAAGTATTTAGTGAGTTTTATATCACTTCTCCCCCTTTTTGTAAACATCAAAAAGGTTGTCCCGAAGATGGATGAGCTCCCCCTTGATGTGTACTTCCCCTCGGTTTAAGGTTACAAGACAAGTCGAGATATGGAATGCTTGCAAAAATATTTAGAACATACAATATATATGCATGCAACAATTATATATATGAATAAAACAAGCAATATAGGCATGGAAGGAAACACTTCGTTAAATGGATGAAAATACAAGCAACATGCATCCAAGATGCATGAATAATACAACTACTAAACTAAAGCCTTAAGGGCTTACAATCAACCAAAACTCTAATAGAAATATTTTTTCTAGAGCTTGTTCATCAAAATGGTTAAAAACAATTTTATTTTCGAACCATGATCCATGCTTAGTTTGGGAGGAGCAAAGTTGTAGGTGGAGATGATGGGGTTGATGGAGGTGTGTTTGATGGAGGTGGAGGTGTGGTTGATGTTTGTGGTGGTGGTGTGGATGTTGTTGGTTGAGGTTGAGGGAACAAGCTTTCAAGATATGAAAACATGTAGTGGATTTCATCTCTTAATCCAAAGATGATGGTTCGGTTGTGGATGCAACAAAGGCAAGTATCACCATGGGCTTCAAGTAAGCTCCATGGGATGGGATTGTAATTTGGTGGATTGAGTGGTGATGGTGAAAATTGTGCATCAAGAGGTGTGATGGGTGATAATGAAAGGGTGATGTCTAAGGTTGCATTTTCAAGAGGTGGTGGTGGTGGAATTCTTGGTGGAGGTGATAGGTGAGTGTTAATGTAGTCATTGATGGATAATGATGATGGTATGGAAGAGGTAGAGGTTCCATGTGTTGATGGTGTTTTGGATGGTGCATTTGAAGCACTAGGAGATGAGCATTGAGGTGGTGGTGATGGAGTGGTATTGTCTTCATTAGTGAGATCAATGAAGAGTTGTTTTGGTGGGATGATAACAAGTTTTTGTTTCTTGGCTTTGTTGGAGGAGGTGGTTTTTGGTGATGACACGATGAATTTGTTGAGGTTGATGATGATAATGGAGTGTGGATGAAGGTGGAAGGGGTTATATATCATGAAATCATATTTAGAAATGGTATTAATTTGAAATTACATTTTTAGATTCCAAAATCAGTTTAGTTTTTAAGAGAAATTGTAGCTGGGACTAGCAAAAGAAGTCACAAGTTGCAAAAGAAAACAGTGTAAAAATTGTTCCAGATGGCCGGTCCCCTTAATTCATGTCCGCCCCCCTTAAAATTAAAGGGGCCGCCCATCTTATAAATTCCCAGACGAACAAATTTCAAATTTTTTCTAAAAATGGTTTATTTTGGTTTTGTGTTTGCAGCAAGCTCTATTGGAACATTTTATTTTAGTTTTAGTCTATTAAAGAAACATATATATAATCATAAACTAATCATGCAAACATGTATCTATACTAAAGAGAGAATCTTGCATAATAGTCAAGCAAATAATATTAAAAGAACACAAGACACATTCATTGATTGTTTAAATAGATTATGTTGAGAGCATAATCATTAGTACATAAGCATATAAATATATGCTTTTCAAGCTAACTACACTAGATAATACAAAGTTGCCAACTTGAGGTCTCTTGGACTTCCTTGGGATACAAAAGGTTTGTGACGATTTTATTTGGTGATGTGAAACGTAAACAGAAAATTTAGTTGTTTGATGGAGAAGGATATGGTGTAGGATATGGAGCGGAAGAGGTGGACCTCACGATGTTGTATCGTGTCAAAGGTGGTATTAGATGAGGACGAGTGAGAAGATACTCAATCCAAGAGATATCTTCACTCAAGTAGAGGATTTGTTTTTGGAGGAAGATGCAACAAGGGCAAAAATGAGTGTGGTTTGTAACTTGGTCCAAGTTGAGAGAGTGGGGTAAGCAGTTTGCATAGGGTGATGATGGAGGTTGCCCTTTGTTGCGTTGTACAAGATGCATAGCAAGGAGATCACTGAGATCATGGATTTGGTTAATTTCTTCACGGAACTTTTGCTTTTCCGTGGCGATGTGGAGTGAATCATTTGGAGGAGGTGGATGAATTGGAGTTGCGTAGTTGGTGTTGTAGTTTGATGATTGACCAAAGTGATATGGATCATTGTAGTTGGATGGAAATTGAGATGTATGGTTTGGTATGAAATTGGATGTTTGGCCAATGTGGTAAGGTTTGTAGAGTGGTTCAAAGGAGTGTCCTTGTGGGTTTGGAGTGTAGTTTGGAAAGTAAGTGTTTGGGGGTGTTGATTGATTACCAAATCCACTTGTTGAGATGGATTTGTTTCTAGGGCTTTGTTTCTTTCTCCATGTGGGCTTTTCAGTCATCCTTGCTGAGTATTTTGATTTTGATTTGTTGGGAGAGGTCATGATGGAATGGTTAAGTAAGGATATGTGATGAGGAGAGGTATTTATAGTGTGATGATGATGTGTTTATGGAAGGGTAAGGTAGTGGAGGATTTACTAGACAAAATGTGTTTATGAATTTAAGGAAGTGAGGAATCAAAATAGGGTGAAATGGGCTAAAAAGCATAAAGCAAACAGGAAACCTCGACCATCAGGTGGCTGGCCCCCTTAATTAATGGTCGGCTGATACGTGGGAATAGCACAAGGCTTTACCTCTCAAGGGATCTTGAGAAGCTTACAACCCCCACCAGGCAGTGTACCTGATCGTTGTAGTATAGTATAGTGACAAGTACCGGGGGATTGATCGTTCAGCTAGGAATAGTGTCGCTAGGATTAGAAAACCTAAATACTAGTTCTAGAGATGAAGGATGATTATTTTTGTATTTTTATATTTTTTAGAAAGCAAGTAAATATCTCGGGTTTGAAGGATTTGGGCGGAATTAGTTGCTAGTCAACTAACCCAATACTAAAGATGCAATCAAAATAAAATACTGGAAATGAAAATAAACTAAATTAAACTAAGGTTGTGAGCAATAAGTGGAGAAGTTGTGTTTACTTAGATTTCACTACTCCCTAGATATCTTTTACACGTTAATTACTTGTTATAGTTGCGTAGATGACGGATTGTATTCCTTAATACCATTCATGGGGTGGCGCACTTAATTCCCCAATCCTATGAGTGCATACTTCACTCCTATGTCAAGCCGGCTAAGAAGCTCCTAACATGGGATCATTAGAATTTACTCATGCATTAAATACAACCATAAACAAGTTACCATTTGGAGATCTGCCAGTTTTCTTAAGCCTAACATCGAAATCATTCATCCAATACAACCATAAACAAGTAATCAACACATAATTAACATCTAGGTTTCATTAGATCTAAGCAAACACAAGATAGATCTAGCCTAGCATGATGGAATTAAGACAAGAACAAGATATAGACAACCAACACATAGACATATTGATTGAATTAAAAGAATATTTATCTCAATTACACATGAAAGGGTTCAAGGGCTGAGAACCCTTGAAAAACCTGTAAAATTCGTACTAAGTTCGGCCTTAGGGTTTCTCCAAAACTTCTCTTTTTTTTATGAATGAAAATTAGAAAACTATATATAGGAAATTGAGGCTGACGGCGTCAAGACCAAATTGGTGACGCCGTCATCTCGCCGCCAAAAGAATTCTCGGACTGCCTTGATCTACTTCTGACGCCGTCACGTTATAACATTTTTCAGGCCGTCACGTATTTTACTCTTGATGCTCGACCTCGTGACGCCTTCAATTCTGTACTGGGTCGTCATGAAAATTACTCTTGACGCCGTCAGGATTTCCTTCTTGACGCCGTCACCTACTGTTCCCAGCAAGGAAAATTAAGACTTTGGCGTTTTCTTCACTTTTATGCTCCAAAAACGTCTGAATTGCTTCCTTTTCCAGATTTCTCTCCCAAAGTACCTAAAATCACAAAAGGAACGATTTAGGGCAATATTTGATCAAATAAATTCAATTCCGGGCTTAAATGACCCCCTAAAAGTGGTTCATTTTTCGCCTCATCATATACCCTTACACTTGAGATTTGCTTGTCCTCAAGCAAATGCGCTTTTATTCTAGTCAAAATACAAGTTAGGGTCATTTAACACTAATATAAAAGTAATTACAACAAATAATCGTTCCACTAAAGACCAATAGACAAGCACGGAGGTCATACACAAGCACCTCACAAATAGTGTTTAGATACTCACATCTCTCGGGTGTAATAAAGTATAAATTACAATATGGAAACGAAAGATATCTCTCACTACCTGTCATAGCAAAATAGATTACCATAGGCTTGGGAAAGGATCAAACCTCCACCACATGGCGTAAGCACCTAGGATAAACTATCAAAGAGGTCTTTTAAAGGGTTGTAACGTTAGGTGTAGGGATATGAAATACACGGTTTTGTTGGATAAAAGAAGTTTTACTGGTGGCGAGTTAACAATCTTGGTTAATTACATGTACAATGTGGCGTTGCTAAGCCAAGACTAGACTCGACTTAAGCTAATAAATGAAAAATAACAAAAACATAAAATGAACATAGAATAAAAAGGGATGGTAGTCCGTATGTTTTTTTATCTTTTCTTTTTCTATTTTTTCTTTTCTTTTTCTTGATTTTTCGATTTTTTTTTTTTTTTTTTTTTTTTTTTTGCATATACTCTTACCATATCATCCAAAATAATACATCATAGAGAATGAACATTCCCCTTACACTTGAATTTTTACATACTTTACAATAAACTAATCTAATGACTCGAATTAAGAAAATCAAAACACTGGGAGCACTTTTAAGATTAACGTACATATGGGGGTAATAATATTATGTTCTTCCTCATTACTCCATAAAATAAGTACTTACCCATGAGTCCCAATCGTCCCAAAACAATATGTACAAGGATATGACTCGACTTAGCAACCATGTAATCAATTAGATAGTTAACTTAGGGTTTAAACAAATAACAATAATGCACTAAAAATGAGCGCATACACGGAAGGCTAAGGCGATTTGGGTGTACATTTAAGTGGGGTGTAACAAATTCTTCCTTTAAGTAAAATGCTTAAAGTTAGAAACGAAAAGATAGGCTCGGAGGGGTGTACTAGGGGTATCGTGTACTAAAAATGAGTACAACGCTAAGGGTGTGGGAAAAATTAGTTGAATTGATTAGCCAAGTAATATGACTTAAATGGTCAAGTAATCATGATACGGGTTTAACACAAGGGTGATCCTAATGCCTCTTATCATGTAATAAATCCTACTACACGAATGTAGTCTCACTAGTGGTCTCGGGATGCATCACTAACGCAAGTTCTAGAATCTAAATGCTACCGGTACACTCATAAGCACTAATAATGAATGTTTTTCCTGTCAAATCTAAAGGCGAACCTCACATATTTAGGTGGAAAATTTTTCTGCATATACGGTTATGTGCTAGTCATACAATCTCCTATCCATGAGACGCTTGCTATGGCTAAAGTTTCACTCCTAAATGTTGTAAAAATTTTTCAATTTGGCGCTAAAATTGCACTAACAAGTATTTCTCATAGTTTTATTACACATCTACCATTAAACAAAACAAACTCAAGCGAAAGTGTACATGTGAGGTATCATCATTTTACCCTCCCCTTACACTTAAGATGAAAATTGTCCCCAATGTTCAAGTAAAGAATGTAAAAGTGAAAAAGTAAAAAGAATGAAATAAAATACTCCCCTGATTCACTCGGTATGGATAATAAGGTAGCCAGGTTAAATCTTCCTCCCAGAAAATGAACAATCAAAGCTTCCCTTCCAGAATATAAATCATCTTCTTGTCATACATAACCTGTGAATCCTGAGAAAATAGACAAGACAACCTCGCATAAAATCGGCGGCAACCTATATATGTTATTAAATCCTAAAAAACAAAATAAGATATAATGCTTGTGGAATGAAGTTTGCAGATTTCCTGGAGATTATAAAACTTAATAATTCACAAAAACCATAAGACTCCGTTAGAAAAAACAAAACCGGTAAAATTTCCAGATTTTTACACGTGACGCCGTCAAGAGTTAACTCGTGATGCCGTCAGAAGTGACCTGCAGAAATTCTTATGTTAAGTTTCCGGAAAATTTCTGGAAAAACTTGGTCCTACTTCCTGGAAAATCCTGCAAAACTTCATTATGACTCAATACAAGTATTTGACTCTAACAAATACTAATATACATGTTCATTTAATATTGTGGAGAATCATGATCGGTTTGTTTCTTGAAAACATATTTGGGGTTTCCCCTTACACTTATCTTTTGCAAAAATACTTTTAGGTGGAGTTAAGACTAGGCCAAAACAACAAAGTAAAGTATTTCCACTATTTAATTGAGAAACATGATCTACCAACAATAAAAATAAAGCATGCATACGGAAGCAAATAACAAACAAACGAACAAAATAAAAATCACACGAAACGAAGAACATTACCACAAGCACATTCAATTATTTCAAGTAAACATAAACATGAAAATAAAATTGTTCAAGGCCAACAGAGGCCGCATCCTAAACTATTACAACATTAATTGTTTCAAATTACACAACCATCAATGAATTGTTCAGAAATAACAGACATCAAAAGAGATCACTGGGGAGGAGGACCGAAACGGTAGTCATAGCCAGGAGGGAGGTGTCCGGTGTACCCGTAGGGAGGGTAGTCAGTCTCACGGCCGGGGAATGGGTCAATCTGTAGAAGAGGCTCAAGCTGATCACGGGTGGAGAGGTGCTGCATCTGGCGGATGGTGTGATCATACATCCAATCAAAGCGCTGGTCAGTGGTGGTCCGCCATGCGTCCACCTGACCCATCCAGGCACCCTGGTATGCCTGTCAGTCTCCCCGACCCATGTGTCGGTAGTAGTCAGTTGTCCCCTCCTCATAACCCTGGAACTGATGCTGCTGGGGCCCTACCTCATCATCATCCTCATCCTCATCAGCAGGCCCCCTGCCTCATACCAGTTATAGGTCCCATTCCTCTCTAGCATCACGATGTTCATCTGCCTGAGGGATTTAGCCCTCACTACCCTACAAGCCCCACAGTCGCTCAAGTATCCCATGATCGGGGGAGTGAGAAGATCATAGGAACGAGCCAACCGGGTCACGAACATCCCCCCATACACCTTATTGATATCCCTCTCACCCACACTGGTCCTCAAATAACTAGCTACCCAAAATGGGATGTTGCAGTAGACATCCGCTGAAAAGATGGTGTACAGGTAGAAAAGATCTAAAGCAGTTACACGGTGAGTGGTGCCATGACGTCCTGACAGGCTGTATGTGATGCATCTGTGGACCAACCTAACTATGGGGTCCCTGATGGATGCTGCCCCAGTAGTCGAGGTGTAAACCCCGTCCCCAATGGTCGGCCAAAAAGTGACACACCTCATATCACTCCTCTGAGTCTCCCCATTCAACAACCTCTGCATAAAACCTCCATCAACCGCCTCCTCCCTAGTGTACAACCCTATCCTCCAACCAAACTCAGTAACCGAGCATGATCGCACTTCCCCTCCTAGCCTAAAATAGATAGTGGTGCCCCCCATGTTCATCCTAGCCTCAGCCTGATCAAAATGGAAGGTCGCAAAGAACTCCCTCACCAACTCACTATACACCGTCTCCCTAATCCGAAACAACCTTTCCCATTGAGGACCCGCAAACTCATCAGTGTGGATCCTCTCCAGAAACGCAGCCTCCAACCCTTGGGACCTAAGAAACTCCCAATCAACCACAGCCCCAGTATCAATATGATGGTACAAAGCTCCGCATACTTGGTGGTGGCGCTAACAATGTCAAACTCGCCCCAACTATGGACCAATTCTCCATAGTTAACTCTTTGGGACCTAGAAGAACTGCCACAATGTTGACGAGATCGCTTGCTCATTTTCCTAGAAAAAGATAGAGTGAACGGAAACAATTAGAACGAGATTTTATTGATTTTTTTTGCTGTCAGACCTAGCAGAATCCGAATAATGCAAATGCGAGGGAAAAATCAATTTTCAAACTCTTAACCCATTACCCAAACGCTCCTTTAATCAGAAAACATGGGTGGGGGGGTCAAAAAATCCGTGGCATGAAGGGCTTTTCCTAAACTAACGCATGATTCGAGTGGAGTAACATCATCAAAGGGTAACCCCATGTTTACAAATCACCAAATGGATGGCATTACGATTCGTCAATGATGGGTAAAAATTGGGGTTTCGGGCGAAAGGGGTTTTCAAAATTGATTGATCCTAAGGACAATTGATCGAAAAATAGTGAAGAAAAATCACTTACCAAGTGAAGATTGGTTGCGGAAGACGTCGAATTGAAGGGTGGAGATTCGGAGTAGTAGCAGAACTTTGGGTGAGAATTGTGGGGTATGGGTTGAAAGTGATTGGATTTGGGTTAATATTGCTGAATTAGCGAGGTGACGGCGTCAAGAGTTAATATCTGACACCGTCAGATGTCCGTGTGAGGTGAGAAATTGAGTAATTCCACATTTAGTCCCTGCACTTTGTGTGAATAGCTAAACACAAGTAAAACCATGAGTAGCTTTTCCATTAGTGAAGTCCACAAGGGTCGAACGTTTCATTACTGTCACGGAGAGAGGTGTGGTTGTAGAAAGGAGTGGGTGACGTTTTAGTTAAGTTGTGACCTTCGCACGAGTCACTGGTGTGTACAAAGAGGTGTTGTTCCATAGAGGGTTTCAAATCTGTGCTGTTTTTGAGGTGTAACCCCTTCACACCGGGTTTAAAACCAAAAGAACGTCTCTTGCACAAGTTTGGGAGCGTGGTTCGTAAGCATCCAACGAAAAGGTTATGAAATTGTAAATTTTTCTCTTCCTGAGGATGCTCACAAAAGTGGGAGGTGATTGACGGTGAAGCACTTGGGGAAAATTTCTCGTTATCCTTTTGGTCAAACACCAAAGGAGCTGAAACCTCAAAGACTTTTTCGATTTTTCTTGGTGTGGAATTTTCTTTAATCTTCTCTTTGATCCTTAATATGAATTGGTCTGCTAAATCCATAAAAGCATTGCGGGTGCTTTTCATGCGTGCTTCTAGGTGTTGGATTTGTTTTTCCTGATTATTCATGAAGGTTACCATTATCCCTTCGAATTCCTCTTGTCGTGAACGTTCAGGAAAACTATGGTTGATAACCGCATTCCCACATAAATTAGGATTCCAAACGGTTTCAGTAGTAGGTTTCTCAATCCTCATTAACTCTTTTACCTGCTTCTCGATGCTTCCTAACAACTACTCTTGGGTGGCGTGTGTGTAGTCAAGTTTTCCTTTGCTTGGAAACATCGGGTCCTCCCATCCTTCTTCTTCGTATTGTGCCAACCCTTCAAGAACTTTCCAGCAGTTGTCAATGCTAAGTCTGTTTAGCCTGCCCTTGGCTGCGTAATCAATGGCTCTCCTTGTTTGGTAGTCAACTTTATCGTAAAAGATTTGAATCTGGAGCCATAGTTCGATGCCATGATGAGGGACTTTTCGGAGCAGGTCTTTATATCGAGTCCATGCTTCATAAAAGGTTTCATTTTGATGTTGTTGGAACATCAAGATGTCATTCCTAAGCTTAGTAGTTCTCCCCGGTGGGAAAATTTGAGCAAGGAAACGAGTGGTGAGATCATCCCATGTGGTGATGGATCCCGCGGGTAAACGCTCAAGCCATTGACTAGCTTGATCCCGTAGAGAGAATTGGAATAGGCGTAATCGGGTTGTCTCTCTAGTTTCAACATCTAAGTCTATGGAGTCTACGATTTTAAGGAAGTCCTTAAGATGTTGATTTGGATCTTCGGAATGAAGTCCATGGAATGCACATCCGCTTTGCACCAACCGGATGGTGTCGGATCGCAAGGGGGTCACATTGGCTCCGGTGAGCTCAATGGTGTTTCGGTAGCCTTGGTGGCTAGGTCGGGAATACTCTCCTAAGGTTCGGGGCCTAAGAGGTTCTAGTGGTGGGTTTTGTTGTGGTGGGATGACGGGTTCAAAGATGTTCCCATCGTCCATGATGTCGGGTGGTGAAGAATTACAAACAAAAACACAAAGAAATAAGATAGACTAAAGAAAACCTAAAAATAAAAATAAAATCTTACTAGAAAGGAATCTGGCAAGTAGAGCTAATAAAAGAGATTCTAACCTAGACAATAACTATTCCCCGGGCTGTGGCGCCAAAAACTTGATACGTGGGAATCGCACCAGGCTTTACCTCTCAAGGGATCTTGAGAAGCTTACAACCCCCACCAGGCAGTGTACCTGATCGTTGTAGTATAGTATAGTGACAAGTATCGGGGGATTGATCGTTTAGCTAGGAATAGTGTCGCTAGGATTAGAAAACCTAAATACTAGTTCTAGAGATGAAGGATGATTATTTTTGTATTTTAATATTTTTTAGAAAGCAAGTAAATATCTCGGGTTTGAAGGATTTGGGTGGAATTAGTTGCTAGTCAACTAACCCAATACTAAAGATGCAATCAAAATAAAATACTGGAAATGAAAAATAAACTAAATTAAACTAAGGTTGTGAGCAATAAGTGGAGAAGTTGTGTTTACTTAGATTTCACTACTCCCTAGATATCTTTTATACGTTAATTACTTGTTATAGTTGCGTGGATGACGGATTGTATTCCTTAATACCATTCATGGGGTGGCGCACTTAATTCCCCAATCCTATGAGTGCCTACTTCACTCCTATGTCGAGCCGGCTAAGAATCTCCTAACATGGGATCATTAGAATTTACTCATGCATTAAATACAACCAATAAAACCTAGTGCACATCAGTTCATGTTTCCTAAGACGTTCAAGCATGTTACCATTTGGAGATCTGCCAGTTTTCTTAAGCCTAACATCGAAATCATTCATCCAATACAACCATAAACAAGTAATCAACACATAATTAACATCTAGGTTTCATTAGATCTAAGCAAACACAAGATAGATCTAGCCTAGCATGATGGAATTAAGACAAGAACAAGATATAGACAACCAACACATAGACATATTGATTGAATTAAAAGAATACTTATCTCAATTACGCATGAAAGGGTTCAAGGGCTGAGAACCCTTGAAAAACCTGTAAAATTCGTACTAAGTTCGGCCTTAGGGTTTCTCCAAAACTTCTCTTTTTTTTTATGAATGAAAATTAGAAAACTATATATAGGAAATTGAGGCTGACGGCGTCAAGACCAAATTGGTGACGCCGTCATCTCACCGCCAAAAGAATTCTCGGACTGCCTTGATCTACTTCTGACGCCGTCACGTTATAACATTTTCCAGGCCGTCACGTATTTTACTCTTGACGCTCTACCTCGTGACGCCTTCAATTCTGTACTGGGTCGTCATGAAAATTACTCTTGACGCCGTTAGGATTTCCTTCTTGATGCCGTCACCTACTGTTCCCAGCAAGGAAAATTAAGACTTTGGCGTTTTCTTCACTTTTATGCTCCAAAAATGTCCGAATTGCTTCCTTTTCCAGATTTCTCTCCCAAAGTACCTAAAATCACAAAAGGAACGATTTAAGGCAATATTTGATCAAATAAATTCAATTCCGGGCTTAAATGACCCCCTAAACGTGGTTCATTTTTCGCCTCATCATCAGCCCCCTTAAAATTAAAGGGGCCACCTTTGATAATTATGGGGGCCGCCCAGAGCCTGGTTCCCTGATTGCCAGAAATGGTTTTTGACAGAAATTTTTCCAGAAAGATCTTTGTTTGGAGGTTTGGTTTTGGGCAAGTCCATCTCTTTAGGCAATTTAATCAAGTATTATCTTAATGGAGTTATGCAAGAAAAGTATGCGTGTAGGCAACTAAGCATATAAAATAATTTCATGCAAAAAAAATCATGTAAATGGGCAATTAAGCAAGTCCTATATCTTAAGGTAATTATCTTAATAAAATAGGTCAAGGCAACTAGTGAGTGAGAAGCTAGTGATGGAACAAATGTGACAAAATGACTTATGTCATAGTAATAATTTGTGTCTAGACTTAACATATGTGAAGATGCGATTGCTTCAACTCCTAATGAAAAAAAAAATCCTAAGAAGAAATCCAAAATCTTCCTGATTTAATTTGTTAAACTTGCGTTTGTCAAAAATATATTCGATTTAATAATATGATAATTACATGTGTAGTATCAAGCATGATTTATGAGAAAACGTTTTTAGCATTATTCAACAAATGTGTTTTAAGAATAGTTTTTGAAAAGTATTGTATAATCAAAGAGAAATTTCATAAAGAGGATTTGTAGTAAAGGAGTTTTAATGTTAATAAGGCATTTTAATCTTATGGAAAATATTTAGTTATGAAAATTATAAACTCGATTTGAAAGAGCCAAAATAATGTTGAAGAAATAGTAGTAAAATACTTAATGATGATTATGACCAAAATTTGATGAAATGTGTTATGAATGACTTACAATATTTGAGGTTAAAAATGTGAATAGTTTAGATAGATTGAGTTTTAAAAAGAATCATGAAATGTAAAGTTCTCAATCTTCAATTTTTGTGTGAAGTAGATACCTAGACTCAAGAATGGAGAAGATAAAATAAAACAATTTTATGCAATAATTTATTTATGAAAAATCAATAGAATTTTGTCAATTTGCTCCATCATTCCTAATCCTAAACGCTAGTGATTAAGTCGTACATGCTAAAAGGGTTTAGTGACTATATCCGCAGTGTAAAAAATACAGTAAGCAAAATTATCACACTAACATGCAATTAACAATCTTGAAAATTTACGTTATAATAAAAGAGAGAACGTACCTTGCGTCTTAAAGTGAATAAATTCAATAAGACATATGAGAAGATGAAAATAGGAAGCAACGAGTACCAAGAAGATCGTAGAGAGAAGGCAATGCAATAGAAAACCCGTAACAAGAAAACATCAAAGTATCGCAAGCAAGTTCTTGAAGCATAAACACGTGAAGGTTCAAATACATGTCTTAATAGATCGTCAAACTTCACGCATATGCAAGTGTGCCAATCCACATGATTAAGATACCTATCATGTAAAACAACTTGGTACCCAAAGTCTTATGGGTCCTAGATGGTTAGTCACAACATCCATTGCATTTAAAATGCATATGGTATAGATGTTGTTAACAAGTACAAGAATTTCTTATCAATATGTTTTCATACAATGATTATGTCCTTCTTGTCTCAAGAGATAAACAATTGTTATGATTAGAGTAATTTTATAAATTTCTCCACTAGGTTTTACAAACTCTATTTGCTTTGATTTATTTGTCAACGTATTATTAGCATTGAATCCTAATCCGGTTTTGTCACCAAAAGCCTTTTGAGTATTGAGTAAATATATTATTGATTTGGAGCTATTTTCAAATTTAGCAAGTATTTTTCCTTTTTCAGAATTTTCCTCGGTAGATGTTGAAGATTCATTTTTAAACGTGATATTTGAGTTTATGTTGCAAAAACTTTTGAAGTTACTTACTAATTTTGAAAATTCTAATACGAATTGATCATAGGAAAAATGTTTGGTTCCGGAGTGTACCTCATTTGGGGCTTTATATGCTTCACAATCTTCACATGCTATATATAGATCCTCTTCATCTTCCATGTCGCTCCAAGTTTCATTTATAATCTTTCTTCGGATTTGGCTCATGTAATCTTCGTCATTAATACCTTCAATGATCATGTTTGAACTAGTAGCACTTGTATTTACATCAACTAAATGTTTGTTTATTAAATTTTCTAGAACAATTAATTCTTGTGCAACATCAAGTTTATCATCTTTGGCTCGACATTTCCATTGGTGAAAGTTTAAAAGACATTTTCAAATATCATTTGCCATTTTACAAAAGAATACCCTTTCATATTCAATTCTAGGTAGGGTTTTATAAATCATTAGTTTGGCTTTGGTATTTTTATCAATCTTTGTTTGAGGGTAATTGTATTGTTTTTCAAAATCCGTTTTTGTTTAAATATCACCAAATTGAAATGATGTGCCAAAGATCTTGATCTATTGATTTCACATAATTTTCAAATTTATTTTTCCATTCACTAAAATTGTCATTTTCAAAATATGGTGGTTTAAATATCATTTTTCCTTCTAAATATTTTTCCGATTCCATAGATTGTGTTAATACAAATATCGCCTAAAAACGTTATTTATATTTTAACGATCTTTGCTAAGTTTTGTTAATGACAAAGTACAAACTTTAGATTGTAGTAAAACATCATTTTAGTTTTAAGTCTTGTATAAATAGTCGTTACATTTCTTTTTAAACTTAACATTGTTTTTATTTCTTTAATAAAAAAGTATTTCTTTAATAAGAAAGTGTCACATCTCATCAATGTGTATTTATGGTAAGTTTATGTGTTTGACTATCCATGAAGTTTTTACACACTTTGGAAGTATTCCATGTTTGGTGCAATGCATGTTGACTAATATTTAGTAGATGTGACATTGTTTGTTTTGGAGTGATTTATTGTAAGTTAGGTTGAACAGTTCTGGCGGACCCCTGGAGGAACACGGGCGGACCCCTTCTGAGGGTGCCGCCGTGTCCGCCAGACTGTTGACTTCCTTTGGTATAAATACCAAAGCACTTGCAAGAAATCCCTCATCACTTAGAGTCATATTTTACACATATTCTCTCATTATACTCAGTAGCTACTAACTTGTGTGATTCTCTTATGTAGCAAAGGAGTTCACATATTCATCTAAGAAGTTACAAGTTTCAACTCTAAGTTGCAAGACCTGTTAGCTTTGTTATGTATAAACTTTGGTAGTTTATACTTCATGTGTATCTTGTATAGAAGTGATCGGTTTGTATTTTAGGCCTCAAAATACATAGTGTGTCGGGAGTGGTTGTACCCTTGTAAAAGAACTAACGGGAGTGGTTGTACCCTTGGTAAAGAACTCGACATCTAGCTTAGTGTCGGTAAAAGTGTAAGCGACGATGGAGTGGTTGTACCCGTGTAAAAGAACTCGACATCTAGCTTAGTGTCGGTAAAAGTATAAGCGACGTTGTAAAGGTTTCTCCACCGGGAAAGGAGCTTGTTGATTAGTGCTTATAACTCTCGAGTTGGAAACTCGGGGCGTGGATGTAGGGCAAGGAAAAAGAGTCCTTGTAGCCGAACCACGATAAACAATCGTGTTGTGGTTTGATCGTTTCTTTCTTTATCTTTGCTTATTACATATTGTCTTTAGTTAGAATTGCTAATCACACGTAAAGCTTTTCAAAGAAGTAAACAAGTAAAGTTGTGTTTATATCTTTAAACAAACGTAAAGCTTTTCAAAGAACTAAACAAGTAAAGTTAGGATTGTTATTTACACGTAAAGCTTTTCAAGGAATTGAACATATAATGTTGTGTTTATATCTTTAAACAAATGTAAAGTTTTAAAAGATAATCAAGTTAAAAAGCGGTAAACTATTCAACCCCCCTTCTAGTTTTCCACAATTGGCATCAGGAGCTACGTTACTCAAGATCTTTAAAATAGAATGTATTTTAAAACTTGGATCGATCCATGGATTTTGAAAATCTCAAAGAAGGGCAACCTATTCAAAACCCACCGCTATTTGAAAAAGAAAACTTACTGGAATCGAAAAGTAATTTTGAAAACTATGTGAAATCAATTGATCAAGATCTTTGGCACATTATTTCTTTTGGTGATTTCAAACCAAAGAAAACAAGTTTTTGAAAACCAAGATAACTATCTTAAACTTGATAAAAATACTAAAGCTAAAACAATGATTTATAAAGCTTTAGTACCGAATATGAAAGAATGTATTTTTGTCAAACGGCTAATGATATTTGGAAAAATATGTTAAACTTTCATCATGAAATGTGTCAAGTCAAAGATGATCAATTTGATCTCACATATGAATTAGAAGTCTTAGAAATATTAATAGATAGACATTTAGTTGAGATTAATACATGTACTACTAGTTTAAATGTTTTAAATGAAGGTGTAAGTGAAGATGATTACTCATGTCGAGTTCTTAGTGGACTTACGATTCATGGAATAACACGGATGAAGATGAAGCCAACCATCCGGTTTGTGATTCTCAACTAGATAAAACATCAAGCAAGGTACATTTTAAAACCAAACACTTTTGCTTTGACAAATTTATCTTAGAGTTTTCTAAACTAGAAGATGAGTCTAAACGTTTATGCAACATGGACCTAAAAACTATCTTCAAGAACGAGTCTTCAAAATCTTTTGAGAATATCTTTGAAAAGGAAATCTTGTTAGAAGATAAAATGTCTAGAATTGAGAGTAATGTTGAAATTGATCTAGAATGTAAATTATGTCTAGATTACAAACATAAGATTAAAAAGTAAAATGAGAAAGGAAAAATATTAGTTAAATTTGATGAAAGCTCAAAATCTCTTGAAAGATTGTTGAGGAGTCAAAGGTTGTTTAAAGATAAAACCGGATTAGGATTTAACTCAAAAGCACCATCAACTAGTAAAACAAAACAAGTAAAATTTGTCAAACCTAGAAGAGAGATTTAGAGATAATTCAATCTCTAATAGAAACTCGTGATAAAAGGATTAAGATTATCATGCTCTATGCTTTTATATCATTATCTAACCTTCTTGGATACATGAGTTATTGAGTTTCAAAGTGTGTCATCAAACCAAGATTTTACGCGTAGTGTTTATCCTCTTGATAGGATCTCTATGCAATTTAAAAGGTACGCATTACTTCAACTTGACTTTGATTGTCTCTTGTTTCTAGTATTATGTGTTGGAATATGTGTTATTAGTATACTTTAATGTGTTTACCTGCTATTAGTAATAACTAAGATTAGATTCTATGCAACAAGGAATTTCGTCATTAGTATTAGTAGGAGATATAAGGTGTTTTGGTTCTTTAACCATCAATAGATAAACACGAGAAACTCTTGAGTGAGTCTCACTCAACTCTTGCTTACAAGTGAGCTAACTAAGAATTTCCTAAGTGTTAAAATGTCTAACACTTTTGTGATGCTTGCAAAACAAACCTTAGTTAAACAACATTCTCAAAACACCATATTTTGAGTCTTAAATTGAGTCTTTCTTCAATCACTCCTTTATGATAATCTCACATAAAACACACAAGGTGAAATAAATTACATTAGCATACATTAGGATGTGTGGAAGAAAATGAGTTTTCAACATCTAGGATTTACACATCAAATGTGACACTTAGTCTCATGATGTTGTACCTCTTGGACTTTTTCAAAACAAATAGAGTTCATAGTGTCTTAAGTAAGAAAACCTAAAGAGTCGAGGAGTCGTTGAATATAACATTTAACGAGTGATCTCCTCCTTCTAAGATATCATCTTTGGTAAATGATGACTTAGTCGAAAGTCCAATGATGGCAAGACAAGTATGTTGTGTAAAACATTAAGAATAAAAGTACAAAATAACATCTTCTCACCTTGAGTCAAACATTGAATCAAGCAAAATTGACATAAGTTATAAAACTTGATTTATAGGTCATAGTTGTGTATAAATAAATTCAACAATAACAGTTTTTGGAATTTAGAGTAAAACAACTAGTGAAACATGATAGATTTTTCGAAGTAATCAAGTGTTTATAGTGTCAATATTTGAAAGTCTTTTTGATAATAAAAGCAAGCTCCAAAAGCAAGGGATTTTAACTCAAAGACATTCCTAGTTACTCTCTTGTTCTCAATTGTTAAGTTATTGATGACTTATCAAGAATGAGATTAGTAAATCCGTAGGTAACACTAAACGTAGAGAAATGTTCGGAAGACTACTTGTTCTCATAGCAATTAGATTCAACATTATGTTTAGTGTTTGTCTATGTGCTCGTTTTAAAGAAGATCATTAAACAACTCTTTAGTTGAGCTTGTTTGGATACATCATAAGGTACTACACAACTAGGATTATGGTATCCCAAAAGAACGGGAATAGAAACCATAGTGTATTCCAAATGGAAGTATGCCGGTAATAAGTTGATAAGAAAAGCACAAGTGGTACTTGAACCTTTATACTTACTTACCCAATGATTCTCCAAAACACGTAAGGTTCTCAAATTAGTTTCGGATGGAGAAGCACATCAACAAGCTCCGTTTGAACAAGCAAATTCGTGTCAACAACGGAATTCTTTTATCAAAATTGTTATCCCTTCAACAAAGGAATCATCGACTTCGGCAACAATTCAATCCATTATGGTCTTAATAGACATATTGTGATCCATCATCATCGCCTTGGTAAGATTGTTCATTGAGGAACGTCTTAACGAAGAAAGTCTTCTACGTTAACCATTCTATCAACGTTTTCACAAAACCTCTTGAATGTGAAGCATTCATCATTCCTAGGCTTAGTCAAAGACTCATAAGACCTAAAACCTTAGTTTTGAACATTAGGATAAAACCACAAAAATCAAGACAATCCTTTTTGAATTTCTCCCTGCAGTTCCCACGGAACCCTCAGACCATACGGGCGGAACCCTCCCTTTGGTTCCGCCTGGTCCGCCAAATCTGCAGGATGTTTTATTTTGAATTTCTAAACCAAACACCCTCTTAACTTAATCATTCACTTGCTCTTTCACCATCATCTCATCACATTCACCTTGTGATATATCTCAGCCCATAAGATTCACAAAATGAGCAAAACTTCAAGCATCTTCCTCATAACCTTTCATCACTCAAACCTCAAACAACCAATGTGAAATGAGAAACCGAGTTATCCTTTGTCATATCAATATCGAGTCATCCACCATTTCCTTGCCCTCAAAGAAACCAAGAGTCAATATCATCTTCACCAATAACTCCACATAGTCATCCTCACAAGAAGATTCCACAATGTAACCAAACAAGTGTGTCATCCCCACTATAACCTAACCTATTAAGATTAAATCACCTTTCATGATACATAAACCTATGTTCACCCTTGTGTCACTCTTTGAAACAAAGGGTAATTGTCATATCCATACTCTCATTAACATATTTGTCTATGTCGTCAAAAGTCAAATGAATTTCATTATGAAATGCGTCTCTTCCACTTTCTAGCAAGTGAAGAACACAAAGAAGATATCCAAGCTTCAAGTGTTGTCAAGCAATCACCACCTCATTTCACATATTCACTCTCGGTGGTCAACCATACTTTACCACCGTTCACCACATTGTTAAAACAAATGAAAAACGTCATTGAAGCATCACTTGCATTATAAAACATTTTTAAGCATCAAAATGAGTCAAGTTAACCGCACTTCCACATTGTTTTCATATAGGCACACACTAGAACATACACATTATAATAGTCGTTTACTTAGACTAAAATGTGAAATTTTGATTTTCTAGGAATCATCATGCCTCCTCTAACTCACTACGACCACAAGGACACCATCAAGTACCTACCCAAACACCACAAAACCAAAGGTCTTACTCAAACTCAAATCGTTGTTTTCAAAGCCTTAGAAAAACGATATGTCCATAAGGATAGAACCATTGATCCATCCTTCTTAGAAGGTACAAACCTCTACACGGAACTTGCCACAATCAACTTTGAGTGTCTCTTAGAAATCGACGAGCCTATTTGTTTTAGGTTCATTTTAGAATTCCATGCATCCGTCACCCTCTCCAAGGATGAGTATGGTCGCATGTCTATTAACTTTAGGGATAGTAGTCATCAATACTCCTTCACTCTCGAGGAGTTTACTCAAATTCTAGGTGTCCCAAACCATGATACTTGCATCTACTCCGACTTGCACTCCCTCTCAACTCTTGACACACTCTTTGACCGCATCCATCCCTATGATACCCCTCTTGTGTCCAAATATGAACTTCGTGACCACCTCTTCATTAGGACCACCAACACTAGGAGAACTAGAACCGGAAATGAGGTCATCAAGGACCCATATGGAATGGAATTCAATGAACTCAAGCCCCAATTCAAGAAATGGGAAGAACTCCTTAGAGCCAATGTAATTAGCACCATAGGAAACCGGGATCACATCAATGTTTGCCTTTGCTACATGCTCTACTCCTTGTCCGTTAGGCAACCCTTCAACCTTGCCTACTACATGACCAAGAGAATGGCCGACAAACACATGAAACAAAACACATTTTGGATCAACCACATTTTGGATCGTCTCATGGTTAGAGTCTCCAAAATGAAACAAAACCGTTTCTTTTGGAAAATATATCTCATTAAAACCAACAAACCAAGTTTAGAACACCAACACCACCTCATGTTTAGAGTCTCCAAAATGAAACAAGACCGTTTCTTTTGGAAAATGTTTCACCATTTAAACCAACAGACCAAAACCCGTGTCACCCTCTCAACCTTCAAAATAAAGCCCGCTACAACCTCCAACACACATTTTCATCCTTAAACAACCTTAGCCTTGTTTTTGGAAAATGTTTCTCATTAAGGAAAATGATGATTTCCTTGTAGCATTTTATGTTCTTAGTTTATTTTTAGTTTTTCTTTATTTTTTAAGAAGTATGATAATGTCATCCTAATTTCTTGTCTTTGACTTTTTAAGAGTCAAAATTTTACATGAAATGAATTTTATTCTACTACAAGGTTTGCATTGTTTGTTGACCATTTAGGTATAATGAGTGAACTATACCTTGCTATGGTAGCATACATATATCTTGTGTTTTAGAAACTAACCTTTCTTTTTGTAGGATCATTATCCATGTTTTCTTTCCTTGATACTCCATTTAGGGAAGTAATATTCAAGGGGGAGCATGAGTGTTGCATTATTCCACTTCACAACTCTTAGTTGTGTTCTAGACATGAAATGCTTTCATGACTTGTCTTGTGTAGGAACTAACATTTTATTTTGTAGGGTCAAAATCCATGTCTCCTCTCTTGGCACTCCATTTAGGGGGAGTATCGTCCAAGGGGGAGCAAGTGCATACTTCCGCTTCGCTACTCTTCTTTTTGTTTCGACAAAAAGGGGGAGAATTTATATATAAACTTGTTTCAAAAATTTTTTTGCATATCACATCTTCTTAGCAAAAACAAGTTTTTATACTAACTTTATAAGACTTAACACTAAAACTAGTGACTTACTTATAAATAAAGTTTTTGTTTTGTCATCAACAAAAAGGGGGAGATTGTTAATACAAATATCGCCTAAAAACGTTATTTATATTTTAACGATCTTTGCTAAGTTTTGTTAATGACAAAGTACAAACTTTAGATTGTAGTAAAACATAGTTTTAGTTTTAAGTCTTGTATAAATAGTCTTTACAATTCTTTTTAAACTTAACATTGTTTTTATTTCTTTAATAAGAAAGTGTCACATCTCATCAATGTGCATTTATGGTAAGTTTATGTGTTTGACTATCCATGAAGTTCTTACACACTTTGGAAGTATTCCAAGTTTGGTGCAATGCATGTTGACTAGTATTTAGTAGATGTGACATTGTTTGTTTTGGAGTGATTTATTGTAAGTTAGGTTGAACAGTTCTGGCGGACCCCTGGAGGAACACGGGCGGACCCCTTCTGAGGGTGCCGCTGTGTCCGCCAGACTGCTGACTTCCTTTGGTATAAATACCAAAGCACTTGCAAGAAATCCCTCATCACTTAGAGTCATATTTTACACATATTCTCTCATTATACTCAGTAGCTACTAACTTGTGTGATTCTCTTATGTAGCAAAGGAGTTCACATATTCATCTAAGAAGTTACAAGTTTCAACTCTAAGTTGCAAGACTTGTTAGCTTTGTTATGTATAGACTTTGGAAGTTTATACTTCATGTGTATCTTGTATAGAAGTGATCGATTTGTATTTTAGGCCTCAAAATACATAGTGTGTCGGGATTAGTTGTACCCTTGTAAAAGAACTAACGGGAGTGGTTGTACCCTTGGTAAAGAACTCGACATCTAGCTTAGTGTCGGTAAAAGTGTAAGCGACGATGGAGTGGTTGTACCCGTGTAAAAGAACTCGACATCTAGCTTAGTGTCGGTAAAAGTATAAGCGACGTTGTAAAGGTTTCTCCACCGGGAAAGGAGCTTGTTGATTAGTGCTTATAACTCTCGAGTTGGAAACTCGGGGTGTGGATGTAGGGCAAGGAAAAAGAGTCCTTGTAGCCGAACCACGATAAACAATCGTGTTGTGGTTTGATCGTTTCTTTCTTTATCTTTGCTTATTACATATTGTCTTTAGTTAGAATTGCTAATCACACGTAAAGCTTTTCAAAGAAGTAAACAAGTAAAGTTGTGTTTATATCTTTAAACAAACGTAAAGCTTTTCAAAGAACTAAACAAGTAAAGTTAGGATTGTTATTTACACGTAAAGCTTTTCAAGGAATTTAACATATAATGTTGTGTTTATATCTTTAAACAAACGCAAAGTTTTAAAAGATAATCAAGTTAAAAAACCCCCCTTCTAGTTTTCCACAGATTGATTATAAGTTTTAAAATATAATTTATTTTAAAAATCTTGTTTAACGTAGCTCTGATGCCAATTGTGAAAAACTAGAAAGGAGGGTTGAATAGTTTTACGTCAATTTAGATTTTAAAAACTTAGTTTTATAAAAACTTCGATACAAGATTTATTGTAAAAATCTACTCAATCTAAATGATCAAGTTCACTAGTTTATGTGTATGTATATATTGTATCTTTTTAGATTATTTATAAAACTTTATTTTGTGAATGAACTTTTTATTTGAACTTTGTGTGAAATCAATTTTAACACAATATCACAATCTACAACTAGATGCAAAATATATATGAGTATGTAAATAATAAAGATGTAAATGGAATAATGAGCAAGAGATGGAAAGATCAAACGAAGACACGGCGGATTTATAGTGGTTCGGCTACAAGGTCTCCTTCCTTGCCCTACTCCACTTCTCGAGTCTCCTACTCAAGAGTTTTCTTCACTAACACAATGAACTCCCTTTTGGCGGAGAAACCTTACACAACTTTTGCTTACACCGATTAACGACACTAAGCTAAATGTCGAATCCTAATAGTAGCTAGAACCAATCTCACACCACTACACACCTTCTTCACAACTTATACACACCACTACTACTATACTACTTCTCACACCTTCACAACTTCTTCTTTACAACACACCTTTTTCTTCACTACTTCTATTCACGACTACTAACTCACCTAGATCTATCAATTACACACCTTCTGCACCTTTACAAATAATTTACACAGCACCTAACAATATACACAACTTTTCAATACTTCTAAACAAGGTGTTGAAGAAGTATTCTTCTCTTGCACTTTGAATGAGGATGGATTGTGGCACTTGAAACAAGAACTAATATGTTTATGATCAAAGGTTTTAGGAAGATGATATGAAAGAATTAGAACAGAAAGTTTTTGTGCAAAAGGTGAGAAAAAAATTCAGATTTGAACCAGTATTTATAGGCAAAGAAATCTGACACAGGAGCGTATGCCGGCCCCCTTAATTGTGTGTCGGCCTCCTTAAAATTAAGGGGGCCGCCCATGTGAAATGGCCAGATTCTGTCTTTTATGGGGAAAATTTATTTGGTGAAAATTTAACTGAATTTGGTTAAAAATTTGAATTCATATATTTATTATGAAATAAACATTTTCCTTTAATTACCAAAAGTGTTTTTCTTAAATATATAAAATGTTTATACCATTTTATATAATTTGCAATTAGTAAATAAACCTTCCTTTGATCATAAAATGTATTAGGCACTTGTTTATTCATACCTTAAGTGAATTAGTTGGATATAATGATATTTTGTCACTAAATACTTATTTACGTAATGATTTTATATTTTGTGATCGTCAAAATATATTTTATTCATTTTCCTTTTTAGCGAGTGAGCATATGTTTTAGGACTAATGATCAAATGAGAAGAATCCTTAAAATAAGAAGGATGAGAAATAACTATAACTACATATTAGTGATGCATCAATTTGAATTATATGCATCTTTAACTTTTTAGATGCATCGTAATATATTTTCTAGCTAAAAATTAGATGCATATACATATGTTAGATGCATTTTATCAAGTTAGATGAATCATATGTATTTTTCATACTTTATGGGTTAAATTTGTTGCAAGTACGACTTTGCATCGTTTTTACTTCAAAATCATATTCGAAACTAATTGTGATGCATTTAAATGAATAGAGATGCATCTCAAATACATGGTTATTGTTATTTCTCGTTCTTCTCATTTTAAGTTTTCTTCTCACTAGATCCTTACTCTATGTTTTAGATGTCCTGGTTCGGTTTCGGTTTTCGGTTCTGTATCACCGGTAACACCCCAACACTAATGTTTAAACTTTAACATCAATGAATAAGTGGGCCAAGCATGAACCATAGTAGTCAGTAGGGCCAAGCCCATGTGATAATGGTTCACAATTGACGGACCGGACCGGCGTCCAGCTACTACCACTTTTCAAACATTGCTTATTATCCGTACAATTCCAATATATATATATATATTTTTCTTTTTTCTTTCTAATCTACCGTTTTTCAAATATTTATACTTTAATAATATACTTTTCATTTTAAAAAAAATAATAATTTAAGATTTATCTCACAAATTAGTATAATAAAATCGTTCATTATTCAGTACTCTAAGACACTCGTTTATTGAAAACTGAACAACATATATAAATAATCGAATGTAAATTTTATTATTTTATTACAACCAATTTTGCTTTTTATTTTAGTAAATCCAATATTCTTGTTAATATCAAAATTGAATATTTCACATATATATTTGGGAAGGAGAGAATAGTGGCTTTTGTCTTTTTGTGATGGCACAATATTGGTAAAGCCTATTTGTGAGGGTACATATTTGGTGAGCCTTTTTGATGACGACATTGCTAAGACTTTACTTGACATATCTTATCGACATTGACGGACTTTTGCGGAGGCAAGAAAGGGCCGTGGCCGCCGAAAGACAAGTGTTGTTAGTGCGATATAGATAAAGATGATTGTTACATGCCTACATCTACATACATTTTATAAAATCAAATCCACACAAGGAATTTTTGTAAAATGTATCGAAATGTATCAATCCTCATAGATAAAAGTGTAAAGGGTCTTTCCATTACTAACCCAAAATAAATTAAAAAAAAAAAAAAAAAAAAAAAAAAAAAAAAAAAAAAAAAAAAATCAGTTGCATTTTTAGTGTCCTATCACTATTTTTGCACTTGTTTTGTAATTTATGTGTTTATGATCTTTTTAACATATAAAATATTTATATTTCGGCCCTCTGAATAAGACTATTCAAACTGCTTATCGATACTCATTTGTGACCCCATTTGTAAAGAAACTCACCTGTCACCATGTTAATTGATATTGTCATGTACATATCCAATTTTGGGTTTCAATATTTGATTTTGCGACTTTTGAATCCCTTTCAGAATAATATTACTTCAAAGACGATGGTTTCAAATATGTTTTTCTGTTGACTTTCCTTTATAATTTCTTTGGAGCTATTGGTATTTGGATGCACCCAAACACACTTGTTATCATTTGCTTTACTAACAAATTTAAGTCATATCAATCTCATTATGCATGCAACATTGTTAACCTATCTTAAGTTCTGAACATTAAAGTGATAGTTAATGGTCAACATAGCATAACTGGAAAACGATAAAAGAGAAAGAAAATATAATAATAATAATAATAATAATAATAATAATAATAATAATAATAATAATAATAATAATAATAATAATAATAATAAATTTGTGTCTAGACTCCCATCCAACTTTATGTAAAATTCTATGAATCAATAATAAATTTTATTATTAAAATAATAATAATAATAATAATAAACTTGTGTCTAGACTCCCATCCAACTTTATGTAAATTTTCTATGAATCAATAATAATTATTAATAAAAAAAAATAAAAAAAAAAAAAAAAATAATAATAATAATAATAATAATAATAATAATAATAATAATAATAATAATAAAGGTTATTATGACGTAGAGTTTTCTGGAAATAGACTTGAAAGAAAAAGGAAAGCGTGGTGGGAGAAGCACTTTACTTGATTTGATAGAAAAATTAGGTCATGAAAATAAAGTAGGCTAAAAAGGATATATAAGATGCACCTTTCCTTGTATTTTCTATATGTAAATCTCTTCCATTTCTAGCAATTTTCTTTTGTCGTTTAATATTTTTAGGTTTTCTCTTTTCTATATACACTGCATATTATGTCTGATGCCAGGGGCGGAACTAGGAGCCAAGTTTAGGGGTAGCGAAATACGAAAATTTGTTTAGAGGTAGCGAAAATTTGTTTCAGGGGTCGCGAAATCGCCAAAAAATGACCAAAAATCGCCAAAAATCACCAAAAATTCTACTACCGGGTAAAAGTTCAGGGGTAGCGACCGCTACCCCTGAACTACATGTACATCCGCCCCTGTCTGATGCACGGTGTGATGATATATAAAAATCTTAATTAGTATATAATTATTGCAGTTATTTTACGTGAAAAATACCCATAAAATACCCAATAAAGTGTAAAAAATGATTCGATCTAGTCAATTTAGGTTAAAAACTTGATATATAGATAATGTGACTGTAGATCATCTGTTGAAAACGAAAGAACAAACATGCACAACTCATTAAGCTTATGCACTCTATTCCTCTACCCATATCTTTGATTTTGCTACATATTTGAATCTACTTGTTAAAAACACCTCTGGAAACAAATTATTTTAGCTTGAAAATCATTTTTATTTTTCAGCCAGACATATTTAAATTTCATTCTTAAAATTGTACGCAACCAAGCAGTTATCTATCTGATTTTTTGCAACACCAAGACATTACTGCTTTTTTATTGGTGGTTTTAGTTACTAACGAATTAAGGTACTTGTATCGTATGGGATTTTAGAGTTAGACATATATCGATTCAAATAGATTCCCAAAGATTTTCAGCCCCAAATAGACTCGATAAATTCGTCTAACAAAACATGTTTTAGTGGTTGGTATTTACATTGAGCGACTTAAATTAAATACATTGACACTCTGTTCCCGAGTTTATTTTTTGGAGTGAAAGGGAAAGGTTTGGGATGGTAGTAAAAAAAAGTTGTGTTCCTGAGATTTTTTAGGAGGGGAGAGGAAAGTAAATGATAGTGAATTACATCAAAATTACTCTCCTAACTTACTTTCCAAATTTGGATGAAATGGAGTGAAATTGATTTTAAAGCTTTTTTTTTGTTACTTCCTTCTCTTTTCTTTTCAACTCTAGAACACAAGATAAAAAAATAATTTATTATTACTTTTCTTTTTACTTCACTCATTTTTTCCTCTCCATCTCTTTTCTTTCCGCTATATACTCGGGAGTGCGAGTGATTTAAATACATTGAGTTTAAATTATATTGTTGTCATATGTCACTTATGTATGCAAAATGGCATCCAATTTTGAATGTCTTTTATATTTATCAGTTATCACCCAAATCGAAAACTTTATTTAATCTTTCAACATTGTAGTGATAAAAATATCATAAATTTCAAACTATTATATGAATGTGCTAAGAAACTTAATAGAGAAATTAATGAGAACTGATTGATTTAACAACTACTTTTTTAATGAAAGGAAATTTCGAGTTGACATGACCAATGCTCTTAGGACATTTACTCGACAAATCAATTAAAGGATATCAATATAATTGATGGGCAGAGATAATTATACTTAGAGGTAATTCTTTAATCACTCCAAAAATACAACTCCACTCACCTCATGTGCCTCAAAAAATTTCAACTTCTCCAAATACTCCATGAGCGACTGTCGCCTATAAATTCTTGAGCAACTATTATATATTTGTGACATGTGTCCCCCTTTGTACTTGTGCAAGTACTACCCTTGTAAGCTAGTACAATAGGTACTTCTTGGACGACTGGACCCACTATTTTTGGGCGACTTGTTTTTTTTATCTTTTAGTTAATTACATTTTTTGTCCTTGTAGTTTGCTTGATATTTATTTTTGATTCAATCTTTTAAAATCTTATAACCACTATCTCTATCTACACAAATAATAACAAAACCCATTTCTTCATCCAAAAACGTTATCCACACACGAACACTATTTTTTATATTCATCTATCAGGTTGCTTTGAGTATTTTTTATATTCATCTCAACTCTTACAGGTGGGTGAACATTAATTTTGTTGCACATAATCCGAAAACAAAGGTCTCTCTATACACTTACATGTTTATGTTACATAAATAGTTTCCAAATAACAAACTGACTCATTACAATTTTATGCTCTTTATTCTCCAGTTATTTGGCCGCCCCATTGCTGTAACTGTTCCTGTATCACGTAATGTTCTACTGGAGGAAACATCAGATCTACTTATTCTTAAGGTTATCATCGTGACATTATTTGGAGTTTGGTTCTGATTGATCGGATGAACATGGGCAAATAGATCTACACACTCACGCACATAAACACCCTCTAAACCCTGGTCGGAGAAGAAAGAAAACAGGTGGTGGCGGCGGTGAGGTGGTGGTGCCGCAGATCTGGCGAGTGATGAAGATGGGTGGTGGTGGCGGCTGTTAATAGTGAGTTTATATTTTGTTGGTCATCGCATTAGAATTCTTGTATATCGAATTGGATTTAAATACTAGTTTTGGATTTGTTTGTACAATGGGGTTGTTAAAAAGGTTTTTAGTTACATCTGCGAATGTTGTTCTCAAACAGACTCTATGTTCATGACCAACTGTTTTTGGTTTGAATATCAAAAATTACAAGACTCTATGTTCAATTATTGTGTTGTAGCTGCAATTTGGTGTTGTAACAAAAGGACCAAAAATAAATATCAAGCAAACTACAAGGACAAAAAATGTAATTAACTAAAAGATAAAAAAAAACAAGTCGCCCAAAAATAGTGGGTCCAGTCGCCCAAGAAGTACCTATTGTACTAGCTTACAAGGGTAGTACTTGCACAAGTATAAAGGGGGACACGTGTCACAAATATATAATAGTTGCCCAAGAGTTTATAGGCGACAGTCGCTCATGGGGTATTTGCAGAAGTTGAAATTTTTTGGGGCACATAGGGTGAGTGGACTTGTACTTTTGGGATGATTAAAGAATTACCTCTTATAATTATATATTTGAGATACGTTAACTTGAATTTAAATGCATCTTTATTCATTAGATGTATCTCAAATAGTTTCAGAAGTGATTTTGAAGTGAAACGATAAAGTAGTAATACAACACATTTGACGCGCAAAGTTCGAAATTAAATAAGATTCGTTTAACTTAATATAATGCATCTAATATATATATATATATATATATATATATATATATATATATATATATATATATATATATATATACATATAATTTTGAGCTAAAAACCATATTATGATACATATAAATGACTAAAGATGCATCTAATTTGAGTCGATGCATCTTTAATGTGTTATTATATGTATTTCTCGTCTATCTTATTTTAAATATGTTTCTCATTTGATTCTAGGTATATAGTTGATAAGTAGTGTGTTTATGTTTGGGACTTTCAAGATATTTTCAATTGTAAAAAATGTGGAACATGCTTATTTTTTTTATAATTGTGTGTTTTTGTCTGCAGACAATTATTTTAATATGAAGAAAGTAACATAAAAATAACTAGTTATAATACCTGTGCACGCACAGGGTTTTTAAAATTTCATTTTAATTATGTATTATTATCGATTAAGAAATGAACCACTTAACATGTTTCAAATGATTTTACTTTGTGGACTAAAAATATATGTATATATTATAACCTACCTATTATTTTAGGAGAATGCTTTTGGATTAAAAATTATATTTTATTATTCAAGTAAAATCACATGATAATACTTGACTTGCATGAGATGTTAGTGATATATGCTTTTAGTTTTGCAAACCCGTGCTATCAATTTACGATGTGTTTTGTAATTGTGCTATTTCTTTTACTTATATTTTCGTTAAAATATGTATCATATTTAGATAGCTTTGAAGATTGATTCATTTTCTTAATTATGAATAAACACCACATCATTTTTACTAATGTACCTTTTTGTTTGAAAAGTTATATTTTCATAATTTTGTGTTATTTACTTCTCATGTTTGATCATAAAATTACCAAATTAACATAGATGCTTACACTATAGCTTCTTTATTACATAAAGAGAAACGAAAAAAAATATGTAATGGGTAGAACTCAAATTTAATCTTACGTTTATGTATAATGTATAAGAATAATTTTTCTCTAAGCCCGAACTATATAAGAAAATTATTATTACTTGTATAAGTAAATTATAAATGCATGAAAAAATGACAAAAAGTATATTCGCAAGTCTTTTAGGATTGTTTGAATCCTTACCGATCTTTCACTTTAATGCAACTTTCTTTACAATTGGTCTAAATCATCAACGTAAAAGACACCCATATTTTATACTGTTGGTTGACACTTATAGTGTTAACAATGATAGCAAACACCTGCTAAGTTTCATTAACTCATTCAAAGACAAATTAAACTTCGAAAAGAATTGCTACCATAAAATTCCCTATATTGGCACTAAAACACATATCTGGCACTAAAAAACATCACGTCAATGAATAAAGTTAAGGAAAACACATACATTTTTTTATTTTTTATTTTATTTTATTTGTTTAAATTTTTTTAGGAGGTGATTGTTATCAAATAAGAATTGTGATGCGTGCATTTTTTTTAATATAATTTAAGGAAAACACCTTTTATATTAAACAATGACTATCTAACCCATGTGTTTGTTTGTTTTTTTTTTTTAAATAATTAGCTTTGTGTAACGTTTTTAACTGACAGACATATTGAGGTAGAGGTTGATTTTGTTGTTTAACTTTAACTATTGATATCATGTTCTATAAAATGTGTGAATTTAGTAGCACATAATGAGCGTTGATGAAGTTAAAATATTCCCCGTAAAGTTTTTAAAATGTTTTTATGGATATCCATATACAAATTTTAAATAACAATTTCATGAGTCGTTATTATAAGTAGAATCGTGTATATTTATTTTCATATCACAGTATCGTGCTACCATTTGATATTTATATTCCCGTTACTAATAATTTAGCCGTATTTCAAACCCGTGTACGTATAAATTAAACTTTTAAATAGTAAGACGAGTCTTTATTTAAAAATATATTCTAATTGATGAAAGTTTAAAACTAACATTAGTTTAAAAAAAATATTTAACGTATATTAAAACTAATTCGCATATTTACCAAATGAGTCCTTATTTAAAAAAATATTCTAATGGATAAAAGTTTAAAACTAACATTAGTTTAAAAAAATATTTAACGTATATTAAAACCAATTCGCATATTTACCAAATTTTGCAATTTTAATGGATGAAAGTCTCATGTAATTTTAAACAAAGTTACTATTATAACGTATAAGGGGTATAAAGTGTAAGGGGTTATTTGTGTTTTTTATTAAGTTATTAAAAAATATGAAAACTTGTAATTTTACACTTTAATCTATATAAATTATTTAAAATTCAATCACTAAAGTTTTATTAATTACTTCATCTTATTTTAAGTTTTTGTTTTCATAAATTTGACACATATATTTTTATGCATTTTTTTTTTCTTAACCAAATTTCTCCACCAAATTTATTAAGTCTGACCTAAATCAATTTAATTTTGACTTTTTGTTGACTAATCACGTTGCTCGATTTATCCTACGTGGCAAAATTAAGCTTTGCTATTGATCCAAATTTTTTTTTATTGAGAAAAGATTTTTAAAATAATTCTTTTTTTATATAAAAGATTAATGTCAAATTTGAAGAGGAAAAAAAACGTCAAAAAGTCAAATATATACTTTAAGAATATTCGGATATTTTACTTGTGTACTGGCTTAATAAATGGTCCCTAAATTTAAGATCTCTTTTGACTGTTTGTTAAACTACTCCGTACTTTTGATGTGTAGCACATTCTTTCTTTGTAATTACTGTAACTTGCAACCAAAAAGTCAAAACAGAAATGACAAGAATAAAAATGAATGAAAGAAACCATAAATTCGATTTTTGTGACATATATACAAAGAAAAATCAAGAATTTAGTCTATCGATATGACTATATGTGTCGGTTGTTCTTTTGTTGATGTATCATCAGTATCAGCCTCTTCAACGACAATCTTTCCTTGTCTCGGTGGCTCACATGGACACGGCATTGCTATGAACCGAGCATATTGATCTCCAGCCATTATCACCGGCACACTCTTGTCTTCTTCTTGCTTCTTTTCCTGTTTCAAAAAAAAATTATAACAAAAAAAATTAGTACTCCTATAAGAGAAATGCTAACAAGAGCTCTTAAATAATGGCTAAGAAAAAAAAAAAAAAAAAAAAAAAAAAAAAAGCCCTACATAAATTCTTACTTATGTAATACTGTAATAAACAGGCTATATCAAAAAATTCACAACTAAATAATAAATTGTCATAGTTATCAAATCTGGTGATAAGCTACATGAATTTTGTAAAATAATTTTACTTTACTTTATTAACCAACTTTTTAACAAAAATAGTTACGGCAAATGCACTATTTATTCGATTCATTTCAATAACTGATAGAAGTATAAAGCTAGGTAGAATATGTTACCGAATAAACAGGTTTAGGTTTGGAATCCGAATCATCTGAACCATGATTTTCATCATCAGAGAAGTCACCACGTAGATGACGAAGCTTGTCCCAATGGTAACAGCATGAGAATATACCACTAAGACTGAACACAACTATTAAAAGCAACGCAGTCCCTAGTGGAAATCCTATAGTTGGTCGAGACGAATCGTGATGGTGTGGAGGTGCAAAATAAGGAGGTGATTCCATAGGTTGTTAAAAATAGTAGTGAAGAAGAAGAAGAATCTTGGTTGTTGTTATATTGTTGTTGTGTTGCAGTTGCGCATGTAAAATGTTGTCTCATGAGTGGCATAAGACACAAGTTAAGATTTGAAATGAGGATATGGGGTGAGGAAGGATGGTGTAGGGGGGTGGGGGTGTATTTATAATGCAATGTGAAGGTGTTGGGTTAGTGGTACGTTTTAGTTTTACATGGAAATTGTACAGCTTGTTTTGTCCCGGTTGCGGTACGGAGAGGGTCGTTTTTTTGGTACTAGTGGTAGGGTCTTATTATTTTATTTTACTCTATAAATATCTTATTTTTAATAGTTTGATTTAATACGAGTGATTTAGAAGTTGTTTGATAATTGAGCTCGCTTATTTCATGCTTTTCTGTTTTTTCACTTGGAAAAACATTTTTTGCCTTTTTAATTTTTTTCTGATTAAAAAGTAGTTGGCTTATTTTGTAGTTTTGTACAGATAATTAATGTTACATTAGAATTATGTTTTTCTTTCACATTTAATGTAAAACTTTATATAAATGAATTTTGTTAAATTTTATGTCAAATTCATGAATATTATTTGCATAAATGCTTTCCCTCTTTATATCTCAAGTTATTAATTAAATGCATTCGGTGTTTAAAAACTTGATGCATGTTATTAGTTGTAATATTTGTCTACACCCATGTGTAAACAGACACTAAAACTATTTTGGTGCTAAATGATCAATTTTGTGTGCCGGCAATGTGTTTTAGCAAAATCGTCAGTTCTAAACTATCTTTCAACCCTTAAAAGTCACAGGGTATTGTGTTTTCTTATTCTTTTTCGTTGAAATGCTATTTTATATGTTTTTTTAAAGACCTTTGCCTTCCTATAAATATTCAAATGCATTTATCAACTATAGATTTACATTTTAAATAAAAAGATGCATTTGTTTCATTATGATTCAACTTAACTCAGCAGATTACATACGACTCAAGGCGACATTTTGCAGAAAATCTCTATTTATTTATTTAAATCTTTATTTTTTTGTCTATGAATTAATAATGCATATAATGCATGCATATCAGTCTCCTAAACCTTTTGTCGCCTTCGTTTTATTCAATTTTCGGGTCCCAATGTATAAAAACAAATTTAAGTTTCTAAAAAAAAAAAAAAAGAAAAAGAAAAAAAATCCCAAGAATTGTGCAAGGTAAGAGGGTAAGGAGTAATAACACCAACACCACTGTCACGTCAGCGCCACATCATTTTAACACTAAATAACATAACACCAGAAAATCATAACACCTAATAACACCACTTTTTACAAATTTACAAATTCTACCCTCAACAAATTCATTTGTTAAACATTCAAACACTTTATTTATTAAATTTATTTACAAATAACAATTTTATAAATAATAATAATAATAATAATAACAATAATAATAATAATAATAATAATTGAATACTCCAATATTCTAGCCCATGCCCAATATTAATAACAATTAAATACTCCAATATTCTAGCTCAGCTCAAATGTTAGCCCCCCGCTCCCCCCCCCCCCCAAAAAAAAAAAAAAAAAAGACAACCTGTCTTCTTCACTCTACCTGCACACACTACACACACAAACGCAAACCAAACAGACACACACTTAAACACACACACAGAAATGCAAATCCCATCCTCCAAACGGTAACATTTATAATGCAAGGGGCTTCTTTATTATCTTTCAAAACATGGCAACGCACGTTACTATACCAACGCACGTTACAAATCTTCTCCAACGCAGACAAGTAGGAAATGGTGAAACGTGGGATAACGCCGTTGAGCCAGTGCCAGGTAGGAATAACGCGCCTTTTGCGTTATCACTCCTTGTGCTCTAATGAAATGTTTTTTTGTTCTGGCAATGATTCACATGATTAATTCATGTGCTTTAAGTTTTGCCTAGAAAAAAGATGTTGACATGAAATTAATTAAGCTAAATGTTATAAGTGAAAATTTATGTTATACACTTATCAAACATTGAATTGTTTAGGTATAATAATATTAAAGAATTTTTTGGTTTAAAGGTGGGTATGAGTATGACTTAAGAGAAAAAACACAACTATCATGCTGGGTATGAGTTATGCGTTAATTCATGGGTTTGATTACCAAATTTTAAGTTCAAACCTTCAAAACAAACACCTTTTTAAGGAAGGAATCTCATTTCTTATTCCTATTTCCATAAACAAACACACTTTTAGTAATATGAATTAGGTCTCTTTTTATTATTATTATTATTATTATTATTATTATTATTATTATTATTATTATTATTATTATTATTATTATTATTTATTTTTTTATTTTTTTTGTGTGTGTGGTTATAATAACAATATAGGGATAAAGTATATGAAAGTCACCTAAGTATAAAGTTTTTAATATATTAGCACTAGTTTATTAAAATTAGTATATAGGTCGTCTAAATATGTGGGGCGTGGAACACTCTTAAACACAAGCCTTGTTTTCAGGTGGGCGTGGAATAGACCCATTTTTTCCCAAAGAGGAGCTTAATGAGTTACCCATCTTCGTTTAACTCTAACGAAGACATGTGGGAGTGCACTCTTATGGATTCCAGAGTCTTTACAGTCAAGGGATTAAGAGCTTACATCATAGCCATGTCTAATAATACACTCTCAAACATTAGACTTCTAACAAGATTAAATCTCGACATCAGGGGGTTGACCTTCATACTATCCGCTGCCCAATATGTGATGACATTTTAGAATCAGAAGAGCACCCATTCGTTTATTGTGAATTAGCAAAAGAAACTTTGAGAGGTGTTGTTGATTGGTGGAAATTAAGCAACGTCAGCTTATCCAACCTACAAGATATCATCAACCTTGCCGAAAGAGCCCTAGTTCTAGTAGCGTGCAAATTTTCTTTTGACACGGTCGTTCAATCTGGCATATATGGAGGTTCCAAAACGATATGGTCTTAAACTCAAAGCAGCCCAACAAACACCTGATCCTTGATAATGTGAAGCTTTCAACTTACAATTGGATTACTTATAGGCAAAGAAAGTCTCACCAAAATGGATAGGGTGGATTTGTGATCCTTGTAAAGCTATATCATCTATTTTGTATTTGTTTCCTAGCTTCTTGCTAGTGTCTGATATATTACCTTCTTTAATGTTAAAAAAAGGTCGTCTAATTATGTGTTTTTTTTCATTTACACTAATTCTGACTAAATTTTTGCTTGAAAATTTTGGTGCAGAATTTAGTAACCAACCTTTAACTTTTCAAAGCAATATGAATGATAAGTTTGATGTAAAATACCAATTATATCATTGTTTTAAGTGTGATTATATATTATCAAAAGTAATTTAGAAGGATAAAAATAAAATTTTGTGACTAGTTTTTGTTTGTATAATTTTAATATATTAGTGTTAGGTTAATTATTATCGTTTGGTAATTATCATGATATAATTTGACTTAAATTGGTGTAAACTAAAATAAATATATATTTTAATGTCCTGTAAGTTAGATTTAATAAATGGTTTTAGTCATACAGTAAATCGACTTTGTGAAGTTGTAACTTTACTCTTTTATAAAGGGTGTATTTAACGTGGGTTTCGTAGGTGATTATAGAAGTTTGAGTTTTTAAAACGATATATTTAATATTTATAGTATAAAATAAGTTTTGTTTGTCATATCGGTTTATAGAAGTTTTTATAAGTTATAAGCTTCTATAAGCTTAAGCCAATAGAATCGGGCTTATAATACTTATAGTTAGTCAAAAATTATGTAAATATTTTTCAAAATTTCAGAATATAGTGAATTTTCACGCAAAAGCCAGTAATATATCTAAATTTAATTTGACGTATTTTGTGATTTTATATTAACAAGCTTGAACTCCAAATAATTCATTAAAAAACTTCATGAAAATATATGCTCCATCATTTAGCTTATAATATAAACTGCAACTCTAGCTCTAGTTTTCCTCCAGCTCCAACTTATTTCGTTAAACATACCTAAAATATCTCAGCATGTTACCTCACAAAATTTCGACTATGTTTTTTTTTTTGGGTAAAAGGTTTCGATACCTGGTGAATAAAATAAATAAAATATAATGTTTGGTTACATGAGAGAGTGGTGATGAGCCACTCTGAACCAATTGCAAAAGCAAGCTACCTATATGAACGAACAAGCTCGAACATAACAACCACTTGAAACAAATTAACAAGATATGAACTTAGACAATATAAACCATGCAGCACCTCTATGCATCCAAGAGCATATCTTTGAAAAAAAAAAAAAAAAAAAAAAAAAAAAATCACGTTGTATCAGTTGAGATGTTCCACTTGTGTAACGTATCAACCACCTTTTGCGCTTTCTTGAATCGTATAGTAGTCATCTTCAGCCTCACGATCTCCATGACAATATCGCACACTTGTTCTTCTCGTCTAGTATCTTTGGAATAAAGGCGGTTATTCCTCTCTTGCCATATCTACTTAACTACTAATTTAAATTTATCTTATCTAATTGAGAAATTGTCGTGATAGTTTTACTTTTGTCGTGTATTTACAGTTATAAAATTATAATGCAGGATAGAAGCATAAGCTTAATTAATCATTTAATCATGTTTTTCATGTTTTTGTATTTAAATATTCGGCATGGATTTCCATACATATCCATATAACTTTTACGTGATACACGATTTGACTTGCTCAATTGCTTTGAAGGCTCGTTTGGTGTTTCTCAGTTTCTGTTCAAATTAAATAACACGATGTATTAGACATATAGACACTTGAATACTTGTATTATTTGATAAATATTGTACCATGCACGTATTTATCCCGTCGAATGTAGCTAAAAAGTACGGAGCATTTAATTACGTCTAAAAATGGTTTGCAACCATCAACTGCAAAAATTCTTGTTAGGAACCATTAATTGTTCATGTTGTTTGCTCAAATAGAAGAGTGCCACCAGTCTTTATCATGCTGGTTATATTTTAACTTTTACGGTATCATGCATGAAGACAAACTAAACAACTACCGAGTATTATAAATATAAAAATACTACGTAATAGTCTATAAATGTATTTTACTTGTCATCTTAACTTTTTATATGTGTCGAATTATTTATTTATTTATTTATTTTATTTATTTATTTATTTTTTTGCTTTTCTATGTATCCAACTTGCGTTTTTGGTCACTTGTGTATATTTTGTGACTTTTTTGTCTTTTAATTTATTAAAACTTTCTATTATCCGGAAAAGGCAAAAAAGTCATTAAATAAATATTTTTTTTGGAACGGCAATTAGATTAAAAACTAGCAAGGAGCTAGAAAATAATTACAATGAGTCTGAGAGGGCATTACAAGGGTTACAAAGCCACTCAAACCAATCAAATGATGCTTTCCTATATCCATTTGAGATCCACGTAAACGTGTATTGCTTAACATCATTTAGAATGAGGTTTTTATTTGGTCTTTTGGAGTTGAAGGCAGATTCATTCCGTAAGCGCCAAAGGATCCATAGAGTAGATCGAGCAAAGGCATCAAGCAAGATAAAATAAACATAAGTGACGCAAAATGCAAGTTTGATAAATAATAAGTACAAGAATTACAAAAGATATGACGACAAACAAAATACATTTATAGGCCATTATTCCTAAATAAAAAACTAAAGTTTTTGACAATTACGTTGTTATTTGTTTAACTTAATTATTCATTTTAAGTTATACAAAAATATCTTTTTAGATTTTTTTTTTTTTTTTTTTTTTTTTTTTTTTTTTTTTCGTTTTTAGCATTAGGTGAGATGTAAATATCTAATAGTATTTGAGAATACTAAACTCTAATTTGGATGGTGTGTTAAACAAACAATTAAATTTGTCGTAATCACTCAAAGTTGTCGAATTCATGCAACATTTTTGATGTTATACAATCTCCATCTAAATCAATGGCCCCATTCCCTCCAAATTCTAAATTCTGGGAGCAAATAATATTTTTTGGGACTAATGAAAACTTTCTAGGATTAAGAAGAACTCTCTATATCGATAACAATTATTGGTCATCATCGAGTACGATCATAATTCAGAATTTCCAAATAGTTTAAGGCCAGCCATCGATAAGCCTAAAGCCCTAAAACCGTAATAAACAGGATATAAACTTATGTTATTAGTGTTAAATCTTTTTATGGTAAAGTGTTCTAACTCGATAAATGTATTAATCCAAAAAGCAGTTAAGTAGATATGATGAGGGTGAATCTCGTATCTCAGCCCGTTACATGTTTCTTTTAAATCTTAAAACACATACTAATAGGATTAGAAATCATGTTAAGGTTCAATAGAATAAATGCTTCCCCAGTGTTCTTTTCTTGAGACTCTCGACGTTGGCTATTTATTTTTAAATCATGTTGTCTAGATCAAGTAGCTGTGAGACTCATGCATATTACTCCTCTCTTTCCGCTAATAGCCTAATATTGTAACTTCTTGTAAGTTTTCACATATTTTCTACATATTGTCTTTGGAGTGTCATTTAACTTTGTAAATAGTTTCATCATGTGCGTATTCTTTTAAACGATTTAAAGTTTCTTCTAACAGCATCCACAGTGCTCAAATTTTCCATTGCTTTTATCATTACACATCACTCTTTTAATTAGTAAAAAAAAAAACGTTCAAAAAACACTCAAATGATAAAAACGTTTTACAAAAGCTTATTTTTTTTGAACGGCAATTTATAAAAAAGAAACTATTAGCAAGGAGCTAGAATTACAAAGAAATATTTTTAGGGTTATTTAACCAATCGTTCCATCCAAACGATTTGTTACCCCTGAAACGACACCAAAGAAAAGATTTACATTGTAACTCATCTAAAAATAACGCCTTCTTTTGAGCTTTAGCTTTAAAAATCTTATTGTTGCGGAACCACCAAAGGAGCCACCAAGAGATGTAAAAAACGCCTTCCAACATCTGCTTATTCTTCTTAGGTAATCGAACAGTATCAATCCACTCGAGCCATTCTTCATAGGACTCGCAATCTACTATGGGAACATTCCACCAACGAGCTATGAGATTTGAGACATCGCGAGCCATGTTACACGAGAAAAATAAGTGACCCGTAGTTTCGACACCCACTTCACAATTAGGACATATAATTGAATCAATAAGAATACCACGGCGAGAGATGTTAAACCTTGTTGGCAGCGAGCTAGTCATAACTTTCCATGCGTGCACATTAACCTTAATAGGAGTGTATTTATTCCATCTCGATTTATAATCCGACCTGGGTAACGTCTTGTCGTCAATCATTTTCCGAATTGATGCTAAAGAAAAAACCCCAGATTTCTCCAAATCCCAAATCCACCTGTCATTAGTAGATGTTAAAGTCACCAGCTTAGAAATGTGTTCAATATTGTGGAATTGCTCTTGTTCAATACCGCCTCTCGGAAGCCTTCTAAACGACTGAGAAAAATTATCCTGCCTTAATTTCGCAGCAACTGTAACATTTTTGCACGACTCTAGAGCATAAACTCGAGGGTACCTATCTTTAAGCACGCCTTCGTCACACCAATTATCGCTCCAGAACTTGGTTGACTAACCATCACCCAATTTGATACGCATGTACTGCATTATGTGAATTCCGTGCTTAGACAACGAATCCATTTCTTTTATGATACTCATCCAGCAGGAGTTATTGCCCTTCTTCGAATTTTTCCCAATCTGACCATTGCTGCCATGAATTGCCTTTATGGTACGAGCCCAAAGAGAATCACCTTGGGAAAAAAATCTCCAGATCCACTTAACAAGCAAACCTCTGTTAATAGCGTATAAACTTGAAACACCGAGCCCTCCTCTTTCTTTAGACATTAAAACATTTTTCCAGTTTACCCACGTTGCTTTTTTGCTATTTTGCTCGTGACCGTTAAAGAATTTTCTGCGAATTCCTTCAAGCTCACTGAGAACACACTTTGGGACTTTGAAAATGGAGAAATTATATATGGGAAGAGATCCAAGAACTGATTTAACTAGCGTCAACCTACCACCTATGGACAGCATATGCATCTTCCATTTCGAAAGCCGCTTCTTGACCCGGTCTAGCATTGCAAGGTTAGTTAGATAGTATACATTTGATTTATATATTAGTCTAGTCTGAAACTTTAAACACTTTGAATTACAAGTATTTGCAAATTGTTTTTAAACAATCTGACATTTACAATGCAAAGATGTTTAGAGTTTTTCAAAATAGTGAAAAAAGATTTTGAGAAAACTTTACATTAGGTATGATCTTTTAAGGTTGGTCATTATCGTGGGTGAAGGACCACCACACGCGCTATACCCTTAGCACCCCACCTCTAACCGCGCGTTAAGGGCCTCATTTTGGGACTTTTTTGTGGTTTTCCTTGTTTTTTGTGTGCGTTATATTTGTAGAAAGTGAAATATTTTCATATTTTTGGTTTTGTGATGACTATAGTAACTACTCCCTCCGTCTCTAAATAAATATCCACTATTGACTCTATGAGTAGTTATCCTAGTAGAGTAGTAGATAACACGACGGCGGACTTGTCAGCAAACACACATGGCACCCATTAGATTTGGCTTTTGAAGATGTGGCATTTCATTTCTGAATTCTGCATGTGTTTGTTTAATTTGTCCTTTATAAATTTTAGTTGGTCCTAAGTAAGAAAAACGCATAAAGGGTAAACAATGAATAACCATTATGGCCCTTGGGGACTCTCAAAGGTCACCATAATATGATGCATGGGGTGGTCTTTCTTTCATTAGACGTTTATTCTTTCTTCAAAGAGGATCTTTCTAGCAATCTTCTAGCCTAATACTGTTACAATAAACTACTGTAGTTTAAGATAATTTATTTTACATGTTGAATTAGCAGAATTTTATATTTGGAAGTATGTTATGCGAAAAAACGTCTCGATGGAGATTATGTATTCATGTGTACAAGTTGGAGGAGATCTCATATAAAATACATTGATCTTCGATTTGAACTGACAGAATTTTATATTTAAACAAGTATGTTATGCGAAAAAACGTCTCGATGGAGATCGATCATGTATTCATGTGTACAAGTTGGAGGAAAATCTCATATAAAATAGATTGATCTTCGAGTTGGAGTGATCATGTGTATACTTTGTAGTGATGTAAGCTTTCTATATAATAGGTATACTAGTATAAATACCAAATGAATACAAAGTAGTGTTTGTGCATGTGAGAAAACATTTGTGAGTCAAATGCGGTTTCCAAAATATTTATGCAGTTTGCTTATGATAAGATCAGAATTTCAAAACATAATTGTTGGAAAGAAAAACCCCTAATAAAAAATGACACCTTAATTTGGGGTTTTATTTATTTATCGATTTATTTATTTTTAGAGTAAATTACATGGTTGGTCCCTGTGGTTTGTCCAAAATAACAACTTTCATCCCTCGAAGTTTAAAGTTGCATTGGTAGTCCCTAAGTATGTAAACAAATAACACACCTGGTCCTATAGGAGAACATAAATGGTTCCTATAGGGACCAGGTGTGTTATTTGTTTACATACTTAGGGACTACCAATGCAACTTTAAACTTCAAGGGACGAAAGTTGTTATTTTCGACAAACCACATGGACCAACTATGTAATTTACTCTTCATGAGTAAATTTTTTATATTTTTTTCACATTCGATTATTTATTTATTTATTTATTTTTATTTTTTTGAGGGACATGCTACTCGATCCTAATGTTATCTTTATTTTAAGAAGAAAATTTTGAAACGTAATTTAGTTTAAAGTCAATAGATCAACGAAATGTGATCAGTTTCTTATACTTGGACCAGTACTCGATTGGACTTTGTCTTGCTCGATCGATATTTTATGTATATTTATTTTGCTAGCTATCAGCATTATTAAAGGAAAAAGAAAATACATTTATCAGTGATCGTTAATTAATTTTCATCATGAAGAATGTACTATTCTTACATCGGTAAAGAATAATATATTTGAGCCTCATAAATCTACTATTCTCGAACCGACTATAAACGTATGTTTTTGAAGAAGCGAATATAATCTGACTACAATTATACTTATTAATAAAATTTACTAGAGACAGTTTATTATAAAGAGTTGTTAATGTTGCATACACAAATCATTTTGGGTCACTGTTTATTTGACATTTTTATCCCATTAAAGCATGAAATGACATATATCTAAAATACACATGACATGCATGACATGTTTTATAGTGTTAGAATTACAATTAATTTTCTCAAGTCGTTGGTCTTTTGAAAATGGTAGATGACTGACTATGGGTTACATTTAACGTCATGCGGAGGTGGTTACGGTTTAAAATCTCATTCGCATGTCCTTCTAATAATGCATTACGCGAACTGTCCTTCACATAACGTATGTATCATCGGTCATTATCAAATCAATACTAGATTTTTTTTTGAACGGCGATAAATTTATTAAAAGAAACTAGCAAAGTGCTAAAAAAGTACAACATAGGAGATTTAAAATCAATACTAGATTTAGATTATATTTATTTTGCGTACAAGCTCTAATTATTTAATCATACTGATAAACCAAATTGCAAACACGTGTAATTAAATTATTGATGTTACAGATTAAGGTATTAATTATGAATATGAATATGATAATAACATAGTTTAGCTTGGATTATAATAATAGGTCGTCATGAATCATGATATATAAAACATAAGGAATATTTGTGTTTGATTTTACGTGTATTCTCCGTGTATGTAACATGAGTAAATCTAGTGACCCGAGTAAAAAAGAGTCGTCGAATACTCAACACTTGGTGGGTGAGTTTAGTGGTGGTTGGTAGGTTCTAACTTATATAAGTTCTATAGACAAATAATGGGAATATAAAGTGAGTTGATTGGACTTTTGTAGTGCAATTAGAAAAGAAAAGTTTGTACTTTGTAGTGCAATTAAAAAGGCATATTTTTATTAGTACCCTTGCATCTCTTTTACCATGACAAAATAGTTTTTCTATCGTTTTATATTTTTTTTTCACTACATTTTCTCTTATTAAACTTTATATATTATGTTTCGTATTTTTATAATCAACACAAAATTAAAATATTAAATACAAAATAAAAAATATGGGTATTCAAAAATTTTGAGATGGTATGAAAAAACTCCTCTTAAAAGAAAAGTGTGTACTTTGTAGAGCAATTAAAAAGAAACTAATGGAATTGAGCATTATTATATCTCCGAATATAATTTAGTTATACTTAGAGATGGTAAAAAACTCATACCCGATGAAGATCCGATCTCTAAACTCGATTTGACTGAGAAATTCTTGAGTTGACCGGGGCTGGGGGCGGGGAATTCTCAAATTATGAAAACAGGGGATGGGGGGATGGGGTTAGCATAAATCCCTGAACCAGAACCCGACCCCAAACATTTGAATGCATAAGTATATAAAAAATATATGTATATCATACCAGATTTACTTGTATATATTTATGAGTATTGACATGTATATTTATATTTTATGTGATATTAAATCAAATATTGTTAAAAGTATAATTATTAACTACATATTAATCTACTAACGTTTTGTCCAAATCACATATAGCACATTGTTTTTATATTATATGTAATAAACATAAATTACCATATTTAAATGACAATTTGCATTAATAATTTCCAAAATTTCATCTAAGTACCATGATTAACTTTGTATTATTTATAAATATATTTATTTTAAGAAACAATTTAGTTCATTTAATGCTTCTAAACAAGTGCCATGGTGGCAAATATTAGAAAGGTTTTTTCTAACTTGTGCCACCATGGCATATGTTTAACACAATTAATAAACATAAATTACCATATTTAAATGTCAATTTTGGAAATTATTAATGCAAATTGACATTTAAATATGGTAATTTATGTTTATTAATTGTGTTAAACATATGACATGGTGGCACAAGTTAGAAAAAGCATATATATATATATATATATATATATATATATATAGGTTAAAATAAAAAGTGTAGGAAGGATTCTGAGAGCGACATGTGTCACCCCCATGCCACATTAGATGACACATGTCATCCCATCCCCACCCCCTACCCCCATCGCAAAAAAAAAAAAATAAAAAAATAATAATAAAATAAAATAAAAAATCCCGCAAAAAAAATTTTTTTTTGAGGCAAATTTTTTTTTTCCCCGCCAAATTTTTAGTGCATCACAGTTATAAAGTTACTGCATCACAATTATAAAGTTACTGCATCACAGTTTTAAATTTTAGTGCATTAATGTTATAAGTTACTGCAGCATAGTTGATGCACTAAACTATTAACTATGATGCATTAACTTATAATAAAGATGCGTCAACACTTAAAAAAGAATCGTATTTTAATTGTGATGCAGTTACATACATATATGATGCAGAAAACTTATGATAATGCAATTTCTTATAACTATAATGCAGTAACTTTATAACCATGATGCAGTAACATTAAAACCATGAATGCAGTAAAATCATAATTGTGATGCAGTAACTTTATAACAGTGATGCAGTAAAAAAATTTGGCGGGAAAAAAAAATTTTTTTGGCGGGATTTTTTTTTCGAGGGTGGGGGTGACACGTGTCATATGATGTGGCATTGGGTGACACATGTCACTCCCACAATCCTTCCTACACTTTTAATTATAAGGGCCTTTTTAGAATAACCCCACCCTATATATATATATATATATATATATATATATATATATATATATATATATATATATATATATATATATATATATATATAGTGAGACTTTCTTGCAAGAACTATCTTATCTGCGAGAACTGAGAGAACCACAAAAAACATACATGAACGACTTCAATAATTGTATTTTTGCACATATGTTCTCAAAACAACATACATGTTTTAAGAAAAACATAGTTGTTCAAAAGAATTTGATAAGAAATTAGAAATACAAAAATTTTCTTCGAAGGTGTGCATGCATGTTCTTATAAGGCGTGCAACGACAATATTGCGGCAGTGTGTAAGGTTTTTGTGAAAAAAGTGGATGAGTTCATGATGATATTGAAGAACATTGGTGGATACTTACCATTATTGATGATTTGCATATATTTTTATTATATTTTAAAAGGCGTGCATGTATGTTTTTGGTGGTTCTCTCAGTTCTCGCAAGAAAGTCCCCCTATATATATATATATATATATATATATATATATATATATATATATATATATATATATATATATATATATATATATAGCAGGGTACCCGCGCGTTGTAGCGGCGGGTACCCTGAAATTAAATTTTCCGGTGAATCATGTATTTTAGTTTATTATGTTTTTTCGACAATAGATTTACGGATATCAAGAATTTCGTTTAGGCCGTGCTCGTTCGGGTTCTAGCCTGTTTGGCCCGCACCCATTCGGGCTCAAGCCCATTAGGCCCGTTGCCCGTTCGGGCCTGAATATTTGTATAATGTGCTTTATTATTTGTATTAGTGACGTTTAATGTAGGAATTGTGTTTAATTTGGTTGTACAATATGCTTGATAATTTGTTTTTGTGATGTAAGGGGTGTTATAATAATTGTATTAATTGTATTTATTGATCAATTAAATAATTGACTACATTAAATATCATTAATGTGGTTTTTTTAATATGTGCATTAAAGTGGTGTACATTATGTTTATTGTCTTGGAAGTCTGAAAATTATGTGCATTAAAGTGGTATACATGCATCTTTCCTATTAAAGAAATGTTTTTAGTCTTAAACATTTTAAGACTTCTAAATATAGATGTCGTAAATACATTATAAGGTAGTATAGATATATGATTTTCTACCTTTTAGCCGACTAATGTTTTAATATTTGCGATGCTTTATATTTGAATTAACACTGTAACTAATCTAACGATGTACGACATACGTTTTTTAAGACATTATATGCGTCAAACTATTTATACTTTCAATGAGTTTGTAGAAATTTCATGTTTATTTTATTAAGGATAGAAAATACTCAAATACCCGCGGGGATCCCGATCCCCATTGGGGATGGGGATGGAGATGAGAAATGGGATCCCGACTTTATTCTCTCTGTTGCCATCCCTAGTTATACCTTTGAATGATATTTTTAAAACTTGATTCTCTCTAATCTTTTTCATAAATAATAAAAGGCATGAGCATATCCGCTTAGCATTTTAGCTTTGTCAACCAGTTATTAACTTATTTTCATTATTCAGTTGGGTAGTTATTATTATCCTATATATGAGATAAGGTATAAATCTAGTTGAGTGTTTATTCTTAGACGTGGTCACTTTATGAAGATGCGCATTTTAATTGGTTAGCTTATCTACAATGAAAGTTGGAGGGTCGGAAGTTTATGTGATTATAGAAACTTTCGAAAGTTGATGAATAAGACCGAGTGTAGTGGTGACCGCGTTCATCAACGAGAACTCAACACCAAATTAGCTTTTCACTCCACCACCAAGAAGGTATAATAAAACCACTACATTTACACTCAAAACATACCTCACTTCAATGCAAACATATCTTATAATACAGTCACCAAAAAAATATATAATAAATAAAATAAAAATAAAAAAATTAATAATAATAATAATAATAATAATAATAATATTATTATTATTATTATTATTATTATTATTATGGTGAGCATACTCTTTGGTCTCATCAAGGTGTGCAACAAGGTGATCCTCTTGGGCTTCTTCTTTTTGCCTTAGTGTTACATCCCCTGGCATGTAAGATTAGAGACTCTTTTAACCTTTCTTTTCAAGCTTGGTATTTGGATGATGGCACTATTATTGGAGATACTTTGGTTGTGGGTAAGGTCTTAGAGTTGATTATGATGGATGGACCTAATCGTGGCTTACACCTCAATGTTGATAAAACTGAGGTTTTTTGGCCCAAGGAGGATCCTAGAAGCAGACATGCGGGTGTTTTTCCCCCCAATATTTCTCGCCCCTTACATGGTGTTAAATTATTAGGTGGGCCGGTTAGTGTGGATTTTGAGTTTGGTAGTAAGCTTGTTCTGAAAAGGGTGGCAAAAACTATTGAACTTATGGATGATGTTCCTAAACTTAATGACCCTCAATGTGAGTTGTTGCTACTCCGTGCATGTGCTGGTATTTCCAAGTTGTATTTTTCTATGCGTACATGTTCCCCCCGGGTCTTTGAGTGTGCTTGATGTTGTCGTCTTAAGTATAGTTTTTTAAACCGAAGAAATGCTTAGGAAAGTATTTCCCCGGGTCGTGTCCCAACGAAGGTGTGAATGGAATTCTCAATTCCCGATTCGTGAAACGTGTCGTGAAAGTGGTAAAAAGTGATTAGAATGAGATTATACTAAGGAATATGAAAATGAAGCACAAATAATTAACCAAGCACGTAAATCAACTAAACAAACTTAAAACGTAACATAGAATCGAAAACGTAAACTTAAACGTAAAATAAACGTTAACGTACGAAATAAAACGCGACTTTTAAGCTACACGACTCCTACGGACTTGGAAATAATTTTGAAATGTTAAAAATGATAAAAGAAAATTTTGAGAAAAAGAAAAATATTTTTTTTGACTTTTTATTTATTTTTTATGAATTAAAAACTATTTAAACTAATTAATAATTAAAAGAAAATGAAAATAAGGTGAGAAAAATGAAAAATAAATTTTAAAAATTATAAAATAACTAAAAAGATATTTTAAAACTAAAAACTAATTTTTTTTTGGCTTTTTATGTAATTTTTAGGAATTAAAAAGTATTAAATCTAATTAAAAATTCAAATTAAATTCAAAATAAATGGGAAAAATACAAAATAAATTTCTAAAAATCTAAAATAAATGAAAATAAATTTCTAAAATATTTTTTGATTTTTCTTAGATTTTTCAGATTTTTTTGGATTTTTAGTAATTAAAATGTAATAAATTTTGATTAAAAATGAAAATAAAATAAGAAAAATAGTAAATGAACTCAGAAAAATTTTAAAAAATTACAGAAAATCTAAAATATTAAAATAAACTTGGGAAAAAATTTTGAAAGAAAAATAAGCAAGAAAGTGTTGTTTAGCTTAAAACTGCTTATTATGAAGTGCTTGTTGATAAGCACTTTGACCCAGAGTTGACCAAACTTTAACAAAGTGATTTATAGACTCAAATATTCTCAGATAAACAGAAGTGAGACCAAAATAATCACAGAAATACAGAAATGGGACCAACTGATGGAAATAAGCACTAGGTGAAAAAGCAGTTGATAACCAGTTAAGCAACCGGTAAAGCAAATGGCAAAAATTCAATGAGGAACTCAACTAAAGACTCAAGGAAATTCAAATGCACAACTACCACCACAATTCAATACCTGCAGACCTGTTACTAAACTCAGATCCTTGTTTCTAACTACGCAAACTAATTAAGCAATTAAGTAGACTAAATAAGCTGTTTAAGGTGAGAGTTTAGGGCAAAAGATTCACAAACCAACTGAAATACTAAAAACTCCAGAAAATCAAACTCACAAACAGATTAGAGTACCTAAAATAGCCAGAGATCAGATGGCGTGAACATGATGGGCTGCAAGTTTGACTATTCTTAATGCAACGCTACTTTGACTAAATCGAGATTTGAGCAGCTTAAGTCTTAACCTAAGAGTAAACTAATGAAGTTTCAACACAACAATTCCCTAAAAAAAACAAAATGTACTAGAATCAAGCTAAGGCTGGAACAGATTCTCAAACGTGAAGGTATAAATGAACAATGAAGATAGACATGACTTTTTACTCTAATTCCTAAGAATTTTATGCTCTGTTAATCCTACTTATACCTTAAGCAGTCTAATTTAACCAATGAAACAACAAGTAAATACCTAAATCTCAATGAATAATTCTGTTCCAAACACCCCTGAAATGACTGTCTCTCCTAAACTCTACTCAATTCTCACAAAATCAGATCACAACTCACTCTACGTTACCAATATAGATCCAACAATTCTTAAAATGAAACTAACTCACAGACCTCCAAACAGAAATATAATCAACTCAGATCCAAGATTGTAAAAGATATATGAAACAGTGAGCACCTAAAATCCACACTCAAATCAAAATGACCAATATGATTTAATGAAACAAGCAATCTCACAGAAACTAATATCACAGATGACAATCACAACAGAAACATAATCAACACAGATCCAATAGACAGATGATGAAACAGTAACCACTAAAATTATCACAAACAAATATGAAATGATTAACTAAGACTAATAACTATGCAAATATTAATAATAAAGCAGAAATAAGCAAAAATTAGTAAAGCTAAACTATAATGAACTAATCATGCAGAATCAACTTAAACTTAACGAAAACTTACAAAACAAAGCCCCCTCAGCTTAACAGAGGGAGTTCACTATGCGTGCCTGTCTTTGAGACAGGCCAATGGTCACCTTTTGGGCTGCCTAACTCCTCAGAATAAGCTGAGCTTATTGAATAAGCTAGGGTTTGACTTTGTTTGACTTTGGTGATTTTTGAAATTTTTTGATGAAACAGTAATCTTAAATAGCTTTTAAAAGCTTATAACAACATAAACAATCTATTTGAAGCTTAGATTCAGAATTGAAACAATACTTTTTATTTTTATGATTTTCTATTTTTTATTTATTTATTTATCTCAATTTAAATGAAACAGAATTATAAATGAATTACAAAAAAAATAAGTACTGAGTTTAAACTAAAAGACAGTAACAATAAACAAAATTTAAAGACAATAAGCTAAATGAGAAACTGAATTGTATTGATAAGAAATTGAGTACAAAGTTGGAATTACAATTTAAATGCTGAATTTAAATGACAAGAATTTAAAAAGTGGTCAAAACCTTTCTAAATACATGAAAAATTGGACAATTATACATGAATGAGGAGGGGGCTTTATATAGCCTGCTGAGAGATGAGGTCTTGGATGTCCAGGCTGGCAATCATCACCTTCTTGTGTTTCTTTGAGTTATTCTTGTCCCTTGGATCAATCCCATCAATTATCACATCATCACAGCCCTTGGATCGTGTGCCTTTGATTTGGTGATCCTGCGTGTGTCCTCCTATTGGTCCACGTACCCCTTCTTACATTCTCTGACATGTGACTGACGCGTGACAGTCATTCTAGAAGCTCTCATGATTGGTAATTATTACCAATTGTGGTAATTTTGAGGGGAGGGTAAATTAGGGTTCTAAGCACAGTATTTTTCTGGGTTTGGGATTATGTTTGGGGGGCGGTAAATGGTATATGGTTGTTTTTATTATTTAGGTTTGTTTGACTTTGACCGAGAGTATAAAGGGTATTGGGTCGGGTAAAATGATGGACCGGGTAGAAGGCTAAGGAGGTGGGCTTGTTTATTGCTTTGGGCTTATGGGTGTAAGGGAATTATATTAAGGGTCCGGTTGGTTTGGTTTTAGGATTTAAGAGTAGTAAAATTAAAAGGACCAAAGTTGTAATATTGCAAACCATAGGGACCAAAACTGTAAATCTTCAAAAGTATAATCCAAGGGCCTCTTTTGTAATTCTCTGAATCATGGAGGACCTTTCTTGTCTTTTACTTCAAATATTGCACAAAGGACCACTTTTTGCCAATTCTGAAACTGAAGGGACTTAATTTGCCATATCTTCAAAACTTTGTCCAGTGGACTAAACTTGGTATTTTCTGAATCTCTGAGGACTTAAATTGATAATTTGAGCTTTCCTTGATCATTTTGCTTCCCCGGCTCCGGCTTTTGACCTTTTTCCAATCTCGTGCTCATTTTTGTCGGTTTTGCTTTGTTTTCGTTAATTTTTTCTCATATCCGTACCTGCACATACACAAATACAAAAACATGCATTCTCTTGGCATTTTTTGTTAGTATTTGGTATTTTTGGTCTGAAATAAGGCCTGAAAAGGATGAGTGAATAAGCACTCATCAAAATCCCCCAGACTAAGGTATTACCGTGCCCTCACGCAATGTCATCACCTCACGCTTATGAGATAAATAATTTCAAAACCTCTTTTTACTGACGTTGTAAAGTAGCAATGATGTTCAAAAGAGATGTCAAAATCATTTATTCTCAAAAACGTTCCGTTTTCCCATTTTTATGAATAATAACTACAACTACTCTTTTTGTACTTTTTCATTTATATATGACGGTTTGCCTTGACTTTCATTATCAATTCTTATCTGTTGATAACTTTCAGGGTCAACGAGTAGAAACACTTCTCACAGAGAAGAGACCGTACGGATAAAAATCGTCATCCTTGATTTTTCACAAGCTCCCAAACTAAGCGTAAAATCGAGATCATTGTGTATCCAGAAGTTAGATGCTAACACTGCCCACAAAAGTTACTTGTGTATTACCTCTTGTCCCCAGGTCCTAAGTTTTGTATCTCAAGATTTTAATTTGTGAGAAATGAATTGCTTCATATTTTCTCGTTTTGATATTTGTTAGTCCGATAAGAGCACAAATTTTGAACGCTAAGTAGTTTCCAAACTTTCCCTCGTAAACCCCTGCATACAGAAATCGGGTCCACATGAAGGTCTCTGATTTAACACGATTTGTGGAGGTCCCCTTTTTATTTACGACCGAGACATACCATGTTTGATACCCGAAACGGAAGCTTTTTATTAGGGAAACCCCCGGAGTCGAAGCTTGGCATTTTTGCATAATCATAAGCACTTTAATAATACTTTGGTCCTTAGTCCTTTATTCTTTTATAGTCAACGGTTTATGAGCCGCCAAGATGTAAGAGCTTTATTATGACTTTGGATTTCTATCCGCTGCTTTTTATAGCTTTGGATTCCTCTGCCTTTTTATTTGGCTTTGGACTATTATTATCGATATTCATAATCATATGCCAAACCCCAAGTCCTACGGCCTTTACTAAGATCAGAACATCGGCTGCGAACCGGCAAGATGCAATAGTCTATTTCACCGTAACACTGGCAGTACCCCTATGTGTACCAAACCCTCATATGCAGAGATTTTGTTGGAAACGAGAAAAAACTAAGTATTGCCCAAACCGTATACCCTTAATTAATCCTAGACATCTATTATATATTGGTGACGTTTCTGATGGTAACAAGGAGGCCACAAGTACCTCTCGTGGGTTTTTTAAATCCCAGTAATGTGATCCGTGTATAGCACGAAACTTCTAAATAAACTCTATCATTCCTCGATCTCCGCAAATTTAAAATCCCAAATAATGAGATCCGCGGATGCTTAGCCATAATCTTTTGATTATTTTGGTTAAGGGAGACAAGCTAGGGCTCAACACGCCCGGTCAAGTCGGAACATTTATTTCTACTCTCGCCGGTAGGAAAGTCAAAACAAGGTGTCAAAACTTATTATTCATATCATATATATTTTTTTCATCATTTTTTTTTTTTTTTTTTTTTTTTTTTTTATTATAAAGAAGTGACAAAAATTAAAATTTTTGGTAGAAAACGGAGTTGCGTAAGTTAACAGCTCAGACGATGGTACAGGTCAAATCGAATCGAAGATTCACCCCCCCCCCCAGACTAAAGTGAAACATTGTCCTCAATGTTTTAAGGGTACGGGTAATCCTACGTAAAATCTAAGGCCGTTTATTAAGTATGCCAAGAGATAAACGTTAGTCGATAAGATTTTGGATATGGTGAATTTCCGAAAGAGCAACGAAGGATGGGACTCGAGTGGAGAGAACGACAAACCACGAGCACGAGAGTCCTCAAACTTCGGGGAAATTCCTGAACATTCATAAACAACAACCACAAAACACGAGATATGGAAGAGGTCGCCCCCCTCACGTCACGTTATTTAAGAAAATAGAAAATATAGAAAATGAAAATGGATAAGCATGGGGTGCCTCCCACGAAGCGCTTGTTTTTGTTCACCGAGTCACATGAGCTTGACTCGATCCCCGAATTAATTCGTCTTTGGGGAGAGCAGATAGAACGGACAACCGGCATGTAAAACGGAGATGCCGGGGTCAAAAACAGTATCCTCACTCCCGGTGGAGTGGAAAAGAGAAGAAATGAAGGTATAAGCAAAGAACGGATAAAACACCCAGATGATAAAAGCAAAGTCAATTTCAGAATCACGGGTGGGTTGGGTGGGTAAAATATCAAGCGTAGGAACATCTTGTTCAGAAATCTCGTCCACCACTCCAAAAATTTCTTCATTTGTATCTAAATCTGCATCGGGTGGTTTCGCCGGTGGACGAGAAGAAGGTAAATCGAAAAGAATATTTCTTTGAACGTCATTCTCGTCATTCTCAATACCCGGTGGTATCAAGTCATCCGCAACAAGAAATCGATCAACATCCTCTAAAAGAGGGTCACGCGACGGATTATCGGAAATAAGCACAGAATCAATCTCAAAATTAAAACACTCATAATCCGGAAGAGAGATATCAGCATGAATAGTGGGATTGCCACTACTTGTCTCTTCAAATCGAAAAATTTCAAGCTCGGGTAAGAAATCACTATCCATATCGGGGATAAGAGAAAAAGTCGTAGGATCTTTTAACGCCTCGATCTTAGAAATGAGAAGATTAACTTTGGATAATTTCTCACGAAGAGCTTCATCTTGAATTTCCGCATCATCATCTTCATCATTATCATCGATATCTCCACAAGAATCTTCATCACTCATAGTATACTCATTGTGAGAATCGGAATAACTTTCAACTTCATCAAAATCTTCATTGCTCATCGGAAGGAGAGAAGTTGACGGTTCTTCATTCAATAAATCTTCAAGGATACGAATATCTCCCTCAGGATCAAAATTAGTATCATCAACCATCGTCGGATTAGATTCAATGTTGGCAAGACAAGCCTCGATCTCGTCTAAAAAGACATCACTCCTCTCAACCGGTGTGAAAGAAGTATCAGAAACAATTTCAGAATCACCATTAGAAATTTCCCCGGACTCACTTGGGATTGGGACGAGGTTCTCGACACTAGACTTATTGAATTCGTCCGATTCCGTTGCCGGAATAGCGTTTAGATGCTCGTCCCCCATTTTTAGAGAGTCATCGGGTACTACGGGAGAAAAATCGGAAGTATTGTGAGGATTAAGAACAAACGTAATTTTCTCATCATCGTCATCGGAATCATAGTAAACAAAGTTTTTAAAAGGATTAGACGCTCTCTCTTCAGCAAGTAATTCTGCAATAGACTTTTCACGAGGCTCGGGAGTATGCGTATAACGATTAGGAACCAATTCTTTTAACTTCTCGATCATGGATTTAATTTCACAAATATTATTAGCAAAATCGGAAGTTTGTGGGGGTTGGTTAAAACCATGAGAATCATAACATGAATTCGGCTTATAATAAAAATTTTCAAACGATCCCCCACAATTTTCAAAATTTGATGAATCTTGGAACGAATTATCATTAAAATATGGTACTTGCTCATAAAAGTTTTGAAAAGGATGATTGAAATCATTTTGAGGATAATTATCAAAACTCGTATCACAAGCGTAAGACGTTTCAACACTCGGGGCGTAACATATACAATTCGTGTATCCACATTGGTTACAAAAACATTGCCCACACGGTAATCCCTCGTCGGATGGATTTCCACAATTAAAGCAAGTGAACGGAGACGGCGGTGGTGTTGGATAGTAATCGGGAACGTTTTGAAAGATTGCGTTTCGAACATACTCGGGAGTATTACAAAACAAACAAACTCCATCGTGAATATCATTACCACATTGTTCGCACGTACACCAAACACATGAACCTTCAAAGAATGATTCTCCACATTTAAAACACATCGGATCCATAAGTGAGAAAGTGAAAGAATTATCGGTTTAGAGGGTTAAAGAGAAAGAATCAAATGATAAGAGAATAAGAAGATTATTTTTTGGTTTTTAATTATCATTAAATAAAAGGAAAATCAAAATGGAAAAGGAAAATCTTTTTGTATTTTTATTTTTGGAAAACAAAATTAAAAAACTTAAAACTTTTATTTTCTTTTGTTTTCAAATGTTACGTTAATCGTAAACCGTTTCCTTCAAATCTACTCGCGACGGAACGGGAGAGAAGAATAGATCTCTCTTCAGCTTGCAATTTAATGTCAAAGCTTCCGTATTTTCCGCTTATTCGGTTATAGAATTAAAGTAATCCGATTAGCAACTAATTTCACGTGTAGTTATATTGTTAAGCTTATTTGGTTTACAACGCTCTTCCTTTCGGTCGAGACAAGGCTGTAACTTTATTATTTTTTTGGTATTTTTGAAAACACTTTAGGAAAAGTGTTTTTGATTTTTCAATTTTTTTGTTTTTTATAGAAAATATATACAAGGAAGGTTTTCAAAACACAATTTCGAAAAACGAAAATGAAAAATTCACTTCAACCTTCCCCGGCAACGGCGCCAAAATTTTGATGTTGTCGTTTTAAATATAGTTTTTTAAACCGAAGAAATGCTTAGGAAAGTATTTCCCCGGGTCGTGTCCCAATGAAGGTGTGAATGGAATTCTCAATTCCCGATTCGTGAAACGTGTCGTGAAAGTGGTAAAAAGTGATTAGAATGAGATTATAATAAGGAATATGAAAATGAAGCACAAATAATTAACCAAGCACGTAAATCAACTAAACAAACTTAAAACGTAACATAGAATCGAAAACGTAAACTTAAACGTAAAATAAACGTTAACGTACGAAATAAAACGCGACTTTTAAGCTACACGACTCCTACGGACTTGGAAATAATTTTGAAAAGTTAAAAATGATAAAAGAAAATTTTGAGAAAAAGAAATTTGTTTTTTTTGACTTTTTATATATTTTTTATGAATTAAAAACTATTTAAACTAATTAATAATTAAAAGAAAATGAAAATAAGGTGAGAAAAATGAAAAATAAATTTTGAAAATTATAAAATAACTAAAAAGATATTTTAAAACTAAAAACTAATTTTTTTTGGCTTTTTATGTAATTTTTAGGAATTAAAAAGTATTAAATATAATTAAAAATTCAAATTAAATTCAAAATAAATGGAAAAAATACAAAATAAATTTCTAAAAATCTAAAATAAATGAAAATAAATTTCTAAAATATTTTTTGATTTTTCTTAGATTTTTCAGATTTTTTTGGATTTTTAGTAATTAAAAAGTAATAAATTTTGATTAAAAATGAAAATAAAATAAGAAAAATAGTAAATGAACTCAGAAAAATTTAAAACAATTACAGAAAATCTAAAATATTAAAATAAACTTGGGAAAAAAATTTGAAAGAAAAATAAGCAAGAAAAGTGTTGTTTAGCTTAAAACTGCTTATTATGAAGTGCTTATTGATAAGCACTTTGACCCAGAGTTGACCAAACTTTAACAAAGTGATTTATAGACTCAAATATTCTCAGATAAACAGAAGTGAGACCAAAATAATCACAGAAATACAGAAATGGGACCTACTGATGGAAATAAGCACTAGGTGAAAAAGCAGTTGATAAGCAGTTAAGCAACCGGTAAAGCAAATGGCAAAAACTCAATGAGGAACTCAACTAAAGACTCAAGGAAACTCAAATGCACAACTACCATCACAATTCAATACCTGCAGACCTGTTACTAAACTCAGATCCTTGTTTCTAACTACACAAACTAATTAAGCAATTAAGTAGACTAAATAAGCTGTTTAAGGTGAGAGTTTAGGGCAAAAGATTCACAAACCAACTAAAATACTAAAAACTCCAGAAAATCAAACTCACAAACAGATTAGAGTACCCAAAATAGCCAGAGATCAGATGGCGTGAACATGATGGGCTGCAAGTTTGACTATTCTTAATGCAACGCTACTTTGACTAAATCGAGATTTGAGCAGCTTAAGTCTTAACCTAAGAGTAAACTAATGAAGTTTCAACACAACAATTCCCTAAAAAAAACAAAATGTACTAGAATCAAGCTAAGGCTGGAACAGATTCTCAAACGTGAAGGTATAAATGAACAATGAAGATAGACTTGACTTTTTACTCTAATTCCTAAGAATTCTATGCTCTGTTAATCCTACTTATACCTTATGCAGTCTAATTTAACCAATGAAACAACAAGTAAATACCTAAATCTCAGTGAATAATTCTGTTCCAAACACCCCTGAAATGACTGTCTCTCTTTGATGAGTGTGTAAATACTCATCATTTCTGTTACATTTAAACTGCAAAAACATATAAAAACACACAGGAATGCTTTAAAATACATAAAATATCCCTGGATTGTGTTTTTATGCAAAAGGATTGAAAACTGATGAAAAACAATACATTTCACATAATTTACAGTTTCAGTCCCTGAACTTTGAAAAATTGGCAAAACTAGTCCCTGGAAAATCAAAACTTGTACAATTATCATTAAAGGTCCTTGGGATTCATAAGTTGTCTAAAGAAGTCCTTCAAAGTTAAGAATTGCAAAATTACAACTTTGGTCCCTCAAGTTTGAAAATTGTCAAAAATGGTCCTTAAGGTTTTATAAATTGGAAAATTCTCAAAATTAACCTTTGTACTATTCATGGTTGGCATATTTGGTCCTTGTGATAGCTTTGTAAATGTTACATGTTCAGACCTTCATAAATTCACAAATTACACAATTGGTCCTTGTGTTAAATAAACAAAACCAAACCGGACCCTTTATACTTATTAAACCCAAACCAAACCAAATCCAATCTTCCCAGCCCAAACACAGACCCGGCCCAATACCTTTTATAATAACTCCCTCGTTTGACTTGCGTTGACCCGCTCAAAACCAGTCACATTGTTCATCTCCTCTCCCACCCCTGCAACACAAAACCATGGTGGTTTTCCTCCACCTCACCACTCCACCTCACCACCAACTCCTCTCCCTTGTCCCCCCTAGTCACTACTAACCACCAAAATTCCTTAATTGTTATCAAACTGCCCTAACTGTTCAAAAGAGAAAAAAAAATGCCAAAATCTCCAAGTGTACGTTTGTGATAATTTTCAAAGATCCAACAGCTGAAAAGTGATGGGAATGATTCAGAGAGGTCGACAGAGTCATTTTAGTCAATAAATATCAAGAATGGAGCAGAGTAGCAAGTATCTAGTTTAATTTAGTTTAATTTTGTGTCGACTTTGTGTATTTTGCAAATTCAGTGTAATATTTAGCTTTCAAACAGTGTACTCAGTGTTTTTAGTGTGTATTAAAACATATTTCAATATTCAATTGCAGTCTATCAACACAATTCCAATTTTTGCATTTGCCTTTTATTTCAAAATCTCATTATAGCTTGAATGATGTTAATGATTGTTGTTATGACCTCATAAGCTCATATAAGTCTCTTATATAGCTTCTGAGAGCTATAAGTAACCTCAAAATCAGCTGTAGTAATAAAACTCAAAAATACAAAGAAAAATAAGAAAAAGAAAAGAAAATAAAAAAGTAGTGAAGCAATGAAGAAGTTGAATGATGCAGAGTTGATTCAGTAAAGGATTGGATTATTAGAGGCTGTGGTAGCCACATAGGTCTGTTCTTGGGTCTATTTCCACACTTTCACTTCAAGAGCACATTGTGAGAAAATCATCCATTTTCTTTATTTGATTGTCCTAATGTATTATGCCTGTTGTTTAATGTTTCTTTACATTAGTTTAATCATGCTAGGTTATTAGAATTTGAATCCAAGTGTTCTAGTGATTGCTTGCTTGCAAAAAATTAGTCTAACTGTGTTATAAAGGAGTGTTTGGTTTAGCTAAATTTTTGTTCTCTAGTTATATTGTTGCTATGTATTTGACTCATACATGTTAGTTTGGGTCTAATACAGTCAAAGAAGCAAAGAAATCAGGGTCTAGATAAGTAAAAGTCAAAAATCACTTGGATCTTTAACCTACTGTCACTATTTAGAAATTTGCATGCCAAATCTTGTTTACATGTTAAAAATTTGTTAGAGAAGCTTGTTATAACTTTATTTCATCTTACTATAACATAATCAGCTCATAAATCTAGCTCAAAAGTGGTAAAAGTCAACTTGGATCATTATTGTTAAAAGTCAAAAATTACCTTGACAGTTAAAATGGCCAATATTACTTGAGTTTTATAGACCTGAGTATTGAGCTTGAGCTTGTCACCTTTTGGGAAAAGCTTGTGTCCCAGCTTGTCTAGTTAAGGGCATTTTTGTCCAATTTTTACTATTTTATCAGTGGACCCCACAACTGCTTAAACACACTTGCAGGGCAAGTGTGTGCTCTGTCTCAGCAGACCATAGCTCACCCACCACCTTTGGTGGTGTTTTGTGGATCACTCAGTGGGCCCCATACCTCAAAATTAGTTTCTTACAACCCCCTCCTACCAGGCTTGAACCCTTGACCTTTTGTTTGACCTTTAGACCAGTGGACCCCACCTTAAATTAGCTTGGAACCTTGTCCCAATTCTGCCTCAGAATTGAAATAAGCAAAGTGCTTATTTGTTGTTTAAGGCTTATTGAACCTGTTTATTTGATATAATCTTGCTCAATATAGTTCATCTCACTCATAGGAACCAGCATTTACCTTGTGGACCCTACACAAGCTCAGTTGAGCTTATTTCTTAGCTAAGTCAACAAAAGTCAACTGTTTTGGGTAATAAGCACTCATAGTGCTTATTCTGTGTCTATAAATTATTTTCCTTTATTAAAGTTTCTTATTTTAAGTATTTAATTAGTTTTGTAAAAGAAAAAACCAAACTTAATTATAGTGATAACTTCTATTTAATAGAAATTATCTATTTAATTTTCTTTTTAGCTTATTTATAAGCACTTCTGCTATTTTATATTTTTATTAAATCTATTATATATTAAAGTAGTTTTATAAATTTTTTTCAGATTTTTCTTTTGTCATCTAATGTTATTTAGAATTAATATTAGTTTATTTAATAATTAAATAATAAATAAGAATTAAATAGCATAATTATATTTTATAAAGTACCACATAGTTTTTATAATTTTTATAGCTTTTATATAAGGTAAAACAATTTTATAAATTTTTCTAGGATTTATACTGTTCATTTTCTATTTTTAATAATATAATTAGTTTAATTGATAATTAATAAATAAATAGAATAATAATTAGTAAATTAGATTAAAAATACATAATATAAACTTTTTATAATTTTTTAGGATTCCTGTAATGGTTAATTAGATATATAAAATTTTTCATAATTATCTAAGTCTTTTTAGTATTTATAATAATTTAAATCAATATAATTAATTAAATAATAATTAATTAATAATAAATAGATAAATAGTGTGAAAAATATAATTTTAGTTCTAAAATAAGTTTTATAATATTTTAGACTTTTAGAAATTTTAATTTTGTATTTCTAGACTTATTTTATATTTTCTTAATTATTAGTGAATTATTAAATAATTAATAATAGTTATTAAATAAAAATAATTAATTAAATAGTTTTTAATTATAAAATAAATATTTTAAATTTATTTAATTTGCATTTAAGCCCCTAAGGCTTGCAAAATCCTACTATAAGTTAAATTTGTTTTTGTTTACGTTTAATTAGTAAACGTTTACGTTTTCCAGTTCCTTTTTCACTTGTACGTATCTGATTTCACGTATTGATTGATATAGCTTATTAAAGCTATTCACTCTTATTTTTCAGTAGTGCAATCACTTAAAACCTTTTCCTGTTCAATTCACCTGATCTCGAAGTCGTTTTATTTCAGATTTCACATCTCGTTGGGATCTAACGATCCGGGGAAACACTAAACTCACCGGAGTATTGGCCTAAGCTCTCTGACTTGTTGACCATAACTTGGTTGATATTATCTGACTGTTTCACACCAATCAAAATTTGGCGCCGCTGCCGGGGAGGTGTGCTGCGTATTACGGCTTTTTGAAATATCTGTGAGTTTGAATTATCACACTTTGTTATATATCATTTTTTTGTCTATATTTCTTTTCTATTTCTATTTTTAGTTTCCCGTCACTCTAAGTATTCTTAGAGTCGTCTCTAGTGCATGCGCACTCGTTCTTCTAGGTCAACAAGCCCTTTACGTGAGCTTGTCAGAATTCCTCGAAGACGCCGTAGACGTTCTGCCCCAACAGCCATATCTGAGGAACGTGCTGTTTCACCTAAGAAAGTTATCATGGCGAAAGACCGTCCGATGAATGAGCTTCTCCAAGCACCCATTGAGGGTTACGGAGACACTATTGTTGTCCCAGCCATTGTGGCTGAATACTTTGAGCTCAAAACCGGGTTACTGAATCTAGTAACCTCAAGCCAATTTTATGGTTTTGAGAGGGATGATCCCCATGCTCATATTCGATGGTTTAATAAAATTACTTCTACCATCAAATACAAGAACGTCCCTTCCGAAGCAGTCAAACTTCTTCTTTTCCCATTTTCTCTTGAGGGGGCAGCCCGGATTTGGCTGGAAAAACAACCTCCTCGTTCCATAACTTCATGGGAAGATTTAGTTACCAAATTTGTAAACGAATTTTTTCCCCCCGTCCAGAACGACAAGTCTTAAAAATGAAATCATCAAATTTACTCAAAGGTTTGATGAATCGTTTGGTGACGCATGGGATCGTTTCAAAGAATTGCTTCGTCGATGTCCTCATCATGGTTTCACTGAATTGATGCAAATTGACACGTTTTATAATAGTGTGAGTCAATCTGACCAAGATTCTCTCAATGCCTCCGCGGGAGGTAATTTTTTGAGCAAAACCACAAAAGAAGCTTTAGAAATCATTGAAAATAAGTCCAAAGTCCGCACTACACGCACAAAGCCATATAACTCCCAAGTGAGTGCTGGTCCTTCTACTTCATCGCCCGTGAGTACTTCTAGCACCGATGCTAAGATAGATAAACTCACGGATGCCATTCAAGCTTTAGTTATCTCAAACCAGAAAAAAGTCACTTTCACACAAAACCCTTCACATGCTGAAGTGTTGGCATGAATATTACGATATTTTAATCTAAACATCCTCTTCATGTTTTGATGATGACAAAAATGTAAGTTACAACATATAACGTAAAGTGCTTAAGTTACTTGTGATCACAATTCATCTATGCATTCTTACGTCAACAAGCCTCGACATCTCAACGTCTCAAGTATGCTTCAACAATCACTTAAGGTATGGATAAACAAGTGTTTAATACATTTCATGATCAAAGGGGTATTTAATTAACTAATACAAAGTTTATTTAATTATATAATCTTATTATATATTTTTGAAAAACACTTTTGGTAATAAAGAAAAATGTTTTAATCATACTAAATATATGATTTCAAACTTTTAACCAAAATTAGTTAGTTTTTCACCAAATAAACTTTCCCCACTAAAAGACAGAAAATCTGGCCGTTTCAGTAGGGCGGCCCCCTTAATTATAAGAGGCGGCCCCCTTAATTTTAAGGGGACCGGCACACAATTAAGGGGACCGGCCACGCTCCCCTGTCAGATTTTGTCAGAAATTTTTCCCTATAAATACCACCTCAAACCTGGAATTTTTCCATCCTTTTGCACAAATATTTTCAGATCCAATTCTCTCTAAACATCCTTCTAAAACCCTTTGATCATAAGATTATTAATCTTTGTTTCAAGTGATCCAATCTTTCATCACTTAAAGTGCAAGAGAAGTATCCTCCCTATCATAAATCCAAAGATGTATTAGGATCTAGTTAGTGCTTATGTGAAGTTGTGAAGACATTAGTGGCTTGAAGGTGTCAAGACATTAATGCATTGAAGTTGTGAAGACATTAGTGGCTTGAAGGTGTCAAGACATTAATGCATTGAAGTTGTGAAGACATTAGTGGCTTGAAGGTGTCAAGACATTAATGCATTGAAGTTGTGAAGACATTAGTGCCTTGAAGGTGTCAAGACATTAGTGCATTGAAGTTGTGAAGACATTAGTGGCTTGAAGGTGTCAAGACATTAGTGCCTTGAAGGTGTGAATATACTCTTGGTGTGAAGAAAGAGTTAGTAGTATTAAGTTGTGAAGAAGTTAGGAGTGAAGAAGATAGGTGTGAAGAGTATAGAAGATTGGTGTGTAGAAGATTGGTGTGTAGATGATTGGTGTGTAGAATATTGGTGTGTAGAAGATAGGTGTGAAGTAGTGGTGTGATTAAGTAGTGAATAGGTGTGTAGTTGTTGTGATTAAGGTGTGAAGTTATTGTGGTGTGTAAATTGGTGTGCAAGGTTTTCTCCGCCAAAAGGGAGCTTGTTGAGTAGTGAAGAAAACTCTCGAGTAGGTGACTCGGGGAGTGGAGTAGGAACAAGGAAGGTGTCCTTGTAGCCGAACCACTATAAATCATCGTGTTCGGTTTGCATGTTCTTTCTCTCATCTCTTTTCATTCATTCTTGCATTTATCGCTTTATATCTATGCTTGCCTATATGTCTTAATTGTTGCTTATATTGTTGTGATGATTGAATGTGTTGTACATAGAAGTAAATAGTGTGATAGGACATATAATTGTTTGTTATGGTCAAATAGACTAATATATATATTTAACACTTCTCATGTTGAGCTTAACTTAATTGATAATTTGATACAAAACGTTTTAAGATTTTAAAAGGAAAACTTATACACATAAAGTTTGATCTATGCTTCATTCATAAAACTAAGTTTTGAAAACTAATCTAAAAGTTCACATATATAATTGATCATATTGATTATATGTTGCTTTTATACTAAAATCTAATTGAAGGTTTTTCAAACTAACAATTGAATAAATTCTAATCAAAATTTTGAAACAAAGTTTTTATAAAACGAAAAAGAAGGGAAAACTATTCAACCCCCCCTTCTAGTTTTCCACAATTGGTACCAGAGCCACGTCGCTCAAATTTTCAAAACAAATGGTTTTAAAAATTGAGTACGATCCATGTATCAAATTACCCATTAAGGAGGATTTAATATGAAAAGTGTTTTGTTGATTAACTTGTATTAGTTTTGATATTATATACACTAATTATACTAGCTCGAGATAAGATTATACATAAAACAAGTGTTATATGTTCGTTTTTAAAATCAGAAAGTTACACTCCTTTCCACGAAGTCAGAAAACAATTTTTAACAAAAATTGCATTTTTGAGTATCAGATGGGCGGCCCCTTTAATTGTCTGGGCGGCCCCCTTAAATACTGGGCGGCCCCCTTAAATTTAAGGGGTCCGCCTGTCTGTTTGACAGTTTTTCAAAAACTTTGAAATATCATATAAAATTAACCGTAACTCCGTAGAAGTCGTGCCACCCGGCGTTTTAAAGGTAATTGAGTCTACTTTCATTTAAAAATACTTACAAGTAACCATTACAAACTTAAATAAGTCAGAAAGTTAAAATACTACACGAAGGTCAAAAATTTGAGTCTTGTTTTAACATAAAACTTGTATTTCAACTTTTCCTTCGAGTCGGGCATTCCTAGTCGATATATATTTGAAAAATTAAGTATTTATGTTTTCAAAATATTGATCTTTATTAAATTTTAAAATGGATAGGAAATTTTTTTTTTCAAATAAAATCGAGCTAAGTAAACATTGGTATATATAAAACACAAAACGACGACAAGTGTTTTATGTGCTATGTGAACTCATTTGTGATTTTACTTTGCTAATCGTTGCTATTTGTAATTTAGCTATTTGAATATCTTAGCATATGTGCCTTGTACTCTATTAGTTTATAGTTAGTTATCTAGCTTATACTTAACTTGATCTTATGCTAGATTTCTTGCGTTAGGATTGCATAATTATGCTTGCATTGCATATAGGAATAGATGGCTTAATGTTACTCAAACATCTTGTAAATGAGTTAAATCTAATCACCTAAATATTTCAATCAATTTAATCTATTCTTAACAACACACTTAAACATTTTCAACAAATTACATTGTTTTACCTTAAGTTGTTTAATATGACAAATTGAATCTTTGTAAAACATTAGTAGTAATATAAAAGAAAAAGTATTTTCAAAATCTAAGTGTGTTCATTATAAGTAACAATGAAGAGTCTTTCACATAAACAAAACTTATAACAATCATGAAGTAATAAGTCAAATTTCAATCATTCACCAACCTCACTCATAAATAATCTTAGGATTAATGGAACACACTATCAAAATGCCTATTTATTTTAAATGAGTGTTTGTGAGGGTCAAGAAAGATCTTGATATTATATCAATTCATTATTCAAATTATGGTTGATATATTCATCAAATCTAATTGACATGTTTTTGAGTATGGACAAGAAATTGGATTGTTATTTGTTTAAGTTTCAAGATTACATCAAATGATATAGTCTTGAATCTACATACTCAATCACACTAGATTGATATGAAAATATTTACATCCTTTGTAGATGAAAAGAGTATGCATTGGATCATAACTCACACTTGTGTTGATAATGTCATATTGAATCTACTTGTCCAATAATTGTGTTCCAAATATTAGAATAACATTTTAAACACATTTATAAAATATACAATGAAGTAGGATTGACGACTTGGATGTTTCGTCCGAAATATTCAAGCAATTTACATTGCAATGCAATGGATAAATGTGTCATATCCGAAAAACCAAACATGAGCAAACTAACAACATATGTAAACTTTGCTCACACTACTTAAAATTATCACCACAAGATAAAATACATATTTAAGAACAATACACACTATATATTATATGTATTTCATTTTCTTTGTAGCATGAATGGTTGTGTTACAAGATAATGCACTACACATTTCTTTTTGAAATAATTTAAGTTATTAGAATTGAAAAACAACTTGTCACAATGCATAAACAAGTAAACTTCATTTTGTTTCAAACACTAGTTAAATTATGATATATAACATTGGCAAAAATCATAGAAAATAATATTTGTTTTAGAATATATAAATGTCTAGTTTTGATATCATTTGTGAATCACAATCTCGTTTAAGATAAATAATCTTAATGAGATTCATTTTTCAAGATATGCTAAGGAGCATTCATAAATCAAAGCACATTTATTAAATCAAGTAATATGTCATCAAAACCAAATAACCGGTTAATCGTGAACAAAAGATTAAAACTTTGCATTTACTCTTATCTTAACATTTAACACATCTCTATTGGGATAGTGAGTAAAATATATCATGTAGACTTACCTTCATAAAAACATGGTGTTTGAGTCACATTATGCCAAGTATTAGTGAATCAAGCAAACTTCATATTTGGTACTCTTCGATAGGTGAATTTAGGAACTCAATTTCTTCTAAAAAGAGAATGACTACTGGAGAATCTATTGACTAGAAACTCAATTTAACCTAACGGTTGGATTGCTTCTATGTGAGAAGTTGGGTGTGTGTAACCCGTAAAAATGGTCGTGTTTAGCCTGAATTGAGCACCACTAGTAATAGTCTCATACTCATTCTCCAACTTGATTAAATCGCTCTTCCTAAATGTACCTAACGCTAAGCTTACTTTTATGAACTTTGCTTCTCATTAGATGATTTCATTCCTAGATTTATGGCACATCGCATATATGTTATTTCTAGATGTTTATTTGCTCCTATGTGATTTGATTGTATGCCTTTACATGTTTTACTCTATATGTATCATTCATCTAGGTATATTTTTATTTCTCTTAGATCCTACACCCTTATTTCATATGAACCTTAGTGTCGTTTTCCGATAGGTCATATTAGTCTCATAATATATCCGGATGAGCATGAATTTAATGGGAAGGGAAATGACACTCACTCACATATATCCTTCTACCTCACACCACCTAGAGTACCACCACCACTTCCTACAACCTCACATGCCACTCCCATGTTGCATGTGCAAACCTTTACCCAAGACAATTATCATGCTCCACCACCATCACCTTCCTCCGAACACTTGAAGTTCGTTGAGGAGCTAAAAGAGACTCATGAGCTTAGTGCTCTTTTAGCATTACATCTTGCTCAACGCAATTTGGATCCACCTCAATCAAGCTCACCATCATCACCACATTACATTAACCAAATTGAGAAGCATGTTAACAATTGCCCTTGTTGCATCTTCCTTCAACGACATACCATTGCTTTGAATGAGCACTTTACCTGGATTGAGTATCTTCTTACTAGATCTCAACAAACCCCATCACTTGAACAACATCAAAACCCTCAACCAACAAACCCCACTTCAAATCCACCACTCCATCCATCAAAGAATATATCAACTCACAATTATCTCCACCACCAAAAGTTATCACCACCTCATCCAAGTGAATTTCATTACGAAATGCGTCATTTCCACTTACTAGCAAGTGAAGAACACAATGAAGAAATCCAAGCTTCAAGTGTTGTCGACTCATGATCAAGTGTTGTCGACTCATCACCACCTCATTTCACATATCCACCTTCGGTCGTCAACCAACAAAACACCTAAAAATCCCATGATTCCCTATCATCCACCCTTGTCGAACGATATATTAATCCAAACCATAATTGTCAACCCTTTGTCATCACCTTCCCTTTACATTCACGCTCATCCCTCCTCATTCCCCTACATTTTCCTAGGTTCTAATCTTTGCATTAGATTCTAAATTTTCTTTTGGATTTAGGTTTTGTTTTAAAAACAATAATTGCATGTGTCATACTTTTAGTGCATATACCTAATATGTCCATATATTGTTCCCCTATTAGTTTCATGCATATATCCATTATCATCATTATATACATGTGCACTTGTCTACTAACTTTGTTTTGAAGGATTACTTCACCGCTCGATTCTTTGGTAGCCAAAACAAGTTTTGAGCATACACCAAGGGGGAGCATACACCAAGGGGGAGCATTGAGGTTGATAGGATCAAGGCTTCACTTACGATGATGCAAGCTCGCCTTTTACATTCTATCTCAAGAGTTCAAGCATTGTAGAAGTCTCATTTAGAGTCCACCTTTTTGCTTCGACAAAAGGGGGAGAAGAAGTGTAAACAAGTAACTTATACATCTTACTATAAGTTATAGTTTACATAGTTTGTCATCATCAAAAAGGGGGAGATTGTTGGCATGAATATTACGATATTTTAATCTAAACATCCTCTTCATGTTTTGATGATGACAAAAATGTAAGTTACAACATATAACGTAAAGTGCTTAAGTTACTTGTGATCACAATTCATCTATGCATTCTTACGTCAACAAGCCTCGACATCTCAACGTCTCAAGTATGCTTCAACAATCACTTAAGGTATGGATAAACAAGTGTTTAATACATTTCATGATCAAAGGGGTATTTAATTAACTAATACAAAGTTTATTTAATTATATAATCTTATTATATATTTTTGAAAAACACTTTTGGTAATAAAGAAAAATGTTTTAATCATACTAAATATATGATTTCAAACTTTTAACCAAAATTAGTTAGTTTTTCACCAAATAAACTTTCCCCACTAAAAGACAGAAAATCTGGCCGTTTCAGTAGGGCGGCCCCCTTAATTATAAGAGGCGGCCCCCTTAATTTTAAGGGGACCGGCACATAATTAAGGGGACCGGCCACGCTCCCCTGTCAGATTTTGTCAGAAATTTTTCCCTATAAATACCACCTCAAACCTGGAATTTTTCCATCCTTTTGCACAAATATTTTCAGATCCAATTCTCTCTAAACATCCTTCTAAAACCCTTTGATCATAAGATTATTAATCTTTGTTTCAAGTGATCCAATCTTTCATCACTTAAAGTGCAAGAGAAGTATCCTCCCTATCATAAATCCAAAGATGTATTAGGATCTAGTTAGTGCTTATGTGAAGTTGTGAAGACATTAGTGGCTTGAAGGTGTCAAGACATTAATGCATTGAAGTTGTGAAGACATTAGTGGCTTGAAGGTGTCAAGACATTAATGCATTGAAGTTGTGAAGACATTAGTGGCTTGAAGGTGTCAAGACATTAATGCATTGAAGTTGTGAAGACATTAGTGCCTTGAAGGTGTCAAGACATTAGTGCATTGAAGTTGTGAAGACATTAGTGGCTTGAAGGTGTCAAGACATTAGTGCCTTGAAGGTGTGAATATACTCTTGGTGTGAAGAAAGAGTTAGTAGTATTAAGTTGTGAAGAAGTTAGGAGTGAAGAAGATAGGTGTGAAGAGTATAGAAGATTGGTGTGTAGAAGATTGGTGTGTAGATGATTGGTGTGTAGAATATTGGTGTGTAGAAGATAGGTGTGAAGTAGTGGTGTGATTAAGTAGTGAATAGGTGTGTAGTTGTTGTGATTAAGGTGTGAAGTTATTGTGGTGTGTAAATTGGTGTGCAAGGTTTTCTCCGCCAAAAGGGAGCTTGTTGAGTAGTGAAGAAAACTCTCGAGTAGGTGACTCGGGGAGTGGAGTAGGAACAAGGAAGGTGTCCTTGTAGCCGAACCACTATAAATCATCGTGTTCGGTTTGCATGTTCTTTCTCTCATCTCTTTTCATTCATTCTTGCATTTATCGCTTTATATCTATGCTTGCCTATATGTCTTAATTGTTGCTTATATTGTTGTGATGATTGAATGTGTTGTACATAGAAGTAAATAGTGTGATAGGACATATAATTGTTTGTTATGGTCAAATAGACTAATATATATATTTAACACTTCTCATGTTGAGCTTAACTTAATTGATAATTTGATACAAAACGTTTTAAGATTTTAAAAGGAAAACTTATACACATAAAGTTTGATCTATGCTTCATTCATAAAACTAAGTTTTGAAAACTAATCTAAAAGTTCACATATATAATTGATCATATTGATTATATGTTGCTTTTATACTAAAATCTAATTGAAGGTTTTTCAAACTAACAATTGAATAAATTCTAATCAAAATTTTGAAACAAAGTTTTTATAAAACGAAAAAGAAGGGAAAACTATTCAACCCCCCCTTCTAGTTTTCCACATGAAGTTAAAAAAGTGGAAGTTTATGTCACTTGTGGTGGCCCACATGCTTACTACAATTGTACTGCCACCGATGGTAGTCCTTTTGAAGCCAATGCCTTAGCCGGTACTACAAATCAGGGGGGTAATCAATACCGTCCTCAAATGGAACCAAGTTACCGTGCTAACACACATATGGGACCACCCGGGTTTAATCAAAACCCAAATTTGCAAAACCGAAACCAGAACCAACCACGAATGAACCAAGGTTATCAAAACCAAGGGAATTTCCATCCTGGACAGAATCAAGGTTTCCACAATCAAGGAAACTTTAACAGAAAAAATTTCAACCCTGGAAATCAATTTCAGGGAAATGGTAATCCAAATCAAGGGAATTTTCAGCCACAACAAGGTTATAATCAAAATAACCGTGTCCAAAATTTCCCTAACCAAACACAAGCCATTCTCCCAGCTCCACAACCATCATCAAATGAGTTGTTAAAGCAGTTAATGAAAACTCAAGAAGAGACAAACAGGTTGTTGGTCAGCCAGATTTTTGAAATCAGGAAATCTTTAAATGAACAACCCTCGGGCTCTGGAAAACTTCCGAGCAACACGATCGCAAACCCGAGGGGCGATGCAAAGGCGATCACGACCAGGAGTGGAGTTTCATATGATGGACCCACTGTTCCCACTACCCCTTCCTCTTCTTCTCCCAAGGTAGTGGAAAATAACGTCGAGGTAAATAAGGACGAAGTACTTCCTACTCATAAGGGAGGTACCCAAGACGTCCCACCTCATGTTGTCCCGAAACCCAAACCAAAACCTAGAGTTGTTTTTGAACTAAATGATATTCCAGTTGAAACACCTCAGTCCAAACCTTCTACCTCCTCTATTCCTTACCCCTCACGTTTGAGTGAACAAAAGCTCCGTGAAAAAGCTAGTCACCAGATGGATAAATTCTTTCAAATCTTCCAAGATTTGCATTTTGACATTAGCTTTGCGGATGCTATTATTCTGATGCCCAAATTTGCATCGACAATCAAACACTTGTTAAGCAACAAGGAGAAACTGTTTGAAATGGCAAAGACTCCCTTGAATGAGAACTGCTCAACAGTTCTTTTAAAGAAGCTTCCCGAGAAGCTGGGAGATCCTGGAAAATTTCTAACACCATGCGTATTTCCAGGAATGGTTGATTGCTATGCCTTGGCCGATCTTGGTGCAAGTATCAACCTAATGCCATATTCAGTTTGGAAGAAACTTTCTCTTCCTGATCTTACTCCTACCTGCATGACTTTAGAGCTTGCAGACCGATCGATATCTCGTCCTCTCGGCATTGCCGAGGACGTGTTTGTGAAGGTAGGAGAATTTCATCTCCCCGCTGACTTTGTAGTGGTTGATTTCGATGCCGATCAAAGGGTCCCTCTCATTGTTGGGAGGGGTTTCCTTAGAACGGGCCGTGCTCTTATCGATGTATTTGAGCAAGAAATCACTCTTCGTGTGGGTAATGAAGCTGTTACATTTAACCTCAATCAAACCTCGAGGTACTCCTCCAATTATGATTCTGAAGCAGTTAATCAAATAGATATCATAGACATTGCTTCGGAGGAGTATTCTCAAGAGTTTCTTGGTTATTCTCATAATTCTGTGAATGGGGATGCCACTCCATCATCTGAACCTATCATTTCCGACTCTTCCCCTTCTCTCACTCCGTTTGAGGGAAGTGATTTCCTTTTGGAAGAGGTCGAGGCTTTTCTCAAAAGTGATTCAGTTCCATTGGGAATTGATAACACTGAGATTGATCTGGAGGGAGATATTCTTCTCCTTGAGAGATTGCTAAATCAAGACAATTCTCCTCCACTCCCTCCAGATCAATCTCCAGGAATGGTTGATTGCTATGCCTTGGCCGATCTTGGTGCAAGTATCAACCTAATGCCATATTCAGTTTGGAAGAAACTTTCTCTTCCTGATCTTACTCCTACCTGCATGACTTTAGAGCTTGAAGACCGATCGATATCTCGTCCTCTCGGCATTGCCGAGGACGTGTTTGTGAAGGTAGGAGAATTTCATCTCCCCGCTGACTTTGTAGTGGTTGATTTCGATGCCGATCAAAGGGTCCCTCTCATTGTTGGGAGGGGTTTCCTTAGAACGGGCCGTGCTCTTATCGATGTATTTGAGCAAGAAATCACTCTTCGTGTGGGTAATGAAGCTGTTACATTTAACCTCAATCAAACCTCGAGGTACTCCTCCAATTATGATTCTGAAGCAGTTAATCAAATAGATATCATAGACATTGCTTCGGAGGAGTATTCTCAAGAGTTTCTTGGTTATTCTCATAATTCTGTGAGTGGGGATGCCACTCCATCATCTGAACCTATCATTTCCGACTCTTCCCCTTCTCTCACTCCGTTTGAGGGAAGTGATTTCCTTTTGGAAGAGGTCGAGGCTTTTCTCAAAAGTGATTCAGTTCCATTGGGAATTGATAACACTGAGATTGATCTGGAGGGAGATATTCTTCTCCTTGAGAGATTGCTAAATCAAGACAATTCTCCTCCACTCCCTCCCGTACAACTTCATAATCAGGAAATCAAATATGTTGAGGAAACTGATGATTTTCCTGAGGTCGAACTCAAGGACTTACCTCCTCATCTTGAATACGCATTCTTGGAGGGTGATGATAAATTACCCGTCATTATTGCTAAAGGTTTAAGTGTTGAGGAGAAGATTGCTCTCATAAAGGTCTTGAAGTCAAACAAGCAAGCAATTGCTTGGAAACTCTCTGATATTAAGGGTATTAACCCAGATTTTTGTACACACAAAATCTTGATGGAGGATGACTTCAAACCTGCAGTGCAACATCAAAGAAGGGTGAATCCAAAAATCCATGATGTGATTAAACAAGAGGTTCTTAAACTTCTTGATGCAGGATTGATTTACCCTATCTCTGACAGTCCATGGGTTAGTCCCATTCATTGCGTCCCAAAAAAGGGTGGCATTACTGTTGTCACTAATGAGGAAAATGAGTTGATTCCAACTCGGCTGGTTACCGGATGGCGTGTTTGCATTGACTATCGTAAGTTAAATGACGCCACCCGCAAAGACCACTTTCCGCTGCCCTTTATGGACCAGATGCTTGAGAGATTAGCTGGAAACGAGTACTATTGTTTCCTTGATGGTTTCTCAGGATACTTTCAAATCCCCATTGATCCATCGGATCAAGAAAAGACTACCTTTACATGCCCTTATGGAACCTTTGCTTATAAACGTATGCCTTTTGGCTTATGTAATGCTCCAGGTACGTTCCAGAGATGCATGATGGCCATATTTACCGACATGATCGGTAAAACCATGGAGGTCTTTATGGATGACTTTTCGGTCATTGGGGATTCATTTCAAACATGTCTCACCAATTTAGAAAAAATGTTGAAAACTTGTAAAGACACCAATCTATGTCTAAATTGGGAAAAGAGTCACTTTATGGTCAAAGAGGGCATTGTCCTCGGCCATAAGATTTCCAAGAATGGGATTGAGGTTGACAGAGCTAAGGTTGATGTCATTGCAAAACTGCCTCACCCTACTACCGTCAAAGGTATTAGGAGTTTCTTGGGTCATGCCGGTTTCTATCGTCGATTTATACAAGATTTTTCTAAAATCTCACGGCCTATGACTCATCTCCTTGAAAAGGATACTCCTTTTATCTTCTCACCAGAGTGCATCGAAGCTTTTGAAACATTAAAGAAAAAGCTTACTGAGGCACCCATTCTTATTGCCCCCGACTGGGATTTACCCTTCGAGCTTATGTGCGATGCAAGTGATTTTGCTATCGGTGCAGTCTTGGGGCAACGCAAAACGAAACACTTTCAGCCTATCCACTACGCAAGCAAAACTATGAACGAAGCTCAAACACATTACACCACTACAGAAAAAGAATTATTAGCTGTGGTGTATGTTTTTGAGAAATTTCGGACATACTTAATCTTGACTAAAAGCGTAGTGTATACGGATCACTCGGCTCTTAAATATCTATTTGCAAAACAAGATGCAAAGCCGAGATTGCTCCGTTGGGTTCTCCTCCTCCAAGAATTTGATATCATTATTCGTGATAAAAAAAGGAGCTGAGAACCTGGCTGCTGATCATTTGTCCCGATTAGAGAACCCTCATCAAAATGTGTATGAGAAAAAGGAAATAAATGAAACATTTCCTCTCGAAACACTCAATGCGGTTGCTTTTCGCGGAGATTCTACTACCCCATGGTTTGCCGATTTCGCAAACTACCATGCGGGTAAATTTGTTGTGAAAGGGATGTCAACCCAACAGAAGAATAAATTCTTTAAGGATGTTAAACATTACTTCTGGGATGACCCCTACTTATTCAAAATCTGTGCGGATCAAGTCATCCGACGGTGTATATATGGACAGGAAGCCACTGAAATTCTTAAGGCTTGCCATGCTGGACCCACTGGGGGACATCATAGTCCTAATTACACCGCCAAAAAGGTGTTTGATTCCGGATTCTTTTGGCCCACAATTTATAAGGATGCCCAGGATCTCATTAAAACCTGTGACGCTTGTCAGCGTCATGGAAACATTTCACAAAGAAATGAGATGCCACAAAATGCTATTCAAGTATGTGAAATATTTGATATCTGGGGCATTGACTTTATGGGGCCATTTCCATCATCTAGTGGAAACAAGTACATACTTGTGGCTGTTGATTATTTATCAAAGTGGGTCGAAGCTAAAGCTTTACCCATGAATGATGCCCGAGTTGTAGTGAAATTTCTTAAATCTCTTTTTGCCCGTTTTGGAACTCCACGTGCTATCATAAGTGATCGTGGTACGCATTTCTGCAATGACAAATTTGATAAAGTCATGCAAAAGTATGGTGTAACCCACCGTCTTTCTACCGCGTATCACCCACAAACAAGTGGGCAAGTGGAGGTTTCAAACCGTGGTATCAAAAGGATACTTGAGAGGACTGTTGGTGAAAACCGTGCTGCCTGGTCGGATAAATTAGATGACGCACTATGGGCCTTTCGTACAGCTTATAAAACACCCATTGGGTGTACACCTTACAAGCTTGTATACGGAAAGACATGTCATCTACCGATGGAACTTGAGCACAAATCCTACTGGGCATTGAAACATGCCAACTTTGACCTCAAAACTGCGGGTGATCACAGAAAAATTCAAATGAATGGATTAAATGAACTACGTGATCAGGCTTACGAGAACTCTTTAATCTATAAAGAAAAAACAAAGAGAATTCATGACTCAAAAATAAAGAACCGCGTTTTTAACGTTGGTGATCGAGTACTTCTCTTTAACTCTAGATTAAAGATCTTCTCGGGTAAATTAAAAACCCGTTGGACTGGTCCATTTACTATCACTAAGGTTTATCCATATGGTACCGTTGAGTTATCTCAAAATGACGGTCCATGTTTTAAAGTAAATGGCCATCGTGTGAAACACTACTTTGGAGAGGACATCCCAAACATGGTTGTCCCGGATCTCCAAACTTTCCCCAAGGACAATTAAATTCGGGGTCGAGTCAAGCTAGCGACTCGGTAAACAAAAACAGTAGCTCCCTCATGGACAAATCAATTCGAGGTCGAGTCAAGCTAGTGACTCGGTTATCAAAAGCGTAGCAATATGGGTTTTCACTCATATTTCTGATTTCTTTCTCTTTTCTACCACCCTAGTGTGGGGGAGATGCCCCACATGTTGTATATATGTATATATCTTGAAAAAAAAAAGTCAAAAGAAAAAGAAAAAAGTGAGTTTGTATGTAAATAGCCTAAAATAAAGGTTATTAATATTTCCTTCTTATGTTCTAAGTATCGGTTTAACACCCGGTGTTTTGAATATTGAGGGCAATATTCATTTCTAAGTGTGTGTGGGGGGGGGGGGGGGATTCTCACGAATTCAAACACATGTTCCATCAAGCACCCTCATTTGATCAAAATTTAAAGTTTTTTCACACTTAGAAATGCAATAAATGGTTATCAGTCCGCCATGTCTAACCCACATAAGGATTGGCTAATCCAGGAGCAAACGGCTCTTGGTAAAGATATCTCAAACCCGTTGATGGCTTGCAATTTGCCAAAAATTGTATGGTTCCTCAACTCCCCATCATCCTCAAAAGATAATGAGTTGGCTAGCCCGCAAGATTATGGCTTGTGGTAAAGGCCGTGGAAAAACCATAATTGGTAATCAGCTCACCAAGATGTTGACTATTCCATCAAGAGTTGGCTAGTCCAGAAGCAAACGGCTTTTGGTAAAGACAAATCAAATCCGTTGACAGCTGGTGGTTTGCTAAAAATCACACGGTTATCAGGTGTGCCACAGTTCTTATACCTGGCTACTCCAGAAGTGATGGCTTTTGGTAAAGAGTAAAAATCCATTAAATTTTTCTCAAAAAGATTGCTAGGGACTAGCAATAGTTTAGTGCGGGGGATTGATGAGTGTGTAAATACTCATCATTTCTGTTACATTTAAACTGCAAAAACATATAAAAACACACAGGAATGCTTTAAAATACATAAAATATCCCTGGATTGTGTTTTTATGCAAAAGGATTGAAAACTGATGAAAAACAATACATTTCACATAATTTACAGTTTCAGTCCCTGAACTTTGAAAAATTGGCAAAACTAGTCCCTGGAAAATCAAAACTTGTACAATTATCATTAAAGGTCCTTGGGATTCATAAGTTGTCTAAAGAAGTCCTTCAAAGTTAAGAATTGCAAAATTACAACTTTGGTCCCTCAAGTTTGAAAATTGTCAAAAATGGTCCTTAAGGTTTTATAAATTGGAAAATTCTCAAAATTAACCTTTGTACTATTCATGGTTGGCATATTTGGTCCTTGTGATAGCTTTGTAAATGTTACATGTTCAGACCTTCATAAATTCACAAATTACACAATTGGTCCTTGTGTTAAATAAACAAAACCAAACCGGACCCTTTATACTTATTAAACCCAAACCAAACCAAATCCAATCTTCCCAGCCCAAACACAGACCCGGCCCAATACCTTTTATAATAACTCCCTCGTTTGACTTGCGTTGACCCGCTCAAAACCAGTCACATTGTTCATCTCCTCTCCCACCCCTGCAACACAAAACCATGGTGGTTTTCCTCCACCTCACCACTCCACCTCACCACCAACTCCTCTCCCTTGTCCCCCCTAGTCACTACTAACCACCAAAATTCCTTAATTGTTATCAAACTGCCCTAACTATTCAAAAGAGAAAAAAAAAAATGCCAAAATCTCCAAGTGTACGTTTGTGATAATTTTCAAAGATCCAACAGCTGAAAAGTGATGGGAATGATTCAGAGAGGTCGACAGAGTCATTTTAGTCAATAAATATCAAGAATGGAGCAGAGTAGCAAGTATCTAGTTTAATTTAGTTTAATTTTGTGTCGACTTTGTGTATTTTGCAAATTCAGTGTAATATTTAGCTTTCAAACAGTGTACTCAGTGTTTTTAGTGTGTATTAAAACATATTTCAATATTCAATTGCAGTCTATCAACACAATTCCAATTTTTGCATTTGCCTTTTATTTCAAAATCTCATTATAGCTTGAATGATGTTAATGATTGTTGTTATGACCTCATAAGCTCATATAAGTCTCTTATATAGCTTCTGAGAGCTATAAGTAACCTCAAAATCAGCTGTAGTAATAAAACTCAAAAATACAAAGAAAAATAAGAAAAAGAAAAGAAAATAAAAAAGTAGTGAAGCAATGAAGAAGTTGAATGATGCAGAGTTGATTCAGTAAAGGATTGGATTATTAGAGGCTGTGGTAGCCACATAGGTCTGTTCTTGGGTCTATTTCCACACTTTCACTTCAAGAGCACATTGTGAGAAAATCATCCATTTTCTTTATTTGATTGTCCTAATGTATTATGCCTGTTGTTTAATGTTTCTTTACATTAGTTTAATCATGCTAGGTTATTAGAATTTGAATCCAAGTGTTCTAGTGATTGCTTGCTTGCAAAAAATTAGTCTAACTGTGTTATAAAGGAGTGTTTGGTTTAGCTAAATTTTTGTTCTCTAGTTATATTGTTGCTATGTATTTGACTCATACATGTTAGTTTGGGTCTAATACAGTCAAAGAAGCAAAGAAATCAGGGTCTAGATAAGTAAAAGTCAAAAATCACTTGGATCTTTAACCTACTGTCACTATTTAGAAATTTGCATGCCAAATCTTGTTTACATGTTAAAAATTTGTTAGAGAAGCTTGTTATAACTTTATTTCATCTTACTATAACATAATCAGCTCATAAATCTAGCTCAAAAGTGGTAAAAGTCAACTTGGATCATTATTGTTAAAAGTCAAAAATTACCTTGACAGTTAAAATGGCCAATATTACTTGAGTTTTATAGACCTGAGTATTGAGCTTGAGCTTGTCACCTTTTGGGAAAAGCTTGTGTCCCAGCTTGTCTAGTTAAGGGCATTTTTGTCCAATTTTTACTATTTTATCAGTGGACCCCACAACTGCTTAAACACACTTGCAGGGCAAGTGTGTGCTCTGTCTCAGCATACCATAGCTCACCCACCACCTTTGGTGGTGTTTTGTGGATCACTCAGTGGGCCCCATACCTCAAAATTAGTTTATTACAACCCCCCCCCTACCAGGCTTGAACCCTTGACCTTTTGTTTGACCTTTAGACCAGTGGACCCCACCTTAAATTAGCTTGGAACCTTGTCCCAATTCTTCCTCAGAATTGAAATAAGCAAAGTGTTTATTTGTTGTTTATGGCTTATTGAACCTGTTTATTTGATATAATCTTGCTCAATATAGTTCATCTCACTCATAGGAACCAGAATTTACCTTGTGGACCCTACACAAGCTCAGTTGAGCTTATTTCTTAGCTAAGTCAACAAAAGTCAACTGTTTTGGGTAATAAGCACTCATAGTGCTTATTCTGTGTCTATAAATTATTTTCCTTTATTAAAGTTTCTTATTTTAAGTATTTAATTAGTTTTGTAAAAGAAAAACAAGAAAAAACCAAACTTAATTATAGGGATAACTTCTATTTAATAGAAATTATCTATTTAATTTTCTTTTTAGCTTATTTATAAGCACTTCTGATATTTTATATTTTTATTAAATCTATTATATATTAAAGTAGTTTTATAAATTTTTCCAGATTTTTCTTTTGTCATCTAGTGTTATTTAGAATTAATATTAGTTTATTTAATAATTAAATAATAAATAAGAATTAAATAGCATAAGTATATTTTATAAAGTACCACATAGTTTTTATAATTTTTATAGCTTTTATATAAGGTAAAACAATTTTATAAATTTTTCTAGGATTTATACTGTTCATTTTCTATTTTTAATAATATAATTAGTTTAATTGATAATTAATTAATAAATAGAATAATAATTAGTAAATTAGATTAAAAATACATAATATAAACTTTTTATAATTTTTTAGGATTCCTGTAATGGTTAATTAGATATATAAAATTTTTCATAATTATCTAAGTCTTTTTAGTATTTATAATAATTTAAATCAATATAATTAATTAAATAATAATTAATTAATAATAAATAGATAAATAGTGTGAAAAATATAATTTTAGTTCTAAAATAAGTTTTATAATATTTTAGACTTTTAGAAATTTTAATTTTGTATTTCTAGACTTATTTTATATTTTCTTAATTATTAGTGAATTATTAAATAATTAATAATAGTTATTAAATAAAAATAATTAATTAAATAGTTTTTAATTATAAAATAAATATTTTAAATTTATTTAATTTGAATTTAAGCCCCTAAGGCTTGCAAAATCCTACTATAAGTTAAATTTGTTTTTGTTTACGTTTAATTAGTAAACGTTTACGTTTTCCAGTTCCTTTTTCACTTGTACGTATCTGATTTCACGTATTGATTGATATAGCTTATTAAAGCTATTCACTCTTATTTTTCAGTAGTACAATCACTTAAAACCTTTTCCTGTTCAATTCACCTGATCTCGAAGTTGTTTTATTTCAGATTTCACATCTCGTTGGGATCTAACGATCCGGGGAAACACTAAACTCACCGGAGTATTGGCCTAAGCTCTCTGACTTGTTGACCATAACTTGGTTGATATTATCTGACTGTTTCACACCAATCACTCCTAAACTCTACTCAATTCTCACAAAATCAGATCACAACTCACTCTACATTACCAATATAGATCCAACAATTCTTAAAATGAAACTAACTCACAGACCTCCAAACAGAAACATAATCAACTCAGATCCAAAATTGTAAAAGATATATGAAACAGTGAGCACCTAAAATCCACACTCAAATCAAAATGACCAATATGATTTAATGAAACAAGCAATCTCACAGAAACTAATATCACAGATGACAATCACAACAGAAACATAATCAACACAGATCCAATAGACAGATGATGAAACAGTAACCACTAAAATTATCACAAACAAATATGAAATGATTAACTAAGACTAATAACTATGCAAATATTAATAATAAAGCAGAAATAAGCAAAAATTAGTAAAGCTAAACTATAATGAACTAATCATGCAGAATCAACTTAAACTTAATGAAAACTTACAAAACAAAGCCCCCTCAGCTTAACAGAGGGAGTTCACTATGCGTGCCTGTCTTTGAGACAGGCCAATGGTCACCTTTTGGGCTGCCTAACTCCTCAGAATAAGCTGAGCTTATTGAATAAGCTAGGGTTTGACTTTGTTTGACTTTGGTGATTTTTGAAATTTTTTGATGAAACAGTAATCTTAAATAGCTTTTAAAATCTTATAACAACATAAACAATCTATTTGAAGCTTAGATTCAGAATTGAAACAATACTTTTTATTTTTCTGATTTTCTATTTTTTTTATCTCAATTTAAATAAAACAGAATTATAAATGAATTACAAAAAAAAAAAAAAAGTACTAAGTTTAAACTAAAAGACAATAACAATAAACAAAATTTAAAGACAATAAGCTAAAAGAGAAACTGAATTGTATTGATAAGAAATTGAGTACAAAGTTGGAATTACAATTTAAATGCTGAATTTAAATGACAAGAATTTAAAAAGTGGTCAAAACCTTTCTAAATACATGAAAAATTGGACAATTATACATGAATGAGGAGGGGGCTTTATATAGCCTGCTGAGAGATGAGGTCTTGGATGTCTAGGCTGGCAATCCTCACCTTCTTGTGTTTCTTTGAGTTATTCTTGTCCCTTGGATCAATCCCATCAATTATCACATCATCACAGCCCTTGGATCGTGTGCCTTTGATTTGGTGATCCTGCGTGTGTCCTCCTATTGGTCCACGTACCCCTTCTTACATTCTCTGACATGTGACTGACGCGTGACAGTCATTCTAGAAGCTCTCATGATTGGTAATTATTACCAATTGTGGTAATTTTGAGGGGAGGGTAAATTAGGGTTCTAAGCACAATATTTTTCTGGGTTTGGGATTATGTTTGGGGGGCGGTAAATGGTATATGGTTGTTTTTATTATTTAGGTTTGTTTGACTTTGACCGAGAGTATAAAGGGTATTGGGTCGGGTAAAATGATGGACCGGCTAGAAGGATAAGGAGGTGGGCTTGTTTATTGCTTTGGGCTTATGGGTGTAAGGGAATTATATTAAGGGTCCAGTTAGTTTGGTTTTAGGATTAAAGAGTAGTAAAATTAAAAGGACCAAAGTTGTAATATTGCAAACCATAGGGACCAAAACTGTAAATCTTCAAAAGTATAATCCAAGGGCCTCTTTTGTAATTCTCTGAATCATGGAGGACCTTTCTTGTCTTTTACTTCAAATATTGCACAAAGGACCACTTTTTGCCAATTCTGAAACTGCAGGGACTTAATTTGCCATATCTTCAAAACTTTGTCCAGTGGACTAAACTTGGTATTTTCTGAATCTCTGAGGACTTAAATTGATAATTTGAGCTTTCCTTGATCATTTTGCTTCCCCGGCTCCGGCTTTTGACCTTTTTCCAATCTCGTGCTCGTTTTTGTCGGTTTTGCTTTGTTTTCGTTCATTTTTTCTCATATCCGTACCTGCACATACACAAATACAAAAACATGCATTCTCTTGGCATTTTTGGTTAGTATTTGGTATTTTTGGTCTGAAATAAGGCCTGAAAAGGATGAGTGAATAAGCACTCATCAGTGCTCAGGTTTCTTTTAATGCGGCACTTCGTTCTTCATTGGAGCATATTGTTACTGCTTCTGGGCCTGGTTTTGGTGATTGGCAATGAAGACTTGCTACCCTACCCTTTGCTTTTGGGGGGCTTGGTGTATATTCCGCAGGTGATGTCTTGAACTATGCTTTCCTTGCTTCTAGACTTCAATCTGCTAGCTTACAGACTAAGCTTCTCCATAGTTCTGGTATTGTAACTGTTGGTCCCTCCTTTGATGATGCTCTATGTACCTTTAATAAGAATATGGATATTGACCTTTTGAGTAACCCAAGCGAGGTCGCTGCCCTGAAACTCATGAAGAAATTGGCAGATATATATTTCGATCGGGTTACCCAAACGGTTGAATCTACCTTTCATCTATCTCCCCGTCAGATGGCGTTATGGAGCTCTCTTAAGGAGGATCATACTTCAGATTGGCTCAGGGTGGCTCCTATATCTGGATTGGGTCAAACTATGAATGCCCGGACATACCGTTGTGTGTTGTGTTATCGGTTTGGTGTTCCTCTTTTCACTGTTCAGGTACCGTGTTCAGCTTGTTCTCGTGTTTTTACTGGAGATATTTATGGGGATCATGCGGTTTCTTGTGCGGGTATTGTTGGCGTTAAACATCGGCATAATATTGTGCTTGATGTTCTTGTTGATATATGCTCTCGGTCCGGAATTTCAGCTCGTAAGGAGGTGGATATTGGGCTTTATGGTGATAGGGATAGATCTTTACGCCCTGCTGATATATTACTTTACTCTTGGGATGGTGGGCTTGATGTTTGTGTTGATCTTACGGGGTCGTCACCCTTGACGCAATCTGGTATGATTGATTTTATGCTAGGTCGTGCGGTTATTAAAGCTGCACAACGTAAACGTGTCAAGTATGAGGCCGAATGTGTGGATATCGGATATGGGTTCCTCCCCTTCTCTTTCTCCTCTTTTGGAGAACTTGAGAAAGACGCAGTAACTCTTCTAAAGCGTATTCGACGTTTCTCTACGACTCAAGACATTAGAGCGCGGGCTGCCGTTCATATTTTTAATAGGATTGGTTTCGCTGTTGCTAGAGGTGTGGGGCCCAGTTGGTTTCCCGGCTCCCCACTAATTTCTTGTAAAATCCTATTTATTGTTAATAAAAGTGATGGTTTATAATAAAATAATAATAATAATAATAATAATAATAATAATAATAATAATAATAATAATAATAATAATAATAATAATAATAATAATAATAATAATAATAATAATAATAATAATAATAATAATAATAATAAAGAAGTCGGTGGTCTGACCAATCGACAACTTGTGCTTCAAATCTATGTAAGACCAGACGACCAGCGGGGTTGGGGTATAATAAGAGGGACGCGTCCTTAGTGCCGAAACATGTGTCTTATTACACTTAGCCTATTGGTCTTTCGAAAGAATTGAGTGTGTGTGCTGTAGAGCTTCTGAGAGTTACGAGAGTTTAGACATTAAAGTAAGTTAGCTTTTAACATTAGTTCTGGCGATTGAAAAAGATGTAACTTAAGAGGAGCTTATATAAAATTTAGGGTAAAGTGCAAAAATGGTCCTTAACGTTCCACAAATTTGCAAAAATGGGACCGAGACAAAAAGTAGCGCAAAAAAGCCACCCACGTTCCAGATTTTCGCAAAATCGCCACTGAGAGCCCTTTTCCGTTAACTCCCGTTAGTTTTCCCGTCAGTCAAGGGTATAATCGCCATTTCACTCGCTTCCCGCCTTTGACTACCCCAACTTTATTTCAATGACCAAATTTGCAAAGTTACGAAACTTAATTTTGGAGGCACACTTGGCGATTAACCTTTCCCTCTTTTTTTGTGTAACTCGGCAAACCAATCGATTGCATAGGACTATAAAGTCCACGTTTATCCCGCTTATTCAACCATAACACACACAATCCCAACGATCAAAACAACCGACGATGGCAAACAATGGAAAAGGGAAGAGTATCTACATTGGTACCGAGGAAGAGGAATTTGATAAGGTTTTAAGAACCTATTATCTAAACGATTTACTTCTTGATGCATTTGGCGGAGAACCAATTGATGAGTATGGTTCTTATAGGAAGATACCTAAGGAGTTAAGAACTAAGATTCTGACCCATCTGAGGAAACAAGATGGCTACTATGAAGCGCTTTTGAGTGATGATGAGGAGGAGGAGGAGGAGAAGCAAGAGCCTGTGGATACCGTTTTACCCAAGTTTGATGAGTTGGAACAGAAGATTTCCAATCTTGAAAAGGTGTTCAAGTACCTAAAGGAGAAGAAGGACAAGGAAGAAAAAGAATTGAAGAAAAAGAAGAAAAGGGGTAATGCGGAGGGCAGCGGTTCAAACTACTAAACAAGTGTTTGTTTAGATATCTGTTGGAAATTTGTAATGGTTGTGAATTCCTATGATGAATGAAAGTTTTTATGTTTATGTTACTGATATGTTTGTGTTTCGATTTTCATTTCTTTATGTTTTTGTTTCATTTTTGAAATATATGGGTACTTCCTATGCAGCTTATGCAGAAAGCATTAGATAGTCAAACAGGTGAAAGTCAAACGGGTGAAATTCACTTGGTTTATTGAATAGCACTAGTAACAAGTTAATACTCCTTGACCTACCACACAAAAATGCAGTAAATTATCCAACCAACTAGTATAGTAAAGTCTACTTTCCAACTTTATCAAAAACATACATATGGCAGAATCTGCAACTCAAAAATTTAAGAGACAGAAAATGAGTCGTAATAATACACAGGTAGAGAAAGTAAGTGGTTGTGTAATTGGTCTCGGTATCACAAGTGGCAACAACCCCCTCATGGATATTTCATCTTTACAACAAACTCAATCTTCTTAAACATCTTGTCCTTGACTTGCCTGGACATCATCAACAGTGCATTCGCCCAACGCTTATCAATTGTTTGTAGCCTCCTAAGCTTCTTTGTATTGCTCCTTGCAGTTCTTAAACATCGAAGTCTACCAATCACATCCCCCCTACGTTCGACCCTTTCAGTAATTTTTTTGGACTTGTACTCCAAATCCTGTGCCTGCTGCAAGTCTTGAAGAATCTCGGTGTGGTAAGGGCCAAACATTACTTCAGTTAGCACATACGAGTTACAGACAACCCTTAGATTAATATCACATTCAGAGTTGTTCATGGTTAAGGAAATAGGGAGTTGTGTTTTGCAAGTGTGTGTTTTAAGAGATGCGTATTTAGTAGCCTTCATGTGTTTGCCTATAAAAGGGCTTATAAAAGATTGCCAAGTAGTGTGTAGTCTTCATGTGTGGACCAAAGTTAACTTTATGCAATTCAACATTTGCAGTTTGACTTTTGAAAGTCTAAATGCAATGGGTGGAAACATAATGCAAACAAACATAGAATATAGAATCCATTACATTCAGAAACATAAACATTTTTTGCAAGTTTGACTTTTGAAAGTCCAACTGCAATGGGTTCAAACATATTGTTCTAAAGACAATCAAGTTAAACAAAGATTACAAATATAGAATCCAACAGACAATAACGTTTAACATATTGTTCAAAGATCAGTGGGTAATACATGAAGAAGTTGGAAGTGCATGCTCATCATTTGACTTCATCTTTTTAGTTGGCCTGTCAACCTGAGGTCTGTGATTGGGTGCTACTATGACTGTTGTAGACTCAATTCTTGGCCAGTATCTGCGGCTTGAACACCCATTGATCTTGAATGAGTACGTACGCGCCCATGTTTCTAGGCTGTAAGCAGCATGAACCCACTCTTCAGGCACAACAACTCCTTTTCCATCCTCATTCATATAGTTTATTGCAGCCACAACATGTTTACATGGTATTCCAGTCAGCTCCCACATCCTACAACCATACTCCTTCCTATCCAAGTTAGCAACACAATGATCCTCGTTAGGCACAAATACTTTATATAACGAAGCTGCAATCCATTCAACAACACAATCAGTAGCTTCTTTTTTGTTTCTATCAACCATGGCTTGCACAGTAGGAGTAAGTTGTCCAACACTCCTTTCTATTATTTGCTGAACTACCACAATCCTCTTCACCAAGTACTCCCTTATATATTCAAGACAAACGATGATGGATTTATCTCTCACATCATTTAGCTGGCTATAGAACACCTCACATATGTTGTTTAAGAGTAGTCCACATAGGGCTTTGCCTGTTGAACAAATCACACATTATGTATTAATATATGATCAATTATCAGTATGCTTTTTTCCACTGCCACTTAATGAATTACCTGAAAAATGTGATCGGCTCCATTGTTCAGCTGGAATCTTCAGCAACCAATCATAAGCTGCAGCATTGTTATTCTTCAGATGATCCATCTCTTTGTTGAATTCAACAACAGTTGTGGCTTTTGCAGCCTTCCAAAGCATGTCCTTGTAAACACCTCCTTTCAAATGTGACTTCATTTCCTCATGAATATGCTTAACACAAAACCTGTGTGCAGCATTTGGAAACACACTAGCAACAACTTGTATCAATCTCTGTGAACAGGTAAGGTTGTGGATGGTGTTAAAACTTTACATGTTCTCATTGTGCATAAAACACATGATTAATTATACAATAGAAATGTGCACCTTTTGCCTATCAGATATGAAAGTGAACTTGCAGTTGGTTTCTATCCCAAGATCCTCTCCTAGTAGTTTCAAAAACCAACACCAAGTTGCCTTATTTAGTGCATCAACTACAGCATATGCTACTGGATAAATCTCATTGTTTGCATCAATCCCAACTGCTGTTAGTAATTGACCTGGAAAAGGACCTGACATGGAGAATCCATCTAATCCTAAGAATTCTCTGCCACAAGCTTTGAAACCTTGTTTCATAGCTCCCAAACACACATACACCCTTTTAAAAGTTCTTGTTGAACTAGCTGGATTTGGTTCTAGCTGTACATCAATCCTAACAGTAGTGCCTGGATTTTGATTAACCAACTCTTTGGCATACTCTCTAATCAGTGCATAATGTTTGGTAAAACAGGTATACCTGATTGAATTTCACAAGCCTTATGGCATAGCAAATCAGACTTACTTACGGGAACATCTTCATTTACCTGATCATCGTCATCAAACACTTCATCATCATTTCGATTATAGTCCAAATCCTCTGAATCACTCCCGCCACTCTGTTCCTCTGTTTCATTATCTACCTCTACTACTTTCACATTTCCCATCTGACCACCTACAATTGTAAGTCCATAACATTAACAACAAATACTCCTTTAACAAATAAAAAGAAAAAAAAAAAAAAAACAAAACAAAACTCACAAAACAGGAGGGAAATTAAAGCGGAAATTGCACTGGTAAAGATTTGGCGGCAAGAGGTAGGGTTGCATCTGAAGTTAAAGGGGTATATTTGTCATTTCATGCGATTATACCCGTGACTGACGGGAAAACTAACGGGAGTTAACGGAAAAGGGCTCTCAGTGGCAATTTTGCGAAAATCTGGAACGTGGGTGGCTTTTTTGCGCTACTTTTTGTCTCGGTCCCGTTTTTGCAAATTTGTGGAACGTGAAGGACCATTTTTGCACTTTACCCTAAAATTTAGCTCTTGGTTAGACCAATACATTAAATACCTTTTATTAGTGTCCCACTAATACAAACCTAACAGCAGCCCCAAGTATAAAAGCCTCATTATCATGCGACCTAAATGTCTTCCGGCCCAACACATATGTGAGACCCACTTACTTCAATCCAATGCGATGGAGTTTGACGCGGTTCACCTTTTACTTGTCTTTCTCTTTTGTTACTTTACTTACCCTATCGGAGCGTTTGGTATGGCCCTATCCGAATGGGCTATGAATTTCATTCCGATTCAAGGTGTTTGTTTAGTGAGCTCGGGAATAAAATAGGTATATAATAGTTATAGATTCATTATTTACTAATTTGGTATCTATGAAATCTATTCCGTGTGCCCCTCTCTTTTCCACTACAAAATTCAAATGTCTATACACTTTTCATACCATATTTTGTCATCCAAACATAAACAATCATACACTTTTCCATATCTATTCTCATCCCTATACTAAATCCGATATCTATTGTGATTCCTACTAACAAATCAAACGGCCCTTTATTGTTAAACTAGTTTTTAAACCGTGTATATGAAGTGCTGTTAAATAAAAAAAATATAAAATTATTTAAACTATTTTCCACTTATATAATTACAATACATGTGTACGTGCGACGGTGCGAGTTTTTACATATACTTTTCATCATGCATTAGTATCAATTGATACTTTGTATATATTTTCATTGGACGAAGTATTTTACTTTGTTTAGCTGACATGATGTTGTTTAAACTAACTAACTATTGATGTTATAATCTAGACATTATGCGTGTTTAATAACATATTAACATGTAATAATCTTTGGAAAAAAAAATCATTTCCGGATATCATTATTTGAACATTGAAAAGTTTCAAACTATACGACCAAAGCTTCTCAGTACTCTCGTCCAACACAAGCCAAGAACTGAATACTTTCATGACCTACCCGAGACCAAACAATGGATATATTCATATATATGTGTCGGTAACCAAGATCGATCTAAAATCCAGCTAACGACAATCTCGTATATTTATTTTCATCTCACAGTGAGGTTGGGCGTTATTTTTAATATTTGTATTTCTGTTAATAATAATTTTAGCCGTATTTATATTACTTTGGTAGTGTAAAAGAAAGTGAGAAAAATCACTCTGGAACATTTGCCATTCACAGTTGGAAAATTGCCTGTGAAGTACTTGGGTGTTGCAGGTTGCGAAATTTTAGTGAACAAAGTAAGAAACAAGGTTTAAGATTGGAGAAATAAGGTTTTGTCCTATGCTAATAGACTGCAACTGATAACCTCTGCAATAGCATTTTTGCAAATATATTGGGCTTCAGTTTATTTGCTTCCAAAAACTGTAATCAAAGAAATTGATTCATTACTTAAAGGTTTTTTGTGGTGTCATGGAGAGTATACCCAAGGGAAGGCTAAAGTAGCTTGAAAGATTGGTGTGTACTGTGTATGCCTAAAGCTCAAGGAGGGTTGGGGGAAAAACCTCTTCATCTTTTGAATGAAACGGTACTGGTAAAGCACTTATGGAACATTGCAGCTAAAAAGGATACTTTTCGGGTAGAATGAGTATCTATGGTGAAATTGAGGGGCAGAAGTATTTGGGAGATCCCAAGTGACTGTAATGCTGGTTGGAGATGGAAGAATTTGTTGGAATGGAGGGAAAAAGTCAAACCTCATGTCATGCATATGTTGGGAAATGGAGCAAGTACTTCATGCTGGTATGATAATTGCCTAATTGGCATGTACATGGTCCTTTAAGTAAGTTTATCTCAAAAAGAAATATATATGAGGCTAGACCAAGGAATGAATGTATTGTTGCCAATATGATCAAGGATGGTGGATGGATATGGCCAATAGATTGGTATACTAGAATACCAAGTCTTAGTTATGTTCCAGTTCCCATGCTTTTTGAAGGTAACCAAGATAAAGTCGGTTAACTAATTATGCAAGGTACTGCAGTTGCATTCAAGATCAACACTGTTTGGAAAGATTTCATGGAAGAGGAGTCTATGGTACCTTGGAATAAAATGGTATGGTATAGCCAGTGTACTCCCATGCATGCTTTCATTATTTGGCTAGCAGTACAGGGAGATTACAGACACCAGATAGTGTTTAATACTGCACATTTTGACGAATCAGTAACCAGATTAAAGTGTAAAACTAAACTACATTGGTATGAATGTTAATTGATTGTTCTTTATAAAGTTCGTTTGTATATCATTATAGTCTCTAGTTGTGTATGCCGTATCATATCCAAATAGAATTTGATTCAAAGTTTGCATATGATATTATACAAGCTCAAAATAAACATTTAAAGGAATTTCTAAAATTATGTTATAAGTACATCAATGACACTAAATATACATCACTGCTGTTTGTATGGTTAATCTTGCATTATCGCTGAACTAGAACACACAGTGACCCATAATCACCTGGTTATCACGAGCAAATTCCAACTTAAAAGCAACAAAATGTAAAACGATGATTAATCAGCTCAGAAGTGTAGTTGATTATCTAGTGCTTCATACTATGGTTATGACGAAACCATAGTGAAAGAAATTTCTTGCTAAACTTTCAGAAATAAGTAAAAGGACGTTCTATATACACTGGAATTCATAAGATTATTACATGAACAGATATTACAAACATTAACAGTTCTTTACCATCCCCAAACACACCTGCATAACATTACACAAACATAACACCGAGGGAGAAAAAAAGAGAGTACCTTAAAATAATAAGCAGGTATAAGTTTGATGCATATTAAAAGTACAATTGTCTACATTGAGCTACTTCGACTTCAGTGGGACAGTAAGGACATTTAAAAGGCCTTGTGCTGTTATTCTTCGATAACTTTGTAATAGACTGTTTGCAAAGCACGTGCCCACACGACATCAGCATTGGAGGGTTATCTTCACTGGCCTGTTCTCGACTAACTGGACACACGAATATTGAATGAAACTGAAATTCCATACCCAAGTCCACAGGAACTGGTAGCTGCTTCATAGATTGCCATTCTTGCTTCTTCCCTGTCATTACATTCATTAGCTTCAAAAGTGTCGGCAACCCTTGAATGCCAGCGGCTATTGTCACTCTCAATGGGCTATCATTAGATTCACCCAAAAGATTGCAGAACTGTTGGGTCAGTTCGGGGGCCAGCTTGTCCCAATTGGTTTGCGATAGAAACTTAGAATAAGGTGATGAGTCAAGCTTTCCAGCCCACAGAATACATCCCATAAGCTTTTGTATTTCAGGGAAGTGTTGGGTACCAAAAGGTGAGAAATGAACTTTGCCATAATTAATCGCTTCATCTTTACTACCATGTTTAAGAATCTCCAAGAAGTGTAGGCGATGAAGCTTTAATTCAATATCCGATCCATTTTTAAGGAGCTTCTCATGATTAGCCGTGGCCCACTTCAAAGCAGGACCCAGTTCACGAGACTTCATGGATTCTAGAATCTCATACATTTCCTGGAAGTGAGCTTTTCGGTCAATGACGGATCCTTGTTGGGCTTCATTCACGAAACAATCCCCTATATCAAACATGCCTTCCCGGTAGAAGTGGCTAGCAACTATTTGGTTAATTGCGTTGCTATCAAAGTCCACATTTCTGTAAGACTTGGATATATCCGGATTAAAGTTTTTCTCAAGGAGCTTAGTGTACTTGCTTAAAGCAATGCTAAGTTCCTTTTGTGTACCTTCTAACTGACCAAGTGGGGACATCTCCTTCAATTTAGTTTTCAGTTCACCTATGATCAACTTATGATCAGTTTGAGACGAAGGACCATTACGCGTTGATTGTAATCCTGATATTGTCTGTTCAATTTCTTGGATGATATGGTCGATCGCCTCTTCCGATTTTGCAGAGGAAAGAGTTTGTTTTTTGATAACATTATCAAATGCAGCCTTTATGGAATTCAGTTCCATCCTCTAGATAAATGGTTCTCCACTGCTGCCTTATGTTGCTCGCTGTAGATTACCAGAGACGCCTATATCTACAAAACTGTAATAAGATATTTAAAATTAACAACTGCTAAAAACCATATGAAACAAAACAAAAAAGGGACGAATAGTTCCTAGTTTCCCACCATTACATATTTCTATAAAAAGTAAGGCTAACAACGAACCAAAATATAATAGTAACTTGATACAATGATAAAAGAAACTAGGTTTCTTAGGTTTCGCAGCAAACGTAACAACATAAATATAGAATCTGAGTATTCAACAAACATTTGAGTTACTAATAGAAGCAAACAATAAAAACAGACAGTAAAGTGATCCTATATCCATATGTTATAATGATACAATTATTGTTCCAAATCTGTTGATCGCTAATCAGGTATTAATTTGATCAAATAAAATGAGTAAAATAATACAGATCGACGTTACATAAAGTCAAAAGGTAATCAATCAATTAATCATACTTAGATATTACACATTACACAAGATAATATATGAATTAGCGATTAAATATGATGATGCTAATAATTGAGATGTTAAGGAATGGATAAAAGATAAGTTTGTGTATTACCGGAAGCGATAGAAGAGGGTTTCGAACAAAAGAAAGGGATTTGTTTTGAAGTTTGACTAGTGTATGTTTTCTGATTCATTTTTTGTTGTTTTGTTTTCTCTTCTTTTATAATTCTGCCCTTGGGTTTATCTTCCTTTTTCTCGACCCTTTTAGATCAAATGATATCATAGTTGTTAAAATCTCGATCATAATCTTAAAATTTTATGATTTTACGATACTACAAAGCAAAAATGATATGGATAATGCGTAGGATCTTAGCAAGCTTAAGATGTTATAATTAGATCTCAATCTTGACAATAAAATCTTAAGATCTAATCTGATCCGATCTTACTTTTCTCGAAAAGCAAATTAAAAAAACTACAAAGTTATGAATTATGTTTATAGAATTTAAAGACAACGTGTTAATCTTTTTAAGCATTCCATATATACATAATTTAGGACAAACTTTTCATGAAACATTCATATAATTTTATGTTTATGACATATAATAATTTGTAGATTTGAATAATTTTACAATGACTTTAAGGAAATGTCATTACAACAGGATCTTAGGATCTGATCCGACCTTACGTTTTCGATATTGCAAAAACGAAAATGATCCTAAGTAGGATCCCGATCCTGAAAACCTTGCATGTTATCACAAAGTCGTTCATGGTGTCATCAAGTGACAATGAATGTCACCCTACACAACTTGCGCAGTCTTCTTACGCGTCAACGGACGTTATCATTCTAATGATGGTGCTTTTAATGTGCGTGTGTTTTGATATGTTATAATGGGTTCGGTTTGTAGTGTTTTGGCTACTCGTAAAATATGATTCGGTGTTACTTTTTGTGTCGTGCTAACATGGACCGGATGACACGGATTTTTGAAGCTCTTAGAGTTTTCCCATTAGATTCTTCTAGATACGCATTTTCAATTTAGTTAAACCAATTTTGTGGTTTTGTACCTTAGACGAGATTTATGTATTAGGGCAAGAGAATTTTTTCGAAAACGCCTGTGACAAAAAGCTTTCTCACTATAGATGCTTTTAGTTACAAATTTGTTTTATTACTGTCCTTTTTTATTCATGTTTTACTAATAATTATAAAAAGATTTAAGGTTAAATGATAACACTATTTAAAATGATCAAGCTTCTTCATTGTTAATGTGTGATTTAATCCTATTCAACAAACTTCAACATAGGAACAATTTTGTTAGAAGACGATCAGTTCTTGTGCCCGATCATGATCTTGTTAGTTGCATACCTTGAAATACTAATTTCAAGTAATAAAATCAATTGAATCTTTAGAAATTAGAGTTTGACACCATGCAACACCAACTGAAGCAAACTATAAGGCATTTTGTGACATACTGACTTATCGGTTGTCATACTGATATTTCATTTGTCAATCATGGTTGTTCCATTCGAGTTATTTTAGAGACTTGAAGGAATTCTTTTTTTGTGTGACACACGTTGAAAAGAGAGGTCGAAATCCTCATAAAGATTGGTTATGAAACTCCTTTCAATAAAAGTATACACATCAATAAAAAACGTCAAAGCTATATAGTGATTACGTGGAACCTTCAAACATAGAATGACCCTCTTTAGGTATTTAAAAATGCAAAGCTATACATAATGATTATCTCAAATCTTTTTAGTTTAACCCACAAAATTATAAAATATTTTTATTGCTAACAACGTGCAGCTTATTTGTTATTCGATCATGTACTCAATCATACTAGACGAATCTCCGCTCATAGCGACGGTTTACAACGACAAGTAATTATACTTTTTTTGGTAATTTTTCTAGAAATGATCTTTTTTCCTGCAAAATCTATGTTTTTGATGATATGTTATGTATTTCTTGACGTCTAATTCTTACCTGGGGTTTGTTTTTTTATAACTACGTTTATCTTTTATCCTTATAAACTTGATCGATACCATATCCACCCATGATAATAACTTAGGGTGCGTTTGATAGTAGTGGCGGGTCCCTCACTTATGAAAGATCCATACCTAGATCTCTTGATGTATATGGAGTATGAATTATATCTATCATTCATTACCATAGTGATGGGTCCCCTCATCCTAAACAAACACCTCTAATCACTTTGATAGTCATAGTCTCATTCCATTAATTAATGAGATACCAAACACACCCTTAATCTCACTACTAGAAACTATCATACCCGCACAATAACATGTCATGTAGAACCCACTCATTCTTTTTCATAATGTCAATTGATTAACTTTACACATGCACCGATAAGATTATTAGTAAGGAAATAACATTTTCCTATTGTAATACACAAATGTATGTACAATGAGAACGTGCGTACCTTTGCGTGATTAATGATAGTTTCTAGTTGTATTCAAGTGAATGCCTTGAAGGAATAAATTCTAAAAGAAACTAAAGTACACAAATGTATCAATGAGAACCTTTGCGTGATTAATGATAGTTTCTAGTTGAATTAAAGGATTACTGTCTGTTGAGTTACTTCCTGTTCAACGAAGTCATACCCATCTACAAGAACAAGGGAGACGCGCAACTGTGTAGCAACTATAAAGGTATTAAGCTTCTTAGTCACACCATGAAACTCGGGGAGAGAGTTATTGAGAGGAGGTTAAGAAGGGAGACTAGGGTGTCAGAGAACCAATTCGGATTTATGCCAGGGAGGTCCTCAGTCGAGGCTATCCACCTCCTCAGAAGTCTTATGGAGAAGTATAGAGAAAGACAGAGAGATTTACATATGGCTTTCCTTGACCTAGAAAAGGCATACAACAGTGTCCCACGAGAGTTGATTTGGAAGACTCTTATAGAAAAAGGGACACCAAGGAGATACTTAAAAGTCATTAGAGATATGTACGAGGGGGAGAAGACCCGCGTACGGTGCACAGTGGGGTGCATTGAGTTTTTCCCGGTGGAAGTTGGTCTTCACCAAGGATCAACCACTAGCCCTTACCTCTTCGCCTTGATTATCGACGAGATATCCCGAGGGATCCAAGAGGGCATCCCTTGGAGCATGATATTCACAGACGATATTGTGTTGGTTGCAGAATCAGCCGAAGGTTTAAACTACAGATTGGAGCACTGGCGAGAGACTTTAGAAGCCAATGGTCTTAGGGTTAGTAGAGAGAAGACTGAATATATGAGATGTGATTTCGATTGCAATGAGATCGGACACAACGATGAGGAAGTTCGTATCGGTGACCAGGTTCTTCAACCTAAGGAGTCTTTTAGATATATGGGTTCGATGTTTCAAAAATCAGGAAAGATAGACGATGACGTTACCCACCGTATTAGAGCAGGTTGGGCGAAATGGAGAGCATCGTCAGGAGTGCTCTGTGATAATAAAGTCCCCTTTAAGCTTAAGGGTAAATTTTATAAGGTGGCGATCAGACCAGCTATCTTGTACGGGTCTGAATGTTGGCCCATCACAAAGCTCAAGCTAACAGAGTGGAAGTGGCAGAACTGAGAATGCTAAGGTGGACTTGTGGTAAGACCATGCTTGACATGATCCCGAACGGAGTTTTTAGAGCAGCGCTTGAAGTTGAATCTATAATCTCGAAGATGCGAGAAGGGAGGTTGAGGTGGTACGGTCATGTCAGGAGGAGGCCACAAACAGCGCCTGCAAGGAGAGTTGAAGTGCTGATGGTCGACGGTTTGAGGAGGAGGGAAAGCCCTAAGCTGAGATGGGAAGATAGACTTAGGCTAGACATGAAGGAGCTTCTCTTGTCCGAGGACATTATCTCAGATAGGAATGCGTGGAGAGCTAGGATTAGATCTGGCGGGTAGTCTCGGGCGGGTGTTAGGAGGTTGTCTTTGCGTAGGTTCTTACTCGTCTCTTTGTTGCCATGCCCTTTGCCTTTTAGGTTTTGTATGCCCTTTGCTCCTTAGGTTTAGTGGTTCCATAACTCTTCCCTTTTAGGTTTTTAGGAGGCTAGTGGCGCTTCCCTTTGCTTTGCCTTAGCTTTAGCCCCCTTTGCCTTGCCTTTTAAGTTTAGTTTGCCCTTGGCTCTTTAGGCTTAGTGGTTCCTTTGCTCTTCCCATTTAGGTCTGTAGGAGACTAGTGGTGTTTCTTTTCCCTTTGCTTTGCCTTAGCTTTAGCCCCTTGCGTTACCTTGCTTTGTTTTTGTGTTTTTATTCTTGGGTTGGTTTGTTTTGGCTTTTTTCTTTGTTTCGTCTGCGGTGTTTTGCTCTCCTCGCTTTGTTTGCCGCTTTGTTTGTCTTGCTCTTTTTTTTGTGTTTTTTTTGGTGCTCTGTTTTATATGTTTGTCTTTTTCCCTAGAACCCTTGTTTGTTGGTTTCCTGCTTTTCTGCTTGGTTTGCTTGGCTTTTCCCTTTTTGTCTTTTATTTGCCTTTTTTGTTGCTCTATTGTTCCTTGTTCTTTCTTTCGGTGATCTATCACTCGCACATCACTGGTACAAAAAGTTCTATTGGTCACGCATGGTCGATTTTGAAATGTCACACTGTAACATTTATACGTGACTAAATGTACCAGAATAAAAATATAAAATAAACAGCCACACTTGATCCGACTTGTGTGACCATTTCGGAATTCTATTGTCACACATTTGAATATTTATGTGACTAGAGGTAACTGAAAAAAAAATTGGATTATTTAGTCACTTATAATTTGGTACGTGTGACATATACAAATGAGTTTGAGACATTAGTCACACTATATATATACGTATGTGACAAATATATGTCACATAATTGAACAGTGTGACCAAAATCCATATATGGTCACATGAAGTAATTGTGTATGTGTCTAAATTATATAGTCAAGTTTGTCACACATTATTTAAACGTGACTGCTAATCTTTGCTGAATATTTAGCCACATATGAATGTGAAATGTGTGACAACTGAAAAGTAAGTTTGAAACGTTAGTCACGATATGCATTTAAAAGTGACAAATATATGTCACACACTTGAAGAGTGTGACCAAATGTCATATATGGTCACACTAAACCATAAACATACATGATTAAGTGTAACCAAAATTTGATACATATAGTCACGTAAGTTAATATGCGTGTCTAAAGTCTAGTGTGTGTTTGCTTGCCACAACCTAATGTGTATAGTCACATTTAATTGTAGCACGATCATGTGACTATAGGCTTTACAATAGTCACACCATATCACAAATGTGTATCTAAATCATGATTATCGCCACGTTATAAGGGTATTATATGTGACCAATACATTCAAAATAGTCACATTGTGAATTTCATGTGACTATTATTTATAGCAAAATGTGAACTTAGTTATCATTAACCTTAATATTAGTCAGATTGAGTTACACAAACAACAGAGTTGTAATAGCAGTACTAACTATTGTAATAGCAGTAGTAACTTTTGTACAAACAACAGAGTTGTAATCTCACAAAAGGTGAATTATATAGTACTTACCAAAAGGTTTTTTTACAACATAATGAAAACAGAGAAGCTAAAGTACGTACCCCTGCTACCTCCAAACACCTAATTATCAGCTTGTTTTCTTCACATCATACAATGCTCTCTTATACTGAGCATGAATTCTTTCAATGAGATCTTTAACTACCTCTCTACGTTCTTCACATATGATCTTTGTAGATGTCATCACAGCAAGTAAACTAGCAGGCAAAGGATATTCTTTTTCTGCAAGCATAAAAACATCAATTCCACCTTGTGTTGATAAGTGATGTACATTGCAGCTATCATAAAACTTCCATGAAGTTGAGAAATGATGGCATGGGAAGTTCCAATAGATATCAGCTGGATCAGGTTTATATAACCTATGTAATTCAACCCACAAATCTTGCTCTTTTGCATCTAGCTTCTTGACTGTTTTGATTCTTTCTTGAACCAACTCCCATAATCTGTCTAAGTCTACTTTGTCAATTGTTCTTATCAAATTCTCAAACCTTTTGTACACTGCTGATCCTCCACCAGCCCTGATTATCTTCCAAGCCTTTCCAAATTTATCTCGGTAAATCTCCCAGTCCATGATTGGATGTATAGCTTGAATAGGGTCAACATATAATGTTTCAGGAACAATCACCATCATCTGATCATGAGAAGAGATGTCTTCTTTTCTTTGTGAATCATTCTTCTTCTCAGCAGGTGTCACACCCCCAAGATCGGGTCCAGCGGAAGCGTATATGTAGCTGGGGTGTAACTCAATTGATATTACAACACTAGTTCAAAAATGGTTTTCACTTCAATCATTTAGAATAAAATAGTTAAGTCAAAAATATTGTATTTACATTGTTAAAAGTAGTGCGGAAGTAGGCCCTTAAAATAGTTTAAAACGGTCCCCATATAAATAATCAGAGTCTTCTATGACCATGCCCTGCCCTGCCAAAACCTCCTGTAGCGTGCCATAAGTTAAATCCTGAAAATACATGCTAAAGTGTCAACACGAGGTTGGTGAGTTCATAGAGTTGTTTAACAAATAAAGTATATAGAAAAGTGATCACACAGCAAAGGCATCGTAAATCCACTCAGTTACAAGTCCCGCCATAAGAGCCTTGTAACCTGTGTGTTCACAACCCACTGCTAAAATATAGTTGCATGTTTAGTAGTCAAGTACCCGCGGTCATAATAAGTCACAATATAAGTACCACCTATATAATAATGTATGCCATGCAAAGCCCCTAATTAAATAATATGTGTCCCGTAACATGGTGGACGAGAGGTTGGCCGACCTCTAATAGCGCTATCCATACTACTAATAGGCGTCGAACAATGCGAATGTACGAACAGTACATCATACAACTATTATATAAGATTAAGAACGCTCCGAACATGGGAGACTTAGCACGCTCCACCAATAAGGCGAGACTTTAGGGTTAAGAACGCTCCACCAATAAGGTGAGACTTTGCACGCTCCACCAAAAATGGCGAGACTTTAGGTCATAGTATGTACGGTACATTAGGGTCAAAAGTTTAAGTCAAGTTCAAAAGTCAAGTCAAGTTCAAAAGTCAAGTCAAGTTCAAAAGGTCAAGTAGTAATTCATGTAAAAACGAGCATGTATTCTCCCCCAAAAAGTTAACAAAACAATTTAAAATAGTAGGGGCTATGACTCACCTGGTACGATAGTTACGAAGACAAAAGTGGTTATGATGGAAATGAGGCTCGATCTCTAACCGCGACCTATAATGAACGAATGGTACGATCTACTTAAATTATGAGGGGATGCGATGAATGTACATGCACATGAAGCCTATACCACTCGTAGTTTGAAAATAAGTGTTGGCGTTGATTTATAGTGTTTCTATAACTTAAGAGAATATGTGCTATTAGAAGTTGTCAAATATATATATAGTTCGCCTAGTTTCAAAAGTGTATATCTTGGTCGTTTTAAGCTCATTTTACTCGTTCTTTATATCCCCGGAATCGTGGGACAAAATACTAACATATTTTTGATAAGTCGGGATGGCTAGATTTAGTTTTACGCCTCGAATTTGCCCGTGAGTACTGTTCATCAGCAAGCATTTCCAGAAAAATATAGTTTTCGTCGTTAAACTCGTTTTTAGCGTATCTCCTTCGTTATTAACTCGTTTTTATCCCCGTTTTCGGCCATAGTTCCGTATCGGAAAGTATTTTCTAAATCTTTGGTCAAAAATTACCCATCATCTACTGATTTTCCCACAAAATAAAAATAGGGACAGTAGGTAAATATATTGTTTCAAAAACCATTTCTAGTGTTCCAATCTAGTTCCAACTTCAACCAAACCACTTTCAATCACCACAAAACTAGTCTAATCCTACCATACACCTTCTTAGGGTGTCATGGGTTCCTAAACATCATAAATCAAGTGGATCTAACAAGGATCTAACTATAATCCATTTCTAGAGTTCAAAAGTTAGATATATATATAAATGAGTGGTATATACTAACATATGCATGTAGATCTTGAATGGAAATCATATGACCATAAAAATAACATGAAGAAATTATGAACAAGAGTTTGACAACTTACAAGAAAGATTAGTGAGCTTGTGATGATGAAAAACCTAATAACCTTGAGTTTTTATTACAAAACCCAAACACGAATCATTAAAGGAACAATAAAATGGCTTGATCTTGGAAAATTATGGTTTCTTATTGGTGGTCTTGTGGTGGCCGATTCATAGAAGAGAGAAAAAGAGAGAATGAAAAGTTTGCTAGTTCTTTGATATGGAATGAGAAGTTGTATTATAAGAGTAGATATTTTATGGTCTTTATGGTCTTTCTTAAATGAAGTAGTACATGGATTAGGGGGGCAAGATCAATAAAACATGGAAGAAAAGGAGTAAAACAAGGGTTGTATTTTGTGGCTCATTAATGTTCATGTCTAGGTGCAAGTATTGGTGGGTTTGGTGTATACATTAGGTGTTATCGGGTACCGAGTTAAATAGAAATAAATGTTAAAGAGGTGAAATAAAATACGACGAAGTTGTAAAAGTTGTAAAATATTATTCCTGATGAGAATCGGGTGTAAAAATAATTATCTTGTTGAAATAACGCAAACCGACGGAGTAATAAGCTCCAACCGTAGAATATAGTATTTGATTTCAAAACACCGGGTAAATTAATAATAAAATTTTTAAATTATTATTATGAGTATAAAAATGTGTTAGGACCATAGTTGGGATTATCGGATCAATTATTCAAAATAATAGTTCATAAGATAACGTTTATTAGGTAAATAACCGTACGTATACAGAAATGACACAACTCACGCATAAACGACAAATTTTCTTCGGAGGTGAATAGTGTTTTATGAATAGTAAAATTTTTGAACGCTTCTCAGAATCACAAACTGACACCGAAAAAGATGAATAGTAAAATGATGAATAGTGATCAATGAATAGTAACCGATGAATAGTAAATGTGAAAGTTCGGGAAAAGACCAGAATTTACGAGTTGTGACAGTAGGTTTGTCTTCAATGATCTTTTGTTTCTTTGATGGTGTTTCTTCTGTACCCATGGGGATAAAGTTTTCAAGATATTTCTTGAGTCGGTAGTATAGACGTTCAATTTGTTCATATGTCATTCCCCTGAGGTCAGAAGCTTTATACTCACCTTGATGCTGTATGTATATCTTTATTTCACTGATGAGCTGAGACCTTGTGGGATTTCTTTTCCTCTTCTGACTTTGATGTTGATTCATTGACTTAATTAGGTCCTTCAAAACTAATTCTTCATATCTTTCCTTTATCAAATCAGCAAGTCTTTGTACTTTGTCTTCCCCATTTACAGTCTCATCTGTGTAAAGTTCTTTAATTCTAGCCTGTAGAACTTCATCCGCATCAATAAAAGCTTGCATTTGCTCTCCATGAGCTCTTTTTTTCTCCTCTTCTTCAAGTCTGAATTTTACTTGCTCATCTGTTTCAAATTCAGACACTTTATCTCTCCTCTTCTCATCCATAAAGTTAGCTATTTCAGCTTCATCAACTCTCTTTGCAACCTCTTCATCTGTAGCAACTTTAGCAGTAGAAACTTGATTTGTTGTAGCAGCAGAAACATCTTGTTGTACCACCTTAGCCATTTCTTCAACATTACTATTAGCAGCAGTTTCTCCCAAACTAGTATTAGTTTCCACTACCTGCTCTTTATTTACATCTTCCAAAACCGTCTCATAACCCCCCTTGTCAGCAACTAAATAATCATCATCCACATTATCATCACTATCAATCCTAATATCCATATCCACATGCATATCAGCACAAGCACCTTCAGCATTTGTTGTTTCCTCCCCTGAGACTCTGCTTTCATTCCTCACCTGTTTGGGAGCATCCTCCAAACTAGTAGCCTTAGAAGACTCACCCTGTATGCTGTGCCCACCTTATTCAACCTTCTGAACTGAGCTTTTCTTGACCTCTTTCGACCTTCCAAATATCGAACACTCAGCTTCAACCTTTTGATCTTTGCACCATTTTTTGTTAAGCGCTTTTGGAGGCCAAGAACATCCTCTTCTAACTGGGTACAACAGGCCTTCAAATCCTGTATAAGTTTCATTCTATTCTCACCAGTATCCGTCAATTCATTTGTTTCAGAACTACCCTCATCACTTCTGGATGTGTTACCTTCCCTGAGAGGTGAATCAACGGGTGTATACTCACTCTCATGTATGTTACCACTGGCCTGCTCCACACCCATGACATCCTCACCGTTTTTTTGTGGAAGGTTCACCATATATGGAAAAAGCGGTGTAACCTTTCCTGAAAAATCCTTGCCATTATTTTTCAGATTTGAAAATACTTTCTTTTGTAGTGAGGGGGCAGCATAAGTTCCTTTATGTCTTTTAAAGGTAGTCAACTATTTTTGAATAATAAGTTGCAAAAACCTTGGATATAATAAAGAAGTACCATCATCAACCAAGGTCTTGATCATACCCTCCAAAATCATTTTTGAAAAATTGAAAGGTTTTCCTTTAGCAAGGCATATCACTGCTGATGCCATGGTGGTACCAAACTCATTCCAACCTGTTGTTTTAGGACTCAAACAATGTAAGAGAGTATGAATCAAGAATTTCCACTGAGATGAGAAGAGACCTTTGTAAAATTTTAATCTATTATTCTTCTTCTCATACCCCATTTTTTTCAAACCTTTGAAAATGGCGGCATTTTCAAGACACACAATCACTTCATTATCTGGTAGGTTAAGAGATTACCTAATAGATGACTCAGTTATTAGTATATCTTGGCCATCTACCTTAGCCTTAATCTATTTTTCTTCATTAAAAGTTATGACCTTAGCAGTAGCCCAAAACTGCTTAATAAAAGAAATGCATATAGGAGGATTCACAGTTAATGCATACCTAATAGGGGTAGCATTCAAAAAATCGATTATCTGTGTGAATCCTTCATAACCATCTGGTTTCTTCAAAAAAGCGACCATGTTGTGTCTGTCAACAAATGTGCGTTTTGATTCAATTGGCAACACCATCTTGAATTAGGGTTTTGTGATTTGGGGATTTTGAAAATGATTGATAAAAGATGTTAGTGTTTGTGATTATAGAGAAATTATGTGTGCGTGAAACTAAATTATCGATTTGATTGGGGATTTAAACCGTTAAGTGTAAATGTTACCAATCCACCCCTGCACTCTCAGTTCTAGCAGTACAAACCCAGCTGAAATAACGTTTTCTTAGCAGCAGAATTATTATTATTTTTATTTTATTTTATTTTTTTAGTGCAAAGGGTGAATCATTATATTAATATCAACAAGTAATGAGAAAATTGAGCAATGAAAAAAGTACGGGAATTAAGATTAAACATTTTCCATTAAAACTTGAAATGAAAAATTACAAAATAATGTACAAAACCAGCTGCAGTAACGTTTTCTTAGCACCAGAATCTTTTTATACTGCAAAGGGGTGAATCATTATATTAATATCAACAAGTAATGAGAAAATTGAGCAATGACAAAAGTACGGGAATTAAGATTAAACATTTTCTATTAAAACTTGAAATGAAAAATTACAAAATAATGTACAAAACCAGCTGCAGTAACGTTTTCTTAGCAGCAGAATCTTTTTATACTGCAAAGGGTGAATCATTATATTAATATCAACAAGTAATGAGAAAATTGAGCAATGACAAAAGTACTGGAATTAAGATTAAACATTTTCCACTAAAACTTGAAATGAAAAATTACAAAATACTAGAAATAAAAGTTACACATTCTAAAAATCTACTAATCTAATTTTGGAGATTTCTCCGGGTCAAATGCCACATGTGCATCTTCGTAATCCAACCCATCAAACTCCACATCAGACAAATCATCATCATCCAATGTCTTGTACGCCTTGGGATGTTGTTTGAGAGATGGTTTTTTTGTTGCTTTGTACTCCTTTTCATCCTCAACATGTTGTTTGATAGATTGTGTTTTTCCTGCTTTATTTCTTTTAGCAGCACACCAATTGTACCACGCATTTCCATCCAATTTAAATTTTTTTACACTTTTTGCCGCTTTCTTTTTTGAAGCAGACCTGCTTGAACCTTCTCCTTCAACCCATTGTGCTGATCTCTTGTTGTTTGCAGACATTGTTTATGAATACTTCCTGCAGGTTTTTGTTTAGAGATTTGATAAACTAGGATTTGTGATTTGAGATACACATGGAAACGAGTATAAAAAGGGGATATGGGAAAACCAAAATACCTATGTTTAATGCAGGAAATGATTGATGTTTCCCACAGGTGGCTTGAACCTTTTCAACATCGGGCCAATCACGATCCATTGGGACGAGTGTTTGCCAGGGATCAATGCTTATAACTCTTGACAGAACTATATACATATTAGTCGCCAACAAAGACTAGCCACAATGGAACATGATTGACTTGAAGAAATCTGCAAAATTTCATGATTGACCTGATCCAAATATCCCTTTGGAAATAGTCTGACCATGGATTTGCTGCAAAAAAATTAAAAAATATATTAAAATTTTAAAAAATATAGTGTAAATGAAATAAAAGATAATGTTGCAATTCAGGGTGTGTTTGAAACAACCTTTGTTCTTGGAACTCCAATGGCCACATTACTTGGTGGATGGTTGGTTTTAGATCATAAAAAAGAATGGAATGCAATAAACCAACATACGTAACCCTTCTAAGTTCCCGCTAGTGCTTGTTTTGTCGTTTCAACTCCCTTTGAGCAAAGGACTGCACCAGCCGCATTGCTAGATTGTTGAAAAAACAAAGCAAACAGTATGGGACCTTAGAATGGAAAGGCATGTTGAAATTCCAGACTCAAAGTAATACAAACAATCTACAAATGTTAAGTAAAGAATAGAGTCTAAGTAACATCACTCATCTTAAATGCGATAATGGAGTGTGGCATGTCATGAACAGTACACACTATATCATTATTGCATTAAAGACGTCTCAATGATCAGGCCAGATCGATCTATCTAACGTTGCAGTACCGTCTAATAACCACACAAACGGTAGTAGATGTTTTCCAAATTAAGCAATGGAACCATCTACAACGCTAGATAGAGCGCCCTAATCATTGAGCTTTAAGTTATTAGAAAACAGATTCTTACTATCATTTATATTGCTCCCTTAGATGTGACGAACATACATATTAATTATTTAGATTCTACGACATTAGAGAGCTAATTGTGCATGAATGAAATCATATAAAATTTATATTAACAATGCAATGAACTACCATCCTTTCTACCCTAGCCAACAACAACATATTATTCAGCCTTGAATCTCTAACCTACTAACATGCTGGAAGACGAAGACGCTAAATTCAAGCATCGAACCTACAAATTATACTTGATAATTGTTTCTGTATTTTGACAAAGAGCAAAGATGAATCAACATGGATGAACAACACCAAAACAAGTTTATGTTCATACTTGAAAGTGGTGTCTGTTTACCCATGTTGATACTTCTTCCATCTTTGATACTTGGATGTTTTAGCCTAAATATTCGCACACACATCCACCACTTTTCTTCCTTATTCTCTCAATACAAATGCAACATAATTCTTATAACAGATAGTCAACCTAATCCTAAGATAAAATAAGCTAATCCAAGCAAACCTTATATCTCTTTTGCTCTAATTATTCACAAAAACAACACAACATGTTCTTCCTTATTCTATCAACACAAATGCAACGCAATTCTTATAACAGATAATCAACCTAAGCCTAAGAATAAATAGCTCTAAGGGGGTATTTGGATTATATTCATTTGTGATCTTATCAGCTTTTTGAGATTTGGGATCAAAACCTAGATCCGAGTGAGTTGTAACTGTGAGTGTGAGAGAGAAATAGAGGATTATGGAAATGTGTGAAGTGTGTTTGATAAGTTTGTATATATATATATATATATATATATATATATATATATATATATATATATATATATATATATATATATATATATATATATATATATATATATATTACTGTAGAAGTGTAAATGAAGTGTGATTGATACTCTTGCTAGGGGTGTTCACGGGGCGGTTCGGTTCGGTTAGTTGGAAAATTTTATCTATCCATCGCGAGGCGGGTAATTTATTTATATTATATATGGTTCGGTTCGGTTAACCATGGATATTTAAAAGTAAAAACCGAAACCGAATGCTTGGTTTGCCAGTTTCTCGGGTTTTTTGAACACCCCTAATGCTTGGTAGGGGATTATAGGGGGTGAAGAATGGGAAAGGTAGTGAAAAAATATGCTTGGCAAAGCATAATGCAATAAACCATTACCCAATAATGGGTAATGGATCATTACCCAATAAATTGGGGGGATTGATCTTCTTTACATTTCCCTTTCCCAAGTTTTAACTCAACTATTTTCAAATTCAACCCTCAACTAAAACTAATATTTCATTTAATAACTAATAAAACACAATTTATATTAATACTTAAAATTTAAACATACATTAAACAAACTACAACAAACATGAAACATAAAATACGATAATTAAACATAAACCTACGATAATGAAACATAAACCTACGATAATTAAACATAAAGCTACGATAATTAAACATAAAACTATGATTCAATAAAATGAATCATCAGACACATAGCCCTCGTGACTCGAATAGGAGGCACTTGAATCGTCCTCACTCGATGGCACAGGTGGAAGTCCCTGAGCCCATCGCCATTTCGCTCGTCTGTTCTTCCGATCCTGTTTCCATTTGAGGTACGCCTCACGCTCCCTTTCCTGACGGGCTTGCTCAGCTTCAAACTCCAAAACGACTTGCATATCCAGCTCATACTGTTCTTCCTCAGTCAACTGACGAATGATGGGTTGGTTTTCAGGTGGAAAGTTTGGTGGTTGATTTTTTGGTTGTGGTATGTTTTCTGGTGGAAACATTACTGCTGGTGGAGTTGGAGGTGGTGGGTTGTCATATTGGAACACCCGAAAAAGATCTTCTGGCGGTGTGTTTTGTGGGGAATTGTCTTCAGGTGGTGTGTTGTACACCGATGCGTTTTCAGGTGATGTGTTGTGAGACATTCTGTTGGAAGAACAAAAGAGAATTCTTTGATGATTGTGGGTGTGAATTGTGTGTGTATTCAGCATAACCCCAATAGGTATTTATAGGATGCTTTGTGGAAGTATCCCGCCCTCTATTTGAATTCAAAATTTAAAATTACCCCGCCCTCGGTTTTGAATTCAAAATTTCAAATTATCCGCCCTCTGTTTTGAATTCAAAATTTCAAATTACCCCGCCCTCTGTTTTGAATTCAAAATTTGAAATGTATCTCGCTTTCAATAAGTGACAATTTCCGTATCGTGTTTATTTCTTTTCTGTATCGTGTGTATTTCTTTTCTGTATCGTGTGTATTTCTTTTTCGTATTGTTGTAATGTTGCGTATCGTGTAATCTTGAATTTGAATTTGAACTAAGGGGGGTGTTTTGCATTTGCATTAACTTATATTCCAAATGTTATAAATTTTAGAGGGGCCAAAAGTGACAAAAAAAAGTTTTTTTTTTTTTTTTTTTTTTTTTTTTTTTTTTTTTTTTTTAAGAAAATCACTTTAACGCCGGGTTAATGGAATAACCCGGCGTGTTAACGCACCATTTACGCGACCATACACAACAATCACGTACGAATAACGCACGTTAAAAGCCAAATAACGCACCCCGTGCGTTACTAATGTAACTGCTCTAAAAGCCACTACAACCCAATACACATGACCCATTACCAATGTTAATTACCAATTGTCAACAATCATGGATGTGTCGTAACATGACACTCTAAGCAACTATATACCCACCCAATGCATATGACCCATATGATCGATGTCGATCAAATACCCATTAATTAATGAATGTGACCAGTGATAACCTAATGCACATGACCCATGACCCATGTGAATTAGCCATTATCACCGATCATGCATGGTTTCCATTACACTAAAAGTCACTATAACCCAATGCACATGACCCATGACCCATGCATGTTAATTACCAATTGTCAACAGTCATGGATGTGTCGTAACATGACACTCTAAGCAACTATCCACCCAATGCATATGACCCATATGATCGATGTCAAATACCCATTAATTAATGAATATGACTAGTGATAACCTAATGCACATGACCCATGACCCATGTGAATTAGCCATTATCACTGGTCATGCATGGGTTGCACCGGCTTGGTAGGTGTATACCATTTGTCACAGACACTAAGAAGCAAGTATCCAGGGACCTCCCGATCATATGTTATCCGGGATCGAGAAAGTTTGAACTCGGATTAAGCTTGACTCGAAAAACTCGATTTATCTGTAAAGATGTGTTTTATTACAAAAATTAAATTTGAAATATAACCTAAGAATTGAATTTGGTTCGACTTCAGCTCAAAAAGCTTGATACATTTATAAATAAGTATTTACACTTAGTACACTTACATATTAAAAAAAAAACACATATTTTATATCACTTACAAGCTCGAGAACTCAACAATAACTCGAGTCGAACTTATATAAGGTTGAGCTCAACTCATTAAACATTTCGAGCTCATTTGATAGGCTTTCAATCTCAAATTTTTTAATATAGTGCTCTAATGATCCCGCCCTTAATTTTCCCCAAAATTTCAATTTCCCGCTCCGCTCATATGGCGCCCTTTTTTCACCAAAAATCAAAACATTAACTCTACTAGCTTAGTCAGATCTATCTTCTCTCTATTCATCTCTTCTCCTTCTCTCTAGAACCAACTCACACCACAGCCACACTTCACTGCCTTATCTCGCCGTGGTTCCACCAACCATCGCTCCTCCACGCCATCACCGTCATCAAGACAAGGGAACTGTATGGGAGACTTTGTTTGCTTCGGTTGTTTGGTTTGAGATAACCACCACATCCACCACCATCACAGTCGAGCCACCATCACCTTCATCTCACATATCCTACTCTGTTCATGGGTATGCTCAAACACATATTTAATTTATATTTTCTTAAATGTGTAATCGAATATAAAATGATTTATATTGATTTTCGTGGATTAAAACTAGCCTAAAACATGTTTTTGATTATAAATTCGCGTGGTGGTAATCGTTGCAGGTAGACTTATTAAGACGAAATAGTTTTCCTGTTTATTGGAATGGAGACAATCGACGTGTTCTAAGAGGCCACTGTTTTGCTCGTAAAGGGATTCTTGATTGGTTTCCACTCCGGGAGGATGTTGCTGAACAGTTGGAGTTTGCTTATCGCAGTCGCGTAAGTGATCTATCAAAAGATTAACATAACATCTGTTATATAGGAAATTAATTCAAATATGGTTGCTTTTTGTCAAACTGTTTCATTTGTACGAAATGTTAGTGATTTGCTTGCTTGGTAATGTGTTTGACATTTATTCATTCCACGTTTGGCACTGCATAAAATTGCAACCAATTGTATATTATTTGTTGCCCGATTTGATATGCAACCCGTATGTTTGTTTTTGAGGCTAAACTTATATTTGGGACATCTAATGTTGTCGTCTTTTATGTTAGCATTAATCACGTTACTTGTTTCTTGCAGGGGCTACATGCTATTTTCACGGGTGAGGATGATACATGGGATGCCTGGCTAAAAATTCCCTCAGCTGGATTTTCTGGCACACTTCATTATCGAGGCGTGGGTATGCTCCATCGCAGTCACCAAAGCCAACCCATGTATATTTTTACTGTTTCATGGTTGGCAGATCTTATATTATGCAGCGTTATTAGTGCCTTGGTTTCTTACATTTCCCATATTTTTTTTGCAAAAAGAAACTGCCATTAGACTCAGATGTAAGCCATTTTTTATGTTGTTAACAATTTCATTTTCTAATGATAACACCATTGTATTTCTTAATTTATATTGCAGGTGACCACTCCAATGGCCATTGAAACTTTGGAAAACGTACCAGTAATGGAAACAGTGGTAAGTAATAAAACATCCACCTTTGATTTTTTTAGTTTTACATACATGACTAATGTACCGTGTTTTATATATACATATAGGAACCTGTTAAAACTATTAGACATACGAAAACGCTTAAGCCACGACAAACCGGTTCTACAGGTTACACCACCAACTATGATACCAAATATTAGTGAACAAAATACCGGACTAAAATTAGTACCAACGAAGCGAAAACATTTGGTCTCTAGTGAAACCTTGCAAAAGCAAGCTAAGGCGGCGAAGAGTCAACAGGTTTTAACTTATGATAGTTGAGAATTTGATTATATACGACATTACAATTTTATATATATTTGCTTCATTTATATACATTCGATTTTTATTGAATTTGAAATACAATTGTACATATATTTGCTTCATTTATATACATTCTGTTATATATATATATATATATATACTAGCAGTAGTAACTCTGCTCCAGCAGTACTAACGTGGGACTAGTATTAACTCTCCTATCATGTTTGTGCAGATAGTTGAATCAGTGGCTCATCTAGTTCTGTTATGTTGTGAGCTTTGACATGTTCTAGTTCTGCTCTCATCCTGATGTGTTGATATGCAGCAGCCTACATTTTCAAGGCTTTTATATCCAGATGATGAGATTAGAACAATGGGAGAAAAACTTGTAAGTTTAACTGCAAATTTTATTAGTATGTTCATTGTTTTGGATTAAAGTCTTCATGATGTTGTTTGAATTACTGCTGATCATGTTTGTGTTAATATTGCTTAGATGGATTTAGTGCAACTCATGAACTTCAAAGAAAATGTGCCAAGTATTTACTACTGCTAGTACAAAAGTTACTACTGCTAGTTAAAGTTGGTACTGCTCAGAGATTAAGACCGCTCGAAGTTGCTACTTGCTTATGGAAAAGATTATAGATACTTATAAAGAAACTATTGTAAGCCGACTAGGACTCCTTGGTGTATAAAAGGATGTCCAATTTTATATTTTGTTCAGTTATATACATTCCAATTTTATTGTATTTGAATTTGTTTTGATATATATTTGAATTGTTTTGATATATATTGATTTTTTAAATGTGACTAAAAGATGCATATAGTCACACTTATTAACACTTTTGGTCACTGTTTGCTTTATTCGTTGTGTGACTAAATATTACAGAAGGCCACACAAACATAAAATTCACGTGGCCATTGGATGATCTATAGTCACACAAAATACACATTTCTTCACTTTAAACAGCATACGGCCACACTTATTAACACTTTTGGCCACTGTTTCCTAAATGGTATGTGACTAAATTGTTAGATTATGGACATTATTTTAGTAGTCGTATGTTAGGATCGAACTCGAGATCACGGGATTGCACACAATACGTATGAAGAGAAAAAGAAATTATTATTTATAAATGTTATACGTAATTATTAATAAACACAAAACTAGTAATGGAAATTAGTATTTAATGAAAAATGACTAATGACCTATTAACGAAGATTAGGAAAGTAATACTAATGAATATTTGGAAATAAGGGAAGGTTCCGGAATCCCTTTGGGAACACCTAAACCAATCGGCCAAGGAAGGTTCTCCACCTCCTTTGTGCCTTGAGCTCCAAGTTTAAATTAGTATATATACAAACCCAAGATGTATTGTTTTCTCATAACTTGTACACACACATCTTGGTGTTTTTCTCTCCTTCTCTTTGTCTTAAATCGATCCATCCAAAACAATCCCTTAGGGATTCGATTTTCATAAGATCAAATAAGTTTTGTGTTTAATTTACTTGCATAAACTTTTTCTTGAATTAGTACGTGTGTACAAGAACGCGATTCAAACACATTATTGTTTGATTCTTGGATTGAATTACAAAAGAGGTAAGGGGTAATTCTTATAATCCACATAAACCCTAATTAGTGTTCTTGATTTGAAGATTGCAATTTGATTCTTGTTCGGGCTAGAATCACAAAGGTATATTTACTATTTAATCTTGATTAATTAATTACATGTTATATGATCTTGTTATAACGCTTCCGCTATGCTCACTTGATGTGTTTGGTTTATTTTATATGAATGTCATGATATCATAATTCCAACATAAATACCCAAAACAAACATGCTTTGTGTGACTAAATATTACAAAAGGCCACACAAACATAAAATTCATGTGGCCATTGGATGATCAATAGTCACACAAAATACACATTTCTTCACTTTAAACAGCATATGGTCACACTTATTTACACTTTTGGCCACTGTTTGCTTAATGGTGTGTGACTAAATACCCAAAACAAACATGCTTTGTGTGACTAAATATTACAAAAGGCCACACAAACATAAAATTCACGTGGCCAATTGATGAGGCGAAAAATGATCCGTTTTTAGGGGGTCATTTAAGCCCGAATCCGAATTTATTTGATCAAATATTGCCCTAAATCGTTCCTTTTGTGATTTTAGGTGTTTGGAGAGTGAATTCTGGAAAAGAGGCTATTTTGGACGTTTTTGGAGCATAAAGTGAAGAAAACGACAAAGTACCAAAAATCCAAGCTGAAGATACAAGGTGACGGCGTCAAGACCAAAAGCTTGACGGCGTCAGACATGAAGAATTAAATATCGAAGGTGGTGACGGCGTCAGATGTAGAGGTGACGGCGTCAAAGTGGCCAAGAATAAAATACCGAAGGTGGTGACGGCGTCACATAGGCCGTCACAAGTGGATCTAGGGCGTCCGAGGAAGTTTATGGCGGCGATGTGACGGCGTCAGAATTAACTCTTGACGCCGTCATAACGATTTTCCTATATATAGTTTTCTAGTTTTTTCATTAAAAAAAAGGAGAGAAGTTTTGGTGAAACCCTAAAGACGATTTTGGTGCCTCTTTCACAGGTTTTTCAAGGGTTCTAAACCCTTGAGAACTTGCATTGTAATTGAGATAAGTGTACTTTCAATTCAATCAATATGTCTATGTGTTGGTTGTTTATCTTTTGTTCTTATCTTAATTCTACTATGCTAGGCTAGATCTCTCTTGTGTTTGCTTAGATCTAATGAAACCTAGATGTTGATTAGGTGTTGATTACTTGTCTATTCTTGTTTTGAATGAATGATTTATATGTTAGGCTTAAGAAAACTGGCAGATCTCCAAATGGTAACATGCTTGAACGTCTTAAGAAACATGAACCGAGGCGTACTAGGTCTTTATTGGTTGTATTTAATGCATGAGCCACTGTTTACAATCCCTATAGTTGTGCTGGGTCATGGTGTAGGAGGAGATAAGAGCTCATAGAGTTGGGGAGTTATGTATGCCACCCCACGAATGGTATTAAGGAATATAATCCGTCATTCATACAAGTGTAACAAGTAATTAACATGTAAAAGATATCTAGGGAGTAATGAAGTCTAAGTAAACACAATTTCTCCAATTACTGCTCACAACCTTAGTTTATTTAGTTTAATTTCATTTTTATTATTTTATTTTGATTGCATCTTAGCTTTGGGTTAGTTGAATAGCAACTAATTCCGCCCACTCCTTCAAAACCCGAGATTTTACTTGCTTTAATAAAAATATAAAAATACAAAAATAATCATCTCTCACCTCTAGAACTATTAATTAGGTTTTCTAACCCTAGCGACACTATTCCTAAGCTGAACGATCAATCCCCCGGTACTTGTCACTATACTATACTACAACGATCAGGTACACTGCCTGGTGGGGGTTGTAAGCCTCGCGAGATCCCTCGAGAGGTAAAGCAAGGTGCGATTCCCACGCATCAAGTTTTTGGCGCCGCAGCCCGGGGAATAGTTATTGTCTAGGTTAGAATTTCTTTTTATTAGGTCTACTTGCTAGATTCCTTTCTAGTAAGATTTTTATTTCTATTTTTAGGTCTTCTTTAGTCTATCTTATTTCTTCGTGCCTTTGTTCGTAACTCTTTACCATCCGACATCATGGAAGGTGGTAACATCTTTGAACCCATCATCCCACCACAACAAAACCCACCATTAGAACCCCTTAGGCCCCAAACCTTAGGAGAGTATTCCCGACCTAGCCACCAAGGCTACCGAAACACCATTGAGCTCACCGGAGCCAATGTGACCCCCTTGCGATCCGACACCATCCGGTTGGTGCAAAGCGGATGTGCATTCCATGGACTTCGTTCCGAAGATCCAAACCAACACCTTAAGGACTTCCTCAAAATCGTAGACTCCATAGACCTAGGTGTTGAAACTAGAGAGACTACCCGTTTACGCCTATTCCAATTCTCTCTACGGGATCAAGCTAGTCAATGGCTTGAGCGTTTACCCGCGGGATCCATCACCACATGGGATGATCTCACCACTCGTTTCCTTGCTCAATTTTTCCCACCGGGGAGAACTACTAAACTTAGGAATGACATCTTGATGTTTCAACAACGTCAAAATGAATCTCTTTATGAAGCATGGACTCGTTTCAAGGACTTACTCCAAAAAGTCCCTCATCATGGCATAGATCTTTGGCTCCAAGTCCAAATCTTCTATGACCATATCGACATCCCCACGAGGCGAACCACTGACCAATCGGCCGGTGGTAAGCTACGTGATCTTAGTGCGGAACAATCATGGGAACTCATAGAAGATCTTGCTCTCTACGACAACGAAAGTTGGAATGATCCCCGTGATTTGAACAAAACGGTCAAGGCAATATCTTTGCCTTCGAATAATTCAAGCACTCCCGACCGTAGGATCATGGAACTTGAGGACCAAGTCAAGTTTCTCATGAAATCTTACGAAGCTCCGAAGCATTCAAGCCAAGTGAACAAAATCACTTCTTCATGCGAATTATGTAGTGGTCCCCATGACACTCGTGATTGTGTGGAACTCCCCGGAACAGCTTTTGCGGACTACGCATCCACGCGTACCGACAAAGCGGGAGATAAGTGGTACACTTTCAAGCCCGAGCCAAACGCATACGGTGATTCATACAACCCCTCATGGAAAAATCACCCAAACCTTAGGTGGAGACAAAATCAACCCAATTCATCCAACCCACCTAATCGTTACCAATCAAGCGGTCCACCATCCAACCGTACCTTCAACAACAATCCTTCTAACAACTATGGTAGTACCAACAATCTTGAAGGATTGATGTCAAAGTTCATGGCATCTCAAGAAGCCCGCATAGCTAAGTTTGAAGCCGATTTCAAACAAAATCAAAGCGAGATGACCAATAGAATTGATGCATTGTTGAAAGTTCTCAATGACCGAGAAATGGGAGCACTCCCAAGCGACACCATCAAGAATCCGAAATTAAACACTAATGCCATATCTTCAGTTTCGTCACCCACTTCGTGTCCACAATACTACTCGGTTAAATCAACGAGCACGTGTTTCAAACAACACCAAGTTCCCCAAAAGGACCAATCAACTAAAACACCCACTATAGAGCCGGTCAAAAGCATAGTTGAAACACCTCTTACGCAAGACCTTGACGATGAATTCAAAGAACTTCACCTTGAACGCCCCGTCATTGATGTCTTAGCGCGTGCTCCTTACTATAGTGCCCTCCTAGAAAAATATGAGAAGTATAAGCTAGGTAAAAATGGGACCGCCTTCGTTCAAAACAAGTTGCCTAAAAAGCTTGATGATCCGGGTATATTTGTTTTGCCTTGTAAGATAGGAAGATCCGAAGCTTTCGACACACTAGCCGATTTAGGGTCAAGCCTCAACTTGATTCCCTTATCCTTATTCACCGCTCTTAAGCTAGGAAAGTTAGAGGAAACGGAGGTATTGATAGGGCTAGCGGATGGAAGTATTGCCCACCCGGTTGGAATGATTAAGGATGTAGTTGTTCACATAGGAAGGTTAACTATATTAGCGGATTTTCACGTCCTAGACATGGTTAGTGACACTACATGCCCATTATTGGTAGGAAGAGGATTTTTAGCAACCGCTAGTGCCATGATAGATTGCAAGGAATCCAAGATAGCGGTAGGAGAAGGCGATACTTGGTCGGTGTATGATGTTAAGAAGCATAGTTATGATTGTGATGATGAACCAACACCGCATTGGGTAGAGATGAATAGGAGACCATCTAGATATGGACCTTGGATAGAAAGGAACTTCATAGGACCTCAATGCCCATTTTATCTAGAAAATGATTTCGTTGAGAAGACACATTCGGTAGAACAACTCATAGCTAGGGATGAGGAGCTAGATCCCTTTGAGGACCCCTTAGTCTTTAGAAAGATGATTGAGTTCTTGAGCGTAATGCCTATTAATATAGAGTTGAATAAATGGAAAAGAGATGGAGATAAGTATAAATGGAGGTGGGACAAGCTACCTAAAGAAGGTGACGGGTCATGGCATATTAGAATGACCTTGTATGATCCGGATGGAGAAAAGTTTGAAAGGTCATACCACACTAAGGGAACCGATAGGAAGTTGAAACCTAAGTTCGATCCCAAAGATGTTCTCAATGAGGAACTCACCCGAATCACGTAGTAACCCACGACTTTGAGTCTAGCTACAAGACTCGTAAATAAAGAAAAGCGCTTCTTGGGAGGCAACCCATGTTTTGTGTGATTTTTATTTGTTTGATTGTTATTTGCTTCCGTATGCATGTTTTATTTTTATTGTTGGTTGATCATGTTTCTCTACTAAAAAATGGAAATACTTTATTATGTTGTTTAGCCTAGTCTTAACTTCAACCTAGAGGTATTTTTGCAAAAGATAAGTGTAAGGGGAAACCCCAAATATGTTTTTAAGAAACAAACCGATCATGATTCTCCACAATATTTAATGAACATGTATATTCGTATTTGTTATAGTCAAATGCTTGTATTGAGTCATAATGAAGTTTTGCAGGATTTTCCAGGAAGTAGGACAAAGTTTTTCCAGAAATTTTCCGGAAACTTAACATAAGAATTTCTGCAGGTCCATTCTGACGGCGTCAGGGTTTGCTCTTGATGGCGTCAAGAGTTAAAATCTGGAAATTTTACCGGTTTTGTTTTTCTAACGGAGTCTTATAGTTTTTGTGAATTATTAAGTTTTATAATCTCCAGGAAATCTGCAAACTTCATTCCACAAGCATTATATCTTACTTTGTTTTCTAGGATTTAGTAACTTATATAGGATGCCGCCGATTTTACGCGAGGTTGCCTTGTCTACTTTTGTCAGGATTTACAGGTTATTTATGACAAGAAGATGATTTATATTCTGGAAGGGAAGCTTTGATTGTTCGTTTTCTTGGAAGAAGATTTAACCTGGCCAACTAAAATCCATACCGAGCGAATCAGGGGAGTATTTGATTTCATTCTCTTTACTTTTTAACTTTTACATTCTTTACTTGAACATTGGGGACAATGTTCATCTTAAGTGTAAGGGGAGGGTAAAAAGATGATACCTTACATGTGCACTTTCGCTTGAGTTTGTTTTGTTTGATAGTAGATGAGTAATAAAACTATGAGAAATACTTGTTAGTGTAATTTTAGCGCCAAATTTAAAATTTTTTACAACATTTAGGAGTGAAACTTTAGCCATAGCAAGCGTCTCATGGATAGGAGATTGTATGACTAGCACATAACCGTATATTCAGAAAAATTTTCCACCCAAAAATGTGAGGTTCGCCTTTAGATTTGATAGGAAAAGCATTCATTATTAGTGCTTATGAGTGTACCGGTAGCATTTAGATTCTAGAACTTGCGTTAGTGATGCATCCCGAGACCGCTAGTGAGACTACATTCGTGTGGTAGGATTTACTACATGATAAGAGGCATTAGGATCACCCTTGTGTTAAACCCGTATCATAATTACTTGACCATTTAAGTCATATTACTTGGCTAGTTAAGTCAACTAATTTTTCCCACACCTTTAGCGTTGTACTCATTTTTAGTACACGATACCCCTAGTACACCCCTCCGAGCCTATCTTTTCGTTTCTAACTTTGAGCATTTTACTTAAAGGAAGAATTTGTTACACCCCACTTAAATGTACAACCAAATCGCCTTAGCCTTCCGTGTATGCGCTCATTTTTAGTGCATTATTGTTATTTGTTAAACCCTAAGTTAACTTTCTAATTGATTACATGGTTGCTAAGTCGAGTCATATCATTGTACATATTGTTTTGGGACGATTGGGACTCATGGGTAAGAACTTATTTTATGGAGTAATGGGGAAGAACATCACTTATTACCCCCATACGTGCGTTAATCTTAAAAGTGCTCCAAGTGTTTTGATTTTCTTAATTCGAGTCATTAGATTAGTTTAATGTAAAGTATGTAAAGATTCAAGTGTAAGGAGAATTGTCATCCCCTATGATGTATTATTTTAGATGGTAGGGTAAGAGTGTATGCAAAAAAAAAAAAAAAAAAAAAAAAAAAAAAAAAAAAAAAAAAAAAAATCAAGAAAAAGAAAAAAAAATAGAAAAGAAAAAAAAAAAAAAAAAAAAAACATACTGACTACCATCCCGTTTTCATTCTATGTTCATTTTATGTTTTTGTTATTTTTCATTTATTAGCTTAAGTCGAGTCTAGTCTTGGCTTAGCAACGCCATATTGTACATGTAATTTACTAAGATTGTTAACTCGCCACCAGTAAAATTTCCTTTATCCAACAAAACCGTGTAATTCATATCCCTACAGCTAACGTTATAACCCTTTAAAAGACCTCTTTGATAGTTTATCCTAGGTGCTTACGCCATGTGGTGGAGGTTTGATCCTTTCCCAAGCCTATGGTAATCTATTTTGCTATGACATGTAGTGAGAGATATCTTCCATTTCCATAATGTTATATTATTTTATTACACCCGAGAGATGTGAGTATCTAAACACTATTTGTGAGGTGCTTGTGTATGACCTCCGTGCTTGTCTATTGGTCTTTAGTGGAACGATTATTTGTTGTAATTACTTTTATATTAGTGTTAAATGACCCCTAACTTGTCTTTTGAGTAGAATAAAAGCTCATTTGCTTGAGGACAAGCAAATCTCAAGTGTAAGGGTATATGATGAGGCGAAAAATGATCCGTTTTTAGGGGGTCATTCAAGCCCGAATCCAAATTTATTTGATCAAATATTGCCCTAAATCGTTCCTTTTGTGATTTTAGGTGTTTGGAGAGTGAATTCTGGAAAAGAGGCTATTTTGGACGTTTTTGGAGCATAAAGTGAAGAAAACGACAAAGTACCAAAAATCCAAGCTGAAGATACAAGGTGACGGCGTCAAGACCAAAAGCTTGACGGCGTCAGACATGAAGAATTAAATATCGAAGGTGGTGACAGCGTCAGATGTAGAGGTGACGGCGTCAAAGTGGCCAAGAATAAAATACCGAAGGTGGTGACGGCGTCACATAGGCCGTCACAAGTGGATCTAGGGCGTCCGAGGAAGTTTATGGCGGCGATGTGACGGCGTCAGAATTAACTCTTGACGCCGTCATAACGATTTTCCTATATATAGTTTTCTAGTTTTTTCATTAAAAAAAAGGAGAGAAGTTTTGGTGAAACCCTAAAGACGATTTTGGTGCCTCTTTCACAGGTTTTTCAAGGGTTCCAAACCCTTGAGACCTTGCATTGTAATTGAGATAAGTGTACTTTCAATTCAATCAATATGTCTATGTGTTGGTTGTTTATCTTTTGTTCTTATCTTAATTCTACTATGCTAGGCTAGATCTCTCTTGTGTTTGCTTAGATCTAATGAAACCTAGATGTTGATTAGGTGTTGATTACTTGTCTATTCTTGTTTTGAATGAATGATTTATATGTTAGGCTTAAGAAAACTGGCAGATCTCCAAATGGTAACATGCTTGAACGTCTTAAGAAACATGAACCGAGGCGTACTAGGTCTTTATTGGTTGTATTTAATGCATGAGCCACTGTTTACAATCCCTATAGTTGTGCTGGGTCATGGTGTAGGAGGAGATAAGAGCTCATAGAGTTGGGGAGTTATGTATGCCACCCCACGAATGGTATTAAGGAATACAATCCGTCATTCATACAAGTGTAACAAGTAATCAACATGTAAAAGATATCTAGGGAGTAATGAAGTCTAAGTAAACACAATTTCTCCAATTACTGCTCACAACCTTAGTTTATTTAGTTTAATTTCATTTTTATTATTTTATTTTGATTGCATCTTAGCTTTGGGTTAGTTGAATAGCAACTAATTCCGCCCACTCCTTCAAAACCCGAGATTTTACTTGCTTTAATAAAAATATAAAAATACAAAAATAATCATCTCTCACCTCTAGAACTATTAATTAGGTTTTCTAACCCTAGCGACACTATTCCTAAGCTGAACGATCAATCCCCCAGTACTTGTCACTATACTATACTACAACGATCAGGTACACTGCCTGGTGGGGGTTGTAAGCCTCGCGAGATCCCTCGAGAGATAAAGCAAGGTGCGATTCCCACGCATCACCATTGGATGATCAATATTCACACAAAATACACATTTCTTCACTTTAAACAGCATATGGTCACACTTATTAACACTTTTGGCCACTTTGTGTTAAATTGTATATGACTAACTCCAAAAAAACAACACCCATTGTGTGACTAAATCATCACAAACGTCACATTTATTGTATATTCATGTGGCCACAGGACGGGAAATAGTCACACAAAATACACATTTACTTGAATATATCATCTCAAATGTCACATATATTATATATTTATGTGGCCAAAGGTTGAAAAATAGTTACTCTCAAAAAACATTCGTGTGACTATAAAGTGTTTACGGTCACTGATAATGACTAATCCAACAAAACTTGTGCCTAATTTGTCACACATATTCGGGGTTTTGGTTACTCTTTTTCAATGGAAAAGGCCACAAACTCAACAATGTGACCATATGCCACCTACAGTGGCGGGACCTATGGTGACACACAACGAAAAAAACGTGTGTGACTATATGCATATCGTCACACATTTTTGGCGTGACCAATACAACTTTTTGTACCAGTGTGCATGTGCACGTGTCGAAGGTCTCCCTGGAAGCAGTCTCTCTACTCGCGGGTTTTACCTGGGGTAGGGGTAGGATCTGTCTACATTTCTACCTCCCCCATACTCGCTTTTGCGGGATTGGGTATGTTGTTGTTGTGAGTTACTTCCTGTTCAACAACTAGCTTGTTACCAAATGTAAAGCAGTAGTGACGATTAACATGGAAAAACAATCAAGCAAATTTATAAAACCATTCGTTCCAACCCCTCAAACCCTCCGTCACTACAAAATTAGTTTTATTGATGAGCTTGTTCCTTTTATAAATGTAAGTGTTGCTCTTTTCTTCTCCGCAAGCAATACATTCCCAAAGTTTGTTTCCAGACTAGAAACGTCGCTTGAGAAAACTCTAACACGATTTTACCCTCTCACGGGTAGATACGTTGATGAAACTAAGACAATTGATTGCCATGATCAAGGTGCTGAGTTTATACATGCTATAGTTAACATCAAACTGCAAGATATTCTTACTCCAAATGTGGATTCCAAGTTTGTTGATGAGTTCATTCCAACAAAGAAATTCTCCATTGAACAATTCACTGACCCGTTACTTGTTGTTCAAGTGACCATGTTCAAGTGTGGAGGTGTAGCAATTGGCGTAAGTTCTACGCATAAAGTGGTTGATGCCTCCACTTTATGTACATTCTCAAACAAATGGGCTGCTATGAACCGAGAAGAATATAAGAATGAAGTCATAGGGTCTGGTTTCAACCCTACTTCATTATTTCCAGGTCGCTGTTATGGCCCCATTCTGTTCCCACTTATACGTAATGAATTGTCTGGCAAGTTATATATCACAAAGAAACTTTCATTCAGTGAGAGTGAAATATCGATAATGAAAGCAAAGGCCATGACCAACGGAAATACTGCACTCTTCATTTATCAAAGGTACAGTTGGTATCAGCCATCTTTTGGAAGGCTATCACTGCTATTGATAAGGCAACAAACAATAATCCAAGTGATTCTATACTCATCCAGCCAATAAACCTAAGGGGAAAATTTGGGTCCTTAATACCCAAAACATCTTGTGGTAATCTTATAGGGTTTTGTGCCACGGATCATGTGATTGTTGAAACAACCGAAGAACTGGCAGACCATTTAACTCATAACGTCAAAAAAATCATAAATGAGTTCTCAAAGGTTAGCCATTGTAGCAAAGAAGGGGAAACAATGGTTTTAAATTCTCTCACACTAAAAGGCGTTAATATTTCGGAATCAACTGCTATGATTTTTTTAACCAGTTGGTGTAAGTTCCCCTTTTATGAAGCGGACTTTGGTTTCGGAAAACCGACTTGGGAAGCCCCCGCATCTCTGGCTATAAAAAATTCAGCATGTTTGATGGACGATGCACAAGGCAATGGAGTCGATGCACACATCCTTTTGGAAGTTAAAGACGTCCCTTATTTTGAAGAAGCTCTAAAAGTTGTCCTGTTTTCTGCAAAACTTGAATATTATCAATACATGTGTTTAATGATCTGTTATTTATTTTGTTGACGTGTAACTTTTGCTTGGGGTCTTTTTGCATCCTTATGTAAGTCAATATCAGTGTGTTATTATTGTGTACTTTGGTTTCAGGCAATGAGTGCATTTATTTTTATGCTTTATTCAGTTGAAATTGGTTAGTTTAAAACATGTCATTTTGCAGTTTTCTGTTGAGGAAAAAAGGTTGTACAGAATATATATCTTTTTTTTTGAACGGCAACTTTATTAAAAACAAAACAAAAACAATAGCAAGACGCTAGATTACAAAGAAATCAAAAAGGGGTGTTGCAACCAACTATCCCACTTGAATTTAAAACTACCCCTAGCATTACACCAACAAAAAGAGCGAAGCGCGATATCATCAAAAATGGAGTCTTTGCGAGGCTTCTTACTCGCAAAAAGATATTGATTCCGATAGGTCCATAAACTCCACCACGTAACGTAAAAGATCCCTTCCAAGATAATCTTCAGCTTAGAACCAAGGCGAATCGTATTGAACCAAACAAGCCATTCAGCATATGAAGTAAAATTTGGCACTCCCACATTCCACCAATGACAAACTAAACTCATCACATCTTTAGCCAAAGAACAATTAAAGAACAAATGAGACGAATCTTCTACATGCGACTCACAAATAGGATACGAAAGAGGATCAGAAACAACACCTCTTAACGCCAGATTTACACGGGTAGGCAAGCGATCTAAAGCAAGCTTCCAAGCGAAAATGTTAATTTTAATCGGGACAACATTAACCCACCTCGTAGGAACATTCACTTTTGGAAGAAAAAACTCATCCAACAAATTCCTAATGTCCTTAACACGAAAAATCCCGTCTCCATTCAAATCACAAATCCATCTATCATTTGAAGAAGACAAAATAACAGAATCAAGCATAGAAACTAGTTGCTGAAGCTGGTGATCTTCAACACCACCTCTAACAGAACGCCGGAAAGAAGCTACAATAGACTGAAGTTTAGCATCCACTGAAATATCAATATCCGTTTCTAAAGCGAACAATCGTGGAAAAGAATCAGCTAGAGGGGTATTATCAAGCCACCGGTCTTTCCAGAAACGAGTATATAACCCATTACCAATCATTATCTTACAATGAGAAAAAATGTCAATACCTTGCACCTTGAGCGAATAAAACTCTTTAAGAATAGACTTCCAAATCGAAGGGTATGTCACATTAGAAGTAGAATGACTATAACCATGAGTGGCCGAAATAAATTTACACCAAAGAGAATTATCACCAGAAATAAAACGCCAAACCCATTTTGCAATAAGACCCCTATTAAGAGCAAAAAAACTCGAAACCCCAAGACCTCCGAATTTCTTAGCTGCCAGAACCTTAAGCCACTTGACCCATACTATCTTACGATCTCCTTCTTGAATACCATTAAAGAAGTTACTACGAAGGTTTTCCATCTTGTTGAGAACTGATTTTGGAACTTTAAACAATGACAAATTATAAATCGGTGTAGAACCAAGCACTGATTTAAGAAGAGTTAAACAACCACCTATCGAGAGAGTTTTAAGTTTCCAAATGGAGAGCCGTTTCTTGAGTTTATGTATAGTCTCATCCCAAGACTTAACCAAAGACATGTTTCCTCCTACCATGATTCCCAAATAATTAAATGGAGTTTTCAACACCGAACAACCAATTCGCGTGGCCGCTTCAGAAACAGTTGGCTCATGCACCCCCAAACCAAGAATGTGACTTTTCTTGAGGTTGATCGACATCCCTGAAAGTAAAGCAAAGCACTTGAGGATATTCAAAATACCTTTTAAATTTTGATTAGACTAATCTCCCATAAAAATCACATCGTCTGCATAAAAGAGGTGGGAAATCGTGAGATCATCATCTATACGTAACCCAAAAAAAACACCCACATCAATCGCACGGTTAAGGGAAAGATGTAAAGACTCCATAATCAAAATGAACAAAAACGGGGCAAGAGGATCACCCTGTTTCAATCCCTATGGAATTGAAACTCCGAGGTAGGACTGCCATTCACCAGAATTGAAGCTTTGCCCGAATTAAGACTACCTTGAATCCAAGATCTCCATCGAGTCCCAAAACCAAAAGCGTTAAGGACATCATCTAGGTAATCCCATCTAACTGAATCGTAAGCTTTAGCAAAATCCACCTTGAGAAACATAGCCTGTTGGTGTTTATGTTTACATCTCGCAAGGATCTCGTTCAAAATAAAAGGACCATCTAGAATTTGACGGTTGGGAAGGAAAGCTGTTTGCACATTAGATATAAGATCGGAGATAACAAAAGATAACCGAGTATCAACTATTTTGGTAATAACCTTATAAAGACTCCCAATAAGACTAATGGGCCTAAATTCGCTGACCAGCTTCGGATCTAAAGATTTAGGAATGAGGGTAACAAAAGAAGAATTACAACCTGTTGCAAAGGTCCCATGCTCAAAAAACCATTTGACTGCAATACAGAAATCCGGGTCGATAACTCCCCAAAATTTGCGAAAAAACTCAAAAGTGAATCCGTCCGGACCTGGCGATTTGTTCTCACCACACCCCCAGACGGCTTTACGAATTTCTTCATCTGAAACCGCTGATTCCAAATCAGCGATCTGATCAATAGATAACCGATTTGGGAATCTAAAATTTATACTGCCCCTTCGTGTACCCGGATCATTAAATCTCTCTTCAAAGTGATAACTAAATTCCTCTTTAACGCAAGAGGGATCATCCACCCAAACACCATCAATCATAATACCTTTTACAGAAAGGTTAGCACATTTCCTGTTAATCCTTCATGGGAAAACTTAGTGTTCTCATCTCCTTCTATAGCCCAACGAACTTTCGCCTTTTGAACAAAATCAATATTATTCGAAGAGTTTAAGTCATGTAATTGTTTCATAGTTTCCATACGAGAAAGCAAAACATCATCAGTAACACCCCCTTGATCTAAGATTTTATCAATATCACACAACTTCTTCTTGATATCCTTAATACAACTCGATTGAACACTTTTAAAATCAGCCACCCATTTACGAATCTCCTTCTTTAAACATTGAAGTTTTTTCTTGAATCTAATCATCCCATTACTATCAACAAAATTAAAAGAATTCCAGCTAGAATTAACCAATTGATCAAAACCAGGAATCGATAACCAAGAATGATAGAAACGAAATGGAGTAGGCCCAAAATCTGTCAAATTCTCCCTAAGAATAATAGGACGATGATCCGAAAGGTGACGATCTAAACAAACAACAGATATGTGAGGGAAACTAGTAAAAATACCATCAGACACCAAAAAGCGGTCGAGTTTACTCATTTTGGATGCCGAAGGATGAGCCCAAGTGAAAGAAAAACCTTCTAACTGAACTTCATTGAGACCAGTATTAGAAATAAAAGAGTTGAACAAACGGGCACCTTGAGCATGAAAAGTAGACCCCCATCTCTCCTCTTTACAATGGACTTCGTTAAAATCACCAAGAACAATACAATCCCCTCTCCACTGAGAAATAAGCGACGCAATGTAATCCCACAATTGACGTTTAGCAGCGACTGGTTGAGGAGCATATATGGATATAATGAGGATCTGAATCTTCTTAGGAATCCACATACTATATAACGCAACGAAATTATCAGATATAATATGATGGTGTTTCTGGAAAATATTTGAATCCCACACGCACAAAATTCCGCCTGACAATCCTAAAGCTTCACTCTCAACATGAGCAAATTGATAATTACCCCAAAAGTATTTAATCTCCAAATCACTAAAAAAACTCCTTTTTAGTTTCTTGAAGAGTCAAAAACTAATTTTATGCTTATTAGCTATTAATAGATCAATAGGTTGATATACACTTAGGCATCGTTTGGGTTGTAGGCAGCAATTACTAGAGGTGCAAATGTCGACAGAGATAGAGAAGATGATGAGTATAAAGGTGTATGAAGAAGGAATACACAGAGGAAGGCAATGTGGTATGACAAGAAACAGAGGGATATACGCAATATGTTGTGGAGAAAGAGGGAATGATTTCCTAAATTACCCTGATTGGTGAGTTTGTCTATTCTCGCATCTATGGTTGAGTCCAAACAAGTCCTTCTCATGCTCCTGTAATTGTCCTCATTTTGCCGCAAGTGGCTGTACAAATGACCCCGGAAACTGACTGGATATGGACAATCAAAAAAAGACCAAGCATAATCAAACAACAGCAAATTCGTTTTTGTGGTACCTTGAAATTGTCAATACATGTATTGACGAAAATGTAATCAACTAAGAAGAACCCACAAGGATTCTGCTCGTTTTAAATATCAAGAAACCTCTTCTTGCTAAAAATAAAACAAAATAGCCGTTTATGTCATCGCCAACAGATGGTTCAAATGTTCAATTGTTCAGTGTAGCAGACTTACATCAAAATGAAGTACACTAAAGATGGTTAAAACTTAAGTGACCATATTATAAACAATGTTTCAAACCAGTGATAGTTTAGAGCATGTTTAAAAACATACAAATGTTATTGAAATCCATTAAACACGAGAATTCCTAAGAACCATCAAACACTATGACAAAGATAATGGAATGCTACTGAAAGATAAATTCATACATCAATGCTCTCTCATCTTGATTGCCTTCATGAGTATCAAACTTTAGCACTTTGTCGAAGAACTGAAATGCCTCCTTCGATTAACTGGAAAAACAAAACAGGAAGTGAGTAAATATACGCTCATTGTTTAAGGTGGGAATTAAATATACGCTCTTGTGTAGAAGATAAAGGGTTACATTGTCGACACTTTATAATCCTGATTAAAAAAAAAAAAAAAAAAAAAAAAAAAAAAACACTAAGGCGGTGTACAACTGATACAGGTCATGTAGAAATTAAGGCGGAGGAACTCTTTTCTTTTTACCAAACTAAGGAAACGATACCTAAACAAACATGATGCACATCCAGTAAGATCAGAAGGCAATCATCATTATAAATAAAGAATAGATATCAGAAGGCAGAAGTAACTATATGGTCTAAACAATGTACTGTGTAAAAATAAATGACCGTGAAATAACAATGTACGGAGTAATAATTAGAACACACTATACCGTTCCTCTTGTTACTCTTGGCTTGCCTCTTTCTCTTCTTACTTAGTATATGATGAGGCGAAAAATGATCCGTTTTTAGGGGGTCATTTAAGCCCGAATCCGACTTTATTTGATCAAATATTGCCCTGAATCGTTCCTTTTGTGATTTTAGGTACTTGGAGAGTGAATTCTGGAAAAGAAGCCATTTTGGACGTTTTTGGAGCATAAAAGTGAAGAAAAAGGCAAAGTATCAATTTTCCATGCTGGAAACACTAGGTGACGGCGTCAAGAGTTACACCCTGACGGCGTCAGACATCAAGAATAAAATACCGTAGTTGATGACGGCGTCAAAGTGCCAAGAATAAAATACCGTAGGTGGTGACGGCGTCACACAGGCCGTCATAAGTAGATCAAGGCCGTCCAAGGAAGTATTTGGCGGTGAGGTGACGGCGTCACATGGTTGTCTTGACGCCGTCAGCCCAGTTTTCCTATATATAGTTTTCTAGTTTTTACATTAAAAAGAGAGAGAAGTTTTGGAGAAACCCTAAAGACGAATTTGGTGCAACTTTTACAGGTTTTTCAAGGGTTCCAAACCCTTGATACCTTGCATTGTAATTGAGATAAGTGTTCTTCTAATTCAATCAATATGTCTATGTGTTGGTTGTCTATATCTTGTTCTTATCTCAATTCCATTATGCTAGGCTAGATCTCTCTTGTGTTTGCTTAGATCTAATGAAACCTAGATATTGATTATGTGTTGATTACTTGTTTATTCTTGTTCTTGGATGAATGATTTTATATGTTAGGCTTAAGAAAACTGGCAGATCTCCAAATGGTAACATGCTTGAACGTCTTAAGAAACATGAACCGAGGCGTACTAGGTCTTTATTGGTTGTATTTAATGCATGAGCCACTGTTTACAATCCCTATAGTTATGCTGGGTCATGGTGTAGGAGGAGATAAGAGCTCATAGAATTGGGGAGTTATGTATGCCACCCCATGAATGGTATTAAGGAATACGATCCGTCATCCATGCAATTATAACAAGTAATTAACGTGTAAAAGATATCTAGGGAGTAGTGAAATCTAAGTAAACACATTTTCTCCAATTACTGCTCACAAACTTAGTATAAATTAGTTTAATTTCATTTTTAGTATTTTATTTTGATTGCATCTTAGCTATGGGTTAGTTGAATAGCAACTAATTCCACCCACTCTTTCAAAACCCGAGATTTCAATTGCTTTCTAAAAAACATAAAAATACAAAAATAATCATCCCTCACCTTTAGAACTAGTGATTTAGGCTTTCTAATCCTAGCGACACTATTCCTAAGCTGAACGATCAATCCCCCGGTACTTGTCACTATACTATACTACAACGATCAGGTACACTGCCTGGTGGGGGTTGTAAGCTTCTCGAGATCCCTCGAGAGGTAAAGCCTGTTGCGATTCCCACGCATCAGTATACTATGTGAAAAACGAAAAGACCTTGAAATAAGGTCATAACTGGAAACCACTTTAATAATTCATTTGCTATTCTTTAGGCGTCTCATTTTCTTCTGTTTCCTGTTGAGATGTGGAGATAGGGGTCTCGTTTCCTTCAGTTTCCCATTGATATGTGGAGATACAAGGCTCTTCAAAAACATAGGTGCACTTATATATTCACCAATCTGAGACACACGTATATCTTGATGAAGAGACGAACTGTTTTCTGGAATGTAATTGAGTGAGTGTACAACATCCTACTTCATCTCAGGATTATACGGGAGTAGTTGCCAAGAATGTTCTTCATTGGAGTTTCTCTTTACCCACGTGTCCCAGGGGATATGGTCAATGCGAAATATGCACAGACATTCTTCAAAAATCCCTAGTCTGTTATGACAATCCCATACATATCTGGTGTCATCAGGTTGAGGGATTTCCTTAAATTCCTCACTACATAAATCGAAAGAAAGTATCACTCTCTTCTTGTTACAGTCACCCAAAAACCAATGAAGCGCCCCATTGCATAAAATACCATCACTGTCGTTAGGATCATTAAAAGTATACTTGACTTCTCCAATAGTTTTCCAAATATTTGATTTCAATGTTAACACTTGAAACTTGAGTTGTTGGTCATCTGTCATGATACCAACAACAAGCTTGTAATCATCCGTGGATGAATCATAACCGAACCCCCAACATAATTTCCACCTATACCTGTGAGGAATACCAATAATGGTTTGAAGTCTTTTAACCTCTCTGGTGGAAGGATTGGTGACCAAAAATTCAGCAACATTAGGAGAGATGCAAACAAGGCCATTGGAGGAACCAATAATATAACAAACATACAACCTCGGATCAGTTATATCTATTAATCTTGGCATAACGATTCTTCTATGTCCAAGTTGTTCACGATTCTTGTTGTAAGTATGGGTCAAATGAGATTTGACAAAAAGATTACTAGAGATCAAATTATACCATGACTAACAAATGCTTTTGCATCGGAGTATATCCTTAACATCCAATCTTAAAAGTATATTCTCAATTACATCCAACACAGCAACCATCTCTGTCATTCAAACTCTAACTTAGTCGAATGGAAACAGCGAGCAGCATCCTAGGTTTTGCAAATAGTCCCAAGCCCATGACAAAGCCCACTTCAATAGTCCCGAGTGAAATTAACTAATTAAGGCTCAAACTTATATTTAGCAATTAACTTATCTTTTTTAAAAACTTCAAGTAGCTTTTTAACACGTCTCAACTTCCAACTAAAAGTATGCTCAATTTAGCCAAACATACTCATAATATAAGCTTGGATTCCATCTTCTATCTACAATTATAAACTAGAAACAGGAACCTATATCTAAAGATGTGTTTCACAAAGTAGCTAATTCTTAAAATTATAATTATAAAGTGACATGATTAATTGATTATCCATCAACAAATTCACAGCCATTCTCCCATCCACTTCACAACTTAATTGGTAGCATTCCTTCCACTACTTGTTGGCCATGACACTTCTTAAGTTGGGAAACATGAAAAACATGAGTATTTGACTAGTGTTTGGGCAGTTGCTGTTAGATTATGGACATTATTTTAGTAGTCGTATGTTAGGATCGAACTCGAGATCACAGGATTGCACACTTTATGTATGAGAGTTAAAGTTTAATAATTAAATGTAAAAGTTTATATTTAATTATTTATTACACAAATATATATAATGATTATTTAGTATTTAAGATAAATGACTAATGATCATTAGACGAATATAAGGAAAGAATGTGTATGATTAATTGGTATGTCAAGAAGCATCCGGAAGCCCCCTTGGGCCTAGATCCGATCGGCCAACCCAAAAGGAGGGCACCTCCTTTGTTTTCTTGAGCTCCAAGTTTCATACACTATATATACAAGGCTAAGGGTTAAAGGTTTGTATCTCTTGTGCACACACACAAACCCTAAACTTGTTTTTCTCTCCTTGTTTTTCTTGTAGTCGATCAAACAAACACCCTTAAAGGGTTGATCGATTTTCTTCATTAAACAAAAGGTTTTGGTTTAATTTTGTGTTCTAAAAACTAGCATTTACTTTAATTCGTTAATAGTACCTGTGTACAAGAACGTGATTCAAACATACTTTTGTTTGATTCTTGGATTGAATTACAAAAGAGGTAAGGGGTAATTCTTATAATCCACATAAACCCTAATTGGGGTTCTTGAATTGAAGATTGCAATTGATTCTTGTTCGGGCTAGAATCACAAAGGTATGTTTACTATTTATTATTGATTAATTAATTATATGTTATATGATCTTGTTATAATTGCTTCCGCTATGCTCACTGATGTGTTTGGTTTATTTTATATGAATGTCATGATATTATAATTCCAACAGTGGTATCAGAGAGCCGTTATAATGTGTAATTAATTATCGAAACGCATAAAAATTGAATCTTGATTCGTTTAGTTACATGTTTTTATGGTTTTTTTGATTCCTAACCCTAATTTTTTTAATTGGGTCGATTTAGACCTTTTAGGGTTTTAGGGTTTTGGTTTTGATTTTTTTTTAATATGATTAGAAACCCTAGGATGTCATGTAATTGGTTATGCGTTTTAGTAAACGATCTTGGTGCAATATGTTAATTGTTAAGCTTAATCCATGAAAAAATGCATATTTGCATGGATTTTATATTGTGTGATAATTTAAATGGTTTAAATTGTATATATGAATTAATGGTTAAGTTATATCGAAACATGTAAATTTATTAATAGATGTCGAATTGGGGAAGACTCCAATATTAAGTAATCAATTATGTGCTATGTGATATTTGTTTAGTTTTGGCTTACGCAATCGATTTATCGATGTATGTGGCTATTTTTCCTAGAAGAAGAAAGCCTTAATTGAATAAATACGTTATACACCTAGATTTGATTATTAATATGACTATTGAATAAGATTTGCATGTGGCTACATGTTTTATACATATTTAATTGTTATGTTATGTATATGTTTATTTAGTTGTTTTATTTTTTACTTTATATTACTTGTTTTTGTTTATTATTATGTTAGACATGTTTATAAACGAAAAGGGTAATTTTTTGAATAGAAAAATAATACGGACTAAATAAATGGCGAAATTGTTTTGGTTTTAAGAGTAAATTTCAAAGGATTGGTTGATTGATGTTTTTGTACATAGTGTGCGAAAGGCGGACCGAAGGTTGCCATCCAATGTACTTGTAGAGAGGGGTTTTTAAAGCTCATGCACCTACCGGTTCTCTACAACTGCTTGGTTGCCGACTCTAGACTTACCTATATCACTATATTACGTACACTGTCATCTTAAGGGTGAATTCACCACAATTCCACAATGATTATCCGAAACACTAAGCCTTAGGGCTTATGAAAAAGTACGATATAAGTGGATGATAATTGTTGGTAATTCTTTAATTGGTGAACCCGATACCTCAATCAAAACTTTGTTATTTTACTCTTAGTAAATTGGTAATAAAAATGTTTTATAAAACCAATGTTATGAAGTTGTATGCATGCTTCTTCATACATTATTTTGATTACACGTCAAAATTTAATACCCTTATAAAATTAAGTCGAATGCCATCTAATTAAGAACACTTGAAGTTGTAATTTACGTCATGTGAGAACTTGGCGAGATTGCAATGGAGAGGTAAATTTCATAAATTCATTGCTAGCAGATCAACTGATGTGATGGATTTGTGAGTTTGCAGTTTTTAAGTTAGACGACTTAAATTGAGTAGGAAGTTAGATCTTGGACTCAAGGCATTAAGATGGGGATCAAACATGCTTACAATACAAAAGTTTTGTGATTGTAAATCCCATAAATCTAGGAATTGCAATTTGATATTGGCAATTATTGTTCGACAATTACCTTGTTAAATACTATCATTACTAGCAGATCAACTGATGTAATGGTACTATGTCAATTTGGATCCTAGCTTTAAGAAAATACTACGGTTTATATGAATATTTACCAATGGGTATTTTATTTTCTTAAAGATCTAATTATCGAAAATACTAAAATTGAATTTTGTAATTCGTTTTAATGTATTAATGCAATGTTCAAACCGTAAACGTATTTTGGGCTTTGGTAAATTGATCTAGTTCTGTTTTAAAACAAATGTTTGATTAAGAAATATTTACTTAAAAGACAAAAGAAGTCTCCTTTCTATGAAGGAAGAGTGAGACACAATCCTATTCCCTTTCATGAATGAGACAGGATAATAGGAATATTAGATATGTCTAAATTCTAATATAACTCATAGCAAATTTTTAATAGTTAAGAAAATTGCGTACATTTTTCATAGAGATTTCATCATCCTCATTCGGTGATTAAATTCTTAGTAACAAATATGATATTTGGTTAACAGAAAATTATGTATGACATTTTATGAGTTATTATAATTAGAAGCTAGACTAATTACTGCAAAATGTTTAAAGACAAACTAGTTGTTTTAACTATTTTAAAGGTGCTACATACATTGTAGGATGGTAGACCTATTAAGGAAGAAATTGCATGCTCAATTTTCAAGTTAATAGCATTTGGTGGATAGTCCATCATTTACGTAGTAGAATACACTTTTTAATGCATAAGTAATTGTTACGAATGGACATTTAAAGGTCTGGGAAAGTTAAAGACACAATATTTGTTTTCACTGGATAGGAAACATTTACAGTGTTGTCAAATTCAGTGGGAGTATTGTGTACTTATCACTGAATAAGGAATTATTGTAATGATCTTTAATTCAGTGGGAGTTACAAGCTTTGACATCTTGGTAGCTAAAGATAATTACTTTCCAAGTGTAGACACTCATACTTTTAAGGACAGTCTTGTACGTTTCCTTACTAGACATTGTTGTTTTACATATACTTGTTATGCTAAAATATATGACACAATCATATTGAACACATAAACAAATGCATGGCATGTTGTTTATCAACTATATGAGGTTGTTCCATGCACAAGTGGGAGAAATGTTATCTTTAATGTGTGCAAGAAACAACTCATAAAGATATGATTTAATGGATTCTCTTGACTACAAGGTAAGAGAATAATGTTCTAATATTAATTCTAGAAACACTTGGTGTTACAATTTATGTTATGTGAAAGATTAGCTAGATTGCAACAACAAGGTGAATTTCATATTTCATTACTAGCAGATCAACTGATGTAATTGAACTATGAGAATTTGCAGTTTCTAAATTAGAATAATGTTCTGATATGAATTATACTAGGCTAATTCAAGAAACGCTTGGTGTTACAATTTATGTTATGTGAGAGCTTAACTAGATTGCAACAACAAGGTGAATTTCATATTTTCATTACTAGCAGATTAACTGATGTAATTGAACTATGAGAATTTGCAGTTTCTAAATTAGATACCTATTAGAACATGTGTCAATATGATATCAAGACTACTTTAATTTATAGATTTATGAATTCATGGAATGACATAAATTAATTAAGTAATCTAATGCTACTTCAATCTGAATATTTATGTGTTCTTGGAATGACATAAATAAATGAAGAAATAATGTTATTTACATTATTGTGAAGTAATAAATTAACTTGAAATTACTATTGAAACCAAAAGATGATGTTCATAATTACTTTAGTTAAACATGTTTATGTTTCATTATAAAGATATAAACATAGAGTCTTTTAATTGTTACAAGACTTATAATAAAGTAAGACGTTATCTTGTTGTGTTTTTTAATTAAGACATATACATGAAGTTATTAAATTGTTAAATGACTTATAACGTATAGTGGGATTATAACAGTTTATGTTTTCTTGTAAAGACATGGACATGAAGTGACTTTGTAAAACGTACTTGCGTTATAAAGCATGTAATTGGCTTGAATATTATTATACCATTAAAATGAATTAGTTGGTAAATAGACAAGTCAAAAGGAATATGGTTATCTTTAATATTGTTAGATTGTCTTACAATATTAATACTAATGAAATACCAAATGTTTATGGTATGTTCAGTTAGGAAAATCAAACTTTTGTTATATTGTTTGATTAAAGATAACTATGACTTCTTTTCTTTCAAAAGTTTTCAAGGTTAAAATATTGAGTATGACTTGGACATATTTAATAAAACTCCAATCTAGAAGATTAATAAGACATCATCATATGATGGAATGTGATGAATGTGATGAATCACATTAAGTCTTAAATTGAAGTTCTAAATTTGTTTAACTGCTTATGAAGAGGTTATTAACAAAGTTAAGTCATGAACTATCAATAAGTATTTGTAATATCCCAAAAGAGAATATTGTATTGTTGCTTTATTTGCTAAGTATTTAAAGATAGTCTTTAAATTGCTAAAAGCAAGTGGGAGTTTTGATCTTTAAAAGAAAAAATTACAAGATACATAATCTTCTAAAATACACTAGTAAATATCATGATGAAGTTTGACATTTGAATGTTAAATCTCAGCATGATAATAAAGTTTGACATTTAAATGTTAAATCTCAAGATGATGGAATTATCATTCATAGAATAGTAATATATCTCAGATATTTGATTAATATGCTGAGGGCTATGATTTACAGGATTATTGAAAATCTGATAATCATTACGATACATTACCAAATATGAAATTGGGTAAAGTATACATGATATGAATGATTAAGATGCTGTCCATAAAGATAATCAATTTTAGAAACTTGGTTTATCTTAATAGTTAGACTAGAAAATGAAGATGAGTTTCTTCAAAGATTAGGTAACTCTTGTGGTTTAAATCTTTGTATAGAAATCATATGGACAATATTGTGCACGTATTTAATGCATGTTTTATGACAAGATTATTAATCACACTTAAGCAATTAACTATGATTGAATATTCTATTATAAAAACATTAAATATATATAAAGATTATGATTGTCATATTTATGAAATTGACAATAGAATATCAAAACTCTTTCTTGAGTGATTACTTGAGCGAGGACGATAAGTAATCAAAAGAAGTTTATGAATTCAAATAAATCTTTGAAAGTGTACAAGGTGCAATAATCCATGGATGGATAAATGCATGCATCTAGAAGATTACTCTTATGTTTAATTATTAAATTCATGTTTTGATTTATAATTGAAATAAGATAATTTCTAAGTATTCCTAAAAGCTAGTGGGAGTATTATGTTTAATTTCTTAAATCATATATGTTGTAGAACATATAAAAGGTAACATTCCATATAAGTTAAAAGTTAAGTCTTAGTTTGGAATGAAACTTTACTTGAAAGATTTAGAAAATAAGACATACAACCTTGGAATCAATGTTTATTGTTGAAACATGTGCGGTAAATAAATCTAATATAACATGATATATTATTTAGAAAGTCTAAATAGATATGTATGACATGAATAAAATCTAAGTATGACTCAAAGATTTTTATGTATACCATGTTTTGTTGTATCATGCTTGATTACAAGATGATTTGGCAATATTAATATCTAATTAAAAGTTATTAGATAACTTGTGTAATATTCTAAAAAGAATATGTTTGATTATAGAATTACATCCTAAATCTGGAACAGCTTCCAAATTCTATAGATGAACAAATTTTCAATTGTTGTGAAAATTGTCATAGCTAACAAACTTGAAAGTTTGAAGGGTATCAAACATTACACAATAGATATTAAGGTTTACGGGAAGTTTTAATAGCATATTGTTGTTGCATACAATGATGCTAATGAAATTGAGATGACACTCAATACTAGTTATGGTAAAGATTTCATCTTTGACTATATGTACTAGTTGTGCTTAATAAAAGCATAGTTGCATTATACATTAAGAGAATAAGAATACTTTAAACTTTAAAATGTTTAGAAGTTTGATTATCATAAATTGGTGGTTAAGGATGTCACACATGTTATGAAATATTATATGGCATAATCAAAATTGTTGAGTATGCACATATAAGAACTTCAATAGTTGAATTCTTGAAATAAGTATTCTTAAAATTTCGATAGATCAAAGTTGGATGATTTATGCCTTGTCAACAAGTATGAATGTCATTACTTGAGACATAATTCATCAACAAGAGTTATCATGCATTGATCTATTTAGTATTTGGATAAGGGATGTTAAACAATTATTATAATAAATTTAAATACATGGTATGTTTAATTTATAATAAATTGTATCCTATATTTGTATGTTTAATCCATGAATAAATGTTATTCTAAATTGTCCGTTGTCAGTTTATAATATGGGAATATTATTGAATCAAGACAAATCTGAAGGTTGGTATAATATACATAAAGTATATTGATGCGTAGTCATGCCATTTCAGATGATATTCAATGATACCGAATATATGACTTATCCCAACTACATGATGTTACTTTATGGATCTTGTCATTAAGTGTTGGACCTTAGATATCACAACTTTATCACAAATATAGAAGATTAGAAGAAGAAAGATGGTGACTTGGTGACTTATATGTGATTCGTATATATATAGAGAGAGAGATGGAAATGAGAGCTTTTATTCAAAGAAAACACACACAAATACACACACAAGCACACACCTCAAATGACTCATTTGAGGTGTTTATATAGTTAGACATATGACACCCTAATGGGCTTGGATGGGCTTGGTCATGGATTGGACTTTTACATTAAGTATGGACTAGTTGTAATACATAACTTATAACCTATTAGATTAGTCCAAACCATAAGCCCATTGACTATTCTATTGTAATCTACGACACATTACAAAGTTACATGTATTAGAATGACCATCACTTCTAAATACATATTTTTAATGCTAACAATCTCCCCCTAAGGGGTGGTCATTCGAATGATGCTCCACGTGATTAGGTCTTCTATGTTCTTTGTTGTTGACCATTGTGTGTCGTAGTAGAATAGTCATTAGTCTTTGTTCCTTCATGCTTTATGATCTTTGATAACTGATTTTTCATCGTTCTTTGTTCCTTTGTGATGTGGAGTTATCTGCCATTCGTCACTTCTGCGTCTGTGGTGGTTGTTTGCCATTCCAACATGCTCATACATCTTTGGACTTTGATATTCATATGCACGTAGTTCCCTTTCTTTCACTTTGATCTTTAGTCTTTATACTTTGTAGATTCTTCTTTTTGGAGTAGAATCTTTCTTTGAACTTTGTGATGTAAAGATCTTTGAGGGAGCTTTCTTTAACTTCCAGATGTATGTACGAGCATGCGGAATCTGTCGCCATGGAGATGAAGTGTCCCTGCATATAAACAGTTAGCAATAAAACATCCGGTACTTACAGATAAGAATTAGAGATCGTCAACAGCATAGTGTGAATACTCCTTTTAACCCTTACCAAGGCCGTTCCCATGTCAGATACTCTCGAGAGAGCTTACAAGACCTACTTAGTAGCTCAATGACTGGGTGAGTCGCTGGGGATCACTCCACGACTGTAGACCGTTTGAAACCACCGCGAACACTAAGCGTAACCCATAAAGAATTACCGAAGTGACCTGCTGTCAGGGCTGCTTGATGTTGACCCTGGCAGGAATTTCCATTCAATCACTGAGAATCACAAAAGTGAATCCTCTTATAAATGTTCTGGCAGATTGCTAAGATCTGCGTAGGACTCTAAAGTTTACATCTGGCGTCCTTATTGTTGAACAACCAGTGTAGAAATATCATGTGTTCCTATGAGATCTTTTGATGAATCTCTGGGCTCTAGACTCGATAAGTGCACATTTGGTTTCCTATGCGGAGATTAGGGAGAGGTCTCCTGCTTCAATATCAACCATCTCTAAGAGACAGGTCGATAGATTACACCGGTTCCCCGTGAGAATGAAACAAGCTCTTTTAAGAGAACTTGAGTGGTTAAGAAGGTTTAGTGCAGTGCGTCACTGGGTCCATGACGTCTTTGTCTTCAATACCAGTGTCACCATAGTAACAACCAGTAGCATACGAATTGTACCCGGTGTCTGCCCTAAGGTTGAACATATGGAGGGCTATTTCTTTTCACCCTTTTTCATAACTTTTCTTTTTAATTCTTCAACCCCTTCTTTCTCCTTTCTCATTTTCTCCTTTTTTCAATCATATCTAAGGACTTCTAATTCTAATCTATTGGATTTGTCCTTGGGTAGATCCCTCCGGCTCTGGCGGATCATAGGACGGTTTTCCCTAACCTTAGTCACCTTATAACTCCATGACTATCCTATCATTTCCATGAAACCGTTTATTGAAAATCTCTCAAAGTGTTTATGATAATAAAACACATTGTTGTTACCACTTCGAGAGTTTTGCAATTTTGAAGGACTCCCCCTTCACATGTGCTCATGAATTTTTTAAGAAATTTGCACATGCGTGAGGAGTTTGCACTTTTTGAATTGATCCACTTTCACTGAACATGACCGATTCGAGACACGCTTACATCACTAGTTAGACTAACTTGAAGTTATTACCCGTCCTGGTCAAATCCAAAGAAAGTCTCTCGATACGGTACATTCTACTCAGACAAGTCCTATTCGAGACACGCTTACATCACTAGTTAGACTAGCTTGAAATTATTACCCGTCCAAGACAAGTCTTTTCGATTACTGACATATTAAGTTTCGTCAATTCATTGGTACTTTCTGAGTCGAGCTCTTTTGAGATTCAGTCACACTCTTTAAACATCTTTGATCACATTTTAATCATGTCTTCTCCCCCTCAAAAATAGCATATCGTGATATTTTTGATATCAACTGATTAGGAAAAAAGCTTCTTGGAGAGATAGACAGATTTCATTTTGCATGAATTCGGAACAATTTTTGTTATAGAAATACTCCCCCTCAAAACTCGCATATTTTTTTGATAAATGTTAAACTTTTTAAAGTTTAGAGGGAAGGAGTCGTCTTGAAGCAAAATTCTGAAAGAGAAAGAAGTTTCAGATTTGTTGAATTTTGCATCAAGGTTTTTTGAAAAACAAAAACTTCTCTTTGTTTGAATAGGAATGTCGCACTGAGGCGTACAACAGTGTCCATTTTTAGGATAAGTGCACTTTGTTGATGAAAATCATTTTTGCGTAACACTTTCCTTTCTTTGAAAACTTGAGTTGTGCACTGTAAGGTGTACACAAATCATTTTGATGATGAGCACCGATTTTGATAGATTTTGAAAATCTTATTGAAAAATCTTGAAAAGGTGGTGCTCAAAATGTAAGAGAATTTTGAAAATCTAATTTATCATTAGATCAACAATCATGGTCTTGAGCTTAAAGATTTTGAAAGTTTTTCTAAAGAAAACTCAAGCCAGATAAGTGTTTGGTTTTTGTTTTAGGATAGGTGCTCGAAAAAAATTTGAAATCTATGTTTTGATTAAGCACTTTCCTTTCTTTGAAACACGGGTCCTGAACTGATATGTCCAAAAGCCATCGTGAAGAAACTTTTGAGAAACGACATGTATTTAGAAAAACATTTTAAAGAACTCCCGTTCAAGCATCTGTACATGTCCGTATCATTATTGAATGACATTTCTAGAAACGTACAGAATATTGATTTATACGAGAGACATGTCGTGAGAAGAATATTTTTGAATTTTTTGTTTTATATTGTTTTTGTATTTTTTGAAATTTTATATTTTTGTATTTTGTTTTTGTTTTTATAAAAGAAATGGAAAATCAAAAATAGAAGATTGAAAGAATGATTTTATAGAATTTACAGAATTTGAACCCTCTGAAGAACTGGGTTCTGAGATAGTTGAAGCACCTGCAACCAAAGACGAAGAGGTTTCACAAATAACAGTGTTAGAAGTACATGAATCATCACTCAGCGGGTGTTGAATATCAACGGTTGTAATGCTTTCTACTTCCTTATCCTGAAGGTTATCAATATTATTTGTCTTGGTGCAACTATCAAAAATCTTTCCTGTGGGAATCCATCTAAGACCAACTGTTTCAAAAACTTTCCCGGTAGGAATCCACCTAAGGTAAGATCTAGATGTAGTTTTCTTATCAGATGCAGCGGAAGTCTCAGTCTTGGAAAAACTACATTCTTTAGATATCCACCTATTAGGTTTCTTAACCTCTTGCTTCTTATCAACGGGTTTGTTTCGGTTTGGTGTCTTAGTGGATTGTGTCTTGACACTTGATTTTCCTTTCTTGAAAAATTGTGCAATACATGCATCGTGATTAGCTGAAAAAACACAGTTTTGACATGTAGGACAGACAAATTCAACATTCTTGTTTAACACAGCAACTGTAACTTTGTCACTACAGTCTTTTGGAAATAGTTTGTTGTTCGAAGAGACTTTGGAATTCTTTGTGTTGCATTCTATATTCCTAGCATTCTCTTTTGTGCAACTACTCTTAGATGCACTCCATTCCCTAGTAGTTTGTAGATTGTACCTAGGTAATGGTTTACTACTACTAGTAGTGCTTTGGAATCTTGTAGAATTCATCACACTAGGTTTTACACCTAAAATTCCGTCTTTTCGAATTTGTGTCTTTTTCCTAGCTTCCTCTAGATGGTGATTTTGGACCATGTCATTAGAACCAACAGATTCCTTTACGGATTTTGTAGTCACATTAGGTATACTATTCCTAGAAGAGCCAGGTGCACTCACATTTGTGTTTCTTTCAACAACCAATTTTCGTTTTTCAACACTCTTTACCATTTCCTTTTTCTTGAGCAAGGGTTGTGGAGTGACTGGTTTTGACAAATCCTTGTTCTCATCGACTTTAGGAGCAAACCGTGAAATTGACATTTTTGGTTTTTCAACCGTTTTTGAAACATTTGGTTTCTCCGAAGTCGATGGTTTTGCAAACTTAGTATCCAAACCCTTCCCTTTTATACTTACAAGCTGAGCTCTCAAAAGATCATGTTGTTCTTTCATGTCCTTGTAGGCATGCTCATACGACAATTTGTCATACTTGCATTCCTCTGATTTTCGATCAAGTTGTTTGAAAAATGACATGTTTTCTTTTTCAAGTTTTACAAGAGCATTTTCATATTTGGAAACAATTTCAGAGGTCTCAGCTCTCAGTCTTTCATCGTCTTGAACAGAATATGTTTGTAAAATGATGGACATAATATCAGTGGTCATAACAGCTTCGAAGAGAGAATCATTCAGGTTTTCCAAAACATTTATGTTTTCACGAGTATCATTAGCTTCGTTTACCAGGGATTTGTGGTCCTTGACAAAGTCGGCCGTTTCTTTTAAGAAAGCTCGTTCAAAATGGATTACCCTCGCACTGATGTTATTCAGTGGGATAGTAATTTCGTTTTCAAAAACTTTTTTCTGCTCAATATGAAAACTGGAATGCCAGTTGTTAATATTGATTGTAGTTTTAGAAGCAACAATATTTTGAAGTTCTTGAATTCTCTTTTTAACGTCATCCAGAATTTCTCTAGCCTCACTTGTATTAAAAGTGTTGTTAGAGGACATTTGTTCGATTTTTGAAAGAGATTTGGAAACAACTTTCTTTTTAGACAAGAATTTCGCGAATGGTCGTTTTATGGAAAACACAGATGGTTCTGTTTGTGGAACAAAAGTAATTCCCGAAAGTTTGTTCAATTTGTTGTAATCAATGGGTTTCAAATCCTTTTGTTTCATTTTAGTAATGCTCTCTTCGACATGTTCTATCGTTTGCACAGAATCCCGAACAACGGGAGGATCATGTTTGGTGTAAATCATATTACCATTATACAAAACATTCTGTTCTTGCTGAGTTTTCTTGAGATTACTCGGGGTGTTGTTACCAAGAGCCACTTTATGTTTCGTATGGTAAACCGGATTAGTTTGATTTGAAATCATTTTCATTGTTTGACTTGACTGACCCGATTTAACCACTAATTCTTCTAAATGAGCAATCATGTGTTCTGACTCTACGATTTCGGCCAAAAGTTTGTCTTCTTTCTTTGCAAAGTCCTTTTTCAACTCATCCCTTTCTTTTTCAAGATTGGTATAAGCTGTTTTTTGTTTAGAAAGTTGGTTTTGTAAATCAGAAATTTACGCGTTTAAAGATTTTATCTTTTTGAAAGAATTAACATCAAGTGTATCAAACTTGAGTTGCAATTGTTTTTCCCTTGAAACGGAATTTTGATAACCAGTTTCTAATTCAGACAATCTTTTGTTATGAAACTCAAAAGCTTTAGCGTTTTCCTTGTAACTCTCAAGCTCAGCGGTCAATTTAACATTCGCGGCCTTAACATCGCGATTGACCTTTTTCACTTTTTCGATTTCAATACCACAGTTATTTAATAATGATTCAAATAAAGCACGTGTTTCCTCATCATTCTCAGCATGCTGTGAAACGAAGCCTCCATTATGATTCACATCTGGAGTTGCTGAAGGAGTATTGCTACTACTTGGTGTGTCCAGGTATGTATCATAAGTGGGTGCTAGCTTCTCAGAATGTTGTTCCTCATGAGGAGACATATCAAATATATCATTATTGTGACATGTGTTGAAGTTGGATACCTCAGATGGTGCATTGGTGTCATAAACAGGAAGTGTATCAGAATTCGTGTCATACTTAGCTTCCTGGAGATTCGCCATGAATATGCAGTTCGCATCGATATCCTCTCTCTCTTCCATGTCATCCATAAGAGCCATAAAATCATTCTCCTCTGCGTTCAACTGAAACCCTGCCTGAACCTTTTGTGCCAACATCACTGCTTTCTGCAAGTACTCTAGATCTTTCTTGTTTGGCTTAGTAGGACAGTTCCTTGCCATATGACCTACACCCTGACAGTTGAAACACTTTACCGGATTACCCTGATTCACATTTCCTAAATTCCCAACTACTGGAGCTGCAACATTTCTATTCTGATTACCCAGTGCCTGATTACCAACATTCTGACCCCTCTGATTTCCAACAAACTGACCCAACTGATTCCCTGCATACTGACCATACTGATTTGCTGCATTCTGATTCCCCATGTTAATTCCAGTAGCATATCCTTGCTGATTCCCATAAACTCCAACCATTTGGCCTCTATTGCCCATATTGAAACTCGGCTGAGCAATCTGCTTGTTGCGAGTGTTCGATGAAATCCTTTGGTTGTTGTTTGTTGGTGTAGAATAACGTCCTTGGAATGCCTTTGACAGAAAAGCAAACGCTTGGGTCAATGCTGCAGAAGCTTCATCATTTTCAGTGAATTCTGGTTCTTGGAATTGTTGGTATTGTTGTTGTGGAATAACATGTTGTTGTTGTTGTGGGTAGAACTGTTGTTGGTAGACCGGTGTTGGTTGTTGAACGTATGATGGTTGCAAGTAGTTGTGAGTGGAAGATGATGATGATTGTTGTGTGTTTACTGGTAGCGGTGTTGGTGTAGTAGCAATTAATGCGAGAGGATCATGATTCTTTGCCAATCTTTCTTTCCTTCATTAGCCTCAGCTTGGTTTTGCTTCAAAAAGTCATAGAGTTGATATGTAAATCCTTTGTTTGATTGACAATTGTAACATAACGACCCCATTCTTCTGGAAGGTTATTGATGAATTTGATGTTTGTTGCAATTGTTCGAGGTGTCAACTTGTTTCTGATTAACTCATTCATCAAAGTGCAAAACCTTGTGTAGTAGGATTCAATCTGTTCCCCTTTAGTGGATGTGAAATTCTCCCATTCAGTAAGAAGTTTGTTCTCAACGTCTTGTTGTCCAATCTCTGTTCCATGACACATCCTTCTAAAACGTTCCCACATAGCATAAGCAGTTTCACAGTTGTCGACTGCAGCAAAGATCTCCCATGGTAATCCAAGTTGGATTAAATGCATTGCCATATCATCAGCGGCGATCTGCTTCTTGTCTTCCTCTGTGTAATCTGCTTCTGTTTGTTCACGCACGAATGGTTGAGTAGGAGGTGTTGAATTTGTATTACCTTCAATTTGAACTTGTCTTGGCTTGAATGGACCATTTGTAATGGAGTTGATCATTAATTTACCATCAGGCTTTGTTTTGATGTAACGAAGCATGCGGCTTGTCCATGGGAGATATCCACCTTTTTCAAGCATCGGAGGTCGGTTTTCCGCACCGGCTGCATGAATATCTTGCTGAGTAGCCATTGATGAAGTGTAGATGGATAAAGTTGATTCTCGGATCGTTTCAACGAAGTAGGAGTTGTGTTTAGTGTAAGTTGATGCAAGTTTTTATGGTGAAAAATTTGATCTGGAGCCTTAAAACCTCAATAACTTCCGTTCGGAGTGGATTTGGGCCTCGAAGCTTGGCTTGAATAATAAATTATTCAACGTGTCCTTCTTCTCGGTCTCGCGGTCGTTTTGACAGCTGATTCGTCAAAAACGGAGTTACGGTTCAAAAGTTATGGCCGTTTGAAGTTTGATTGTCAAAAAGTCAAATTCTTACGCGTAAAGCTTGATTTTACGCGTAAACCTTCAATAATCTTACTCGTAAGATATTATGCGTAACCTTTAAGTTATGCGTAAGATCAAAAGTTATGCGTAAACAATAGTGTTTATGCGTAGACTTTGATTTTACGCGTAAACTTAGAGTTTATGCGTAAGAATGTTACGCGTAAGGTTTTTTCAACCAAATTGATCTCTCAAACTTATCCAAGCTTGAAAGATATCCCGTGTCGAAGTATTCCACAAACTTATCCAAGTCAGGAAAGTACTGAGTAATCTCTGATCGTTGAAGAAAACTTATACGTAGGATCTTATGCGTAGAAAAACTTATGCGTAGAATCTTACGCGTAGAACTTATGCGTAGGAACTTAAGCGTAAGATCTTCACTTATGCGTAGGATTTAGGCGTAGACTTCCAACTAACGCGTAAAAACAGGGTTTTGACCGGAGTTACGCGTAAGAAAAGGGTTTTGACCTTAGTTACGCGTAAGAAAAGGGTTTTAGGCCAAAATTTATGCGTAAAAAGGATAGAAAGTACTGTTCACAGCTGTAGATTCGTACTATTCACCCAAGTTACGCGTAAAGTGACCAGAAAGCTTGAAAAATCCGATTTTTTCAACCAAAAACACTTTTTCCACTTGTTTCTTTTGATCAAATCTTTCCCAAAACACTTAGAAACACTAAAACTTCAATAAAGACAACAACTTTAACACTAAAACTTGTAAAAATCAAACCTTTTTTTGAAGAAAAAGTACACAAATGAATGAAAAGTGTAACTTTTTAACAAAAAACTTGATAAAAACACTCCTAAATCATTGTTAGGCGATTGATACCACTTGTTGGACCTTAGATATCACAACTTTATCACAAATATAGAAGATTAGAAGAAGAAAGATGGTGACTTGGTGACTTATATGTGATTCGTATATATATATAGAGAGAGATGGAAATGAGAGCTTTTATTCAAAGAAAACACACACAAATACACACACGAGCACACACCTCAAATGACTCATTTGAGGTGTTTATATAGTTAGACATATGACACCCTAATGGGCTTGGATGGGCTTGGTCATGGATTGGACTTTTACATTAAGTATGGACTAGTTGTAATACATAACTTATAACCTATTAGATTAGTCCAAACCATAAGCCCATTGACTATTCTATTGTAATCTACGACACATTACAAAGTTACATGTATTAGAATGACCATCACTTCTAAATACATATTTTTAATGCTAACATTAAGTAAATCATGAGAAGTTATCCTCAGACTTGAGATACAAGATAAGTGTCATGAATGTAGTACATTTTTGTGGAACAACTTAACGCTATACGTAACTGGTAGTCATAAGGGTTGTTTTCGGAAGTGTTACAAAGTTTGTGGGTTTTGCTTGTAGTCAAGATAGAATTTGTTCCTTCAAATTAATTTTTGGAGTTTAATACCGCTGGGCCCCTCGTAGGGTTGTCAAGATGTTTGCATGGCCGTGCCCAAGATCTCTCCTGAATATGTTCAGAAGATTTGGTAATCTTGATCAATCACAAACAACGAGAAACAGAATGGTTAATTAAGGAATGACTTTAATCCATATCCTTATTAACATGGTATGAGAAACAAAAGGATAATAATAATGAGAAATCATTAAAAGGTTTTTCCAGGAGCTTTACTCGAGATCGTACTAGAGGCATCAAAGTATTGCTAGACGCTAACCGATGTGATTACACTATTAAAATATGTCCAATTGGAGCTGTTAGATTATGGACATTATTTTAGTAGTCGTATGTTAGGATCGAACTCGAGATCACGGGATTGCACACTTTACGTATGAGAGTTAAAGTTTAATAATTAAATGTAAAAGTTTATATTTAATTATTTATTACACAAATATATATAATGATTATTTAGTATTTAAGATAAATGACTAACGATCATTAGACGAATATAAGGAAAGAATGTGTATGATTAATTGGTAAGTCAAGAAGCATCCGGAAGCCCCCTTGGGCCTAGATCCGATCGGCCAACCCAAAAGGAGGGCACCTCCTTTGTTTTCTTGAGCTCCAAGTTTCATACACTATATATACAAGGCTAAGGGTTAAAGGTTTGTATCTCTTGTGCACACACACAAACCCTAAATTTGTTTTTCTCTCCTTGTTTTTCTTGTAGTCGATCAAACAAACACACTTAAAGGGTTGATCGATTTTCTTCATTAAACAAAAGGTTTTGGTTTAATTTTGTGTTCTAAAAACTAGCATTTACTTTAATTCGTTAATAGTACGTGTGTACAAGAACGTGATTCAAACATACTTTTGTTTGATTCTTGGATTGAATTACAAAAGAGGTAAGGGGTAATTCTTATAATCCACATATACCCTAATTAGGGTTCTTGAATTGAAGATTGCAATTGATTCTTGTTCGGGCTAGAATCACAAAGGTATGTTTACTATTTATTATTGATTAATTAATTACATGTTATATGATCTTGTTATAATTGCTTCCGCTATGCTCACTTGATGTGTTTAATTTATTTTATATGAATGTCATGATATTATAATTCCAACAGTTGCAGCTTGTGCCAGGTGTATTATTATACATGGCCACAAATCTTAAGGGCATCAAAATGTACACAGTATAAAATGTTAAAATGTAACATTATATTGTAAATATATGTTACAATTGAAGCTATAACATTAGAAAAATTATATTTTTTGTTTTAACAGTTGATACTATTACATATAATATTTGTACATAGTTTCTGCTAGCTCAGCCACTCCCTGTTATTATCAACATAAACAAACAACAAGAACAAAAACCTCTAGGAATAATAGATTTGATTTGAACCATAATAAAAATTTGCATCATCACACACATATGATAAGCCAACATCTGGTCAAGTACAAGATCTACAACAAATTAATTTCCAACAAGTGATAATTTTTTGGGGGTTCTAAAATTGGTTTCTATGGCTGCATCTCGATTCTCGAGTGCTAAGATGGAGAAGAAGATGATGATGGAGGAGATGACAAGAGTAGTCACAACACAAAACAAATTGTGGAGGAACAGTTTGAGGGGCAGCCAGAGGAAGGATCGCCTGAATTGTAGAGGCTAGGGTTTAGAACCAGATCTTAACTTTGTGAAGGAATGTGCTTTGCATGGGATTGTAACAATTTATACCCTTTTTCCAATGGCTAACTGGATTCTTTAATAAAGAACATGGAGAATTTGAAGTGAAATTTTCTTATACAAAAGTGAATTCTTTGAAATACAAACCATGTAAATTCTAGAGAGTCGAGATATAGGGTGCGTTTAGTGAGAGGAAAACACCTTTGTTTTCTTAAAAAATGTTTTGTAGAAAATAGAGATCGCGTTCAAATAAGTGTTTTATAACAATTTTTTTTGCAAAACACAAATATCTTATTTCTTAACTTAACAAGAAAAATTACAAAACAAATTTTAGTTGTTTTCTTTATTTTCCTTTATAACCCACAACACTCGCTCCTTTTCTTCAAAATAGAAAATGGAAGCACAACTAAACACGTTTTTTATATTTTCAAATTTTAAGTGTTTTGTGGAGATAAATTTTCCTTCCAAATTTTTACAAAATTAGAGACAATAAATAAGAGAATTTTTTCTCCAACTAAATTAAAGGCACCCATAGTATTTCTCCGTGTTCCATATTCTTGGTTCTACCAAACTAAGGAATTGTACCCATTTCCATTTCTCTCTTTCATCCGCCGCTACCAAACATCCACAAAAAGTATATCAATCTTGAAAATGGTATATGTTCAAAAAAGAGAATACAAAAGATGGTATGACGATGGTGACTACATATTTTGCTCCTATACCTAAATACTTTTGGATTATAGTTAGCCGTAGGTATTAAATATTAATCATATAAAAGACGACGTGCTGTACTATACATGCTGTTATTAATTTTAGTTAGCCCGTGGGTATTATTAATCATATAAAAAGGTGACGCGCTGTGCGTGTGCTTTACTTTTTGGGATTATAGTTAGCCCGAGTTATTAATTTGTAATTTTCAAAAGAAAAAGTTATTAATTTGTATAAAAATACACACATGGTTTCAATTTCTATTGAAAACGCTTGCATGATTATGGATGCATGTTACTAGTAGCATATTAGTTAATAATCCCTTGAATCAGTATTCAGTAGGTATAGTCAAAAAGAAACTGCCGTTCCCCCCCCCCCCCCCCCCCCCCCCAACAAAAAAAAAAAAAAAAAAAAAAAAAAACTAATAATCATTAAAAAAAAAAAAAGTGTTAAGTTATAAATACCAACCCGATAAGTTATTTCTTCTTCAACTAGCTTATTACCAAGTGTATAGCAGTGATGATGATGAACATTGAAAAACAATCTTGCAAACTTATAAAACCCTTGGTTCCAACTCCACAAACCCTTCGACACTACAAAATTAGCTTTCTCGACGAGCTTGCTCCTTTTATAAACGTAAGTGTTGTTCTTTTCTTCTCCGAAAATAACAATGCAATCCCAAAGTTTGTTTCCAGGCTAGAAACATCGCTTGAGAAAATTTTAACATGGTTTTACCCTCTTGCGGGTAGATATGTGGATAAAACAAAGACAATTGACTGCAATGATCAAGGTGCCGAGTTTATACATGCCAAAGTTGACATCAAAATGCAAGATATTCTTGCTCCCGGTGTGGATATTAATTAGTTTGTCGATGAATTCATTCCACACAATAAATTAGCCGTTGAGCAATTCACTGACCCGTTACTTGCAATTCAAGTAACCACGTTCAAGTGTGGAGGTGTTGCCCTTGGTGCAAGTACTGCGCACAAGATTGCCGATGCCTCCACTCTAAGCACATTCCTAAATGAATGGGCTGCTATGAACCGAGAAGAAAATGAGATCGAATTCTCTGGGCCTGGTTTCAACTCTCCTTCATTATTTCCTGGTCGTTATTATGGCCGTTCAGTTCCGCTACCACTTATACGTGATGAGTTGTCAAGCAAGTTATATATCAGAAAAAAAGTTTCATTCAGTGAGAGTGAAATATCTATATTGAAACACTCTTCATTTGTCAAAGGTGCAGTTGGTAATAGCCATCATTTGGAAGGCTTTCATTTCTGTTGCTAATGCAACAAACGATAAGCCAAGTGAGTCTACTATACTTGTTCAGCCAGTAGACCTAAGGGGGAAAACGGCATCCTTAATTCCCAAAAAAACTTGTGGGAATCTAGTAGGATTATGTGCCACAGATGCTCGTATGGTTGAAACAACCGAAGAACTGGCACATCGTTTATCTCATAATGTCAAGAAAACCATTAATAACCTCTCAAAGGTTAACCACTGTAGTGAAGAAGGACAAACAACGATTTTGAACTCTTTCACACTAAAAGACGTTGAAATTTGGGAATCAACGAATGTGATCTCTTTAACTAGTTGGTGTAAGTTCCCCTTTTATCAAGCTGACTTTGGTTTCGGTAAACCAACCTGGGTAGCCCCTGGATGCCTACCTCTACAAAACTATGCATGTTTAATGGACGACGCACAAGGCAATGGAGTGGATGCGCACGTCTTTTTGGAAGTTAAAAACGCCCCTTATTTCGAAGAAGCATTAAAAGTTGATCGTTTTTTGTGCAAAACATGAATGTTTGTATGTGTGTTGGGTGAATGTTCTCTTCTGTATTTCTCGACTTGAAAGCTTTGATTGGCTCTATTTGTAACCATATCTCTACCATCAATAAGGAAAATCAATTTACTTAAAATCATAGAAAACAAGGGAAGTAGATTTTCAAAATACCCTTTAAAAGAAAAGTAGAACGGTACCCGCGCAATGCGGCGGCGGGTACCATGTGATTATAGTTTCCGTTATTTGGTTACACGTTTATTTGTCTTTGCGCTTTATAAGTAGAGATATTAGATATGGTTAAGGCAAATAATTTTAGTTTAAACGACCAACCGCTTCCTAACAAACTTACTAACCAACTTGGATCCTAACAAATTAATTTTGAAATCTTTCTATAATAAGTAAGAAAAAAGTCTGAATTTTAAGCCTGTCTAATTATATAATAGTCCCAAATGCATTATAATGTAGTATAAATATTTCAAAATATTATTAATCATAGAACTAAAACAAAAAATTTACTCTACCACTTTTGCCTTTCTTTTACATCACCATCACGGATAACGTACCATTCTATAACCAATATAACTCTTTTTCCGCCATTCCATAAAAAAAAAATAAATAAATAAATAATGCAATAGACTTCATGTTGCCGTTGCTTTACACTGGTGTTAGACTACTAATTAATTAATTATTGTCCCTTATAATGTATACATGATATGAAATATAGTTGATGTAAAAAATTTAAGAATTTCTGATTAGAAAATAGAATTGATAAATCTAAAAAATACAATCTTTTAGAAAATAACCTACTTTTGTGGATTTGATACCCATTTTCAAATACTAAACCCAATAATCAAACATTATATATTGGGATTGATAGTCATTCCATTATTCCAAACCCTTACCAAACGCCCCACCCTTTTGGTGTCTTGGTTGGAGATGATTGAATACTATTTTGGTTGTCTAGTGTAAAACTTAGGGTGTGTTTGTTTCATTTAGATGTTTTATGTCTGAATCTGACTACCACATCTTACTAGTAAGAGGTGGCTAGAATGTCTAAATCTAAACGAAATAATATTATTTGTTTTTGTATAATTGTCCGAATAATTTTAAGTGCTCGTTTCTGCAATTTATTTAAGTAACTTATGTAAATATGAAACAAGACTTTTTATCATAAATATAACATAGTTAATAAATCATCAAATATATTATATTAACATGAGTCTTCAATCTCACTTATCCAGTAAGAGGCAGTAAGACAAGTCTCTCACCTCTTAGTGAGTAAGATGTTATATGTCTAATTGGATCTGACTTAAAAGAAAAAAACAAACAAGCAAAACGTTTGCCCACCTCTTACTGGTAAGAGTAAGAGGAGGTAAGAGGGCTAGTAAGACTTAAAAAAAAAAAAAAAAAAAAAAAAAAAAAAAAAAAACCCTTAATCTTTAACCAAGACACAAATACAACTTTAGAGCATGCAAATATTAGTTCGGGTCTTACAATGAGTCAAAGAAAGTATGCAATAGACCTTCTCAAACATGTTGATTCTCTTGATCTAAAGCCTGTGGCCACACCTATGGATCCAATAGTCAAACTCAATGACATAGATGGTGACCTCCTTCCTAATCCTACCCAATACGAAACTAATGTTGGCAAATTACTTTACCTCACCGTTACAAGACCTGATCTCTCCTTTACAGTCCAAGCACTCAGTCAATATTCTCATAGTCCAAGGACACCACATCTTTAGGCACTCCATAGAGTTCTCAGATACATCAAACTTTGCCCAGTCCAAGGTATATTCTTTCTAACCCAAAATACCATGGAATTAGCTACCTATTGTGATAGTGATTGGGCCAGTTGCTCCACCATAAAAAGATTTGTATCAGACTTTGCTATATTCCTAGGCAATAGTCTTATCTCATGGCAGTCCAAGAAATAATCAGTGGTCTCAAGGTCTTCAACTGAAGTTGAGTATAGGGCTTTAGCATATAGCACTTGTGAAATCTCATGGCTCAAATGCCTACTACTTGATCTGGGGATTCAAATACCTACACCATCATTAACCATGTGTCATAATGCTTCAACCATAGCCTTAGCCAACAATCCAGTTCAACATGCAAGAACCAAGCATATAGAAATAGATTGTCACTTTGTTAGGGACTAGATTAGAAGTGGCCAACTCAAACCTGTCTTTGTCCCTTCACTAGCACAAATAGTAGATATCTTAACCAAAGGGCTGAGCAAATATCTCCATTACAAATGTTTATCCAAGTTGAGGATCTGTGATCCTTACACAATGCCAACTTGGGGGGGGGGGGGGGGTGGTTAAGGGAGCTACTAAGCTGTCCCAAGATATGAAGTCAAAGATAGCAGTCCATGTCAATGAAGCAGTTACTCAATCTAGTGGTACAATGCTCAATACAAGAAGACATACTCCTCACAAGATGATGATTACACTAAGAAGAAGTCTTATTCCAGGTGATGTAATGTAGCTTAGCTGGTTAATTAGTTATGTAGTTAGTTTGACTTTAGCTTTGACTATTATTCATGTAGTCTATAAATACAGACATTGTATCCTCATTTCAGTTTAATGGAAACACATATTTCATTCACTCTATTCATTTCTCTCTGAATTCAAATAGTAATGATCTTTGGTGTAAGGTGGTAAAAGCTATTCACGGGTTGATGGTGGCCTCAAGATACTATGATAATGGGCTGAGCAAAGGTCTTTCGGAAGACATTATCTGGTTTAGTCATAGATAAATATGGCTTTAAATCTTCCAATTCCCGATGAGGCGAAAAATGAACCGTTTTTAGGGGGTCATTTTAGCCCGGATTCGAATTTATTTGATCAAATAATGCCCTAAATCGTTCCTTTTGTCATTTTAGGTACTTTTGGAGTGAATTCTGGAAAAGGAAACATTTTGGACATTTTTGGAGCATAAAAGTGAAGAAAACAGCAAAGTCTTAATTTTCCTTGCTGGGAACAGTACCTGACGGCGTCAAGAGTTCTTATGTGACGGCGTCAAGAGTAATACAAGAGGTGGAAGTGGATAAAGTCCGTGACGATCCAGAAGAGTTTTACACTAGGGACATGACGGCGTCACCATAGGCCGTCATGGTCCAAATAAGAGTGACGGCCCAGAGTAGAATTGTACATGACGGCGTCAAAAGTGGATCTAGGCAATCCGATTTCATTATGGGCGGCGAGTTGACGGCGTCATAATTTCCTTCTTGACGCCGTCACCCTGTAAAATCTATATATAGTTTTGCAATTTTCATTGATTAAAGAGGAACAATTAGGGTGTAACTTTGGAGAGAAACCCTAGTACGAATATTACAGCCTTTTCAAGGGTTTTTACCCTTTGAAACCTTTCATGTTCAATTGAGATAAGTACTCTTTCAATTCATTCAATATGTCTATGTGTTGTTTGAATATATCTTACACTTGTCTTGAATTTAACATGCTTGGCTAGATCTCTTGTGTGTTTGCTTAGATGTAGTGAAACCTAGACGTTAATTATGGGTTGATTGTTTGTTTATAGTTGTTACGGATGATTGTATTCAATGTTAGACTTAAGAAAACTGGCAGACTTCCATTGGTGACATGCTTGAACATCTTAAGAAACATGATCAGAGGTGTACTATGATTTTTGGTTGTATTTAATGTGTAGGAGAATTCTAATGATCCCATGTTAGGAGCTTCTAACGGCTCGACATAGGAGTGAAGTAGGATCCTATAGAGTTAGGGAATATTGTACACGGCCCTACGACTAGTATTAAGGAATACGACCCGTCATCCATGCAATTGTAACAAACTATCAACCTGTAAAAGATATCTAGGGAGTAATGAAACCTAAGTAAACACAACTTTCCCTATTATTGTTCACACCACTAGTTTAATTAGATTTCATTTCATTTTTGTTATTTTATTTTGATTGCATCTTAGTTATTGGGTTAGTTGATTAGCAACTAATTCCGCCCACTCTTCCAAAACCGAGATTTTTATTTTCTTTTATAAAAACATAAAAATACAAGAAGAATCATCTCTCACCTCTAGACCTAGTTTTTAGGCTTTATAATCCTAGCGACACTATTCCTGAGTTGAACGATCAATCCCCCGGTACTTGTCACTATACTATACTACAACGATCAGGTACACTGCCTGGTGGGGGTTGTAAGCTTCTCGAGATCCCTCGAAAGGTAAAGCCTGGTGCGATTACCACGTATCAAGTTTTTGGCGCCGCAGCCCGGGGAATAGTTATTGTCTAGGTTAGGATTTCTTTTTATTAGGTCTACTTGCTAGATTCCTTTCTAGTAAGATTTTATTTTTATTTTTAGGTTTTCCTTAGTCTATCTTTTTCTTCGTGTCTTTGTTAGTAAATTAAATTCATTGACTATTCCGTTGACCATTATGGAAAACGCGAATCCACCCCTTTCTCCTAAAGAAGTGGCTTTGTTGCGTGAACAAATTGAGAATGGGATTAGGGAACTTAGGGAGCTTAATAGGTTGATTAATGTTGAGCTTGACCATGCATTTAGTGACCTAGCGACCGCCTTGTATTCAAATAAGGACCTAGGAACTAAAGATTTTGAGGATGTTTTTGAGGAACTTGAGGAAGGGGAGATAGATCCAAAGCTAGATGACTATTTCAATCTATACGCCACTAAGGAGGAGATTGCGTACTATAAATATCTTATTGATAATCCTCGACCTCCTTTCACTAGAATTGAACCTAAGATAAAGAGAGGCGATCCTAAGAATGCAAAAATACCATGTATGATTGGGTATAAACATATTGATAATGCTTACATTGATTTTAAATCCCCAATCAACATTATGTCCTCAAGTGTCTATAATGATATAGTGAAAACAAGACTTGGACCTAGAAGAAACCCCAAATACCCCGGTGGAGTTTGTAACTTTGTCGGGAGAATTAAAGGTTTACATGTCTTTCTTGGGAACTTTACTTATATCACTGATTTTATGGTAGTTGAAGACCTAGCTAGTGTCATTGATTGTCGCTTATCCCATGTTGTGCTTGGTAAACCATTTGTTGAAGAATCCAAGTTAGAATATGATGAGATAGAAGGGACAATCCGATTTGCTAGTGAAACCGATAGGATCACATATAAAATGCCTAATAGAATGAAGGAATTTCGTTTTGTGCCTCGATTTGACATGGATAACATTGGTGCTTTTGAGGACATCAATGAAGAGGATAAGAAAAAGGGCATGGACTATGTATGGGAGAAGAAGAGCCTTTTCTATAAGGATTGCTTGACTTTAGGACCAAAATATAAAGTTGATAAGGAATTTGCCAATAGAATTATAGGAGCAATTAAGAAGAAGGTGGTTGGTCTCTATAAAGAACATTTACAATCGGTGAATGAGACCAACGATGAGGTCACGTAATTGCCCATGACCTTGAGTCTAGCTACAAGACTCGTAAATAAAGAAAAGCGCTTCTTGGGAGGCAACCCATGTTTTGTGTGATTTTTATTTGTTTGATTCTTATTTGCTTCCGTATGCATGCTTTCATTTTATTGTTGGTAGATCTTGTTTCAAAACTAAAATTGTGAAAATGCTTTATTTTGTCGTTTAACTTCGTCTTAACTTCATACAAAGGTATTTCGCAAAAGATAAGTGTAAGGGGAAACCCCAAATTTGTTTTTAAGAACGAAATTGATCATGATTCTCCACAATATTAAATGGACATGTGTATTAGTATTTGTTAGATTCAAATGCTTGTATCGAGTCATAATGATGTTTTGCAGGATTTTCCAGGAAGTAGGACATAAGTTTTTCCAGAAATTTTCTGGAAACTTAACGTAAAGATTTCTGCAGGTCACTTCTGACGGCATCAGGAGTTAACTCCTGACGGCGTCATGTGTAAAATTCTGGAAATTTTGCTAGTTTTGTTTTTCTAACGGAGTCTTGAAGTTTTTGTTAATTCTTTAGTTTTATAAACTCCAGGAAGTCTGCAAACATTCATTCCACAAGCATTGTATCTTAATTTGCTTTCTAGGATTTGTTACTATATATAGATTGCCGCCGATTTTACGCGAGGTTGCCTTGTTTGTTTTCTCAAGGTTTAACAGGTTATGTATGACAAGAAGATGATTTATTTTTCTGGAAGGGAAGCTTTGAATGTTCATTTTTCTTGGAGGAAGATCTAACCTTGTTACCACACTATCCACACCGAACGAATCAGGGGAGTATTTGATTTCATTCTTTTACCCTTTTCACTTTTACATTCTTTAATTGAACATTGGGGACAATGTTCATCCTAAGTGTAAGGGGAGGGTAAATGATGATACCTTATAGGATACACTTGCACTTGAGTTTGTTTGTTTGATGGTAGGTGTGTAATAAAACTATGAGAAATACTTGTTAGTGTAATTTTAGCGCCAAATTTAAATTTTTTTTTACAACATTTAGGAGTGAAACTTTAGCCATAGCAAGCGTCTCATGGATAGGAGTCGTATGACTAGCACAAAACCGTACCATTCAGAAAAATTTTCCACCCAAATATGTGAGGTTCGCCTATAGATTTGATAGGATAAGCATTCATTATTAGTGCTTATGAGTGTACCGGTAGCATTTAGATTCTAGAACTTGCGTTAGTGATGTATCCCGAGACCGCTAGTGAGACTACATTCGTGTAGTAGGATTTACTACATGATAAGAGGCATTAGGATCACCCTTGTGTTAAACCCGTATCATAATTACTTGACCATTTAAGTCATATTACTTGGCTAGTAAAGTCAACTAATTTTTCCCACACCTTAGCGTTGTACTCATTTTTAGTACACGAAACCCCTAGTACACCCCTCCGAGCCTATCTTTTCGTTTCTAACTTTAAGCATCTTACTTAAAGGAAGAATTTGTTACAACTCACTTAAATGTACACCCAAATCACCTTAGCCTGCCATGTATGCACTCATCTTTAGTGCATTATTGTTACATGTTTAAACCCTTAGTTAATTATCTAATTGATTACATGGTTGCTAAGTCGAGTCATATCCTTGTACATATTGTTTTGGGACGATTGGGACTCATGGGTAAAGTACTTGTGTTATAGAGTAATGGGGAAGAACATCATATTATTACCCCCATATGTGCGTTAATCTTAAAAAGTACTCCAAGTGTTTTGATTATCTTGATTCGAGTCATTAGATTAGTTTATTGTAAAGTATGTAAAAATTCAAGTGTAAGGGGAATGTTCATTCCCTATGATGTATTATTTTGGATGGTATGTAAGAGTGTATGCAAAAAAAATAATAATAATAAAAAAATAATAATAAATAAATAAATAAATAAAAAAAGAGAAAAACATACGGACTACCATCTCGTTTCATTCTATGTTTGTTTTTTGTTTTTGTTATTTTTCATTTATTAGCTTAAGTCGAGTCTAGTCTTGGCTTAGCAACGCCATATTGTACATGTAATTAACCAAGATGATTAACTCGCCACCAGTAAAGATTGCCTTTATCTAACAAAACCGTGTATTCCATATCCCTACACCTAACGTTATAACCCTTTGAAAGACCTCTTTGATAGTTTATCCTGGGTGCTTACGCCATGTGGTGGAGGTTTGATCCTTTCCCAAGCCTATGGTAATCTATTTTGCTATGACAGGTAGTGAGAAATGTTTTCCATTTCCATATTGTGATATATACTTTATTACACCCGAGAGATGTGAGTATCTAAACACTATTTGTGAGGTGCTAGTATATGACCTCCGTGCTTGTCTTTGGTCTTTAGTGGAACGATTATTTGTTATAGTTACTTTTATATTAGTGTTAAATGACCCCTAACTTGTATTTTGATTAGAATAAAAGCGCATTTGCTTGAGGACAAGCAAATCTCAAGTGTAAGGGTATTTGATGAGGCGAAAAATGAACCATTTTTAGGGGGTCATTTTAGCCCGGATTCGAATTTATTTGATCAAATAATGCCCTAAATCGTTCCTTTTGTCATTTTAGGTACTTTTGGAGTGAATTCTGGAAAAGGAAGCATTTTGGATGTTTTGGAGCATAAAAGTGAAGAAAACAGCAAAGTCTTATTATTCCTTGCTAGGAACAGTACCTGACGGCGTCAAGAGTTCTTATGTGACGGCGTCAAGAGTAATACAAGAGGTGGAAGTGGATAAAGTCCGTGACGATCCAGAAGAGTTTTACACTAGGGACATGACGGCGTCACCATAGGCCGTCATGGTCTAAATAAGAGTGACGGCCCAGAGTAGAATTGCACATGACGGCGTCAAAAGTGGATCTAGGCAATCCGATTTCATTATGGGCGGCGAGTTTACGGCGTCAGAATTTCCTTCTTGACGTCGTCACCATGTAAAATCTATATATAGTTTTGCAATTTTCATTGATTAAAGAGGAACAATTAGGGTGTAACTTTGGAGAGAAACCCTAGTACGAATATTACAGCCTTTTCAAGGGTTTTTACCCTTTGAAACCTTTCATGTTCAATTGAGATAAGTACTCTTTCAATTCATTCAATATGTCTATGTGTTGTTTGAATATATCTTACACTTGTCTTGAATTTAACATGCTAGGCTAGATCTCTTGTGTGTTTGCTTAGATGTAGTGAAACCTAGACGTTAATTATGGGTTGATTGTTTGTTTATAGTTGTTACGGATGATTGTATTTGATGTTAGGCTTAAGAAAACTGGCAGACTTCCATTGGTGACATGCTTGAACATCTTAAGAAACATGATCAGAGGTGTACTATGATTTTTGGTTGTATTTAATGCGTAGGAGAATTCTAATGATCCCATGTTAGGAGCTTCTAACGGCTCGACATAGGAGTGAAGTAGGATCCTATAGAGTTAGGGAATATTGTACACGGCCCTACGACTAGTATTAAGGAATACGACCCGTCATCCATGCAATTGTAACAAACTATCAACCTGTAAAAGATATCTAGGGAGTAATGAAACCTAAGTAAACACAACTCTCCCCATTATTGTTCACACCACTAGTTTAATTAGATTTCATTTCATTTTTGTTATTTTATTTTGATTGTATCTTAGTTATTGGGTTTGTTGATTAGCAACTAATTCCGCCCACTCTTCCAAAACCGAGATTTTTATTTGCTTTTATAAAAACATAAAAATACAAAAAGAATCGTCTCTCACCTCTAGACCTAGTTTTTAGGCTTTCTAATCCTAGCGACACTATTCCTGAGTTGAACGATCAATCCCCCGGTACTTGTCACTATACTATACTACAATGATCAGGTACACTGCCTAGTGGGGGTTGTAAGCTTCTCGAGATCCCTCGAGAGGTAAAGCCTGGTGCGATTCCCACGTATGAATTCCATAATCAAAAGTGCAGGAAATGGTTCAAGCCTAATATTTGGAAGTGATAATTAGATTGAAGCATGTGGTTACTTTAAAGACTGATTCTCTAGGTTGTTTGAGCTGGAATCAAAAATGAATGTGTGATAAAGGATCGTTGAAAGCTTCTTAATGGCTCATTGGGTGACGAGTGGTCTGATGAGGCGAAAAATGATCCGTTTTTAGGGGGTCATTTAAGCCCGAATCCAAATTTATTTGATCAAATATTGCCCTAAATCGTTCCTTTTGTGATTTTAGGTACTTTGGGAGAGAAATCTGGAAAAGGAAGCAATTCAGACGTTTTTGGAGCATAAAAGTGAAGAAAACGCCAAAGTCTTAATTTTCCATGCTGGGAACAGTAGGTGACGGCGTCAAGAGCAAATTTCATGAATTTCCATGACGACCCAGTAGTGTTTTGACGGCGTCACGTGGGAAGGGCGTCAAGAGTAAAAGAGTCATGACGGCCTGGAAGTGTCTAAGTCTTGACGGCGTCAGAAGTAGATCTAGGCAGTCCGAGGAGAGTTTTGGCGGCGAGGTGACGGCGTCACAAGATTACTCTTGACGCCGTCAGACATGTTTTTCTATATATAGTTTTCTAATTTTTCACATTAAGGAGAAGGTTTTGGGGAGAAACCCTAAGGACGATTTTGGTGTAACTTTACAGGTTTTTCAAGGGTTCCAACCCCTTGATACCTTGCATGATTAATCAAGATAAGTGTTCTTCTAATTCAATCAATATGTCTATGTGTTGGTTGTCTATATCATGTTCTTGTCTTAATTCTATCATGCTAGGCTAGATCTCTTTTGTGTTTGCTTAGATCTAATGAAACCTAGATATTGATTATGTGTTGATTACTTGTTTATTCTTGTTGTGGATGAATGATTTATATGTTAGGCTTAAGAAAACTGGCAGATCTCCAATTGGTAACATGCTTGAACGTCTTAAGAAACATGAACCAACGCGCACTAGGTCTTTATTGGTTGTATTTAATGCATGAGCCACTGTTTACAATCCCTATAGTTGTGTTGGGCATGGTGTAGGAGGAGATAAGAGCTCATAGAATTGGGGAGTTATGTGTGCCACCCCATGAATGGTATTAAGGAATACGATCCGTCATCCATGCAATTATAACAAGTAATTAACGTGTAAAAGATATCTAGGGAGTAGTGAAATCTAAGTAAACACATTTTCTCCAATTACTGCTCACAACCTTAGTATAAATTAGTTTATTTTCATTTCTAGTATTTTATTTTGATTGCATCTTAGTATTGGGTTAGTTGAATAGCAACTAATTCCGCCACTCTTCCAAAACCCGAGATTTTAACTTGCTTTCCATAAAATATAAAAACACAAAAATAATCATCCCTCATCTTTAGAACTAGTATTTAGGCTTTCTAATCCTAGCGACACTATTCCTAAGCTGAACGATCAATCCCCCGGTACTTGTCACTATACTATACTACAACGATCAGGTACACTGCCTGGTGGGGGTTGTAAGCTTCTCAAGATCCCTTGAGAGGTAAAGCCTGTTGCGATTCCCACGCATCATGGTCTTAGCGGTCTAACATTCATGAACCTTGTTAATCTAATAAGAAATTTGTCGCTCTATGTTACTACTTTTGATGGTTGCAAGTGACGTCTGGCCCAACAAGTCTTCTAACTGTGAAGAAGTTGAAAGAGTGCTTTTGATGGCTGAGTGAGCTTTATACAACAATCTCTGATTTCATGTTAGAGAGTAAATTTAACTTAGACTATTTTATGTTTAAATATTGCGATAGACAATTGAGCAAAGTTTTGGCCCAACAAATTTAGAGCATACGATCAAGTATTTTTGGAGCATTTGTTTGAGTATAGCCGCGACTGGGAATTGCGAACCTCGCTTTATTTAGCATAAGAATAATAAAAACCATGAACCACACAATACGAATAAATTACTACATAAACACGATTATATAATGTTTAACCGTTACAAACTTAATGATTTAGGTTGACTAGACATGCTGTGTGTTTGCACAATATGTAAATGAATGACTTTACGATATTTCAAGATATCTAGTTCTCTAAACAAATTATTATTAACACGATCTACTTACTAAAATCATGTGATTTCAAACGAAAACATTATCGATCATGTAGAGCATCAAAAACTTGGTCGAAATCCTTTAGGAACGGTTTATTTTAGCTATGGTTTTATCAACTTCCCATTTTTTTTTTAAGAAATAGGTCCTTGGTCTAATCACAACTTCTCCCGGTTCGCAGGAACAACTAAACATTGCTTGAGGTAGTCCTTTAGGAAGGGTAAGTACGTCGACACCGACAGGTGTACGAAGTTGAGGTATCTTAACATATAAAGTCCTCTATGAACTTAGCAAGTTATACCTTGTTTGCTTTGGCATAATCCTACGATGGAGTGGCAATGTTTGGAAGGTAAAGAAAGGACAATTTTGATTGGCGAACTCAATCAATGCTTATTGGTCCAATCCTAAGAGATCGCCTTGTATGCTTTCTCGTTATTCTTCCAAGTTCCAAGTATATCTATCATGATAATAACAGAAAGCGTGTGTGGGATCGTTGCCCATGACATAAGATATATTAAAGAACAAGACTTTTTTAATTGGGCTCTTGTTGTTTCCTGATCTTTAATTTATACCATATATCGAGTTCCATGTCCAATAATATAGACAGACATGCATATAGCAAGTAAAATCCAATTTTGATCAAGTTGCCAGGCATTGTAAGATGGGCAAGGTATTTAGGCCCATTTAGGAGCATATTGATGAACTTTTTTTTTAAAGCAAAAGTTATATCGATCGAAAGATTTTTTTAATTAAAGCACGTAGCTTTCATCTTCAAATAATCGAGCATCGGTCTTTATAGGATTGAAACAAACGCACTCACAGCAAATATACATTATAAGTTTAATTAAACCACAAAAAAAACGGTGCCGTTTGGCACTGTTGCTACACTGTAGCATTTTCCCGCCAAAACCGTGCAGGCTCCCGGAGTCCAAGTTTCCCAGCCGTTTCCCAACCCACCTTGGCCCAGAGATGGTCCGATACAGAGTTAAGGATAAGTTGGATAAGATACCGGTGAACCACACAATAATAAATCTCTCACACACACACACACAATCAAAGCAGATAATCTTATGGGCCATGCTAGGGATTGATTTTTTGGTTTGCAACAAATCCTCCATGGCAAAGAACACCTGATCCGATCTACAATTTCAGGTTGAGGTTTTCTTTTTTGATTTTTTAGGTTTTCATAAGCAACTTTGTATTTTGCCATTATTGCCATGGATTATAGTAAATTTGCTTATTTGGTCTTTGTGTTCAAGGTCAAATATTGTAAGTTGTTGGGGTTGATTTCCTTTTCCAAGTTGTTGGGGTTGATTTCCTTTTCCAATCGATGGTGATGGTTATGTTGCTGCTTAAAGTAAGGTGTTTCTTATATTGTTTAGCATAGGTGCATACCAGCTGTTTGTTTTTATGACTTAGTGAAAAAGATGCTCACTTTTTGTTTTGGTTGGAATTTGGTTAAAGGTTTATTGAATTTGATACGTGTTGCGATGGTCCGATCAGTTTTTATGAGTGCACGATCCGTTGCACGACTAATGTATAATAGGGTAATATGATGAGGCGAAAAATGAACCGTTTTTAGGGGGTCATTTAAGCCCGGAATTGAATTTATTTGATCAAATATTGCCCTAAATCGTTCCTTTTGTGATTTTAGGTACTCTGGGAGTGAATTCTGGAAAAGGAAGCATTTTGGACGTTTTTGGAGCATAAAAGTGAAGAAAACGGCAAAGACTTAATTTTTCATGCTGAGAACAGTACCTGACGGCGTCAAGAAGGAAATTGTGACGGCGTCAGGAGTAAAATCCATGACGACCCAGAGAAAACCTGAAGGCGTCAAGAGAAGGGCGTCAAGAGTTAATATGGTGACGGCCTGCATAAGGAGTACACGTGACGGCGTCAAACCCAGATCTAGGCAGTCCGAGAATTTATTTGGCGGCGAGATGACGGCGTCAGACATTTGCTCTTGACGCCGTCACCTCACAAAATCTATATATACTTTTCTATTTTTCATTCATTAGGAGGAACTTGTGTGGAGAATACTAGGGTCGAACCTAATAAACCCTAGGTCATTTGTAACAGTATTTTCAAGGGTTTTTACCCCTTGAAACCTCTCATGTTCAATTAAGATAAGTCCTTTTTCAATTCATTCAATATGTCTATGTGTTGTTTGAATATATCTTATGCTTGTCTTGATTTCAACATGCTAGGCTAGATCTTTCATGTGTTTGCTTAGATGTAATGAAACCTAGATGTTAATTATAGGTTGATTGCTTGTTTATAGTTGTAATGGATGAATGATTTCAATGTTAGGCTTAAGAAAACTGGCAGATCTCCATTGTGTAACATGCTTGAACGTCTTAGGAAACATGAACCGATGTGTACTAGGTTTTTAATGGTTGTATTTAATGCATGAGCAAATTCTAGTGATCCCATGTTAGGAGCTTCTTAGCCGGCTCGACATAGGAGTGAAGTAGGCGCTTATAGGATTGGGGAAGTAAGTACGCCACCCCATGAATGGTAATAAGGAATACAATCCATCATCCACGCAACTGTAACAAGTAATTAACATGTAAAAGATATCTAGCGAGTAGTGAAATCTAAGTAAACACAATTCTCCCATATATTGCTCACACCACTAGTTTAATTTAGTTTATTTTCATTTCTAGTATTTTATTTTGATTGCATCTTAGTAATTGGGTTAGTTGACTAGCAACTAATTCCGCCCAACTCCTTCCAAACCGAGATTTTTATTTGCTTTTTATAAAAACCTAAAAATACAAAAAGAATCATCCCTCATCTCTAGACCTAGTCTTTAGGTTTTCTAATCCTAGCGACACTATTCCTAGCTGAACGATCAATCCCCCGGTACTTGTCACTATACTATACTACAACGATCAGGTACACTGCCTGGTGGGGGTTGTAAGCTTCTTGAGATCCCTCGAGAGGTAAAGCCTGGTGCAATTCCCACGCATCATAGTGAATGAAAAGGCTGTGATGATACAATTTGAATGTGCTCGAGTAGATTCGACCAAAGTTGAGATTGTCCATACCTTGGCAAGGCAGCTTTTAAAGTTTGCAGCCATCATGGCGGGGCAGCTTTTACAGTTTGCAGCCATTTTGGCGGGGCAACTTATAAAGTTTGCAGCCATGTTGGACCGATCCTCTTTATTCGATTATTTTTTATTCAAATAGCACACGAACTATGATGGATATACCTGCTTCTTGGGTTCACTTGCGTGCCATTTCCCAGCCCACCTTGGCCCAACGATGGTCCGATACAGAGTTAAGGATAAGTTGGATAAGATACCGGTGAACCACACAATCCTAAATCTCTCACACACACACACACATACACAATCAAAGCAGATAATCTTATGGGCCATGCTAGGGATTGATTTTTTTGTTTGCAACAAATCCTCCATGGCAAAGAACACCTGATCCGATCTACAATTTCAGGTTGAGGTTTTCTTTTTTGATTTTTTAGGTTTTCATAAGCAACTTTGTATTTTGCCATTATTGCCATGGATTATAGTAAATTTGCTTATTTGGTTTTTGTGTTCAAGGTCAAATATTGTAAGTTGTTGGGGTTGATTTCCTTTTCCAAGTTGTTGGGGTTGATTTCCTTTTCCAATCGATGGTGATGGTTATGTTGCTTCTTAAAGTAAGGTGTTTATTATATTGTTTAGCATAGATTCATACCAGCTGTTTGTTTTTATGACTTAGTGAAAAAGATGCTCACTTTTTGTTTTGGTTGGAATTTGGTTAAAGGTTTATTGAATTTGATACATGTTGCGATGGGCCGATCAGTTTTTATGAGTGCACGATCCGTTGCACGACTAATGTATAATAGGGTAATGAAAAGGCTGTGATGATACAATTTGAATGTGCTCGAGTAGATTCGACCAAAGTTGAGATTGTCCATACCTTGGCAAGAAAGCTTTTAAAGTTTGCAGCCATTATGGCGGGGCAGCTTTTACATTTTGCAGCCATTTTGGCGGGGCAACTTATAAAGTTTGCAGCCATGTTGGACCGATCCTCTTTATTCGATTATTTTTTATTCAAATAGCACACGAACTATGATGGATATACATGTTTCTAGGGTTCACTTGCGTTATGCAATGGTATCGTAAGTTTACAGCTCTAAGTAGCTATGTATCTTGGTATGTATTTTGCCTTGGTAACTTTTGTTCGTAATTATTTACTGGTACAAATAACGGAGGCCGTGATGATGAAATGTACATGTATGCAAAAAGATGTTTAGAGGCTGATATGTATCTTGGCTAGGCAATCGGGATGGTAATTGCTACTTGAAAAGGTGGCATTTGCAACTATGATTGTAGCCATGGCCTATTAGCCCATGATGACATGAATACACCATATCTGAGCCTCCTTTAAAAATATCGGTATCATTTTTGTAGTGATTTAAAGCGTTGTCGTTTTACCCAATAAACTCAGATTAAAAGAATGTTTATTGTATTTGTATGAACAGGAGATATAGATATCCAGGATGGCTAATCGAGACGGCTTGCTGATTCTCTTCATATGTTTCCCTACCTCAACTCTACAAAGTTAGTGCCCGCAGTTCTATACTTCTATATATCAAAATTATTTTAGCATTTCTATATAAAAAAAAATATATATTACACATTAATGTGATTTATTAATGCAGAGAATCATTGGGGCACTCCAAGCATCTCTGAAAATCCTTGACCAACTTTTGGTTTCTCAAAACTTGCGACCACCTTTGACAACCAATCTGCAGCAGACGTTCAGATCAACAGGTAAGATCGTCTCAGGTTTCCTAATGAAGCGAGAACTTCAACGTAGCCGATGTGTTGGGCTTTCAGTGTTAGCTTGCTAAAAGATCATACTTCCATTTATTGGTGTTTTATGCTCTCCGTGTTTTTTTTATTTGATTATTATTTTTTGTTCTTTTTTTAGGTAAAAGGATGCTGATTATTTCTTTGAAGCATAAGAAAGCAACAATGAACAAATGAAAATTCGGTTAGTTGTTCTTCGCTTGCACACGAATTGATTGGTCCATTTGATATGGATATACTTCATTTTCTATTTTTTAAGGGTTTTAAACTCTGAATTTAAGTGCCTGATGAAGAAATGTAAATTTCAGAACCGAACTTCTGGATGGCAGTGAAGAATCGATGAGGAAAAAAAGGCGGCTTTGTTTTTGAGTCTAGAGAAAGGCATCGGTCATGGGCAAGGTACTATCCTTTTTTTTATGTTGAATGTATTAGTGTTTAAATTATTATTTCTATAACAAAATAGTAATGGATTTGCAGGGGGAAAATAGGCTGCACACCATGAAAAGTATGTCTAACTTTAAAATTGCACCAGACCACAAGGCCTCTTGGGTTATAGATCAACAACCATCAGTTTCGAAGGCTGTGGAACCCCGCTGTTAGGTGAGCTTTCTTATAGTGTTTCGGAAATTTTATTTCAGTAAATGCACTTTAAAGTTCCGGTTTCGAAGACCTGCGGAACACTACTGTTAGGTGAGTTGTATTCTTATACAGTAGTGTTTTGGAAATTTCATTTCAGTAAATGTATTAATTTTTAACTATTATTTATAAATGTTCCAAGCTAATGAAAACATTGAAGATGCGGCAAAGTTTCAGGAATTTATTCGAAAAATTACTACATTCCAGTGAACCTATACACAAAGTCCTTTGCTCCAATTAAAACTGAGCAAAGGACTTTGTGCAATAAGTCGTCGCCTGTATGAATGGTGATTAAACCTTGGTGAGTGTATGATCTTAGAGATGCTTATAGGTGAAAATATCTGAATGATTTTACCAACGGTGGCACGATACCCTTCCCATTTTTTATAGACATTTTGATGTTTTATACGTTTTATGCAAAACAAGCTGAAGAAGCTAATGTCGTTTCAGATTATAGTATAAAGGCATGATCACGTAAAACTGTAAACTAATGATGGAAAAAGGCCCAGGTAGAATTGGTTTGGTAACTTATCAAAATGGTCTCTATTTGATGAGTCGGATTAGGTTGACCTCAAACATTTTTTCGTATTTTATTAATTACCTTAACAGTAGTTGGTTAGCCAAAAAAAAGATTGTTTATCGGTCAAAATGGATACATACCACGGTAGCGAAGATCCATTTTTGTTATTTATATTTCTATATTTTAGTTCCTGTCTTATATAAAAGTATATGAGCACGGGTGCAACGAATGAAGAACCTAATGCTATGACAACAGTTGGTTGTTACATACAAGTAGCAAGTTTAGATTCAATGAATATTATGGTTCTTCTATGTCTTGCAGGCGAGATCTCAGAGCAGTAAACGTCAATGAAATAGGCGGGGGTATGAAACCTGTCCTTGGCATTAGCAGATTCACCATTAAAAGGACCTATAATGTGAGCAACTTATATCCTTTCTTTTTAATGTACAATTGGTTGTTGTTGGATGCTTCCTGTTTTGCTGCTTTTTTTGTTATGCCGAAGACCCTGTTGATATAAATAATGCGTAAAAACGTTATTAATATTTCTCGATATCCCTATGTTTTGACGATCACAAAATGTAAAATCATTAAACATAAAATCATTACGTAAACAAGTATTTAGTGACAAAATATCATTACATCCAACTAAATCACTTAAGCTATGAATAAACAATTGCCTAATATATTTTATGATCAAAAGGAATGTTTATTTACTAATAACAAATTATATAAAATGGTATAAACATTTTATATATTTATAAAAACACTTTTGGTAATTAAAGGAAAATGTTTAATTCATAATAAATATATGAATTCAAATTTTTAACCAAAATCAGTTAAATCTACACCAAATAAACTTTCCACAGAAAGGACAAAACATTCAGGCCGTTACAGGTGGGCGGCCCCCTTAATTATAAAGGGCGGCCCCTTTAATTTTAAGGGGGCCGGCATACACTCCTGTGTCAGAATCTTTTGCCTATAAATACTGGTTCAAATCTGTAATTTTTCCTCACCTTTTGCTCTAAAACTTTCTGTCCAAATCCTCTCAAATCATCTTCCTAAAACCTTTGATCATATACTTATTAGTTCTTGTTTCAAGTGATCCAATCCCTCATCATTCAAAGTGCAAGAGAAGAATACCTCTTTAACATCTAGTTAAGAAGTATGTAGATGTGTGAATATTGTTAGTAGTTGTGTAAATTACTTGTAAAGGTGTAGAAGTTTTGTAATTGGTAGATCTAGGCTTGTTAGTGGTGTAGAGAAGTTGAGAAGTAGAAGTTGTGTTGTGAAGTAGAAGAAGTTGTGTTGTGACGAAGAAGGTGTGGTGTGAAAAAGTTGTGAAATAGATGTGTAGTGACTAGTGGTGTGAGATTGGTTCTAGCTACAATTAGAACTCGACATTTAGCTTAGTGTCGTTAATAGGTGTAAGCAAAAGTCGTGTAAGGTTTCTCCGCCAAAAGGGAGTTCGTCGTGTTAGTGAAGAAAACTCTCGAGTAGGTGACTCGAGGAGTGGAGTAGGGCAAGGAAGGTGTCCTTGTAGCCGAACCACTATAAATCCTTTGTGTCTCGGTTTGATCCTTCCATCTCTCATTTATTATTTTATCTACATCATTTTTATTTACGTAGACATAGACATTTACATATTGTTGCATCTTATCACATTGTGCTAATATTGATTTCATGCAAAGATCAAATTAAAAGTTCATTCATAAAAATAAAGCTTTTACAAACAACCTAAAAGGATATAATACATATATACACACATACATGTTCAATTAATAATTTTGATCAACTATAATTTTCTAAGCAAAACTTTAATTGAAGTTATCTTTTGACAATCATTTTATAAATACAAATTGACGTAAAACTATTCAACCCCCCTTCTAGTTTTCCACAATTGGCATCAGAGCTACATTAAACAAGACTTTTAAAATATATTGTATTTTAAAACTTGTAATCGATCTATGAAATCGGGAAAGTATTTAGAAGGTAATATGACATTTAAACCACCATATTTTGATAATGATAATTGTTGTGAATGGAAAAATAAATTTAAAAATTATGTGAAATCAATAGATCAAGATCTTTGCATATCATTTCAATTGGTGATATTCAAACAAAAACAGATTTTGAAAATCAATACAATTACCCCATAACAAAGATTGATAAAAATATTAAAGCCAAACTAATGATTTATAAAACTTTACCAAGAATTGAATATGAAAGAATATTTTTTTGTAAAACGGCAAATGATATTTGAAAATGTCTTTTAAACTCTCACCAATGGAAACGTCGAGCCAAAGATGATAAACTTGATATTGCACAAGAATTAGTTGTTCTAGAAAATTTAATAGACAAACATTTAGTTGAAGCAAATACAAGTGCTACTAGTTCAAATGTGGTCATTGAAGATATCAATGACAAAGAATATATGAGCCAAATCCGAAGAAAGAACGTTAATGAAACATGGAACGACATGGACGGTGAAGAGGATCGTTATATAGCATGCGAAGATTGTAAAGACACAAATGAGGTACAATCCGAAACCAAACATTTTTACTATGATCAATTCATCTTAGAATTTACAAAATTAGAAAACAACTTTAAATGTTTTTGCAACATAGACTCAAAAATCACATTTAAAAATGAATCTTCAACATCTACCGAAGAAAATTTTGAAAAAGAAATAACTTTAAAAGATAAAATGTCTAAACTTGAAAGTAATATTGAAATTAATCTTGAATATAAAAAATGTCAAGACTTTAAATTAGAAATTAGAAAGGATGATGAAAAAGGAAAAATACTAACTAAATTTGAAAATAGTTCCAAATCTCTACTATACTTACTTAATATTCAAAAGGCTTTTGATGACGAAACCGGCTTGGGATTTAATGCTAATGATACTTCGACAAATAAATCAAAGCAAATAAATTTTGTAAAACCTAGTGGAGAAATATAGAAAGTTACTCTAGTTAAAATGGTTGTTTATCTCTTGTGACAAGCAAGTCATTATCATTGTGTGAAAACATATTGATAAGTAATTCTTGCACTTGTCATCAACATCTATACCACGTGCATTTTTAATGCAACGGATGTTGTAACTAACCATCTAGGACCCATAAGATTTTGGGTACCAAGTTGTTTTACATGTTAGGTGTCTAAATCACAAGGTTGGCACACTTGTTTATACGTGAAGTTTGACGAACCATTTAGTCATGCATTTAAGCCTTCACGTAACTTTACTTCAAGTACTTGCTTGCGATTCTATGGTGTTGTCTTGTTATGCGTTCTCCATTGCCTTGCTTTCTCTCTACGGTCTTCTTGGGAATTAGTTGCTTCCTCTTCTCTCTTACTCGTAAGTCTTATTGAGTCAAATCAATTAAAGACGCAAGGTACGCTTTTCTATTGTATATTATAACTCTTACCTCCAAGATTATTAATTGTATGCTTTTGTGATGATTTTGTTTATCGTATAACTAACACTATGGATATAGTCACTAAACCCCTTATGCATGAATCTTTTAACCACTTGCGTTTAGGATTAAGATTGATAGAGCAAACTGACAAAATTTTATTGCATTTTCATAAATGACTTATTGCATAAAATTGCTTTCTTTTCTTTTCTTCAACCTTGAGTCTAGAAATCTACTTCACACAAATATTGAAGTGTGGGAATTCTACATTGCATAAACATTTTTATAAAATCCAATCCATCCATACAATTCTCACTTTTAAACAAATATTGTAAGTATTTCATTACACATCTCTTAAAACTTCATCAAATTCTGATCATAATCACTATTAGACATTTTACTTATATTTCTTTAACCTTATTTTTGCACTTTCAATCGAGTTTAGGATTTCCATAACTTAATACTCTTCATGAAATTAAGATGCTTAATTTACATTAAAACCAAATAATTAAAGATCCTCTTACAATCTCTTTTATATACACTACATTTCAAAAATTTCTTTTAAACGCATTGTTGAATAATGCTAAAAACTTTTTTCTCTTAAAACATGCTTGATACTTCACATGAATTGTCAAAATATATAATCCAATATATATCATTGGCAATCATGGATTAAGCAAATTGTATCAAGGAGATTTTGGATTGCTTCTTAGGATATATTTATTTCTTTGCATTAGGAGTCGAAGCAATCGCATCTCCACATTTGTTGCATGTAGGCACACACTAAAAAAATGTCAAGTATCACTTAGTCACATTTGTTCCATCATTTGTTTCTCACTCACTAAGTTGCCTTACACTAAGTTAGTTGCCTTAGGAGATATAACTTGCTTAATTGTTCATTTACATTATTGTCTTTGAATGAAACTATATTATATGCTTTGTTGCCTACATATATACTTTCTATGCATACTTCATTAAGATTAGCAGGGTACCCGCGCGTTGCAGCGGCGGGTACCCTGAAATAAATTTTTCAGTGAATCATGTATTTTAGTTTTTATGTTATTTTTGACAACAAATTTACAGATATCAAGAATTTCGATTAGCCCGTGCCCATTTTGGGCTCAAGCCCATTTGGCCCGTTGCCCGTTCGGGCTTGAATATTTGTATAATGTGTTTTATTATTTGTATTAGTTACATTTAATGCCAGAATTGTGTTTAATTTGGTTGTACAATATGTTTGATAATTTGTATTTCTTATGTAAGGGGTGTTTTCTATATTAATTGTATTTATTGACCAGTTAATTAATTGACTACATCAAATAGTATTAATGTGGTTTTTTTTCTTTTTTTTTTTTTTCTTTTTTTTTTTTTTAATATGTGCATAAAAGTGGTGTACACTATGCTTTCTTGTCTTGTAAGTCTGAAAATTATGTGCATTAAAGTGGTGTACACCATACTTCTTTTCTTGTAAGTCTTAAAAAATTACAAGCATTCAAGGCTATACTTGTAACAACCTTGTCTTTTTAAAGACAATTAAATTTTTAGGCTTTTAATTATATGTGTATGCATCTTTCCTATTAAAGCAATGTTTTTGGTCTTAAACATTTTAAGACTTCTAAATATAGATGTACTAAATACATTATAAGGTAGTATAGATAATATTTGTTTAGTTGCCTAAAGATATGGACTTGCCCAAAACCAAACCTCAAAACAAGCATCTTTCTGGAAAAATCTCTGCCAAAAACCATTTCTGGCAATCTGGAACCAGACACTGGGCGGCCCCCTTAAAATTAAAGGGGCCGGCCAATAATTAAGGGTGCCGGTCATCTGATGGTCGAGGTTCCCTGATTGACTTCTGCTTTTTAACCCATCTCACCCTACTTTGATTCTTCACTTCCCTAATTTCACAAACACATTTTGTCTAGAAAATCCTCCACTTATTATCCTTCCATTAATACATAATCACCCCACTATAAATACCTCTTCTCATCACATATCCTTAATCAACCACTCCAATCATGACTTCTCCCAACAAACCAAAATCAAAATCCTCTAAGCTATGAAGGATGACCGAAAAGCCTATGTTGTAAAACCTCGCAAAAATCCATATAGTTACAAACGGTTAATTATATATTAATCTTCGTCATTATTTTTAATCACCATTTTTACGAGGAAATTTAAAAATTTTCTTATTATACTATATTTACGAAATCACGTCATCCCATAATTCACCAAATGACGGAACAAGTTCTCGACACGTTTAACAAAATATTAAAAAGTTACTAATCTTAATTAAAATTAATTATAACCAAACGGGCCCTTAATAAAATCTAAGCCCAACTCCTTTTTCTCGGTTACTGTTCACCCAGCCCACCAAGGGCCCAATTTTTCTTTTTATTTTCATTCTTCCAGTCGACTAGGACCCTCCAAAACGCCTCTGTATCTTTTGATTTCTAAACACAACGTATACATATTTTTGTACCTCCTAATTGTCTACCCGCCAAAGAAGTAGGACGCCAAATTTTAGCTTCTAACACGAACGTTTGATACGTTTAATAGAGGCAAAGTGTTTGGCCAAAATCCAACCCAATCGATATATAATAAATTCAAAACTCAACCGTTTTAATCCCGGTTTGTTTCTAAATGATGCTAATAATATTTCTATCATAGTTTCATGTTAAAGGTCGAGTTCCATCCACAAATATCAAAGGTTGCACGATTTTCCAATTTGTATACATATATATATGTTTGTCGACATACATATAAGCCACCAAGACAAATTGCAATTTCCCTATCTTCTTACAATCCTCCTAAAGTCATCAAATGTCAGAAATATATCTTCTATATGTACCTCTCATTTGAATTGATACATGTTCTAAAAATACTTCTATATGGAATAGTTGTTTATGTTTCTTGCATTATTTGAATTGATACATGTTCTAAAAATACTTCTATATGTACCTCTCATTCACCACCTTTATTCCTTCACTAAATATCACCTTTCTAACCCTCTTTCACTTACAAAAACTCCTCTGGAAGACCAGCTTGTATCATTGAATCGTTTGGAAGCTTTTGAAGAAAACGGGTTATATATATATATATATACAAACATATAAGTTGTAGTAAGCGAACGTGGGATTTTTCTTGTGTTTCCTTCAATCACTCTCGACTCTCTACCACCCTAGAGGTGTAGTAAGTCGTTTTCAACTCTTTTGATTTCATTTCAATCGATATTTCATGTCCATGCATCATATATTATTCCTATCGAAAGTATTTAGTTTCATATATATATATATATATATATATATATATATATATATATATATATATATATATATATATATATATATATATATATATATATATATATATATATATATATATACATACGTACGTACAAACATATAGCAACACAAACGTGGCTAGCCTCTATCATGGAAGGCCTAGGAGTCACGACACACCCTTGTTTCACGTTTATTTTTACGTTACATGCATCATACGAATTTATTCTTGACCATGTATCAAACGTATAAAAATGTTGCAAAACTTAGAAAACATTCTAAGTCTTTTACACGTCCCAAACTACCTAAGGATCGATCATATATTTTGAAATTTAGCGTAACAAGCATATCATATTTTTACACGACCTAATAGACCATGTTACTAGCTACAAGTTTCGTATATATAGTTCATAAATATAAGCTCATCTAGACCTTCTAAATTGGCCAAAGTAAATTGACAAACTCGTACATACCATAAACACTTAGAATTTTTCTAAGTCTTTTTACCCAGAAAACTGCTCCAAATCGCGACTAAAACGACCATTTAAAACTCAATTCGACTTAACAACATACCTATATTTTTACACAACCTATTTCTTCTTGCTACAAGCTACAAGTTTCGTGTTTATATTTTGTAATAATAAGCTCGTTTAGACCCTTTAAATTGGCCAAAGTAAAGTGATTAAATCCATTTTCTAAAACTAGTTATAAAAGCTTAATGGACTGAAAAGCCCAATAAGCTGAAAATAAGCACTCCGTATAAGCTGGACCAAAAAGCTCTTTTGATATGATTTTATAACGTTAAAAATGAGTCTAGGGATAAGCCCAACTTGTCTCAACGCTCACGGATCGTTAAACGCTAACGGGCCTTTAATTTAGCTCGTTAAAGCCCATTTAATGAAAAATAAGCTATTTTGGCAAATAAGCAGTTGAAATAAGTTTTAATAAGCTTCAATAAGCTCTAGAAAATTTAATATAATTTTTCCCATGATTTTTGAACGTTTGGACTAAAAATGTAACGCGACGTCACCCAGAAGGACTAAAAATGCCAAACCGAGAAATATGAGGACTGAAACTGTAAAAATAGAAAGTTTAGGATATAAATTGATATTATTTAACATTCCATGCTTAGAATGCTATATTGGACAAGTAGAGGACAAAAATTGTAAATTTTATATAATAAGGACTAACGGTGTAACGCTAACGCCGTTGGAGTAAAAAGTGTAAAATTGGAAAAAGGACAAGGACCAAAATATTATATTTGACATTCTTATTTTATTTTCTATTTTACGTCACCCCATCACGTCATATGCATTTTTATTACATTTTATTTATATATTAGTTATTTTTACATTAATAATATATATAACGACTTTTTAACTAATTATCATTACGTATTATTATCATCATGGTTAAAAAGGAAAACTTTAGAAATAATAGCACATCTCATCATATTATTATAAACATAATAATTCCATTCGCATATCATCTTTTCATCTTAACGATTTATCGTTATTCGTTTACCAAATAGTATTTGGTTAGATTCTCAGATAAATTTATTTATCAGGTTCCGTATCAAAGACGTTTCCATAATCATTCTCATAATCTCATCCTACTTTACTTTTCATCATCCCAATATCAATCGAGGTGAGTCATAGCCCCATTTCCAATAATTATTTTTAACTCATTGGGGGAGATACATGCTTACATATACTTTTATAACTTTATAAGTATATGAATAAATTACATGATTCAAATCAATTTCTTAATTAATATTTATCTAATATGGTTTATGACTTTAGATGTGATATATATATGTTATTGACGAATTACTTGACTGAAATACTGATACTCAGATGATAATGTTTCCAAATTTGATTATTGTGGCATGTGATATATATATGTTACTGGCGAATTACTTAACTGAAATACTGATACTCAAATGATTATGTGGCGAATTACTTAACTGAAATACTGATACTCAGATGATAATATTTTCAAATGATTATTGTGGCATGATACATGACTATACTATACTATCTTGAATTATTCCATTATTACCTTGATATTGCCTAAGTTACCTTATCGCCATAAAGTCCCTGAATCATGAGCCATTAATCACTTGTATGTGAGCGCGAATATAGTGAACAGCTTCGAAACCTGTTAAGGATTGACCTCCTATCCCACTAATACTTGACGGAATGCCATATGCATAAGGTTAGTCGTATTAGTCGTGATACACTATATTTGAATACAAATAGGAATTGGCAAATCACATATTATAAGAGGGCAAAATTTATCATTGACTTGATAAATCACCTCTTTTGTTAACGTTTTGCGTGTCATGAGGATTGGTGCAATATCCATAAGGAAATGTATGTTTTCAACATATATTTAGATACAGCTGTATAGGTATTTGACCAGACTTGAATTGTATATCTTATTAAATTAGCATCATGAGTTTCCAGCTCATGTTAGGATTATTGATTCCTTAATTGAATTTGATTTAATATTTATATGATTTATCTGTGATTATAGTCAACATTACTCAATACTTGTTCCATTACTGTTTGTATTTATCATTACCAAATATTCCTGAAATCTATCAAAATAAATGGTTTCCATAAAACTCTATGAACTCACCAACCATTGTGTTGACACTTTTAAGTATGTGTATCTCTGGTAATTTAACGGAGCAGGACAAGACACGGAGCGGGCATTTATTACTCTGATAAATTAAAATGGTGTAAAAATCAAATATGTCATTCTTTCAAGCCTTTATATCTTTTAATAAGATTCTAAATCAAATGGTTCATCTTTTATCAAAAATATTATTTGAATGACAAATAACTTTCAAAACGCTTCTTTTAAGCCGTTTTATGAGATTATAACTTCGATCCTCCCCGTAACACCCAAATTACTTTTCCGCTGCTACAAACTTAAATTTGGGGGTGTTACAGATTGGCATCAGAGATAGAGTTATAGAGAATTAATTGTTTTCAAACATTAAACTATAACTACACTTTCAAAATAAATGATTTTACACCATACCATTTTATGCCTCCGTGTCTGCAGACTGCCATGCTCAATACCTTATCTGTTGAGATTATCTTACATGTTTAGAAATTACTCTTACACAATTATTATTTCATCTGTACTGTTACATCTTTGACATACAAAATCCTCATAAAATATTATTCTCGGTTACTACAGTAACATGTCTTCAGAAACTCCCGTGAATGTCGAAATTACTCACCGTAATACTAGAACATCACCTACCAATCAAAATTCTCTGAATACTGAAGATCCTTACGTACAAATATCACAACCCCAGCCTGATATAGAACTCACTCAGAGATTACCTCCATCGTCACCTATTCGTTCACCTTTACGTCAAAAACTCAAGAGAGCTACCGAATCATATGAAAATTTGATTTGTGGCCAGGCAACATTCGAAGTTGGACAAAGTTCAAGCCAAAGGATGCCGTGGAAGAATGTTGAGCCAAATTCTCTGTTACCTTATACTTCAAATTCCTCAATACCAGATATTCCAAATAATTTATCCTCACCTAATTCACCCGACTACGATATAAGCACTCATGATTCAATATGGACTCTTATTTATCGACAAGCCAGCATATTAGATGCTCACACTGAACAACTAAAAGGATTACAACCAACTCAATTTGAATGGTACGACCGTAACCTTGACGCGTTGTTCAAAAGAGCGGATGCTGAAAGGCTTCGATAGTATCAAGGGAATGACAACTAGATTTAAGCAGATGAATAAATTCCTGTTGTGAATAAATAAATCCTTGTTCAAAAATTTCCTGAGATTGTATCTCTTTCTGGTATGTTAATTTAAGTTACGATGGATGTAACTTAAGTATAACAACTATCTTCCTACCGTATCGAAAAATCTACCTTGTAATATTTCCATAGTAATCCTAATCTACGTCAATTTCAATCTCTATTCCATTTACCAAATAACAATATACTGTTATTACCCTAGAAATTTATGACTCATCATCATAGTATGAACAAAAACTTTCTGCTTTATTCTTAAAAGAAATTACGTGTTATATTATAAAAACAACACGTTGAACACCATCTAAAACAATTTAAAGAAAAACATAAATACCACTGTGACTGAGTCAAACATCACATCATTTAGTCCTCAATTATACATAGCCTGATCAACTATGTCTAATTTAGGAAGAATCATGTTATGAAGGGAACAGTCATAATTTCAGATTTTTTTTTTAATAACAATCTTCATTTAAAAGCAAAATATAAAGATAAAATGAACTGTTCATAAATATTACATTGGACAAACCTCAATACCTATCTTATCCCGTTTCCTTAATTTTAGGAATAAAAATCTCTCGACTACTATCTATTTAAAATTCTTTACTCAAGTAATCACGTTAAACTTGAATTTCGGGACGAAATTCAGAATGACATGTGGGTACTGTAAAACCTCGCAAAAATCCATATAGTTACAAATGGTTAATTATATATTAATCTTCGTCATTATTTTTAATCACCATTTTTACGGGGAAATTTAAAATTTTTCTTATTATACTATATTTACGAAATCACGTCATCCCATAATTCACCAAATGACGGAACAAGTTATCGACACATTTAACAAAATATTAAAAAGTTACTAATCTTAATTAAAATTAATTATAACCAAACGGGCCCTTAATAAAATCTAAGCCCAACTCCTTTTTCTCGGTTACTGTTCACCCAGCCCACCAAGGGCCCAAATTTTCTTTTTATTTTCATTCTTCCAGTCGACTAGGACCCTCCAAAACGCCTCTGTATTTTTCGATTTCTAAACACATCGTATACATATTTTTGTACCTCCTAATTGTCTACCCGCCAAAGAAGTAGGACGCCAAATTTTAGCTTCTAAGACGAACGTTTGATACGTTTAATAGAGGCAAAGTGTTTGGCCAAAATCCAACCCAATCGATATATAATAAATTCAAAACTCAACCGTTTTAATCCCGGTTTGTTTCTAAATGATTCTAATAATATTTATATCATAGTTTCATGTTAAAGGTCAAGTTCCATCCACAAATATCAAAGGTTGCACGATTTTCCAATTTGTATACATATATATATGTTTGTCGACATACATATAAGCCACCAAGACAAATTGCAATTTCCCTATCTTCTTACAATCCTCCTAAAGTCATCAAATGTCAGAAATATATCTTAAAAACCTTTCATTCACTGCCATTACACTATAGGGAATAGTTGTTTATGTTTCTTGCATTATTTGAATCGATACATGTTCTAAAAATACTTCTATATGTACCTCTCATTCACCACCTTTATTCCTTCACTAAATATCACCTTTCTAACTCCCTTTCAGTTACAAAAACTCCTCTGGAAGACCAGCTTGTATCATTGAATCGTTTGGAAGCTTTTGAAGAAAACGGGTTATATATATATATATATATATATATATATATATATATATATATATATATATATATATATATATATATATATATATATATATATACAAACGTATAAGTTGTACTAAGCGAACGTGGGATTTTTCTTGTGTTTCCTTCAATCACTCTCGACTCTCTACCACCCTAGAGGTGTAGTAAGTCGTTTCCAACTCTTTTGATTTCATTTCAATCGATATTTCATGTCCATGCATCATATATTATTCCTATCAAAAGTAATTAGTTTCATATATATACGTACGTACAAACATATAGCAACACAAACGTGGCTAGCCTCTATCATGTAAGGCCTAGGAGTCACGACACACACTTGTTTCACGTTTATTTTTACGTTACATGCATCATACGAATTTATTTTGGACCATGTATCAAACGTATAAAAATGTTGCAAAACATAGAAAATATTCTAAGTCTTTTACACGTCCCAAACTACCTAAGGAGCGATCATATATTTTAAAATTTAGCGTAACAAGCATATCATATTTTTACACGACCTAATAGACCATGTTACTAGCTACAAGTTTCGTATATATAGTTCATAAATATAAGCTCATCTAGACCTTCTAAATTGGCCAAAGTAAATTGACAAACTCGTACATACCATAAACACTTAGAATTTTTCTAAGTCTTTTGACCCAGAAAACTGCTCCAAATCGCGACTAAAACGACCATTTAAAACTCAATTCGACTTAACAACATACCTATATTTTTACACAACCTATTTCTTCTTGCTACAAGCTACAAGTTTCGTGTTTATATTTTGTAATAATAAGCTCGTTTAGACCCTTTAAATTAGCCAAAGTAAAGTGATTAAATCCATTTTCTAAAACTAGTTATAAAAGCTTAATGGACTGAAAAGCCCAATAAGCTGAAAATAAGCACTCCGTATAAGCTGGACCAAAAAGCTCTTTTAATATGATTTTATAACATTAAAAATGAGTCTAGGGATAAGCCCAACTTGTCTCAACGCTCACGGATCGTTAAACGCTAACGTGCCTTTAATTTAGCTCGTTAAAGCCCATTTAATGAAAAATAAGCTATTTTGGCAAATAAGCAGTTGAAATAAGTTTTAATAAGCTTCAATAAGCTCCATAAAATTTAATATAATTTTTCCCATAATTTTTGAACGTTTGGACTAAAAATGTAACGCGACGTCACCTAGAAGGACTAAAAATGCCAAACCGAGAAATATGAGGACTGAAACTGTAAAAACAGAAAGTTTAGGATATAAATTGATATTATTTAATATTCCAAGCTTAGAATGCTATATTGGACAAGCAGAGGACAAAAATTGTAAATTTTATATAATAAGGACTAACGGTGTAACGCTAACGCCGTTGGAGTAAAAAGTGTAAAATTGGAAAAAGGACAAGGACCAACATATTATATTTGACATTCTTATTTTATTTTCTATTTTACGTCACCCCATCACATCATATGCATTTTTATTACATTTTATTTATATATTAGTTATTTTTACGTTAATAATATATATAACGAGTTTTTAACTAATTATCATTACGTATTTTTATCATCATGGTTAAAAAGGAAAACTTTAGAAATAATAGCACATCTCATCATATTATTATAAACATAATAATTCCATTCGCATATCATCTTTTCATCTTAACGATTTATCGTTATTCGTTTACCAAATAGTATTTGGTTAGATTCTCAGATAAATTTATTTATCAGGTTCCGTATCAAAGACGTTTCCATAATCGTTCTCATAATCTCATCCTACTTTACTTTTCATCATCCCAACATCAATCGAGGTGAGTTATAGCCCCATTTCCAATAATTATTTTTAACTCATTGGGGGAGATACATGCTTACATATACTTTGATAACTTCATAAGTATATGAATAAATTACATGATTCAAATCAATTTCTTAATTAATATTTATCTGATATGGTTTATGACTTTAGATGTGATATATATATATATATATGTTATTGACGAATTACTTGACGGAAATACTGATACTCGTATGATAATGTTTCCAAATTAGATTATTGTGGCATTGATATATATATATATATATATATATATATGTTACTGGCGAATTACTTAACTGAAATACTGATACTCAAATGATTATGTGGCGAATTACTTAACTGAAATACTGATACTCAGATGATAATGTTTTCAAATTGTGGAAAACTAGAAGGGGGGGGGGGGTTGAATAGTTTTACGTCTTTTTAATTTGTTACAAAAGATTGTTTGAAAGTTTTCTTTGTTTTCAAAAATTTAGATTCGATGCTATATGATATCGAGTCATGCACAATATGAACAACACTAAATATGTACGATAAAGCAATAATAATGTAAGTAAAGAAATAGATGAGAGTTGGAAAGATCGAACCGCGAGACAAGAGATTTATAGTGGTTCGGCTACAAGGTCACCTTCCTTGCCCTACTCCACTCCCCGAGCACCTAACTCGAGAGTTTTCTTCACTATGTCAACAAGCTCCCTTATGGCGGAGAAAACCTTACACACCAATGTACACACCACAACTACGTCACAACTTATTCACACCTTCTACACAACTACTTCACACCTATTCACTACTTAATCACAACACAACTTCACACCTATTTACTTCACACCAATCTTCTTCACACCTATCTTCTTCACACCAATCTTCTTCACATCAATTTTCTTCACACCAATCTACTTCCTAACTCTTTTTCTTCACAACTAACTACTAACCAATCACACTATATATATACCTAGCTAAACTATCTTCTATCAAATATTCACAACTAATTTCACAAAGAGATAAATACAATGATGATGCTCTAACAACTTATATGTGGAGATCACAACAAGTTGTAATACTTCTTGTCTTGAGGGATAGAAGTATTCTTCTCTTGCACTTGAAAGAATAATGTTTGGATCACTTTGAAACAAAGATTTATGAATGTATGATCAAAGGATTAAGAGAATGGAAATGGAGATCTAGAACAGAAAGTTTAGGAGTGCAAAAGGAGAGAAAAATTCCAGATTTAAGGTGGTATTTATAGGCAACAAATTCTGACAACAGGAGCGTGCCGATCCCCTTAAATCATGGTCGGCCCCCTTAAAATTAAGGGGACCGCCTCTTATAATTAAGGGGGCCGCCCAGCTGTAACGGCCAGAATCTTTGTCTTTTAGTGGGGAAAGTTTATTTGGTGAAAAACTAACTGAGTTTGGTTAAAAATTTGAATTCATATATTTAGTATGAATAAAACATTTTTCTTTATTACCAAAAGTATTTTTCAAAAATATATAATATGTTTATATAATTAAATAAACTTTGTAATACTTAATTAAATTCCCCTATGATCATAAATTGCACTAAACACTTTGTTTATTCATACCTTAAGTGATTTGGATATAAAGAGAATGTTAATCACTAAATACTTGTTTATGTCACAAGTTTTAGTTCTATGAGTTTATATTTTGTAATAATCAAAACATAGAGATATTGATAATATGTTAATAATGTTTTTAGGCATTATTAATGTCAACACAAATGATTATTGTGGCATGATACATGACTATACTATACTATCCTGAATTATTCCATTATTACCTTGATATTGCCTAAGTTACCTTATCGCCATAAAGTCCCTAAATCATGAGCCATTAATCACTTGTATGTGAGCGCGAATATAGTGAACAGCTTCGAGACCTGTTAAGGATTGACCTCCTATCCCACTAATACTTGACGGAATGCCATATGCATATGGTTAGTCGTATTAGTCGTGATACACTATATTTGAATACAAATAGGAATTGGCAAATCACCTATTATAAGAGGGCAAAATTATCATTGACTTGATAAATCACCTCTTTTGTTAACGTTTTGTGTGTCATGAGGCTTGGTTTCCATAAAACTCTATGAACTCACCAACCTTTGTGTTGACACTTTTAAGTATGTGTATCTCAGGTAATTTAACGAAGCAGGACAAGACACGGAGCGGGCATTTATTACTCTGATAAATTAAAATGGTGTAAAAATCAAATATGTCATTCTTTCAAGCCTTTATATCTTTTAATAAGATTCTAAATCAAATGGTTCATCTTTTATCAAAAATATTATTTGAATGACAAATAACTTTCAAAACGCTTCTTTTAAGCCATTTTATGAGATTATAACTTCGATCCTCCCCGTAACACCCAAATTACTTTTCCGCTGCTACAAACTTAAATTTGGGGGGTGTTACATATGTGGCGTAAGAAACAAAGCCCTCAAAACAAATCCATCGCAACAAGTGAATTTGAAAATCAATCAACACCTCCAAACACTTAATTTCCCAACTACACTCCAAACCCACAAGGATACTCCTTTGAACCACTCTACAAACCTTACCACATTGGCCAAACATTCAACTTCATTCCAAATCACACATCTCAACTTCCATCCAACTACAATGATCCATATCACTTCGGTCAATCATCAAACTACACATCCAATAACTTCACTACCAACTACACAACCCCTATTCATCCATCTCCACAAAATGATTCACTCCACATCACCACGGAAAAGCAAAAGTTCCGTGAAGAAATCAACCAAATCCGTGATCTTCGTGATCTTAACGTCATGCATCTTGCACAACGCAACTTGCACAAACCTCCTTCCTCTCCATACTCAAATTGTCTACCTCACTCACTAAACCTAGATCAAGTCATCAACCACACCCACTATTGTCCTTGTTGCTACTTCCTCCAAAAACAAATCCTTGACCTAAGTGAAGACATTGCGTGGATCGAATATCTTCTCACTCGTCCTCATCCAATACCTCCACTAATTCGGTACAACATACCTAGATCCACTCCTTCCGCTCCACACCCCTCACCATCATACCACTAAATTCAATCACCATGCTTCCATCCTCAAATAAAATAATCACAAACTTTTGTACCCCATGCAAGTTCAAGAGACCTCGAGTTGGCAATTTAATATTATCTAATGCAGTTTGCTAGAAAAGCATATATATATATATATATATATATATATATATATATATATATATATATATATACATATATATATATATATATACATATATATATATATATATACATATATATATATATATACATATATATATATATATATATATATATATATATATATATATATATATATATACATATATATATATATATACATATATATATATACATATATATATATATATACATATATATATATATATATATATATATATATATATATATATATATATATATATATATATATATATATATATATATATATATGTGTATATATATATATATATATATATATATATATATATATATATATATATATATATATATATGCCGTTGTACTAAAGATTATGTCTTCAACATAATCTACTTTAATAATCAATGAATGTTTATTGTGTTTTATTGATTGGTTTATTAGTTTGCATGAATTTCTATTTGGTTTAGATCTATGTGTACATGATCAATATATGATTATATATGAATTGCTTGCTTCTCTAATAGACCAAAACTAATATGTATTGTTCCAATAGAGCTTGCTGCAAACACAAAACAAAAATAAACCACTTTTAGAAAAAAAATTTGAAATTTGTTCGCCTGGTGCATCACCAGATGGGCGGCCCCCTTAAATATAAGGGGCGGCCCCCTTAAAATTAAAGGGGTCGCCCACTATTTAAGGGGACCGGCCATCTGGAACAGTTTTTACACTGTTTTCTTTTGCACCTTGTGACTCCTTTTGCTAGTCCCAGCTACCATTTCCCTTAAAAACTAAACTGATTTTGGAATCTAAACATGCATTTTCAAATTAATTCCATTTCTAAACATGCTTTCATGCTATAAAACCCCATACACCTCCACACTCCATCATCATCACAAACTCAACTAATTCATCATGTCATCACAAAAAACCACCACCTCCAACAAAGCCAAGAAATAAAAACTTGTTATCATCCCACCAAAATAACTTTTTATTGATCTCACTAATGAAGACAATATCACTCCATCACCACCACCTCAATGTTCATCTCCTAGTGCTCCAAATGCACCATCCAAAACACCATCAACACATGGAACCTCTAACTCCTCCATACCATCATCATCATCCATCAATGACTACATCAACAATCACTTATCACCTCCACCAAGAATACCACCACCACCACCTATTGAAAATGCATCCTTAGACATCACTCTTTCACTATCACCCATCACACCTCTTGACGCACATTTTTCACCATCACCACTCAACCCACCAAACTTCAATCCCATTCCATGGAGCCTACTTGAATCTCATGGTGACACTTGCCTTTGTTGCATCCATAACCGCACCATCATTTTTGGCCTACGAGATGAAATACACTACATGTTTTCATATCTTGAAAGCTTGTTTCCTCAACCTCCACCAACAACATCCACACCTCCACTACCATCATCAACTACACCTCCACCTCTACCAACATCAAACACACCTCCATCAACATCATCATCTCCACCTACAACATTGCTTCCCTCCAACTAAGCATGTTTAGTGTTTGGAAAATAAAATGTTTCAACCATTTTGATGGCAAGCTCTAGGAAAAATACTTCTATTAGAGTTTTGGTTGTTAGTTATTTTGTATGCTTGTAAGCCCATAGGGCTTTAGTTTATTGGTTGTCTTGTTTATGCATCTTGGATGCATGTTGCTTGTATTCTTTAATATTTAGTTGAAGTGTTCCTTTCATGCTCATATTGCTTGTTACACTTATATCTATATATATATATATATATATATATATATATATATATATATATATATATATATATATATATATATATATATATATATATATATTTGTTTCATGCTTCATATATATTGTGTTATCTAAATATTTTTACAAGCATTCCATATCTCGACTTGTCTTGTAACCTTAAAACGAGGGGGAGTACACATCAAGGGGGAGCTCATCCAACATCGGGATAACCTTTTTGATGTTCACAAAAAGGGAGAGAAGTGATATAAACTCATTAAATACTTGCATATATAATAAATTTTGATTTAATGAGTTTAGATTTTGTAATCATCAAAAAGGGGGAGATTGTTGATATAAATAATGCGTAAAAACGTTATTAATATTTCTCGATATCCCTATGTTTTGACGATCACAAAATGTAAAATCATTAAACGTAAAATCATTACGTAAACAAGTATTTAGTGACAAAATATCATTACATCCAACTAAATCACTTAAGGTATGAATAAACAATTGCCTAATACATTTTATGATCAAAGGAAGGTTTATTTACTAATTACAAATTATATAAAATGGTATAAACATTTAATATATTTAGAAAAACACTTTTGGTAATTAAAGGAAAATGTTTAATTCATAATAAATATATGAATTCAAATTTTTAACCAAAATCAGTTAAATCTACATCAAATAAACTTTCCACAGAAAAGACAAAACATTCAGGCCGTTACAAGTGGGCCGCCCCCTTAATTATAAGGGGCGGCCCCTTTAATTTTAAGGGGGCCGGCCATGATTTAAGGGGGCCGGCATACGCTCCTGTGTCAGAATCTTTTGCCTATAAATACTGGTTCAAATCTGTAATTTTTCCTCACCTTTTGCTCTAAAACTTTCTGTCCAAATCCTCTCAAATCATCTTCCTAAAACCTTTGATCATATAATTATTAGTTCTTGTTTCAAGTGATCCAATCCCTCATCATTCAAAGTGCAAGAGAAGAATACCTCTTTAACATCTAGTTAAGAAGTATGTAGATGTGTGAATATTGTTAGTAGTTGTGTAAATGACTTGTAAAGGTGTAGAAGTTTTGTAATTGGTAGATCTAGCCTTGTTAGTGGTGTAGAGAAGTTGAGAAGTAGAAGTTGTGTTGTGAAGTAGAAGAAGTTGTGTTGTAACGAAGAAGGTGTGGTGTGAAGAAGTTGTGAAATAGGTGTGTAGTGACTAGTGGTGTGAGATTGGTTCTAGCTACAATTAGAACTTGACATTTAGCTTAGTGTCGTTAATAGGTGTAAGCAAAAGTCGTGTAAGGTTTCTCCGCCAAAAGGGAGTTCGTCGTGTTAGTGAAGAAAACTCTCGAGTAGGTGACTCGAGGAGTGGAGTAGGGCAAGGAAGGTGTCCTTGTAGCCGAACCACTATAAATCCTTTGTGTCTCGGTTTGATCCTTCCATCTCCCACTTATTATTTTATCTACATCATTTTTATTTACGTAGACATAGACATTTACATATTGTTGCATCTTATCACATTGTGCTAATATTGATTTCATGCAAAGATCAAATTAAAAGTTCATTCACAAAAATAAAGCTTTTACAAACAACCTAAAAGGATATAATACATATATACACACATACATGTTCAATTAATGATTTTGATCAACTATAATTTTCTAAGCAAAACTTTAATTGAACTTATCTTTTGACAACCATTTTATAAATACAAATTGACGTAAAACTATTCAACCCCCCTTCTAGTTTTCCACAGACCCCTTTGTAATGTTTGAGAATACACAGGGGATCCTGAAGCAAACTATGGAACTTCCGGCGTGGATGATTATCTAGATTCCATGTTCGGCATGGGAACTAGGTCAAATACTAGATCAAGTCAAAGCTCTACAAGTGAGGTAATAACAAATTTTCAAGAAAAAGATGCTCAATTTGTGAGACCGATTTCGATTTATGGTTGTGAATTCAACTTGACATGTAAGGGTTAGCATCTACTTAATAGCTTAATGGAGGATGTATAATTGATGTTTCTTGAAAAGCCATACGCCTTTCTTATGAGCGTAACCAAACACCCCCTTATTTTTTAAAATTAGGCTCATAAACAAGTTCATTCGCTTTTAGATACTGTAATTGTCATGGAGATATATAATTAGTTCTATACAAAAGGCGTAAGCTTTTCTTATGAGCCTAACCAAACGGCCATTTAGTTTTTAGACTAATCTGATAAGCAAATGGAAACACTATCCTTCACATTGTATATTGAGAAAACATAGAAGTTAATAGTTTGAGATAATGGAATTGTCACCCAACTATATTCGATGGTGTATGAAAAGCAGCCTTATAATTACATATGTCCATTTAATAGTTAATTATGTTACCCCTGTTTTTATGCACGAATATGAACTGTTATTTTTTTCATTTAATAGCTTTATGTCACCCCTTTGTAATTGTGGTTCTCACAATGTTGGATCTTTGTGACTCAGTTGCAATATATAAACTATTAAGTTAGCTACTGAATATTTGAGTGTGTGTTCTCAATACTTTGTCTAATGGCGTTTCCAGTGTTATAGTATTAATTCTACATTTAACAAAGTGAGTGATGCTTGGACGAATACAATGAACTTTACATTTTTTTTCGTCAACAGGCCCGCATGTCTTACATTCAGTTCAGGTACTTATGTTACATTTGATCTCAATTTTTCTTCAGTTACCAACAAAAAGTTCAACCATCCAAAAATAATAAGTCAGTCCCACTTTGCTACCCATCATTTGGATCACTTTGGTTGGATGAATACAATGAACTACCATTTAATAGTTAATTATGTCCTACTATAATTACATATGTTCATTTAATAGTTAATTGTGTTATCCCTTTGTAATGTTATCCATGTTAGATGCTTATGTTAATTGGTCATATGAACTTTACAGTGTTATAGTATTAATTCTACATTTAACAAAGTGAGTGATGCTTGGACGAATACAATGAACTTTACATTTTTTTTCGTCAACAGGCCCGCATGTCTTACATTCAGTTCAGGTACTTATGTTACATTTGATCTCAATTTTTCTTCAGTTACCAACAAAAAGTTCAACCATCCAAAAATAATAAAGTCAGTCCCACTTTGCTACCCATCATTTGCATCACTTTGGTTGGATGAATACAATGAACTACCATTTAATAGTTAATTATGTCCTACTATAATTACATATGTTCATTTAATAGTTAATTGTGTTATCCCTTTGTAATGTTATCCCTGTTAGATGCTTATGTTAATTGGTCATATACATTAGCCTATAGATATTAGTTTAGTCATTTACTTGCTAATATTTCTCTTTAAATTGTTGCTTTTTTGGTTACTTTGGTGGATGTTTTACCTACCTGTGTTGCCATTTGACATATATAGTTATATTCAGATTAATAAAAATATAAGGAGTGTTTGCATTGCTCATTTTAAACTGTTTATATGTTTTCTTTATCTGTGTCCCCTAATAGCTGCACTTTTATACCAAACTGAATTCAACATTAGTGAAATTAATATTGATATGGGTTACTTTTATGCAGAATTTTAGATTAGAAACTTCTTTTGCTGAACCCGCACTATTACTCACACACATTATGTTGAAATCGTAGCTGGAAATTAATTGTTGATGTTATTCTTTTTTATTGCAGTCGAGTAGAAAAGAAATAGCTACAAACATCAAGTCCACAAAGAAGAAGATTGCAGCGACTGAATTAATGATTGTGGCTTCTTTCAACAATCTCATTTACTTTGTTTGTTGAATCCGAATCAATATCTTTTATAAATTTCTGTATAAAAGGCATACTGACTTTAGACTTTATAGTCACATATGTATCAAGTGTTCATGCGAACACATGTGTACATCCAAATCATCGTTTATTTACAAATATACAATACGATATTGACACTTACTTGAGGAGTTATTGCCTCTATAGATTTATAGTACTCATGAGATATACAAAACTGCCCAAAACAAAAACCACGGCCGCCCCACATATATACTAAACAAAACTTGCCTACATCTCTAATATATTAGGTGTATGATGTTTGCTTCTACCATTAGTTACGAATAATAACTGAGAACGCGCGCATATAAGTGGAAAAATTATTAATCCCAAACACTCCCTTATCACTTTTACCTAAAAATTTGGACAAACAATAGAGCCTTATTCGCCTCATGCAATCGTTGTTGTGTGACTGAAATATGTTCGCTTTGTGGCTATATACAGGTGTTGGAATTATTATATCATGACCTTCATATAAATAAACCAAATACATCAAAGTGAGCATAGCGGAAGCAATTATAACAAGATCGAATAACATGTAATTAATTAATCAATAATTAAATAGTAAACATACCTTTGTGATTCTAGCCCGAACAAGAATCAATGCAATCTTCCGGAACCAAGAACCCTAATTAGGGTTTATAAGGATTATAAGAATTACCCCTTACCTTTTTGTAATTCAATCCAAGAATCAAACAATAGTGTGTTTGATTCACGTTCTTGTACACACGTACTAATTCAAGAAAAAGTTTATGCAAGTAATAAACACAAAACAATTTTAGATCAATAAAATCGAAACCCTTAGGGTTTGGTTTTGATGAAATCGACCAAGGAAAAGAAGGAGAGAAAACACCAAGATGTGTGTGTACAAGTTATGAGAAAAACCTACATCTTGGGTTTGCTTATATACTACACAAGACTTGGAGCTCAAGGCACAAAGGAGGTGGGTGCACCCCTTGGGCCGATCGGTTTTGGAACCCACAAGGACATTCCGGAACCTTCTCTTGTTTCCATGTTTTGTCTAGTATTTACTTTCCTAATCTTCGTTAAATAAATAATTAGTCATTAATCAATAATACTAATTATTATTATTTATTTTGTGTTTAATAATTAATTATAACATTTTATAAATAATTATTACTTTTTCTCTTCATACGTATTGTGTGCAATCCCGTGATCTCGAGTTCGATCCTAACATACGTCTACTAAAATAATGTTCATATTCTAACAGCTCCCACTTGGATATATTTTAATAGTGTAATCACATCGGTTAGCGTCTTGCAACACGCCGATGCCTCTAGTACGATCTCGAGTAAGGCTCCTGGAAAAACCTTTTAATGATTTCTCATTATTATTATCCTTTTGTTTCTAATACCATGTTAATAAGGATATGGATTAAAGTCATTCCTTAATTAACCATTCTGTTTCTCGTTGTTTATGATTGATCAAGATTACCAAATCTTCTGAACATATTCAGGGGAGATATTGGGTACGGCCGTACATGCATCTTACCAACCCTACGAGGGGCCCAGCAGTATTAAACTCCAAAAATAAATTTGAAGGAACAAATTCTATCTTGAATACAAGCAAAACCCACAAACTTTGTAACATTTCCGAAAACAACCCTTATGACTACCAGTTACGTATAGCGTTAAGTTGTTCCACAAAAATGTACTACATTCATGACACTTATCTTGCATCTCAAGTCTGAGGATAACTTCTCATGATTTACTTAATAACAAAATCCATAAAGTAACATCATGTAGTTGGGATAAGTCCTATATTCAGTATCATCGAATATCATCTGAAATGGCATGTCTACGCATCAATATACTTTAAGTATATTATACCAACCTTCAGATTTGTCTTAATTTAATAATATTCCCATATTATTAACTGACAACGGACAATTTAAGAATAACCTTTATTCATGGATTTAAACATACAAATATAGGATACAATATATTATAAATTAAACATACCATGTATTAAATTTATTATAATAATTGTTTAACATCCCTTATCCAAATACTAAATAGATCAATGCATGATAACTCTTGTTGATGAATTATGTCTCAAGCAATGACATTCATACTTGTTGACAAGACATAAATCATCCAACTTTGATCTATCAGAATTTTAAGAATACTTATTTCAAGAATTCAACTATTGAAATTCTTATATGTGCATAGTCAACTATTTTGATAATGCCATATTTCATAAAAATGTGAGACATCCTTAACCACCAATTTATGATAATTAAACTTCCAAACATTTTAAAGTTTAAAGTATTCTTATTCTCTTAATGTATAATGCAACTTATGCTTTTAGTAAGCACAACTAGTACATATAGCAAAGAACGAAATCCTTACCATAACTAGTATTGAGTGTCATCTCAATTTCAATAACATCATTGTATGCAACAACAATATGTTATTAAAACTTCCCGTAAATATCTATTATGTAATGTTTGATGCCCTTCAAACTTTCAAGTTTGTTGGCTATGACAATTTTCACAACAATTGAAAAATTGTTCATCTATAGAATTTGGAAGCTATTCCAGATTTAGGATGTGATTCTATAATCAAACGTATTCATTTAGAATATTACACAAGTTATCTAATAACTTTTAATTAGATATTAATATTGCTAAATCATCTTGTAATCAAGCATGATAAAACAAAACATGATGTTCATGAAAGATCTTTGAGTCATACTTAGATTTTATTCATGTCATTCATATCCATTTAGACTTTCTAAATAATATATCATGTTATATTAGATTCATTTACCGCACATGTTTCAACAATAAACATTCATTCCAAGGTTGTATGTCTTATTTCCTAAATCTTTAAAGTTTCTTTCCAAACTAAGACTTAACATTTAACTTATATAGAATGCTACCTTTTATATGTTCTACAACATATATGATTTAAGAAATTAAACATAATACTCCCACTAGCTTTTAGGAATACTTAGAAATTATCTTATTTCAATTATAAATCCAAACATGAATTTAATAATTAAATATAAGAGTAATCTTCTAGATGCATGCATTTATCCATCCATGGATTATTGCACTTTGTACACTTCTAAAGATTTATTTGAATTTATAAACTCCCTTTGATTACTTATCGTCCTCGCTCAAGTAATCACTCAAGAAAGAGTTTTGATATTCCATTGTCAATTTCATAAATATGACAATCATAATCTTTATATATTTAATGTGTTTAGAAAAGAATATGCAACCACAGTTAATTGCTTAAGTGTGATTAATAATCTTGTCATAAACATACATTAAATATGTGTACAACATTGTCCATATGATTTCTTATACAAAGATTTAAACTACAAGGGTTACCTTATCTTTGAAGAAACTCATCTTCATTTTCTAGTCTAACTGTTAAGATAAACCAAGTTTTTTAAAATTGATTATCTTTATGGACAGCATCTTAATCACTCATATCATGTATACTTTACCCAATTTCATATTTGGTAATGTATCATAATGATTATCAGGTTTACAATAATCCTGTAAATCATAGTCCTCAGCATATTAATCAAATATCTGAGATATATTGCTATTCTATGAATGATAATTCCATCATCTTGAGATTTAACATTTAAATGTCAACCTTTATTATCATGTTGAGATTTAACATTCAAATGTCAAACTTAATCATGATATTTACTAGTGTATTTTAGAAGATTATGTATATTATAATTTTATCTTTTAAAGATCAAAACTCCCACTTGCTTTTAGTAATTTAAATACTATCTTTAAATACTTAGCAAATAAAGAAACAATACAATGTTCTCTTTTGGGATATTACAAATACTTATTGATAGTTCCTGACTTAACTTTGTTAATAACCTCTTCATAAGCAGTTAAACAAATTTAGAACTTCAATTTAAGAAATAATGTGATTCATCACATTCCATCATATGATGATGTCTTATTAATCTTCTATGTTGGAGTTTTATTAAATATGTCCAAGTCATACTCAACATTCTAACCTTGATAACTTTTGGAAGAAAAGAAGTCATAGTTATCTTTAATCAAACAATATAACAAGAGTTTGATTTTCCTAAATGAACATATCATAAACATTTGATATTTCATTAGTATTAATATTGTTAGACAATCTAACAATATTAAAGATAACCTTATTCCTTTTGACTTGTTTATTTACCAACTAAGTCATTTTAATGGTGTAATAATATTCAAGCCAATTACATGCTTTATAACTCAAGTACTTTTTACAAAGTCTCTTCATGTCCATGTCTTTACAAGAAAACATAAACTGTTATAATCTCACTATACGTTATAAGTCATTTAACAATTTAATAACTTAATGTATATGTCTTAATTAAAAAACACAACAAGATAATGTCTTACTTTATTATAAGTCTTGTAACAATTAAAAGACTTTATGTTTATATCTTTACAATGAAACATAAACATGTTTAACTAAAGTAATTATAAACACCATCTTTTGGTTTCAATAGTAATTTCAAGTTAATTTATTACTTCACAATAATGTAAATAACATTATTTCTTCATTTATTTATGTCATTCCAAGAACACATAAATATTCAGATTGAAGTAGCATTAGATTACTTAATTAATTTATGTCATTCCATGAATTCATAAATCTATAAATTAAAGTAGTCTTGATATCATATTGACACATGTTCTAATAGGTATCTAATTTAGAAACTGCAAATTCTCATAGTTCAATTACATCAGTTGATCTGCTAGTAATGAAAATATGAAATTCACCTTGTTGTTGCAATCTAGTTAAGCTCTCACATAACATAAATTGTAACACCAAGTGTTTCTTGAATTAGCTTAGTATAATTCATATCAGAACATTATTCTAATTTAGAAACTGCAAATTCTCATAGTTCAATTACATCAGTTGATCTGCTAGTAATGAAATATGAAATTCACCTTGTTGTTGCAATCTAGCTAAGCTCTCACATAACATAAATTGTAACACCAAGTGTTTCTAGAATTAATATTAGAACATTATTCTCTTACCTTGTAGTCAAGAGAATCCATTAAATCATATCTTTATGAGTTGTTTCTTGCACACATTAAAGATAACATTCCTCCCACTTATGCATGGAACAACCTCATATAGTTGATAAACAACATGCCATGCATTTGTTTATGTGTTCAATATGATTGTGTCATAGATTTTAGCATAACAAGTATATGTAAAACAACAATGTCTAGTAAGGAAATGTACAAGACTATCCTTAAAAGTATGAGTGTCTACACTTGGAAAGTAATTATCTTTAGCTACCAAGATATCAAAGCTTGTAACTCCCACTGAATTAAAGATTATTACAATAATTCCTTATTTAGTGATAAGTACACAATACTCCCACTGAATTTGACAACATTGTAAATGTTTCATATCCAGTGAAAACAAATATTGTGTCTTTAACTTTCCTACACCTTTAAATGTCCATACGTAACAATTACTTATGCACTAAAGAGTGTATTCTACTACGTAAATGATGGACTATCCACCAAATGCTTTTAACTTGAAAAATTGGGCATGCAATTTCTTCCTTAACAGGTCTACCATCCTACAATGTATGTAGCACCTTTAAAATAGTCAAAACAACTAGTTTGTCTTTAAACATTTTGCAGTAATTAGTCTAGCTTCTAATTATAATAACTCATAAAATGTCATACATAATTTTCTGTTAACCAAATATCATATTTGTTACTAAGAATTTGATCACCGAATGAGGATGATAAAATCCCTATGGAAAATATTCGCAATTTTCTTAACTATTAAAAAATTTGCTATGAGTTATATTAGAATTTAGACATATCTAATATTCCTATTATCCTTTCTCATTCATGAAAAGGAATAGGATTGCGTCTCACTCTTTCTTCATAGAAAGGAGACTTCTTTTGTCTTTTAAGTAAATATTTCTTAATCAAACTTTTGTTTGAAAACAGAACTAGATCAATTTACCAAAGCCCAAAATACGTTTACGGTTTGAACGTTGCATTAATACATTAAAACGAATTACAAAATTCAATTTCAGTATTTTCGATAATTAGATCTTTAAGAAAATAAAATACCCATTGGCAAATATTCATATAAACCATAGTATTTTCTTAAAGCTAGGATCCTAAATTGACATAGTACCATTACATCAGTTGATCTGCTAGTAATGATAGTATTCAACAAGGTAATTGTCGAACAATAATTGCCAATATCATATTGCAATTCCTAGATTTATGGGATTTACAATCACAAAACATTTGTAATGTAAGCATGTTTGATCCTCATCTTAATGCCTTGAGTCCAAGATCTCACTTCCTACTCAATTTAAGTCGTCTAACTTAAAAACTGCAAACTCACAAATCCATCACATCAGTTGATCTGCTAGCAATGAATTTATGAAATTTACCTCTCCATTGCAATCTCGCCAAGTTCTCACATGACGTAAATTACAACTTCAAGTGTTCTTAATTAGATGGCATTCAACTTAATTTTATAAGGGTATTAATATTTTGATGTGATCAAAATAATGTATGAAGAAGCATGCATACAACTTCATAACATTGGTTTTACAAAACATTTTTATTACCAATTAACTAAGAGTAAAATAACAAAGTTTTGATTGAGGTATCGGGTTCACCAATTAAAGAATAACCATCAATTATCGTCCACTATATCGTACTTTTGCATAAGCCCGAAAGCTTAGTGTTTCGGATAATCATTGTGGAATTGTGGATTATTCACCCTTAAGATGACAATGTACATGTAATGGTTGTTCGGTAAGTCTAATTTACACACAAACGAGCGTTAAGACAGAATGTTGTCTCTCTAAGGCCACAATTTAATGCGTTGCCATCCTTATACCCATCTTATAGTGTGTAAACTTCGGTCGAGCCTATTTAACCATTACGTACAAAAACATCAATCAACCAATTCTTTGAGATTTAAACTCTTAAAAACCAAAACAATTTCGCCATTATTTAGTCCGTATTATTTTTCTATTCAAAAATTACCCTTTTCGTTTATAAACATGTCTAACACAATAAATAAACAAAAACAAGTAATATACAATAAAAAAAATAAAACAACTAAATAAACAAATATACATAATCATAACAATTAAATATGCATAAAACATGTAGCCACATGCAAATCTTATTCAATAGTCCTATTAATAATCAAATCTAGGTGTATAACGTATTAATTCAATTGAGGCTTTCTTCTTCTAGGAAAAAGAGCCACATACATCGATAAATCGATTGCGTAAGCCAAAATTAAATAAATACCACATAGCACATAATTGATTACTTAATATTGGAGTCTTCCCCAATTCGACATCTATTAATAAATTTACATGTTTCGATATAACTTAACCATTAATTCATATAAACAATTTAAACAATTTAAATAAAAATCCATGCAAATATGCACTTTTTCATGGATTTAGCTTAACAATTAACATATTGCACCAAGATCGTTTACTAAAACGCATAACAATTACATGACATCCTAGGGTTTCTAATCAAATTAAAAAATCAAAAACCATAAACCCTAAAACCCTTTAAGGTCAAATCGACCCATAAAAAAAAATTAGGGTTAGGAATCTAAAAAACCCTAAAAACATGTAACTAAACGAATCAAGATCCAATATTTATGCGTTTTGATAATTAATTACACATTATAACGGCTCTAGATGCCACTGTTGGAATTATTATATCATGACCTTCATATAAATAAACCAAATACATCAAAGTGAGCATAGCGGAAGCAATTATAACAAGATCGAATAACATGTAATTATTTAATCAATAATTAAATAGTAAACATACCTTTGTGATTCTAGCCCGAACAAGAATCAATGCAATCTTCCGGAACCAAGAACCCTAATTAGGGTTTATAAGGATTATAAGAATTACCCCTTACCTTTTTGTAATTCAATCCAAGAATCAAACAATAGTGTGTTTGATTCACGTTCTTGTACACACGTACTAATTCAAGAAAAAGTTTATGCAAGTAATAAACACAAAACAATTTTAGATCAATAAAATCGAAACCCTTAGGGTTTGGTTTTGATGAAATCGACCAAGGAAAAGAAGGAGAGAAAACACCAAGATGTGTGTGTACAAGTTATGAGAAAAACCTACATCTTGGGTTTGCTTATATACTACACAAGACTTGGAGCTCAAGGCACAAAGGAGGTGGGTGCACCCCTTGGGCCGATCGGTTTTGGAACCCACAAGGACATTCCGGAACCTTCTCTTGTTTCCATGTTTTGTCTAGTATTTACTTTCCTAATCTTCGTTAAATAAATAATTAGTCATTAATCAATAATACTAATTATTATTATTTATTTTGTGTTTAATAATTAATTATAACATTTTATAAATAATTATTACTTTTTCTCTTCATACGTATTGTGTGCAATCCCGTGATCTCGAGTTCGATCCTAACATACGTCTACTAAAATAATGTTCATATTCTAACAACAGGATGACAACAAAATGAAAAGGATGTCTATGTACTGTAACATGTACAATAGGCCTTATATGCTGGTCTCAAGGATTGCATAGACGCTAAACGTTAGTCTTACAAAACTGAATTCTTATATCCATGTAATGCTTAAATATTCTACTTTATTTATGTAAAATCACCTCCGCCAAAAAATAGGCCCGCCCGCAACGCGGCGGACCGCTGTCATTCTCGTTTTATTATTAAAAGTACTAAACAAATTTCCAAAGACTTTTTTACATTCGAAGTATACTTGATAAATACGTTTTTTATGACACAAGCTTATAATATAGTTTGGTACGTCAGAGATGATCTCGTTATTGACTTATGATTTCCCATGATCTCAATGAATTGGTTACCAAACAATACATTATATACTACTATCTTCATAACTTGAAAGATAAGCTAACTAATAATGGTTTTGTATAGACCATGGGCTAATATTCTACTAGTAACTAATAATACTATGCTAATAACACTTGTTGTCATTATATGCATGGGCGGAGCTACGGGGGGGTCACGGTGGGCACGTGCCCCCCCCCCAAAACTTTCCGGCGTAGTGTGTTTTTTTCCAGATTCTCGTTTTTTTTTGGCATTTTGCCCCCTCACAAGTACTTTCGTCATTTCGGTTCTGATGAATTGGTGAGATATGGATATCTAAAACTGAAAATGAAAGTTGTTTTAATGGTGAATGGGAGGTGTCTAATCGGAGAAGATGAAGTGAAAGAAGAAAAATAAATTTTGTCATGTTTTGGTTAGTCACGTGGATGAGTTAAGAGTTGTCATTTTTTTTTATTTTTTAATTACCTCTCAAGCCTTCTTTAGTTTATAGTATTTGATTTTATAATTCTGTAGTACGAGTAGTAGCTTATTTGGGTATATGGTGTTCTTTATTATTATTATTTTTTTTTTTTTTGAAGAAGGTGTAGCTTATTTGTGTATGGTGTTCTTTATTTTGAGCCTCACCATTAATCGAGTATAATAAAAGTTTTACAGTAGCTTTTATTGTTTTATTCAATGATTGCAATTTTTTTTTTTACATATTGATTAATAAATTAAAAATTCTTAAGTTAGCGCGCATATTTTTTCCTTCAAAATCAAGCTTGATGTTAAAAAAAAAAAAAATAAAAAAAAATAAAAAAAAAAATAAAAAATTGCCCCCCCTAAAATTTTTTTCTGGCTCCGCCCCTGATTATATGGTTCACATTTTCCATGTATTGTACTTATTGTTTTGTATGTAGTATGTAAATTTAGATGCTGGTTATGGGATGTTTTGGCATGGCATTGCGCACCTTATTGCATGACTAGCTTCTACATAGTGTTCCAAAGTTTTAAACTTACTTGAAAATGCATTATACTTGCCACTTTTTGTTATTGTATGTATCGAACTTTATTTTTTCTTATTGTGTGTACTGAACTTTCAGATTTCGATTATTGTATGTATTTTGTAACTATTTAGCCATGTAAAATTTTACCCTTCAAAATTTGAAAAAAAAAATAAGGGTAAAATGGTCACAAAATACACACAATAATCAAAATTTGAAATTTTAATATACACAATAAGAAAAAATAAAGTTCAGTACACATAATAACAAAAAATGACAATTATAATACATTTTCAAGCAATTAACCCTTTCTAAAACAATCACGCTCAAACACCTCCTAATTAAGCAGTAAAAATAAATGTGAAAGAAGATGACTTATTAAATTGTGGAAGGCCCATTTAAAGCCATTAGGACACTGGCAGTCATGATTCCGAAAACATCCATACCTCCAAAATCCACCAATAATATCATTCCACCTCATTTCACCTCATTCATACTTTTTCCATACCTCCCAACCCCATTTTAGTGGCAATCATGCCTTTTTTATACCCAACTTTTTTTTTAATTAATTAAATTAAACAATTTAATTAAAACATAAATATTTCATTAATAACTAAAAGAAAATTACATAATACTTAAAAAAAAACATAATTAAAAGAAAATTACATTATTTAAAAAAAATGAAATAACTAATCATCGAGATATGTTAAGTTTTGAGCATCTACGTGGTCCGTAAGATCATATAGGAGTCGGTAATGCATTTGTTCGTCGATTAACTCCGGTAATACACTATCGTCATAAACTGGCGCGACTGGCGGATCCATTATATGAACCGGTGATATTGCCATCCCATCGTCTTTTAAAATCATATTGTGAAATATGATACACGTATAAACGATTTGTCGAATCTTTTCAACCGACATTGCCCGGAGAGGACGAGCAAGAATCATCCATTTATTTTTAAGACGATCAAAAGCTCGCTCGATATCTTTTCTTGCAGACTCTTGTAGCCTTTTAAAGCTCTTTTCATTCAATTCAACCGGATGCTTGTATGCTTTAACAAACGTTGACCATGTAGGATAGATTTCATCGGTAAGATAATAACCACGTTTGTAAAACCGTCCATTTACATGAAATGAACTGTTTGCCGCCGTTCCGTTTCGCTCCGTAAGATACAATGGTGACTGATTCAAAACATTGATATCGTTGTTGGCACCGGGAGGACCAAAAAACGAATGCCAAATCCACAAATCGTAAGAAGCGACGGCTTCAAGCATAATAGTTGGGTATTGATGATCACCTCGCTTATATTGACCTTTCAAATGTCTAGGACAATTACGCCAATGGAAATGGGTACAATCAATGCTACCAAGCATTCCAAGAATGTGATGTTGATCTTCATGGAACTCGTATAAGTGTGCAATGTCATGGGATGTAGGCCTACGTAAGAACTCTCGACCATATAATTGAATAATCGCTTGGCAAAAATGATCAAGGCATTCTCCTATAAAAAAATTAATAACAATAACTTAAAAAAATATATATATAACGCTAACTTTATAAAAAAATTAATAACAATAACATAAAAAATATATATATAACGCTAACTTTATAAAAAAATTAATAACAATAACATAAAAAAATATATATAACGCTAACTTTATAAAAAAAATTAATAACAATAAGTTTAAAAAATATTTCACCTGACGTTCGGCGCGCCATGTTTAAATAGTCATCAAATCTATCTGGAGGTTCACCCGTTGTGAGTTGCCTAATGGCCGATGTGCATTTTTGTAATGCCGTGAAACTTTTTTTCCCCTCGCATCTAAGCCCTCTTGAAACCATTCGAAATTCGCTTCAACATCAGCAACAACTCTTAAAAACAAGCTTTTATTCATACGAAACCGTTCACGAAAACGTTCGTCGTTAAACTTTGGACGTTCAACAAAATAATCATTCATAAGGGTTCGTAAAGCTTGTTCACGAAAACGAGTTACATACTCCTGACTTTCGGTAGAGCTTGCCGTGTCGTCAATTGCATCGTACGCGGCTAATAAGGTTTCTAGGGTGCTACCGGATGGCACTAGTTCGGACAATTCGCCGGGGGGACTCACTAATGATTCGGACGAAGAAGAAGACATTGTAAGAATATGTGAATTTTGTATATGTGAATTGGATTATTTGTGATAAAAATGTATGTGTTTGTTGAATATATATAGGGGAATTTTTTTTTTTGGCCCAATACACGCTCCATCCCCAACGTCTAATTCATTTAATTATCAACGGTAACATTTTGCATAGGAATTCCCATGCTTCGGAGGCAAAAAATGCCGCTCAATGCATGCCGCTAGCCATGCCGGTGGGGTGGCGGCGGTGTTTGCCGCCGGCATGCCCTTGCCGGTGAGTCATGCCGCCCCCACTGCCACCCTTCTTAGAAGCTAAAGCCACAGCTGTAGAAGAAAGGCAAAAGAGAAATAGGTATGGTGGTAGTAAACATCCTACACATGAGTTCCGGTGTTGGAGAAACAAGCTATGCCAACAACTCGTTTCTTCAGGTTTCTTTTCTTTAATTTCTATGTCATTAAGACGTATATTGACCCCCACATGTGTTTTTTGTGAGGGGCTATGTCACAAGTAACACATACCATCGATGCATGGTTTATTCTTAAACAAACGTGTCTCAAGTGCTATAGTCTCGTTTTCTTTCCAGGAAACAGTGATGCAAAAAGTGCTGCCTGTTTTAAAGCATACTATAAAAGGCATTGCTAATCATGATGTCGTGTTTAGTCAGTGTTTCAAGGTAGCAGATCTCTGCTGCTCCTCTAGCAAAAATACACTATTGGTTGCAACTAACATAATAGATATAGTCATTGAGGTTTATAAAGAAAATTATAGGAAACCACCTCAGTTTCAAATATACTTGAATGACCTCTTCGGAAATGACTTCAATAGCCTTTTCAAACTGTTACCGGGTTTTTATGCAAAGCTTGAGAAGGAGGGAGAAAATTTTGGCCGTTGCTTTGTTTTGGCTGCTCCTGGTTCTTTCTATGGTCGACTTTTTCCCGATCAAAGTTTGCACCTGGTTCACTCTTCTTATAGTGTTCACTGGCTTTCTCAGGTTTGCTTAACAGACTGATATATAGCCGACTTTTACAGTTTTACAATCACAATCTATTTCGATAATAATTCAACTATAATCTATTTGATAGGTACCCGAAGGCCTTGAAAGTAATGCATTGAATACATATGCCTTCTAAGGAAATAGTACGTGGTGGATGCATGATTTTAACGTTTCTTGGTCGAAGTATGTCTGATCCAACTAGTGATGATTGTTGTGCTTTATGGGAGGTACTAGCCCAATGCCCCAATCACTTCTTGATACGCTCAAAGAGGTATTAGGCTCTTGTTACTTGGATCTAAATTTGAAGTGAGCCCAACCACATACACGGATTACACAATTAAGAATGATAATGAGCCCAACCACATACACGGGGAAAACACAGCCAAAGTGGTTAGAGCTGTTACAGAAGTACAGAACCGTTGTTGACTTCTCATTTCGGAAGTTCCATAATTGATGAGGTATTCATGAAGTATGTAGCTAAGAAGAAAACTGGACACATTAATATCGTCATCTCATTGACAAAAAATGAAATGCAAGTGTTCAAATCACATAAGTTATTTAATGTTTGTGCGCTAATTCTGAAAACAGAAAATCAAATTTTAGTTTTACAAGCTTATTATTAATAATTAAGAATCTCAATTTCATATATGACCATCAAGTGTTGCATCTTGGCTGATAGAGATAGCATATACTAAGGTCTCCAAGCAGATGCCGTAAGCAAACAAAGATCTTTCCATCCTAGCTTTAAGGTGCCTTTGTCCTCGACCAACGTGTAACCATTAGAAGGGAACATCCCGAGAAGAAGTGTTGCTTGGGCAACTGCATTTCCTGCAAGAGATATACCTTTGAACCCGCTCTGCTCTAGCTTCTCCCTCCAGTTGTTGAACTTGACTTCCCCACTCCTAGATGGCCCACCAATAGTCAACACATTTCTTATCTCCTTGGATAGCAGTTGTTGTTCCACAACATGCCTTTCCTCGCTTTCTTCCCCGTAGCTTGATCCCAATGAGTCAAACAATGCTGAGTAATAGTGAATTGCTTCTACAAACCTTCCCAAAAATGATCCCGCATGGCTCAAGTCCTGCTCTACCACGGTCACCACCTTCGGGGCCAATCTGAAAGAGAAGTTAATCCATGCACTAATTAGTACTACTAATGCTATTTAAAACTAATTAGGATCCGTCAAGCAATGAGCTTTTTGGTTCCTTTCAGACATGTGAATTTCATTTTATATTGGTACCAAACTACCAATTAGTCTAAAATGTATATAATTTGTTAATAAATAACTAAGCATATATATAATACCTTTGGAGGAACCATAAAGTATTGGTGTCGGAGCCGGTAACATCATACAAAGAATGTTGCAACCAGTGTACAGCAACAGCCTCTCTCTTGCTGACTTTCAACCTTTCTGGGTTCAAATTCCCAACTTTATCAGCCACAGCCGAGAACTCAAACGGGAGTCCCAATTTGTCCGCAAAATCAGACAAGCGTTTTCCTGTTGCCTCTAAGGCATCCAACGAGTTCCCTAATCCCGTTAGTCTGACAAAAGGTGGACCACCTGGCCTTGATGCCAATATGTGAAAAAGACCAGGCCATTGCAATCCTTGCATTATATCAAGATCGATGATGTGAACCCTGTCTTCCCTCTCAAACGCCTCCTGTATCGCTTGATTAGCTGTGAAATGCGAAAATTTTACAAAAGGACTGATACCGTTGAACACTTGGAAAGCAGAAGTCATCTTTTTTAGGGCTTGAAGAAGTGCTACATTTGGAGGAAGGGTTGTGTATATCCCAAGACAAGAACTCATTAAACTAGCAGACATTGCCTCGGAGAAGTATGCTGCAACCCGCTGAGCAGATGTCCCATATGGAGTTGACAGCTCTGAGATTTCTAGTAACATCTTGTTGGCGTCCTCAAAGTTATCAGCTGAAACGGCTTCGGCACATTGCAACAGCAAGGTAAGCAGATGTAACCCTTGTTCGTCTCGTTTCTGTTGCCTCATTTCCTCTCTCTTTTTCTCTCTTAACAAAACTGCAGCCGCTTGGGCCGATGCTGCAACTGCATTTTGATCCGTGGCTGGTGCTGCTGTTGCTGGTGGAGAGTCCTGCGGCTGTTGCTGTTGTTGTTGTTGTTCCTGGTTGTTGGATGGAGGAGGTGCATTACCACTGGTGTTGTAATCGTCATTCGTGACGTTAGGAACCCCACCCCAATCCAAATGGCCATGTTGCTGCTGTTGTGAGACTATTATAGGAAACACGAAAACATCATTAATTTAATGTAATAATGAATATAATAAATATTCAGGGTCTTCGTCGTGTTTATATTTGAGTTTTATGTTAGCCTTTAATGTTTTATATCAAATGTTATGTTAAGACTTTAGTTAGTATATGTAATTCGTAGGTATTATTAGTATTCGGTCATGTTTAGTAGTCTGCAAATGGGTCCAATGTATTAACCCACACATGCCCGTTTTTAGGCAGTTAAGTAGTTATCTAGTATGCAACGTTTAAGTTAGGGTTGCAACGTTTATTCATGAATCGACATGTCTCTTGTGGCACCGATTCATATAGTATATATAGGGATAGAATTCATTGTAAACATTAACCTTTTCAGTTAATAAACATCGTTATAAAGGTTCAAACCTTCTGTGTTTTTATTACTCCTTTCAATGATGCTTATACATGTTGTTGTTTGATCAATTCGATCCTGGAATCATGTCAAAAAAAACCTGTGAAACATTGGTATCAGAGCTTCAAGGGATCAAACAACACACTCAAGAATCGGCCATGAATGATGAAGATAAAAAAAGATAAGAAAGACGGTTTAGACAGTTACAACCAAAGACCGATAGTAGGGGCAGATTCAAGAGAAGAAAATAGAAAGAAAGGAGAAGAAGAAAATTGGCTGCAAGTTTTGTTACAAAGAAAGAATGAACAACAGTTTGTTCATAAGAAGATCGAGAAGAAAAGTCACTATGAGGGAACACAAAGATCCAAATAGGCAAAGCCAAAGAAAGAGGTGGTTTGGGAATAGGCCTTGTAAACAAAGTCCACCAGGTTTGCAAGAGATAAGTGTTGAAGTAGAGAATGATGATTTGATGTTAGTACGTTGATGATTAGAAGATAAAAACCTTTGCAACAAAGAAACAAAAGCCATCAAAGTATGAAGACGGTCTAACAAAGATGAAGAAGTGAGGCAATAACAAGATTGCTGTAGAAGGTTCATTAATTTAGTTGTGTAATTTGCCATGAAACTGCCCAAGTGCCTTGGGTTGAAAAACATTTAGAAGTGGGTGAAGCAAGCAAAGATGACTTGTCAAGGACCGCCGTGCCAGAAGGATAAGGGAGTGAAGGATGGAGCACATGGAATGAACAAGAAGAAACAAGTTTGGCATTAGATTGGATGATGATGAAGATGGACACAAGGAAGCAGCCACGACAACAATGATTTTGATGTCATTGTTTAAAAAAGACTAGAAGGATCAACTCAGAAGAATTTGATATTAAATTATTAGGGGGGAAAATGTTAGCCTTTAATGTTTTATATCAAATGTTATGTTAAGACTTTAGTTAGTATATGTAATTCGTAGGTATTATTAGTATTGGGTCATGTTTAGTAGTCTGCAAATGGGTCCAATGTATTAACCCACACAGGCCCGTTTTTAGGCAGTTAAGTAGTTATCTAGTATGCAACGTTTAAGTTAGGGTTGCAACGTTTATTCATGAATCGACATGTCTCTTGTGGCACCGATTCATATAGTATATATAGGGATAGAATTCATTGTAAACATTAACCTTTTCAGTTAATAAACATCGTTATAAAGGTTCAAACCTTCTGTGTTTTTATTACTCCTTTCAATGATGCTTATACATGTTCTTGTTTGATCAATTCGATCCTCGAATCATGTCATAAAAAACCTGTGAAACATTTTACAGGTAAGGTTATTCATAATTGGTGATCTGATTCATGATTTTGTTTAATTAACAGTATTGCAATTATTAGGTGTAATGAACCTAAGCCATGTATTCAATAACTTAAGTAAAACAAATAAAGGCAAATGACATTATAAATAATGTACAAACATATATAGAGGGTGCGTTTAGTAGGAAAAAAAAGTTTATTTTTTTTCTTTAGTTTTGTAGAAAAAAGAAATGGGTTTTGTTCTTCACAAAACATAAAGGGAAACAAGAAAACATCAAGAATGTGTTTTCCTAATTTCATTTGTTAAATTGGTTAATGAGAATTTTTTATTTTGTGGAGAAAGTGATTGAAATTTTTTTATTTGAACGAAACTCTCTATTTTCCTTATTTTGCAGAAAACAAGAGTGTTTTCTTTCAACCAAACGCACCCTATATGTCAGGTTCATGGTTGATTGCATTGTCTGTTTCCCCATAGGCAAAATGAGAGACATTGCTTCTTGCATTAGCACAAATGTCCTTTAGATTGTTATATAGATCGGTGTCTTGTCTTGTATGGGTCCTAACATGCCTATAAGTTCAATCTAAATGCATAAAAAGACCTTTAATAAGTGAACGTTGTTGAATAAAAGATAGCTACCGAACGATTCTTTGTTGCTATTTCAACCATATACATGCTATATATAAATGCAACAGTTTAACTTGCAGATGCTATTATTATGCTTTTTTCTGAATTCCGAAAAGTAAACCTACTAAGCACAGATTGATCATTTTCAAAGATAGGTTTAAAAAAAAAAAAAAAAAAAAAAAATGTTATACCTTCAAGTCTTGAAATAGCATGCAGCTTTTGTTGACTAACAACAGCGGATAACGAGGAATTATTATCAGCAGCAACAAGGGTAGGAGGAGGAGGAGGAAGCGTTGGAAGTGGATCTATCAAAGAGCGAAGGCGATACTCAAGAAGCGTAGCTAAGTTGGGGTTACACGGGTGAATAATCTCCCTTACGTTGTGTATGAGATGAGGTATAGACACATCTGTAGAAGTATGAATAAGATCTTTTATTATACTATCTATCCATGCAGTAGCTGTCATGTTGTCATGATCTGTTGGCAACATATCATAACTAATGTTTCTGTCAGCTGGAGGAGGAGGAGGAGCAAACAAAGGAAGACCCGAAAAGTTGCATAAAGGAGGTGGATTTGTTGAAGTTGATAAAGAAGGTAACGTCATAGTGGAGTAGTTGGATATATCACCACCAATACCAGTAGAACAAGTAGTGTTCACATTCACATTGTTTATATCATTAATTTGGTTTTGCATCGCACCCAAACCGGCCACTATGTCTAATGGAGGAGGATTTGGCCGACGTAAAAGTCGATGATGGGCAGTTTGGAGTTCCATATCGGAAGCCGTCCTCTTTCGCACCATTTTTCTTAATTTGGCTAGTTGCTAGCTAGTACAAGGTGGTAATGGTGTAAGGTTAAAAATAAATGTGAAGGGAGATAAGATCATAAGATATAGTATAAGAAAAATGTTCCAACCAGAAGAATTAGCACAACAAAAACACAAGAAAAGAGGTAACATTGGGATTCTGCATGCCCCACATGTTTCTTGTTAAAGACAATGAGATGAACTTAATTATCTTGGTGGCCAAATGGTGTGATGTGATTAAATAAAAGATAGCCGGAGAATGTACGTGGTGGATGGGTGGGAGTGGTTGAGAAAGGGCGATGGTAGACGTTGGGGAGAATGGAAGGATGTGTATGTTTTTTTGGTAATATGCTTTTGTCTGCGTAAGTGTGGAGCTTTGAAAACTGTCTAGAAGTGTTTGTTTAACTTCATTATTTACATTGGTTTTCTTTCTTTCTTTCTTTGTACAATATGAGCGATCTTTTCAATGTATCCTCGATTCCTACACCTCTATTTCTTTTCCCAACTCATATCTTCGTTACCTTTTCCCCGCCTTTTCGGTCTAATCCCCTTTTTTTTATTTATTTCTACCTATACTACTCTTTTTTTATCCACACAATCTCTCTCATTTACCAACTCTTTCATCTCAAAACACACCTTTAATTTCAGCCTCACCACTCTATCTCTCTTCTCTTCTTTACTGCTTTGGACTAGCACATGAGTTTTTTTTCCTTTTCTCATCTTTCTTTTTAGATCTATATATGAAAATATATGGATATGTATCTTTATTTGTGTATGTGTTTTTTTTATTTTTTTATTTAGCTGTTTGCAGGTTTTTGTGTGGCTACTGTGCCTCGAATGGTACATGGTCACTTTGAGGGTGAAAGACTCATGTGTGGCAGTGTGGGTTTTCATGCGGGTAGTTTACTGGCCACCACCATGGGTTTTCAAAATGGTGTATTGATCCAGAACTAGTGGTGCATGTACCCACAATAACCCTTAAAATTTTGAACAATGAAATGTGACATGTAATAACAGGGGTAATAAAAACAAAAGATGTGCAGCTTTTACATGCAACCCCTGCTCTCAAACAGTATTACACTCTCTGCACTCTAAACTCTAAAAAACTTGCGCACCACTTTTTCTTCCCCTCTGACACCCTTCCAAAGACCAAAACCTTTTACTCTTTTGGCCTTTTCGCAAATTTGGATTGTTTATTCAACAAAAAGTTAATTTATGCATTCCTATATTTTACATTGTAAGCATATATGCTATAAAAACAGACAAATAAAAGTAACTTTTTTCGGTAAATATGATGTAATGTGATTTTTCTTTAGATTTTATGTACAACCCAGATCTCATAAATAAAATAGGATAGTATGAAGGAGTCAAAAAAAGTACGTAAAATAATGAAGTGGAAAAGGCTGCAACAAGCTGAATTGATGGATGCCCGTTGAAAACAAAATGTCAAACACTAGTTTTTTCTCGACATGGACCTCTCATACCAAACCCCACTTTTCTTGTTTACCTTAAATTAATATTGAAGAAACTTTGTTTCAAAGGTTTGGCGTTGGATAGCACATAATAATGCCTTGTAATGCAAAACCATGAAGTGAGTCTAGACATTGTACGGCATTTTATCTAGGCTTGAGTTATCCGGACCCTCCCATAGAGAGGGTTTGCCAATGATTAGACGCATCCTCTGGTTGTACGGTATGCATCAACGGTTGCACGGTTTGACTAAAAGCCTATGATGTGACACCATAGAGAGAGTTGAGATAACACATCCCTTTATCTAAAATGGACAAACAATTTTTCTGAATCTAGGCTTGATCTGTCTGTATGTGTAATAGTATGGAATATCGCCTGAGACATTTCAAAAGACCAAGGAACTATGCAGTTTCTTTTAGGTCTTAATAACTAGTACCAACAAAAATAACAAGGTGCATAACTTTCAGATCAGTTATGAAATATGTTTTTAGGTGAACTTTCTTTGTCTTAAATATCGAAACTTCTCAAAATATAATTATGATTTGGGTGTATCAACAGCGCAATCCGAGAGGTATCCTATGAGGAGTCGAGTTCAATATATACGCTATATTCTCTAAAGACCCAACCTTTTAAGACAAAGTTCTATACGAAACAACATTTATCTAAGGAACAAACCACAAGATATCAACCATCCATCCTCTTTCCATCTAACGATTTAGATTAATTGTTATTTTAAAATTAAAATAGTCTGAGAGGCATTTTAGTCATTACCTAAACCAATAATACCCCGATACCACTCACCCCGTTTCACACAGACACAAACGGTTACTTTTCTCTCCCAAATCTCATATCCCCAATTTGTAACCCAAACCACCCCTAAATCACCGTTAAACTGACGTCAAACCACCACGAATCATTCCATTAAAATGGACATACGACATGAAGTAGTTCTATCCAAAGGCGGTTCGTTGGCCAAATAACGATTCTGGTATATTTTTTTTGTCTTATTTTGTTATATTAGTCAGTAGTTTGAAGTTTTGTGATCGATTAGATTATTTTGTGAATGTATTAGCCTATTTTGTGGCTGTATAAGCTTATTTTGTGATCGTTTAGTTTATTTTTATGATTTAATGAGTGTTTGGATTAGCTTATTTTTGTGATGGAATGACTGTTTAAATTAGCTTATTTTTGTGATTGAGTGAGTATTTGTATTAGCTTATTTTTGTGATGTAGTGAGTTGTTAAGTTTTACTTACAATGAAATAAGCTTTATATTTTTGGCTTATTTTTGTGATGGAATAGCCATAATAAGATAAGCAAATGAGATTTGTCAGTGATCTAAGAAGAATCCCTTGGGATTCACAATGAATCTCTTGAGATTCAAAATAGAACTTGGAACTTAGATTCAACAAAGTCAGTAGATTTTAGTCGGTGGATTGGATTAGCTTTTTAGAATTTGTGTTTGGATTAGCTTTTAGGAATTAGTAGTTTTGAGTTAGTAGATTAGCTTTTAGGATTAGCTCATTTTTGTGATTGAATGACTGTTTGGATTAGCTTATTTTTTTGATTGAATGAGTGTTTGTATTAGCTTATTTTTTGTGATTGAATGAGTGTTTGGATTAGCTTATTTTGATTTTTTTATTTTTTTATTTTTTATTATTTTTTTTTTTTTATGTTAGGTGTTCTTAAAGCTACTGCTAGTGGTTCGCCTATGAAGAAATGGGTTTCCATGGATATTCTTTATGCTAATGCTAATGCCAATAAAATTTTGAACCCAACACCGTTGTCGAAGTTTAATCCTAATGACAAGTCGGCGAGTGTTGTTACAGTGAAGGCGCCTGATGTTGTTACAGGTAAGGCGACGAAATCGTTGGATGTTGATGTTGATGTTGGTTAAGTGATTTCGGATGTTGTTACTGATTTGGCAAGTGAGAAGGGTAAGGGGCCGGGTGTTAGTAGGGATAAGCAGGCTGGTGTTGTTATGAGAAACGCAAGAGTGATCTTAAGAAGCATAAGCCAGAGGATAAGCAGGCTGGTGTTGTTATTGAGAAGCCTACGGGTGATGTTACGAAGCATAAGGCAAAGGTTATTGCGACTTCTATTGTTAATAAAAAGCTGAAGTTGAATGTTAAGGCACCGGCTGTAGTAACTGATAATTCGTCAAAGGATAATTCGTCTAAGGATAAGGCACAAGTTAGGATAAAGGGTTCTATTTTGAGAGATAGGGATCAGGCACAAGTTGAGGCCAATACGACGACGTTGGAGATGAAGGCGCAGGAGACGGAGTCTGTTCAAGGAGTATCAGAAGGTGTTGTTTTGAGTTTGGATAAGCCAGTTCAGGAAGTAGTTAATGAGAAGCGTACGTCGAAGGTTATGGCATAGGCTGCTTTAACTAATAAGGCTAGTGATGCAGGATTTACCGACCAGATTTTATATTTATAAGTTGCTCGTCTACCTAAGGTCTAACTAATACACTATCGGGCAGTGTACCCTGTCGTGTATGTTATAGCTAACGGTAAAGCCGAGGTCGTACCAAGAGCTATGCGTGCGGATAATATCTAAGTTTAGTATCACTGGTTTTAAAGGGGTTTTAATGATCGATTAATTATTAAACTAATGAAACGAGACAAACAAATAATAAAGTGATAAAATAGCGAAGAGAAATCAGTTAGGAGAAAAGTGTCAACCTAATTACTACTCTTGTTATTATTATGACAAGTTTGCTAATTAAGTGCATCCTATCGTTTTATCTGAAGATTCAATTCGGCTGGACTCAGATGGTCAAATCGTCCAATCCTATCTTTCACCTTGCCCTATTCCGTAACCTAATGATTACAAGAGTTCGCTAGCAAATACAAGGTGAAAGAGTCATTAAGAGCCTCTACTAATTTAGAATAGTCTAACGGGATGGGGCTGGTCGGAACTTACATCCCCCTCATTCCTTAAGCAAATCAGTTTGGTAGGTGGTCGTTCGTTGAAATTTCCACATGAATGGTGATAGTCCTATGGTCCATTCCTGTCACCAAACACACCCTTATCCGCTATGGGTCCTATGGTCAATTCTCCTAGCCTCAATGGAACTACCAAACATCATTAATACCAAAACAAAGGTGTCCTAAGACATGCTAAGAAAGTATACAAATAAAACGATACTAATGCTAGAAAACTAAATCATAATAACAACATTTTCATAACTAGGCTAACACCAAAAGTGTTTAGCCACTCATACTCATAAATGCAGAAAAATAGATGTTTAAAATGTTTAACATGGTTGGAGATGCTTGAATACTATTTTGGTTGTCTAGTGTAAAACTTAATCTTTAACCAAGACACAAATACAACTTTAGAGCATGCAAATATTAGTTTACAGATAAGAATGTGACCCTATTTGCCAAATAACTATTCACTGAAGCCATTTTGCATGTGTTTGAATACAAAAGTTGCCAAAGTCCACCTGTAACCTTTGGCAAAATTAACACCCCAATACCCTTAAAATGTAACATTTGATTTTCCTGGCAGCACACTTGTTAGGAAACAATTAACCGATATAACTCGTATATCAAGGCTAAGCAAGGGAAGACTCAACTGTTGGTTTCTCTTATTTGGTTGAACAGTGAGCTCTTGTTTCGTTTAAAGCATGGAGTGATCTAACATAACTCTGTATCTCTTGGTGTTGATAGATTCATAATACTTTTCTTCACCATAAAGACACCTGTAAATGAGCAGATGATCACCACAAACTCAAAATCAGCAACAAAAATAGAACTTATTAATGGTTTGGATCATCTGGTAAGGACATACGCTATATCTGCCAAGCTTTCAGATTTAGTCACAGCCTTTCCTTCGGGGAGCTCCAAAGAAGTATAATGCATTATCATCTCTTTTAATGTATATTTAGTGCTTTTAATGTCATGATCCCATAAAATGCTCTGAAACCAGTCAAGAAAAAGATTTAGAGTCGTTAAAAAGCTTAGTTATGTTTGTTTTTTTAGGACAGAAATAATATTTATGAAAATCCTACCACATACAGAACAGAGCTATTAACTGTGATTATTTCATTTACCTTCCTAACATACTCTCTTTTTACAACTTCAATTGCTGTTCCTTGAGGATGGAAAACTGAAGCATTCCAAAGAGCTCCTCTAGCAACCATCACAGACGAGGCACCTACATTAAATTTTTATTGCAATATTTTAATAGATACGAAATTTTATTGCAGTGGTTTAATAAATTATATAAACTTTGTTAGCGACTAGCATTTCCACACGAGATATAAGTAACTGCCTACCTGTCACGGTTTGAATGCGCTGAAAATCACCATGCTCGAATACATCACCGTTAGCAATGACTGGAATAGAAAGAGCATCTACAACAGTTGCAATTTCGCTCCAGTTAGCAGGATCTCTTGGTCTGTCAGCAACTCTTCTGCAGTTCTTTCAACAAGGAACATAGAAAATCAAAGTGCCATATTACCAAATTATCAGAAGAAACTAAAAATTCGTTCTGTAAATTATTACCTTCCATGAACACCTACAGCAGACACCCCAGTTTTTTCAATCCGTCTAGCCAATTCTACAGTATCGTGAGTTGAATTTAATAGACGTATTTTGCATGTTACTGGTATACATAAGTTCCTCTTCAGCGTTGTCAAAATCTGGATTAAGAATTAAAGTTTTTGCAGAATTGGTTATAAACTACAAACATCAAATAAAAAAAAAAATAAAAAAAATGAAGACCACAGACTATATGTGTTGCATACATCGTGGATGAGGTCTGGTTTAGTCAAGAGTGCAGCTCCCATTCCTCCACTAATAGAGAATGCCTTCGGGCAACCCATGTTGACATCTATAGCTGCAATATCTTTACATCTGAGTGAAGAGACACAATGCCAAGGTCACTTTTACATGGTATGGTCCTAGACTCCTAGTTCCGTATATAGCACATATGATACAAATTGTTGCAAGAACCCTAATTAAATATAGAAAGGTCGTACCTTGTGGATTCAGCTAATCAATATGCCAGGAATCGGGTCAGATTGCTCAAGGTTTAAGAGCTAAGAGCATATTCAACTTGAAGTAATTATTCGGTTCATGTGGTACACTTCTAGACACTAGACTACCCCAACTTGTTTAGAACTAGAGGCTTGGTTGTTTTTGTTGTTGTTGTATAATAACAATAATTGAACACTCATAACTTTTGATTTGTATAAGCTACAATGATTAATGAGAAGTTTTAACTTAGGAAATAACTGTCAGGTCTAGGATACACCATGTAATTTCTGAAATGACATGAATCAGTTCATCAATCATCAAGATGGTTTGACTTCAAAGCTAACCGACCATAAGTCAACTGTTTTGCATACTAAATACCTAAACATTATATGTCACTCAAAGATATGATAATCGGATAGATGAACATGATCAGCGAGCAATGGAAATAAAGCTTCATGGCATAAGAAATTAAATATCAGGATTATTATCTAATGAAAATTCACACACGGATAACATAGAAGCAGGCAAAGAAATATCAGACAAAGATGGCTATCAAAGATTAACCATGATCTACGGACATGCAAGGGCAGGAGCTAAGTTGTAAGTTTAGCTTCAAAATTTTCCGTAAGGGCTCTTTTTCAACCTACTGATTCGTTCTATTGTAATACGTACGTGATTTTATCATTAATTTCATGAATTAGATAAGTACGAAAACTACATTTCTGAATGCAGGGTAGGTGGGAGGTCAGTTACTTGTAGGTCAATTACTTGTAAGGCGTCACTGCAGATCACTCGATTTCTGGTCTCCGCAGTTTTAAGGACTAATTGAATATTTAATAAGGATCTTAAACTTGCTTATAATTGTAGCTATAGCTTTGCCAACAGGAACTTTATCGAAATCTACGGCTCCTTTATAGCATTTACAACCAGCCAGTATAATTATTACCAATTCCATCCCCCCTCCCCTTTCTATATCCCGGGGCATTGGTACCATGGATAAACGAATCAAAAAGAAGTTAAAAGACACTACATACAAAAAAGTACTAACACAGAAAATACAGTCAAAATATGCCATAATTCATTACAGAGATAGCAAATATATACGCTAAAGAAACTTACACTAATTGAGCAGCTGTCAAAGCCCTAACAGCATCCGAAGTACCCAACTGAAAAACCACCCGATTTCTTTCTTCCTCGCACGTTCTAAAAACAACATTCTCAGTACCCTTCTCCACTATATCAGTACAGCCAATAGTATCTACCATTTCCATAACATCATATTACCACAGCCTGCTAGTTATTACCAGTAATCCGACATAACATTGAAATATAAATGTAAATATAAACTACTAATGTCTAATACCATTAATTCGCCGTTCGCATTTAAGTAGTTTATGATCAATAATCTCTTCACCGTAAGTAATATCAGCACCATATTGAGCAGCCAATAATCTAAATGGCAATGTCCCCTAAAAAACAAATAAACAGACTTATAATTCCAATACACTATTTATAAGGGATAATCAATTCTAAATATATTATGACTATTAATAACGGATTATATAAACATGGGTTTTGCTAATGACAGATGGATACATACTAAGTTAACAACTTAGGAAAAATATGATAATTTAATGCAATCTGGATATAAAAGATAAAACAAGTTTGTTTATTAAAAAGACTTACAACTCGAACCATAGGAGCAAGAACAAGTTTATTCCTGTACTCCATTTTTTTTTATTTTCTTCTTCGGTAACCACTGGATTCGTTGACACAATTTTGTAAGAGTCAGTCCGGCTGGCTGGCTGGCTGATTGACCAATTTCACGGTCATGACTTATTGATCTTAAGTGGACCGGGTATGCAATAGATTGGGCCATAAAGTGGAAAATAAATAAATGATTACTGACTATAGGTGGGCTGAGTATATCTGTATATATGCATGTGGAAACACCCGATTGTAAGTAGGGCTTTCATTCGGGTTGACCCGGCCGGATTCGGGTCAACTCGGGTCAAGCCTCCAAAAACATACTCGAACCCGACCCTGTTTAAAACTCGGGTCGGGTCAATTCGGGTTCGGGTCATTCGGGTTAGGGTCAATCGGGTCGGGTCAGCTAGAGTTTGAGATCAACCCGAGTATTTTTACATTTTAAAGTGTTAGTTTAGTCGGGTCAACTCGGGTTCGGGTCGGGTCAAGGCTAAAAAAACATACCCGAACCCGACCTTGTTTAGAACTCGGGTCAATTCGGGTTGAACCGATTGACCCGAATATGATTTTTGACCCGAGTTGGCCCGACCTGTGTTGACCCAAACCCGGTCGGGTTCGGGTCGGGTTTTATGACACCCCTAATTGTAAGGGTGCGTTAGAGATACAATTTCTTAATTTTCTATTTTTAGATTTGCAAAAGAAGAGAGGGTTACTCATACTCAGTGTTCTAAAAGGCGCGCCTTGGCGCCGCAAAGGCGCGAGGCGTCACCTCCACGCCACGCAATAGACCAAGGTGTCGTCTTAAGGCTTGGCATGAGATGAGGTGCGATAAGGCGCGATAAGGTGTACTGGTATTTGAGTCGTTTAGGGGATTTACTAGTAACTGGAATTTGGGCATCTATTTGAGGTTTACTGGTATTTGACGTTTAGGGGTTTACTAATATATGAAGAAGATTACAAATGTAAAGAGAGTTTCTTGACTTTATTGCTTATGTATAACACTTTTTGTAAATTCGATGTAGATGAAATATGATATACTAATGAAATATAAATCTATAAATCTATAAATACTTTTTGCCGCTTTAATTCACGCCTTAAAAACGCCATGCCGCCATGCCTCACACTAAGGCTTGAGGATTAACCATGCCGTCACGCTACGCTTCACGCTATTTATAACCTTGCTCATACTTGAAAATAAGACCATCGTACATTTCATTTCAAAAGTTACATTTCTCTTAAACATCATACAACATTTAACATTTACATAATATCACACTTAACGTCTTAACCTATACTGTTTAGACAATATACATTAAGCTTTTATAAAATAATAATAATAAACCCTTAACCCCCCCCCCCCCCCCCCTCTCCCCTCCGGCCAGCCTTGGTGAACCACAACAACACACAAACTTTCCAAGAATCTCATCATTTCACTCTTTTAACCATCCTTTACACTCTTCCTTATTTCCCATATTTTTCACATTTTCACACACACTCAAACTAGGGTTACTCCCCCCCCCCCCCCCTAAGAAATTAGTAGCAAACTTATTTGTACAATTAATCCGAGTACAAAAGGTATTTTTTGGTGTAAGACGACTTGTGTCAAATCTTGCACCTAAAGCTCTTATCTTGGTCTTTTGGGTACTTTTTATAAACTTGTAATTAAACTTAAGTATACCTAATGTAAATATATGGTTAGAAACATAAAAATACTCTAAAAAGGTTGTATAAATGATCAAGTGGTGTTGTCTGAGACGTATTTGAGGTCTTGGTTTAGAAGAAAGTGCAAGAAAGTGAGTTAAACTTGTGGACAACTTACAAATATGAAGTTATGGTTGACTTTAGGAAACCATAACTCCCCTCATAACTCATCTTTATAACCTAATCTTAAGGGGAGGTGATTTGTACACCACTAAAATTGGTGTGCACACCACTAAATTGTGTTGATAATGCATATAGTACAACTATATACTTCATACTTAGTGGTGTACACACCAATTTTAGTGGTGTACAAATCACCTCCCAATCTTAAGACCTAGATGTAGGGTTTTGAGTTAGCTTTCAAACCACAATGGTTTGTTGGAAAGAAAAAGAGTTTTGGTCGTTTAAATGATTGATTAAAAAAAAATAATAAAAATAAAAAAATAAAAAATAAATAAAAAAGTTGTAAAAGCTGTATTTTTGGAACTTTTTGGATAATTCAACTTGGTAAGGCCATAACTTGGTTATATTTTAATCATGTTCAAAGATTCCAACTTTGAGAAGTAGATCTATGTTTTGTAGTGAAAACCCATGTGAAGAAACAAAGATTTGAGTCCCTTAACAGCAGTCACAAATAAGAGTACAAAACTGACATACATGCACTGATTTTTAAACCCCACTTTACAAGACCGTATCTCATTCATTTTGTACTAAAAATGACACATTCCATCTCTAAGAGTTCATTTTAAGATTTAATATTAAGTTCCAAGTGTTCTTGTTGAGAAAACATATTTTTGAACCCCTAAAGGGTCGTTACAAAAAGGGTTACAAAAACTAACTGATTTGCATATTTGCATAACCAACTTGGTATGGTCATATCTCTCTCTAAAATCCATTTTAAGACTTGATTTTTGGTTTGGTTATAGATCTATATGTTAACTTGATTGTGGCAAAGGCCTAGAGCCTAACTCAATAGTTTTGACCCTCTAATCATTGACATGCATGAACTGGTCAAACAACTTTCCAAAGCTGATGAATCCTTTTGTCTAGACTTTTTGTATAAGTTAAAGAACTCTATAAAGTCTAAAAAAAATACATGAACACACTTAAGATCCTATATTTTATGATATGTGAAGGTGGATGGGGTCAAATTCACTTTTAATCTTGGTCAAATGGTCACTTAAAGTGACCTTATTTTTTAGACAGTTTTGAGATTTTATGTGTAGTAGTAAAAGTAACATATTTTGACAAGTCTAAATTTAGTGGCCTAACTAATAGTCATTTTTATTCGGAGCATTTCGTTTAGTTATTAATAAGTACTTTAATTGTCCTAGGTTAAGGTCTAGAAGGTGTACATTCGTGATGTTGCTTTATGGGTCGTGAGTGTTGCCTCATTGTGTTATTTTTCCTGCACGCTATTTCTCGTTAAGGTGAGTTTTCACAACCCCTTTTTACCGTTTACTTATTTGGGGTGAAAAGCATGATTGATTTTTGAACTATTTGAACTTATGAACTTTTGAGCTACTTGAACTTATGAACTTTTTGAACTATTGGAACTTTTTGAACTTTTATGCAAATAGGTATGTATTGCTATAAATGTAGAAGTGGTTGATCCAAATTCCCTACACTAGTTATTAAACTAACTCCCAAGAACGGGATAGGCCGTAGATAGTTATGGATAACGCTATTGGAACTTATCTATTACTCATGTCTGACGCGTAGATCATGAGGGCAGTAGGGTGGTCTAGGTATTATACGGCTTAGTAGTGACTACTGGCATTTACACTAGAGCATACAACGTTATCATTTTGCACTCTTGTTCCATCCAAACTTTTGGCTCTTTATTATGAACCTTGTGCTATCTAAACCTGTGTTACTCACTAACTATGTCATAGTTGACCTTTTCTCTTGGAGGAGTTTACACGGACCCTCCCATGAGGGGTTTCATGAGGCTCTGTGCATTGCGGCTTTGTACGGTGTGCATCGCTGTTTGTACATTTTGACCAAAACCTCCTATTATCACATCATAAGGGGATCTTAATAACATAACCCCTTCTCTTTTATGATGCTTTTTAGGTAATCATTAGTAAGTGGAAGTCTAAGAAAGCATATGCATGGGTGCTTTCATTTAGGTCATGATTTGTGATGTGTCCCAAAACAATGTCTTATATATTGTGAACTTATCTCACGGTTATCTTGAAACTTGTATTTTAAACAATGTTTTAATTTTGGATGTTCTTCTAAATGAAATCATGTATGGTGTGATCAATTATCTTACGTTTTGAGACTTGAGATATTACATCTCGTGTTTCCGCTTTAGCAGTGTGACAAAAATATCTGCCGAGTTATTGCTAGATCAAACATATACACAAATCTTAGGGCACTGGCAACCCATGCGGTTTGGGTATGCGGTTTGCCATGCCGATCGGCATCAACAAAAACCACTCACTCGGTATCACAAATGCGGCAAGGTAATCGGTAATCCATACCGAATCGGCATGGCTTGTTCCCCAAAAAATTAGAACGTTGCATATTAAATGAATTAGCCGTTTGAGGCATTTTTCCTAAAGAAATAAAAAATTTCCCTTTAAATATTCACTTTAAATTGTTAATTTATTCACACATTCATTTTAAAATTACTAACTTATTCCACTACTTCACACTTGCAACTCTTTCTTTCATATAAAAAGAATAGATCAACAAAAATCAAAACGTGGTTCAAACTTATCCAAAGGTCGTGGACGGGGCTCTCGATTACAACCCTCAAAAAACGTGAGTACGCGGCGAAATATTGATGGCCTTGCAATTTTTAGATATAATTATGTTTTTTTTTCCCTAAATATTATGTAATTTTCTTTGAATTATTAATAAAATTTAATGTTTATATTAAATTATTTAATATAATTATGAATAAAAAAAATAAAAATATATAATTGTTTTTTTTTTTTATCATGATTGCCACTAAAAAATGAATGTGAGATATGATGAATCATGAAATGTGTTTGCAATATTTTACTGGTTAATTTTGCATTATGTTTAATTATTGTGTGGCATGGTTGACACCCCTTATTCTTTCTATTTTTTTCGCACACGCATATTTATATTATTTCGATCTTGTATTCTGGAAAGATTGTTGTTGATTGCATCAGTAAATTCACAGCTAATTAGGTGGATGATCTACAATTGATTAGCATTGATAAATTAATTTGGTTGTTTTGATATGATTGTTGAATAAATTAAGATTCATAAAAAGTTTGTGTGTGTGTGTATGAATTTTGTTTTTCTACATGTAGTTATGGCGAATATATATTGATTGGTTCGAGAAGCAGAAGAGACCTCCCCCAATGAAAGACAAAAGGCAGCCATACCACGTCACACGAATTATTTCACCATGACTATCGTTAGCTTTAAAGCCATATGATATGACCCATCGTGTGGCTCTCACCCTTTATTTTTTCAATATCTTGTACAAAAGATAGAATACAATTAAAATACAAAACACTATGTATTCAATTATCCAAATCAGTTTTCAATAAATTGCATATTAAAGAGATTGATATTCAACTACTTAACTAGTTAACTGACGTTTAAATTGGCCAAATAACTATTGTTTAAAAAGGTACAAAGGTAATCATAGCTTAGGAATGTTATAAACATGAACAGCTTCTAATATAATTCATATGAATTGTGATATGTTCAGTTTGCGACCATCTTTGAACCCGTTAAATTCAAAAGTTTTTGCACACTAACTTATTTAGTCACAAGAAAAACACAAATTGAGATGTACTTATATAAACTTAAAATTTCAAAAATGCAATTAATGAAACTTGATTGATATAGCCAATATAGGTCATACGGTCTATGCATAAGACTTTGATAATACTGAATTTATCATATGTGATTGATATTCACATCACATGTGCATCACCGTGGCCCAAAATTTTTGTTTTCTAATGAGAAATGATCAGAAGATTTAGAGAATCGTATCTAATATTTATAACAAATATAATGAAAGAACTCTCTCTTAAAAACTTTTATTGATGTATTTAAAAATATACAATTGTTAATGTATAATATATATTAGGAGATAGCTTAGCTACAATTTTTATAACTAATTGGCTACAATCCTTGATAAAAAATATAATAGCATGGAACCAGGGACTCACAGAAAAAAATCAGAACCCACAAAAATAAACAGGAACCCACATTTAAAGCACAAAATTATAGCCAATTTGCTACAATTAATTGTAGCTAATATTTTCCCTATATACTAGTACGTTACAAGTCTTTAACTAATTTTTATTGATGTATTTAGTATATACATTACGAGTCTTTTGCATGGCGGCCGACCAAACTGGCCCATCCGGCCCAACAGTTGGCCTTCTCGGCCCAACACCCATCCGACTCGGCAATACTTGGCTCGGCTTCCCGACTCAAGAGACACTTCTTCCAAATGCGTTTAGCACCATGACTTTACAAGATCCCACATGAAACATGGATACACCCGAATCAAGAGACACTTCTTCCAAATGCGTTTAGCACCATGACTTTACAAGATCCCACATGAAACATGGATACACGTGTCTCCTCATCTAAACTTACATTCAAGTAATAGGTGCAGTGTATAATAAATGTTTGTATCCATCTATTTGTGTTGGTGATGGTAAAACCATAGTTGTTAAGATCCCGATCTTGATTTTAGGAATTTACAATTTTACGATACTATAAAGCAAAAACGATCCGGATCCTACGTAGGATCTTAGCAAGCTTAAGATCTTATGAGATCCCGATCTTTACCATAGGATATTAAGATTTAATTTGATTCGATTTTACTTTTTTCGAACCAACAACTAAAAAACTACAATATAAATTATGTTTTATAGAATTGTTAAAAAAACATGTTAATCTTCTTAAACATTTCATATTCATAATTTATGACAATATTTTTATGAAATATTCATATAATTTTGTGTTTATGATATATAATAATTTGTAGATTTGAATAATATTACTAATACAATTAAGAAAATGACATTATAGTAGGATCTAAGGATGCTGATCCAATCTTATGATTTCGATTTTACAAAAATAAAAACGATAATGAGAAAGATTTCAATCTTGAAAACCTTGCTAAATACATAAAAAGCGATCATGGGATTTGCGGAAAACAGAAAGAGTGTGTAAACATCTTTGCAAATAGTAAAAAGTGATCACGGGATTTGTTGAAAAAAACGAAAGAGTGTTCAAATATCTTTGCAAATAGTGTTCAAGTACGTGATTTTGTTTTTTCTCCACATCTGGTTTACCATTTTCCTAGTCTTGCAGTAAGGGTATGGTTGTGAATTATCCTTGTACTTTTATAATGAATATTGGAGTACAAGTTTAGAACAAGGACAGTGATGTCGTCGCCTGTACTGTCTGCATTAAAATTTGTACATTTTGACTAAAAGTAGGTGAACCCCATGATAGAGAAGGTCCGGTTAACACATCCCTTTGCAAAAGACTCATCCTATCTTTCTCCCATATGAATCATATCTCTTTCACTTCACCAGCTAACCAGTTCCATTTTGAGAGAAAATCACAAAGTAACAGTCACATTTCCCTTAATATATTTTCTAGCGATTTATTCCTAGAAGCTCAATCTTGAAAGAATCATAACAAAACTTTAATACCAATTAAATAGTTTGTTTCCCACTATTTGAAAAAGCTAAGATGCAGTTAGTTTTACTACTCCATTTCACGTAAAATTGTCAGAGTAGTAAAAGGTAAGATCATGCACAAGCGTAACCCATGTTAAAACTTAACGCAGTGCCACATCAGCGCCACATCAGCTTTTACACTTTAACTTTAACTCAGAAAAAAACACCCACAACAATAACTCAGCCTTAACTCAGCTTTAACTCAAATATTTTCAAATTCTACTATCAACTAAAACTATTATTTCATTTAATAACTAATAAAAACAACTTATATTAATACTTAAAATTTAAACATACATTAAACTTAAACGCAAGTTACATTAAACATGAAACATAAAGTACGATAATTAAACATAAAACTAAAATAATTAAACATAAAACTGCGAATCAATAGAACGAATTGTCGGACACCCACCCTTCATGACTCGAATAGGAGGCACTCGAATCGTCCTCACTCGTTGGCACACGGTCTATTCCATTTGCCCATTGCCATTCTGCTCGATGGTTTCGACGATCCTGTTTAGCTTTTGCTCGCTACTCACGAGCTCTTGCCTCCATTTCTTCCTCATGTTCAACACGTAACAATTCTTGCATGTTTTGTTCTTCAAATTCTTCATCAGTCAACCCTCTTCAAATGGGTTGGTTTTCTTCCGGTAGATTGTTCACCGGTTGATCTTGTTGTTGTTGGACAACAGGTTGATTGGGCACCGGTTCATTTTCCGGTGTGAATACCGGAAATATGTCTTCCGGTGGAGTGTTCACCGGTGCAGTTGCACTCTGAATCGTGCTAGAGCTTGGGAATTGCTGGCCAAAGTCATGGTGAGTTGGAAATTGTTTTGAGAAGTCACGGTGTGTTGAGAATTGTTGGGAGAAGTCACGGTGTGTTGGGAATTGTTGGGAGAAATCCTTGCGAGACATTGTTTGAGAGAATTATTAGAGTTGTGTGAGAATTGTTTGTGACTTGTGTGAACTGTCAAAGGGTGTTAAATAATACCATAAATCCCGCCCATACATTTCAAAATTTGAATTTTAAACATTTTAAAATAATCCCGCTTTTGAATTTGAATATTCAAATTTAAACACGTTTAAAATTCAATTTTGAAATTTGAATATCCCGCTCAGATTTTGAAATTCAAATTTTAAACGTTTAAGCTTTCCTATATATAGTATACATTATCATATAATTATACACACACTTCAATTTCTACACAATGGCAAATCGTTGGGATATTGAAGAAGAAACCTTGCTAGCCGATATGTGGCAAGTGGTTCATGAATTCCATGCCGGCGAAGGACCTTTTTGGCAAGTCGTTACAGAAAGGTTCAATGAACAAGCAGTCGGTCCTCATCTGAGCAAATCCCAGATAACGAGCAAGTGGGCACGGATGAACTCTGAATGCCAACAATTTCATGCAATTCATGACAATTTGCAGCCTACACGTGACCCCTGGGTTCGTGTTGAAGATGCAATGAATGTTTTCAAAGAACGCAATGATGGAAAAGCATTCAAATATTTTCACATTTGGTCGATTTTGAGGTTCAACCACACTTGGTGCAGGTTTATGGGTTAATGGCTTTTGTATTCCATGAAGATGTGATGTATCGTTTGTGTTTTCTGTTTCGTTTGTGTTGTATCTTGTGTTTGTTTAACTTTTAATTTGAATAAAACACTTAACGGCTACTTTTCCAACGGCTATTTGTTTAATGGCTACTTTTCCCCTATAAAAACTAGTTTAACAGAACTATATTTTCTCACACAAATATCAATACTATTAACACACACAAAAAATGGCAAACAACCTAGCTGAGGTGCAAAAATCTATTCTTTCCCGTTTACGCAGCGAACAAGAGAAGGAACTCAAGTTGGTTAACAGTTTGCTTGGTGAGATAACTCGTTGTATAATGCAGATGCATAGTCATGCTCCTGAGGTCGTAAGGTTACGTGATATGCCTCAAGACCATCCAATCATCAACGTCGGGTTAGAAACTCTATTAAGAAATTATGAAACAGATTTGCAACTTCAGGTCGCCTTGAAAATGGTTAGGGAACAAGTATTGCAAGTGTGGGAGGAGAAGTCAAATCTAATCGACAATTACAAAGCTATATAAATCGTATCTGTTGTATTTGTTTCTCGTAGTGTTTGTAATTGTATTTCCGTATCGTGTGTGTTTGAATAAATTAGTATCGTTTAAGAATTACAAGGGCCAAAATTGTCAAGACACAAACATAAATACAGGACCAGAAGTGTAATTTTTTTTTTAAGCAAATGTGGCTTAACGCCACGTTAGTGGCTTAACTTGCCACGTTAACGTGGCCTTAACATGCTCCTCCACATCAATAACGTGCGTTAACGTGCGTTAAAACACCCTTAACGCAGCCCGTTGGGTTACGCATGCGCATGCTCTAAGATGCAGTTATTATATATATACTAATAGTGGGAAAGTGCCCCGTTAAAAGTACAGTTGTTACAAAAAGTATTACGGGAGGCTTAGGGGCAAAAAGTGTGGCTGAGATTCAAAGAGTACAAAAGTGGTGCAGAAGGTGGCACATGTTTCTTTTTGTGATTGGGTGAAAGTACAACGGCCACTATTACTCCGTCCCGTTTGAGCACTGTTTGAAGCACTGTTCATTAGATAAACCACCGTTATAAGCACTGTACATCCCGTAATGCACCTGTAACGGTACTATGCTCAAACTCTTTTTTGAATTGCAACCCGTGATTAGTATTTCTATGGCTGACATTAATTATATACCACAGAATCTAGACTCTTCTTCTCCAGGAACATCATTTGTCCACACAAAAACACACACATACACACACAACATCGTTTTTTTTTTTTTTTTAAATTTCTGCAATCGATTATTCTACAAATCCTACGATCTTGATTTTAAGATCGTTACTCCCTTTCACCAGAATTAGTGGTTTAGCAATTGCTGAACCACACACACAAGCGGTGGGTTTTTGGTCGTTTTTATTTTTGTTAATTTCTTGATGTATGATAATTGTTTGATTTCTTGATTTCAGACTAGAATATTGATTGCATTGGTTTTTAGGTCCTCTTTCATCTTAAAGTAAGTACCGAGATTTCTATTTATTATTTTTTTGAAGAAGAAGTTTGCTTTAATAAATATGAAATCTGCACTTTTTATTGTTGCATATTATGTGTTTGATGCAATTCCTGAGTGAACATTGTTTTACTTAATTGAATTGATATTTTATTTATTTATTTATTTTTGCGTGTCATCAATTGTAATGTGTTTATTTGGTACTAATGTGACCTCAACTAACTCTATAAAAGCTTGATTGGTTTTGTGATTTTTTTTTTTTTTTTAATAAAATGTTAAAAAGTTTGGGTTTGTTTCTGGTTTCTTACCAAAGGCTTTTTTTTTTTAAATTAATAAAAAATGGAGTTGTAAATCTGTTTGTTTAAACAATTTAATTTACAATTGCTTTTGTTTGCACTCACAGGGATAAAAGAGTGTTGCGGTGTTTGTTCAGCTAGATGAAATGTTACCACCGACATTGTTGCTGTCGTTTTCTCTGGAAACAATTTAGTTGCGTATTTGTGATTTGGAATTACTTATAAGTTGTGGTTATGCATTGTTTACTACAACACGTATCTTGGCAGGGCAACCATACAAGGAGTGTGGTTGCAGCCATGGCGACTGTTTGGTATCGGAAACTAATTTTATATGCCGATATAAAGCATGGTCACATATATGATTATAAATTGTTATCACAAGCCGTGTATAGGCTGTGATCGCAGTTACCATTGGTTACTATAGATATAGATGATTTGGTTGTTGGTTGCCTGTTTGACTTGACTTGGCTGTGATGATCCTTTAACTATATCGTATGGATGCGGACAGTGGAAGGATGGTAGAGTGCGACAAATGGTCGCCTCAACAACCTCCACGTGCTGCAGGGCGCCAGCTAATATGAGCTAAGTTTTCCTTCATCTATATCTATTATATACCATGAAAAGGATGGATGAAACACCGTCAGGTTAAATAGGGTGTTAAACTTTATAATCATACTTATAGAGCCTGTGAATCTGTTATCGTTTTTATGACATCATGTTTTGTTGGCCATTATTTGCTGCTACTATGACTCGGTACAGTATTTTTCTTATTCTTTAATTAATATCGGGATATATGAGAAAAGCCGTGCCTTCTACACATATCAAAACCATTTCAGTTGGCCCAAATCTGTTTTCAAAACCGTCTATATATATAAACTATGGTAGCTTTAAGCAATGTATGTGTTGTGTTATATTACAAACAGCAACTTTGTGTTGTCGGTTTGATACAAGGATACAGTAGGCAATGATGAGTCTAGAGGTAGGAAGGACTAAAGATGAAGTCATTTGCATATTGGCATGGCAACTTACTAAAGTTGCAGCTATGGCTGATGTTCTATCTCATCATTTTTTGTTCTGATGTTGACAATATGTATAATGAGAATAGTTGCACTACTGATTATGAGAAGTTGTGATGAATCTCTGCATATTTGACTAAAGTTGTGAACATCCGCACGTTGGCGCGGCAAGTCACTAGATTTGCAGCCATCGCGGATGTTTACACTTTTTTCGATTCCCACCCTATCTGAGCCTCATAAACATTTTTGTCTTATTTTCCATGTTCTTGAAGGTGGCCCTTAGCCGATGTGGACACTCAGGTACCATCATTTTTTTATGTTTGTGACATAGAGGCTGGACATGTTTGTTTAAATAATGGGGTGTGCGTGTAATTCGCGGTTTCGTTTCGGTATTATTTTCAACTGATATTGGTGGATCATGGCTTTGATGTTGTTGCAGCTTGGCTCATGCTTTGCTTTGCTATGCTGATGGTATTTTTGATTCTTCTGGCACAAACTTTTATCCTGGTAATGTATTTTAGTTAGAATTATGATGCGCTTTTGTGCATTTGTTATTTATCTTGGTGGGTGAAATAACCCGTGTCTTGCCGAGCCAGCAACACCAGAATGATGTTTGCAGCCGTGGTGGCCCGAACGCCCTTTTATATACTCCTTGCTTTGCTGATGTTGGGTTCCGTATATTCATGCTTGCTTTGATGATGTTGAATAGCATCAATTGATGTCTACCTGGTTTGTAACCTGGTATGTGTCTCCGCTCAAATCAGGTATGTGTGCAGAATATTTTATTCATGCTACTATTCAAAACGCTGTTCACTAAAGCACAAATTATTGTGGCAATGTATTGTATTCATTCTCGCAAGAGTGTTATCTGCACTGCGATTAGAATGTATGTAGTGGAAAACACTATTGCAAAGCATTGTTGGCCAACAGACAAATAGTTGCTTACTGTGCTTCAAGCCTTTAACTCCATTTTAATGATATTTATAACTCCAAGTTATTTGGACTTTTTATAGGCAATGAAGATATTGTTGCATTGCATTGATTATTTTCCAACTACAATAAGTTGGTGAATCATGACGGTGAAAGCCACCCGTATCTTGGCGTAGCAGCACTGCTTGAGTAGTGTTTGCAGCCATGGCAGGTCGGATGGCCTCTTATCCAGTTCCGCAATCGCAATTCTGAGCCAAAGAGTTTCTCACTTGGAAGCCTTTGTTGTACCAGGTTCATGAGAAGAAGCTTTTGTCCCTCACCATTATATTAACTTTATAAAGGCAATGATGATCATTTTCTGCAATTGTGTTTTGTGGAACACTGTTCGCTTACGCCCGTATCTTGGCGAGGCAACCGCATCACAAACGTGGTTGCAGCCATGCTGGGTGCTACGTGTTGCTCTTATTATTGCAGATCTGAGCCTCTTTTTCCCTTCTTTGAAATCAAAAATAACTTGCATCTAATAAGTTAAATAAGTTTGATGCTCTTAGGTGACTGTGTTTATAAACAGAACAGAGGTATGTTTCAATTTTGTTTCTAAAATTTTCAGTAAGCCATTTTTACCACTAATTTTCAGTTAATATTTAAGCAATGAAATCAACTCATGCTTAATTTTTTTAGAATAATACAGATTTCGCAATAGCTTTGGAAGAAAATTTACATAGCAGGTAGGATTCTTATGGCATATTCTTATGCTGCCAACATTGATTATCAAGTAAGAAACTATGAATATGAGAAAAGCTATCAAGGCGAGATCATTTCATTGAGTCACAACTCTATTTTTTTTTGGCAAATATATTTATTTATTTTTCTTCTTCGGGTGTTTGCTGTGTAAACCTTCAATATAAATATGATGCGTGGTCATTTTTGAATTATGATATGGTATTGTTTTTACTTTTTACAAACCTCATGGAATTATTGTTTCTAATCCCTTCACATACTTACTCTTTAACAAGAACGCGAGCTCGAACAATGACATCTAAATAAACATTATCACAGCGCTCCCACAGCATCGCGCGGGTTAACCCGCTCGTTTGGGTCTAAGGCCGTCTTTGAGGGTGTGTAAAGTGAGCAACTGCTCAGGGCCTCAAAAGTTTTAAGAGCCTCAAAATTTTTCCCGTTAATTACTATATGCATATGTACACATATTTTTCATGATGAAAAAAGTAGTTAGATGATAAAATATCTTAAATGAGTAATACGTTAAAACGTTTAAATAATTAATTGCATTATATCTTATAAACGGTGATATTTTGTACATAGCATTCATTCTCAAAAAGCCTCATTATGTAATTTCGTCTAACCTCTTAAAAATTTCATAAATTCATGAGACGGGACCGTTGAGTCTCTTTCATAAAACTTGGACAATTTTTTCCAAAGCTTCATTTATATAGAGTTTCACAAGTTGTCTACCGCTCCAACAACCTTCTCTACGCAATATACTATTCGAAAGTATAAAAAACCAAAGATATCATATGTCACACAGGTGCGAAACTAAGCAATATGCATATGAAATTAGATTCAAAATAAATTTTGTCATATCTACACAAGTGCAATTCACAATATGAATGTATCTCTTCATCATCTAATCACAATAGTTTTAAAGACGTAAATCACCATTTATTTTCAGGGACGGAGCCAAGGGGGTGCTCGCGGGTGCACGTGCACCCCATGGATTTTTTCGATATAGTGTTAACTTTTTAAAAAATTATCGATTTTTTTAAATGTATCTCAAATGCACCCGGTGCATCAAAATGTGTCTCTAGTATTATTTAGTTGGTATACTTACAAATATAAAATTTTATAAAAAGTCCCAATATGACAAAAGTCCAAAGATGAAACAAGAGTATAGGGCAAAAGGTTTTGCTTCACTTTTGAAGAATATAACTTCGTTTTGTGGTAAACATGATATTGAGATGGTAAATATGGCGGACTATCATTCAAGAGGCCGAAAGGATAGAATTACAAACCAACATCATTTCGAGGTTGATACGTTCAACACTATTATGGATATGCAAATTCAAGAGTTTGGAGATTGTTTTAGTAAGGGAAACACCAATTTACTTGATTGTATGGCAGTGTTGAGTCCACATGGTTCATTTTCAAAATTTAGTTTATCAAAATTAGTGAAACTTAGTGAGATGTATCCGCGTGATTTTACTTATAAGGAAAGATTAAGTCTTCCTATTGAACTTGGAGTCTATTATCAGATCATGCATAATGATAAAGATTTCACTAACCCGGATAGTATTGCCAAACTTGCCGAGAAGATGGTGGATAAGAAAAGGCATACATCTCATCCTTTGGTTTATCAGTTGTTGAAGTTGGCTTTAGTTTTGTCTGTTGCTACCGCTACGGTTGAAAGATGTTTTTCTAAAATGAAGAACTTATAAATGTTATTTTAACGGCATCTTAACTTGTGCTATAGAGAAAAAAGAACTTATAAATGTTAAAAATGAAGGTGTACGTAAGCGTTTTTCTGCTATGGGAGATCATAGAATCACTAATTAGAAGGTAATATATTCATTTATTTATCATTTTAATGAAATCTTCGTTTTAATCAACTTTTTAACTCTATTATTTTATGGTTCAAAAAAATTTGTGCACCCAGTCAAATTTGTTTCTAGCTTCGTCCCTGTTTATTTTCCTTTTAGCATAATTCATGCATGTCGAAATTGAAGAGTTAATTAAGAATATTATATGCCATTTTCTGCTTTTCTTTTTTTTATAAAACTTGTATTAGGCTAGTGACAATGCAATGGAAAAAATCGTTCGCTCACTTCGTTCGACCGATCTCCAAATCGGTTGTCACCACTGTGACAATATCGGTTGCCGGAGGAAAACTCACAAATCGTTTGCATATTCAACCGATGTGAAACAAATAAACATTTGGATTTTGTTGCGTTTGAATATTTAAAAACTGGAAGAGAGATGCGATGATACAATATGGGTTGCCACTATAATGAGAGAGGTGAATATGGGTTGAGGAGAGAGAAAGCTGAGGTGGCAGCCAGAAAGATGATGCAATATGGGTTGCCACTGTCACTAGTCTTAGTCTTTTCTTTTATATGTATGATCGATACGTTAAAAATGGCTGCAAAACAATAATTAAAAAGCTGCTTTATTATGGGATCGATTGGTGACCATATTTGATGAGCAACACTCAATTCTCACATGTTTGACTGGCCTTGTATGAATAGGGTTATGAGTAAATTAGAGCATCAGGTGCTTATGAGCAATTGTGCTCGTTTTATAGCAAAAAATCTAACACTTTAACATATTTTTTTATAACTCAAAACTTATAACTTAACGCAAAAAATACCCTTCTTCCATCATTCAATTTACTAGCGGGGTACCCGCGCGTTGCGGTGACGGGTCCTGAAATAAAATATTCAGGTGAATTATGCATTCTAATTTAACCATTAACCAAATCATACTAAAAATTAAGTAAAATAATGCTTATATACGAATTTTATTCAACAAAAATCTTGTATATTTGGTTTAGTTAACGCTCGATCCCAATAGTCCAAACACAACCAAGTTAACAAACCCAATAACCCGGTTCAACACAAGTCCAACTACTAACCCACCCAAGTATTGGCTAGTTGATACAATCTCATTTAGTCTAAGTGTAGCCCATCCAACTAACACCTATATACACACAACCCTAATCATTAGTCATTTGTAACTCCATTCGCCCCACACCTACTTCTCTCTCAAATTTGCATCTACATCAAACCAACCAAACACAAACACAACCTTTGTTAATCGACTGTAAGTGTAGCGCCAACAATGTCACAGCTTCGAAGACCCTTCGACGAAATAATCAAACCAGACAAACCCTTTAACTCATTTGGTTACTGCTTCAAGATCTTATTGAAAAGGTCTAAGGTGGGTTTGGATTTTTTTTTTTTCGTTTAATAATTATTTTCAATGAACGAATGAAAGAATGAATGAACTGATGTGGTTTGTTCGTTCTTTATGTACTCGAATATTATCAAAGTCATAGATCTATGATGAAAAATCTTTTCGTGTTTGATCTTTAAGGTCAAAGAAGCTATTGTAGTAATGTGACATGAAAAAGAAACTGAGATCCTTTTTGTTCATTTTGTTTCGAGTCTTGTTGCAGTTGCAGTTGCATGAGATGGGATTTGTTGGATTTTTTGTTCAAGGGGTAAGGGGTGATGGGATTAGGATAGAGGTGGATTTGGTTTTGTTGTTTGATGAAAGAGATGGGATATGCTAGATGTTAGGTTATTGTTGTTGTTGGTTGATTGTTCTTCCTCGTCTTCATCCGTTTTTATTATTTATTTTATTTTTTTGGACTTAGAACCAAGGATGACCAAGAACATGGTTTGAGGTATCAGGTATCTTATATAAAAAAACTGATTTGTGGATTCCTTCTCAACTTACATGGTCACTTACTTGTAAAGCTTATAAAAGTGATTAATATGATTACATTTACGTGAAAGGTTTGTCTATTAAAAATGAATAAATGACTCATTTATTTTGGTAAAAGTACATATAGCCCATTAATTACTCTAACTTGTAATTTTGAGTTTTAGCGTTTCTATATTACTAAAAGGGATTAATGTGTTGATGTAACATAAAGTGGATGGATTGTACAATAGGTTTAATTATTTGTATTTTTCACTTAAGGGGTATTTTAAAAACTACATTAATGCTGTTTGTTGACCAATCAATTTATGTATTTAGTTGTGCAAAAATTAATTGTACATAATGCTTTAATAAGTGTATTTACTTAAAAATCTAATTTAAGAAATCTTAAAAAATTAATAAGAGAGAAGATACAATATGCATTATAAATAGTATAGATAAGACATCACATGGCCTATACTTTAACTCAATAAAAACATAAATAATTGTTGATATAAATAATGCGTAAAAACGTTATTAATATTTTTCGATATCACTATGTTTTGACGATCACAAAATATAAAGTCATTAAACGTATAATCATTACGTAAATAAGTATTTAGTGACAAAATATCATTATATCAAACTAATTCAGTTAAAGTATGAATAAACAAGTGCCTAATACATTTTATGATAAAAGGAAGGTTTATTTACTAATTACAAATTATATAAAATGGTATAAACATTTTATATATTGAAGAAAAACATTTTTGGTAATTAAAGGAAAATGTTTATTTCATAATAAATATACGAATTCAAATTTTTAACCAAATTCAGTTAAATTTTCACCAAATAAACTTTTCCCAGAAAAGACAAAGAATCTGGCCGTTTCACATGGGTGGCCCCCTTAATTTTAAGGGGGCCGACATACGCTCCTGTGTCATATTTTTTTGCCTATAAATACTGGTTCAAATCTGAATTTTTTCCTCACCTTTTACACTAAAACTTTCTGTTCTAATTCTCTCAAATCATCTTCCTAAAACCTTTGATCATAAACGTATTAGTTCTTGTTTTCAAGTGATACAATCCATCCTCATTCAAAGTGCAAGAGAATAATATTTCTTCAACATCTTGTTTAGAAGTATTGAAGAGTTGTATATATTGTTAGGTGTTGTGTAAATCATTTGTAAAGGTGTAAAAGGTGTAACACCCCATAATTTGAAACATGGCAGCGGAATAGTAATTAGGGTGTTACGGTGAGGATCGAAGTTATAATGATAGAAAACGACTCGAAAGAGACGTTTTAAAACATAAGTTCATTAATAAAATTTCAAATACAAGATGTCACTATCAGAGTATTATAATAAAAGTCTTGATGTTCTAAACTGAATCAAACATCATTTATTTTACACCATTATTTAAATAAAGTAGATAAGTTTTGAAGTTTTGCCGCCCGTTCCATGCTTGCTTCCCCTGCTAAATACCTGAGATACATGTTTAAAAGTCAACAAAAATGTTGAGTAATATCATAGAGTTTGAATTTAGTAATTATTTTGATACACAAGTAAGATTGTATTGGAAATACAATCAGTTTAAAAATTGATATTGCAGTATATATATTGCTCTAAGTCTCATGACACACAAAACATTAACAAATACCGTAAAAACGGAGGTGTTTATCAAATCAATGATAATTTTGCCCTCGTGTAATAGGTAATTTGCCAGTTCCTATTTTTACTCAAATATAATTATCACGACTAATACGACTAACCATATGCATAATGGCATTCCGTCAAGTATTAATGGGACAGGCTGTCAAACCTTAAATAGATCTATTCATTATATTCGCGTTCACATAACAGTGATTAATGGCTCATGATCAAGGGTCTTTTGGCAATAGCTAATTTAGGCATATATCAAGTCAGGAAGCATACAGAAAATTATTTGTGATCTGTTTATAACATGTATCCCCCTCACGGAGTTTGAAAATAAGTAAATGTGAGGCTATGACTCACCTTGATTGATACTGAAATGAAGAAAATAAAGTCGGACGAATTTATAATAACGACTTCGAAACACAACCTGATAAATAAATTTATCTGAGAATTTGACCAAATACTATTTGGTAACTACGAACAAATAACGAATAATAATTATTCGTTATGACGAATAGGTGATGTGCAGTGTAATTATTGTGATATGCGTGATATGACAAAATATGATATTTAAATTATCCATCAAAGTTTTACCTTTTTAATCGTAAATAAAAATATTAACTTTTGAAATATCGTTATATATATTATTAACGTTACGTTAAATAATATATATATAAATAAAATGAAGTTTAAATGCATATTAAATAAATTTACGAAAATAGAAAATAAATAAGAATGATAAATAGAATATGTTTAGTCTTTGTCTCATTTTCCAATTTTACCATTTTTACTCTAACGATATTTGCGTTTTACCATTAGTCCTTTTTATAAATAAATTCAACTATAGTCCTCTAATTGTCCAATAATCAATACTAGGCTTAGAATATTAACTTTCATAAATTTTTACCCTTAAGTTTCTGTTTATACAGTTTTAGTCCTTACTTTTCAATATTTACACTTTTAGTCCTTCTAGGTGTCGTCGCGTTACATTTTTAGTCCAAAATTACAAAAATGATTATAAAAATTTTCTAAAAATTTCTGTGACTTATTAAGTCAATATTAAGCTGATTTCAACTACTTATTTAATGAAAAGCTTATTTTTTTAGCTTATGGGCCCTTAACGAACCATTTCAAGGCTCGTTAAGATTTTTAGAGGCGAGGGCATGGAAAATGTTTTGGGCCTGGCCTTGGACTATTTTTATGATTCTAAAAACATTTCATATGGGCCCAGTGGGCTTATGGATCGTGATTTCGTATTGGGCTTGGAATGAGCCCAAGCGAATTATATAAAGTTTTTAACTAAATTTGGTTTTGAAAAATCTGGTTCTTGTCGATTCAAAATGGATCGATTTATGTGTCAAAACGTGAGTATTTTTACAAGTTGTATAAATGAAAGTAGTAGTTTTCTAGGTGGTCTATTGAGTCGTGTAATAATTTAGTACTCTTGTTACGTGAAATTTAAAGTTATACGAGTGTTTTGTAGCTTGTTTGTATCGTGTATATATTTGAAAAACTTGAAATTATTTCTAAGTGTTTTACTAAATTTTCATACGATGGACATGGTTCAAAATGGATTCGTGTAATACATGTAACGGTGAAACTAACGTGAATTTCGTGTGCTACGTGACTCCTAGGCCTTCCAAGATAGAGGCTAGTCACGTTTAGTGTTATATATGACAATATATACGTAAAAATAATATGCAAAGTGATATACGATCGTACAACTATATAAACAAGGTGCATGACTATATTTAACGTGTGATTTGAATGGAAACGAGTAGGAAATAGCTTACAACACCCTTTAGGTGGTAGAGAGTCGAGAGTGAAGGTATGGAACACAAGGATGATCTCGTTCAAAGTATAACCCAAACGTTATACGTATAAATCAAACCGATAACCCTTTTCTTGCGTCCAAACTAAATAGCAATCGACTTCTGGCTTGTAGGAGTAGTTTTTAGGAAGAAAAAAATATTTGAGAGAGTATGAGAATGGTGAGAAATGGATGCATGCATGTATGCTATATATGGCCTCAATATATCACATGTATGTGTGAAATATTTCTAGGAAACTGATGAGGCGAAAAATGAACCACTTTTAGGGGGTCATTTAAGCTCAGAATTGAATTTATTTGATCAAATATTACCCTACATCGTTCCTTTTGTGATTTTAGGTACTTTGGGAGTGAAATCTGGAAACGGAAGCAATTCGGACGTTTTTGGAGCATAAAAGTGAAGAAAACGCCAAAGATTTAATTTTCCATGATGGGAACAGTGTATGACGGCGTCAAGAAGGCAATCCTGCCGGCGTCAAGAGTAAAAACCATGACGACCCAGAAGAAACATGAAGGCGTCACAAGAAGAGCGTCAAGAGTTAATTGTGTGACGGCCTGCAAAAGGGGACTACATGACGGCGTCAGATGTAGATCTAGGCAGTCCGAGGAATTATTGGGCGGCGAGATGACGGCGTCAGACATTTGTTCTTGACGCCGTCACCTCCTAAAATCTATATATAGTTTTCTAATTTTCATTCATTAAGGGAGGAACTTGTGTGGAGAAACCCTAGGACCGAACCTTGTACGAATTTTACAGCTTTTCAAGGGTTTTCAACCCTTGAATCCTTACATGTGCTATTGAGATAAGTCTTCTCTTAATTCAATCAATATGTCTATGTGTTGGTTGTCTATATCTTGTGCTTGTCTTGATTTCAACATTCTAGGCTAGATTTATCTTGTGTTTGCTTATATCTAATGAAACCTAGATGTTAATTATGTGTTGATTACTTGTTTATGGTTGTATTGGATGAATGATTTCAATGTTAGGCTTAAGAAAACTGGCAGATCTCCATTGTGTAACATGCTTGAACGTCTTAGAAAACTTGAACCGATGTGTACTAGGTTTTATTGGTTGTATTTAATGCATGAGTAAATTCTAATGATCCCATGTTAGGAGCTTCTTCCAGGCTCGACATAGGAGTGAAGTAGGCACTCATAGGATTGGGGAAGTAAGTACACCACCCCATGAATGGTATTAAGGAATACAATCCGTCATCCACGCAACTATAACAAGTAATTAACGTGTAAAAGATATCTAGGGAGTAGTGAAATCTAAGTAAACACATTTCTCCCACTTATTGCTCACAACATTAGTTTAAAATAGTTTTATTTTTATTTTAGTATTTTATTTTGATTGCATCTTTAGTATTGGGTTAGTTGACTAGCAACTAATTCCGCCCCAAATCCTTCAAACCCGAGATTTTAATTTGCTTTTTAAAAAATATAAAAATACAAAAAAGAATCATCCCTCAGCTATAGATCTAGTATTTAGGTTTTCTAATCCTAGCGACACTATTCCTAGCTGAACGATCAATCCCCCGGTACTTGTCGTTATACTATACTACATCGATCAGGTACACTGCCTAGTGGGGGTTGTAAGCTTCTCAAGATCCCTTGAGAGGTAAAGCCTGGTGCAATTCCCACGCATCAAGTTTTTGGCGCCGCTGCCGGGGAATAGTTATTGTCTAGGTTAGAATCTCTTTTTATTAGGTCTACTTGCTAGATTCCTTTCTAGTAAGATTTTAATTTTTTTTTTTAGGTTCTCTTTAGTCTATCATTTTCTTCGTTCATTTGCTAGTAAATTAAATTCATTGACTATTCCGTTAGTCATTATGGAGAACGCGAATCCACCATACTACCAACCACGAAATTCACCCACTCCAAATGACATCTTGATGTTTAAACAACATGAGGATGAACCTATCTATGATGTATGTGCTCGTTTTAAATATTTACTCCGAAAAGTCCCTCATCATAATTTCTATCTGTGGTCCTAAATTGAAATATTTTACCATCGTGTCGACCACTATACTAAAATGGACATTGACCATGCCGCAGATGGGGACCTTTGGGGATTAAGTGTTGATGAAGCATGAGAGACCATAGAGAATTGTGCCATACTTGCCAAAAAAATGGACAACCCAACAAACGTTGTTACGGATCAATTGGTAGCAAGTTTAAGAGAACAAGCAAGAAGATTGTTTGGGGATAAACCTATAGATGAGATAACTGGGCACACGGGGTGGTTTGATTTCACCACAATACAAGCTGAGCACATTGGTAATCCTGATAAGATGGAGGATAGAGTTGAAAATTTAAACCCACCAAGTACCCCACAAGTCCTACCATCATTTGAGGCATATACACCGCCCGTGACTTATTCGGATGAAGTAGAAGAGACTTTAGGAACCCCAATAGAGGTAGAACCTTTGAACCAAACACAACTAGAGGATATAGGTTTGAATACTTATAATGATAACCTTACTCTTAGTTTTAGGGAAGTTTCTAGTTTTGATGAATCGGAGCCTCAACCAAAACTGTTACCTAATCTTCCATCCTTGGATGAAAATTTAGGAATTGAAATACGTTCCGATCCACCCATCAAACCATATAGTCCGGGTAGTCTTAGGACAAAGGTAGTAGACTCTAAGCCTTGTAGAGAGGAAGCTAATATAAAAGTGGAAAATGACCTTACATGCCTACATCACCCATTTATGATTGATCACAAGAAACGTTATGGGTTTAAACCGAGTTTATTAGGTCAAGATGGATTCCCAACTAGGAGTCTCTTAAAGTTGATTGAAAATGATCCCTTTCTAGGAGAAAATCTTAATCCACCCATTAACCCGATTGAATTAGGTAAGGTTATGATGATAGGAGCACACCCCTTTGAGCATATAATTCATCCACCACTCTTTCCTCACGAGGCATATTTACACCCTAAGGGAGTGTATCGCTATTTCCACCCGCACTTAATCCTAATTGTAGGGAAAACCTCCCCTATCTTCGTTAAATAATGGTAGAGTCAGGCTCGTGACTCGAACAAAAACAAGCGCTTCTTGGGAGGCAACCCATGATTTTGTGTGATTTTTATTTTGTGTGTTTGTTATTTGCTTCTGTATGCATACTTTATTTTTATTGTTGATAGATCATGTTTCTAAACTAAAAAGTGGAAATACTTTATTTTGTTGTTTGGCCTAGTCTTAACTTCACCAAAAGGTATTTTTTTGCAAAAGATAAGTGTAAGGGGAAACCCCAAATATGTTTTTAAGAAACAAACCAATCATGATTCTCCACAATATTAAATGAACATGTATATTCGTAATTGTTAGAGCCAAATGCTTGTATCGAGTCATAATGAAGTTTTGCAGGATTTTCCAGGAAGTAGAACCAAGTTTTTTCCAGAAATTTTCCGAAAACTTAACATAAAAATTTCTGCAGGTCACTTCTGACGGCGTCATGAGTTTACTCTTGACGGCGTCAGGTGTAAAAATCTGGAAATTTTACTGGTTTTGTTTTTCTAACGGAGTCTTAAAGTTTTTGTTGAATTATTAAGTTTTATAATCTCCAGGAAATCTGCAAACTTCATTCCACAAGCATTATATCTTACTTTGTTTTCTAGGATTTAGTAACATATGTAGATTACCGCCGATTTTATGCGAGGTTGCCTTGTCTGTTTTCTCAGGTTTTACAGGTTATGTATGACAAGAAGATGATTTATTTTTCTGGAAGGGAAGCTTTGATTGTTCATTTTCTTGGAGGAAGATCTAACCTGGCCACTGATTGGCGTGAAAGCAGTCAGATATTATTGACCAAGGTCAACAAGTCAAAGACAGCCTCGTTCCAATACTCCGTGGATAGTATAGTGTGTCCCCGGGTCGTTATGTCCCAGCGAGATTGAAATGGTGCTTTGGAAATCGTTTATGGGAATAAGTGGCACTGAGGACAGTATCACAGATGATATGAATTGATTTTGCTACTGATATTTTGGGTATTTGTACACAGATATAATATTCATAAATAACAGATATACAGGTATATGCACAAATTAACAATTAAGATTCACGTAACAGAAAAGTGGGTTTTGATAATTTACAAACTACAGGGGGTGCAAGTGAAACTTTTTGAAACTTAAAATTAAAAGAAAATTGAAAATGAAAATGAAATTATAAAAATGATTATTTTAATATTTAAATATTATTTAATTAATAAAACTATTTAAAATCTAATTAAAACCTAATTTAAATTAACTAAAAATTACAAAGATTACAAATTAAACTAAAAATTTGCAAAAACAATTTCTAAACTTAAAATTGAACTTGAAGAAAGTATAAAAAATAAAAATAAATATTTTTGTCTTTTTATGAGTTTTTTATTAATTAAAAACTATTTATATTAATTAAAGTATTAAACTAATTAAACTATTTTAAATTACTAATAACACTAAATTAACTTAGAAAATTATGAGAAAATTTGTAAAATTATTTAACCATCACAGGAATCCTACAAAATTATAAAAACTTCTAAAAATTATATTTAGGCTATTTTACTAATTAATTACCCTTTAATTAATTTAAATCTAATTTAAATAATTAAAATAAGAAAAATGGAAAATGAACAGTAGAAATTAAAAATATATTTTCTAAAAGTCTATTATATTATATAAGAGCTAGGAAAAATATAAAAACTAGGTTTTGCTTTATAAAAAATAAATATGCTATTTAATACTTAATATTAATTAATAATTAAGAAAATTAATATTAAATCTAATAAATACTAAATGACAAAATAAAAATCTAGAAAAATTACTGAAATTAATTTAATATAAAAGGTAATTAATAAAAATATAAAAAAGCTAAGTGCTTAACAAAAATCTAAAAATGAAAATTTAAATTAAAATTACATTAAATAGAAACTATCACTTATTTTTAAATTGGATTTTCTTGATTTTTCTTTTTTAAACTTGTTTTATACCTAAAAAAAACACTTTTTGTGAAAACAATTTTTTTACAACTTGAAAATAAGCTGTGAATAAGCTCAAAAGTGTGACAGTTGACTTTGTTTGACCAGTTGAGAGATTAAGCTCACATGAGCTTATGTGGGGTCCACTATGGTAAAACTTGGTTCAAATAAGTTCATGGGACATGTTTAAGCCATGATATTGCAAATAATCCCTCAGAAAAAGCAATTAAGCACTGATTAAGCAAATGGTTGTCTTGATTTAACTCAGAAAATGGGACAAAAACTAGGGACTAAATCAGGTGGGGTTCACAAGCCCTAGGGTCAAACTAGTGGTCAATGGTTGTACCCTGGTAGGAGGGGGGTTGGGAAAACCTAAAACTAAGGTGTGGGGACCACTGTGGTGGCCACAAACCACCACCAAAGTGGTGGTGGTGGAGCGGGTAACTGCTGCACAGGAGAACAGACAGCCCTGCAGCCCTCTTTGAGGGGTTGTGGGGCCCACTAGAAAATTTGCAAAATTAAGGGGACTATGGGATTTTGAAGAAGGGCTGGGGGAGTGCTAAACCTCAAAAGATCAAAGCCTAATTCCTAAAACTAAATTCTAAAAAAATCTTGGAGTTTTTGGAAAAATCTAAAAGCTTGCAATTTGACTTTTGATGAAATCAATAAAAGTTGACAAATTTGAGTTTCTAATGGCTACCATTGATTTAACTAGTTGTATTAAGCTGTGATTAACCTAAATTAAGTTAAACCTACATCCTATAAGCTAAAATGAGGGCATATGATACTAAATGTCCAAACAGATAGCAGATTATGGTGGATCAACAAGCATTTTGACTTTTGCCTTGGGTAATACCCAAAATGATGGTTGGACTGAGCTTATATGAACCTAAATTACGATCTTGAATCACAACTTCACACTCAAACTCAGTGGAGCTCAGTGAGCAACCCTGAGCCAAACACCCCTTTATAACTAAGATTATACTACAATTATTAATTTTAGGCAATACCTACTGATTTTTAAGCTCTAAACAGTTTTAGTATGTTAATTAGAAACTAAGTATGCACTAAAGTTCCACAATAAACACTAGAACAAGAAGATGCTATATAAGCTGATACTTAGGCAGTGAAAGTGCAATTTATTACTAAGACTAAAACAAGTTAAACAAAAGCTACTAAAGGACTGAAATAGATACAACACACAAGATTAAATTACAAACTTCCACTAATAAGCTACTAGAAACAGAATTAAACTAATAAACAGTAGTCTATACTAAGAGTGCAATAGATTCAAAAAGAAACTTACTAAATGAATCCCAGCTGAGAACTCAGAACCAAGATCCATGACCTATGCTCCCATGAGCACTAAACCATGCTATCCACAGCTATCACCATGCCTTGTTTCTTCTTTCTCTTTCTCCTTTTATATATATATATATATATATATATATATATATATATATATATATATATATATATATATATATATATATATATATATATATAGGGCCATTCATGTGAGAAATCTAATTTTTGTGAGAAGGCGAGAACTAATCCTAGCCACTCATTTTCTCCTCCTTAAACTTTGATCTAATGGCTATTATTAGCTAACTATTTTTTTTTTGAAAAATTTCAAAAAATTTTCGAAATTTTTTTTGAAAAAATTTCAAAAAAATTTCGAAATTTTTTTTGAAAAATTTTCAAAAAATTTTTCTGAAAAATTTTCAAAAAACTTTCGAATTTTTTTTTGAAAAATTTTCGAATTTTTTTTTTCACATGTGACGATTTTTTTTTTCACATGTTACGGAATTTTTTTTTCACATGTGACGAATTTTTTTTCACACGTGACAAAAAAAATTTCGTGAAAATTTCCAAATTTTTTTTCACATGTGACGAAAATTTATTTTCACATGTGACGGAATTTTTTTTTTCACATGTGACGAAAAAAAAATTTTACATGCGACGAAATTTTTTTTCCACATGTGACGAAATTTTTTTTCACATGTGACAAAAAAAATTTAGTGAAAATTTTCAAATTTTTTTTCACATGTGATGAAATTTTTTTTTCACATGTGACGGAATTTTTTTTTCACATGTGACGAATTTTTTTTTCACACGTGACAAAAAAATTTCGTGAAAATTTTCAAATTTTTTTAACTTGTGACGAAATTTTTTTTCACACGTGACAAAAAAAATTTCGTGAAAATTTCTAAATTTTTTTTCACATGTGACGAAAAAAAATTTCAGAAAAAAAATTTTGGAAAAAAAATTTCGAGAAATTTTTTTTCGGAAAAAAAATTCGGAAAATTTTTTTTCGAAAAATTTTTTTTTTTTTTGAAAAAAAGTTTAAAAAAAAAATTTTTGAAAAAAAATTTTTTTTTGAAAATTATTTTTTCAAATTTTTTTTTTCGAAAAAAAAAATTTCTAAAAAAAAATTTTCGAAAAAAAAAAATTTTGTAAAAAAAATATTTTTGAAAAAAAAAAATTTGAAAAAAAAAAATTTTTTTCGAAATTTTTTTGAAAATTTTCGAATTTTTTTTTAAAATTTTTCAAAATTTTTTAAGAAATTTTTAAAAAGTTGATTAACTAATATTAGACATTAGATTAAAGTTAAAGGAAGATAAAATAAGTGGCTAGGATTGCTTCTCGCGTTCTCACAAAATTTAGGCTTCTCATTTGAACGCTTCACTATATATATATATATATATATATATATATATATATATATATATATATATATATATATATATATATATATATATATATATATATATATATATTAGATTAAAGTTAAAGGAATATTATAAATTTTTTAAGAAATTTTTAAAAAATTTCTTAAGGAATATTTATATATATATATATATATATATATATATATATATATATATATATATATATATATATATATATATATATATATATATATAAATTTAAGGAATATTATATATTAGAAATTTTTTAAGGAATATTTATATATATATATATATATATATATATATATATATATATATATATATATATATATATAATTTTTAAAAAGTTGATTAACTAATATTAGACATTAGATTAAAGTTAAAGGAAGATAAAATAAGTGGCTAGGATTGCTTCTCGCGTTCTCACAAAATTTAGGCTTCTCATTTGAACGCTTCACTATATATATATATATATATATATATATATATATATATATATATATATATATATATATATATATATATATATATATATATATATATATATATATATATATATATATATATATATATATATATATATATATATATATATAAATTTTGTTTTCCTGAATTTTGGTAAATATTAATTAAGTACTACATTAAATCTCCTGAAACTTATAACTACGCTTATGAGAGCTTGTTAATCAGTAAGACTTGGATTATAACAATGTTTAAGAAGCAATGAAATCTCAAAATAAAAATAACATAAAAACTGAAAATGAGCTTTTAATTGAAATTGAAGATTAAAACAAGTTTGTATTACACTAATAAGACTTAACAAAGTACTGGAAATCTTTGAATTACACTAAGAAATGGAAAATTACAAAAGTCGATTAAACTGCTACTACACTAATCTAATACTACCAACTAACTCCCTTTGCTTCCTTGTTTCTTCACTCTTGTAGCCCAGTGTGGGTCCCACTTCAAATCCCACCAACTTGCTTGAATTATGGATCACTTTTGCTCTCTTTCCAATTTTGGCGGGAAAAGATTATATTTGCAATTTGCTCTGTAACAGACCGGGGGGGGGGGGGGGGTGGGATGTGATTGGTTAATTGGGGAGTATGATTGGAGGGATAAGATGGATGGTGGATGGGCAAGTGGTGCAAGAGGGGGGGGGGGGGGGAAACCAGGTCTGGTTTTGGCAGGGATGAGTGGTGGTTTTGGTGGGAAGGGTGGGTTTGACTTGGGAGTTGACCAAGGTCAATGGTTGACCCGATTTTATTATAAGGTGGAGTTGGGCTGTTTTGGAGTGGGCTTGGGTAAAAAAGAAAGGGATGGGCTTGGTGTTTGGTTGTGTTTGGATTTGGTTTACGAAATAATAAAGGGTCCGTATGTTTAATAGTCTAGGAAATCACAAGGACCAAATTTGTAATAAGTTTGAAAGTTGAGGGCCTGTTGTGGCATTTTTCCAAAGATTATCATAAGGGCTGAATTGGTCAAGGATGAATAGTACAAGGTCATATTTTTATATTTTTCCACTTTTGAAATTCCAGGGACCAAAACTGCCAATATTGAAACTTCAGGGACCAAATGTGAAAATTCACCAAACTTTCTAACCAAGGACCAAACCTGCCATAAAAGATTAGTATAAGGACAAAATTTGTTTTTCTCAAAGTTCTAACATCCCAGGGACCATTTTTGACAATTTTCCAAAGTTCAGGGACTAAACTTGACATTTTGTGAAACTTTGCACCAAAGGACTAATTTTGTAACTTTATGATTTAAAAGGACCTTTGGTGACTTTTTCAAGCTTTTAGAACAACCAGGGACTAGATTTGACAATTTTTGAAGTTGAGGGAATGAAACTGCCAATTTTGCAAACTTTGTGCGTTTTTCATCTGTTTTTGATTATTTTGCATTTGAAACATGTAAAACACTTTCCTGTGATATTTTCACTATTTTGATACAATATTTAGTGTTTTTAGATGTTTTGGCAGCTTAGAAAAGGTAAAAATCATGAGTATTTACACACTCATCAGCCACCTTATTATCCATACCGAGCGAATCAGGGGAGTATTTGATTTCATTCTTTTTACTTTTTCAGTTTTACATTCTTTACTTGAACATTGGGGACAATGTTCATCCTAAGTGTATGGGGAGGGTAAAATGATGATACCTTACAGATACACTTTCGCTTGAGTTTGTTTAATAGTAGATGTGTAATAAAACTATGAGAAATACTTGTTAGTGCAATTTTAGCGCCAAATTTAAAATTTTTTACAACATTTAGGAGTGAAACTTCAGCCATAGCAAGCGTCTCATGGATAGGAGATTGTATGACTAGCACATAACCGTACTATTCAGAAAAATTTTCCACCCAAATATGTGAGGTTCGCCTTTAGATTTGATAGGAAAAGCATTCATTATTAGTGCTTATGAGTGTACCGGTAGCATTTAGATTCTAGAACTTGCGTTAGTGATGCATCCCGAGCCCGCTAGTAAGACTACATTCGTGTGGTAGGATTTACTACATGATAAGAGGCATTAGGATCACCCTTGTGTTAAACCCGTATCATAATTATTTGACCATTTAAGTCATATTACTTGGCTAGTTAAGTCAATTAATTTTTCTCACACCTTAGCGTTGTACTCATTTTTAGTGCACGAAACCCCTAGTACACCCCTCCGAGCCTATCTTTTCGTTTCTAACTTTAAGCATTTTACTTAAAGGAAGAATTTGTTACACCCCACTTAAATGTACACCCAAATCGCCTTAGCCTTCCGTGTATGCACTCATCCTTAGTGCATTATTGTTATTTGTTTAAACCCTAAGTTAATTATCTAATTGATTACATGGTTGCTAAGTCGAGTCATATCCTTGTACATATTGTTTTGGGACGATTGAGACTCATGGTAAAGTACTTATTTTATGGAGTAATGGGGAAAAACATCTTATTATTACCCCCATATGTGTGTTAATTTTAAAAGTACTCCAAGTGTTTTGATTTTCTTAATTCGAGTCATTAGATTATTTTATTGTAAAGTATGTAAAAATTCAAGTGTAAGGGGAATTTTCATTCCCTATGATGTATTATTTTGGACGGTAGGGTAAGAGTGTACGCAAAAAAAAAAAAAAAAAAAAAAAAAAAAAAAAAAAAAAAAAAAAAAATCGAAAAATCAAGAAAAAGAAAAGAAAAAAAAAATAATAAAAGAAAAGAGAAAAAAATATACGGACTACCATCCCGTTTCATTCTATGTTCATTTTATGTTTTTGTTATTTTTCATTTATTAGCTTAAGTCGAGTCTAGTCTTAGCTTAGGAACGCCATATTGTACATGTAATTAACCAAGATTGTTAACTCGCCACTAGTAAAGACTGCCTATATCCAACAAAACCGTGTATTTCATATCCCTAAACATAATGTTACAACCCTTTAAAAGACCTCTTTGCTAGTTTATCCTAGGTGCTTACGCCATGTGGTGGAGGTTTGATCATTTCCCAAGCCTATGGTAACCTATTTTGCTATGACAGGTAGTGAGAGATATCTTCCGTTTCCATATTGTAATTTATACTTTATTACACCCGAGAGATGTGAGTATCTAAACACTATTTGTGAGGTGCTAGTATATGACCTCCGTGCTTGTCTTTGGTCTTTAGTGAAACGATTATTTGTTGTAATTACTTTTATATTAGAGTTAAATGACCCACTAACTTGTATTTTGATTAGAATAAAAGCGCATTTGCTTGAGGACAAGCAAATCTCAAGTGTAAGCGTATATGATGAGGCGAAAAATGAACCACTTTTAGGGGGTCATTTAAGCCCGAAATTGAATTTATTTGATCAAATATTACCCTAAATCGTTCCTTTTGTGATTTTAGGTACTTTGGGAGTGAAATCTGGAAAAGGAAGCAATTCGGACGTTTTTGGAGCATAAAAGAGAAGAAAACGCCAAAGACTTAATTTTCCATGATGGGAACAGTGTATGACGGCATCAAGAAGGCAATCCTGACGGCGTCAAGAGTAAAAACCATGATGACCCAGAAGAAACATGAAGGCATCACAAGAAGAGCGTCAAGAGTTAATTGTGTGACGGCCTGCAAAAAGGGACTACATGACGGCGTCAGATGTAGATCTAGGCAGTCTGAGGAATTATTGGGCGGCGAGATGAAGGCGTCAGACATTTGTTCTTGACGTCGTCACCTCCTAAAATCTATATATAGTTTTATAACTTTCATTCATTAAGGGAAGAACTTGTGTGGAGAAACCCTAGGGCCGAACCTTGTACGAATTTTACAGCTTTTCAAGGGTTTTCAACCCTTGAATCCTTACATGTGCTATTGAGATAAGTCTTCTCTTAATTCAATCAATATGTCTATGTGTTGGTTGTCTATATCTTGTGCTTGTCTTGGTTTCAACATGCTAGGCTAGATTTATCTTGTGTTTGGTTAGATCTAATGAAACCTAGATGTTAATTATGTGTTGATTACTTGTTTATGGTTGTATTGGATGAATGATTTCAATGTTAGGCTTAAGAAAACTGGCTGATCTCCATTGTGTAACATGCTTGAACGTCTTAGGAAACATGAACAGATGTGTACTAGGTTTTGTTGGTTGTATTTAATGCATGAGTAAATTCTAATGATCCCATGTTAGGAGCTTCTTGCAGGCTCGACATAGGAGTGAAGTAGGCACTCATAGGATTGGGGAAGTAAGTACGTCACCCCATGAATGGTATTAAGGAATACAATCCGTCATCCACGCAACTATAACAAGTAATTAACGTGTAAAAGATATCTAGGGAGTAGTGAAATCTAAGTAAACACATTTCTCCCACTTATTGCTCACAACCTTAGTTTAAAATAGTTTTATTTTTATTTTAGTATTTTATTTTGATTGCATCTTTAGTATTGGGTTAGTTGACTAGCAACTAATTCCGCCCCAAATCCTTCAAACCCGAGATTTTAATTTGCTTTCTAAAAAATATAAAAATACAAAAAAGAATCATCACTCATCTATAGATCTAGTATTTAGGTTTTCTAATCCTAGCGACACTATTCCTAGCTGAACGATCAATCCCCCGGTACTTGTCATTATACTATACTACATCGATCAGGTACACTGCCTGGTGGGGGTTGTAAGCTTCTCAAGATCCCTTGAGAGGTAAAGCCTGGTGCAATTCCCACGCATCAGAAACCTTACGTACTATTGCATGTCAGTAAAACCTAGGCTCTAGAATGATTTTATATTGTTAAACTATAGAATGAGAGTGCAGGAAATGTGGGAATTGTCTTGGTGAATCATGCTCATGTCGACCAACCATATTTATATGTATACGATTTGCTAAATCGTATACCACTTGAATATAACTGATCCTCTTTGACATTTGAACATAAAATCATCTTAGAAATGTTATTAGGAAAACGTAGGAACAAACGGGAATCAAAACGGTTAAGTTTTGAATAAATTATAAATTGATTGGGTTGAATATAGGTCGATCACTTTGCCATTTAAAAACGTATCAAATGTCGTCCAATGAACTTGGGATTTGACACACTAATATTTGGCTAGGTGGTAAACGAGATGGTATAAAAATATTGGTATGTCGTGTATAAGAATCGAGAATAAACGAGGCGTTTTGTGGCTTGATTTTTATTTGATTGGATGAATTATTAAGAATTTGGAAGTTGGGCTTTTGGTTTTGGGCTTATGAATAGTAAACGAGAGATGTTGGGCTGGAATAATTAAGGGCCCGTTTGGATAATTATTGTGATTTAGGAAAATTAATTAGGTTTAGGAAATATAATTAGGATTAAATGAAAAGTTTAGGTTTCGAGTAACGTGTCGAGGATTAATTCCGTCATTTCGTGAATTATATTATTTTGTGATAAACGTCAAAATAATATAATAAGAAAAATTTCAAAATTTTCCCAAAAAATGGGAATTAGTAACGATAACAAAAGATTATTTATTTTATTAATGATATAATTACAAGATATTTTTACAGGGTTCTACAGAAGGTGTGTAATTGATAGATCTAGGTGAGTTAGTAGTCGTGAATAGAAGTAGTGAAGAAATAGTTGTGGTGTGAAGAAGAAGTAGTGAAGGTGTGAGAAGTAGTGTAGTAGTAGTGTTGTGTACAAGTTGTGAAGAAGGCGTGTAGTGGTGTGAGATTGGTTCTAGCTACTATTAGGACTCGACATTTAGTTTAGTGTCGTTAATCGGTGTAAGCAAAAGTTGTGTAAGGTTCCTCCGCCAAAAGGGAGTTCGTTGTGTTAGTGAAGAAAACTCTCGAGGAGTGGAGTAGGGCAAGGAAGGAGACCTTGTAGCCGAACCACTATAAATCCGCCGTGTCTTGGTTTGATCTTTCCATCTCTTGCTCATTATTCCATTTACATCTTTATTATTTACATACTCATATATATTTGGCATTTAGTTGTAGCTTGTGATATTGTGCTAAAATTGATTTTACACAAAGTTCAAATAAAAGGTTCATTCACAAAATAAAGTTTTATAAATAATCTAAAAAGATACAATATATACATACACATAAACTAGTGAACTTGATCATTTAGATTGAGTAGATTTTTACAATAAATCTTGTATAGAAGTTTTTATAAAACTAAGTTTTTAAAATCTAAATTGACGTAAAACTATTCAACCTCCCCTTCTAGTTTTCCACAATAATAAAGAAGAAGAAAGAAAAGAAATATATATATATATATATATATATATATATATATATATATATATATATATATATATATATATATATATATATATATATATATATATATATATATATATTGGTAAAGGGTTTAAACCCGGTAAATATATAACTCAAAAGACAGTTAAGTACAATAGGATGTGAGTAAATCTCAGATCTCAGCCCGTTATATAGGCGGTAAAACATACGTAACAAGACATCACCACTCTTGTTAAAAGGAAAAAAACCACTAACTACTAGATTACATTTGACTCACAAAGACACCAAATATAACCTATCGTCTATGAGGACCTGGAATACGAATATCTATCGCGTTACAAAACGCCAGTTACTCTTTAGTTAACCCTTGAATATCATAACTACCGTAAATGTCATAATGTTCGTCCTTATATAAACTGGCATCATTAGCACCTCTGCTATAGCCATGAATTAAGTAGTCTCATCATAAATATCCTCCACATCACTATCACTATCACTCTCTTCCACGGGCTTGTTCACAACCTGAATAGTCTTGCCCACACTTCCAGCCATTGAAGTTCCCACATTCTCGAATAAATTGTCATTTTTCTACAATGCTTCAAACGAATTCCTTAGATCAACCAAATTAATATAATCCGAATTTACGGGTCCCATATTACTAGAACTAAAAAACGCATTAGTGGTATTATGTTATGTGGTGGTGGCTCCATTCTTTCCCTCGACCCACTAGGCTTAGATACAGGTCAATATATGCACAACTGTAACCTTAGGTTTAAAGCCCATTGACCTATCATGTCGCTTGCCTTTAGGTTTAGGGTTTATTACAACTTGGAATCCATCATTTTGAGCAACAGTATTCCTCACATGACTTGGTTCATTTTGCCTCCAGTTATTTGTTCCTAAAATCGCACTAGCATCAGAAAACACATGTTTAGGACATTTACTATCATCATGACCAAACACCGCACAACTATCACATATAGGCAGTTTTCCACTCGTATTCCACCTTAATTGTATGCAAATAAGAACCCGGGCCCTCTACATAAAGAATAGCAATCACCATATTATCTTTAAGGGGACGATCAGCCTTAATGTCAATCAATGCAAGTGCAAAATCCAAACGACCCCAAGAATCAATACATATAGTGCTCATGTAGGAGTTAAGCATGATTGGTGTACCCAATCTAATGTCAATGGCACTCAACCCATCCTCAGTAAAAGCCATAACCGGAATATCATGCAATTTTACCCAAACTAGGATAGATTTCAACTATTCTTTTAAGAAGCATTCATTAGGTGACCACTTCTTAAGAATAATAGGAGCATTACATATCGACCAAGGTCGTTTTCCAATACCTCATCCCTACTTGTAGCCGAGTTAAATTTGAAAAAGAAATTCATGATTGCTTTAGTTATACTAAAATTCTTCCATATATTCATCACATAATATTCAACAACAGGAAAACGAATTCTTTTGCCGAGAAAGTAACCATATAAAGAATTTTCATACCTAACATTGACCTCCAAAACCGAAGATAGAGGAATAAGAACTTCAACACTTTCCCCAATTTTAGTACAACGTGTCTAAGGTACGAAAGTTTAGTACACACGTTCGTTTGATTTGGCAGTAACCAAGCTCGCAAAAGATATTGGGTCAACCTCTTTTTGTGGCATATGTTCGACCTCAACCAAAATTGGTTTCTTAGCAGCCCCTATGACGTCAACCAAAATTGGTTTCTTAGTTGCCCCTATGACGTCTTCACAAGCAGCCTGGATACCTTATTCTTCTCCACTCGACCCAACCTTCACTTCCGCCCCTTCCACACTCACATCAGCCTCGACTACAGCACCATCCACGGATTCCGAAACCTCAAAAATACCAGCATGTTCAACACGAGATGATGTCTCCTTTTGTGTTTGACTACTACGTTTCATTGCTTTTCCATTATCACCCACTAAAACAAGCTTGCCCTTGAACATTTGCTATTCAATCTTGCGAAGTTTTTGAGTTAAATAAGTCGAGCTTTGATTACCATAAGCATCCAACAAAATAGGAAACGGGCCCGTACATGAACTCGTAGCATGATCATCAACATTCAAACATACGTGCGTATCATTCCTCTTTGTTTTAGCATGTTCATCATTATGAGCTACTGATGAACCAACAGACCTCATTACCGTATTCAAGTCCTATTTTCTTCCACCCCCTTTCCCTCTCGAATCCAAGAACCCTCTTTCCATGTTACACCATGCGATCACCACTTATATGTGATCGTAGAGTTTTAGGTTTTTTTGGTCGCTTTTGTCACCGAGAGAGGGAGAGGGTTATTCTCTTTCAGTTGAATTAGCCTTTAAGATATACACTGAAAAACAAATGCCCCATAACTTGGGCTGGTGATTTTGGCGTGAGTACTTATAACATGATGTGAGGTATCGACTGGAGCCATAAGGTCGTGTTGTAGTGCAATAACGCGCCCTATAAAGCTCAATACCAAAGTGCTATTAGTCTATGTATTTGTTTACATGTGAATTTGGAAACAAGATATAGGGCTCATGAGTGTTGATGTTGTCTTTTAAACCAAAAGCGTGTCATGGAATGGTCAACGGTTGTCAAACTTGTCGTAAACTTACAAATTTTGCTTGAAATACCCAAAACTCATCGTAAACTAGTTTTAATCACTTATAATCGCTTTTTATATTTAACACAAGATGTTTTTAAGAAAAATTTTGCCAGGAATACCCAAAACTAACCGGAAATACCCTAAACTTATCGGAAATGTCTACCCAATTAATCACCGATTAATCTCACCTACACCTATTACAAGATATAAGAAGGTCGACCGCCCGACTACCGGTTTGAGAGTTTACAACCTTTGAAAAAGGTAAAACAAATGATTTAGTTGTGACTCGAGATGAATGTAGTAATATTTTGCGTTGCTTTACGAATCGAATCAACTAAACATCAAAAGAGATGATGAACTCTTTTCTTCGCCATGAATAATTAGTCAAACAATTGTTACTTCGGATGTCAGTTTAGTTAGTGAATCTACTTTTAAATGGTACTATTATTGGTCTCATAAAAATATGGGATAATGGTTTGTAAATGTCTCTAATTTAACATTTTTTGTTGTTTTATGTATCTGATATTTTATTTATTTTTTATTTATTTATTGTTTTAAACACAAACTTTTCAATTTCGTCTATTGTGTGTATTTTGTTACTATTCAGTCATGTAAGATAACCATTTTACCCGTCTAAATTTGAAAAAAAGGGTAAAATGTTTACAAAATATACGAAATTTGAAAAGGCTGTGTTTTAATAAGAAAAAAAATGATGACTATATATAACAACAAAAAGTGTCAACTTCGATACACTTGCAAGCAATTAGCCCAAAATATATTTAACATTCTGTTACATATTTTTGTCAGTTTAATACTTTTAACTTGTTAAACTTTATATTTTATAGTCCGTATTTTCAGTTTATAATTTTATAATAAATAAAATTATAAAAAAATATTAAAAAAAAGGCACAAACGGTGATTTAGAAAGCTTTAGGAAGGGCAGAGTCGATCGGTCGACCGATTTTGTGCTCGGTCGTGACGAGTGTGGGTGTTGGGTCACCATCGGTCGTCGAACACTCGAAAACACTACTCGGTCGAATTTTCAACCGATTATTAAACTCACTATTTTTTTCTTTTATTTATTTATTTATTTTTATTTTTTTAAGAGAAAAGTTTGTGTGTGAGATTTGTAAGTAGTAGAGAAGAAGTAGAAGAAGGCTTTTTTTTTTTTTTTTTTTTCTTTTTTTTTATAAATAATGAATTTACAGTTTAAACCTTTAAAGTTTGATTTTATTTTCATTTTTAATAATAATTTTAACTTACATTTTATCATAAAGAATATATAAAAGTTAATTTATTTGTATAACTTTGTTTTATTTAATGTTTATTTGAATAATTTATGTAATGTTTTTATTTTTAACGAAGTTTAAATTTGTTATTTAAAATACATGAATTAAAGAGAAAAAAAATAACTTGGGCATCGACTGTGACAATTTGGTCATCGTCAGATCGTTAAAGAGAGAAAACTGATGTGGCAAGGTCACGGTTGGTCGTGATTGTGCCCGATTTTAATAACCTAAAAGCTTTATATATTAAAACTTGTGCTAGCACTCACTTCCATGGTTATTAGGTGTCTTCTCTCGACTGAACCTGGAAAAAATATGCCAGAACAATAAAAACTTTAAAAAAATATCTCTTTATATAATAAGCCAAAGGCATTTTTTACTGCAACAGCTTCAACAAATGATACAAGCAGTCAATAGTAAGCACCTATTTGTAGGTAACGGTGTACACTTTTATTTATAAAATCATATTATAATAAATAAATAACAGGAATTAAATAATAGAAAAGTAAATACAGACAGAAAGGTGTAGAAGCAGAAGACAGACTCTATATAACGATAAATAAACGAAAGCAGTAAAAAGTCAGAACGAGGCTCGGGTTAAACACGATTCCCTTAAAACAGATTCGCCGTCTGTTTCCCAGGGTACAACGTCCAAAGCTGTTGTACAGCCGGACTTGACTTACTTGCCTGAAAGATCACGAAAACCTTGTGTGCTTCTGATCGAAGAGCTGCTGGAAAATCGTCTGGTATGGAGCTGCGTTTTTCTGTATCTGAAACGAATGAGATATGGCTTATATTTATACTGAAAACCTATCTTGTCCTCCAAGATTAAATTTTAGCCATAATAAACGAAATCTGTTATAATTAAAACAGATTTCCGTATAATATATTACGCAAACATAATTCTGTAAAACTTGTCCAATAAGTTCAAATCTATTCCTAAAATAGATTTACAGAATATCCTGGAAAAAACTGACCCGAACTAGCAGCAAAAATTTTTGCACGTAGGCGAGGTTTCGGAGCTGCATTCGTGTCCGCAGGTCGCGCGGGCTCGCATGAGTTCAGAAGCTTCGAACTCATTTTGGCCCAGAAATCCCGCAATCTGCACCCCCCCTGCGCGCGCGCAAGTAGGAGTGGGAGCATAACTCATCTAAAGGAATTTGAAAGCTAGTACAAGGAAATCCTTATAAACTAGTCTTCACTTCCTTCACTAGGCGATGTGGGACTTTTCCATTTTTGTGTTTCACATGCCTCACTTTGAGACATGATACCTCATTCATTTCTACTCCATTTTGGACATACTTTAGCTCGTTGCGAAGCTCTCTTGGAGGAGAACAAAACGCCCCCAAGAAACATAAATATATGTAACATATACATACATTAAATTACGTCCAAAGTTTGCAAAAACCACTTTGCAAAACTCATTTTTCCAACAATCCCCCACATGAATGGAGATCGGTCGAAAACACACGAAAGTTTCTGCGAAATTTCTGCGTTTAAGTCTTGCATAGGATAGGTCGGTGTGACCCTTTGAACCTTCCCTTGTGAGATGCACTTAGTCTCCTAGATCTGAGTAGACGCGATGTCCTTGAACTCAGCCTCTGTTTATGTAGACAACAATACATACTCACACAAGACTCTCCCTGACCTTGTCAAGTCCTCATAGTCGTATTCGTTATGGTCATGAATACTAGCCTGGTTCTGCAAGAGCTCTTAGGAATTGCGCCCACACAATTCCCTTCGAAGCGACCCCACTTCTCTCTCACATAGGTGATTTCATCTTGAATCATTAAAAACACATGTTTTGTGATTTCATCTTGAACCATTATGCTTTATGATTTCATCCTGAATCATAAAAAGCCATATGTTTAACCTCTCAACAAGTCACATTTGTTATAGGAATGGACTAGGAAGTTACAATATATAAGTAACTCCCCCACATTGACGTGACTTCCCCCACATTTCTATGATTAGGTTGTCCTATTGAACCCAGATCTTGGGACCTCCAGTCAACTGGGTTAGGTTTTCCTTCATAGAAACTCATTCCTTCAAGGGCTTTAGTCCTATTCCTTTAGACGACTTACTAAGTAACTCTCTGCTTAAGCCTTTCGTAAGTGGATCCGCAATGTTATCCTTTGACTTCACATAGTCAATTGAGATAACTCCTGTTGAGAGTAGTTGTCGTATCGAATTATGTCGACGACGGATATGTCTGGACTTTCCATTATACATTATGCTATGAGCTCTGCCAATTGCCGATTGACTATCACAATGTATACTAATGGCCGTTACCGGTTTAGGCCACCTTGGTATGTCCTCTACGAATTGTCGTAGCCATTCCGCCTCTTGTCCGCATCGTGGACTTAGCTATAACAGTTTGCTTGGAAGACTTCCAAGATATAGCTGCCCCTCCTAGTGTAAACACATATCCACTAGTTGATCTAGAATCCTTTATGTCAGATATCCAATTTGCATCACTGTATCCTTCTATAACAGCTGGATATCTTTCATAATGCAGTCCATAATCGCGATTGTATCTCAAATAATGAAGTACCCTAGTCACAGCTCCCCAATGTGCATAACTTGGATTACTAGTATACCTACTTAGCCTGCTAACAACATATGCTAAGTCAGGTCGGGTACTTGTCATTAAGTACATTAACATGCCAATAATTCTTGAATACTCTAATTGGGCAACACCTGCGCCTCTATTTTTAGATAGATGCTTGCTGGTGTCAATTGGAGTTCTAGCTAGGCCGGAATCCCCCGCATTATGAGTATTCAGAATTTTGTCCACGTAATGTGCTTGACTCAACACAAGTCCATTCTGAGTTCGTATGATCTTTATTCCAAGGATCACATCAGCCAAACCCATATCCTTCATGTCAAACTTTGATTTCAACATGTCTTAAGTAGATTTGATCATCTTGTCGTTACTGCCAACGATAAGCATTCATCAACATATAAACACAAGATTACATATCCACTACTTGTGTCTTTTACATAAACACACTTGTCGCATTCATTAATTTTGAATCCACTCTCTAGCATGGTGTGGTCAAATTTTTGATGCCACTGTTTGGGAGCTTGCTTTAAGCCATATAATGACTTAACAAGCCTACAAACTTTGTTCTCTTGTCCAGGAGCTATGAAACCCTCAGGTTGGTTCATGTAGATCTCTTCTTCTAAATCCCCGTTTAGAAAAGCCGTTTTCACATCCATTTGGTGAATTTTCGAATTTCTTAAAGCGACAATAGCAAGTATCATCCTGATCGATGTTATTCGTGTAACAGGCGAATATGTATCAAAATAATCTAGACCTTCACGTTGTCTAAATCCTCTGATTACCAATCTTGCTTTGTACTTGTCAATGGTGCCATCGACTTTCATCTTCTTCTTGAAGATCCATTTATAGCCTAGTGGTTTACAACCAGGAGGTAAATCCACGAGCTCCCAAGTATGATTTTGTAAAATGTATTCTATTTCACTTTTAATGGCTTCTTTCCATTGAGGCCAAAGTTGTCAAAATCGCGCCTAAGGCGCGCCTAGGCGCTAAGTCGCACAAGGCGCTAGCCTTGGGGATTTTTTTGACTCGAGGCGCATGACATGCATGACTCCCACAAAAATCGCGCGCTTTTGCGATTTTTGCGCCTTTGCGCCTCGGGCGATTTTTGCGCCTAGGCCATATTTTGCGCCTTGGGACTTTTTTTTTTTTTTTTTTTTTTTTTTTTTTTTTTTTTTTTTTTGTTTTGTTTAAAGATATAATGCATGGACCTTTTAAGTCATAGGTGAGTATTTATATGATTTCTAAATTTAAATTGATTTTATGTTTATTTTATTGATTGAAATTTTCTTTAAGAAGTTATTTTGTTTCATTAAATATTTTTTTACGACATATTATCATGAAAATGTAGCATTGTGTCTTGAATATTAATATATTGCTTACTTGATATTTTAGGTTAAATTGTGAGCTTTGTTAGATGTAAGCTACAAGTGTATGACACAAACATATTTAGTCTAATATGGATTTTAATTTCTATATAGGTCATCGAGCAAAAGAGTTGATCCGTTCTAGAAGTGACAACCAATCCATTTTAATATTTATAATGGCAATATGTGTTATGCATTAAGTATTTTAATGTTATTTTGTATTATTTAAGCTACATAAATAGTCACATATGTTATAAAAAATTTAATGCTTTTAGTGCGCCTCGCATTCATGAATCCCGCGCCTTGGAATGCGCCTCGACTCGAGGCTCTTTTGCCCCCTTTGCGCCTTAGTGCGCCTTGAGCTTTTCAGAACACTGATTGAGGCCCTTCTGAGGAAGTTACCGCTTCTTGATAAGAAGTAGGTTCATGTTCTACCATAAAAGAAACAAAATCGGGTCCAAACAATTTCTCGGTTCTTGCCCTTTTGCTTCTTCTAGGTTCTACTTCTTCTTCCTCGATTTGATCTTGTCTCTCATCTTGGAGATCATTATCATCTCGTTGTCTCTTATCTTGGACAACATTGTCATCTTTTCTAGATGAACTTCCAGTTTCCTTCGTTAAACAAGGAAATATATCTTCAAAGAAGGAAGCATTCCTTGATTCCATTACAGAACCCTTTTGTATATCCGGATTTTTCGAATCATGTACAATGAAACGATAAGCACTGCTATTCCTAGCATATCCGATGAATATACAATCCACAGATTTAGGTCCAATCTTTTGGGCCTTGGGAGTCGGTATAGCTACCTTTGCTAGACACCCCCACACTCGTAAGTACTGATATGATGGTTTTCTTCCCATCCATAGTTCATAAGGGGTCTCTTCTTTTTCCATACGAGGTATCTTATTTAAAAGATAAGTAGCCGTTAGAATGGCTTCCCCCCACATGTCCTGGCTTAAACTAGAACTAATCAACATGGCATTAACCATTTCCTTCAAGGTACGGTTCTTCCTTTCGGCAATACCGTTTTGCTGAGGTGAATAAGGAGTAGTGAATTCGTGTCTAATTCCATGTTTAGCACATAGATCAGCAAATGGAGACACATATTCACCTCCTCTATCACTTCGTACAACCTTGATTTTCTTATTAAGTTGATCCTCAACTTCGTTTTTGTATAGAACAAAGTTGTCTATAGCTTCATCTTTACTTTTTAACAAGTAAACATAGCAATACTTTGTACAATCATCAATAAACGTGATAAAGTACTTATTGCCACCTTTTGTGGGTAGTGATTTCAAATCTCATATGTCAGTGTGTATCGTATCAAGTGGTTCGGTTTTTCGTTCAACCGATTTGAAAGATGCTCTTGTCAGTTTGGCTTCAACACAAGTTTCACATTTATATTTTGAGTCAATATGGAAATTAGGTATGCAGTTAAATTTAATCAAACGGCGCATTGAATTAAAATTTACATGTCCAAGACGACCATGCCACACATTAGAAGACTCAATCAAATAAGCAGAAGAATTCATTTTATTGATATCATTCTTAACAACCATTACATTGAGCTTAAACATACCATTTAGGGCATATCCCCTACCAACATAAATTTGATTCTTAGAAAGAACAAACTTATCAGACTCAAAAACAAGACGAAAACCAAACTTGTTCAACAGCCAACCAGACACAAGATTCTTACGAATCTCTGGAACATACAAGACATTAGTCAACTTGAGCTCTTTCTCGGATGTCATCTTCAGGATTACATCTCCTTCGCCCTTAATATCAGCAGTTGCAGAGTTACCCATGTACAACTTGTCTCCATTGTCAACCGCTCTGAAAGAGTGAAACATACTCTTATCAGCACACACATGACGGGTAGCCCCAGTATCAACCCACCATTCCCTGTTGTTGGAACCTACCAGGTTAAATTCAGATATCAAGGCAATGACGTCAGAAACCCTAGCAATCATGTCCACATCATTCACCACATTTGCCTCGCGTGGAGTCACCCGCTTCGGCATCTTACAGTTAGCAGCCCGGTGACCTGGCTGGTCACAATTGAAACACACCCCTTGGAACTGCTGTTTCACAATTGCAGCTTTAGGAGCAAGGTACTCAGACTTCCCTTTTCCTTTCTTGTCATTCTTTCCTTTGCCCTTGCCTTTTCCCTTGACACGAGACTTTGAAGATGATGAAGCATGCTCAACCAAATTTGCCTTGGCAGAATCAGGCGTATAAGTGTTTTTCTGAGCTAGCTTGTTGCCCTCTTCAATACGAAGACGAACAACCAAGTTTTCAACACTCATATCCTTTCGCTTATGCTTCAGGTAGTTCTTGAATTCTACCCAGCTTGGAGGTAACTTTTCAATAATAGCAGCAACTTGAAAAGTTTCACTCAAAGTCATTCCTTCAGCATGAATGTCGTGTAGCAAAATTTGTAGATCTTGTACCTGACTCATCACTTTCTTTGAATCATCCATCTTTAATCCAAAAAGCGTGCTACCACAAACTTCTTTGTACCAGCATCCTCAGCTTTGTACTTGCGTTCCAATGACTCCCATAATTCTTTGGCAGCTTGGTCTTGCAGTACACGTTGTACAACGAGTCAACCAAACCATTCAGAACATAGTTGTGACACAAAAAATCTGAAGGCTTCCATGCTTCCAAGGCTTGCACAGCATGTTGATTAGAGGATTGACCTTCAGCAGGAGGTTCCACTTGAGGTGGGTTCTCTTTTAAGAACCGCGCAAGGTTCAAAGTAGTGAGATAAAAGAACATCTTCTGTTGCCACCTCTTAAAATTCTGCCCATTGAATTTTTCTGGTTTCTCAGCATGATTAACAACTGTGTTGGTCACTGGCGCACCAGACACATGCACAGTAGTAGTCCCAGGAGGAGTAGTGTTTGTCATCCTGAAAATCAAACACAAACAGCTAAACAAACTGTTGCAAATCGGTATCTACTTGTACCAGATCTGACTCAACGAAACTCTATCTTGGTTTCGATAAATCAGTTAATAGAAACTCAATCTTGGTTTCAATAAACTGATTAGAACAATTGCTTAAAAAAATGTTATAGATCTGTACACCAAATCTGTAAATTAAATCTGTTTAATTAAAACTGATTTCCAAAGAAACTCAACAAGGTTTCGACAGAAAACAGTTTATAAATCTGTTAAAATAATTAATCCGATTTAAACAAAGTGTTTTAATTCGGTTTAACCGAATCTGTTTTAAGACTGTAGGAAACGGTGTACACTTTCATTTATAAAATCAGATTATAATAAATAAATAACAGAAAAGTAAATACAGACAGAAAAGTGTAGAAGCAGAAGACAGACTCTATATAACGATAAATAAACGAAGCAGTAAAAAGTCAGAACGAGGCTCGTGTTAAACACGATTCCCTTAAAACAGATTCGCCGTCTGTTTCCCAGGGTACAACGTCCAAAGCTGTTGTACAGCCGGACTTGACTTACTTGCCTGAAAGATCACAAAAACCTTGTGTGCTTCTGATCGAAGAGCTGCTGGAAAATCGTCTGGTATGGAGCTGCGTTTGTGTCTGAAATGAATGAGATATGGCTTATATTTATACTGAAAACCTATCTTGTCCTCCAAGATTAAATTTTATCCATAATAAACAAAATCTGTTATAATTAAAACAGATTTTCGTATAATATATTACACAAACATAATTCTGTAAAACTTGTCCAATAAGTTCAAATCTATTCCTAAAATAGATTTACAGAATATCCTGGAAAAAACTGACCCGAACTAGCAGCAAAAATTTTCGCACGTAGGCGAGGTTTCGGAGCTGCATTCGTGTTCGTAGGTTGTGCGGGCTCGCATGAGTTCAGAAGCTTCGAACTCATTTTGGCCCAGAAATCCCACAATCTGCACCCCCCTGCGCGCGTAGGAGTTGGAGCATAGCTCATCTAAAGGAATTTGAAAGCTAGTATAAGGAAATCCTTATAAACTAGTCTTCACTTCCTTCACTAGGCGATGTGGGACTTTTCCATTTTTGTGTTTCACATGCCTCACTTTGAGACACGATACCTCATTCATTTCTACTCCATTTTGGACATACTTTAGCTCGTTGCGAAGCTCTTTTGGAGGAGAACAAAACGCCCCCAAGAAACATAAATATATGTAACATATACATACATTAAATTATGTCCAAAATTTGCAAAAACCACTTTGCAAAACTCATTTTTCCAACACTATTTACTCTCTTAGGCCGGATGACAAGGAGGTGAGAGGCTCACCTTACATTTCAGCGTCATATCAGCTTTCTCTTCCTTCTCACTTCCTCTCATCCTCATTTAGGGCAGAGCATTGGTCTTAAACCAACCTGACCCGACCCGAACCGACAAAACCGAAAATCGAAATTCATTAAAAATTTTAACCGAAACCGAACCGACGGGCCGTCGGGTCGGTTCGATTTTGTGTCAGGCCATCGATTCGGTTCAGTTTAGGTGTATTTAGGTAGTTTTTGTCGTTTTTTGTCTGTTTTGGGCCGAACCGAACCGAACCGACCCGAAACCAAAAACATGTAAAACATGAAATCGAAACCGAACCGACGGGCTGTCGGGTCGGCTCGGTTTTGTCGGTTCGGTTGGTTTTGTCGGTGCGGTTCGGTTTTGGACCTTTACTGCTCAGCCCTATCCCCACTCACCTTTTTGTGGTCAAGGTCACCTTTAATTTCACATTTTATTAAAATACCACTTTATACAAATATACCCCACACACACTCACATACAAATTAAAAAATAATAAAACATCAAGGAACACTTATGATTAGTCGTTCACCTTATTTCATCTTAGGAGCATAACCTTGCGTTTGATAGGATTGGCTGGGCAAGGCAATGCCGCGTGAATTGGTTACAAGGTAAGAAACTCACCTCTCCTTGCCGACTAGTCTTACCTTTAGAAAGACTTCATTGAGAAACGTTTCTCATAGTCAAAGACACAAAGTGAAGCCTTTCTTCACCACACTCAATCCGACTTATGCCATTTCCTCTCTTTCTTTTAAACTCTTTCTCTTATATACATATTGGGGTGTAAAAAAAAAAAGCAAAAAAAACAAAAAAAACGGACCCAACTCAAACCCGACCCGGATTAAGTATATTCGGGTCTACTTACTCTGGTCAAAACTTTTATTGGAGTTATTCGGGTCAAATTGAGTAACTCGAATACTAAAGAGAATCAGATATCGGGTTGAAAACTTAAAAATATTTGGCTAACTTAGGTTCGTATCGACCAGATTGACGCAAATAAAAGGTTTTTTTTGTTTTTTTTTCCTAAATAATTTTTGATTTATCTTTAAATTATCTATATATAATCATTGAACTAGGCATTTTTTTAAGAAAAATTATTGAGATGGCTAATTTTATGCTTAATTTATTCATTTTGTGATACATATATTGCACTATGTTTGACATAGAGTGGTGTGGAGCTTGTTGTAGCGGTAAGCATTAAACATTTTTGTTTTTAGTAGTCGTTTGGTAAAGGAGCGGCTAGCTTTGCTATTTTTTACTAGTGCTTATTTTTCTAATGCATCTTTAAGATGCTGTGAGCGGTGAATACTACTCACATTTACTGCTCACTACTACTTTTAACAAACACACGGTCACACCATTATTCTTACTCCTTTTATTTATCATCGATTTAGTCATGTGTTTAAAAATACTTCTTATTAATAACATTATTTACATAAATTAGTCATGCCAACTTGAATAGATTGGATTCTGGCTAACACAAGATCTTAATAGATGAGGTTTGGATATATATTTTTAGCCTTAAACCGAATTGATTCGACCCAAATTAAACCACACCCGAACAATCCAACCCGGCTAACACCTATCCATAGGGCTGTAAACGAATCGAACGAACACGAACGGAGCCTTGTTCATGTTCGTTCATTTAATTTTAACCGGACAAATAAAAGAACACGAACGCTTAAACGGACGAATTTTGTTGTTCATGTTCGTTTATTAAGAAAATGAGTTGTTCGTGTTCGTTTATGTTCGTTCATTAAGACACTAAACGAACGTTAAACGGACATAAACGATCGAACATAAATGAACATAGATAAATAAACATAAACTTTATTAAATTATGCATCTAATGTTGTTTTATAAGTGTTGTTTTGTTTAAACAAACTAATTTTAAAATTATACTATTAGAAGATATGATATACAAACATAAATAAATAAATGAACATAAATGAATGTTAACAAATGCATAATCGGACGTTCACGAACATAAATGAACGGACGTGACTTTTGTTCATGTTCATTCATATAACTAAACGAACATAAAATATTGTTTATGTTCGTTCATCTATACTACATATAAAGGGAAAATGGTCAATCTTGAAAAAATGGTCAATCTTGAAAAGTGGAAATCTTGAAAAAATTTTATTAACGGAAATTATGAAATGTAATTAATACTCTTATTAAAACACCCCATTACTTAAAAGTACAATGATTTATTCACATTGTACAAGCAATTAAAAACATATCTACCAAATTAAATACAACCAATTAATACAAATCACAAACCGGGTTGACTCGGGACGCTTCAAACCCGACGGGTTTAACCGGTTTAATTTGACCTGTTTTCGACCAACCTAGCAAGTTGACCCGGTTTAAATCGACCAATTTTTCGACCGGAACGGTTCAACCGGTTTAACCACCCAGGTCGAACCGGGTTTCAAAACATTATGTTTAATTCTCAAATCTTCAAACTTTTATAACCTATAAACTTTTTTTATGAATAAACTATTTGTCGCTATAAAATCCCGTTGCTATGCACGGGTACTCGTCTATTCTACCCTTGAACCTTGAAAGCCAAAAGGGCATTTAGGGTAAATAAATGAAATATTGATCTGGAATGGAACATGCGTAAAATTTTGAATTGATCACTTATTAAGTAAATAAGACTTTTTCTTAAATCTTCTCATGTAAGCCTCATGATACCAGTTATAACCCACCCCAATTACGCATTAAGAAACGCACCAGGATTTTATTCATGCACAAAGTATCAAACCATCATTCAGAAAACCCTTCATCATCATCATCCAAAAATCGCCACTATTAAGCTTACCCAGGAAGTTTAAAGAAATGTGTTCACTTATTTCTTTGTTTCTACTTTCATGATTTTAATTGCATATTTTTTATTGCAGGCACTTTATAAAATGAAAAAAACCACATTGAATTCAAGCCCTTCAACAATTAGGTAACTCTTTTAGTTAATTTTTATATCACGATTGATTTGAATCATCTGCAATTTTAAGAAATTCCACAACGATTATTTTTTCTAATTGATCACATATTAGGGTAATGTGTAATCAAGGCACACCAGATATTCTTGATAATGTCTGAATGAGTTTGGCATGGTGTGTTTCATTCAGGTGGTCTGTTCATTTGTTATGAAAAGGTTTTTGCATTATCGGGAACCGGAACCATTAAAACTATAACCCTGTAAATACTCAATCTTCTAATTTCATTCACTTTAACACTTTGAGCACTTTCTTTAATATGAAAAGGTTTTTGCACTTTTGAATCTACCATAAGCCCATAAATATACATCATGGCTAGAATTCTAGGCAAAACCCGTCAAGAAATGTCAAGTGGGTTTAGTTACCTGCTCCATGAGATATCACATTTAGTCAAGATCTTCTGTGGTTAATAGTCTTTATCAGTGATCACAGTTGGTCCAGCTCTTCTGTGGGTAATAGTCTATTAAGAGGCCTAAGGTCTTATTTATGTTAAGGATACATCATTTTCACATTCATTATTCACTCATTCATTAAACTGTTGGTCTATTTGTTGTGTTAAAATTCAATCGTAAATTTGTGAATATTGGTTGTTGACATAAACTATCTGTGAATATTAATTTGAATTTTACCACTAACTAAGGAAATAAGACTTTGTAACAAAACTTCTCATGTAAGCTTCATAAAATTTGGGCCAGCCTCAAGATATTCGGCCTATCCTTATCAAGTGTTTGTACCAGAATTTTTGGAAACCTTTCAAAGTTTATTCATACCAACATAAGAGTATATGACACAATATCATTCAAAAAAACCCCTTCATCAACATCATAAAATCGCCACATATTTTCAGCTTCGATTCTTCAGGATTTTAATCATAGATAAGATTTTATTTTTTCATCTTTTCCGTGTGATTCTCGAATTCTTGTGAATGTATCAACTAAATTATGAATTGTTTGGTGCATGTTTGTCAGCTTTATGCCATTTTTTATTTGATTTTGAATGTGATATCAACATTTTAATATCGTTTATGTCAATTCTTATGGTGCAGTTACGATCAAGTATTCGGTGGTATTGAAATTCCGATTCACAGGTTCCAGATTCTCCATTTCCTTTACTCCACTCTTTTGTGTGTTGTTTTTTCAATTGTGTTTGTTTAATGCTGAGACTGATTAATTATTTGTTTTTTCAATTGTGTTTTTTTTTTTTTTTTTCATTGCAGGCATGGTATGTGGGAAATTAGAATGAGTTATAAAATCAGTTAATTGTATGCCCATAACATGTTTCAGGATTCATTAGCATCTGAACTCTTGACATTTATCATTGGTAGTAAATATATATGGCTATCTTGAATCATATTTTATCGTGCTTATCATGTACGATTGTACCATTCATTGTATCTTTTCCTTAGATGTGTATCATATGTTTCTTTCTTATCCACTTTTTCTTTCTGGTTCAGATATTAAGAACCTGGCTGCTTGTGACGAAGGTGCACTTTTATTGAGAATGTTGTTCGACCAAGTTAATCAGAACGATTCGGTAGGTTCTTTTGAGATTAGCACCTTAGCTTCTGGATTCATTCAAACTTAAATGTTTTGATGCACCTAAATCGTTTAATAACATGTCATTTTTTAAAGGGGATATTGTCTAAAAGGAAGCCTGATTCTAAATCATATATGCAAAATTTTTTGGGAAATGCCATAAGTCAAATACTACCTGCACTACTCACTAATCTCACTGGTAAAAAAATGTTGTTGACCATGTCTTCCAGGATGTGGTAACACGTGCTTCATCAATACCCATTGCAACAACTTATAATACAAAACCCCTTTCTGATTCTGTGAAACAACCATCAGTTTCATCCTCTCGATCATTTAAAAGAGAACTTTCCACACATCATTTTTATTGTTTTATGTTTTATGTATAAACGTTACATAAAATACTTAACCATAATATGACACCTATAACTATTTGCCGCTAGAAAATCCGTTGCTATGCACGGGTACTCGTCTAATTTAATAAATAAATGAACATAAGCGAACTTTTAATCAAACGGTTCATGAAATGTTCACTGAACGTTCAGTTCGTTTACAGCCCTACCTATCCACAAATATAATGCCACGTTACTATGTAGATATTTTTTGGTAAGATTTTTGGTTTTATCATTTTTCTTGGGTCTGCTCTCTAATTCAATGAGATAATAATTATTGTTATTCAACTTTCTTTGACATTTTTTTTTGGGAACGAAATTCAACTTTCTTTGACGCTACCTCTATTTTATTATTATTATTATTATTATTATTTTTTTCTCATCTTTAAACTTCTTAACTCACATAGTTTTCAATAGAAAAAGTCAAATTTCTTTGTGACCATCAATAATCAATCACTGTACCTGGTCCATTGTAATTTATTGGGAATTTTGGTTAACCTTTTCTTGCTTTCTACGAGGGCATTATAGTATATAAATCATACATTTGTACTTGTTAAGAATCAAACTCACGACTACTTATTTGATGATCTCGCACTCTCACGAATATTGTTAGGCCAAAGATCCATCACTTTGAACTTGTATTATCCGCTAGAGCTAATACTATGTGCTGTATTAGAATCGAAAATTTTCAACCTTTTATTTCTACAAGAATCTGTTGATTTGAAAAAATATATAGCATGCCCTAATATCCATTTAAATGATCCAAATGTAAAGTAAATAGATTTTATGCTTCATGTGTCATAAAGATTAAAGACGCATCAAAAGTTCAACAGGAATATAAATTGTATGATAGAAGAGATGTTTCGATTTTCGAACAATCTTTGTCTTGAATATCAGTTTTTGGATTGTAATATAAGGGATTAATAAATCTTCAATATGAAAGTCAAGCTAATTAATTTGACATATATATAAGTATATGGTATTTGGTGGTCTCGTGTAACGTAGATGCCAAGGCGTTTAATAAAGGCTAATGATTTGCACACTCTTAATTTTGATTTGCACACTCAAAACTGTGTTTTACACAGTTGTACATTTATCACATGCTGCTTTTGAAGGTTGTACATTTGAGTGTGCGGATCAAAAATATGAGTGTGCCAATCAACACTCTTTAATAAATCCAGTTAACTTTGCAATCAAATGGTTGCTAAGTCGGGTCATTATAAGGGGTTGGCAACACACCATCACTCCAAATCCCTTCAGTCACTTACAACCAATTCCCTTATGTCACATCATTCTCCCACTTTTTCTTTCACCCACTCATTTTTTGTTGGCATCACACCTCTCACCCTTCACTCACTTTTTTTCTTTTCTTTTAAATTCTATTAAAATTTATTAAAAAACTAAAATTTCATTAAAATTAAATAAACATTACATAATATTATTAAAAGACTAAAATTTCATTAAAACTTAAAAAACATTACATAATATTATTAAAAAAATATAAAATAACTAAAATTCCATTAAAACTAAACTTAAAACCATTAAATCCTACAAACTACACGGCCACCCGTATTTTGCGCATATCTCACATTTCTTGTTGATGACGAAATCCTTAAAAGCCGGGTCTGGGATATTAACATGCGACGATTCATCACCTCCCCATCAAGAAAGTTGAAATATTCTTCGTCTTTTTTCTTTTGAACCTCCAACTCCGCCTGCATTAAACTTTTCTTTTCGGCCATGTAACTTGCAAGGGTATCACGCATCGAGCTTCAGCTTGAATCTTCATAATTCGTCTTTTTCTTGCCTTTCGATTGACGTGATGGAGTTGGGTTCTCGTTGAGGTTCGGTAAGTCACAGTCGAAATCTTCCACGTTTGTTGGCGTTTGAGCGCTACTTGACTCCGACGACTTTCTTTTCTTGCTCGATCCCGTGGATTCCGAAGCCTGACTAACCAACGGTTGTTCTTTCCACTTTTGTTGATCTTTGAGAATGTGCCACGCTTTGGTATGCGCGAAAACTTTCCTATATTGTTTTTCAAAATCGAGTAGGGCTCTCTCATAAACTTGAAGATCGTCGCATCCACTTTCTTTCAAACGTTTCTACAAAATAAAACAAGTATATATAAAACAAAATAAAACAAGTATATATAAAAGTAATAAAACACAATAAAACAAGTATATATAAAACAAAATAAAACAAGTATATATAAAACAATATAAAACAAGTATATATGAAACAAAATAAAACAAGTATATATTTAATGTATATAAAAAATATAAATATAAAAAAATATACCGCTTGTATGTAGTAACCGTTGAATGCAGCGATCATTTGATGCATAGGAGTCCATTTCGAGTTCAATTGATGATGAGTGCGTTCGGTTCTTGGGACAAGGCTTCTAAAATGCTTTAGAACTCGCTTCCAAAATCCTAGATGTTTGACGGTCGCCAACTTCTTTGTCCACCGAAATTTTAATCCAAGACTTAGCTAACGCCTCCTCTTCATCGGGCGACCAAATCTTACTTGATTTTTTTCCACTTTTAGGCCGTGGCACCTCTTCGGCCTCATCAACTTGTTCGGCATCTTCATCAACTGGTTGTGTCTTGGGTATCACATCAACATTGTTGAAATATTCATCATCATCGGTATCATCATGAATTATTAACGGTTCACTAACCCGGTCATGCCTTTTTTGTTGGGTATAGCGCGGCTCATACGGGTCAAAGTTAGTATTGCTTGATCTTGTGACAGTTCTTGTTTGATGAGACACAAGATTTGAGTTAAATAATATTATTGCTTAGCTTTATGGATTTGATGACTTGATTATCTTACTATCGGCCTTAGAAGGCGGATTTTGTGTTGGAAATTCTTAAGTAGGATGATTTAGAATCTCCTTATTTAAATGGATTGGGACGCCTCTTCATTTAAATAAAGAAATTGTAAATCACTGAACCATAAGTTTATGATACCTTACTTACATAAATTTGGACGCTTCTTTATGTAAGTAATGTGTTATAAATAAGTGGGCTTAATTGTAGCCGATACAACTCCTTAACCAGAACCTTAGACGAACCAGAGTAAACACCACTATATTAAAGATCCCGAATTCTCTTAGACACACCGTAAGTAGTTAACATCAACTGAACTTCGGGACGAAGTTCTCCTTAAGGGGTAGAGACTGTAACAATTCACATTTTCAGGTTAACTTCTATTCCCGAAAATTTCACTATTCATTTTTACTATTCACTTTCACTATTCACTCCCAAAATTTTTATTTCATATTCTCGTAAGTTAAACTATTTTAATGATAATCCGAGAGTTTGACACTCGTCGGATCATTTCTGCAAAAATCACGAAACCGTGTCTGAGATTTACTTTTAGGTTTAAACGTCATTCCAGCATCCCGATATGTCCATAAAACATTATAAACAATAGAAATATGATTTTCTCTCATTTTAGGACAATTCCAAAAGTTTTGGAATTTTACGTTTTCCAGTTCAGCGTTTTACGCGAATTACGCGTTTTAGACCCGCGTTTCCAGTTTTAGCAGCATTTAAGCAACCCAATAGAACCTACCACTCATTTTTTATTTTATTATGGATTATATTGATAAGTTTTAACATATTTATAAGTTTCATATTTTTAGGATACATGATTTTAAGTTTCAGGACTTAACGACTTACCGTTAGCAATTACCGGGACTAAAACTCACTCCGTAACTTAGATAAGACCATGACTACTCATCTAGTCACCCTAGATCAGCCTTGGCCGACTTATAGGGGAGGATTCACCTAATATGTGTCTTGATCTCATGCCTTAAGCTCTAGGATGAAAACAAGTGTCTTTAGGAAGCAAAATTGATAACATCTAGCCTACCAAAGTAACCTCCTCAATGAACCTTCCTAACCTCCTCATCTTCCTATAAATAGCAAGCTCATTCCTTCCTTTCTTCATAATAAAAACGCCACACATAAATCCCTGGCACCATGATCCTTTGATCTTCAAACTACAAGTTACACTATAAAGTTCAAGGTCTTAGTATTCTCTACCTAGTTCTTAAGTTTGTTTGGTGATTCGATGGTTGAATTAGGAGCTACACAAGGTGATTAGGGGCTGATTTAAATGGTTTTCACAAGGTCTATATCAAGGCTAGCAAGGGTTTCAAGAGTTGTGGTGAAGGGTTTGCAAGCATAGGTTTAGTGTCCTAGTTTCATACTTGACTTCCTTTCTTAATTGAAAGCCAAAAGTTGTAAGAAACCATATTACACTTTCTTGCTCAATATCATTTTCATACTTATTATGTTTCTTTCATGCTATATATGGTCTTTGTATTATGTTCATGATGTATAAAAACTAGTAAAACAAGTTATGGAAACTATATATTAACTTAAGTTATTTAAACAAGTAAACTAGTAACTTTCTTGGAGAACCACGACCAAAATAGTATAACTATGATATGAAATACTTACATACTGTTAAAGAGGGTTTTGAAAGGAAAACATAGCAATTTGAATCACCTAAAACGAGTACACGAGTCAAAAGTTATGGCCATAAGAAGTTAGCGAAACCAAAACGCCGAAACTGCCAAATACTTTCTGTGACAGAACATAAAACACGCAAAAAGAGGTCCTTCTGGTCAGTTTCATGAAAGAGTTAAAACACGAAAGTTGTCCGGAATCACGTTTTCTTCAAAAACTCAGGTGCACGTCTCCAGAAAACCAATAACGAATGAGATTTTCTTCAGTTTCCTAACAGCTATTTTATATATACCAAAGTCACTATATAATAGTTATGTTTTACTAAGACCAAGAGGTCTAATGACCTAAAGCCAAGACCACAACCATGGCTAAAGCCAAGGTTGAGTCTCAAGACCATGGTAACAATGACCAAGGTCACGGCAAAGCCACGGCTAAAGACCATATAACTTTTAAAGATCAAAAACTTATATATATGTTATCAAATACTACAATAGTAGGGAGCCTCATGTGAGGAGTTCATTAAGTAAGCCGTCGAGATGAGTTGTGGATTTACGAATTAAAGTGTCCTGGCTCCCGAACGTTTACTCCATGACTTCTGAATTATGTCGGCCCGAACGGTAGTAAGAGATATACAACCTATAAATGTTTCATAAACGACTTATATTCAACGACTTACACTATAAACTAAGTACTACATCATGAACATTATGCAAGATATATATAGGCAATTTTTTGTATTCTTAGACATTACTCCAAACCTAAGTCGCAACGTTCTATTATAGGCTGCTCTTAGAGACTTTCGCGATTCGACTACCACTTTCATTTCTCATTAAATAGACTTAAGGTGAGTCATAGCCCCTACTCTTTTTATACTTGTTTTAACTCTTTGAGGGAGATACATGCTCAACTACTTGCTTACTTGTACAAATACTCAAAACATTTATACTTGATTATTTTATACTTGATTGTCTTATACTTGATCGCGTTATACTTGATTTCATATATACATGATTGCGTTATACTTAATTGTGAGACTTTCAGTGGCTCCAAATTAAGTTGTTAGATGACCATTGAGACTTCCGGTGGCTCCAAATTAAGTTGTTGGATGACCATTGAGGCTTTGATACATCCTAACATTTGCGAATGTTGGATACATCATAAACGCGAGGTCTTCGGAGATGAAATGTAGACTCACGACTAATTGCTTAACTGTTTTGATGAACTTATACATGTCTTTATTATACTATATTTTTAGCAGTGGGTTGTGAACACACAGGTTGCAAGTCTCTTATGGCGGGACTTGCAACTGAGTGGATTCACAATGCCTTTGTTGTGTAAACATTCTTTTGAGGCTTTTTCAACTGTTTTAAGACAAACTCTATGAACTCACCAACCATTGTGTTGACACTTTACCATGTTTATCTCAGGTTAGTATGGCGATAGCTAGTGCGTGAAACTTAGACTCATGCTGCATATTCTGAAGACATACGCTTTTATCATTTACCATTCAAAATGTTTTGTATACATTTATGTATCATACTTTGGAATCTCATGTTTGTAACTTTGAATTCATTAATCGAATGGTAACTTTTCAAAACGTCTCATTTAGAGTTCGTTTTCTATAACTTGTACTTTGTATTATGAAGTAGCACCCCCAGTGACACAGTCTTGTTAGTATGGCGATAGCTAGTGCGTGGAACTTAGACTCAAGCTGCATATTCTGAAGACATACGCTTTTATCATTTACCATTCAAAACGTTTTGTATACATTTATGTATCATACTTTGGAATCTCATGTTTGTAACTTTGAATTCATTAATCGAATGGTAAATTTTCAAAACGTCTCATTTAGAGTTCGTTTTCTATAACTTGTACTTTGTATTATGAAGTAGCACCCCCAGTGACACAGTCTTCCGCTGCGGTATTTTGGGGGTGTTACATTAAACCACCACCCTTTTGCGTAGATGTCGTGCTAGTGTCAAATCACAATTTATGTCAAGTAGTTAGGTTCCGTGTGGTTTACAAGTGAGGTTGGATTAGGATTTGGAATTTGTATAGGATTTCGATTTGAGACGGGTTTAGGAGCAATAAATTGTATTTACTTAAATGTATTTTATAATGAATTTTAAATAAAAAAAATTATTTAAATAATAAAATAATAAATAATATGAAATTATATAAAAAGTGTCCCACATATAACAGAGAGAAAATAAAAAAGATAGCTCACAAAAGATGCAAAACCAACTCACATCCACTTAATTAGTGTACTATCAAAATTCTATTCCAACAATCAATTCTTATGTAAAAAGAACAAACCAAACAAATGTTTATTGTCTTTTCAATATGAAACCCATACCAAAATATCAAAACATAAGAGCCTTAGGGTGCGTTTGGTATCCTAGAATGATAATGAAGGAATAAATTTTCAATCTAATAATGTGTTTGTTTAAGATGCATACCGAGAGGTCAACCACTATTATCAAAGTCATTACTATCGTGATTTATGGCGTACTACCAAACACACCCTTAGATTGTATAGTTATTGTGGTTAACCGATATGCATGTGTAAAGTTGTAAGAGCATCCACTATGATAAACCTTTTACAAAGGTTTATATATTAATACATAAATAAACTTTAGACTTTTTGATTTTATAAACCTACATTCACTATAGTATAAACCCTTGCAAGTTCATAAAATGTATTTTTTAACAAATGCATTAAATGTATTGAATTTATAAAGACGTTCAAGAATTAGGACCTTTTCATGCCACATAGATATGAAATGAGTGTCCACTATGGTTGAAATAAACATAAACCTTTTCATGTTTCTTAGATTTTTTCATAAACCTATAAAGTCGAGTTATTCTACAAACCAAACATTCCTCACATACCAAGGGACTCATCCCCACCATCCATCTAAAAAGGAAATCAATGGTTGAGATTAAAAGCATTTTATTATTTCACCCATTTTTTATAATTTAAATATCTCTTAAACCGTTAATCGTTAAGCGAAAATAATTACACCATCGCGACGGGCATTTAATTATGTTTCTATAGACGGACACTTTGATATACTTTAAAAAAAAAAAAAATCATTTTTTTCACGTTTTTTTTTCGTGGCCGGAAAAAAAATCATATATAATATTGCATATCATATATGATATTATATGTAAAATCATATATGATATTGCATATCATATATGATATGCAATATCATATATGATATTACATATAATATCATATATGATATTATATGTAAAATCATATATGATATTGCATATCATATATGATTTTACATATAATATCATATATGATATTATATGTAATATCATATATGATTTTTTCGATCACGAAAAAAAAACGTGAAAAAAACGAAAAAAAAAATTGTCGAAAATATATTAATTAGCCTATCTATAGAAAGATAATTAAATGCTCGTCGTAACGGTATATTTTTTTTTTTCGCTTAACGATTAACGTTTTGAAAGATATTAATATTTGAAAAAAAATGATGAAAGTGGGTTTTTTAAATTGTTGGGATTAATCTCATCCATTAGATCAAATAAAGATGGAGGGAAGATGGAGGGTGGAGATTAGTCCCTTGGTATGTAAAAAAAGTTTGGTCCTCAAATGATCTTTACTCAATAGTGGATGCCCTAAACTTCTAGTTATTTCAACATAATGTATTGTAGTGTTACTAAAGATGATCGTGTTGAAAAAATTAAATGTTTGATTGACTGTTTTAATTTAGATGAAACCTTCACTGCAAAACTATTTGCCCTTCCCAAGTTGTTACCTCAACAAGGAAGGTGCTTTCAGTATTGAAAAAAGTATTCTCTTGTGCTTTTATTTTATTCTATATAACAAATAATTTTCTCTTTTGAGCAATATTATTAGAGCATATTATCTTAAATGCATGAATTACGTATTATGCTATTACTGTTATTATTATTGAATGTGTGTGGGACTTGAAAATCATGACTTTTTGGCAGATTCCATTTGCGAATCCATTCTTCTAACTGATTCTTAGGATAGTTTGGAATCTCGGTTCATTCGTAAACATAATTTTTTCGTTTTAATATTACTAGAGTTAAACTTTGTAAACAAGAAATCTCATATGTGTAATAGATTTGTAAATTATTTTTATATAGAAATGATTTTGTCTTGATAACCAAGACATGTTTCACTATATATACAAAACAATGTCTAATTCGTTTTATACACACAAAAAAGCAGATCATCTCCATAAACGTTTTTCTAGCAAGCTTCGATCAAAACAACGCCCAGGCAAGTTTTTCATGTTGCCATTGTTTTTTTGATCTTTCAGGCAAGTTTGTCGACTCATGTCGATTGTACAACTGCTTTAGCCGATGTAAACTCTGTAAAACAAACAACAAATTTGTTTTTAAAGTATTGTCTTAAACACAATCCTCGATATTTAAACTGCTTTCTTTAATTCGTTTATAAGATTCTGTTTGTTTCTTTTGTTTATACCCTTTTTGTGTGTAAATTTAAATTTTCATTTTTATTTATAGTTAATTTATTTATTGTAATTTGATGTTATTAACAAAAAAGTGTACAATGGTTTTAAAACCAAGATTTGCATAGCATAACGAAAAACGATTGTGATCTAAACATGATTGTACGTGAAAGTTTAATCTGTACGTCTTTAAGATAAATGTAACTAACACCAAATTCCATTCGACTTTATTACGTACGATTCAAATGCATTTGTGTATAATACACGCACCCCACTGAGTCCAATAAAAATGATGCATGAATTAGTCACCATTCTATGAATTTTTATTTTCGTGATAAAACTTAACCATGGTTAGGAATAACTAACCATAGTCTAAACTCAAGTTAATAAACGTGTAGGTCCCACTCACAACCCTTTAAATAGGACCAAAGTCTAGCTTCATTCCTCACCACCTTCGTATCACAGTATATTTCATATGGTCGAAACTTTACTAATTCTGCATTAACTTGTTATTTTAGTTGTTTGTATTTTCGGTGAGTCATTACTCATTATGCTCTATATATTTTTTGTTACGTGTAATATACGTTGTTCTTGATTATTTTGTGAATGTTTTTATACAGGAAGTGATCGAGATGGCGTCGAATGGAAATAGCAATGTGACCCCGAAAGGCAACGGAGTGTCGGCTGGTAGGAACGGGTTGCCCAAGATAACGACTCAGAAGAGTAGGCAGAATGCTGTATGCCATGATGACATATCTGCCCCTGTGAAAGTGCAAAACATTGATGAATTGCACTCTCTACAGAGGAAGAAATCAGCACCTACGACACCGTTAGACGGTGTTCAAGGTGCCTTTGCTAATATGTCTGAAGAGGATCGTCACAGACAGCAGCTACAGTCCATCAGGTATAACATATACTCGTAACATGTTATTTGTAAACGTTGATTCTTGTTCAATTAATTAGTACATGTTAGAATGGATATGTATATCATATGACAATATTGAACACGTTTAGTATACTCGTACATGTCGGTCTTTGGATCATCATTGCTAAAGAAGATATTGTTTAAAAAATAATTTGTAATAAATGTAAGCAAGTAATTAAATGCTACTACAAAATAAAGATGATCAACCGATCGATTGACTATTGTGGTAAACTTAGATTTATGTTTTCTGTGCATAGATAGTCTATCTCCACGTAAGAAAAAGGTTCAGATAATAACAAAAAACGGTGTGAACTTTAATATATTTCTAAAGTTACGTAAGCATGATTTTATTCTAAAAGCATTGCATCTTAAAGTTTTTAAGGCCATGATTGATGTTACTCCGGTGAACACTACATGGTCATTTTGATGTTTTGGTCTTAGATCATATTCGTTATATTATACCTGGAATACGATGTCAATTTAAGTGGTGCAACATTAAGGTTATCGTAAGAGAATATATTTTGTTTGTAAAAGCGAGCATACATGGGTCATTTTTATGCATCGTTCTGTTCAATTTTTTTTTTTTTTTTTTTTTTTTTTTTTTTTTTTATTTTTTATTTTATTTTTATGCATCGTTTCATTCGGGTCCACTCATTACCTTTATTTGAGCTGCTAGATAATGTTTTATTTATTTATTTTTTAAATTTTAATTTTTATCTTTCTATTTATACATGCAGTTGATGTTTATATAAATTTAACAAGTGGGTTATTTATCATTTTTTTAAAAAAAATCTGTACATTACTAAAAATTCATAAAACTAGAAAAATCTACAGTTTTTTTTTTTTTTTTTTTTCCTCCTCCTCCTTGCAACGTAATTTTTTTTGGCTGTATACAAGTCACATACATTTAGGCCTACTTAGTATTTATTTATTTCTATATCACTTGATGATTGTGATTTGTGTACATGATATATAATACTTAAATTCCTATTTAAGTAACCTGTACGTAGATCGATATTATTTTATATAAACTAGATCTTTTAGTCAATTATAGAGATCTTTTAAAGTTGATTTGAACATGATGACCAAATCATATTGAACAATGAAAATAAAGATAAATAAATAAAAGATCCACTTTTATAAAAATAGATAACCCACTATTTTAACCTACTCTCACAGTATTTGAAAACATGACTTATCGAGATGATCTTTATCATTTATACAAATGTATGAGTGAACATGTATATATGCATGCACTCGTTTGAATACGTTTTAAAAAAAGATGTTTCAATATTATTTTACGTAAACTCGTTGATTAAGTCGGTCTGAAGCAAAGTGTTATTTTAATAAGTACATATATAAAAAGACACAAATAAGTGTTTCATACACATTACGCGAATTGTGCCTTGTTTTCCGTAGCGTGTACAGGTGAAAGAGTGAAATTCATGCCTTTTTTTAGATGTTAAAACTTACTGTACAACGTATCTATTTCTATATGTATGCTTCATTATATTTGTCCTTGTAATAAATACAGTGATTGACCTTTTGGGTATATATATTTTTTAGTAAAAGAAGATGTAAGCCATTTACTCACTTACAAAAGCAAGAATTATTAAGTAACTTGCTAAATATATACTGTGGTTCAAGACCATAAATTGTTATCGAATTTGCAGTAAACAAGATAGTAAACCAATTGCTAATTACTGTATAAGAATTTCAAGATAATAGTGTAGTAATATTCATCGAATTTTTACAGTGCATCATTGGCATCGCTGACAAGAGAAACCGGGCCAAAACTAGTAAGAGGAGACCCGGCCAGAAGGCCTGAGACTCCAAGGGTGACACACGCACCCGAACACCATTTTGCACCAACATTCACTGCTAGTGATAGCTCTCTCAAGTTTACCCATGTCCTCTACAATCTCTCCCCTGCAGGTAATACACTTGTTCTAAGCTCGTTTTCTAATAGGATATAGCATTACTAGCATTATTTACGAAAAAGCGCCTTAACTTTATGATAAATATGTGCAGAACTATATGAGCAAGCTATCCAGTACGAAAAAGGGTCATTCATAACATCGAGCGGAGCATTGGCTACCTTGTCTGGTGCCAAAACTGGCCGATCTCCAAAGGATAAGCGTGTCGTTAGGGATGATGTCACTGAGGATGAGCTCTGGTGGGGCAAGTAAGTTATTTTTATCCAACACGTCTAAATTTAGTTGGTTAACCAATTATCGTTATCATTTTCAAAAGTTGGATGACACCATCGATAGTTAATCTGCATGACTTTTAGCACTTATCAGCTACTAGTATCTCATTATCATAATTTGGTTAATTGATTTATGACTTTATGTTGATCAATGGGTGCAGAGGTTCACCAAATATCGAAATGGATGAGCAAACCTTCTTGGTTAACAGAGAACGAGCGGTCGATTACTTGAACTCGCTGGAGAAGGTATATTTTCTTTAGCAAAACTTTGACGTAAACAAAAACCTAACATTGTTGTCACATTTCTATTTAGTTCAAGTGCGACGTACTATACTATATCAAGTTCAACAATATTTTCTTTTCAAAATGATTATTTTTACCACAAACAATCTTTTTCAACAAGATAATCAGTAAAAAAAAGACAATGTGGAAGAAAATAGTCAGGACCACTTTTATGGTTATGGATAGGCTACAATTTTATTGAATGAAAGATAATGATAGATAGGATATGAGAATATCAAAAATTAAAAGATAGGCATAAAGTGCCATACTGATATAGTGATAACATCCATTGGCCTTGAAATATGTGATTTTTGTCATTACATGAGCCACATACTTTGCTGATCTGGATAAATAAATTTAGAATTTAGATCACAAATAAAAAATAAATATAAAAAAAATGAAAATAAAGATAAAAGATAAAATTAAATCTAGAATTGGTTAACTAATAATGTATGCATTTCATTACAACCATAGTATGCATGATTTGGTACATGAAAATAAATAGACCACACAAACTATATATACATGATATGAACTTAATTGTATGGCCTAATTCAACTTTCAGGTGTTTGTGAATGATCAATTCTTGAACTGGGATCCCGAGAACCGAATCAAAGTCCGTATTGTGTCTGCTAGAGCCTATCACTCCTTGTTCATGCACAACATGTAAGCAAATAAGAAAATAACATAAGAAGTTATAATTTTTGTGTGTCTATTTGCCATTCTCAGATACTCAAAAGTGAAATCCCCTCCAGATAAGTTTAGTATTTTTTTAATACCGTCGTAATGTATAGTGTCTTAAAAATAAAAAGGTCTGTGATATGATTGTCCGAATTGGTTAAAAAATGTGTGTATAGTAGTACAAGTGTGGATAACTGGGTAGGTTGCAGGTGCATCCGACCCACAGCTGAAGAGCTGGAGAATTTTGGTACTCCGGACTTCACTATATACAATGCTGGACAGTTTCCTTGTAATCGTTACACACACTACATGACCTCATCTACTAGCATAGATTTAAATCTCGGTAGAAGAGAAATGGTCATCCTCGGCACACAATATGCCGGGGAAATGAAGAAAGGTCTCTTTGGTGTTATGCATTATCTCATGCCTAAACATCAAATCCTGTCCCTTCATTCCGGTTGCAATATGGGCAAGGATGGCGATGTTGCCCTCTTCTTTGGACTCTCAGGTAAGTTCCTCATCATTAATGGTGAGGATCATATCTTATGGGTCACATCACAAATCCTGGCCTCATATATATAGTCATATCTGCCTATGTGACTTTATTTTTGCTGGTGTGATCTTTAGTTTTCTTTAGTGCTTAATTATTTTTACCATAAAAATAGGTACCGGGAAGACAACTTTGTCTACTGATCACAACCGATACTTGATTGGAGATGATGAGCATTGTTGGAGTGACAAGGGTGTGTCAAATATCGAAGGTGGTTGTTATGCAAAGTGTATTGATCTCTCAAGGGAGAAAGAACCTGATATCTGGAATGCCATTAAATTCGGGACTGGTATGATTTTTATGGACCTTTTAATACTTTTAACTCCTCTAATGTTTATAAAAATCTAAACATGCAATTCATATGCTTGCAGTGTTGGAAAATGTTGTATTTGACGAGCATACTAGGGAGGTGGATTATCTAGACAAATCTGTCACAGAGAATACTCGTGCAGCATACCCCATTGAGTACATCCCCAATGCCAAGATTCCGTGTGTGGGTCCTCACCCGAAGAATGTTATTCTGTTGGCGTGTGACGCATTTGGTGTGCTCCCACCAGTGAGCAAGCTAAACCTTGCTCAAACTATGTATCACTTCATAAGTGGCTATACAGCTTTGGTACACACTCGTATATATTAATATTCAGTTTTTCACCTGGTTTGAAATATTAAATAAACTGGCAATGAGTTTATATACGTAATTGTGTAGGTGGCTGGAACTGAGGAGGGTGTAAAGGAGCCACGTGCAACGTTTTCAGCCTGTTTTGGTGCAGCGTTTATCATGCTACATCCCACAAAATATGCAGCAATGCTTGCTACCAAAATGGAGAAACATGGTGCTACCGGATGGCTTGTTAACACTGGTTGGTCGGGTGGCAGGTATAAAACTAAAAATAATTGTTTTTATGGGTAATCTTTTCATCTATAGGTATTTTGAGTCCCTAATTTTTTTCTTTTCTATTTTCCGCAGTTATGGTTCTGGGAGTCGTATGAAGTTGGCATACACACGAAAAATCATAGACGCCATTCATTCTGGACAGCTTTTGAATGCAAACTACAAGAAAACCGAAGTGTTTGGGCTTGAGATCCCAACTGAGGTCGAGGGTGTGCCTTCTGAGATTCTTGATCCAGTGAACACCGTAAGTTGGCTCATCATTTCTCTATTTGTATTCCTTAAAACTTGATATTTATCTAGTATGATTATTGACTTGGGGTTAAACCGAATAATGCAGTGGTCAAACAAGAATGCGTATAAGGAGACACTGCTGAAGTTGGGTGGGCTGTTCAAGAGCAACTTTGAAGTGTTTTTGGACCACAAAATTGGGAAGGACGGTAAGCTGACCGAGGAAATTCTTGCTGCCGGTCCCAACTTTTAATCTTTGGGTTGATCCGTATTGAAGAAAGAAGTGAATGGTGATAGAAATCAAGGCTTATTATCAGCTTAACATACAACACATATATTATCTAGTTGTGTGTTTATATTTAGAGTAGTTATTTGACATTTTCAACTGTTCTTTTTTATTTATCTTTATATGAAATAAAAGAAGCCATTCACTTCAGCTTGTTATGGCTGTTCTTGATGTCTATCAAATACTATGGATTTAGTAAGTTCCATATCCTTATTTGTTAAAATCAGTGGATCTGGTCCAGTGGTTAACTCGTGTGTTTGGGCCCAATGGTTGAAAAGACTAGGTAGCCCGTAGCCTAAACTACATAGATAGAGTCTCTAAATAAAACCCAATTACAAAAATAAACGTTATAGTGAGTGGTTTTACGAGAATGAACGTTTTTTAGATGGTTTACCAAAGTGACCAGTATATGTCACTATCAACTATTTCACTTTCCATTCGCCTAATATGAACGGCCGAATTCAATAAGATTCGCCCAAGTAAAGTTTCATATTTAGTGAATATTTTTGAAGTAAAGTAACAAGAGAAAACTCATAAGAGAAACCTGTAACACAATGGACCAAACGCCTCCTACAAATATTTATCCCCCCACCAAAATCTTTGTAAACAATCTCGTACTCTATGCCTTTTAGTTTCAATACCCAACCAACTCTTTTAACAAATGGGTAAGACCAGGTCCCCAAAAGCTTCACCTTTTCATCTCATAAGTTATAATTGTGAAACATAGTCTTTCTTTTATAACCCAATTGACCTAGCCAAATCTTTACCAAAAGTCACACGCCTGTCACCTGCCTAGGGCCTCCACACCTCCACCTCGACCTCGCCTAGACCCAAGAATCATCGCCTAGACCTCGCGAGAATTTTGCTTATGGGCTCGCCTAGATCCTCGCCTAGACCCAAGAATCATCGCTTAGATCCTCGCCTAGACCCACTTCTGGTAACACAATTCAATTCACCTCGCCTAGGTCCTCGCCGTCACCTCGCTGAGTCACCTCGCCTAAGGCCTCTGGTAACACAATTCAATATAACTCGCCTACACCTCGCTTAAACCCTCACCTAGCCTAAACCCTTGCCTACAACTAGCCTAAACCCTCCCATCTTTTTGAATCACATAGGCCTCGCCTACACCTCGCCTAGTATTCCTTTTATACACGTCTACTATATCTAACGGTTAGAAACTACTTTACCAATATAGATAATATCTGAAATGTTCATTTTGGATAATTTTATGTGTGAGGTTTATATGTGTAAACTAGTTGTATAAAACATTGTCCATAACAAAATATGCGTTGCCACTTGTTTGGGATAAGACCAAGTGTTTGTTTTTGTTTTAAGCACAAATCAAAAACCCACTTCTAAGTGTTTTGCTATGTTTGGCGCGTAGCTTTTTGAAGTTTTTTTTGGGGGGGATGAGCGGTGAGCAACGAGCTTTTTGATTTTTATTGTTCATTTTGGTAAAGGAGCGGTGAGCTTTGCTATTTTTTTTTAGGAAAGTTCATTTTTCTAATGTTTTTTTTAAGAAGCTGTGAGCCGTGGCTACTGCTCACAGCTCACTGCTACTTTTACCAAACACACCCTTTATGTATTTGTGTCTCTCATGCAAGATATGATTTCCTATTTAGAGGAAATATACTCAAAGCTAGTCAAACGAAATTATTAAGTATTAATCGCCCCATAATTGTCTCCCATTATAGCTAATAGTGGTTACACGATCAATTAAACGTGTTCATTTAATGCGGTTATAACTGCCATTTGCATCTACAAGTCACTTGAATTCATTCTGGCTTAGTCATTCAATCAACGACCTGGACATTCAACAAGCTCTCTGAAGAGCATACTTGCTGAAGTGTTTAGAGACTGAAAGACTCACTTATGAGATAACTCGTGGAGGATACATCCTCTGATGAGTTACTCCCTGATGAGATAACTTATCAACCTGATGAATGACGTTCAGTTTAGACTTACACTTTTACATTAAGGATTTTTCTAACTTGTACCCTAACAGTGCATTAGAAAAAGAGTGTAGCAAGTAAAATTATACATGCAATACAATAACAATAGATTAGAAAAAGAGATAAAAAAATCAAGAGATAAAAGACCCCGGGTGTGGTTGCGTGTGTCTAAGAAAAAGATTAATGAAAAGTTGTTGTATGTGAGATAAAACAATGTAAAAGAGTTATCAATTGGCTTACTGAAATGACTAAAGTAATTTAACATTTTTCAATTTGTTTGTTTAGCCTTTTTATTAAATAAAAGGTTATAATTTATCAATTTTAGTTATTTTAAAATTTTATGGTACAAACTCTATAAACTAAAAGAATTATTACTTAATGGGGTGTTTATTCTTTCATTATAATTATAATTATAATTATATCATAACTATATAACAATAGGCGGGTTTTTTAGCTACAATTTTTAGCAAACACTGTAGTGCTACAGTGCTATGTGAGGGAAGCTACAGTAAAACATACAGTGAAATTAATATTTTATCGTGTGTTATACTCATCAACCATAAACACATACCCGGTTCCAGAAAACTCCTCAGTCCTCATCCATCTTCTCCCCCTCTCTTGGTTTCTCTCTAGAACCATCTCACATCTCACACCTTTAACATCCCACATAATCTTGATCCATCCTGAAACCAATAATCCATAAATCCAGTTTCAAAACCATCTTCTCAAAAGTGTAACTTTTTCATCAGTTCAAATGACGGACAAGTTGAATTTAAAGGTATTTATGATTGATTGGTTGATTTGTAAATTAGGGTTTTTGTAAATTAGGGCATTTTTTTTTTCAGAATTTGTTTTTTTTGGACAGGGTTTTCATACAATTTGCTAATTTTTGTTAGGTTTCTGACCGTTTAGAATTGGTTATTGAAACTGCTTATATGATATCGAATATGAGGAGTAAAGTGGAGATGAGGATGAACAAAGAGAGTGCCAAATTAGTGGTGTTTATTATGGGCTTATTTGCTTTAAGGGGGAATAAAAATTCGAGGTGCCTTTTTTGTGGTAATTTTGTTTACTTTCTCCGGTGGTTTTCGCTTCAAGTTTTAATTTTTATATGTTTCTTAGGTTAAAGATTTGAAATTTTTGGGTGATTAATTGGTGGAAGAAATGTTAGTATGTGTAGTAGGTATACTTCATCTTCAATGCACTCCATGTGTTTGTGAAAATGCCAATTCAGTGTTTGTTGTTTTGTTTTGTTTTGTTTTGTTTTTTTTTTTTTTTTTTTTTTTTTCAATAAACGGATGATGTTTGTGTGCAAGTATTTTTTTTAGAGCTGATAAGGTTTATTTTTTTGGTATCAAAAACCAGGTATGAAAACAAAGAATTTGCCTTTCTTTGATTTTTAATTTTTAGGTTCTTATGCAATTAAGATGATTTTATGATGTAACTCAGTTGTGAATTCTATTTATGATAAATCCTCAACCACCTCATTTCTAAATTCTATTTATGAGCAACTTAACAAAGGTAAACCATATTACATTTCTTATTTCCTCTTTGGTATATTTTTAAATCTTCCTTTTACCTTCAACGTGTTTGTTATGAGTCCTTATAATTGATCGCCAAATTATAGGATTAAATCATAGTTGATCGTCATTTACCGATTTTTCATTTTTCATTTTCTGATATCCATAAGCGCTGATAACACCAGCGATGTGTGCAACAGCATAAAGTAAGCGCATTATAGCCATAATCAAATCGTGTTGTAAAAGCAAATGATAGTTGTGAAGACCAACGGTGTGGCTATTGGTTCAAGAATTACAAGGGACGTTACGTCAGTTCAGGGTAGTGTTTACTTCAAGAGTAAGTCTTCTGTGCGTATCATATTTTGTCCATTTATTGGTGTCAATTATAGCTACTGTTGTCTATATATGGCTGCCGTTTTTTCCTTTGGATAGGTCATGTTGTACGAATTGAAGCTGGTGTTATGAAAATGATCATAGGAGCTGATAACATATTGTGTCTCTAAAACTTCTCATGTTTTCGAAAAGAGTCACTGCACCAGATGTGGTGGTATTCATTTTGCTTCTGATGTGCCTGCTACCGATCTTCATGTCCTCACTTCCCGGGGTTACAACAACAGTCGCAGCCATTGAATTGCACGAAGTAAGTGCGTCCTTCGACTTTGGCACTGTTTGTAGATATTAACTATAATAGTTGGTGACCAATATTCTAACTACATTGTGGTTGTTGCTATAGGTACTACTGCAAACTCAGTAAACGTTCCTATTCCACGGGAAACCGATGCCAACAACAATCGTTCGGGTCCACATGATTACTGTGTCTGTGACCCTTTCTTTTACTTCATAATTGTGTGCATGATATATTGAATACTTTGGCGCGTAGTAATTTTTTATTAACTGATTTTGTTGTAGATAATGATCAGAGGCAACCCAGTAGTGACGCCGCTTCCTGCCTGAACGTCGAATGGTGGCGTTGTGCAGGACAAGGTGAGGTGTACTATTTACGTTTATTAAATAAATGTTTGCGTGGCCCTGTTTTTAGGAGACGCTTTAAATAGTATGGAAACTGTTTCTGTTAAGGATCATCAAAATCAACAAAGCCAAGTTACTCACTAGGTGTATTTTAAGATATTACTTTTTATTTGATTAGATATCCTCGAGTGTAGCAACAGTCAAGCATCACAGTATGTTAAGCACTTTACAAGGTTTCCACTGATTTGATTGGATATCATGTAGTTTTTATCTTTATATTTTTTTAGTTAATGGTAATTGTAACAACCCGATATTTTCCACGTCTACGTTTACTCCCAAACTTTGGAAATTCCACTATTCACGTGCATTATCAGTAAGGACCTCTCATACGGACTAGAAATAGTCGGCATATCATCATTAGGTCATTTACATGTTATACCACTCTTAGGATTTTCAAATATATATATTTAGTATATTTAACGTTTTACGTATAACGATTTCTAAATAAACGTTAACGCCCGACTAATATATATACGACGAATATATCTAAATATTCCCACCATGGTCCCGACATATTTTTATATCCCTTATAATATCTTAAAAGTTATAAAATTCATTTACCCGGTGTTTTGAAAATTTATTTAATTATTATCGTAAGTTTACTAAAATTACGACGGTTGTCGTAGAAACTAAATAATAATTATCTAAACACTCAATATTTATACCCGACATATTTTTTTACAATTTTTATAACTTTATTATGTCCCGGTTAACTTCGTTAAAATTTATTTCTAGTTAACTCGGTACCCGGTATCCTCTAAAACTAATAATATCTAACATAATCAACCAAAAAGTCTACACAAATCTTACAAAAATCTATATTTTCTTCCACCCTTCATGTAATTGCCGCCCCCCCCCCCCCTCCTTGAATTTAGGATCTTGCCTCCTAGATATTTTATATACAATATATATTTCAATAATTCACATCTCATTTTCATTTCACCAAAACAACAAGTAAAATCTCTTTCTCTTTTCTCTCTTTGTGGTGCTCGGCTTAGGCAAGAAAACAAGGAGAAACCATTTATTTTTCAAGTTCAAGTAATTTAGCAAGTGTAGTTAGTTGTCCTTGTTAGAGTTTGGAAGATAAACTCAAGGTTTATTTAGGTTTTTCATCCTCAAATCTCTTCCATCCTTCAAGTAAGTATAAGAAACTCATTTTTATAATTTTATCAAGTTATACAAGATCCATATGATATATATATACTAGATCTACATGCATATGCTATTTATACCACTTTATTTTATAAACTTTTAACTTTTGAACCTTAGGAAGTGATTATTGTTAGATCTTTGTTAGATCTACTTTGTTTATGAAGTTTAGGAACCCATGACACCCTAAGAAGGTGTATGGTAGGATTAGACTAGTTTTGTGGTGATTGAAAGTGGTTTGGTTGAAGTTGGAACTAGATTAGAACCTTAGAAATGGTTTTTGAAACTATATATTGACCTACTGTCCCTATTTTTAATTCGTGGAAAAATCAGTAGATGGTGGTTTATTTTTGACCAAATATTTAGAAAATACTTTCAAAAACGAAACTTTTGGCGAAAGAATGGATTAAAACGAGCTTATAACGAAGGAGATATGATTTTTGTAAATTAACGACGAAAACTAATTTTTGGAAAAACTGCATGCTGTTTGACAGTTTTCGATGGGCAAATAGAGGCGTTAAACATAACCTAGATGAGCCGAACTACCAAAAATATATTAGTATATACTAAAACGAACCCGTGGATATAAAGAATGAGTAAAATGAGCTTAAAACGTCCAAGTTATATACGTTTTAAAATCGTCAAAACTATACATATATATATATATTTAGTCACTACTAGAAAATAATATAACTAAGTACTAAATGATATATTTTCTAGATTTCTTATTCAAGGAGTTTATTTTTAACTAACGAAGTACGTACTACACAAGGTTTATTGCGCGACTACTAGACATTATTTTAAGGTTTTCAAAACGAGGAATATAACGCTAATATTTTATATACGATATATTACGACAAGTTTTTATAATTCCAGTTGGACTTATTTTTCCTAAGTATGGAAAATATTTTATTTTGACAATAACTAGTATTTCCAAGTTAAGAGTGGTATAGGGAAACATGTGCATGTACATTCCTTTCATCATTTCATGATCTAAAGCAGATCATATCATTCATTTAGGTTGCGGTTAGAGTGCGCGTCTTACTTCAGTTCGTACCCTTTGTTATCATATCGCTTATATCAGGTGAGTATTCACGAACCCCTTTTTCTAACTATTTTAATCGCTTTGGGGTGGATGCATGAATTATTACTTGAACTCTTTGAACATTGTTTTGAACCCTTGATTTTTATGAACTCTTTTGACTTGTCTTGACCTTATAACTTGTTTTGAACTTTTGAACTTAGTGTACCGTACGTACTATGACCTAAGTCTCGCCATTTTTGGTGGAGCGTGCAAAGTCTCACCTTATTGGTGGAGCGTTCTTAACCCTAAAGTCTCGCCTTATTGGTGGAGCGTGCTAAGTCTCCCATGTTTGGAGCATTCTTAATCGTATATAATAGTTGTATGATGTACTGTTCGTACATTCGCATTGTTCGACACCTATTAGTAGTATGGATAGCGCTATTAGAGGTCGGCCAACCTCTCGTTCACTATGTTACGGGACGCATATTATTTAATTAGGGGCTTTGCATGGCATACATTATTATATATGTGGTGCTTATATTGTGACTTATTATGACCGCGGGTACTTGACTATAAGACATAATACTTGACAACGCCTTTGGCTTGTGAACTTTTTCAAATGGTTTTCTTATTATATAAAACGTTTATACTCACCAACTATTTTTATAGTTGACCGTTTTCTCTCATGCATTTCAGGTGATCGTCAGTAAGCTTGTCAGCAAGGTCTTGCATAATGAAGTTTTCACATGTCACTTCTTTTCATTATGTATTAAAATACCATCTTTTGGGAATCAAACTTATGTCTTTTATTTGCCAAAGTCGGCAATAACAACGTTGTAATGTTATATTTTTCCTTAATGTAAATTATGGTATTGTCTTATTTCTCTTTGGTGATGTATATCGATTTTGTTACACCTCGTGTTTCCGCCTTCGGCGAGGGTGTGACAGATTGGCATCAGAGCCAGGGGTTATAGAGAATGCCGATTTTTCTAAAATAAAAATCGCAACTATAACCAAAGTAACATTTTTCTTAAAAAAAAAAAAAAAAAAAAAAAAAAAAAAAAAAAAAAAATGATACGAGTCGACTAGTCCTTGCATTGCATTATTAATCCTCAAGTATGCATAGCCTGATCACCTATGTATAATTCAGGAAGAATCATGCGATGAAGGGAGTAGTGGTCAAAGATCATGTTTGGTCGAGTCTAGAGAGTCTGGTCACCTGAAGTTGCATTGGTCGGGTGGGTATGCATAACCTGTTTATATGTTTCAGTTTCTGTTATCGTACCTTTTATATGCATTCATGTAGATTCTTTCTCCTTGCTACCTTACGTCCCGTTAGATTAAGCATGGCTTTGTTCCCATCATTCTGCGATCTCTATGTCACGACTATCATTATACCGTACATCATCCGTCATCGTTCATGTATCGTTCACTCAACCCATTATTTTTGGTCTATCGCAGAGCCATGGCCGCAATGAACACTCGCTCAGGACGTAACAACAATGAAAACCCGAATGACGATGCTGCTGGACGTAACAACAATGAAAACCCGAATGACAGTGCTGCTGGATTAGCTGACCTTCTCACTCAGATTGTTGCACACATTGATGCCAAACGATCCAATAATGGTGCGGGTCCTTCGAACAACGGTCAGGGATGCAACTATAAGACTTTCATGACATGCAAGCCAATGGAATTTTATGGCACTGAGGGTGCCATTGGACTGCTATCATGGTTTGAGAATGTTGAGTCAAAACTCAGCATCACGAAATGTGCTGAAGGGGATAAGGTTGAATTCTCTGCGGGTCTTCTTCAAGGTCGAGCATTGACTTGGTGGAACAACCAGCTACAGACTCGAGGAAGAGAGGCTGCAAATGGATTATCTTGGGAAGCATTTAAGAAACTACTAACTGACGAGTACTGCAGAAAAGATGAAGTGGAGAAGCTGGAAGTGGAATTTTGGAACCACTTGATGGTAGGAGTAGAGATTGACAAGTACACGGCCCGTTTCCATGAGCTAACTAAGATGGTTCCTCATATGGTCTCCACTAAGGAAAAGCTGATCGATCGATATATTTGGGGATTGATTCCTGAAATCAGGAGGGATGTCACTTCATCGAACCCAACCACTCTACAAGCCGCTGTGGGCATGGCATACCGCTTGACAAATGATGTGATCAGGTCTGGTGAACTAACAAAGGGAAATAATGAAGGACGAAAGAGACAGGAAGATCAGCAAAGAAGCCGTGATCGAGACCAACAGGACAAGAGACAACGAGTAATGGGAAACTACGGAGCAACAACTCAAGGGCCCAGAAGATATGCCGGTCCACATCCTATGTGCACTCGATGTAACTACCACCACTCAGGAGACTGCCCAAGATGCACCAAATGCGGACAGTCGGGCCACTTCATGCGAAATTGCTCGAACAGGACTGTGAACCAAGGACCAAGGCCAGCATGTTACGAGTGTGGAAGCTTGGATCATCTCAGGAATACCTGTCCAAAGTTGAAAAGGACTCCCAACCAAGGACCGAATCGTCCAAACCTGGCGGCGGCAACTGAAGGCCCTCAAGATCAGAATATTGAAATTCCCCCTGCACGTGGCCGAGCTTACTTCCTAGGGAATCACTTAACCCCACCGAATCAGGACAACATGCCGGGTACATTCTTTTGAACAACCTCCTTACTTCTTAATCTTGAGTGCTTAACTTATCTTTATTTCTCACCAAGTTCACGACATTGATATAATCCGAGACCTAGCGTTTTCGACCTTAGTTGCTTCATCAAATTTAACCGCGATCACATACACCTATAGAATGGACGAATTGAATCTCGAGGACGAGATTCCTTTTAAGGTTGGTAGAATGTAACAACCTGATATTTTCCACGTCTACGTTTACTCCCAAACTTTGGAAATTCCGCTATTCACGTGCATTATCAGTAAGGACCTCTCATACGGACTAGAAATAGTCGGCATATCATCATTAGGTCATTTACATGTTATACCACTCTTAGGATTTTCAAATATATATATTTAGTATATTTAACGTTTTACGTATAACGATTTCTAAATAAACGTTAACGCCCGACTAATATATATACGACGAATATATCTAAATATTCCCACCATGGTCCCGACATATTTTTATATCCCTTATAATATCTTAAAAGTTATAAAATTCATTTACCCGGTGTTTTGAAAATTTATTTAATTATTATCGTAAGTTTACTAAAATTACGACGGTTGTCGTAGAAACTAAATAATAATTATCTAAACACTCAATATTTATACCCGACATATTTTTTTACAATTTTTATAACTTTATTATGTCCCGGTTAACTTCGTTAAAATTTATTTCTAGTTAACTCGGTACCCGGTATCCTCTAAAACTAATAATATCTAACATAATCAACCAAAAAGTCTACACAAATCTTACAAAAATCTATATTTTCTTCCACCCTTCATGTAATTGCCGCCCCCCCTCCCCCCTCCTTGAATTTAGGATCTTGCCTTCTAGATATTTTATATACAATATACATTTCAATAATTCACATCTCATTTTCATTTCACCAAAACAACAAGTAAAATCTCTTTCTCTTTTCTCTCTTTGTGGTGCTCGGCTTAGGCAAGAAAACAAGGAGAAACCATTTATTTTTCAAGGTCAAGTAATTTAGCAAGTGTAGTTAGTTGTCCTTGTTAGAGTTTGGAAGATAAACTCAAGGTTTATTTAGGTTTTTCATCCTCAAATCTCTTCCATCCTTCAAGTAAGTATAAGAAACTCATTTTTATAATTTTATCAAGTTATACAAGATCCATATGATATATATATACTAGATCTACATGCATATGCTATTTATACCACTTTATTTTATAAACTTTTAACTTTTGAACCTTAGGAAGTGATTATTGTTAGATCTTTGTTAGATCTACTTTGTTTATGAAGTTTAGGAACCCATGACACCCTAAGAAGGTGTATGGTAGGATTAGACTAGTTTTGTGGTGATTGAAAGTGGTTTGGTTGAAGTTGGAACTAGATTAGAACCTTAGAAATGGTTTTTGAAACTATATATTGACCTACTGTCCCTATTTTTAATTCGTGGAAAAATTAGTAGATGGTGGTTTATTTTTGACCAAATATTTAGAAAATACTTTCAAAAACGAAACTTTTGGCGAAAGAATGGATTAAAACGAGCTTATAACGAAGGAGATATGATTTTTGTAAATTAACGACGAAAACTAATTTTTGGAAAAACTGCATGCTGTTTGACAGTTTTCGACGGGCAAATAGAGGCGTTAAACGTAACCTAGATGAGCCGAACTACCAAAAATATATTAGTATATACTAAAACGAACCCGTGGATATAAAGAACGAGTAAAATGAGCTTAAAACGTCCAAGTTATATACGTTTTAAAATCGTCAAAACTATACATATATATATATATATATATTTAGTCACTACTAGAAAACAATATAACTAAGTACTAAATGATATATTTTCTAGATTTCTTATTCAAGGAGTTTATTTTTAACTAACGAAGTACGTACTACACAAGGTTTATTGCGCGACTACTAGACATTATTTTAAGGTTTTCAAGATGAGGAATATAACGCTAATATTTTATATACGATATATTATGACAAGTTTTTATAATTCCAGTTGGACTTATTTTTCCTAAGTATGGAAAATATTTTATTTTGACAATAACTAGTATTTCCAAGTTAAGAGTGGTATAGGGAAACATGTGCATGTACATTCCTTTCATCATTTCATGATCTAAAGCAGATCATATCATTCATTTAGGTTGCGGTTAGAGTGCGCGTCTTACTTCAGTTCGTACCCTTTGTTATCATATCGCTTATATCAGGTGAGTATTCACGAACCCCTTTTTCTAACTATTTTAATCGCTTTGGGGTGGATGCATGAATTATTACTTGAACTCTTTGAACATTGTTTTGAACCCTTGATTTTTATGAACTCTTTTGACTTGTCTTGACCTTATAACTTGTTTTGAACTTTTGAACTTAGTGTACCGTACGTACTATGACCTAAGTCTCGCCATTTTTGGTGGAGCGTGCAAAGTCTCACCTTATTGGTGGAGCGTTCTTAACCCTAAAGTCTCGCCTTATTGGTGGAGCGTGCTAAGTCTCCCATGTTTGGAGCATTCTTAATCGTATATAATAGTTGTATGATGTACTGTTCGTACATTCGCATTGTTCGACACCTATTAGTAGTATGGATAGCGCTATTAGAGGTCGGCCAACCTCTCGTTCACTATGTTACGGGACGCATATTATTTAATTAGGGGCTTTGCATGGCATACATTATTATATATGTGGTGCTTATATTGTGACTTATTATGACCGCGGGTACTTGACTACAGGACATAATACTTGACAACGCTTTTGGCTTGTGAACTTTTTCAAATGGTTTTCTTATTATATAAAACGTTTATACTCACCAACTATTTTTATAGTTGACCGTTTTCTCTCATGCATTTCAGGTGATCGTCAGTAAGCTTGTCAGCAAGGTCTTGCATAATGAAGTTTTCACATGTCACTTCTTTTCATTATGTATTAAAATACCATCTTTTGGGAATCAAACTTATGCCTTTTATTTGCCAAAGTCGGCAATAACAACGTTGTAATGTTATATTTTTCCTTAATGTAAATTATGGTATTGTCTTATTTCTCTTTGGTGATGTATATCGATTTCGTTACACCTCGTGTTTCCGCCTTCGGCGAGGGTGTGACAGTAATCCAAAATTATTTGCGTCAAAACATTATGGCAGCTATCTAAACATTTCTTGCTTTGTTCAATGATTTAGCAATTGCTATACGCATTCATGTAACAATGTGTCTTCATATTCTTAGCTTTCTTTTATTCTTATCGTTGTTTTCTAACGGTAAATTTGGTCCTCTCATATCATAAAACACACAAATGTTAATATATGTTTCGTACTAGCTTTAATTTTCCCATATTTGCAGGAGCTGCAGGGACTACTATAACCATTGTAAATGACTGTGTCTTCCATGTTTGGCGTGCAATCTCAAACAGCCCCATTCTCAATGTCACTGGGCTCAACCTCAAAACGGGTACTACGTACACTTTCAAATTTTAGATTGTTGTTAGGTCATGAGTCATAACAGACATTTGAATCTTTTTGTGATAATGGGTACGACACCGGCCGCAATAAGGGGTGGGTTGGCAGGCAGCTCAAAACGGGCCAGGTTGTGTTGAACCACTAACATTTTATGCTGAGTTGTTGACCCACTAGCTTTTGCTTTTCCTACAATGATACTTGATTCAAATAAGTTGGGAAAAATCTATCAGTCATTTTGTGCATCAAATAGTTCTGCTAGAGATGTCTAAAAAAACTGCGGTTTTAAGGGTGTTTGTGTCATTTTATGGGCTGTTCTTAGGCCGTTTTAAGTGTGGTTGGGTCGTTTTAATAATTATTTTGGGGCTGCTGCAAAGTGCAGATTTAAAGGGGCGCTCGGGGTCATTTTATGGGGTGTTTTTGTCTACTGCAAAGGTGCGGTTTTAAGGTGGTTTTGGGTCGTTTTAAGGGGGTTTTGGGTGTTTGGAGTACGGAGTATGAGTTACATATTGGAGTACCATTTTCGTTGTGCAAAGAGATAATAGAAGGCTGATTTTTTTTACATGCCTATGCTTGAGTGTTCGGATGAGAATATCAAAAGCGACTTCTTTTTTTAGTAAGTGCACATACATATTGGTTACAGTTTTCATAATGTGCTTTATTGGTGTTGCTCGAAGAAGGTATGGGATTGCGTTATGATTTTTGTTGCTTGGCTATTGTTTGTGGTATATGTGGTGTCTTTTAGGTGCAAAATTGGTTTGTTGTTTTTTGGTGTTGGAAACGCAGAACTGGCCGCCTAATGGTGAAATCAGTAGCAAGAGGGATACCAAAGTTCAGTCAACGTAATGACACTTATAATACAAATTTCAATCGAATATGATGTTCATTCATGGTTAGTTATTTTTGTTGAACTTTATGTTACTTAGCTTAGTCACTTAACCAATTGGCTTAGCTTTATGATGTTACTTGCCGACAATTTTTCTGTTTAACAGTCATGTTTTATTTTCATCTTTAGTTGTATAACCTGGCCTGCAGTCTATAACAGTTTGCCGTAACAAAGCTGCAGATAATAACGAAGATGTGGTAAACACTAGCGATTGAGTCCAGAAACAACGAAAATGAAACATGAGCTTTTGGATAATAATACCAGGAATGACAAAGAGAAGATGTATGCACTTATCAAAACTTTCATGCTTTAATTTGGTTTCTCAAAACTTTTAAACTTTTATACCAGGTTGGTTGTATTTATATTGCTTCGTGTTGTCAATTGAGCACGTTTGTGCGTAGCACAGGTTGTAAATGATTCATACAATGTAATAACATTTCCCACATCAATTAGTAACCACATAGCCATTAACAACAACATTTAACAAAAAGTGGTTTTTGCATATATATCCTCCGAAAATGCATAATTGCATATATATCCAAAGCATGCATAAAAACCATTGTACTATGTGCATGAAAAACTTGTACAAAAGATATATATGCAATTATTCACTTTGGGAGGGATATATATGCAATTCTGCCTAACAAAAAAATTAGGCAAAAACCCGCCGCAATGCGCGGGTAGCCCAACTCGTTGTTACTATCTCTTAAAATTTGTGGGCTCAAAATACTTGGTCCCTTTTAAAGTTTTAATTGAGGGACACACAATTATCTCTCTCTTCCAATTAAGAGGCTTAACCATTTAAAAAAGTAAACACCCCTTTAATTGATACTAGACGAGTACCCGTGCATAGCAACGGGATTTATAGCGGCAGATAGTTATAGTGATGCTTTGGTTAAAGTGTTTTGTGTAACTATAGTTGTTTGCCGTTAGAAAATCCCGTTGTTATGCATGGATACTCGTTTAGTTATTTTCGAAATCTCCAGTATGCATATGCCTATTTTTATATAACATGTGCATAACCTATTGATATGTCCGTAAATCAAAAGTAAAGTGATCAACTATCAGGAAAATAGTAATTAAACGGTTGAAGGTAAAGTGTAAAAAAATGCAACAATTATAAAATGTCGTTGCTATGCATGGGTACTCGTCTAGTATTTATTAAACCTTGATCCTATCACAAATAACACTACAAAATTTCCATATAAAAATAATAAAGTTGATTTGCACACGGTTTAATTTGATATTCTATTTTGTGGATAACATAGTTGTATTGTATTTATAGTGTGCTCTGTAAACTTATACAGTAAGTGTCTCAAGTAAAATAAAAAGTGTGCAAATTATAAGATTGTAGCGAGTCAAATAAACATATGTCCAACCACCAAAGATCTATTTTGATATTTATTTTGCAATTACATATATTTAATATAAACCTTAATCCAAGTTTTCTAGACAAATGTCGTTAGCTCCACAGATGTACAATTTTATATCATTTTCTATTCTTTGATATGACCTTTTCACACACACACACCAAAAAAAAAAAAAAAAAAAAAGTTGTATTCATCACTTTTACTCGGTCAGGAATAAAAGAGTCATTTTTATGCAATGTAATTATTGTTTTCAAAGATAGTTTAGTTTTTTAAGATAGTTTATAAGTTGCCAAAGATAGATTAATTAAGGGTAATTTAGTCAATACATTAATTTTAACTTTTTCACTTTTCACTTTTTGATTTTTTGACTATTTTCTCTTTATAGATAGTATAGATTTGTTTATTCGTAAATTAGTGAATTGAGACCCGAAATAGAGCTTTGACTCAGTAGATACCCACCTCTAAAAATTTTTTAGGTCTATTGAAGAGAATTTTTATAAAATGTCAAGTGTTCGACTCTCGACTCTTGCTTACTCCAATTGGAGTTCCATTGAGCGAGAAAAGTTGTCGGAGCTAATATTTGTGAAGTAGAGAATAGCTGATTAAAAAAAAAAAAAAAAAAAAAAAGAAAAAAAAAAAAAAAAAAAAGGTCAAAGTGTTCCATTTATCGCGTTGATTAATTAATCGAGTTTCTCCTTTACCAAACACACCCTCCTCGAAACTCAGTGAAGTGAATAAACCCTCTTCTAGAACTAATAACTCCATTGTCACTTCCTCACAAATGGCTTCACCACCAGCATCAATAGAAAACACAAACACAATAATCCCTCAGCCATACAAGCTCACCCACACCCTCACCGGCCACAAACGCTCCATCTCCTCCGTCAAATTCTCCGACGACGGCACTCTCCTCGCCACCTCCTCCGCCGACAACACCGCCCGCACCTACTCCACCTCCACCTTCACCACCCTCCACGTCTTCTCCGGCCACCTCCTCGGCCTCTCCGACGTCTCCTTCTCCTCCGACTCCCGCCACCTCTCCACCGCCTCCGACGACAAAACCGTCAAGATTTGGGACGTCTCCACCGGCCACCTCATCAAAACGCTTACTGGACACACTAACTATGTGTTTTGCTGCAACTTTAATCCCCAGAGTAATATGATTGTGAGTGGGAGCTTTGACGAGACTGTTAGGGTTTGGGATGTGAAGACGGGGAAGTGTTTGAAAGTGTTGCCGGCTCATTCGGATCCGGTTACGGCGGTTAATTTTAATCGGGATGGGAGTTTGATTGTTTCTAGCAGCTATGATGGGTTGTGTAGGATTTGGGATGCGAATACCGGGCATTGTGTTAAGACGTTGATTGATGATGAGAATCCGCCTGTTAGTTTTGTTAAGTTTTCGCCCAATGGGAAGTTTATACTTGTTGGCACTTTGGATGGTACTTTGGTGAGTAGCTTTTTTTTTTTAAATTTATTTGTTGTTGTTGTTTGTTTATTGTCGTAGTTTTCGTGATAGGATAGGGTATGAATTGATTTAGGTAGAGAATATGTGCCTTTGCTAATAGAATGTAGTTTAGGGGGTGTTTGTTTCAGCTTATTATATGTGGGCTTACGAGCTTATTTGATTTTGGATTATATAAGATTGTTTTATAATAATAATAATGATACTAGAACGGTACCCGCGCAATGCGGCGGCGGGTACCTGTGACTATATTTTGCGTTATTCGGTTATTCGGTTACACATTTAGTTGTTTTTATGCTTTATAAGTAGAGATGGTAGAGATAGTTAAGCCAAATAATTTTAGTTTGAACAACCAACCGCTTCCTAACCAACCTGCTTACTAACCAACCTGCTTCCTAACCAATTAATTTTGAAATCCTTTCATAATAAGCAAGTAAAAGTCTGAATTTTAAGCTTTTCTAATTATAGAATAGTCCCAAATGCATTATATAGTAGGATAGATATGTGCCAAAAAGTATCAAAATAAGCCAAAAATTTGAGGCTTTTGTAATATAAGCTGAAATCAAATAAGCTCATATCCCACATATAAGCTTGAACAAACACCCCCTGACCCCCAAGTGATTGTTGATATTTTGAGCTGGTATGAATTACGAAATGTGAAGGAAATGCTAAACTTGAATTTTTATACGATTAGAGATGGAACTTGAACATGTTTATTGGAGGGACCAAAATATGGGTTACTCCGAAATAGGAGTGGCCAGATTATAACCTTTTATATTTGTTACAGTTAACGACTCACATATCAAAGTAAATGGTAGTTAATGATAAATATTTTTGGGGACAACAACCTCCTTGGTCTTTATCAAGTAAGTTCTTTCAATGTATGCGATTAAGACTAGTTGTAAACTAGTATAGGTGATCTTTCTTGAGTTTGTAAAACTATGAATTGTGGATAAACGTTGAGGGATGTAGATTGGTTTTGCTTTATGTTTAATAATAACATTAGGCCTTTTTTATAGTGTAGAAGATTAGGAGCCGTTGGGTTGACTGCAAAGACTCCGAGATTCACTAATTATTTGATTGTTGGTGAGTGGATCCACTTTTGTTGGAGATCTTTTTGGAGAATAGAAGCGAGTAGCTCCCGGCTTGGCTTGTAGTCATAGTCCCCATTTTCTTAATGCCAAGTCCTTTTCTTTTGTCGATGGTCTTTTTTTGAGTTTGGGTTAAATTGGAACAAATAATTAGTAAGATCATCTAAATTTGTTATGTGTCGTTAGTGTTCGTTGATTGTACTTGATTTATATTTCTTGTTATAAAATTTTGATAGCGAAAAGTTAGGAATAAGTATATGTAGGAAACATGTGTTGTTATGAGTGAATTGTGAGTTGATATTGATAGAAAAATGTTTTTAGAATACGTACCAGGTAGTTAGTAGTGCCACAATGCTGTTATATATTTTGTTAGCTGTTGATTTTTCTGACTCTCTTGGTTTTTTTGAGTTGTTACGAAATTTGAAGGAAATGTTAAACTTGAATTGCTATGCGATTAGGAGTTATTGTGAACCAGTATAGGTGTTCTTCCTTGAGTTTTGTACAACTATGAAGTTATGGTAAACGTTGTGGAATGTGATTAGTTTTGCTTTATGTTTAATAATAACATCAGGCCTGTTGCATATTGTAGAAGGGCACAAGGGCACAAAACTATCTGAACGTAAAAACTTTGGTTTTATCTATTAACACATATAGTATTGGTAAAATGGAAGGAGTAAGGACATATTTGTAATTTGTTAGGACAAAGGAGGGCAGTTTAACATATGTTGTTAGTTGTTACCTTTAGATGGCATGTTAATCTTACATATTGAGACGTAAAAGGGTCATTACATTGTGGCACCAAAAAATGATGATGGGGTGGGAGGTGTGGTTTAAAGAATATGAGAAATTACAAGGGTCTATTGTCTTATTGCGCAAGGATGGAAGATCTGTTATGATTTAAGGGCATTTGCTGAATTGGATATCAATGGTTGCAAAAAACGCTAGGCGCTAGTCGGCTGTCGACTACCTTGTAGCTTGTAATCGGCCTAGGCAGGACTGGATATCATAACCTCTATTGACATTCCCCTGTCCTCACCATTCTCCTCCCCTTTATATGTGCCCAAATTAACATGTAGAACTCTTGTTTCCTGTTCCCATACAGCCTAAAACTACCCCGAGATCCTTAATCATTTATATACAACTAAAACTGAACTGATGGGTAGGAAGATTTGCAGAATAAAAACTGTCTCCCGATTTTTCATAGTTAACTACCCTGAAAATATTTAGTTTTAGTTGTGAACTTTTTACACTTATGTCTCCCTCTCATTTAGTCGTTTTAGTACATAAATAGAACTTAACAAATACTAGAATCTATATTCTCAATTCAGCTTATAATATGTTAGGTTAGTAGGTTACAGAGGAAAGCAGATTATTTTAAGCAAATTCATGCCAGAATGCCAGCATTTTTTTTTCCCTCCAAAACTCACTACAATCGATTTGCAAAATCTGATTTCAAATCATTTTATAAGATTGGCTATATGATTTGTTAATAATGAGATGAATTGCTCCATAATGCCCTTAAATAAATGAAAGAAGACCGAATAGTCCCATAGTGATTTGCAACAGGGGAAATAATTCAAAGAAGCCAACGACCTTTTGTTGTTCAGTGAAAAACTCAAATTTTATTAGCTTAGAAGTTGAAAAGAAAGAGAAGAGAACCACATGAGAAGATTCCCAGAGAAAAGAAGTGAAATTAACAGATGATCCTTTCTAGATTGATTGTACTTTACAACATGTGTTCTCTTCCATTTATTTTAATAAAAAGGACTAAAGGAGAAGTCTCTTAGAACAAGGAGATGATTCAACTTACATATGTATTCACACTTACATATGTATTCTTGATTTACTACAAATGATACAAAAAGCTGATTGGGATTAGGTAACACATGAACTAGGGTTGGAAAACCATGAAGATATATTCCCCCTATATTTGGATTTACTTGCAACAAAAAGTGCGCGTTTTTTCAGATTGATTTAGAGAATCCCATGAAAATATTACATTTGTCTTTTTTTCTACGTGGGGGTTATTTGGAAAGGAATAAATCAGGAACTTGTCTTTTCTTTATGCACAAGTGTCGAAAGGTATTTTCCCTTCTAAAGTATGTTTAGCTCAAGTTTTCACCATCATATTAGCCTAACTCTTCATCTATTCTAGTGGCATTAGTTTCTCATAGTTAAGGTGGGAAGCTCTTTTGGTTAAAGTTATAGAAAGGCTGGATTTGACCAAGTAATAGTTATGCAATTAGTTTCGTTCGTGTTTCTTTTTGGTGATCAAGAGTAGTCATTTGGACATTCAAAATAAGAGAGATAGTCATAATGATTCACCTAGGAAGTTTATATGCATTAATAACTTCAAAACATGCTTTTCATCTTTATATGTGGCTTTATTTGCCGGTATATCTGGATAGTAGTCTTCTTCCTTGAAGATTAATTGTTTGATGTTTATGTTTATTCAACATTTTACCATTTGATGCCTCATCATCATACTGGATCTGCATAATTCCCTTCATCTGTCATGTTTGTTCTTCTCTTATCCTGCATGGATAAACAAGAGAATATGTGTGCAATTGAGTTTAGATCACATAGATGTCCTTATGCAAATAAGAAGGTAAAAAGAAAAGAATTTTTGTTGCAACTGAAATGGCCATGAATCCAGCTCTCCAAAGTCAAGTAGCCTTATTAAATATTAAAGCAGAATGATGAGAAATAATACCGAAGTGGAACCTTTCTATTAATGCTTAGAAACAACTAATTCACTTTCACTAATTTGTTTTGGTAGATTTTTCTTAAACTAATGTCCGTGTGTTTGTCATATTTTGTAATGTAGAGGTTATGGAACTTTTCAACTGGTAAGTTTTTGAAGACTTATACAGGCCACAAGAACTCAAAGTACTGCATCTCATCAGCATTTTCCATCACCAATGGCAAATACATCGTGAGTGGGTCCGAGGACAATTGTGTATACCTCTGGGAACTTCAAACAAGAAAAATAGTCCAGAAACTGGAAGGTCACACTGATGCTGTCATAACTGTTGCTTGTCACCCAACTGAGAACATGATCGCTTCAGGGGCAATTGAAAATGATAAAACAGTAAAAATCTGGGTTCAGGAGGTTCAGAAAACGGAAGCTCATACCGATGCCATGGAAACCACAAAACAGTAAACCCCTGGACTCCATAAAATATATTTCTTCAAGTTCTTGGCGGGTAACATTTTATGGTCCATATAATAGTTCAAATTCATTAGCTGTATCATTGATCAAACTCTCTTTTAGCTTTTAGTATGCGGATTTGATAGTTTAGTTGCCTTCTTTTGTTTGATCAAATGAATGTTGTAAGGTTTTTTTAGCTTAATTGTCAAATGTCAACCTCTAGTGTCAATTCATCTACTGTATTTTAAACCCTTTTCTCGTTTTCACCACAATAGACCTTGCAAACTAGGGGTGTTGATCGGTTCGGTTTTCGGTTATTCGGTTAATTCGGTTAAAAAAAATTTTAGGGTCAAACCGTGAACCAAACCAAACCGAATTCAAATTCGGTTTTTGGTTCAGTTTGGTTAAATTCTAGTTCGGTTTGGTTCGGTTCGGTTTTCGGTTTAACCAAATTACACACTTTATTTAAAAAAAAAGAAAAATATACAAATATATTTTGCCAAAAAAGTTATTTCAAACATAAAAAGTATTTTTTAATATTAGGATAGAATTTTTTTGTTATATATATATATATATATATATATATATATATATATATATATATATATATATATATATATATATATATATATATATATATATATATAACATTTTATTGATCTTTTTATATATATAAATATATAAAAAATATATAAATTTATATGAATTCGGTTTTCGGTTTTGATTACCAAAACCATATCCAAACCGAGAACCGAATTAAAAGTTCGGTTTGGTTCGGTTTTGGCAAATTCGGTTCGGTTATAAGTTCGATTCGGTTATTTTCGGTTTGGTTCGGTTTTGGTTTTCGGTTTATTCGGATATTTCGGTTTTTCTGCTCACCCCTATTGCAAACTATGGCGGACGGTAACCTTTTTTACGACCGATTGGTTTTGTTAATGGACTAGTCCCTCTTGGTAATTTATAATCTTACAATTGTAAAGTTTGACAGCCATCTTTTGCTAGAGATAATTTAGTTGGACCATAAAGCAGGCCCATTTTTTTGTTGGTCAAGAACATGTAGTCCATCTACCCTAAAAGCTCTTGTTTTTTATAGTATTATTTATCCAAAGAATTTGATTGTCACCAATTAGAAAATCAGGATAAGAATCCTTAAACAATCTTGATTTCTTTAAAAAAACATTATTTTTTCTATTCTTTAATGCAGTTATTCGTTTTAAAAACATGTTCTTCCAGAAACCCAATCACTACAGGGACCTCATTGATTATGATATCTATAAATACTAAAATTTAACATTTAGTGACCAAAATGCCAGAAATTATTGGTGGTGGTGGTACTTTCTTTTCTTCCTTCTAGAATATGTTTTTGTGTTCTCAACTAGAGTATAAATTTATATATTTTAAAAATTATAATGTGTTGATTCTCTTTCTGGTTTTGGGGTCTAAAATGTTACAGTTAGAGATCTACTTTGCCATTTTTTCATGTTATCTTGCTGTAATTACTAATTATTGTTTCTACGTTACATTCACAAATCAATATTCATTCATTTAGCACTTGAATTAACTCCACAACAACAAGAAGAAATGTTGCATGTATTTATATAAACATAAAGTTTGCCTTTCCTAAAAAAGTATAAACATAAAGTTTGTGTTCACAGTTCAATGAATTGATTAGTTGTGCCCACTTTTATGAGCGATTATTGGTGGGGTTTCAGTGTATCTCAAATTATGAAACTATCATTGTCTCCTCTACCTTTTTTTTTTTCAACTTGTGGTTGATTCATGAAGTTTCAAACTTTAAAGGTGTGTACAAAATGCCGTTATAAACAATTGTCAAAATCAATACAGGATATGTGGTTAATGGAGAATCTTTGTAGACCGTTCAACTATAAAAGAGATAATCTTAACTGCTTCTAGACATAGAAGGTTCGAACACATTTATGACGTCGTAATATAATTATAAAGTTTATATCAATTTTATATTTGTGTAGTAGGATGACACACGCGAGTACGGGCAAAGTTGAAAAGAGACCAATATCATTTTTAACTTTTGTATTCAGGTATATAACGACTTGATTAATTCTTCTTTCATGTCGATGGCATTCCACGTTTGTACCTATCAAGATCACATTTATAAAATCGAACTTTTAGCTTAAAGTAAGATTATTAAAACACTAAGATTTACAAACATGTAAATACATACTAATCTATATTTTTATTTCCTTCGGGTTGTGTATTCCGAGTGGTCAAATAACTACGAACAACTGCTTTGGGTTTTATATTCCTCTTTTCTGCAGTCACTTATGTGAACGACTGCTTTTATCAGTTGCACCTAAACTTTCGTAATCATCAAATATTATACTTTTATCAAGTTGTTACATATAATATATATGATGTGCTACAATATTAGTAACATTTCTTCCGTGAACTTGTTCTTCTCGTATCCTCAATAGTTAAGACCAACTATTTTTAATTATTTTGATAAAGTTAACATAAAAGTACGTCCTTATCAATAAAAGAAGACTATAAAAATTGTAGAAACATAAATAATTTCTAAGAACTTGGCAGGCAGGCATTTGACAGCCAAAACTAAATACATAATGGAGAGGGATTGGATGTGTAATGGTTCGTATTAAAGGAAAATGCAAGGTCTGGGTCCTTAAGATAAGATTGCAATGACTAAATTCAGAAAAACCAACAAACTATATTGAGCATTCATGCAATCTTCTCGATATTAACCAAAAGAAAGTTGCGGGTGAAGAATCGTGTCCCAGGCCTCTGTGACATGAAAACATACAATATTTCGAAAAATAATTCAGAAATTGCTCGTAGCTAGCATTTTGTCTAGAAATCCTAAGTTTAATTGTAACAGGATTGGTTGGTTGCAAAACCCGGTAGCTAGCATTGTTTCTATGTAATATCTTTTTCTAGCATTTGCTAGCTTTAATAAAATTCCGGCATTTAAAAAAAAAAAAAGTTCAGAAATTGCTCTGATAACTTTTTAAAATTCTCTCTAGCCACACGTGCAACAATTAAAACATGTAAAAACACTTATTTTGCTAAGGAAAGATTTATAAATCTAGTAAAATTGTATAACCGATTCCATTTATTTATAAATGGAACAAAAAGTTGACTTACACACGTATAATAAACACATGCACATCTATATGCGCATGAACTATTATCACGAAATGCCATTGAACCACCACCAAATCAAACAAGTACCACCTACATATAGTTGACTGTCGTCGCCATAATAGTTTATTTTCAAAAAACAAAAAAATACGCACACACAAACGACTGTTACCTTTAAACCATACTTGTTTATACAAAAAAGATAAATAAATACGCTCGCACAAATAATGCTACCGGATTTTGTCATAAACTATATACCATTGCTACTATGCATACTAACCGTCTAGTCAATCTAAACATTTGAAGAAACTTTTTAAGAGTATGGGTTTTTATTTTGACGGAGAAGGAAGAAAAATGGCAAATAAGCAATACAGGTTATTTGGAGTCGACGAGAGTAAAATCAACTAATTATATTTTAGTGTTAAGATCCATGTAGATCTCACTTTTTTTAAAATATCAAATCCTCACCCCTTCAATCCCACTTTCATCAAATGACTTCAACTAAATCTAATTTTCACACTTCAAGACAATTTTGTCATGCATGAAAGCAAAAAATCCCGAACCCATTTCATTCTACACCAAAAACTTAGGGTCACAAATCAAATATGAATATCCCTTGGAAGGAGAATATAAAGCAATTTGGTAGGGTTTCTACTGAATCGAATGTGAATATTGTATCTACTCAAGCAAATACTATGCTTGAGGCTGCTGAAAGTGTCAGAATCGCAGTGAGAATGATGCTACAAGTTATAATGTTCAACAGGGTGTTTCACAGGTGGTCTTGGTGCTCCTCGAAAACCTGTGATTAATGTGGCTTATAACCAGGTTACTCATTCAGTGTACAAGAGGTTTGAGGATGCTATGCGGGGTGCCAACGAGCCTACAATTATGCCTACTAATGAGATTCCAAGATATTTTGCTAGTCTGGAATACTAATGAGGCTAATAACAATAAGCTAAACTTTAGAGGTCTTGACACGGATAAACCTTATAACGCAAAGGCTAAAGTTAAAATTCCTAAGACGTTTGTTTTGGAAGTTCATTCGATATTTGGTTTTAGCTTATATGGTTATTTCGTGGGTAAAGAGTAGAATTCCCGGTTGTTGAGTAATATGTTAAGAATTCATGAAAGAAGTATGGCTTAGTTTGAGTAATGATGAACTCAAAGGGCTTCTTTTTCTTCAAGTTTGCTTCGACGGAGGGTATGAATATAGAGTTTTGGAGAACGGTACATAGTTTATTCGATCTACACCTATCATCATGAAGAAATGGACGCCTAATGCTAATTTACTTAAGGGAGATCTGAATTCGGTTCCCATTTGGGTGTCCAATCCATCAGCATCTCTGTGATAGGTGTCCTCTATGTCATCATCACTTAATCGTAATCAACCCGTGTTAGCCTCACTTATTTATAAAGACAACATCACACACGTGAATTGGACTAGATACGTAGTTAGTTGTGCCCGCAGGGACTACTATGGTACACGATTTCATTATGGAGAAAACTATATATGGAGAAAACGTAAAAGGACAATAACTAATAATGCAATAAAAGTAAAAGGACAATAAAATAAAATAAAATGTGAAACTATATATGGAGAAAACGTGTTTACTTATATTTCATTACTCCTTAGTTATCTTTTATTGATTGATAAGCTTGTTACAATTGCGTGGGTGACGGATTGCATTCCTTAATATCATTTGTGGGGCCGTGTACGATCTTCCCCAACTCTATAAGCTTCTATCTCTTCCTATGGCGACACGTCAAGTATCCTTACCATGGCCTCCTTAATAGTCACTTATGCATTAAATACAACCATTAAAATCGTAGTACACATCCGATTCATATTTCTTAACCTGTTCAAGCAAGTTACCGAATAGGAGATTAGCCAGCTTTCTTAAGCCTAACATCGATTTAACAATCACCTAACAACAATTAATAACAAACCATCAATCAATAATCAATAACTAGGTTTCACTACATCTCAGCAAACACAAATAAACCTAGCCTAGCATGTTAAAAGAAAGACAAGCGTAAGATAGAATCAAACAACACATAGACATATTGAATGATTGATGGATTACTTATCTTTAATCAAACATGGAAGAGACAAGGGTATGAAACCCTTAAAAACTTCTAAAATTTGACCTAGGGTTTGTGTGACAAAGTTCCTCTCCAAAGATGCACACCAATGAATGAAAAATCAAAAACTATATATGGATTTACAAGGGTGACGGCGTCACCTTTTAATGGTTGACGACGTCATCTCGCCGCGGCTAGGGTTTCTTGTCGCCCAATACAACTTCTTGACGCCGTCACTTTATAAGGGTTCTGGGCCGTCACGCATTAGAGTTACACGTGACGGCCTTCTTCTGGTAAAGGGTGACGCCGTCACGTGTTAATGCCCAAATAGTCTTCTGGCGCGTCAAGTGTAAAAGTGATATCCACCTCTTGTCACAAAGGCTGACGCCGTCACTTTGGAATAGGTGACGCCGTCAGGTGTAATTTTCAGCTTGGATTCTTGACTTTGTCGTTTTCTTCACTTTTTGCTCCAAAAACGTCCAAAATGCAATGTTTTCCAGAATTCTTCTCAAAAGTACATAAAATGACAAAAGGAACGATTTACGGAAATAATTGATCATATTATCACGACTTAAGGCTTAAATGACCCCTTAAAAGCGTAACAATTTTCGCCTCATCAAATACCCTTACACTTGAGATTTGCTTGTCCTCAAGCAAATGGGCTTTTATTCTAATCAAAATACAAGCTAGGAGTCATTTAACATTAATATAAAAGTAATTACAACAATGATCGTTCCACCTTAATAAAAATAAGCATGGAAATTATACACTAGCACATCACAAATAGTGTTTGGATACTCTCATCTCTCGGGTCTTATAAACCTAAATATAACTAATGGAAATGGAAAAATACCACTCACTACCTGTCATAGCAAATAGATTACCATAGGTTTGGGAAAGGATCAAAAACCTCCACCACTTGGCGTAAGCACCTAGAAAAACTATCAAAGAGGTCTTTTTAAAGGGTTATAACGTTAGGTGTAGGGATATGGAAAACACGGTTTGTTGGATAAATGGATATTTTACTGGTGGCAAGCTAATTATCTTAGTTAATTACATGTATAATTTGGCGTTGCTAAGCCAAGACTCGACTCGGCTAATAAATAAATAACATAAACTCAAATGAAAACAAAAGGAAACGGGATGGTAGTCCGTATGTTTTTGCTCTTTTTCTTTTTCTATATTTTTTTTTCATTTTTCTTGATTTTTGTATGTGTGTGTGTGTGTGTGTGTGTGTGTGTGTGCATACATTCTTGCCCTACCATCCAAAATAATACATCAAGGGGGCTCGGTTCTCCCCTTACACTTGAACTTTTACATACTTTACATGTAACTAATCTAATGACTCGAATCAAGATAAAAAAACTTGGAGTACTTTAAAATATTAATGCACATATGGGGGTAATAATGATGTTCTTCCCCATTACTCCATAACACTTTACCTATGAGTCCCAATCATCCCAAAACAATATGTACAAGATATGAATCGACCTAACAACCATGTAATCAATTAGACAATTAACTAAGGGTTTAAACAAATGTTGTAACAATAATGGACTAAAGATGAGCGCATACAAGGAAGGCTAGGGCGATTTGAGTGTACATTTAGGGGTGGATTGTAAACAAATTCTTCCTTTAAGTAAAATGCTTAAAGTTAGAAACGAAAAAGATAGGCTCTGAGGGGTGTACTAGGGGTATCGTGTACTAAAAAAGAGTACATCGCAAAGGTGTGGGGAAATTACTTGACCAATGAAGTCAATGTAATTATAAAAAGAAACAGGCTTAAAAACATGGGTTATCCTATGCCTCTTATCATCTAGTAATTCCAACTACACGAATGTAGTCTTACATGTGGTCTTGGAATGAATCACTAACGCAAGTTCTAGAATCTAAATGCTACCGGTACACACATAAGCACTAAGGCTTTTCCTATCAAATCTAGGGGCGAACCTCACATATTTGGGGTGGAAAGTTTTGAGTGGTACGGTTTATTTGTGCTAGTCATATAACTCCTATCCATAAGACGCTTATTAAGACTAATGTTTCACTCCTACATGTCGCAAAAAAAATTTAAATTTGGTGCTAAAATTACCCTAACAAGTGTTTATCTTAGTTTTATTACACATCTACTATCGGACAAGACAAAAAATCAAGTGCAATTGTAATCTCTAAGGAATCTTCATTTACCCTCCCCTTACACTTAAGCTGAACATTGTCCCCAATGTTCAATTGAAAGAAAGTAAAAGTAAAGGAAAATGAAAGAATGAAACAAATACTCCCCTGATTCGTTCGATGTGGATGATGTAGTAACATGGTTAAATCCTCCTCCAAGAAAATGTGAAAACTTCATGATTAAAGCAACGCCAAAAGCTTGATTATCCATGTACATCTTCTTGTCCAACATAACCTGTTAATTAGCTGAGAAAACAAACAAGAAAACCTCGCGTAAAATCGGTGGTAAATCTACATAAAATTAAATCCTAGAAAGCAAGTAAAGATATAATGCTTGTGGAATGATTGTTTGCAGATTCTTGGAGTTTATAAAATACAGATTTCACGAAACGTTATAATTCCGGCAGAAAAACAAAACCTGCAAAATTTCCAGAAAATTATACCTGACGTCGTCAGGTGATGCCTGACGCAGTCAGAATTGACCTGACGAAATTCTTTTATTTTGTTTCCGGAAAATTTCTGGAAAAACCTATGTTCTAATTCCTGGAATCCTGCAAAACAATCATTATCACTCGATATAAGCATTTGACTCAAACAAGTACTAATATGTATGTTTATATCTCATTGTTATCGTTCATGCTCAATCCGTTCTTAAAAACAAATTTGGATTTCCCTTACACTTATCTTTTGCAAAATACCTTTATATGTAATCAAGTCGAAGTTAAAAACAAAAGAAAGAATTTTCACAAGATGTTTGATACATGAACAATAAGCAATGAAAGTAAAAACAAACATACGGAAGCAAATAAAATCAAATAACCAAACAAACAAACAAATAAAGCTTGGGTTGCCTCCCAAGAAGCGCTTTTCTTTATTAACGAGTCTTGTAGCTAGACTCAAAGTCACGCCCTATTACGTGACTCCATCCCGTAATATGATGTATCCATTGTTGACAGAATTTTTGCCATCATGGTGGTAATGTTTCAACCGTTCAGCATTCACAGTCATCTTTCTACCTTTTTCATTAATCAGGGTCACTGCCCCATTTTGACATAAGTTTTTGATGGTGAATGGTCCATACCACCAAGATTTTAGTTTATCAGGAGGTAATTTTATCCCTGAATGGTTTAAATGTACCAGCTCTCCTTTTGTAAACCTGTCAGTACCTCCAATCTGCGGGTTACATTCGGCAGCAACTTCCTTAGATACTATATTTCTCCTTTTCTCTTCCTCTCCTCCATGCCCTTGGGGATTCTTGATCCTTGCTTCCCAAGAAAGAATCGCACTTCGGACGCGATTATTAGGTGCATTAGGGTTGATTGAGAGCTTTCTCTGCATGTTGCACTTCCCAACATTCCACGGGGTCATGTGAAAGTGAACTTTCCTTCGCCCTGACTTGAGCTCTATTGTCCCCGTTTCATAGTTGATGGTAGCTCGTGCTGTAGCAAGGAATGGTGCTCCCAAGATTACTAGTATGTAGTCATTCTCCCTATCATCAAGAATCATGAAGTCAATGGGATATAGGAATCCTGCTACGTTTATTAGTACATCCTCTGCAATCCCTAAGGGGTAGACATAAGTATGGTTTGCTAGGGACAACCTAGTGTGGGTAGCGGTTGGTGTCGTATTGGTTAATTGAGCATAAATGGATAGGGGCATTATGTTCACCTCGGAACCTTGATCAGTTAAAGTCTCCAGATATTTTAAATTTCCTATGCCACATAACAACTCGAAGTTCCCGTAGACCAACTGTTTTTAAATGACTTTCCGGGTGAGAATACTTTGACACAATGGACTTATGGATAAGGTCTCACCCTCCTCCTTCTTCTTTTTCCCTTTAGAGCCTTTTGGTGTGTTGGTAGCATAGGGATTGCACCAGGCTTTACCTCTCAAGGGATCTTGAGAAGCTTACGACCCCCACCAGGCAGTGTACCTGATCGTTGTAGTATAGTATAGTGACAAGTACCGGGGGATTGATCGTTCAACTAGGAATAGTGTCGCTAGGATTAGAAAACCTAAATACTAGATCTAGAGATGAGGGATGATTCTTTTTGTATTTTTTATATTTTTTAGAAAGCAAGTAAAAATCTCGGGTTTGAAGGATTTGGGCGGAATTAGTTGCTAGTCAACTAACCCAATACTAAGATACAATCAAAATAAAATACTAGAAATGAAAATAAACTATATTAAACTAAGGTTGTGAGCAATATGTGGGAGAAATGTGTTTACTTAGATTTCACTACTCCCTAGATATCTTTTACACGTTAATTACTTGTTATAGTTGCGTGGATGACGGATTGTATTCCTTAATACCATTCATGGGGTGGCGTACTTACTTCCCCAATCCTATGAGTGCCTACTTCACTCCTATGTCGAGCCTGCAAGAAGCTCCTAACATGGGATCATTAGAATTTACTCATGCATCAAATACAACCAATAAAACCAAGTACACATTGGTTCATGTTTCTAAGACGTTCAAGCATGTTACACAATGGAGATCTGCCAGTTTTCTTAAGCCTAACATTGAAATCATTCATCCAATACAACCATAAACAAGTAATCAACACATAATCAACATCTAGGTTTCATTAGATCTAAGCAAACACAAGATAAATCTAGCCTAACATGTTGAAATCAAGACAAGCACAAGATATAGACAACCAACACATAGACATATTGATTGAATTAAGAGAAGACTTATCTCAATAGCACATGTAAGGATTCAAGGGTTGAAAACCCTTGAAAAACTGTAAAATTCGTACAAGGTTCGGCCTTAGGGTTTCTCCACACAAGTTCCTCTTAATGAATGAAAATTAGAAAACTATATATAGATATTAGGAGGTGACGGCGTCAAGAACAAACTTGTGACGCCGTCATCTCACCGCCAAATAAATCCTCGGACTGCCTAGATCTACATCTGACGTCGTCATGTAGTCCACTTTTGCAGGCCGTCACACATTTAACTCTTGACGCTCTACTTGTGACGCCTTCATGTTTGTACTGGGTCGTCATGGTTTTTACTCTTGACGCCGTCAAATTCTTCCTCTTGACGCCGTCATGCACTGTTTCCAGCATGGAAAATTAAGTCTTTGGCGTTTTCTTCACTTTTATGCTCCAAAAACGTCCGAATTACTTCCTTTTCCAGATTTCACTCCCAAAGTACCTAAAATCACAAAAGGAACGATTTAGGGTAATATTTGATCAAATAAATTCAATTCCGGGGCTTAAATGACCCCCTAAAAATGGATCATTTTTCGCCTCATCATATACCCTTACACTTGAGATTTGCTTGTCCTCAAGCAAACGCACTTTTATTCTACTCAAAATACAAGTTAGGGGTCATTTAACACTAATATAAAAGTAATTACAACAAATAATCGTTCCACTAAAGACCAAAGACAAGCAGGGAGGTCATACACTAGCACCTCACAAATAGTGTTTAGATACTCACATCTCTCGGGTGTAATAAAGTACAAATTACAATATGGAAACGGAAGATATCTCTCACTACCTGTCATAGCAAAATAGATTACCATAGGCTTGGGAAAGGATCAAACCTCCACCACATGGCGTAAGCAACTAGGATAAACTATCAAAGAGGTCTTTTAAAGGGTTGTAACGTTAGGTGTAGGGATATGAAATACACGGTTTTGTTGGATATAGGCAGTATTTACTGGTGGCGAGTTAACAATCTTGGTTAATTACATGTACAATATGGCGTTGCTAAGCCAAGACTAGACTCGACTTAAGCTAATAAATAAAAAATAACAAAAACATAAAATAAAAATAGAATGAAACGGGATGGTAGTCCGTATGTTTTTTTTTTCTCTTTTTCTTTTTCTATTTTTTTTTCTTTTTCTTGATTTTTCGATTTTTTTTCTTTTTCTTGATTTTTTGATTTTTTTTTTTTTTTTTTTTTTTTTTTTTTTTTTGCATACACTCTTACCCTACCATCCAAAATAATACATCATAGGGAATGTAAATTTCCCTTACACTTGAATTTTTACATACTTTACAATAAACTAATCTAATGACTCGAATTAAGAAAATCAAAACACTTGGAGTACTTTTAAGATTAACGTACATATGGGGTAATAATATGATGTTCTTCCCCATTACTCCATAAAATAAGTACTTTACCCATGAGTCCCAATCGTCCCAAAATAATATGTACAAGGATATGACTCGACTTAGCAACCATGTAATCAATTAGATAGTTAACTTAGGGTTTAACAAATAACAATAATGCACTAAAGATGAGTGCATACACGGAAGGCTAAGGCGATTTGGTTGTACATTTAAGTGGGGTGTAACAAATTCTTCCTTTAAGTAAAATGCTTAAAGTTAGAAACGAAAAGATAGGCTCGGAGGGGTGTACTAGGGGTTTCGTGTACTAAAAATGAGTACAACGCTAAGGGTGTAGGAAAAATTAATTGACTTAACTAGCCAAGTAATATGACTTAAATGGTCAAGTAATTATGATACGGGTCTAACACAAGGGTGATCTTAATGCCTCTTATCATGTAGTAAATCCTACTACAAGAATGTAGTCTCACTAGCGGTCTCGGGATGCATCACTAACACAAGTTCTAGAATCTAAATGCTACCGGTACACTCATAAGCACTAATAGTAAATGCTTTTCCTATCAAATCTAAAGGCGAACCTCACATAGTTGGGTGGAAAATTTTTCTGAATAGTACGGTTTTGTGCTAGTCATACAATCTCCTATCCATGAGACGCTTGCTATGGCTAAAGTTTTACTCCTAAATGTTGTAAAAAATTTTAAATTTGGCGCTAAAATTGCACTAACAAGTATTTCTCATAGTTTTATTACACATCTACTATCAAACAAACAAACTCAAGCGAAAGTGTATCTGTAAGGTATCATCATTTTACCCTCCCCTTACACTTAAGATGAACATTGTCCCCAATGTTCAAGTAAAGAATGTAAAAGTGAAAAAGTAAAAAGGATGAAATCAAATACTCCCCTGATTCGCTCGGTATGGATAATAAGGTGGCCATGTTAGATCTTCCTCCAAGAAAATGAACAATCAAAGCTTCCTTTCCAGAAAAATAAATCATCTTCTTGTCATACATAACCTGTAAATCCTGAGAAAACAGACAAGGCAACCTCGCATAAAATCGGCGGCAATCTACATAAGTTACTAAATCCTAGAAAACAAAGTAAGATATAATGCTTGTGGAATGAAGTTTGCAGATTTCCTAGAGATTATAAAACTTAATAATTCAACAAAAACTTTAAAACTCCGTTAGAAAAACAAAACTGGTAAAATTTCTAGATTTTTACACGTGACGCCATCAAGAGCAAGCTCATGACGCCGTCAGAAGTGACCTGCAGAAATTCTTGTGTTAAGTTTCTGGAAAATTTCTGGAAAAACTTGGTCCTACTTCCTGGAAAATCATGCAAAACTTCATTATGATTCGATACAAGCATTTGACTCTAACAAATACGAATATACATGTTTACTTAATATTGTGGAGATTCATGATCGGTTTGTTTCTTAAAAACATATTTGGGGTTTCCCCTTACACTTATCTTTTGCAAAAATACCTTTAGGTGAAGTTAAGACTAGGCCAAAACAACAAAGTAAAGTATTTCCACTTTTTAGTTTAGAAACATGATCTACCAACAATAAAAATAAAGCATGCATACGGAAGCAAATAACAAACAAACAAAATAAAATCACACAAAGCATGGGTTGCCTCCCAAGAAGCGCTTTTCTTTATTTACGAGTCTTGTAGCTAGACTCAAGGTCATAGGTTACTACGTGACTTCATCATTGGTTTCACTATCTGATTGTAAATGTTCTTTGTTGAAACCAATCACCTTTTTCTCAATCGCTCCTATAATCCTATGGGCAAATTCCTTATCGACTTTATACTTTTGTCCTAAAGTCAAGCAATCTTTGTAAAAAAGACTCCTCTTTTCCCATACATAATCCATGCCCTTTTTCTTATCGTCTTCATTGATGTCCTCAAAAGCACCAATGTTATCCTTGTCAAATCGGGATATAAAGCGAAATTCTTTCATTCTATTAGGCATCCTATAAGTGATCCTATCGGTGTTACTTGCAAATCGGATTGTGCCTTCTATCTCATCATATTCTAACTTGGACTCCTCAACAAACGGTTTACCAAACACAACATTGGACAATCGACAATCAATAACATTAGCAAGATCTTCCACAATCATAAAGTCGGTGACAAAAGTGAAATTCCCAACAAAGACATGTAGACCTTTAACTCTCCCGACAAAGTTACAAACTCTACCGGGGTATTTGGGATCTCTTCTAGGTTCAAGTCTTGTTTTCACTATATCATTATAAACACTTGAGGACATAATGTTGATTGGGGATTTGAAGTCAATGTAAGCATTGTCAACGTGTCTATACCCAATCATACATGGTATCTTAGCATTCTTAGGATCGCCTCTCTTTATCTTAGGTTCGATTCTAGTAAAAGGAGATCGAGGGTCGTCAATAAGATTATTATAATATGCAATCTCCTCCTTAGTGGGGTATAGATTGAAGTAATCATTTAGCTTCGGATCTATTTCCCCCTCTTCTAGTTCCTCAACAACATTCACAAAATCATTAGGCCCTAGGTCCTCATTTGAATACAAGGCGGTCGCTAGGTCACTAAATGCATGGTCGAGCTCAACCTTAATCAACCTATTAAGCTCCCTAAGTTCCCTAATCTCACTCTCAATTTGTTCACGTAACACAGCCACTTCTCTAGGGGAAAGGGGTGGATTCGCGTTTTCCATAATGGTCAACGGAATAGTCAATGAATTTAATTTACTAACAAAAGCACGAAGAAAAAGATAGACTAAAGAGAACCTAAAAATAAAACTAAAATCTTACTAGAAAGGAATCTAGCAAGTAGACCAAATAAGAAGAGATTCTAACCTAGACAATAACTATTCCCCGGCAACGGCGCCAAAAACTTGGTAGCGTAGGAATTGCACCAGGCTTTACCTCTCAAGGGATCTTGAGAAGCTTACAACTCCCACCAGGCAGTGTACCTGATTGTTGTAGTATAGTATAGTGACAAGTACCGTGGGATTGATCGTTCAGCTAGGAATAGTGTCGCTAGGATTAGAAAAACTAAATACTAGATCTAGAGATGAGGGATGATTCTTTTTGTATTTTTTATATTTTTTAGAAAGCAAGTAAAAATCTTGGGTTTGAAGGATTTGGGCGGAATTAGTTGCTAGTCAACTAACCCAATACTAAGATACAATCAAAATAAAATACTAGAAATGAAAATAAACTATATTAAACTAAGGTTGTGAGCAATATGTGGGAGAAATGTGTTTACTTAGATTTCACTACTCCCTAGATATCTTTTACACGTTAATTACTTGTTATAGTTGCGTGGATGACGGATTGTATTCCTTAATACCATTCATGGGGTGGCGTACTTACTTCCCCAATCCTATGAGTGCCTACTTCACTCCTATGTCGAGCCTGCAAGAAGCTCCTAACATGGGATCATTAGAATTTACTCATGCATTAAATACAACCAATAAAACCAAGTACACATCGGTTCATGTTTCCTAAGACGTTCAAGCATGTTACACAATGGAGATCTGCCAGTTTTCTTAAGCCTAACATTGAAATCATTCATCCAATACAACCATAAACAAGTAATCAACACATAATCAACATCTAGGTTTCATTAGATCTAAGCAAACACAAGATAAATCTAGCCTAACATGTTGAAATCAAGACAAGCACACGATATAGACAACCAACACATAGACATATTGATTGAATTAAGCGAATACTTATCTCAATAGCACATGTAAGGATTCAAGGGTTGAAAACCCTTGAAAAACTGTAAAATTCGTACAAGGTTCGGCCTTAGGGTTTCTCCACACAAGTTCCTCTTAATGAATGAAAATTAGAAAACTATATATAGATATTAGGAGGTGACGGCGTCAAGAACAAACTTGTGACGCCGTCATCTCGCCGCCAAATAAATCCTCGGACTGCCTAGATCTACATCTGACGCTGTCATGTAGTCCACTTTTGCAGGCCGTCACACATTTAACTCTTGACGCTCTACTTCTGACGCCTTCATGTTTGTACTGGGTCGTCATGGTTTTTACTCTTGACGCCGTCAAATTCTTCCTCTTGATGCCGTCATGCACTGTTTCCAGCATGGAAAATTAAGTCTTTGGCGTTTTCTTCACTTTTATGCTCCAAAAACGTCCGAATTGCTTCCTTTTCCAGATTTCACTCCCAAAGTACCTAAAATCACAAAAGGAACGATTTAGGGTAATATTTGATCAAATAAATTCAATTCCGGGCTTAAATGACCCCCTAAAAACGGATCATTTTTCGCCTCATCATGTGTAGTCTATTCCACTGTGTTTCACCCAATTATCAATAGTCTTTTTATTAATGCTGTGGTTTAGATAATACCCTATGGTTCGGGATTCATGTGTCTGTTCAAAAGAGGGTTCCTCTTGTTTTTTTATCTGAGCACGATTCCTTAACTGAATCACTCTTGTTAGATTTGTTGGTTAAAATGAGATCATCCTCGACTATTGGTCTCTCTTCCTTCTCTTTGTAGTCCCTATGAACAATAGAGATAGAGTTAACAAACTTGGTGGTGGGTATGTCGCTTTCTCTCTTTACTAACACCTTTTCTGGAGTTTTTGTTTTCGTGTACTCCTGTAACAAACTCATCATTTCCGCCATCTTTTCTTTCATTTCCTCCTTCTATTTATAGATGGCCTCCTCGAATTTGGCCAACCTTTCAGAATGGGTTGACATGTATTCTCTTATTCGAGCCTCGAATTCTGAGCTGAGGTTATGAGGAGGTGAATGGGGTCGACCATACTTTTGGAATGTTTTGGCGTTCTCCCTAAGAGGTGATTCGGACAACGGTGTTGGTTTTATGTTTGAGATGGAGTTAACCATTGCTCGTTGTGGACTTAAGGGTTTCTTTTGTTTTTCAATCAGATAGTCAAACCTTTTCTCAAGTTCACAAAGGCTTTCTTCAAAAAGTTTAGTAGTCTTTTCCGGTGACGAAATTGCTTTGACAGCCGAGGTTACCGCATGAGCAGTTTCCCACAATTCATCATTGTAGAATGCAAGCTCATCGATAATTTCCCATGTTTCCTTGGCGTCTTTGTCATGCAATCTGCCCCCGGCGGCTCGATCGATGGTGCGTTTAGTATGGTAGTCGACATGGTCATAGAAGATTTGGATTTGGAGCCAAAGAGCTATGCCGTGAAGAGGGACTTTTTGAAGTAAGTCCTTGAAACGAGTCCATGCTTCATAAAGAGTTTCATCTTGATGTTGTTGGAACATCAAGATGTCATTCCTTAACTTGATGGTTCTTCCTGGTGGGAAAAATTGAGCAAGGAAACGAGAAGTGAGATCATCCCAAGATGTGTGGGCATCCCACAGGTAAATGCTTAAGCCATTGACTGGCTTGGTCACGTAGAGAGAATTGGAAGAGACGCAATCGGGTCGTCTCTCGAGTGCCAACATCAAGGTCTATGGAATCTACGATTTTAAGGAAATCCTTGAGATGTTGGTTTGGATCTTCGGAACGAAGTCCATGGATTGCACTTCCGCTTTGCACCAACCGGATGGTGTCGGATCGCAAGGGAGACACATTGGCTCCTTGGGTGAGCTCAATGGTGTTTCGATAGCCTTGGTGGCTAGGTCGGGAGTACTCTCCTAAAGTGCGGGCTCTAGGAGGTTGGTTTGGTTGTGGTGGGTCTTGTTGTGGTGGGTTGATGGGATCAAAGATATTACCACTTTCTATGATGGTGGGTGGTAATGGTTACAAACAAAGAAACGAAGAAATAAGATAGACTAAAGAAAACCTATAAAAATAAAAATCTCACTAGAAAGGAATCTAGTGAGTAGACCTAATAAAAATAAATTTCAACCTAAACAATAACTATTCTCCGGCAGCGGCGCCAAAAACTTTGATGTGCGGATTGTGGTCTACACGGAAGTTTTACTTCTCAAGGGATCTTGAGAAGCTTACAATCCCTACCAGGCAGTGTACCTGACCGATGTAGTATAGTGAAGTGGCAAGTACCGGGGGATTGATCGTTCTCCACAGAGAATAATGTTCGTTAGGATTGAAATTAATCTAACTAGGTCTAGAGGTGAGGGATGATTAATTTTGTATTTTTATGTTTTCTGAAAGCAAGTAAAATCTCAGGTATTGGAAGAGTGGGCGGAATTAGTTGCTAGTCAACTAACCCAAATAACTACTAATGCAATAAAAGTAAAATGACAATAAAATAAAATAAAATGTGAAACTATATATGGAGAAAACGTGTTTACTTAGATTTCATTACTCCCTAGTTATCTTTTATTGATTGATAAGCTTGTTACAATTGCGTGGGTGATGAGTTGCATTCCTTAATACCATTTTTGAGGCCGTGTACGATCTTCCCCAACTCTATAAGCTTCTATCTCTTCCTATGGCGACATGTTAAGTATCCTTACCATGGCCTCTTTAATAGTCATTTATGCATTAAATACAACCATCACTGGTACAAAAAGTTGTATTGGTCACGCCAAAAATGTGTGACGATATGCATATAGTCACACACGCTTTTTTCGTTGTGTGTCACCATAGGTCCCGCCACTGTAGGTGGCATATGGTTACATTGTTGAGTTCGTGACCTTTTCCATCGAAAAAGAGTGACCAAAACCCCGAATATGTGTGACAAATTAGACACAAGTTTTGTTGGATTAGTCATTATCAGTGACCGTAAACACTTTATAGTCACGCGAATGTTTTTTGAGAGTAACTATTTTTCAGCCTTTGGCCACATAAATATATAATATATGTGACATTTGAGATGATATATTCAAGTAAATGTGCATTTTGTGTGACTATTTCCCGTCCTGTGGCCACATGAATATACAATAAATGTGATGTTTGTGATGATTTAGTCACACAATGGGTGTTGTTTTTTTGGAGTTAGTCACATACAATTTAACACAAAGTGGCCAAAAGTGTTAATAAGTGTGACCATATGCTGTTTAAAGTGAAGAAATGTGTATTTTGTGTGACTATAGATCATCCAATGGCCACGTGAATTTTATGTTTGTGTGGCCTTCTGTAATATTTAGTCACACAAAGCATGGTTGTTTTGGGTATTTAGTCATATACCATTAAGCAAACAGTGGCCAAAAGTGTTAATAAGTGTGACCATATGCTGTTTAAAGTGAAGAAATGTGTATTTTGTGTGACTATTGATCATCCTATGGCCACATGAATTTTATGTTTGTGTGGCCTTTTGTAATATTTAGTCACACAAAGCATGTTTGTTTTGGGTATTTAGTCACATACCATTAAGCAAACAATGGCCAAAAGTGTTAATAAGTGTGACTATATGCTGTTTAAAGTGAAGAAATGTGTATTTTGTGTGACTATTGATCATCCAATAGCCACGTGAATTTTATGTTTGTGTGGCCTTTGTAATATTTAGTCACACAAAGCATGTTTGTTTTGGGTATATAGTCACATACAATTTAGGAAACAGTGGCCAAAAGTGTTAATAAGTGTGGCCGTATGCTGTTTAAAGTGAAGAAATGTGTATTTTGTGTGACTATAGATCATCCAATGGCCACGTGAATTTTATGTTTGTGTGGCCTTCTGTAATATTTAGTCACACAAAGCATGGTTGTTTTGGGTATTTAGTCATATACCATTAAGCAAACAGTGGCCAAAAGTGTTAATAAGTGTGACCATATGCTGTTTAAAGTGAAGAAATGTGTATTTTGTGTGACTATTGATCATCCTATGGCCACATGAATTTTATGTTTGTGTGGCCTTTTGTAATATTTAGTCACACAAAGCATGTTTGTTTTGGGTATTTAGTCACATACCATTAAGCAAACAATGGCCAAAAGTGTTAATAAGTGTGACTATATGCTGTTTAAAGTGAAGAAATGTGTATTTTGTGTGACTATTGATCATCCAATAGCCACGTGAATTTTATGTTTGTGTGGCCTTTGTAATATTTAGTCACACAAAGCATGTTTGTTTTGGGTATATAGTCACATACAATTTAGGAAACAGTGGCCAAAAGTGTTAATAAGTGTGGCCGTATGCTGTTTAAAGTGAAGAAATGTGTATTTTGTGTGACTATAGATCATCCAATGGCCACGTGAATTTTATGTTTGTGTGGCCTTCTGTAACACTTAGTCACACAACGAATAAAGCAAATAGTGACCAAAACTGATAATAAGTGTGACTATATACATTTTTAGTCACATTTAAGAAATCAATATATATCAAAACAAATTCAAATATATTTCAAAACAAATTCAAATACAATAAAATTGTAAATATAAAATTCGTATATAACTCTATACCCTAGGACCTCCTTTTATACACCAAGGAGTCCTAGTCGGCTTACAATACTTTCCTAAATATCTATAATCTTTTTCATAAACAACTAATACATATCATACTATACAAGCAATACTAACTATATGAAACAACACTACTAACTTATAAATAGCAGTTGTAACTAATACATTACCAGTATTAATGTCGAGCAGTCTTAATCTATGAGCAATCCACACTTTATACTAGCAGTACTAACTTTCACTAGCAGCACTAACTTTTGTACTAATCTCATCATCTGGATATTCTCCATCTCTTTTAAGTAGAAAAGACAAAAGTTAGAAGCACATACAATATCCTTTCTTGCCATCGATGACTGTGTTTGATTTGTATGTGTATGTGCATGTGCTTGCATTTAAGAGATAAGAATAAATTTACCAAGAGCTGACGGAAAAGCGGTCTGATGTGTCATCTGCTTTCAAATACCAATTTTGCTGCAGTTGTAGAACAAAACGAGCAGACAGTTTAGTGTTATTAATCTGTATGAATTTAACGGGTATCGCAAACAGAATTAGAAAAGCCCTCTAATTAAAAAAAACCTTCATGCAGTTCAAGCTGGTCAAATGGAGAACAAAGTGTCTTTGTAGCTCCGACCTCCCCTTTTGTCTTAGCTTTCACATCCTTCTCGACTTCCTGAAGCATGGATTACATTTATAGGTCAATCTATAATACATTTATAGGTCAATCTATAATACGTACAAATACCTCCACACTAGTAGTATAAAGCCCACCAGCAAACTTCTCCAGCTCACTATTTTTCCCTTTCACAACAGGGACGGCCAAGTACTCGAACATCATCTCCCCACTGCGAGATAAAGTAGTCCATATGTGGGTTGTTGAAGACGTGAAGATAGCCTGACTATAAGCTCGATTGCATGACCTCAATATGGACTCAATTGCAGCTTTTGCTTTTGGAACATAATGGCCAATGTCATGAGCTGCCAATGAAGCACAATGATAGAAAAAGGTAAAAAAAAGGTTGTAAATAGTGCTGTTCAAATGTATCTCTAGACAATGAGTTAAACTAATTAATGTTACCCGGAGATGCTTGTCATTTACTTACAGCTATATGTTTGCTATATTTATCTGTCCAATGCATGAGTTGCACTTTTATGCGTGCAACTGCTTCATACCATAAGTTAAGTGCGGGGTGTACACCAGGTGGAGGCCAGTTACCCTTTCCACCATCTTCAAGTGGTGCTAAAATGTTTGACAACATATTGCAAAGTGCATGGTGAAGTTCACTCTTTCATTTATGGGGAGCACGATTTAGAGGATTGGCTTTTACCACAAAGGAAGCCGAATTGAAGCATTTAGACCGCCATATGTCTTGACCTGCCCAAAGGTATTCACAGTATTACTATATACTTTTCTTTAACAAATAAAACAACTAACCAAAAATTAATATGTTGTATCTTTAGGTAGCACATTCCATTAATGATAATGATTGTTTCACTTCGAGCACCACTGGTATCAATCCGCCGAGTTAGCATATACCCCGAGCTTCAGGTAGCGCATTCCATTAATGATTCTTTCTTAAAGGATGAAACGAATTGAACCCTAATTTCAGGAAAACATAACAGTTAATTAAAACCCCCAAAATCAATGAGATTAAAAACCCCCAAAAAGAAACAAAATCAAAAGATAAATCTTACCAATAAAACTCAAACCTTGGTGGCGTGTGTTTGGTTTCTCCCAGATCCGGTATTTTTGTGAGGTATATTTAATCATCTTTATGTATGATCTTTGATGATAAAAAAATAATAATAATTAGATTCAAGACTAGTGTTTTTTCCTGGTGTTGTAGGTTTGTAAACCGGCAATATGTGGAATAATTGATTAAAGGTGTGTGGTTTTTTGTGGATTAACTGATTTGGGGGATAATTGGTTTTGTTGTGGGGGGGGGGGGGGGAATTGATTTGGGGATTATGATTGTGGTTTATTTTGTTCGGTTTTCAAATTGATGTATGGAGGGATTATTTGATTTTTGGAGAAAACTTAGAGCGGGACAACTGAAAATGTGGGGAAATCTAATGGGGAATTGATTTGGGGATTATGATGGTGGTTTATTTTGTTTGGTTTTTAAATTGTTGGATGGAGGGGATAATTTTGATTTTTGGAGAAAACTTAGAGCGGGACAACTGAAAATGTGAGAGGGAAATCTAATTTAATTTATACTAAACGAGTACCCGTGCATAGCAACGAGATTTTTTATAGCGGTAGATAGTTTATTGATAAAAAAAATTATATAAAAGTTTGAAGATTTGGGAATTAAACATAATGTTTTGAAACCCGGTTCGACCCGGGTGGTTCAACCGGTTGAACCGTTCCGGGTGAAAAATGAGTCGATTTAAACTTGGTCAACTTGCTAGGTTGGATCGAAAACGGGTCAAATTAAACTGGGTCAACCCGCCGGGTTTGAAGAGTCCCGGGTCAACCTGGTTTGTGTTTTATTTGGTTGTATTTAATTTGACAGATTTGTTTTTAATTGGTTGTACAATGTAAATAAATCATTGTACTTTTAAGTAATGGATAATGTTTTGAAACCCGGTTCGACCCGGGTGGTTCAACTGGTTGAACCGTTCCGGGTGAAAAATGAGTCGATTTAAACCTGGTCAACTTGCTAGGTTGGTGTTGATATAAATAATTGACTAAAAACATTATTCATATCTTTCGATATCTCTAAGTTTTGATAATCACAAAACGAAAACTCATCAAACCAAAGGATATGACGTAAACAAGTATTTAGTAGTAAATACTCATTTTCACCATCTAATCACTTAAGGTATGAATAAACAAAGTGATTAATGCATTATAAGATCAAAGGAAATTTTGTATTAATACATAACATTTTATAAAATGTTTTTAACATTTTATAAATATTTGTAAATCATTTTTGGTATAGCTTTATTAAACCACAAAGATATGATTTCAAATTTCCAACCAAAAAGGGCAAATTTTATCCAGAAAAACTTTTCAAACGTTCAGGAGGGCGGCCCCCTTAAAGTTACTAGGCGGCCCCCTTAATCATTAAGGGGACCGGCCTATAATTAAGGGGACCGGCACGCTCCCGAACAGTAAAATCTGGCCCTTTAAATACTAGATCATTTTACACATTTTCCTCACCTTTTTGCACTAGAAACTTTCTGATCTAAACATCCATTTCCTTTCTCTAAAAATCCTTTGATCTTATATACTTTGATCTTTGTTTCAAAGTGATTCAAGCCTCAACATTCAAAGTGCAAAGAGAAGAATACTTCTATTAGAAGTATTACAACTTAGTATCATCTTGCTATCTAAGTTGCTTGTTTATATTTTCTTGTAAATCTTTCATTCTTTGGTGAATAAGGTGTATGTATTAGTTAGCTAGATTTAGTTGAAGAATCTAGAATTGTTGTAAGTGTAAAGTGGAACTTGAAGTGAAGAAGAAGGGTTAGATAGTATTGGTGATAGGAGATTGTAGCAATAAGGACTTGTTGTGAAGATATTGAGGGTTCCAAGTGAAGAAGACATTAGTGACTTGAAGGTGTCAAGACATTAGTGGCTTAAAGGTGTGAAGACATTAGTGACTTGAAGGTGTCAAGACATTACTGGCTTAAAGGTGTGAAGACATTAGTGACTTGAAGGTGTCAAGACATTAGTGCCTTAAAGGTGTGAAGACATTAGTGGCTTGAAGGTGTCAAGACATTAGTGCCTTGAAGGTGTGAAGATACTTGTGGTGTGAAGAAGTATTGAAGTAGTGCAAAGGTGTGAAGAAGAAGTGGTGTGATATTTGGTGTGAGATTGGTTCTAGCTACGATTAGAACTCGACATCTTGCTTTGTGTCGTTAATTGGTGTAAGCTTTTGGTGTGTACGGTTTTCTCCGCCATAAGGGAGGTTATTGACTTAGTGAAGAAAACTCTCGAGTTCGGTGCTTGGGGAGTGGAGTAGGGCAAGGAAGGTGTCCTTGTAGCCGAACCACTATAAATCCTTTGTCTCTCGGTTTGATCTTTCCATCTCTTACTCTTTGCTTGCTTACTTACTAGCTTTTCATATATTGTTAATATTGTGGGTTGTGCATATATTGATTTCACATAAAGATCAAACTAGGTTCCATTTAAAACATTAATTATACTTTAATAAAATATATGTATAAACAATTACTACGACACATATATCTATATTAGTACAAACTTGTAATTAAGTAAGATATATGAAATTATAATTTCTATTCAACACTTTAAATAAGTAGTGTATATATGATATATGTGAATTAGTTTGTATCTATACTTTAGCTTCAAAGGTTTTTACAATTACCATCAATTATTTGAAAAGTAAATTCTTATTAAACGAAAAAGACGCAAAACTATTCAACCCCCCTTCTAGTTTTCCACAATTGGTATCAGGAGCCACGTCTAGCAAGATTTTTAAAATAGATTGTATTTTAAAACTTGTAACGATCTATGGAATTTGAAAAATATTTAGAAGGGGAATTTATGCAACAACCACCATTATTTGAAAATGATCATTTTCTTGAATGGAAAAACAAATTTGAAAATTATGTGAAATCAATAGATCTTGATCTTTGGCATATCATTTCAATTGGTGATCTTAAACCAACCAAATTTGATAAAAACACTAAAGCCAAATTACTTATTTTCAAAACTCTACCAAGAGTTGAATATGAAAGATTACTTCCTTATAAAACGGCAAATGATATTTGGAAATGCCTTTTAAAATTTCACCAAGAGAAATGTAAAACCAAAGATGATAAACTTGATATTGCACATAAAATAGTTACTCTAGAAAATTTAATAGATAAATATTTAGTTGAAATAAACACATGTACTACTAGTTCAAATATGGTTATTGAAGGTACAAATAAAGAAGAACACATGTGTCTAATCCGAAGAAAGTATGTCAATAAACCATGGTGCAACAAGGAAAATGAAGATGACGAAAATATGGCTTACATGAATTCTCTAACTAATGAGAATACAAGTGGTGACGGCAAGGATTACATGCTTCAAGATCCAAGGAACACTACAAACAAAACATGGAGTGACATGAACAATAGAATTGATCACCGCTTAGCATGTGAAGATTGTACAACTACAAATAAGGTACAATCCAAAACCAAACATTTTTGCTATGATCAATTTATATTAGAATTTTCAAAATTGGAAAACAACTTCAAACACTTTTGCAACATTGAATCAAAAATTATTTTTAAGAATGAATCTTCAACATCTGTTGAAAATAACTTTGAAAAAGAAATAATTTTAGAAGACAAAATGTCTAGACTTGAAAGTAATATTGAAATTGATCTTGAATGTAAAAATTGTCAAGACTACAAACATGAAATTAAAATGGAAAAAGAAAAAGCAAAAATATTGGCTAAATTTGAAAATAGTTCTAAATCTTTAAAATATCTACTTAACATTCAAAAGTCATTTTATGATAAAACCGGCTTAGGATTTACTGAAGATGATTACTTAACGAATACTTCAAAACAAATAAAATTTGTTAAACCTAGTGGAAAAATTTAGAACTTTTATTATTTATATCCACTGATTATTTCTCTAGTCAAGAAAGCTATTGTTTGCTTGTTAAAACAAACAAATGATGAATTCTTGTACTTCTTGATGACATCCTCATCATGTGCATTTAAATGCATTGGATACTCTCTACTAATCAACTCGGACCCATGAGAATCTGGGTACCAAGATCTTTGTCACTTGTAGTCTACACACGTGTTGATTATGTATTGGTTGCGGTCATCTATGATCTTGGCGGTTTACATCTCACTCTTGGAGGACTCTTGTTTTACCATTCTTGATCCTTATTGCGTTGGGATTCGTCTTTGCTACTTCTACATACTTTGGGCAAAATTTTAAGACGTCTTCTATTGCTCTTTTGCCCACTCTTAAAGGAAAGCTGGACCCGAGGTAAGTTTTCTTTTCAAAACCTTGTTAATGTCACAATATATCATAGTATGCCATGATTAGTATAACTTAATCCATAAGTTATTATGCCTTTAGATCATAAATACCAATATATGCATACATGATATTAGGACAATTAACTCTGTTGTTGTTATGACTACTTTAATCTATATGTTCTTAACTAATTGGATTAATAGATAATTAAGACTTGCTAGTAACTCAATACTACAATGTACCTTCTATGCATATATATATATATATATATATATATATATATATATATATATATATATATATATATATATATATATATATATATATATATATATATATATATATATATATATATATACATATGTCTATATTGTATTCATTGATGATTTTCTTTGTCCCTTCCTATCTCATTGCATTTAGATGTTTAATGTCTACCATATCCCTTTCACATCTTTAGTTGCCATTAGAGATGATTATGTGTGACAATGGGCCTAATCGATTCTCTTGAAGTATATCTTTCTCTTGAAATTTCTTGATTGTCAAAATCAAAACATCATATTTAAAAACTTCTCTCTTTGAATTAAAATCTTTCAAATATCTATTTTATGCTTCTTCAGACAACATGCTTAATCATAAGCTATCATAACATTATTTTGATCTTTATCAAGATAGAAACATTTTTCTTTTTGAAGCAAAACAAAATTTGTTTTATTGGGATACAAACTTGAATGTACTTCAAAACATTAAGCCAAGTATTAGTGAATCAAGAAAACTTCATATTTGGTAATCTTCGATAGGTAAATTTAGGAACTCAATTTCTTCTAAAAAGAGAATGACTACTGGAGAATAAATTGACTAGAAATTCAATTTAACCTAACGGTTGAATTGCTTCTATGTGAGAAGTTGGGTGTGTATAACCCGTAAAAACGGTCGTGTTTAGCCTGAATTGAGCACCACTAGTAATAGTCTCATACTCATTCTCCAACTTGATTAAATTGCACTTCCTATATATACCTAACGCTAGTTTACTTTTATGAATTTTGCTTCTCATTAAATTCTTTCATTTCCAGATTTATGGCATTAAGTTAGATAAGCATGCGAAAACATAGGAACTATAGATGTTAGGTTATATCCCATTCAACACTCTCACATCTAAATGAAAACTTACTTTCAAACATTGTTCAATAAAACTAAAAACATTTTGCCTAAAACATTCTTTGATTATCTCATATATGTCTTGCATTTATGTAAAAATGACATTCACAATTTAATCAAATCATTTCTTGAGAATCATGGTTTGCCCATATGGATCTTGTTTGTAACAAATCTTAAAGTCCATACAATCATTACTACCAATTTGTTTCTTGTAGGCACTCACTATTTTGTTCAAACTAGCCAATTTATTATGGTTAGCATGTCTTATTGCTTCCTTAGTTGTGAAACTTAATTGACCAATAAGTAGATTGCATGAAAATTGGAAATTATTTGCCTACTTAACTCATCTTTATTACATTCTCTAGATACATGATTAGTTTATCCTATATTGCTTCTAAAGAATTGATGCAAATTGTTTGAACTAGACTACATAGCATTTGTATCCTTCTACTTGTTAATTGTTAACTTTCATCAATATGTTTGCACTAGTCTACATATTATCATTGTCATATAGTTATACATTTAACTAATTTGCCTTATTGCCTCCTTAGTTGCACATCTTAATTGATAAATTAATAGATTGCATGATGATTATAAATTAATTATCTTATTTAATTGTTTCTATATCACTCTCTACATTCATGAATAGTATGCCCTATATTGCTTCAAAGAATTGAACTTGCTTGAATCCAAACCCCAAAACATAACCTTTCTGAAAATTTTCTGCCAAAAACCCAATTCTGGTATTCTGGAATTCACCAGATGGGCGGCCCCCTTAATTATATAAGGCGGCCCCCTTAATGATTAAGGGGACCGGCCCCTAATTAAGGGGAACGGCCATCTGATGGTCGAGGATACTGTTTTCTTTATCACTTTTTGACCCATTTCAACCTATACTTCCCAAAATTCACAAACATATTTTGTCCAATGCTATCCCTCAAAATTTGCCTTCCTAATCAACATTTCTCATACACTATAAATACCCTTATCCCATCATTAATGCCATCACACCCAAACATGTCATCTCCCAACAACCAAAAACCTAAGGTTTCAAGAACCGCAAGGATCTCCGTCAAACCCGTTTGGAGGAGAAAACTTGATTCTTGTCATAACTCAAGTGATGTTGTTCCAAGTCAACCAATTACCAAACCTCAAACCCACAAGAATGATTCATCTCATAACCTATCACCCACTCATTCCCTCATTCATGCTTCTTCTTATGATGAGCATGCTCAATCCCAAAACAATAATCCCAATTTCTCAATCAATACTTCTCATGTTGCTCATTCAACAAAAACACCATCAACTCATGAAACATATCTTCCACCCATATCATGTTTTCATGATTACCCAAGCTCAATCATGTCTCCACCACCAAGAGTACCACCACCACATCCTACAACTTCACATGACTCTCCCATGTTGCAAGTTCAAACTTTCACCCAAGACAACTATCAAGCTCCACCACCATCACCTTCCTCCGAACAATTGAAGTTCGTTGAGAAGCTAAAAGAGGCTCATGAGCTTAGTGCTCTTTTAGCATTACATCTTGCACAACGCAATTTGGATCCACCACAATCAAGCTCACCATCATCACCACATAACACAAACCAAATTGAGAAGCATGTTAACAATTGCCCTTGTTGCATCTTCCTTCAACAACAAACCATTGCTTTGAACGAGCACTTCACTTGGATTGAGTATCTTCTTACTAGATCTCAGCAAACACCATCACTTGAACAACATCAACCAACAAACCCAACTTCAAATCCACCTCCTCCAAGCTCCACATCTCCAAACCAACCAACATCCATGCAACCAAATGTTTACCTCCATTAAGCTACCAACATGATCCCCATTCACCATTCTCACCCAAGCATTTTATATGCTTATCTTTCTCATTTTCAAATAAAACACCTCAACCATTTTGGAATTCAAGAAAGTTTGATGACACTCTTTGTTGGCACAATAGGATATTCTACTTAGTATTAGGATTCCATCATTATAGCTTATGTAACAATGATTGTGTAGTTGACATAATCATTTTAAATTAATGAATTCTTTTATGTGTGTTTAAAATTCTTCTTTGCCATGCTATTAGTTGTTATCATGTTAAATATATATTTGCTTGTGCCTCTCATATTTTTCTTGCAAGAGTTCTATAGCTCAAACCCTTGGTGCCCTCAAACGAGGGGGAGCATACATCAAGGGGGAGCCTTTTTAATATCGGCTTAAACCTTTTTGATTCTACAAAAAGGGGGAGAAGTGAATATAAACTCACTAAATACTTGTCTAAAAATTAACTTTTGGATTTAATGAGTTTAGGTTTTGTAATCATCAAAAAGGAGGAGATTGTTGATATAAATAATTGACTAAAAACATTATTCATATCTTTCGATATCTCTAAGTTTTGATAATCACAAAACGAAAACTCATCAAACCAAAGGATATGACGTAAACAAGTATTTAGTAGTAAATACTCATTTTCACCATCTAATCACTTAAGGTATGAATAAACAAAGTGATTAATGCATTATAAGATCAAAGGAAATTTTGTATTAATACATAACATTTTATAAAATGTTTTTAACATTTTATAAATATTTGTAAATCATTTTTGGTATAGCTTTATTAAACCACAAAGATATGATTTCAAATTTCCAACCAAAAAGGGCAAATTTTATCCAGAAAAACTTTTCAAACGTTCAGGAGGGCGGCCCCCTTAAAGTTACTAGGCGGCCCCCTTAATCATTAAGGGGACCGGCCTATAATTAAGGGGACCGGCACGCTCCCGAACAGTAAAATCTGGCCCTTTAAATACTAGATCATTTTACACATTTTCCTCACCTTTTTGCACTAGAAACTTTCTGATCTAAACATCCATTTCCTTTCTCTAAAAATCCTTTGATCTTATATACTTTGATCTTTGTTTCAAAGTGATTCAAGCCTCAACATTCAAAGTGCAAAGAGAAGAATACTTCTATTAGAAGTATTACAACTTAGTATCATCTTGCTATCTAAGTTGCTTGTTTATATTTTCTTGTAAATCTTTCATTCTTTGGTGAATAAGGTGTATGTATTAGTTAGCTAGATTTAGTTGAAGAATCTAGAATTGTTGTAAGTGTAAAGTGGAACTTGAAGTGAAGAAGAAGGGTTAGATAGTATTGGTGATAGGAGATTGTAGCAATAAGGACTTGTTGTGAAGATATTGAGGGTTCCAAGTGAAGAAGACATTAGTGACTTGAAGGTGTCAAGACATTAGTGGCTTAAAGGTGTGAAGACATTAGTGACTTGAAGGTGTCAAGACATTACTGGCTTAAAGGTGTGAAGACATTAGTGACTTGAAGGTGTCAAGACATTAGTGCCTTAAAGGTGTGAAGACATTAGTGGCTTGAAGGTGTCAAGACATTAGTGCCTTGAAGGTGTGAAGATACTTGTGGTGTGAAGAAGTATTGAAGTAGTGCAAAGGTGTGAAGAAGAAGTGGTGTGATATTTGGTGTGAGATTGGTTCTAGCTACGATTAGAACTCGACATCTTGCTTTGTGTCGTTAATTGGTGTAAGCTTTTGGTGTGTACGGTTTTCTCCGCCATAAGGGAGGTTATTGACTTAGTGAAGAAAACTCTCGAGTTCGGTGCTTGGGGAGTGGAGTAGGGCAAGGAAGGTGTCCTTGTAGCCGAACCACTATAAATCCTTTGTCTCTCGGTTTGATCTTTCCATCTCTTACTCTTTGCTTGCTTACTTACTAGCTTTTCATATATTGTTAATATTGTGGGTTGTGCATATATTGATTTCACATAAAGATCAAACTAGGTTCCATTTAAAACATTAATTATACTTTAGTAAAATATAAGTATAAACAATTACTACAACACACACATATATATATTAGTACAAACTTGTAATTAAGTAAGATATATGAAATTATAATTTCTATTCAACACTTTAAATAAGTAGTGTATATATGATATATGTGAATTAGTTTGTATCTATACTTTAGCTTCAAAGGTTTTTACAATTACCATCAATTCTTTGAAAAGCAAATTCTTATTAAACGAAAAAGACGCAAAACTATTCAACCCCCCTTCTAGTTTTCCACAGTTGGGTCGAAAACGGGTCAAATTAAACTGGGTCAACCCGCCGGGTTTGAAGAGTCCTGGGTCGACCCGGTTTGTGTTTTATTTGGTTGTATTTAATTTGACATATTTGCTTTTAATTGGTTGTACAATGTAAATAAATCATTGAACTTTTAAGTACTGGATAATGTTTTGAAACCCGGTTCGACCCGGGTGGTTCAACCGGTTGAACCGTTCCGGGTGAAAAATTAGTCGATTTAAACCTGGTCAACTTGCTAGGTTGGGTCGAAAACGGGTCAACCCGCCGGGTTTGAAGAGTCTCGGGTCAACCCGGTTTGTGTTTATTTGGTTGTATTTAATTTGGTAGATCTGATTTTAATTGGTTGTACAATGTGAATAAATCATTGTACTTTTAAGTAATGGATAATGTTTTGAAACCCGGTTCGACCCGGGTGGTTCAACCGGTTGAACCGTTCTGGTCGAAAAATGGGTCGATTTAAACTGGGTCAACTTGCTAGGTTGGTTCGAAAATGGGTCAAATTAAACCGGGTCAACCCGCCGGGTTTGAAGCGTCCCGGGTCAACCCGGTTTATGTTTTAATTGGTTGTATTTAATTTTGTAAATTGGTTGTACAATGTGAATAAATCATTGTACTTTTAAGTAATTTGGTAGATCTGTTTGTTTAAGATGAGTGGGCACACAACTATGGTAATGAATGATAGAAATCCTCCATACTCTATATACCTCAAAAGAGTAAGGTATGAATCTTTCATACCGAGGGGCCCACCACTACTATCAAAATCATTCATATTGTGATTGATGGCGACATACCAAACGCACCCTTAATCTTTGTTTATATTAGAAGCGGAAATGAGCCGAGCCGATCGTGAAAAACTCAGGATCATATTAATGAGCCGAGCTTAAACGAGCTCGCGAGCTCGAGCCTAAGTTGTAGCTCATCTATCAATCGGGCTCGAGCCTGAGTTTTACATAAAAAACTTGATTTGGCTCACGAGCCTAAATGACACTATGATATTTTACATATTAAACATGTATAAAATGTTATGCATTTGTATTATAGGTGAACTTATTAACAAGCTCGATAAAAAGCTTATTAACAAGCTCAAAATAGATATATTACGAGCCAAGCTCGAGCTAAATTCTAATTTTTTCTTAATGGCATAAATGAGCCGAGCTCAAGCCAACTAGTGTTAGTTCGAGCTAATTCTTATCGAGCTTTGAGCTCAAGATCAAGCCTATATATATATCAAATGAACTCGAAATGTTTAACGAGTTGAGCTTAACCTTATATAAGTTCGACTCGAGTTATTGTTGAGTTTTCAATTCTTAGGTTATATTAGAATTTTAATTTGAGTTTACAACTTATTTAGTTTTGCTAAATTCAAAATTTTAAAAGTGGCTTATAGTGTCATGTTATCGACCAATACATTCCTGGTGATCGACAATGGGTAACACACTATTGGGTAATGGGTCATTGCATTATGCTTTACCAAAGCATATTTTTTCATTACCTTTCCCATTCTTCACCCCCTATAATTAACCCCCTACCAATTAGCATTAGGGGTGTTTAAATCATGGTTCTCAGGATCCCGATCCGGATCTTAGGATCTTACGATTTTACAATACTACAAAGCAAAAACGAACCGGATCTTACATAGGATCTTTGAAAGCTTAAGACCTTATAGGATCTCGATCTTGATCATAGGATCTTAAGAAAATGATATTACAAAACTATGATATATAATAATTTTGTGTTTATGATATATAATAATTTGTAAATTTGCATAATATTACAAAACTATTAAGAAAATGACATTATAGTAGGATCTTAAGATTCCGATCCGATCTTACGATCACGATCTTGCAAAGACGAAAACGAACCTGGGTAGGATCCCGATCTTGAAAACCTTGGTTCAAATAACCCGAGAAACCGACAAACCGACAAACCAAGCATTTGGTTTCGGTTTTTACTTTTAGATATCCGTAGTTAACCGAACCGAGCCGAGCCGAGCCATATATAATATAAACAAATTACCCCTACCAAGAGTATCAAACACACTTCACTTTTAAACTTATAATATATACAAACTTATCAAACATGCTGTGTTGTTTTTGCGAATAATTAGAGCAAAAGAGATATTAAGGTTTGCTTGGATTAGCTTATTTTATCTTAGGCTTAGGTTGACTATCTGGTATAAGAATTATGTTGCATTTGTTTTGAGAGAATAAGGAAGAAAAGTGGCGGATGTGTGTGCGAATATCTAGGCTAAAACATCCAAGTATCAAAGATGGAAGAAGTATCAACATGGGTGAACAGACACCACTTTCAAGTATGAACATAAACTTGTTTTGGTGTTGTTCATCCATGTAGATTCATCTTTGCTGTTTGTCAAAATACAAAAACAATTATCAAGTATAATTTGTAGGTTCGATGGTTGAATTTAGCGTCTTCGTCTTCCAGCATGTTGGTAGGTTAGAGATTCAAGGCTGAATAATATGTTGTTGTTGGCTAGGGTAGAAAGGATGGTAGTTCATTGCATTGTTAATAGAAATTTTATATGATTTCATTCATGCACAATTAGCTCTCTAATGTCGTAGAATCTACATAATTAATATGTATGTTCGTCACATCTAAGGGAGCAATATAAATGATAGTAAAAATCTTTTTTCTAATAACTTAACGCTCAATGATTAGGGCGCTCTATCTAGCGTTGTAGATGGTTCCATTGCTTAATTTGGAAAACGTCTACTACCGTTTGTGTGGTTATTAGACGGTACTGCAACGTTAGATAGATCTGGCCTGATCATTGAGACGTCTTCAATGCAATAATGATATAGTGTGTACTGTTCATGACATGCCACACTCCTTCATTATCGCATTCAAGATGAGTGATGTTACTTAGAATCTATTCTTTACTCAACATTTGTAGATTGTTTGTATTACTTTGAGTCTGGAATTTCAACATACCTTTCCATTCTAACTTCCCATACTGTTTCTTTTGTTTTTTCAACAATCTAGCAATGCGGCTGGTGCAGTCCTTTGCTCAAAGGGAGTTGAAACGACAAAAGGAGCAGTAGTGGGAAGTTAGAAGGGTTACGTATGTTGGTTTATTGCATTCCATTCTTTTTTATGATCTAAAACCAACCATCCACCAAGTAATGTGGCAATTGGAGTTCCAAGAACAAAGGTTGTTTCAAACACACCCTGAATTGCAACATTATCTTTTATTTCATTTACACTATATTTGTTTTAATTTTAATATATTTTTTATTTTTTTGCAGAAATCATTAAAATTGACAGCAGTGGCTCAAGTTCATTTCACATATCAAGCAATTCTGAAGGTCCTCCAAATACATGGGCAGACTACTTTCCAAAGGGATATTCTGGATCAGGCACAAAAAGGAAGATGCTAGGAAGGTTAAAACTCCAAAAAAGACTGCCAAAGAGCTTTTTGATGAGAGGGTTCAGGTTCTAGGCCTGCCCAATGCTAAGACTTGTGAAGACAAGGCTATAAAACCATGGGAACCAAAAATGCCCAAAGTTTGTTCAAAAGGGAAGGGTAAAAAGAAAATGTATTAGTTGAGTTAGGAAGTAATTTGAATAAACCTTGTAATCCTTTTGTACTACTTTATTTGACTTTATGAATAAACATGTTGTAATCCTTTTAGATTAGTAAAATTTTAGAATGTGTACCTTTTGTTACCAGTATTTTGTAATTTTTCATTTAAAGTTTTAATGGAATATGTTTAATTTTAATTCCCGTACTTTGTCATTGCTAAATTTTCTCATTAATTGTTACAATATTTTGATTGTTGTGTTCATTAACAAGAACTTGGGATGTATTTTGTATCATGTTAATCAAAAGTTTCTGCTCTGTCCAAAAAAAAAAAAAAAAAAAAAAAAAAAAAAATCAAAATCAAAAGTTTCTGCTGCTAAAAAAACGTTACTGCAGCTGGGTTTGTACTGCTAGATATGAGAGTGCAGGGGTGGATTGGTAACATTTACACTTAATTGTTACAATATTTTGATTGTTGTGTTCATTAACAAGAACTTGAGATATATTTTGTATTATGTTAGTCAGAAGTTTCTTCTCTGTTCAAAAAAAAAAAAAAAAAAAAAAAAAATCAAAAGTTTCTGCTCCTAAGAAAACGTTACTGCAGATGGGTTTGTACTGCTAGATATGAGAGTGCAGGGGTGGATTGGTAACATTTACACTTAAGGGTTTAAATCCCTAATTAACTAGTTATAAGGCCGTATAACCGCTTTCGTACAATAATGTCAACCTACATAGTTTACTACATAACATTGTCTACGGATAAACCCATATGGTTCATCCTACATTAGCTAATTACATACCATTGTCTAGTGACAAACCCATTTGATTTATCATACATCAGATACTTACAAAAAAGTTTATCCAACTTACAAAAACTTTCAAACATTGTTTCACCCATCAACAAACATAAAACCATCAACAACCATCAAACCATCAAAACACATAAAACCTTAAGACTCTTTGGGACCAGTTTGTGTCATCTGTTAAAATGAATCGGACCCTTGCAGCTACACCAAAGCCGGCTTCCTGTCTCAACTCCCTGAAACCAGAGCATGAAACAATAAACACCTTCCTCCTCACCTTCCCTCGACCAGGTACCACCACTTTTCTCTCACGTACTTGGAACACTTTCTGTATCGTTTGGTGCTTCACAACAGCGACAGAGTACCCATACAAGTTGTACTTGTGCACAATTTTTGATGGTATAGTCTGTTACAAAATGTACAAAGTTACAACTGCTATAGATTGATAGTTGTTTAGTTTGTAATCTCATTGAAATTGTAGCATAACAATTTGACAAATTATCAAAGTTTTCAAGACACTTACTAGTTGTCCATTTCTCCAGAAGCATGCAGTCAGTGGTCGGTAGAATGCCCTATCTTCTTGGTCGTGGACAGTGTGAAACGACCATCTGCACATCCAGTTCATCCGTCCAGCTTCAAAATCTGAATTTAATAATACAAAATGAGTAAGTTATAGATAATCCAAAATATTACAAAGATATCATATACTTGATGTAGTTAAAGCTAATAAAGGAAAAAAAAAATACCATAGTCATGTGGTTGGTGACATAAGGCATTCATGGCAATATTGGTGCTGTATGTCTCCACAGTTGTGATGGCCCCTCCATCAGGTTCAAAGAACATCACATTAAATTCCTGGCCCGGGTAAACCTGAGTAAAAACCATCCACTGGCCACCCTAACATTGTAGTCAGTCGTGTTAGTGGAAACCACGACCGAATTAGTAGGGGTTGGACCATCCAGATATCTCAGAAAGTCTTCCTCCAACGACTGCATAAGCAGAGATGTGTCTGTCACAGGCACTAAAGATCTCCAAAATGGGGCACTCTCGGGTTCATAATTGTGAAACTCCAACCCATCCTCACCATAGCAAGTTACATAAAACACATCCTCACCCTCTTCAACAAAATGTATGTACTCAACAGCAGAACAGGAGATGTTGTGAATGACAAAATCATTCCACCTTGCTCCCTCAACAACACACTTAAATTGTGAGACTCTCCTTACATGAACTTTCCATCTAACCCCCCCCCCCCCCCCCCCCCCCCCCGCCACAATTAACTAAGAAAATAAAACCATTGCCAGTATAGGAACCTCCTAGAACATAATCATTATGCAGTTCCTGTATATGAAAATAAAGTATACAAATGAAAACACAACTAAAAACTTAATCCATTCATATATCTTGCATCAAGTATATATAACACGGATAAAAAAATTTGAAGTCAAAGTTGAAGAAAAAAGACTTGAAAAAGTCATAGTGGACACTTAATGTGTGACTTTTTAAGTCTTCATTTGGCAAATTTGACCTTATATATTTTTATTTGTGTTATATAATAGTTGATAAAAATTATACCAATGGAAAATACATTCAAAACTTAATCCATTCATATATTTTGCATCAAGTAATATATAACACAAATAAAAATATTTAAGGTCAAAGTTGAAAACTAAAGACTTCAAAAGTCGACAGTGGACTATAATTATGGGAAGGAGTAATTAAACTAGTTTCTTAGAGAAATAACAGCTTGTCAATAATGGTGTTAACTTACAAACTCATCCAAAACATCAGGATTGTTCACAGCGCAAATAAATTGATTACCAAACATGGTTACTGCATTAACGATTAAGGTTATAATGCAAATACCGTTTGAATGAAGTAAAAATCAGTAAATGTGGTTACCTGGTACGTGTGTTTTTTGAAGAATCACGACTACTAAGCACCGACTGTATTTTTTGAGATATTAGGTTGAAAGAAGATAGAGCGTTTATGTGTGTGTGATTTTTTTGTGTTAAACACGACTTAGTTTTGTTACTTGCAAAAAATGTCCTCGTCGATTTTCGTGAAAGGGAGGTAGCTGAAGTGTGTTATAGTCGGGAACAGTGAAATGATGAAAATACCCTGACGTGCAACGCACGTGAGGGCACTAACGGGCTAACAGCATTAAGTTCCGAGTTACTAGCATTAGCAGCATTAAGTTCGGAGTTACTAGCATTCACCCAAATTCCAATCCAAACAACTTTTTGTTTACTTTTCCTGCAAAATGTTAGTCTAGAAACAAAGAAAATACAAGCCATAACATATGCACAATGATCCCAACATCTAAATATACTTAACAGTTCTAAGTATAACTAGGAGCATTGTAATGGGGCAAATGAAGAGTCATGACTAATAGTCTGAACTCAATTCATGCAGTGAATATCAAATTAGACTCAAACTAGATAGAGTATACATAAGTTATCAGAAATGTGTGACCATATATATCGAATTGTGACTACATTTAAATAATGTGTGACAAAATATGACACTATGATTTAGACACCTAAATAAATACTTCATGTGACCATATATATAGCATCTTTAATTTAGTCACACAAAAACTCAATGTGACTAATATCAAGGTTAATGATAAATGACTTCACATTTTGCTATAAATAATAGTCACATGAATATTTCACAATGTGACTATTTTGAATGTATTGGTCACATATAATACCCTTATGATGTGGCCATAAACATTATTAAGATACACATGTGTGATATGGTGTGACTATTGTAAAGCCTATAGTCACATGATCGTGCTTCAATTAAGTGTGGCTATACACATTAGGATTTGGAAAATAAACACACACTAAACTTTAGACACACATATTAACTTACGTGATCATATGTATCGAATTTTAGTTACACTTAATCATGTTTCTATGGTTTAGTGTGACCATATATGACATTTGGTCACACTCTTCAAGTGTGTGACATATATTTGTCACTCTTAAACGCATTTCGTGACTAACGCTTCAAACTTACTTTTCCGTTGTCACACATTTCAAACGCTATGTGGCTAAATATTCAGCAAAGAATAGCAGTCACGTTTAAATAATGTGTGACAAACTTGACTATATAATTTAGCCACATACACAATTGCCTCATGTGACCATATATCTATTTTGGTCACACTTTTCAATTGTGTGACATATATTTGTCACATATGTATATCTATAGTGTGACTAATGTTTCGAGCTGATTTGTATCTGTCACACGTCCCGAATTAAAAGTGACTAAATATTCCAAAATTTTTTTCCAGTTACCTCTAGTCACATAAATATTCAAATGTGTGACAATAGAATTCCGAAATGGTCACACAAGTCGGATCAAGTGTGGCTGTTTATTTTATTCTGGTACATTTAGTCACGTATAAATGTTACAGTGTGACATTTCAAAATCGACCATGCGTGACCAATAGAACTTTTTGTACTAGTGCATTAAAATCGTAGTACACATCCGATTCATGTTTCTTAAGACGTTTAAGCAATACCGAATAGGAGATTAGCCAGTTTTCTTAAGCCTAACATCGATTAACAATTACCCAACAACAATTAATAACAAATCATCAATCAGTAATCAATAACTAGGTTTCACTACATCTAAGCAAACACAAATAAACCTAGCCTAGCATGTTAAAAGAAAGACAAACGTAATATAGAATCAAACAACACATAGACATATTGAATGATTAATGGATTACTTATCTTTAATCAAACATTGAAGAGACAAGGGTATGAAACCCTTAAAAACTTATGAAATTCGACCTAGGGTTTGTGTGACAAAGTTCCTCTCCAAAGTTGCACACCAATGAATGAAAAATCAAAAACTATATACAGATTTACAAGGGTGACGGCGTCACCTTTTGATGGTTGACGCCGTCATCTCGCCGCGGCTAGGGTTCTTTGCGCCCAATTTAACTTCTTGTTGCCGTCACTTTATAAGGGTTCTGGGCCGTCACGCTTTAGAGTTACACATGATGGCCTTCTTCTGGTAAAGGGTGACGCCGTCACGTGTTAATGCCCAAATAGTCTTCTGGCGCGTCAAGTGTAAAAGTGATATCCACCTCTTGGCTGACGCCGTCACTTTCGAATAGGTGACGCCGTCAGGTGTAATTTCCAGCTTGGATTCTTGACTTTGTCGTTTTCTTCACTTTTTGCTCCAAAAATGTCCAAAATGCAATGCTTTCCAGAATTCTTCTCAAAAGTACCTAAAATGACAAAAGGAACGATTTAAGGAAATAATTGATCATATTATGATGACTTAAGGCTTAAATGACCCCTTAATAGCGTAACAAATTTCGCCTCATCAATGAGGTTGCGATTTGCCTGCTGAAGACGAATTATCAAGTGAAACTAAAAGTTATGCTGCCAAAATTTTGTCTCATGGCTTAACATACAAAACCTTAGTTTTCAAACCCTAATTTACCAAAAACACATATGATATTATTGGTCTACACTTTATAGAACATGATTCATTTCATCATTTCATTATCTTAGTACCAATTTAAAAGATCCTGATCAAGAATCACAATCAAATGACAACGACTAGTACAAGATTTTTGTGACTACGAAGTTTTTGTACCATATTGCTTATTTGGGTTTAAAGTTCATTTCACGGGCATGTGTACTTATTTATCTCAAACTTTAGAGGTTGGATAGATGCATGAATTCCAGAGATACTTGTTTGGGCATACACTGGTAGTGATTAAGACTTGGACATCTAGCTAAATGTGTGATCTATAAACGCATAAGTCGGTTTTTAATGCTCACATTGGCTATCACTTTAAGGAGTTATGTTGTAGTACTCAGTGTCACATGGTGTTGTGGATAGTCTAAGAGGTGGATATTTCATATACTGTTTGATTGGTTTGGGTATATGGCACTACATATGATTAAAGGAGTTACGTTGTAGTGCTCAGTATAGGTTCTTAGTCATACTTTCGTACAAGATTAAGTCACATATCTAAGGGATGTTTACTTCATTCTCAGATCAGTTATATTGGGTTGTCTCCATTCAGTGGTCATTTACTAGCTTGTAGGATTTTGAAGAGGGCGCTTATAGGTTGAAGAGATAAGATGAGATTTTCGAAAAAGAGAGTCATATTTTTTGACATATTCTCACGGAATTATGCTTACATGGATTTCATATTGCATCAGGTAAAAGGTGATCTTACGACATGTACACAACATAATGATGATTCCGATAACTCGTAACCATCAAGAGGGAGAAGTCTGTTTCGTCTTTCATGATTTGGTTGATTGAGGGAACTGTGCTTAATATCTTGGAGGGAGAAATAGTGTGTGTGCATCGGGGCTTATTTACCAACTTGGATGCAATACTTTGTGAGGTATGTTGTTATGATGCTCCTCGAATGACAACCATGGTGCTACAATGTATAGTCTACTTTATACGCTGCGTGTTTGAAGACTAAAGAGAGTTGATGAAAGAGAATTGTTGATTCAGGAGGGAGTAGAAAATAAAAAAGGCTCACTAGTTATGAAGGAGTAATAACCTAACTAGACTATTACAGTTGAAGTTCAGAGCTACAAGGATTAATGCCGTTAGCGCCAAAGATCAAATGTAGAGATTGTCGGAAGAGAACTTCAAGTCTGCCTCAGTATCTAGACTACAGAGACTCTGCGCTTCAACAACGTCAACATTGTTGATTATTATTGTAATTTACTTTGTTATAGGTCTCATTGTAACAATTCAGGTGTGACAATGTCCTGGAGGGAGATTGTTAGCCTCGCTTATTTATAAAGATAACGTTACACACGTGAATTGGACTAGATACGTAGCTAGTTGTGCCCGCTGGGACTACTATTGTACACGAGGAATATATATATATATATATATATATATATATATATATATATATATATATATATATATATATATATATAGAATGAGGTTCATGTGAGATAGTTCTTAAAGTAGAATAATGTAATAAGCCATTCACACGATGACAAGTGGAAATTAATTCTCTTAATTAGATGAAATTGCAATTTTGATGACTAGGGCATAATACGTATTTTAACACCCACTTTTATCTCCATCAAACTATTATTATGTTCTCTCACTTTTGTGTAAAATCAAAACAGTCCCTATTTTCTTCAACTTACTAATGACCAACCCCATCTCACATTCTCACGTACCATTTCTTAACCACGACAATATAAAAAATCTCCGGCGAGCCATATTTACTTCTACTTCTACTCACTTTTAGAGACAACCCATAGCATTTCTCAAATGTCGATCTCTCTTAGTTTTAGATGTTAATGCATGCATGATTTTTGCCTTTTTCGAAGTTTGGCGAAGTTTAAGTGATACTCAGTTAACTTCTATGAATGATTCATATAGTGTAGGGATGAGCTCAGGACTAGCACCATTTCGGTGGTATTGGTTTTTTTCCCGACCAAAAACCATAGTCCCGTTCCCGAAACCGATCGAGTACCGGTTTTTGTATCGGTTCGGGTTTTTCGATACAGTCCCTTTCAAGAACCGTTTAGATTAAAAAAAATGCACATACTCACTATCATTAAATATCTATAGTAAAACTTTGGTTGTGAGATGTAATACGTACTATTCAATATTGTATCATCAAACTTTCATGCATTGATATGATATACTACTGTAATGGAGCATATGGTTAGAATCTCGGATTAGTGTTTCGCATTCAAATCCATTATCTTTGTATAACATCTTTCTATATAAAATGTCAACAAAATGTATGGTATGTGATGAGATTGATCATACTTAGAGAGCTATAGTTACTTTCAAGAATTATCAGTGTTCTTCAAGATCGTCTACGAGAATGTATTTTATTAACTCATAGTTGGTGCATCGTTAATGGATTTCATCACTACTATTTTAGGTTGCATCATTAATGATAGATGTTGTATCAGTATGTAACTTGTAGTGTATCATCGTATTTACGTATGAATCACATTCCAAAAAAAAAAAAAAAATGGATGGATTTTTTTGAGAGATGATTTGTGTACTATTTTTTTGGGCTATACATCACTAAATTACACCATTAATGCACACAGTACAGCACTGCTATGCATAATTTAGTGATGGATGGCAAATAAAAATGGTGTACAAATCACATCCTATTTTTTTTATTAATATTTTATCATGCATCACCTGGTTTCTCGTTTATTTTGTGTTTGTATGTACAAAAATAAAAACACATATATAAACTGATACAGGAAGATGAATCAAATAATAAAATAAAATTGTGTTAAAAGTCAAAGGATTGAAAACCACTAGCAAAAAGGGGCGTAAATTTAGTCTTCATAAATTGGTCATTATTTTCAAGATATTCACAGATTTGCCATTACCTCAATTTGAAAAATTAATATTATTATTGATACATCCAACGGCTCAGATCGCTTTCTATTCTTCCTATTTTAAAGACTAACTTACGCTAACCTCCCTCTATCTATCTATCTATATATATATATATATATATATATATATATATATATATATATATATATATATATATATGGTAAAGTTAAAATAAAAAGACAAATATCCGTAAAAAGAATAAAAAGATAATTTTTTTAAAAAAAGTTCTCGAAAAATTCTAAAAACATTCCACAAGATCGGGTATGTTGGTGCAAAAAACTTTTGTGAAGGAAGTTGTTCTAATTTTGACTTTTTATACGTTTTTTTTAATGCACAAAAAACGAATTTTAATGCGCAAAAAAAACTTAATGCACAAAATTTTTAACTTATTTTAGTTAGATGCACAATGTTATTTTGATGAAAAAATTCAAAAGAAGTTGGGTCTAAAAACGAATTTTTGATGAACAAAAAAGTGATATAATGCGCAAACGTATTTTTTTATAATTTTTTTTCGGATAAAATATCCACTTTTAGAAAAACTTCCTTCACAAATTTTTCATGCACCAACATACCCGATCTAGTGGAATGTTTTTGGAATTTTTCGAGAACTTTTAAAAAAAAAATTTTATTTTTATTCTTTTTACGAAAATTTGTCTTTTTATTTGATCTTTACCATATATATATATATATATATATATATATATATATATATATATATATATATATATATATATATATATATATATATATTGTAATGAGCATGTAAATACCCTTCATGACTCTCTATGACGGGTGTTGGAAAATTATTTGTGTAATATTCATTCTATCAATCTAATACATTGTGTTTTCTTCACCTTTCTCTCTCTACTTTCTCTCTTTAGAACTAAACATGTATTTTCATCAACCTCGACCTTCAGAAACCGATTCTTGGTCGTAACTACCCGTGATGATGTTCCTGAAACGACCTAATTTAGTAAATTAAGAAATACAAAACCCCATTATATATCACACTCTCGCCCCCACAACGCCACCCTGTCAGCATCTCTATGACATGTGCCCTCTATGTCATCATCACTTAGTCATATACATGAATTGAGAGGTCTCACTGGCGTAAATGAAGACGGCTAGTGATAGGTTTGTTGGGGAGAAAAAATGATAACGCAGATCTTGAGAGTGCACACTAAACTACCCCCTTTAACTTGACAATGATGAGTTTGACAAGAATTACTGTAGATGAACAAAGTTAAAGTTTGTTGGGTAAATGAAGATGGGATAGAGGATGAACACGGGCGTGGTGAGATCTTGATATTTGGGTTTTAAAACCCATCAGTGTGAAGTTACAAAGTAACTTCTAACATGTTGAGGTAAAAGGACCATTTTGCCCTCACGTGAAATGCATGTGAGGGTGTTAACAGACATTGGCTGATAGTGTTTAGTCAAGGAGATCGTAGATGATGAAAAAAATGAACAGTAGGGACGGTGGGCGTATTTATTTTGAATTTCGGACGAAGCTAGTATTTTTTATATAACCTTAATTTATCAGGCTAACAATATTAGCACAGTCTCATCCGGCGTCGTTATTCGATGTTATGATCTATCAATTACAAATAAGTTCATATTGTTAATACGACCAATACAATACGTTTTCAAAACGTAACTAATTTTGTGAAGAATTATTTTGGCCCACCCAATATGAGAATCCTAGCTCCGTCACTGGTGTTGACTCGTTCACATGCCCACCCTGTTGATATTACAAGGAAGGCAGAACTTGCGCTTCAGACATAGCGGCCAAGTGAGCTACACGCCCACCATTTCGGCTTGATTTGCAATGTCTCATATCTGGAATCATCAGAAAATCCCAAAGTGGGCATGGTACACCTTTTATTGTTATGATATCTAAAAATTTAAAGAACAAAGTATACAGAATGGCAAAGATCCATTATACTCGCAACAAATTTACAAGAAGGATTTAAACTGGAATATGGACATATGGTGTATGGATCCAGTAACTAGCTATTGGCCATGGTTAGCACCATCTTTTGCGTAAGATGAACCAAAATAATAATAATAATAATGAAATGCATGTTTGTAAAGGCAAAATATTGAGAAAATCAGTTCCACATAAAATTGGTTTTCTATAACGTGTCCCATCAATTAACTACAAAAACTTTGAGTATTTATTCTCTGTGGTCATATGCCAAAACAGAAATATTCTACAAAAAGCTGACTACGAAAAAGCAGTCTTTCTTTTTCTTTGAAGGTTGATTTTAATATACTCTTTCGTATCATCCTAGTTCTTACTAGCTAAAGGTTTACTTTTATGATTATTACATCAAAACATGAACTTTATCAATCTTTATATACCTAATTCGGGTATTTCTTTGACTTGATTTCAAACTTCAATAACCTAGAATTAGTACTTTGGAATGAAACATTTTTTTTATTTGAACAGTTTTAGTGTCTAAAGATTTTGTAACAAACAAGATAGTGTCAAATTTGATAAAGTGCATCATCTGGCCATCTTCTGCGAACTAAAAACTAAAAGTTTATCTATATTTGCAGCCTGAATTGAAATTAACATTCACATATCAAAACCATGGAACCGTCGTCTTGGCTACCGGAACTAGTAAGTCTCATTTAATTGTAACATGTAAGTTTGGGGTATTATTTTCTTATGTACTCCTGGTTTATTTATCTACAATTTTGTTTGTTTGTTTGCTGAATCCGTATTCTAGGAAATGCAAGATCAAGGGTTCATAAATCAGTATCAGATGAACAAAGCTTATCATCCTCTAATGGACGACTTCAGTGTCGATTCATTTTCCTCAGAAAGCTACACAGAAAACCCATCTTTTATTGATCAATCTTTTCAAACTTGTAAGGGAGTTGAAGAACAAGCTGATATTAAGCAGCCATCTAGTTACAAAAGGGCCAATAGTATCAACAAGAAATTTACTCCAATCAATCAAAAACCGAAACCAAAGCTTGTTTCTGATCCTCCTAACACTTTCACTATATCTTTTGGTGATATAAAACCTAAAGACGAAATACTTTCTTTTGGTGATTCATATGGCTTCACAGGAGCTGGTAGCAAAAAGGTACCCGCGATGATTAGGAATCCGATTCAGGTTCAAGATCACGTGTTGGCCGAGAGGAAGAGAAGAGAAAAGTTGGCTCAGCGATTTGTTTCTTTGTCTTCCCTCCTTCCTGACCTGAAGAAGGTATTTCATAGCATATATATACCCTAGAAACTGCTAATTAAATTATCTGTTTATTAATTTCAAAAAGGATTTTGGGATAAGCACCTCCAGACCTCTTATTCAAAATAGCTTATTTCACTCATAAACAGATAAATGTGGTTTTGGATGACAATGCCAAACAGGTTCCAAACTGCTTATTGGTAGCAGATAAACAATTTTAACAAGCAATCCCAAATACCCTCAAAGTTTATTGCAATGACCTTATATACAAAAATTAAAATATCAAATGTATTATATTTATTAATGATCGGGCTATCTCTCTTGTGATAGATGGATAAGGCAACTGTATTAGAAGATGCAGCTAATTACATACAAGAACTTCAAGGTCGAGTGAAGGAACTGGAGGGATTATCAGGCTTGAAGCGAAATAACATGCAAGAATCAGTTATATCTGCTAAGAGATCAAGGCTTAGTTGCAGTGATAATGATGGTTCTTCTAGTAATGAAACCAACTTCGAAGAGAGTAGCAGTCCATCCACTCCCGAAATTGAAATTAGGACATCGGGATGCAGTCTACTAATCGAAATATATAGCCGAAAAAACTGCATATCACTAGTGAAAGTACTAAGCGAGATGCAGACGCTTGGTTTATCTGTTATCAGTAGCAGCACCATGCCGTTTGCTGATACCTCTCTTCTTATCACCGTTGTTGCTCAGGTATATTCATGGACCCATAAATTAATCATCACTTAAAATGGAAAGTAATTCCTAATTTGTTCCTTGAAAAAATGTACGAATAACATATTTAAAGGCCATTTTATTGTGCAAATTCATTAGATCTATTCTGAACGTTAGATAAATACACAAACATTGCTGATCTTAATCATGGTTTCTTGATTTGCGCAGAAGAGTGATGATTTTATTATGTCATCAACGGATCTTGTGAAGCACCTACAACTAGCTATTTGAACTTTTCACCAACGAGAACTTGTGCCAGACTACGTACGTACACTTACTGGCTCATCGATACAATCTTTTATTTCATTAGGGGTGTTCATCAGTTCGGGGTTTCAGGTTTTGACCCGAAAAAGCCGAATCACATAATTTCAAAATGTTATTTCATATAATTCTATATATTTTTAGCGCGATGTATTAACTTATAAAGCTTAAACAATGTCTACTACTCACATATATATAGTGAAGAGATACATCTTATAAGGAAAAAAAAAAATTATAGAGTTATAAATATTCTATTTATAGTAGGAACTTTTTTAGTTGGTTTCTTCTTATGTATAAAAATATAAAAAAATACATATATGTATATGAAATCGGTTTATGTTTTGCCAAAACCAAGAATCGGATTCTTAATTTGGTTCATTTTGGTTTTGAACCGAAAACCGGTTTATAAATTTGGTTCAGTTTTCAATTCCTGTGGTTAAATACCCAATGACTGTAAACACCCCTAGATTTCAGTATGGATGAGGGAAAGCTTCAACCTACTCAGTACATTAAAAAGTCCTTGATTCAGTCTTCTCAATCCCGACAATGAACAAGTGTCCAAGAATAGTAGTTTAAATCGAAGTTCGATAACAAGAGATTTCTTTTTTGTTGTTTCTGTATTTGCACAGTGCATGATTTGATTCTCTTTTTTACTTCTGCAATAGCCTCGCTAATATTAATACGTAGTTTCAGATTTTGGCAAGGGTTTTAGTTGCATCCTTTGAAATTTATAAATTATATCCATGTGATGTATTACTAAAGCACCCTTTGAAATTTTTGTACTTAATATATGCTAGGGAGCATGGCATAGCTACATCATACTGGCTAGGAAAAATAACAAACTCACTACAACAAACAGGAGGACGGGCGACGAGATTTTTGGCGGCGACGCATTTGTTCCCGCCAAAACTCGCTACACGACAAAAATGTGCTGAGCTGGCACAAATTCTCGCTGACCGCCCATTGCATTTTCAACGCTAACTTTTGGCGGGGACAAGTCCCCGCCGAAAGTATTTTTGGCAGATCACAAATTTGACCAAAATAGTCGCATTTTCAACCCCTACTTTTGGCGGGGACATGTCCCCGCCGAAAGTATTTTTGGTATTTCACAAGCTTTGACCAAAATAGTTGCGCTTTATTGTCCCGGGTATTATTCCCGCCAATACTTTTAGCGGGGATATGCTTAACTTTTGGCGGGGACATGTCCAAAAACTTTTTAATATATATTATAACATACACATAATACATATTAAATCATAAATTCGGCAAAAAAAATACAAAACACACATAACAATGGATGGTTTAACGCCGGAACATGAGTGAGCAAAGGCTTTATCACACGAGCTCTTGTATAATGAAATTATAAATCATTGGGGTGTTGAAATTTTTGATGAATATGGTTCGTACGTGAACTGTGCACCGTGGCAGAGAGACCGGATTCTGGTATGGTTGAGGAAAAAGTCATACTATAGAGAGTATTTGGAAGAGGTAAATGCTGCTGAAGCTCAAGCTGCTGCTGTTAGAGGTGAGGATGAAGCTGAAAGCACGTTTGATGAAGCTGCTGCTGTTGATAATCTGGAAAATAGAATAACAAGTCTTTAAGCTACGTTTGCATATCTCAAGGAAATGAGAGCAAGGAAAGGAAGGGGTGGTGCGAGTTCAAGCAAAGCGGGAGTTAGCCGCAAAAAAAAGTAAACGGGTTGTTTCATTTGGTTGTCGAGTTGTTTAGTTTGAGTTATTTTGTTTGGTTGTCGAGTTGTTTAGTTTTAGTTGTTTCGTTTGATCTTGTTCGTTTGCTTGTCGAGTTGTTTAGTTTGAGTCTGTATGAAAATGTATCTGGTTTACAATTCTTGTGTGGTTTGAATAAAATGTTTGCCTTCGTGTGGTGTTTGGGATTGCTTTATAAACTGCTTAGGTTCTTACTGTGGATGTTTTGTTAGATTAATAATTACAATCTTGAGTGTTTGGATAGAAGTTTACGATTTCTAGTGATAAAGCAATTTTGAGTGTATCTACTCGTGTGTGGACGTGTCCCCGCTGAAAGTGTTGCCACGCTGGCAAGTTTGACCTGACCAAAATTGTCCACGCTGGCAGTGTGGGTCCCACGTGTCACCGCCAAAAGAGAGGTCCGTCGCCGCCGAAAGTTTACAGCGAAAGGCTTTGGCCGAGGCACTTTCGGCGGGGACATGTCCCCGCCGAAAGGTTTGTGCAGGGAGAAGTCCCCGCTGAAAGCGAGAAAATGTCCCCGCTAAAAGCGGTGTATGTTGTAGTGACTCTGGGATCTGTTAATTGGTTTCATGTGTATGTCTACTGGAGTAATTGGTCGGTAGGATGAGGCAACAGACATATGACATATCACTTGGTTCAACCTTTTCGTAGGGACAAGCTAGGTTCTTCCAAATGGTTAATGGGTGTGCGATTTACTCAACATTACAACATGTCTATTGGTTCGGTTTTCAGTTGTACACATTCAAACAACTTAATCTTTTGTGCATAATAAAACAAAACTCCTTCGTACACGTAAACATAAGCGGATCTACACCATGTGTAACTGTTGTCCCTCGGTCGACCCCCCAAAACGACAAGTTCCAAGCAGTCCCAGCCATTACACCTCTCCCATGCAAGAAAAAAAATGAGAAGTCGGTCACATATGCGACCGAGTTGTGGAGTATGTTTGTATGGGTGTATGTTTTATTTTAAATAAATTGTTTTTTGGGGGTATTTTTTTGGTGGTATCCTCGATCTCCTTGTTACACTAAGCTAGGTAGTCATAAAGTGTAAGAAGACACTCAAAAAGAATTCAGCACAAACTCATCAAAGTTCTTGAAGACAAAGAGTCTTCAAGAACTCTGGAGGAGTTTGAAAAGCTAATTATTGATGGGAAAGCTACCCTTGTGGATGATGATGGTCATCCTATTAAAAAGGTTGATTATCCCGGGTAATAAAAAGAAAGCTAAGGTGGATGGGTCTCAAAAGATTGGTAATGTGTCACAAAAACCGCTTGTGAGTGTTGTGAAAGAGAAGGTGCAGGCCGCAGCCAGTAAGTCTAGTTCTTCTTTTTCTCCGTCTACTTCTTCTACTAAGAGGGCTAACCCATTCTCTAATGTGGGAGAGATTATTGATTCTGATAGTGATAATGAGGAGGTTGTGAACACTTTTGATGAGTTAATGAACCTATTCGGTGGTGGTAACGATCGTCGACTATGACGACTATGCGGATCAGGTCTACGATCTTCCAGGAAATTTGGATGCTTTTTATGACATGTATAGTATCAAGCTCCAAGGCCTTGGCAGGAAATAAATTTGTTTTCATAGGAGTCTAATGTTATCTTTTGAGTAGTGGGTTATTTTCTTGGTTAGAGAATATGAAGTATCTTGTTATGTAAGCTTCTGCTTATGTAACATGCTGAGATATGTGATTCACTTATATCCTTTGTACTTGAACATTTTTTGGAGTAATATATTTACCAGGTCTTTTGACCTTTTACCAAAAAAAAAGACAAAGAGTCTTCACTACAGAGTTGAGGCAGTTCAGCGACTGAAGCATGATGAGTGCTCAAACACTCATCATTTTTGGTTAAATCTGAACTGCAAAACATACAAAACACTCAGAAATGCATCAAAATACTGAAAATATTTCAAAATTGTGTTTTATATGTTTTAGATGCAAAATGAGTAAAAACATATGAAAAACGTACAAAGTTTGCAAAATTGGCAGTTTCAGTCCCTCAACTTTCATAAAATGTCAAAACTAGTCCCTGGTCATTCAAAATATGGAAAATTATCACCAAAGGTCCTTTTAAAACCATAAGTTGTCATAATTAGTCCTTTGGTGAAAAATCTCAAAAGTTTTAGAAATTTACAAATTCAGTCCCTGGAGTTTCAATTTTGGCAGATTTGGTCCCTGGTGGGATATTTTTGGATGAAAAATCATTTTTAGTCCTTGGAAATTAAAAAATGTTCAATATTGGTCCTTGAATAAAAGTTTTCACAGATTGGCAAAAATGACCCATAAACTTTGAAATTTGACATTTTTGGTCCTTGGACATTTAAATTTTGGAAAATATCAAATATTGGTCCTTGGGATATTTTAACATGGCAATTTTGGTCCTTATGGTTATTTTGGAATATTGGCTGTCCAGGTCCCTTAACTTTACAGAATTTACAAAATTGGTCCTTGTGGTGTTTTGCTAATAAACCAAACGGACCTTGTTTTTATTTTTAACCAAACCAAATCCCAACCCCAATCCAATTACACCCCTGATCCATTAAAAAACCACCCCAGCCCACCTTAAGCCCAAAACCCCTACTCCTTTTTGAAATATTACCCTGGTCGTTTGACCAGGTCAAACCAACACCCCCACCTACTTCTTCCCCGATTTCCCTCCCCCTGTTCCCTCTCCAAACCCCAACAATTGCTCACCAAACTCATCTCTTGTCCCCCATACATCCCCCCTCCATTAATGCACCAACTAACCTCATCAAACCCACTCACAGCTGCCAAACCATGTTTTCCCGCCAAAAGAGAATTGAGGGCTAGGATTGTTTTCACTCATCCAAGGGCCAGAAATAGAGGTGGGAAAGAAAGAGAAAGCTTCAAAGTTCTATAAAAGTCAAGGAGAAGGGAAGAAAAGTTAGTAGTTAGTGTAGAATAATTAAGTAGAGTAGTTTTTAAATCGATTTAGTGTAATTCAGTTATTAAGGTTGTAATTTTCAGTTAAAAGCTTGTAATCCACTCTGCTAAGTACTTTGTAACATTTACAACATTTAATTTCAAGTTCTCTTATTATAATTAAGCTTTTTAATTTCAAGTAAAATTTCCAAATTATTTGTTAAGGTTTTTAAGTTGTTGTTTCCTGTGTGTATAAGCTCAAAACATCTTTTGGATAAGCCCATTAAGCTGTTCCATAGCTTAAGTGAGCCTATCTCATCCTCAATGGCCTAGTTCATTTGCATCTCATTCCTATGTAAGCTATCTTTTAGATTCTTGAAATCTTCATATTCATTAGTAGTTTCTGTGTTTAATGTGTTTATTTTAGTTAAGTTTAGCTTATTATAGCTTAATGTATGGTTGTGATGTAGTCTTGTATGTTTTAGCTCAAACTTGCACTTCCACTGCCTAGTTTAGTCCTTACCTGCCATATTGTGTTATCTGTGTACTTGTTGAGTTTTCATTGATTTATTGGGCTTAAACACAGTTAAGGAACATAGTTTGATCACTGGTTTGCAATTTAGAGGATTTAATTTGCATTAGGTAGTAGAAACAGTCCAATTAGGGATGTTTGGCATTGCTGTTTAGTCCATACTCAGGGTGTTTATTGTTGTTGTTTCTGTTTGTAACATGTTGCCTTAGGGTATATTAGGTAAATTAAACAACAAAATCCAAGTCTCATCAGTTAAATAGTCAAAATCAAGTTTTATCTCATCTACTAGTTAACTGTTAAGAACTTAGATCCCAATATCTTACATATCAGTTCATTATTGGTTATCACTGCTTAATTTAGTCTTACAATACCTTATTACAACATTATAAGTCAGTAGTAATTAGTAGAAAGTAACAAAAGTCAACTTTCATCAAAATCTCAAAAAGTCAAATGTTCTAGTTTTCTGAAAAGTCAAAAGTTACAAGAATTGTTCTGAATTTTGTGTGCATGTTCAGGCCTTGAAATTTTTACCATTTGTAGTCTCCCAGCTTGACTTTGGAATCCCACAACTTATATATTTTTGTGATTTTTTCTGAACAAGTTACACTAGCCCAAAGTAGGCTGCAGGGGAGGTTATTCCCCTGTGCAGCAGAACAGATCCCCCACACCACCACTTTGGTGGTGGTTTTTGGCCACTACAGTGGTCCCCAATGCCCCATTTTTGGTCCCTTCAACCCCCCTCCTACCCCTCTTCAGGTTTTGACCTTTAGTTTGAACTTAGAACCTGTGGACCCCACCTGGAACCACCCTTAAATCTTGTCCCAATTCTGAGTGGGATGTTTGGTATTTGGGATTAGCTTATCAGCTTATTGGCTTTTCCAAAGGTCCAATCTTGTTTCTTCTAACTTATTCTGGTCCATACAACTTATTTACAGCTTATTTTACCTTTGTGGGTCCCCCTTTTCTGCTCAAACCAGCCTTTGCCCATGACAGTTGACCAAAGTCAACTGTCAAAGCTTTTAAGCTCTCAAGTGCTTATTTTTTATTTCTAAAAAAGTTATTTTCATAAAAGTTATTTGTTTTTAGGTATAAAATAGATTTCTAAAAGAAAAATCCAGAAAATCAAATATTAATTATAAGTGATAGTTTCTATTTAATTTTATTTATCTTTTTAATTTTCCTTTTTAGATTTTTGTTAAGAATTTAGCATTTTTATATTTTTCTTAAATTTATTTTAGGTTAGAGTATTTTTAGTAATTTTATCAGATTTTTATATTATTATTTGGTATTTATTATATTTAATATTAATTTTATTAGTAATTAATTAATAATTAAGTTTTAAATAGCAAAATTAGTTTTTATTAAGTAAGACCTAGTTTTTATATTTTCCTAGCTTTTATATAATGTAAAATAATTTTAGGAATTTTCTTATAATTTTTACTGTTCATTTTCTATTTTTAATAATTTAAAATAGTTTAATTAGGTAATTAATATTTAATTAGTAATTAATTAATACAAAAACCACAAAAAGACAATGTTGACATAAATTAATGCCTAAAAACATTATTAACATGTTATCAATATCTCTATGTTTTGATTATCACAAAATATAAACTCATAGAACTAAAACTTGTGACATAAACAAGTATTTAGTGATTAATATTTCTCTTTACATCAAAATCACTTAAGGTATGAATAAACAAAGTGTTTAGTGCAATTTATGATCAAAGGGGTATTTAATTAACTAATGCAAAGTTTATTTAATTATATAAACATATTATATATTTTTGAAAAACACTTTTGGTAATAAAGAAAAATGTTTTATTCATACTAAATATATGAATTCAAATTTTTAACCAAAAACAGTTAGTTTTTCACCAAATAAACTTTCTCCACTAAAAGACAAAGAATCTGGCCGTTTCAGCTGGGCGGCCCCCTTAATTATAAAGGGCGGTCCCCTTAATTTTAAGGGGGCCGGCCATGATTTAAGGGGACCGGCCACGCTCCTCTGTCAGATTCTTTTGCCTATAAATACCACCTTAAACCTGGATTTTTTCCTCACCTTTTGCACTCCTAAACTTTCTGTTCTAGATCCCCATTTCTATTCTCTAAATCCTTTGATCATAAATACATAATCCTTTGTTTCAAAGTGATTCTTACATCATCCTCTCAAGTGCAAGAGAAGAATACTTCTATTCTCCAAGACAAGAAGTATTACAACTTGTTGTGACCTCCACATCCAAGTTGTTGGTGCATCATCAAGAATATTTACATATATCTTTGTGTAGTGTGTTGTGAATATTTGATTGTAGATAGTTGTGTTAGGAATATAGATTGTGTGATTGGCTAGTAGATTGTAGTGAAGATAATTGGTGTGTAGAAGATAGGTGTGAACTAGATTGTAGTAAAGATAGTTGGTGTGAAGTAGTTGTGAAGATAGGTGTGTAGTAGATTGGTGTGAAGTAGTTGTGAAGATAGGTGTGTAGTAGATTGGTGTGAAGTAGTTGTGAAGAAGGTGTGATTTCGTTGTGACGAAGCTTTGGTGTGTAAGTGGTGTGTATATTGGTGTGTAAGGTTTCTCCGCCATAAGGAGCTTGTTGACATAGTGAAGAAAACTCTCGAGTAGGTGACTCGAGGAGTGGAGTAGGGCAAGGAAGGTGTCCTTGTAGCCGAACCACTATAAATCCTTTGTCTCGCGGTTAGATCTTTCCATATCTTACTTATTATCTTGCTTATATCGTTATTACATTTGTAGACGTAGACGTATATATATAGTTGCTCATATAGTGCTAGTATTGATTTTACTTAAAGATCAAACGAAAGTTTCATTCACAAAACAAAGTTTTTACAATCAAACTAAAAAGGTTACATACATATAATTGATCATTTCGATCAAGTATAGTTTTTATACAAAATATAACTAAGGATTATAAAATAAACGATTACGTACTTATCTCTCGTATATAGCTATAATTGTTTATATTATGCATGTGTTGATTTCACATACTTAGCTTACATTATTATTATTGTTCATACTTAGATATACTTGTTCATATTGTTCAAGATTTGAGTTCACATAAGATTGAATCAAAGTTTTAAAAGCAAACAAGGTTATAAAACTAAACTAAGTTTTCATAATAAAATTAAAAAGACGTAAAACTATTCAACCCCCCCTTCTAGTTTTCCACAGACAAAAATACTTATTTTTAATTTTAAAATTAGTTTTTATTTATTTTATAATTTTAGTAATTTAATTTTCACTTTTCTAGTATTAAATTAATATTATATTGTGTTTAAGTATTTTAAATATTAATAATTAATGTTAATTAGTATTTAATTAATAATAAATAATTAAACAGTGTAAAAATTAATTTTCTTTTTCTAAAAATTTTCTTTTAACCTTAGGTTTGTAAAAAAATTCATTTTCACCCCCTGTGGGTTTTCAGATTTCAGTTTTCACTTTTTATTTCGTACGTTCACGTAAATTTAAATTGAACGTACGCGGTTTTAGGTTTTAAACGTTTCTGGTTTTTCCAAACTTACAGTCTTGTTCAAATAGCTTATTTAAGCTATTTCCTTGTAGATTCCTTAGTTCAAATCAATCACAAACCCTTTCTTATCCAAATTCACCCGATCACAAGCCCGTTTGAATACAATCCACACCTCGTCGGGACATAACGACCCGAGGAAGCCCCTATTTTACCCGGAAGCATTGGTTTAGGTAGTTTGACCTTGTTGACCATATACTTGGTCCATTTAGGTTGACTGTTCTGAGCCAATGAAAATTTGGCGCCGCTGCCGGGGAGGTTGTGCGCGTTTTTCTAAACGATTTTGCGTATTAGTGAATCGGGATATACATCCATTGTATATTTACCACCCTTGTTCATATAATCTTCTTATTTTCATATAAAAACAAAATAGTTCACGAAAACATTTTAAACTCAGTTTTCAACGAACACAAAAACACAAAAACATTTTCTTTATCATTTGTATAAAATGTTTTCCAAAAACTACAAAAATATCCATCTTTACCCTCCTACCTTTTTGATTCTTTATCCCTACCCCTCTATACACATTTGATTCTTTCTATGTCTCATCCATACTTTCTTATTTGCCAATGGTGTGGTAATCCTCACAATGGTGGTAATTGCCCCGGTTGTGGCATGGTAGAGTCAGGAAACGGGTCTGTCTATAACCAAGATCCCTATTCTTACCATGACACGACTGATTTATTCCATCAGCTACCTGATGAGGCAAAAAATGAACCACTTTTAGGGGGTCATTTAAGCCCGGAATTGAATTTATTTGATCAAATATTGCCCTAAATCGTTCCTTTTGTGATTTTAGGTACTTTGGGAGTGAAATCTGGAAAATAAGGCATTTTGGACGTTTTTGGAGCATAAAAGTGAAGAAAACGGCAAAGTCTCAATTTTCCAAGCTGGGAACAGTAGGTGACGGCGTCAAGAAGGAATTTCTGACAGCGTCAAGAGTAATTTCCATGACTTTCCATGATGACCCAGTACAGATTTGACGGCGTCACAAGGTAGGGCGTCAAGAGTAAAATGCATGACGGCCTGGAAAATGCTAACACATGACGGCGTCAAAGGTAGATCAAGGCAGTCCGAGAAGTATTTTGGCGGCGAGATGACGGCGTCACAAGATTTGTCTTGACGCCGTCAGACCCTATTTCCTATATATAGTTTTCTAATTTTCACATTAAAAAAACGGGAGAAGTTAAAGAGAAGTTTTGGAGAAACCCTAAGTACGAACTTGATACGAATTTTACAGGTTTTTCAAGGGTTCCAAGCCTTTGATCCCTTTCATGTGTAATTAAGATAAGTATTCTTTCAATTCAATCAATATGTCTATATGTTGGTTGTCTATATCTTGTTCTTGTCTTAATTCCATCATGCTAGGCTAGATCTATCTTGTGTTTGCTTGGATCTAATGAAACCTAGATGTTAATTATGTGTTGATTACTTGTTTATAGTTGTATTGGATGAACGATTTCGATGTTAGGCTTAAGAAAACTGGCAGATCACCAATTGGTAACATGCTTGAACATCTTAAGAAACATGAACTGATGTGCACTAGGTTTTATTGGTTGTATTTACTGCATGAGTAATTTCTAATGATCCCATGTTAGGAGTTTTTAACGGCTCGACATAGGAGTGAAGTAGGCACTCATAGAATTGGGGAAGTAAGTGCGCCACCCCATGAATGGTATTAAGGAATACAATCCGTCATCCATGCAACTATAACAAGTAATTAACGCGTAAAAGATGTCTAGGGAGTAGTGAAATCTAAGTAAACACATTTTCTCCACATATTGCTTACAACTTTAGTATAATTTAGTTTCATTTTCATTTCTAGTATTTTATTTTGATTGCATCTTAGTATTGGGTTAGTTGACTAGCAACTAATTCCGCCCAAATCCTTTAAACCCGAGATTTTAATTTGCTTTCTAAAAAATATAAAAATACAAAAATAATCTTCCATCATCTTTAGAACTAGTAATTAGGTTTTCTAATCCTAGCGACACTATTTCTAGCTGAACGATCAATCCCCTGATACTTGTCACTATACTATACTACAACGATCAGGTACACTGCCTGGTGGGGGTTGTAAGCTTCTCAAGATCCCTTGAGAGGTAAAGCCTGGTGCGATTCCCACGTATCAAGTTTTTGGCGCCGTTGCCGGGGAATAGTTATTGTCTAGGTTAGAATTTCTTTTTATTAGGTCTACTTGCTAGATTCCTTTCTAGTAAGATTTTATTTTTATTTTTAGGTTTCTTTAGTCTATCTTAATTCTTTGTATTTTCGTTCGTAACTCTTCACCGTCCGCCATCATGGCAACCAACGAATTCTCCAACCTTAGGATCACTAGGAGTCGTAGTACCACTAGAGACCTTGTCTTGCCTTATGCAGAACCCGAAAGAGAAATGTGTAGGTTAAGACGAAATCACTCAACTCCTGAACCATCTAGCATTGCTATCGACTTTGATGCACCCCTTTCTAAGGAAAATTCAGAAAATCACATCACAACCCCCAGCTCCCACCCCAACAACGAGATGAGTACCCCGTAACCCCTCCTCCTAAGCTCCTCAAGGACTACTCTTCCCCAACCCCTCGTGGCTTTTCAAATGCCATTGTCTACCCAAACGAACACACCAGTGAGGTCTTACATGCACCCGATGTTTGGCTTGTCCAAAGTGTGTGTAAGTTTCGTGGATTAGATGAGGAAAATCCAATTCAACACATTAAAGACTTCTTGAAAATAGTAGACACCCTCCATACGGATGGGGCTACTAGAGACACGTCCCGATTACGATTCTTCCCTTTCACCCTTTATGAAAAAGCTCAAGAATGGTATGATAAACTTCCTTCTGAATCTATTTTCACCTGGGAGCAACTCATATCCAAGTTCTATGAAAAGTTCTTTCCACCCGGAAAAACCTCAGCGCTTAGAGATAGGATCCTCCGTTTCCGAAAAGGGAGGGATGAACCCTTCCATAAATCGTGGATTAGATTCAAGGATTTAATAAGACAAGTTCCCCATCATGGCATCGAGCTTTGGCTTTTGGTCCAAATCTTCTACGAAAATACCTCCTTAAATGATCGGAACGGAATCAACAACTCTAGAAAAGGTAGGCTAGCCACTCTTAGTGCCGAAGAAGGATGGGACAGAATTGAAGAATATGCTCAAGACCAGGATGACACTTGGGATGAACCTGAGTCGACTGTCAGCATTTCTGAAATCAATTCAGATCGGTTAGGAAAAATTCACAAAAAAATGGATTACATAGCTGGGTCACAGTTACCTAAGCAACTTTCAAATCCCTACTTGATCTGCGACTACTGTGGGGGCCCGCATGAGATAGAGGAATGCAGAGGAGAAGCCACTACTGAACATGCATGTTTGTCAGGAGGTGACATCTATGCTGATCCCTCCCTTTTGCCTTTTTACCAAAATGATGACTACACCCTCTGGGGAAATCTGGTGAAAAAAGGAGAAGGAGAGGAAGGTCCTGAATTCAAAATCAGGAGCACTTTTGAAGATGACCTTGGTCACTTCACTCAAGAAAAGGGCCTACAATTAAACGGTCTCAATGAACTTGTTGACGAGCAGCAGAATGACATTGGAGAGTTTTTTAACAAGCTTAACTCAGCCCTCGATAACCTTGAAAGGCCATCTGTAAGCAAAAAAGACCCCATGCTCGCGATAACCACTCGAGCTGGAACAACAACCAAGGACCCCCCTTACCCAAGCTCGTCCCCCATCTCTCCCGATCCAAACAAGCCTCGTGAGGAGAAGGAGGATGTAGGCAGCGAGACTCCCAACCAATCTCCTTTGACAACCCCTTCCCAATCAACCCACCTAACCAACACGTGAGAATTCCATTCCCATCCCGATTAAAGAACCAGAAAACTGAGAATGATAATAAAAGATTCTTGTCATACCTAAAAGACTCAGTAGTCACCATACCCCTCCTTGATGCTTGCTATCACATGCCGAAGTATAGCGCGTACTTTAAAAAATTACTCGCTAACCGTAAGAAACTCGAGGGTCTGGTGACCTTGGGGGAAGAATGTTCGGTGGTAACCCATCGAGGGCTACCAAAGAAGGTAGACGATCCAGGCAGCTTCACCTTGCCTTGCTCCATAGGATCTCTATCAATAAAGAATGCTCTTGCCGATTTAGGGGCGAGTATCAACCTCATGCCTCACTCTATGTTCCTTAAACTAGGATACTCTAGATTAAAGCCTACCCGTATGAACATCCAACTAGCCGATAGATCAGTCAAGTACCCCGTAGGGATATGCGAGAATGTGCTAGTCAAAGTTGGGAAATTTAAATTCCCGGTCGACTTCGTAATCCTAGATATGGAAGAGGATGACTTGGTACCCATCATCTTAGGGAGACCATTTCTTGCTACCGCTCGTGCTGTCATTGATGTTTATGACGGCAAGTTAACCTTGTGAGTGGGAACCGATAGCACAACCTTCGACATTAAGGACTCCATGGATCTCTCTCTCGAAGCAGCTAACTGGCTCTATTTCATTGGGGAGGTCGATGAACTCACGGATATCATCGACAGCTGTGTTGATGAACAAATCGAGGAAGGCTGGTTATGGGATGAAGGTTTTCTACCTTTGCTAGAGGAGGAAAAGACGGAGGATGTTGGTGCAGTATCCTTCTACCCTAGACAAGAGGCCACGGAGCATCTCGAACTCCGAAAACCCGAAAACAAGCTTAAACCTTCTATTATCGAACCTCTTGAGCTAGAACTTAAGGAACTTCCTAACCATTTGGAGTATGCCTTCCTTCAGGGAGAGGACCAACTGCCGGTAATCATAAACTCTTCCCTCAAACATGAACAAAAAGGTAAACTCTTAGAGGTCCTAAAAAAGTACAAGGGAGTGCTTGCATGGAGTGTAGCCGACATTAAGGGGATTGACTCCACTTTTTGCACACATAAGATTCTCATGGAAGAAGATTATAAACCTTCCGTGCAACCCCAAAGGTGGGTGAACCCCAATATTAAGGAAGTGGTGAAGAAAGAAGTCATCAAACTTCTGGATACAGGATTGATTTACCCAATCTCGGATAGCCCATGGGTCAGTCCTGTACAGGTTGTACCAAAAAAGGGTGGAATGACGGTGGTTAAGAATGACAAGGGTGAGATGGTGCCCCAGAGAACGGTTACTGGATGGCGGGTATGCATTGATTATCGAAAGCTCAATGATGCCACAAGGAAAGATCATTTTCCCTTACCATTCATTGACCAAATGTTAGAGAGATTGTCTGGGCACGAATACTATTGTTTCTTGGATGGATTCTCAGGGTATTTTCAAATTCCCATAGCACCTGAGGACCAAGAAAAGACCACTTTTACTTGCCCTTATGGAACGTTCGCTTACAAAAGAATGCCTTTTGGGCTATGTAATGCCCCCGCCACTTTCCAACGATGCATGACCGCAATCTTTCATGAACTTATGGAAGACAGCATGGAAGTGTTCATGGATGACTTTTCAGTCTTCGGAGACTCCTTCGACCGCTGTCTTGCCAATCTTGAAAAGATGCTTAAACGCTGTGAGGAAACCAACTTGGTGCTAAACTGGGAAAAGTGTCATTTCATGGTGAAAGAAGGGATTGTGTTAGGGCATAAGATCTCAGGGAATGGGATAGAGGTGGACCAAGCTAAAGTTGAAGCTATATCTAAGTTACCATACCCCACGACTGTTAAAGCAATACGCAGCTTCTTGGGGCACGCCGGGTTTTATCGGAGATTCATCAAAGACTTCTCCAAAATAGCTCGGCCAATGACTCAACTGCTCGTAAAGGACGCTCCATTCGATTTCTCCCAAGAGTGCAAGGATGCATTCGATCTCTTGAAAAAGGAGCTCACACAAGCTCTAATCATGATTACACCCAACTGGGAGCTACCGTTTGAAATCATGTGTGACGCTAGCGATTACGCTGTTGGGGCTGTACTGGGCCAACGGCGTGACAAGCTATTCCAACCCATTTACTACGCTAGCAAAACCATGAATCCCGCTCAAGAGAATTACTCCACCACCGAAAAGGAATTATTAGCCGTGGTGTTCGCATTCGATAAATTCCGGCAATATCTTGTCCTTTCAAAGACAGTAGTTTTTATTGATCACTCAGCTCTTATATATCTTTTCACTAAGCAGGATGCTAAGCCACGACTAATTCGGTGGATATTGTTGTTACAAGAATTCGATGTTGAGATTCGTGATAAGAAGGGGGGCAGAAAACCTGACCGCAGATCATTTATCTCGTCTTGGAAACCCCTTAGGTGAGCACGATAGGAGTGAGATTAAGGATTCATTTCCTGATGAACAACTCATGTTAATGACTGATTCGGAGCCTTGGTACGCCGATTTTGCTAATTATCTCGCGAGCAGAATCGTTCCTGAACACCTGATTAGATACGAAAGAAAAAGGTTCTTTTCTCAGTTAAAATACTACTTTTGGGATGAACCATTTTTATTCCGAAGGTGTCCTGACCAGATTATAAGACGTTGTGTTTGGAGAGTGAGGCAGTAAAGATTATGAGGGAATGTCACTCTGGTCCCTCTGGCGGGCATCATGGGATAAACACCACCGCCCGAAAGATTTTCGATGCGGGATTCTATTGGCCCACAATTTTCCATGATGTCAAAGAGATGGTGCAAGCATGCGATCCATGTCAACGGGCCGGAAACATATCACATAGGGATGAAGCACCTCAGAATTTTATACAAGTATGTGAGGTCTTCGATGTTTGGGGAATTGACTTCATGGGGCCCTTTCCATCTTCAGGGGGGAACGAATACATTCTAGTTGCCATAGATTATGTTTCAAAGTAGGTTGAGGCACAAGCCCTTAGGACCAATGATGCCAGAGTAGTTATTCATTTCCTGAAAAAGCTTTTCGCTAGATTCGAGATTCCTAAAGCTCTCATCAGTGATAGGGGGACCCACTTTTGCAATGCACAAATGAAGAAGGTCATGAAGAGGTATGGAGTATCCCATCGGTTCTCCACCGCCTATCATCCACAAACCAATGGCCAGGTGGAAAACACAAATAGAGCTATCAAAAGAATACTTGAAAAAACGGTTAGTCAGAATAGGAAAGACTGGTCATTTAAATTCGACGAAGCCTTGTGGGCATTCCGAACCGCCTACAAAACACCCATTGGAACGACCCCGTTTCGCATGGTGTATGGAAAGGCGTGTCACTTGCCAGTTGAATTAGAACATAAGGCTTATTGGGCACTTAAGGCATGTAACTTAGACTATACAATTGCCGGAACTAATAGATTCTTGCAATTACACGAGCTTGATGAGCTTAGGTTAGAAGCCTATGAGTCTTCCATTACATATAAAGAGAGAGCAAAAAGATGGCATGACCAGAGAATTAAGAAACCCAAAGAATTCTCGGAAGGAGACAAAGTCCTGCTGTACAACTCTCGGTTAAGGTTATTTCCAGGAAAACTGAAGTCTAGATGGTATGGACCATTTACGGTGAGAAGCTCCTCTAAAACTGGGGCCGTTGTGTTATTAGATGATGAAGGTAGGGAATTTACCGTTAACATTCAACGTGTAAAACATTATCAAGAAAATAATAATGAAATGATTGGTGAGGAGGATGTAACATTTGATGATGAGGTCACGTAGTAACCCACGACCTTGAGTGTAGCTACAAGACTCGTAAATAAAGAAAAGCGCTTCTTGGGAGGCAACCCATGTTTTGTGTGATTTTCATTTTTTGTTTGTTTGTTATTTGCTTCCGTATGCATGCTTTATTTTTATTGTTGGTAGATCATGTTTCTCAATTAAAATGTGGAAATACTTTACTTTGTTGTTTTGGCCTAGTCTTAACTCCACCTAAAGGTATTTTTGCAAAAGATAAGTGTAAGGGGAAACCCCAAATATGTTTTTAAGAAACAACTCGATCATGATTCTCCACAATATTAAATGAACATGTGTATTCGTATTTGTTAGAGTCAAATGCTTGTATTGAGTCATAATGAAGTTTTGCAGGATTTTCCAGGAAGTAGGACCAAGTTTTTCCAGAAATTTTCCGGAAACTTAACATAAGAATTTCTGCAGGTTAATCCTGACGGCGTCACGAGTTTACTCTTGACGGCGTCACGGGCATAAAAATCTGGAAATTTTACCGGTTTTGTTTTTCTAACGGAGTCTTATGGTTTTTGTGAATTATTAAGTTTTATAATCTCCAGGAAATCTGCAAACTTCATTCCACAAGCATTATATCTTACTTTGTTTTCTAGGATTTAGTAACTTATATAGGATGCTGCTGATTTTATGCGAGGTTGTCTTGTCTATTTTCTCAGGATTTACAGGTTATGTATGACAAGAAGACGATTTATATTCTGGAAGGGAAGCTTTGATTGTTCATTTTTTTGGAAGAAGATTTAACCTGGCCACCTAATTATCCATACCGAGCGAATCAGGGGAGTATTTGATTTCATTCTTTTTACTTTTTTACTTTTACATTCTTTACTTGAACATTGGGGACAATGTTCATCTTAAGTGTAAGGGGAGGGTAAAATGATGATACCTTACATATGCACTTTCGCTTGAGTTTGCTTTGTTTAATGGTAGGTGTGTAATAAAACTATGAGAAATACTTGTTAGTGTAATTTTAGCGCCAAATTTAAAATTTTTTACAACATTTAGGAGTGAAACTTTAGCCATAGCAAGCGTCTCATGGATAGGAGATTATATGATTAGCACAAAACCGTATATTCAGAAAAATCTTCCACCCAAATATGTGAGGTTTGCCTTTAGATTTGATAGGAAAAGCATTTACTATTAGTGCTTATGAGTGTACCGGTAGCATTTAGATTCTAGAACTTGCGTTAGTGATGCATCCCGAGACCGCTAGTGAGACTACATTCGTGTAGTAGGATTTACTACATGATAAGAGGCATTAGGATCACCCTTGTGTTAAACCCGTATTATAATTTCTTGACCATTTAAGTCATATTACTTGACTACTTAAGTCAATTAATTTTTCCCACACCCTTAGCGTTGTACTCATTTTTAGTACACGAAACCCCTAGTACACCCCTCCGAGCCTATATTTTCGTTTCTTACTTAAAGGAAGAATTTGTTACACCCCACTTAAATGTACAACCAAATCGCCTTAGCCTTCCGTGTATGCACTCATCTTTAGTGCATTATTGTTATTTGTTTAAACCCTAAGTTAACTATCTAATTGATTACATGGTTGCTAAGTCGAGTCATATCCTTGTACATATTGTTTTGGGACGATTGGGACTCATGGGTAAAGTACTTATTTTATGGAGTAATGGGGAAGAACATCATTTATTACCCCCATACGTACGTTAATCTTAAAAGTGCTCCAAGTGTTTTAATTATCTTAATTCGAGTCATTAGATTAGTTTATTGTAAAGTATATAAAAATTCAAGTGTAAGGGGAATATTCATTCCCTATGATGTATTATTTTGGATGGTAGGGTAAGAGTGTATGCAAAAAAAAAAAAAAAAAAAAAAAAAAAAAAAAAATCGAAAAATCAAGAAAAAGAAAAAGAAAAAAAATAGAAAAAGAGAAAAGAGAAAAAAACATACGGACTACCATCCCTTTTTATTCTATGTTCATTTTATGTTTTTGTTATTTTTCATTTATTAGCTTAAGTCGAGTCTAGTCTTGGCTTAGCAACTCCATGTTGTACATGTAATTGACCAAGATTGTTAACTCGCCAACAAAACCGTGTATTTCATATCCCTACACCTAACGTTACAACCCTTTAAAAGACCTCTTTGATAGTTTATCCTAGGTGCTTACGCCATGTGGTGGAGGTTTGATCCTTTCCCAAGCCTATGGTAATCTATTTTGCTATGACAGGTAGTGAGAGATATCTTCCGTTTCCATATTGTAATTTATACTTTATTACACCCGAGAGATGTGAGTATCTAAACACTATTTGTGAGGTGCTTGTGTATGACCTCCGTGCTTGTCTATTGGTCTTTAGTGGAACGATTATTTGTTGTAATTACTTTTATATTAGTGTTAAATGACCCCTAACTTGTATTTTGATTAGAATAAAAGCGCATTTGCTTGAGGACAAGCAAATCTCAAATGAAAGGGTATATGATGAGGCGAAAAATGAACCACTTTTAGGGGGTTATTTAAGCCCGGAATTGAATTTATTTGATCAAATATTGCCCTAAATCGTTCCTTTTGTGATTTTAGGTACTTTGGGAGTGAAATCTGGAAAAGAAGGCATTTTGGACGTTTTTGGAGCATAAAAGTGAAGAAAACGGCAAAGTCTCAATTTTCCAAGCTGGGAACAGTAGGTGACGGCGTCAAGAAGGAATTTCTGACGGCGTCAAGAGTAATTCCAATGACGACCCAGTACAGATTTGACGGCGTCACAAGGTAGGGCGTCAAGAGTAAAATGCATGACGGCCTGGAAAATGCTAACACATGACGACGTCAAAAGTAGATCAAGGCAGTCCGAGAAGTATTTTGGCGGCGAGATGACGGCGTCACAAGATTTGCCTTGACGCCGTCAGACCCTATTTCCTATATATAGTTTTCTAATTTTCACATTAAAAAAAGGGGAGAAGTTAAAGAGAAGTTTTGGAGAAACCCTAAGTACGAACTTGGTACGAATTTTACAGGTTTTTCAAGGGTTCCAAGCCCTTGATCCCTTTCATGTGTAATTAAGATAAGTATTCTTTTAATTCAATCAATATGTCTATGTGTTGGTTGTCTATATCTTGTTCTTGTCTTAATTCCATCATGCTAGGCTAGATCTATCTTGTGTTTGCTTGGATCTAATGAAACCTAGATGTTAATTATGTGTTGATTACTTGTTTATAGTTGTATTGGATGAATGATTTCGATGTTAGGCTTAAGAAAACTGGCAGATCTCCAATTGGTAACATGCTTGAACGTCTTAAGAAACATGAACTGATGTGCACTAGGTTTTATTGGTTATATTTACTGCATGAGTAATTTCTAATGATCCCATGTTAGGAGTTTTTAACGGCTCGACATAGGAGTGAAGTAGGCACTCATAGAATTGGGGAAGTAAGTGCGCCACCCCATGAATGGTATTAAGGAATACAATCCGTCATCCACGCAACTATAACAAGTAATTAACGTGTAAAAGATGTCTAGGGAGTAGTGAAATCTAAGTAAACACATTTTCTCCACATATTGCTCACAACTTTAGTATAATTTAGTTTCATTTTCATTTCTAGTATTTTATTTTGATTGCATCTTAGTATTGGGTTAGTTGACTAGCAACTAATTCCGCCCAAATCCTTCAAACCCGAGATTTTAATTTGCTTTCTAAAAAATATAAAAATACAAAAATAATCTTCCATCATCTTTAGAACTAGTAATTAGGTTTTCTAATCCTAGCGACACTATTCCTAGCTGAACGATCAATCCCCCGGTACTTGTCACTATACTATACTACAACGATCAGGTACACTGCCTGGTGGGGGTTGTAAGCTTCTCAAGATCCCTTGAGAGGTAAACCCTGGTGCGATTCCCACGTATCACTACCACACCATGAGACTCAGCAGTTTTACTGTTGTGAGTACTGTGGTGGTTCACACTACAGTTCTGATTGTCAATCGGGAAACACGCTTGTCTATGAGCAGTTTCCTGATAACGATTACAACTTTAGCACATACGACTCACAGCCACATCAGTTTTACTGTTGTGATTACTGTGGAGGTCCACACTTCAGCTCAGATTGTCAATCGTGGAATCCATATCCTTGTGACAATTTTGACACACCCTATTATGACCAACCTCCACAGTACCAAATGAATCAAGCACTTCTTCCAGAAATGCAAAATATGATGAAAATCGTTGATGAGCTTAAGGGTTTAGTTAAAGACTTTGCCCAAAGACATACTCATCAAAAATCCATGGAAGAATTGCTAGCTGAAGAGCAGGCTGCTAGAATAAATTCCCAAGATGCCTATGAAAAATCTGTTAGGGAATCAATTGCAAAACAAAAAGCAGCCAAATCTAGCTCTAAGTTCCGTTTCATCCCTGATGACAGTGATGATGAAGATACACTTGATATCCTTCAATTTTACAAAGCTTCATCAAGTTCATCAGTGGATATCCCAGCAGTTGAGATTCCATCTCAAACAACTGCTATCACACCCGAGGTTCCCACTCACTCTCTGAACATGGGGGATGAGCATCTTAGCACTGTTCCTGATAAGGAATCAGGCGAATTCATAAAGTCTAGTGTTGAGAACCTTGTCCCGATCCCAGGAGAGTCACAGGGAAGTCTTGAGCATATGTGTGATATTCCTTCCCCTCTTGAGTGTTCAAATGATCATTTTGAGACTTTCTCAGATTTTAATGATGATTGTACATCTCATGGAGACATTGAGTATGAAGAGGCACCACTGCCTCACTCTGATGTTGCCCCTCTTATTGAGGAGTTCACAGATGAATTTACTCACATCAATCCACTTCCATTGGGAAGTGATGATGGTCTCATTAACTCCGAAGCCGAAATTGAAAGTCTCTTAAACCATGATCTGTCACTCAGTTCTTATCCTAGCAGTCCAATAGAGATAGTTAATCTCTTTGTTCCTGAAGCATTCAATACTACTCTCATCAATCCTCTATTTGAATTCGAATCTGAATTCACTATGATTTCTAACAATCCAATCTTTGATGAGGATTGTGATGAGTCTATTCCGGAACATGAGTTCACAGATTTACATCTTGTGAACGATTCTCTTCATGAGGAGTTCTCCGGTGAACTCACTCATTATATCATGACTCCTCTGGAGTATGATAGCCCGGGGGGAGATACACTCAATCTTGAGAATTTGCAAATTCCCACCCTCCCTCCCGGGATGTTTTTGAGCTTAACCCGTGAAATCCAAATTCAGGCTAATGAGCCTGATCTCGAGGAAGAAGATCTTATCATGATTTGCATCATGGTTTTCTTCCTTTTCTTCACCTATAAGGTGACTTCCTCTCTTCTTCACTCCTTCGGGAGTGAGGATACCATCTTTGATCCCGGCATTTTCATTTACCATTATCTTGAGCCGGGTACTTATCTCATCGGTGTGGAACTTTCACGTGCTTCAAATGTTTGTCCAAATGTCTTGAATGAAAGTCCGATGGAGATTGTTTCTTCCACATCATGCTTCCCCAAGGACAAATGAATTCGGGGTCGAGTCAAGCTAGCGACTCTGTAAACAAAAATAGTAGCATGCTTATAGGGTTTTCACCCTCAGTGTGGGGGAGTTACCCCTATTGTGGTTACAAATAAAGTGAAAATACAAAATGGTGTTTCCACATTTAGATTGTAATGTTGCCCTTTTACGTTCAAAGAGTCGGCATAATAGCCGGGACTTTGAATATTGAGGACAATATTCATGCTAACTGTGGGGGGGGGGGGGGGGTATTCTAGCGAATTTTATCACATTTTACTATCTAGTACCCCCGTTTTGGCCAAAATTTCAAAAATTTTTCACTTGTGCTTCAAAATTTTTGTGGTTATCAGTCCGCCATGTCTAAATGACAAAAGGATTGGCTAATCCAGGAGCAAACGGCTCTTGGTAAAGATATATCAAATCCGTTTATGGCTTGCAATTTGCCCAAAATTGTATGGTAAATCAACTCGCCATATCCCATAAAGTGAATGAGTTGGCTAGCCCGCAAGATTATAGCTTGTGGTAAAGGCAGTGGAAAAACCATAATTGGTAATCAGCTCACCAAGATGTTGACTTTGTCCATCAAGAGTTGGCTAGTCCAGAAGCAAACGACTTTTGGTAAAGACTAATCAAATCCGTTGACAGCTGGTGGTTTGCTCAAAATCACATGGTTATCAGGTGGACCATAGTTCTTACTTGAATCGATACATCTGGCTACTCCAGAAGTGATGGCTTTTGGTAAAGAGTTTCAAATCCATTAAGTTTTCAAAACAGTTTATTGCTAGGGACTAACAATAGTTTAGTGTGGGGGATTGATGAGTGCTCAAACACTCATCATTTTTGGTTAAATCTGAACTACAAAACATACAAAAAATCTCAGAAATGCATCAAAATACTGAAAATATTTCAAAATTGTGTTTTATATGTTTTAGATGCAAAATGAGTAAAAACAGATGAAAAACGTACAAAGTTTGCAAAATTGGCAGTTTCAGTCCCCCAACTTTCATAAAATGTCAAAACTAGTCCCTGGTCATTCAAAATATGGAAAATTATCACCAAAGGTCCATTTAAAACCATAAGTTGTCATAATTAGTCCTTTGGTGAAAAATCTCAAAAGTTTTGGAAATTTACAAATTCAGTCCTTGGAGTTTCAATTTTGGCAGATTTGATCCCTGGTGGGATATTTTTGGATGAAAAATCATTTTTAGTCCTTGAAAATTCAAAAATGTTCAATATTGGTCCTTGAATAAAAGTTTTCACAAATTGGCAAAAATGACCCCTAAACTTTGAAATTTGACATTTTTGGTCCCTGGACATTTAAATTTTGGAAAATATCAAATATTGGTCCTTGGGATATTTTAATATGGAAATTTTGGTCCTTATGGTTATTTTGGAATATTGGCAGTCCAGGTCCCTTAACTTTGCAGAATTTACAAAATTGGTCCTTGTGGTGTTTTGCTAATAAACCAAACGGACCTTGTTTTTATTTTTAACCAAACCAAATCCCAACCCCAATCCAATTACACCCCTGATCCATTAAAAAACCACCCCAGCCCACCTTAAGCCCAAAACCCCTACTCCTTTTTGAAATATTACCCTGGTCGTTTGACCATGTCAAACCAACACCCCCACCTCCTTCTTCCCCGATTTCCCTCCCCCTGTTCCCTCTCCAAACCCCACCAATTGCTCACCAAACTCATCTCTTGTCCCCCATACACCCCCCCCTCTTCCATTAATGCACCAACTAACCTCACCAAACCCACTCACAATTGCCAAACCATGTTTTCCCGCCAAAAGAGAATTGAGGGCTAGGATTGTTTTCACTCATCCAAGGGCCAGAAATAGAGGTGGGAAAGAAAGAGAAAGCTTCAAAGTTCTATAAAAGTCAAGGAGAAGGAAAGAAAAGTTAGTAGTTAGTGTAGAATAATTAAGTAGAGTAGTTTTTAAATCGATTTAGTGTAATTCAGTTATTAAGGTTGTAATTTTCAGTTAAAAGCTTGTAATCCACTCTGCTAAGTACTTTGTAACATTTACAACATTTAAATTCAAGTTCTCTTATTATAATTAAGCTTTTTAATTTCAAGTAAAATTTCCAAATTGTTTGTTAAGGTTTTTAAGTTGTTGTTTCCTGTGTGTATAAGCTCAAAACATCTTCTGGATAAGCCCATTAAGTTGTTCCATAGCTTAAGTGAGCCTATCTCATCCTCAATGGCCTAGTTCATTTGCTTCTCATTCCTATGTAAGCTATCTTTTAGATTCTTGAAATCTTCATATTCATTAGTAGTTTCTGTGTTTAATGTGTTTATTTTAGTTAAGTTTAGCTTATTATAGCTTAATGTATGCTTGTGATGTAGTCTTGTATTTTTTAGCTTAAACTTGCACTTCCACTGCCTAGTTTAGTCCTTACCTGCCATATTGTGTTATCTGTGTACTTGTTGAGTTTTCATTGATTTATTGGGCTTAAACACAGTTAAGGAACATAGTTTGATCACTGGTTTGCAATTTAGAGGATTTAATTTGCATTAGGTAGTAGAAACAGTCCAATTAGGGGTGTTTGGCATTGCTGTTTAGTCCATACTCAGGGTGTTTATTGTTGTTGTTTTTGTTTGTATCATGTTGCCTTAGGGTATATTAGGTAAATTAAACAACAAAATCCAAGTCTCATCAGTTGAATAGTCAAAATCAAGTTTTATCTCATCTACTAGTTAACTGTTAAGAACTTAGATCCCAATATCTTACATATCAGTTCATTATTGGTTATCACTGCTTAATTTAGTCTTACAATACCTTATTACAACATTATAAGTCAGTAGTAATCAGTAGAAAGTAACAAAAGTCAACTTTCATCAAAATCTCAAAAAGTCAAATGTTCTAGTTTTCTGAAAAGTCAAAAGTTACAAGAATTGTTCTGAATTTTGTGTGCATGTTCAGGCCTTGAAATTTTTACCATTTGTAGTCTCCCAGCTTGACTTTGGAATCCTACAACTTATATATTTTTGTGATTTTTTCTGAATAAGTTACACTATCCCAAAGTAGGCTGCAGGGGAGGGTATTCCCCTGTCCAGCAGAATAGATCCCCCACACCACCACTTTGGTGGTGGTTTCTGGCCACTACAGTGGTCCCCAATGCCCCAATTTTGGTCCCTTCAACCCCCCTCCAATCCCTCTTCAGGTTTTGACCTTTAGTTTGACCTTAGAACTTGTGGACCCCACCTGGAACCACCCTTAAATCTTGTCCCAATTCTGAGTGGGATGTTTGGTATTTGGGATTAGCTTATCAGCTTATTGGCTTTTCCAAAGGTCCAATCTTGTTTCTTCAAACTTATTTTGGCCCATACAACTTATTTACAGCTTATTTTACCTTTGTGGGTCCCCCTTTGCTGCTCAAACCAGCCTTTGCCCATGACAGTTGACCAAAGTCAACTGTCAAAGCTTTTAAGCTCTCAAGTGCTTATTTTTTATTTCTAAAAAAGTTATTTTCATAAAAGTTATTTGTTTTTAGGTATAAAATAGATTTCTAAAAGAAAAATCCAGAAAATCAAATATTAATTATAAGTGATAATTTCTATTTAATTTTATTTATCTTTTTAATTTTCCTTTTTAGATTTTTGTTAAGAATTTAGCATTTTTATATTTTTCTTAAATTTCTTTTAGGTTAGAGTATTTTTAGTAATTTTATCAGATTTTTATATTATCATTTGGTATTTATTAGATTTAATATTAGTTTTATTAGTAATTAATTAATAATTAAGTTTTAAATAGCTAAATTAGTTTTTATTAAGTAAGACCTAGTTTTTATATTTTTCCTAGCTTTTATGTAATGTAAAATAATTTTAGGAATTTTCTTATAATTTTTACTGTTCATTTTCTATTTTTAATAATTTAAAATAGTTTAATTAGGTAATTAATATTTAATTAGTAATTAATTAATAGAAAAACCACAAAAAGACAAAAATACTTATTTTTAATTTTAAAATTAGTTTTTAGTTATTTTATAATTTTAGTAATTTTATTTTCACTTTTCTAGTATTAAATTAATATTATATTGTATTTAAGTATTTTAAATATTAATAATTAATGTTAATTAGTATTTAATTAATAATAAATAATTACATAGTGTAAAAATTAATTTTCTTTTTCTAAAAATTTTCTTTTAACCTTAGATTTGTAAAAAAAGTCATTTTCACCCCCTGTGGGTTTTCAGATTTCAGTTTTTACTTTTTATTTCGTACGTTCACGTAAATTTAAATTGAACGTACGCGTTTTTAGGTTTTAAACGTTTCTGGTTTTTCCAAACTTACAGTCTTGTTCAAATAGCTTATTTAAGCTATTTCCTTGTAGATTCCTTAGTTCAAATCAATCACAAACCCTTTCTTGTCCAAATTCACCCGATCACAAGCCCGTTTGAATACAATCCACACCTCGTCGGGACATAACGACCCGGGGAAACCCCTATATTACCCGAAAGCATTGGTTTAGGTAGTTTGACCTTGTTGACCATATACTTGGTCCATTTAGGTTGACTGTTCTGAGCCAATCAAAGCACAATATCCAAAAGTTGAAGTTTAGTTCAGTGATGATGACAATGCCTCACTGAACGGTGTTTGATCTCCTTGCCTAAAAGAAATATAGCAAAGATTCTCAAGTTTCTACAAGGTCAAAGGCGGGAACATGATTTACTTTATACAAAGGAATAAAGTAAATCTTCTTAGGAATGACTATCTTTCATAGTTGGTAAGAAAGTACAAACAGTGTCAATAACTGTTCCCTAAAGTAAGACTTTACCTTGTAAATGTTTGGCTACATTTAATTTCACCTACCCATTAGATGCTCAACACGTGTGAAGTAGGAACCCCTTTGTAACCCTAATTCCCTGCTATAAAAGGGAATGTTTGTCATGGAGTAAATGTATCTCTTGCAATTAATGTGAAATACATTCAAGAGCATTTACTCCTCGAACTGAACTACGTAAGCTGAAGCTTCAACAAGTGTTAGTTCATACTTGAACTAAAACTAGGGTTTTATGTTTAAGTCATAGAGGAGATCACCACAATTATCATTCAACTAGGATTACTATTCCACAAGTAATCATTGTTAAATTCTTTGATTCATTAAAATACGAATTTTAAATGTTGAAAATTATATTGTGTTATTTTGTTTAAAACTTAAAAACTCTTTAAAAAGAATAAAATTATTCGCCTAATCTACCCTTGATTAAAAAGGTAACAATTACTATTCCACAAGTAATCATTGTTAAATTCTTTGATTCATTAAAATACGAATTTTAAATGTTGAAAATTATATTGTGTTATTTTCTTTAAAACTTAAAAACTCTTTAAAAAGAATAAAATTATTTGCCTAATCTACCCTTGATTAAAAAGGTAACAACACCCACTATTAAATTAATATTTTATTATTGTTAAATCCTTACTTTTAACGTTTTTCATTTATAACCATAAACTATTTTCTTGTAATGAATACAAATTGAACTCGTAAGTATTGCATCAAGAGTCACACGAGAACTATAGGTTCACAAGTATAATTATTAGTTGCTATATATTATCGCTTTGTGCAGGTATTCGTCTATAATCACTTAATTAGGTAAAACAATAGAACTCTTAAAACCAAAGTGGTTAGATTAAATTTTTGGTTCAAAATCATGTTTAATATGTTGTAATATTCTTTTCTAGCACTTTGCTAGAGTTTTAATCATAAATTACCGTTCACAAAAGAAAGAAAAAAAAAGAGACATAATAAACCTATGAGATCCTTCCCAAACACTAAAAGTATTTCAATGTGGTTGTTCATAGTTCTCTCGAAATCTACAGAAGAAATTGTTGGACCCTTTGAAAGTCTAAATAATGATGAACTAAAAGTAAGAGACACTTTCCATGACAAATTTAGATGTTTAACCTGTTTAGCTTTAAACAAGTACCTGTTAGTGGACTAGTATTTAGTGTTAGTTTAGTTGTATTGGGGGAAGCCCATTTGATCATTGAGCATTATTTATATTGTAATGACACTCATTATTCAATCAATCAAAGATTACACACCTAATGATGCCCCTTCCTACACCTTTCTCGATACCGCTCCAAACCTTATCACTCACCATATTCTCTTATTCCAAATACCACTGGCCCAACCACCACACTAGTTTATAATGGCCCAACACCACTTGTTCAGCTCACCTGCCCAACTCCCATCCCTCATACCACTGACCCACTCTTCGCACATACTACTCCCGGACCAACTCATATCCCTCTTACTACTGGCCCAAACCATATTCCACATACCACCGCCCCAACCAACACACTGATTACAATCCAACCCACCTATTACTTTATGTAGATGATATTTTGTTGGCAGTTTCTTCTATAGCATTTTTATAGAGGATTATAGCCTCTTTACATCAGGAGTTTTCTATGACTGATCTAGGTTCGCTGAACTATTTTCTAGACATCTCTATCACCCGCAACACCAAGGGAATATTTCTTTGCCATAAAAGTATGGAGTGGAGGTTCTTGATCTCACTGGTATGCGCAATTGTCATTCCTGTTGGACCTCTTTGATACGGAGTCTAAGTTTGGGGCTGATGGCACTCCGGTTTTTTATCCGACCCTTTACAGGAGCCTTGCAGGAGCTTTACAGTATCTCACCTTCACTAGACTTGATTTGTCTTATGCGGTTTAACAGGTTTGTCTATATATGTATGATCCTCGGGAGCCTCATCTTGCTGCTCTTAAGAGGATCTTACGTTATGTTTGCGACGCTTATGATTATGGTCTTAAATTGTATTCTTTATCGACATCTTCTATGATCGCCTATTCGGATGCTAATTGAGCAGGCTGCCCAACTACTCATCGTTGTACTTCAGGTTATTGTGTTTTCCTTGACAACAATTTATTATCTTATTCATCTAAGAGGCAGTACACTTTTTCTCGTTTTAGAGCTGAGGCGGAGCACCGTGGTGTTGCTAATGTAGTGGTTGAGACGTCCTGGTTGTAGAATCTTCTTCAACTGCTTCACTCTCCTATACATTCTGCCACTATTGTTTACTGTGATAATGTCAGTGCGGTTTAGTTATCTTCCAATCTCGTGTAGCATCAACGCAAGAAGCATATCGAGATTGACATTCACTTTATTCGGGATTAGGTTGCTACAGGACAGGTTCGCATTTTGCATGTTTCTTCACGCTATTAGTATGCCAATATTTTCATTAAGGGACTTCCATCTGCCTTGTTTGATGAATTTTGAACTAGTTTGAGCGTTCTGCGTCCTCCCACTCTAATTGCTGGGGGCTGTTAGTGGATTAGTATTTAGTGTTAGCTTAGTTGTATTGGGCCAAACCCATTTGATCATTGGGCATTGTTTATATTGTATTGACACTCATCATTCAATCAATCAGAGATTACACAATTTTACAGCACCTAGTTGATAAAACATGCAGTTTAACAAAAATACTCAAGAAATAATATCAAGCTTTAATTCCTATTATCAATAAAGAAGTATAAGGATTTGTGCGGAATATAGTATCCTAAACTAACCCTAGTTGAAAGATAAAGTTTTTTTTTTTTTTTTTTTTTTTTTTTTTTTTTTTTTTTTTTTTTTAATATAAACCAAAGTTAATGTTTAAGGATGAAATTTAATCTCTTTGAAAGGGTTGAGTGACTAGTTCAAAGAGGAGTAAATGCTCTTGATGATTGAGTAATTTTAATGCAAAAGAGCAATTACTCATTTGAAACATTCTCTTTTATAGTCATGCTCAACGGTCGGGTATTCCGGACTTGTCAATCATTTAATAGTGTAGTACACTTATATTAAATGGTTATATTTTTCAAATGTGTCTACTCATTCTTTGATTAACAATGTTGATAATTGTTCTCACATTTATACCGACTCTTTTACTTTGTTTGACTTTATTTGATAAGTGCTTTTCACTTATCTTTTTAAAAAAGTTTTTGCCTAAATATCTTTAGACACTCTAAGATTTCTCAAAGTATCTAGTTTCTGAATGTTAATGTATATTGAGGAGAACAAAAGAAGTCAGTGAATTATTGTCTGTAGTCACTCACTCCATCTTAGATCTGACATTCACTCAATTTGTTGCCCAGTTTGTGACGAATATCTAGAAAAGGAAGAATACTTTTTTTTTTTTTTTTTTTTTTTTTTTTTTTTTTTTTTTTTTTTTGGGTAAAAGGTCAACGACCCGGTAAATATATTACTCCAAAAAACATTTAAGAACAACGGATATGAGTGAATCCCATATCTCAGCCCGTTACATAGGCGAAAAGCTTACATAACAAGATACTTCCTATTTTCTAGACAAGAAAACAAAACCATTTAAAGACTCGGACAAAAATATAAACTACTTCCTACGACCTTGGAGATTAAAGCCATAAATGGCATTAAGAGCATCCAATTCCCCTGGAAGATCATAAATTTGCTTCGAGTAATCATCATAGTCATCAAATTCATCTTCACGCTCATGACCTCCACCAAAAAGATTTGCTGATTCGTCGAACGTGTTAAGAACCTCATCCTCATCACTATCAGAAACCACAACATCACCCACCTTGGAAAATGGGTTAGCCCTCTTAGTGACAGAGGCAGACGGAATAGGATGACCTTCATCATCCACAAGAGTAGCTTTACCATCGATAAGTAGCTTTTCAAGCTTACTAATTTTCTCAACTATAGGAGTAGAACCAACTTCCTTAGTTCCTATTGAATCACTCACAAGCGGTTCTTGTGATGTAGTACCAGTCTTAACCGACTCATCCTCATTAACTTCCATTGTACGGCCAACATCCACATCCATGTTGGTGTCATAAGTAGGAATACCAAACGCATCCGTATCATCCATATTAAGAGCATCAAATTGGTTAGATGTTGAGATCGTTGTTCCACTAGAACTAGCCACATCAGAAGTCTTCTTCTTAGTGCCACCAACATTCTTAGGTTCAGGAGGAGTATTTTTGGGTTGATACTGAAACTGCTTACCCACAACAGGTTTAGTAAACCCTCCTTTACCCGGAATTGTAGGACCACCTTGTTTTCCTTTCTTCCTGTTATTGACAGTCTTGAAACTATCATTAACAGGCTTAGTTGGCTGAACAGGAGGTATAACAACTTTAGGATAGTCAGTCAGAGTATGACCAAATATCTTACACTTGTCACAACAAGGTGGTTGCCACTCGTATTCAACCCGTACCTTCTCAATAGTCGAACCCGAACCATCAAGTAACGATATCTCAACAGTGAGGCTGTCCCGAAGCACCTCATCCGACTTCACTTCTATCATGCATCTAGCAAAACTACTACGGCCCCACGATTCCTTGCACATTTGGCTTGTAAACGCATCTAATCTTTTGGGCGTACCAATCAGTGTGGCAAGAAGACCGAGGCCATCATCAGAAAACATTGCAAGGGGGACATCATGGAATTTAACCTACACAGGAATGTTAGTCAGATCCTTTTTAAGTAGATTAGTGTTCAAAGTCCATGGTTTAAGAATAATAGGAACATTTCTGATCAACCAAGGACCGTTTTCAAGCACATCATCAACACCTTTCTTCGAATTTAACTTAAAGAAGAAGAACCCCTTTGCATTCATCATTACCTTTTGCACACCAAACTTAGCCCATGCATTGCGGACATAGTAATCAACAACAGGAAAAGCAAGGCGTTGGCCAAGGAAATAACCATAGAGAGTATTCTCAAACCTCGTGTTTACCTCTTCCACTACTTTCAATGGAACTGAAAGGTCAACATCATCCTTCTTTTTGCTACATTCCAACCTCCGAAAATTAGACACGTGTTTCTGAGGTTCATTAGAAGTAGCACCTGCGTAAGAAACCGACTTCACTCCAGTACCACTAGTAGTATCATCCTTAGAAGCATCAGGACCAGAAGCTGTCGAATTAGAATTTTGCCCAATACCACGCGAATTGTGCAAATCAGAAGAGGAAGCCTTATTAGCAACAATCTCACGTTGAATATTATTCATGGCTTCATCAAAATTATTATGCGCATTAGATAACAAGTGTTTCACAGTTTCAGCACTTGTAACCGGCTCCAAGTCGTCACCATGTGATGTATCTTTCGTAAGTGGAATCGGCTCCACTTTCTGAATACCATACATAGAACAATCAGGTGAATCGTCCACATTCAAACTCTCTTGACTAGGCTTCTCTTGACTAGGACACCCTACGTTATTATACAAATCAGAACCAAGAGCAGTGTAAGTAATCCTCATCCCATTCACATCATCCACCACGGTTCCGTCATGATCAATACCAGATTTAGGGTCAATAGAAACCCTAACATCCTTACGTATAGGGATTCGAGCAGAAGAACCCTCATCAATACCTTTCAATCTCTTCGTACAATCAGCCAAACCCTCAACATCAACGTTAACATTCTTAGAATTCAAAAAACCCTTATTCATCTCTCACAACGACTAACACAATAATCACCAGCAAGCATGCAATACAAAATAAAAAGATAAAACCCTAATCGCAAAGATTAGGGTTTATAGCAAATAGCACCGGAAAACTAACCTCCCACCATAATTATTGTCGATCAATAACAATCGATTAACAACAATAGCAGGAAGAAAATCAGTAGGACCCCCACGATCTAACAATAACAAACCAAAAGTCAAATATTATATGTAGTACCCCACGATCTAACAAACCAAAAGTGATTAGACAATTAAAGAATCCACCGACCCACTATAGAGTTTAGGGTCGATGTAGGTTTCTTGGATCGATAAGTTAGGGAATCGGTTTCTCCTTTTTCGCCAGAGAGAATAAAAAACGGAAGAATACTTGTTTGTTTAAATACATTGTTGCAAAAAATAAATACATGGTTGGAGGTTCTCAAATGGTGGAATGTTAACAACATACAAATAAACAACCTCAGTGACGTTTTCAACCTTGCTAACCATACTCAGCTCTCTACACAACACTATACCTCATATGATATGGTTGTTGAACCCACGTTATGGGTACTTTGGCGGTTCCAAAGAAATGATGTCATCTTTAAGATTAAAAGACAGAAGAAAGAACTTAATTACTCTAAATGACATCAAACTTTACACCTTTACTTGGGTTTACAATAGATATAGGAAATCCTCTTTTGATTTGTTTGAGTGGTCTAGTAACCCATGTAAACCCGTCACATGTACTTCGTAATTTTCCATATCTTCTTGCTTTGGTTTCTAATATAATTTTCTTTGAAAAGAAAAAATATATATCGATTAAAAAGTTGATGAACTAAATGAATCAATCTAGCTATAAGTACCATTTGGTTGAACTTCAGGAATCGTCAATAAAGTAATCAACTTTTTGGGTTCAAATCTTGATAAACTAAATCTTGGGGGCCTTCCGGTTTATGTCATTGAGCATATTTTATCGATAGATTCCTTCAACGTGTTGAAAAGTATTAAACGTCATTAAATTAAACTCTAACTTCATGGGTAGCACATTGTGTGACCTGCTATGCTGCTACAACAAGTCAATACATATACATCAAATGAATGCGACCAAGCTATGAAAGTGAAATGAGCATTAGTAGTATATATCAAATATTAAGCAACCATTTGACCAATATTATCCTATACTCCCACTATAAGCAAGTTGTCACTCTCTCTTATCCTAACTTCTGAATTATTGAACTCTATAGCTATCTAAGAAACTCATAATGGAGACCTCTGTCACACGTGAAATGGGATGACCACACGTTAAGTCCCATTACAGGGAGGGAAAGACCACGAGTGTAGCTGATGAAGAGGGTGCAACAGGTGGAGGTGACCACGGGGTGAATTTGAAGACGTGATGGCGTACCTTGTGTGCAAGTGAGTTGTAAGGTATGGTGTGAGCTAGTGAAGAAATTTACTAACACAACTAGTTTTACAACTATTGTATCAAATAGTACGTCTTACAACTAACATATTAATGAATCCATGTAAATGCATACATTCTAAAATCTCAAACACATCATATATGATGTATTATTATAATCATAAATGTAGAAACTCACGATATTGAACTACAATATTTTTATTTTTCCTTGCAAAATATTTGGTCCTGTATGAACTAAAACAGAAAAGGTAATTAGGAGAATGCAATGAATTTAATTGAAAAGAAATAAAATAACAAACTATTAAGAATGGTAAGATATTAATGCAGAAAGAAAACAAAATCATAAGGAAATAATGACAGAAACAAAAAAACAAAAGCAGAAAGAAAGTATGCATGGCATATTAGCAACGTCGATTGATTGATACGTATATAATACTGCATGCCAGGTCACTTGAATAAAAGGTGCATGTCTACCTTTATCTAGAAAAATATATTAGATAATTAAAAGCTGCATGCTCCACCTCCCTATGTTATACAGTAGTGGTTGTTGATACTTAATTACATCACTTGTCACTTGCTTATTTAATTTTAGCTTAGGTTTTATAAAATTCAAATAGAATCTTATGGGTAGAAAGTACGTAACTAGCTTGTCCAGACTCCAGATAAACCTTTTATAAAAAGAAAAAACTTCTCCCCTATTGGCGATTGGCGATTTTCTCTCAAACACTAAATCGACTTTTACGAACCTGATCTTCTAACCTTTATCATGCATCTATCTTGCTATAGATTATGATTGGCATTCGTGTTTAATCCTATATCGTCTTGATTCTTTGGTTTGCTGAAGTTTAGTATCTAGGGTTTCTAATCGTTTTATAAGAGGTTCTTTTTTTTTCATTCGTCTTTTAGGGTTCTACTTACTATATTAACCAATCTATTCATTTCGGTGTTTTGATTACGTGTTGTTTGTGAGGAAAGACAATTTCATATTGATGACGTATAGTCTATATTTGGGCTACGAGACCAAATGATAAACATCACTAAGGCCCAAATCCACCATGAGTGGGCTATTATAACTTGGGCCGCATTGTTAACGGGATTGGGCTCACGTAGACCCAAGCCCAACCAAACTATTTTTTGTCTAGATAAGGATCTTCTATCTATGGATAAGGATCCTTGGGCCGGATAAGCACCATGCGTGCGAAACGTAAGGAGTACGAAACCTACAAGGATTCTGCGCCTATATAAGGAATGACATAATTCTCATTAAATGTACGATTCACAAACCCTAAAACTCTTTACGAGAACCCTAAAACCGATTACTTACTCTCACGCCGGAGGATAATCGTGGGAGACAATCCCACAATAAGCCTAACGGTGTTTGTTTATTTTCTTAGTACGCAGGTTTCAAGCATTAAGAGCGAATTAGTACGAGAGCAAGAGCCCAAACTAGGAACGCCCAACTTTTGTATCAACAAGTGGCGCCATCCGTGGGACCAACACTAAGAACTAAGGAACTAGAATGACGAAGAATAAAAATTCAAGGCAGCGGACTCCGCAGTTGGAAAAAACACGTGACTCCCAGAGGAAGAATCAAAAAGATTCGACCCCTAGGCAGGCTTTTGGGACAACCAGTGCGCCTGGTCACCAAGAAACGGGACCAACCCTACCTCTCCCAGCGGTAGAATTGCCTGTAAGGACTACCCAAGCCACCACCGTAGTCCCGAGCGTTGAAGAACTCCAGCGCACCCTCTTCAATACTCCCCACCAAACGGCACCTATAGTGGACAACACTGTGCCGCCTGGCGCACCTAACTGAGATAGGGTGCCCAACACTGAGGCAGATATTCTTGCAGCGAATGAGGACGCACCTGACTTAACGTTGAGTAATTTTGTATCCCAAAATTACGAAACTCTAACCACCCTCATGCAAGAAGAAGCGAGGAGAAGGTCGAGTACGAGCCTGCAAGCCCGACTCAACTTTGGTCCTGAACGCGAAGTATCACCACCGCGCCACCTACGAGGAAGACGCGAAAATAATGAAAGACGCACCACTATCCATGATAGGCTGGGTACGACATCTGACTCACAATATTCATAGGAATATGAAGACGGCGAGAGGCGCACTAATGTTCATTCCAGACTTGATAGTCGAGGGATACAAGACAGATTAGGACCTCAACATTCACCAATCGAAGGTTCCTCCAGGTCCGGGAGCAAAAAAGTTCACGACAGATTAGGGAGAAGAATATCCCCAAGTGAAAGCCCCTCAAGCTCTTCCTCTGAAGGAAGCCGGCGCAAGCGCCGCAAAAGAGATTACTCTTCCTCCAACGACTCCTCGGACAACAAGGATAAGGAAACAGGACACTGGAAGTCTAGAGGAAGACGTCGCGAAGAAGAAGATGAAGACATGTCTCTTCCGTGGCGTCGGCAGAAAGTTGATGCATTTACACGACGCATCAGCGATTACGCCGATCATAAGAGAAGGCGCATGCCCACTAATGTTAAAACATATGATGGAATAGGTGATCCGGATGACCACCTAAAAATTTTTGAATCAGCTGCTACTATCGAAAATTGGCCACAACCTGTATGGTGCCATATGTTTAACTCCACCTTAGTAGGGAATGCGCGCACGTGGTTTAGCAAGCTTCCACGAAGGAGCATTGGCGGGTTTGAAGAATTGCGAAAAGCATTCCGTTTAAACTTCACCCAAAGAAAGAAGTGCGCTAAGAACCCCGTTGAACTAGCCAGAGTAAAACAGCGCCAACGGGAATCAACCAGTGCCTATATGGAACGCTTCAAAGATGAGTGTATACATGTCAAAGCGTGTCCCGAAGTCCTAAAAATTTCAGGGTTCATGAATGGGATTAATAACCCAGAACTCATCCGGAAGCTAAATGACAAGGTTCCCCAAACCTTCGATGAGCTAATGAAGCGCACAAGATCCTTCATACAAGGAGAAGCAGCTGCTGCGGACAGTAAAAAATGCTACTTAAATTATAGGCAACAAGAACAGCCCAGGAGACAATCCAATGATCAGAATAGCAACCGCAGCAAGAATTATCACAGTGGACGAGATAATGACAAGTATACCCCTCTCACAAAGACTCCGAGGGAAATATTTGTAACAGAAGGTGCAAACTTCCCAAAGCCTCCGCCAATGCGTACCGCAGAGGATAAGCGCATAGGGAATGGATACTGCGAATATCATGGCCAAAAGGGCCATACAACCAACGAGTGTGTCCAGCTACGACAACTGATTGAAAAATTAGTAAGGGAGGGTAGAATGGATCACCTCGTAAAAAACATTAAAGAAGGGAAGGACAAGCAAATGAATGGAGGCAAGAAAGAACCTCCTAAAGATAAAGCGGACATCATCTACATGATACAGTCATGGCAACGCAAGACAAAACAAAAATTCAGTCAAAAGTTCTCTCCAGAAAAGGAGATATCCTTCCCCACTCTAGCTGCGGACAACGCAGTAGTAGAGCCACTAACTATTGAAATACATACTGGGGGACACGAGATCCGCCGCATGTATATCGATGGGGGGGGGGGGGGGCATCCACAGACATCCTATATGATCATTGCTTCAAAAGGCTACGACCTGAGATACAAAGTCAATTGATACCAGCCACAACGTCGCTGACTGGATTCACAGGAGAAAAGATTTGGCCTATGGGGTAATTACGCTTACTCGTAGTTGTGGGCGATGAACAACACTCAACAGCAACGTGGATAAATTTCATGGTAATCAAGTCTCCCTCACCATACAACGGCATCATTGGGAGACCTGGAATATCATCCATGTGTGTTGTACCATCCACAGCACATGGGATGCTCAAATTTCTGGTGGAAGGAGGAATTGTCACCCTCTACAACACCACAGTACCACCCAAAGAATGCAACGCAGTAACCAGTGAGGTGGAGAATATTCCAGAACAGCGCGCAGAAAAAACACCAAACTTAAAGGTCGCTATTCATCCCGATTACCTAGATCAACAAATATCGATTGGGGGATCTTTATTTGATAAAGGTAAAGCAGCTGTGTGCGCACTCTTGCAAAAGAACCTGAATATCTTTGCGTGGGAACCAAAGCACATGATTGGAGTGCCACGCTCTATCACGGAGCATAAGCTACAAATCCGACAAGGATATCCCCCAATACGACAGAAGAAGCGCGGCCAGGCACCAGATCGCGCAAAAGCTATTCTGGAAGAAGTACATAAACTTGTAGACGCAGGCATTATGCGCGAAGTATACTATCACGACTGGCTCTCTAATCCAGTGATGGTAAAGAAGAGTGATGGCGGTTGGAGGATGTGCGTGGACTTCACAGACCTCAACAAGACATGCCCACAGGACTGCTATCCACTGCCGGAGATAGACTGGAAAGTAGAATCCCTGTGCGGATATCCTTTCAAGTGCTTCCTAGATGCATACAAAGGATACCATCAAATCCAGATGGCAGTGGAGGACGAAGAAAAAACAGCTTTCCACACAAGTCAAGGGGTCTATTGCTACACGAAAATGCCTTTTGGCCTAAAAAACGCAGGCGCAACATACCAGCGATTGGTGGACACGGCTTTTGAAAAACAAGTAGGTCGAAACTTGGAAGTCTACGTTGACGACCTTGTCATCAAAAGCCACACAGAGGATGAATTGGTGCGCGACATCGAGGAAATGTTCAAAACATTGGGAAAAATAAACATGAAGTTAAATCCCAAGAAGTGCACCTTTGGCGCGACAGAAGGCATGTTCCTTGGGTACTTAATAGAACCAGATGGAATCAAGCCTTGACCAGAAAAAACAAAAGTTGTTATCGATCTCCCCTCACCGCGCACACTAAAAGAAGTCCAGTCATTAAACGGAAAGCTAGCTGGGCTAAACCATTTCTTATCTAAGTCAGCAGACAAATCACTCCCTCTCTTTAAAACACTCATGAAGTGCACCAAAAAGGGAGACTTCCGTTGGACTGAGGAAGCAGAAGAAGCTTTCCAACAACTAAAACAACATCTGGCATCACTCCCCAAACTTGTCGCACCGCGACCAGGGGAAGAGTTAATCATGTACTTATCTGCAACCCACGGAGCAGTTAGCGCAATACTATTGACAGATAGAAACTCCGTCCAGACACCCATATACTTTGTAAGCAAAGCAATGAAGAAGACAGAGACTAACTACAGCGCCATGGAAAAGCTGGTCTTAGCTCTAGTATTCGCAGCTAAAAGACTGCGCAGATACTTTCAAGCGCACCCAATAGCTGTGATCACGGACCAGCCAATCAAACAAGTTATCTCTAAACCTGACGCATCAGGACGGCTACGAAAGTGGAGTGTGTTGTTGAGCGAGTATAACATCTCGCATAGACCACGCACTGCAATCAAGGGGCAAATATTAGCCGACTTTATTGTTGAAAAGCCAGATACCGATAGTCCAACTTCAACAAACAAAACAGATCTACAGGAACCATGGATTCTGTTCACAGATGGATCCTCATGCGTGGATGGATCAGGCGCAGGCCTTATCCTTACTAATCCAGAAGGAATGGAGTTCACCTACGCGTTGCGTTTCGAATTCACAGCCACAAACAATGAGGCAGAATACGAAGCCCTACTCACTGGACTGCGTATTGCAATTCAAATGGGTGTACGCAACCTAGAGGCAAACGTGGATTCCAGGCTAGTAGCTAACCATGTGTTAGGTGAGTATGAAGCCAAGGATGAACACATGATCCAATACCTGGAAAAAACCAAGTCCGTGATTCAGAACTTTGATAGGTTCACATTCAAACAAGTACCTAGAGGGGACAACAGGAAAGCTGACGCGCTTAGCAAGATTGCATCTACAAGCTTTGCGCACCTATCAAAACAGGTATTGGTAGAAACTCTAAAAAACAAATCAATCTTGGAGATGGAAGTATCCACGGTGATAGAAGAACAGGATCCCACGTGGATGACACCTATCATTGAATTCATTAGCAAAGGAATCTTACCACAAGATCTTAAGGACGCTCGAAGAGTGCGGCGCACAGCGCAACGATTTGAACTACGGGATAGCATCCTATATCGACGTTCTTTCTTACAACCTTGGCTCCGATGTGTTTGACCTCTCCAAGAAGATTATGTACTCCGAGAAATCCACGCTGGATCATGTAGCATGCACTCAGGACCACAGTCTGTTGTGGCGCGCGCTCTACGGTCAGGATATTATTGGCCCACTATGCACCGCGATGCGCGAGATATGATAAAAAAATGTAGCAATTGCCAAGTACACAGGCCAATTCCGCGCCAACCACAACAAGAGTTAACCCCAATCACCTCACCATGGTCATTCTATAAATGGGGCATTGACATCGCAGGCCCTTTCCCAGTTGCAGTGGGAGGGCTAAAATTCCTCATCGTAGCCATAGACTACTTTACAAAGTGGATTGAGGCAAAGGCAGTGGTGAGTATCATTGGCAACCAGGTAAAACGCTTCGTATGGGATAATATTGTGTGCCTTCGGACTACCTGGAGAAATCATATCAGACAATGGGAAACAATTCTGCGACAACCCATTTAAAGATTGGTGCGCGCAATTAAACATTACACAACACTTTGCTTCAGTGAAACACCCACAAACCAACGGCTTGGTTGAACGCGCAAATCACAGTTTAGGTGAAGGGATAAAAGCACGCCTTGACAGATGATGCGTGGGAATCGCACCTTGCTTTACCTCTCGAGGGATCTCGAGAAGCTTACAACCCCCACCAGGCAGTGTACCTGATCGTTGTAGTATAATATAGTGACAAGTACCGGGGGATTGATCGTTCAGCTTAGGAATAGTGTCGCTAGGATTAGAAAGCCTAATATACTAGTTCTAAATGTGAGGGATGATTATTTTTGTCTTTTTATATTTTTATGAAAGCAAGTAAAATCTCGGGTTTTGAAGGAGTGGGCGGAATTAGTTGCTATTCAACTAACCCAAAGCTAAGATGCAATCAAAATAAAATAATAAAAATGAAATTAAACTAATTATACTAAGGTTGTGAGCAGTAATTGGAGAAAATGTGTTTACTTAGACTTCATTACTCCCTAGATATCTTTTACACGTTAATTACTTGTTATACTTGTATGGATGACGGATCGTATTCCTTAATACCATTCATGAGGTGGCATACATAACTCCCCAATTCTATGAGCTCTTATCTCCTCCTACACCATGACCCAGCACAACTATAGGGATTGTAAACAGTGGCTCATGCATTAAATACAACCAATAAAGACCTAGTACGCCTCGGTTCATGTTTCTTAAGACGTTCAAGCATGTTACCATTTGGAGATCTGCCAGTTTTCTTAAGCCTAACATATAAAATCATTCATCCAAGAACAAGAATAAACAAGTAATCAACACATAATCAATATCTAGGTTTCATTAGATCTAAGCAAACACAAGAGAGATCTAGCCTAGCATAATTGAATTGAGACAAGAACAAGATATAAACAACCAACACATAGACATATTGATTGAATTAGAAGAACACTTATCTCAATTACAATGCAAGGTATCAAGGGTTTGGAACCCTTGAAAAACCTATAAAAGAGGCACCAAATTCGTCTTTAGGGTTTCACCAAAACTTCTCTTTTTTTTAATGAAAAAACTAGAAAACTATATATAGGAAAACTGGGCTGACGGCGTCAAGACAAGCATGTGACGCCGTCACCTCGCCGCCAAATACTTTCTCGGACAGCCTTGATCTCCTTATGACGGCCTGTGTGACGCCGTCACCACCTACGGTATTTTATTCTTGCTAGCTGACGCCGTCAGGTGTGACTCTTGACGCGGTCACCTAGTGCTTCCAGCATGGAAAATTGATACTTTGCCGTTTTCTTCACTTTTATGCTCCAAAAACGTCCAAAATGACTTCTTTTCCAGAATTCACTCTCCAAGTACCTAAAATCACAAAAGGAACGATTTAGGGCAATATTTGATCAAATAAAGTCGGATTCGGGCTTAAATGACCTCCTAAAAACGGATCATTTTTCGCCTCATCATATACCCTTACACTTGAGATTTGCTTGTCCTTAAGCAAATGAGCTTTTATTCTACTCAAAAGACAAGTTAGGGGTCATTTAACACTAATATAAAAGTAATTACAACAAATAATCGTTCCACTAAAGACCAATAGACAAGCACGGAGGTCATACACAAGCACCTCACAAATAGTGTTTAGATACTCACATCTCTCGGGTGTAATAAAGTAATATAACATTATGGAAATGGAAGATATCTCTCACTACCTGTCATAGCAAAATAGATTACCATAGGCTTGGGAAAGGATCAAACCTCCACCACATGGCGTAAGCACCTAGGATAAACTATCAAAGAGGTCTTTTAAAGGGTTGTAACGTTAGGTATAGGGATATGAATTACACGGTTTTGTTGGATAAAAGAAGTTTTACTGGTGGCGAGTTAACAATCTTGGTTAATTACATGTACAATATGGCGTTGCTAAGCCAAGACTAGACTCGACTTATGCTAATAAATGAAAAATAACAAAAACATAAAATGAACATAGAATAAAAACGGGATGGTAGTCTGTATGTTTTTTTCTCTTTTTCTTTTTCTATATTTTTTTTCTTTTTCTTGATTTTTTCGATTTTTGTTTTTATTATTTTTTTTTATTTTTTATTTATTTTTTTTTTGCATACACTCTTACCCTACCATCCAAAATAATACATCATAGGGGATGAGAGTTCCCCTTACACTTGAATCTTTACATACTTTACATTTAACTATTCTAATGACTCGAATTAAGAAAATCAAAACACTTGGAGCACTTTTAAGATTAACGTACGTATGGGGGTAATAAATGATGTTCTTCCCCATTACTCCATAAAATAAGTACTTACCCATGAGTCCCAATCGTCCCAAAACAATATGTACAAGGATATGACTCGACTTAGCAACCATGTAATCAATTAGAAAGTTAACTGAGGGTTTAACAAATAACAATAATGCACTAAAAATGAGCGCATACACGGAAGGCTAAGGCGATTTGGTTGTACATTTAAGTGGGGTGTAATAAATTCTTCCTTTAAGTAAGATGCTTAAAGTTAGAAATGAAAAGATAGGCTCGGAGGGGTGTACTAGGGGTATCGTGTACCAAAAATGAGTACAACGCTAAGGGTGTGGGAAAATTAGTTGACTTAACTAGCCAAGTAATATGACTTAAATGGTCAAGTAATTATGATACGGGTTTAACACAAGGGTGATCCTAATGCCTCTTATCATGTAGTAAATCCTACCACACGAATGTAGTCTCACTAGCGGTCTCGGGATGCATCACTAACGCAAGTTCTAGAATCTAAATGCTACCGGTACACTCATAAGCACTAATAATGAATGCTTTTCCTATCAAATCTAAAGGGGAACCTCACTTTTTTGGGTGGGAAATTTTTCTGAATATACGGTTATGTGCTAGTCATACAATCTCCTATCCATGAGACGCTTGCTATGGCTAAAGTTTCACTCCTAAATGTTGTAAAAAATTTTAAATTTGGCGCTAAAATTACACTAACAAGTATTTCTCATAGTTTTATTACACATCTACCATTAAACAAAACAAACTCAAGCGAAAGTGCATATGTAAGGTATCATCTTTTTACCCTCCCCTTACACTTAAGATGAACATTGTCCCCAATGTTCAAGTAAAGAATGTAAAAGTGAAAAAGTAAAGAGAATGAAATCAAATACTCCCCTGATTCGCTCGGTATGGATTTTAGGTTGGCCAGGTTAAATCTTCTTCCAAGAAAACGAACAATCAAAGCTTCCCTTCCAGAATATAAATCATCTTCTTGTCAAAAATAACCTGTAAATCCTGACAACAATAGACAAGGCAACCTCGCGTAAAATCGGTGGCATCCTATATAAGTTACTAAATCCTAGAAAACAAAGTAAGATATAATGCTTGTGGAATGAAGTTTGCAGATTTCCTGGAGATTATAAAACTTAATAATTCACAAAAACCATAAGACTCCGTTAGAAAAACAAAACCGGTAAAATTTCCAGATTTAACTCCTGACACCGTCAAGAGTAAACTCTGACGCTGTCAGAATAGACCTGCAGAAATTCTTATGTTAAGTTTCCGGAAAATTTCTGGAAAAACTTGGTCCTACTTCCTGGAAAATCCTGCAAAACTTCATTATGACTCAATACAAGCATTTGACTCTAACAAATACGAATATACATGTTCATTTAATATTGTGGAGAATCATGATCGGTTTGTTTCTTAAAAACATATTTGGGGTTTCCCCTTACACTTATCTTTTGCAAAAATACTTTTAGGTTGGAGTTAAGACTAGGCCAAACAACATAGTAAAGTATTTCCACATTTTAATTGAGAAACATGATCAACCAACAATAAAAATAAAACATGCATACGGAAGCAAATAACAATCAAACAAATAAAATCACACAAAACATAGGTTGCCTCCCAAGAAGCGCTTTTCTTTATTTACGAGTCTTGTAGCTAGACTCAAAGTCATGGGTTATCGTGTATCGCTTATGCTCACATAACCAAGTGTGAGCCATCTAATAGTCGCCTCATCTTTCCTATAATCATCTCCTAACTCTAAGCATCCGCGATAGTATCTTTTATTCTTTTCATGAGTATACTTAAGTCCTCTTTTCTTATCATTCTCACTTAGCATTGCTATAGGCGGATACCTACTACACTTTTCCATGGAAAAATCCTTGAACCTAGGGTGCGTGCGGGGCATTTGATAGACAAATTCTTCATCCCCATCCGAGAATGTAATTAACCCTTCTATGAGTTTTTCATCGAGGTTGGTCAACCGTTTGAAAGGTCTTCCAAACACAACTTGGGTCAATTTATCATCAATAAATTCTCCATAACCATGAACTCAACAAGATAAACCAAACTTCCTACAAACACATGCAGTGGTATTGCCCTAGCTACTATATTTTCCCCTTTGTATTCTAACTCATCTACCATGATTTTATTGTATTCATTACGTGAGATTATGTTCATTGGAAGAGATGAGTTGAGATAGGCGTTAAAGCTCTTAAATCCAATCTTACAAGGGAATTGCATGTTAAATGAACTATCGCACTCGATTCTAGTTCTAGGGTCAACATACCTAAGGGGGTTCATCTCCTCCTCCATTCTATCCTCATTAATCACATCACCGTCATCAAGATCCTTATCGGAGTCTGAATAGTAAAAAGGACTAGCCCTACGATCATCGTCATGATCAGACTCTTCTAGCTCAGAATTATTGCCAAAATGGTGGTTGGGTGAGAGGTTAGGTGGGTTCTCATTTTCTGCTAACGGAAGCGGGGCGGGCATTTGGAACATCCTACGACGGAAAACACGAATAACAGGAATCAAACGATCAATGTTATTGTTATCCATCGAAACAGTTTACGAACAAAGACACAAATAAATAAGATAGACTAAAGAAGACCTAAAAATAAAAATAAAATCTTACTAGAAAGGAATCTAGCAAGTAGACCTAATAAAAAGAAATCCTAACCTAGACAACAACTATTCCCCGGGCTGCGGCGCCAAAAACTTGATGCGTGGGAATCGCACCTTGCTTTACCTCTCGAGGGATCTCGAGAAGCTTACAACCCCCACCAGGCAGTGTACCTGATCGTTGTAGTATAGTATACTGACAAGTACCGGGGGATTGATCGTTCAGCTTAGGAATAGTGTCGCTAGGATTAGAAAGCCTAATATACTAGTTCTAAAGGTGAGGGATGATTATTTTTGTCTTTTTATATTTTTATGAAAGCAAGTAAAATCTCGGGTTTTGAAGGAGTGGGCGGAATTAGTTGCTATTCAACTAACCCAAAGCTAAGATGCAATCAAAATAAAATAATAAAAATGAAATTAAACTAATTATACTAAGGTTGTGAGCAGTAATTGGAGAAAATGTGTTTACTTAGACTTCATTACTCCCTAGATATCTTTTACACGTTAATTACTTGTTATACTTGTATGGATGACGGATCGTATTCCTTAATACCATTCATGGGGTGGCATACATAACTCCCCAATTCTATGAGCTCTTATCTCCTCCTACACCATGACCCAGCACAACTATAGGGATTGTAAACAGTGGCTCATGCATTAAATACAACCAATAAAGACCTAGTACGCCTCGGTTCATATTTCTTAAGACGTTCAAGCATGTTACCATTTGGAGATCTGCCAGTTTTCTTAAGCCTAACATATAAAATCATTCATCCAAGAACAAGAATAAACAAGTAATCAACACATAATCAATATCTAGGTTTCATTAGATCTAAGCAAACACAAGAGAGATCTAGCCTAGCATAATTGAATTGAGACAAGAACAAGATATAAACAACCAACACATAGACATATTGATTGAATTAGAAGAACACTTATCTCAATTACAATGCAAGGTATCAAGGGTTTGGAACCCTTGAAAAACCTGTAAAAGAGGTACCAAATTCGTCTTTAGGGTTTCACCAAAACTTTTTTTTTTTAATGAAAAAACTAGAAAACTATATATAGGAAAACTGGGCTGACGGCGTCAAGACAAGCATGTGACGCCGTCACCTCGCCGCCAAATACTTCCTCGGACGGCCTTGATCTCCTTATGACGGCCTGTGTGACGCCGTCACCACCTACGGTATTTTATTCTTGGCCTTTTGACGCCGTCACCACCTAGTGCTTCCAGCATGGAAAATTGATACTTTGCCGTTTTCTTCACTTTTATGCTCAAAAAACGTCTAAAATGGCTTCTTTTCCAGAATTCACTCTCCAAGTACCTAAAATCACAAAAGGAACGATTTAGGGCAATATTTGATCAAATAAAGTCGGATTCGGGCTTAAATGACCCCCTAAAAATGGATCATTTTTCGCCTCATCAACAGACACAAAGGAAAGTGGGTGGATGAGTTATCACATGTCTTATGGGCGCATCGCACCACAATCAAAACCAGCATCGGAGACACACCATTCTCCCTTGTCTATGGAACAGAAGCCGTCATACCATCTGAAATAGGAATGCCAACTATACGAACAGCAGAGGTTAACGCCACAACAAATGACGAAGAGCGGCGCATAGACTTGGACTTGCTGGAAGAAAGGCGTGAACGCGCAAATATACGCGAAGCAAAGGCTAAAGCAAAAATGAAGAAGTATTATGATGCAAAAGTCAAACATACTTCCTTCAGGCCAGGAGACTTTGTATACCGCGCTAACAACGCGAGCCATGCAGAAGACACAGGCAAGCTTGGACCCAAATGGGAAGGACCCTATGAAGTCACCGATGCGCTAGGTAATGGTGCATACCTGTTGCACGATATGGAAGGTCACGATCTGGCATGCACTTGGAATATCTGCAATCTCAAAAGATGCTATCTTTAGGAAAGGCTATGGCCCACAAACAGACAACTTTGCACTTTAGTATGTGCCCAATAATTGTTTGTCGTTTGATTTTCTTTTCTTTATTAGGAATTGTTTTTTACTTTTCAAAAACTTGCAAGTATCAATAAAACGTTATAGTTTCTAGCTAACTCCATAACACATTTTACTTTATTGCGTACATTCTTATATGTGTCAATATTGTTATACTATATTTTTGCCTACATGGCGTGCATGCACTAATTAAGACCCACGATGACATAAAGGATGAGTAAACCTACTAACTAACTCGTTGAGTAAGAGGGTTGCAAACCCATCAACATTGGATCACGCATCCTTTCTAAGCGCCTTACCTTCAAGACGTTGAAGTAAGTTTTCCATGCGCATTCCACGAAGGATGCGGAATATCACGTACACTGTACAAGCTTAGCAAATTATACGCCAAGACTCTTGGTCATTTAATAAGACTTTGCAAAAATGATGCAAGTCTATTTTCATGCTTATGATTTATTTTGAGTCACGCACTTAATCTAAACATAGGTTTCAAAAAGAGTATCTTAATTGATCTTTTTACATAAAGGATAACAATTTACGAACGGATACCATAACACGCAAAAGATATAATTTGTTATAATATACAAGTTACGAAGGCCTATACACTATGACGATGCTCAGGACTATCTTCTGGGGCAGAGGAGCTTCCTGCCTCTTGGAGCTTTCTCAAAAGCAACGCATCCTTAGGCGACACGGTCGCTACGCTGACGGCAACCCCATCTGATCTGGTAATATGCGCAGCGCCCACACCGCATAGGATGGCCTGGCCCTTAACACCTTTTTTCTTGGCAGCCTTCTCCGCGTGAAGCTCCAATACCTCCTTAAGTGGAACCTCCTTTTCAAGAACAAAAGGATTCAACATATGGCGCGGCTGTGCAAACACAGGAACTTGCAGCTGTGACTCGTCAGGCTTTAGAAAGTAGTCTGGCTGCGCCTCTGCATCCTCTAAGATATGTCGCCCCATGGTTAACCCCTCCATAATTACCTTTATGGGGTAATCCTGGTCGTGCTCCAGCCGCGCAATATGGGGAAGCTCAAGCAGCTTCATCCCCTCCATAGCCTTCATCAGCTCGTCATAAGCATTGGCATTGTAACCAGGCAACTCAGCAAGCGCCACGCTCAGCACCTTTGCCTCATGGAGCTCCTCCATAGCTTGCGCCCTACCATGCTCCACGGCGCACTGCACCACCTTTCCAAAGGTCTCCAACACCTCTGGAGACTCTAAGGTGCCCATCGCAGCCAGGCGCAAGCCATGACTGATCAACCACCTACACATGAAGGGAAAGGATGCATTAGAAGCAAAGAGATAAATTAATACATACAAGGCAATATTACATAATATACAAAAACCGTACTTGCGTTCAGCTATCGTAGACATAAGATGAGGAAATAATTCCTCATCATATTCTATACTAAGGCCGCACAGTTTCTCCTCCTGCTCCTTCAGCATCTTCTCCATGCGCAGGTGAAACTCGTCAATATGGCCAAAATGCTCGGCCTTTTTCTCCTCCAAATACCTTACCCCCAAGTAAGGTTCGCCCTGAATTGATGCAGCTCCCCACGCGCATGCTGTAACTCCGCCATAATGGTCAACTTCTCATCAGTGACCTTATCAGCATGCGCCTTGACGGACCCTACCTCCGTTTGCGCATCAGCCAACTGCGCACGGAGCAGGGCAATCTCCTCGTCCTTCTGAGCGAGGGTACTGCTCTCCCCAACATACTGCGTCCTTAACTGAGCGACCAGCTCAGTCTGACGCTCAGCAGCAGCAGCTAGCTCCACCAACAGCTGCTACGCAGATAACTCCCCAGCCACCTTCACTCCCTCCTCCACGTTTTCATTCTGAGGAGGGACCGCACTCTCCACAAATGCCGCATCATCCTTTGCAGCATGGTCACTACAACGAATAAAGAAGAAAGTCAGCGCATATTACGACAAGTAATAATAAATATATAAAGAATAAGGAGGAATGAGGAATATCACTTACAAAAGCGGAAAAGCCTTTGCAGTCTCCTTATCCACGCCAGTGGCGGATGTGTCATCCTCTGCGGATGACTCTTCATCCGCGATCAGATGGCACCTCCTCTTTGAAATACCACTGCCACCAGCCTCTCCTTTGCGCTTTAGATTCTGCGCTACCACCTCAGACTCTAGTACCTCCACGCTGTCAGAAGATTCAGCTTGCAACTTCTCCACATGCGCAGGCTCCCCAGTGGGAGCCACACTCTGCACTGGCGTCACAAGCAGAAGGGGCGAATCTTCAGGACCAACTTGCTCCAACACAGTCAGATGCCCAGCAGTCGCATCCAAAACTGGTTGCTCATTCTCCCTCAGAGGGCGCACACCAACTGTTACCTGCTTCGGCTTCTTAAGCTTCACTACGGCAAACAAATCCATCTCTGCGCAACACATAAACAAATAAAAAAACACAGATTAGTTATTAAAAGTGCGCATACAGAAAAACTTACATTATTTGAAGCGAACAATTAAAAGGGATGAACACCAACCCCGGCCGCTCTCATCAATGAAGGTTGGCACCTCTTCAGAACCATGGAAATAGTTGTGACTGAGCCCCATGTGCACCAAAAACTCCTCAGGATAAGGGTTAATGGGGATGCGGTTGGCATCAATCGTATCCGCATCCGCCACACTATAGGAACCGGGTGCGGGGCGCCCATCCCTCGGCAGCGTCTCTTGAGTATAAAACTCAAAAGGCGAAGGAAATACCCTATCATCTACCCAGAAAAACTTTTCCCTCCAATCCCCAAGAGAATCCACCTTCTCCGTATAATACTGAAGGCATCCACCACGCTTCATGAAAGATACGCATCCGTGCGACCACGTTGTGCGGTAAAACGCACCGAATAGGTCAACAGTCGGGTTGATAGCAAGCAACCGACAATTTATTTCAAAATTGGATACCTTCGCCGCACCTATACAGTGCAACTGGGAAATGTGAAGGTGGTAATGGTTGAGCACATTGCTAAAAAATATGGATATGGGTACGTGATTGAGCCCGAACCACCTAACTTATATTGACCAAATAATGGTCAACAAAGTCAAATAGCTTAGGTCAATACTCCGGGTAATATAAGGTATCACCGGGTCGTTAAATCCCGTTGAGGTGTGAAATGTAACTTTAGCGTGCTTTGTGATCGGGTGTTTATTCACAGAAAGGGTTTATGATCAGAATTATTTGAAAATTATAAACAAATATAGCTTAGGAAAGCTACGTGATTGATTACGGGAATTTGGATTACAAGGATTTGAGATAGAACCTAAAAACGTACGTTTTAATAAAAAAAACGTACTCAGACGAACAAAACAAAAAGTACAACTGATGGACGGGAAGGGTTAAAAGTGTAAAATTAATATTGTTACAATCCTAATAATTAAAGAAAATTTTAAGAAAAATAAAAACTATTTTTACACTATTTAATTATTTATTATTAATTAATTACTAATTATCTATTTAATACTAATTAAAACTAATTAGAATTATTAAAAATACTAAAAAGGCTTAGAAAATTAAGAAAATTTTTACAAATCTAATTAACCATTACAGGAATCCTAGAAAATTATAAAAAGTTAATTTTATGTATTTTTAAACTAATTAACTAATTATTAATCTAATTACTTATTAATTTCTAATTAAACTAATTAAATTATAAAAAATAGAAAATGAACAGTAAAAATTCTAGAAAAATTTATAAAAATGTTTTAACTAAATTAAAAGCTAGAAAAATTATAAAAACTAGGTTATACTATGTAAAATCTAATTATGCTATTTAATTGATAATTATTAATTAAAACTAAATTAAACTAGAATTAATTAGAAAAACACTAAAAGACAAAATAAAAATCTGGAAAAATTTATAAAATTATTTTAACCTAAAATAGAATTTCTAAAAATATAAAAGTGATATATTACTTAGAAACAAATTAAAAAAGAAAATTAAATTGATAAATCCTATTAAATAGAAGCTATCACTACTTTTAAAGTTGGTTTTTTGGATTTTTTCTTTTTCTAAACTAATAATAAACTAAAAACAACTGTTTTTAACAAAGACACTTTTGATTTAACCCAAAGAATAAGCACTTGAAGTGCTTATTATACCCACAGTTGACTTTTGTTGACTGTGGAGTATTTTTAGCTCAAATGGGGGAATGTGGGGTCCACACTGATCAAATTTGGTTTCACTGAGTCCAATGAACAATAATAAGCAAGTTTCAAGTAAATGAATGGCCTGAATAAGCCAAAAAGCTCAATTAAGCACTTTGCTTAATGGTGACTGAGGCAGTTATGGGACAAAGTTAAGGGCCAAAAACAGGTGGGGTCCACTGTCCTAGGGGTCAAACAAAGGGTTCAAAATCACTCCCTGGTAGGAGGGGGTTGAGGAGACCCAAAATCAAGGGTTAAGCTCAAGGTTTGAAGCAGTTGTGGTCTTGGGAAACTGACTCAGTGAAAAAAAAATGGTCAAAGTGGACTGAGCAAATAAGCAGTTAAGCTAATGAGCTCAAACAAACTTGAATAAGAACAAAATTTGGACAATCACAATGAAGTCAATATCAACTAAGATCAATGATAACAACAACATCAAGAGTAATCATCAAAATTAACAATATCTATAAGAACAGTTAACAAGAAGAACAAGTAGTAGCAGATAAGCATACACCAAGAATCTCAAATAAATGAAACCAATCCAAACACAAATAAGCAACTCTAGGGAAATTACAATAAAAAAATACCACTGCTGAGATCAAAGCTAAGTTGTGAGCATGGAATTAGCAAACTTAGTTAACTGGTTGCACTTAAAGTAGACAATGGACTAAGAACCAACTTTAAGGAGCAAAATAAGCATGAGAATAAGCTCTGATGAACAAATCAATCTTAGATATGTAAAATCAGCCTACAAAGCTCCTCAAAATATCAATCATCCAGAATTACACTCAATTGGTTCACTAGAATTTGGACTAGGAAAGAAAAATGGTCTGACAAGCTTAGGGTGCAGGGGAGGTGACTTCCCATGCAGGTCAGTTGAGACCCCAAATAAGTTAGCAAAGAAAATTTCTAAAAATCAGATTATGATTGGATTTTGTAGAGTAGCTGGGGTACTTTTAGTACAACAAGTTTCAACTTCTAACTCACTACTCAAAATTCAAGAAAAATCCCACAGTTTTTGGAAAAAAATGAGATATGCAACTTTTGACTTTTCAATGAAACTTGAATTTTTGACTTTGATGAGTTTCAAACTGAATTTAAAGACTCACAATGAAGTTTTAAGCTACAACATGTTTGAATTAAGCTATGGAATCAGTTTACTTAGCAATATGATTGAGCATGAAACAAAGATTCTTCACAGTTAAGTCTTAGAATTGGATTGAAAGCTAATTTTTGACTTTTTCAACTAAAACTACCAATTTTATTACTTGACCTACTGATTTAAACCTACTATGACTTATCCAAACAAAAAGTAACAACAACAACACAGCATAACACCAAGCAATCAGTCAATCCAAACACTACTTAAATCCAACTGTTACACTAATTAATGAAGCAATCTACTTTCAAATTCTAATTTTAAACTCTAACTAGCTCTAATAATTATAAATGAAACTGTTTTAACACTAAACTGCAACAAAGACTACCCTGAACTCAGAATCATAAGTAATGCAAATTTTATACAAAAAAGTGAAACAGCTTACAAAAGATCTCATTCCAGCATGAAAAGGAATGTTTCACTCAGCTTGCCTATCTTTAAGATAGGCAGAGGTCTTCCATTAGCTACCTCAACTTATCCATAGCTCCATAAATGCCCCTCCTTTGACCTGCATTGACTTTTTAGAAATTGTTGCACTTTCTATTCTATTCTGGATTTTATAGTCTCTAACAGCTTTAATAAGCTTTTGGGAGCTTAAGTGAGCCTAAAGAGGTCCATGATATCAGTTCAATCAAGCTTTTAGATTTATTGAAATAAGAATGAATTGCATTAACCAAGATAAGAACTTGAAACTGATTTTATTACTTGAAAAGGATTTAAAGTACAATAAGAGAGATACTACAATGCTTAAAAGCTTCTGATTACACTTAAAATTACTTTTACTAAAAAAACGACATGAAAATATTAACTAAAAATCTAACTAGTCTTCAATGCTCCACTTCTTCTCTTTTATAGCCCCCAATTAGGGTTTTGGGGGCTCTCTGATCTTTTCCCACCTTAATTATGAGCCATTGGATGATAATCTTGCATCTTAGCCGTTGGATGGTTTTTGGCGCCAAAAAGCTAATTTGGATTTTAGCTTCTGAAACCATGCTAAGGAAGTGGTATTTGGGTGGAGTGTATTGGAGAGGTTAGCAGTGATTAGGGGTAATGATGGAGAGGAGAGGGGGAGTAGTGTTGCAGGGTGATGATGGTGAACAGGGAGGTCACGGGGTTGTTTTTATTTGGGGAGGTGGAGTGGTCAACGGTCAAAGGTGGAGTGGTTATTATTTGAAACGGTTTAGGGTGAGTGGGCTGTGTTGTGATGGGCTGAGGAGGTGGAATGGGCTTGGAAATGGAGGGGTGGATTAGATTTTTGGTTTATAATAGAATTTGGATCCGTTTGGTTTTTTTAGCTAATAAACAAGGACCAAAAATGTAATACTCCAAAAGTTGTGGGCTGATTATGGCAAATTCCAAAAGTACTCTCAAGGACCAATTATGCAAAGAACCATATGAACCAAGAACCAAACTTCCATTTTTCAAATTTTCAAAATTTCCCGGGGACTAAAAATGGCATTTTTCAAAGTTAAGGGACCATTCTTGCCATTTTGTGAAAAACTTTTATCCAAGCATCCATTTTGAATATTTTTAAACTTCCAAGGATAAAAATTTGTTTTCTATCCAAAAATATCTCACCAGGGATCAATTCTGCCAAAATCTGAAACTCCAGGGACCTTTTATGCCAATTTTGGATTTTGAGGGGTAAAAGTGTAATTTTCTCAAATTTTTTTTCACCCAAGGACTTATTTTGATAAATTTTTAACTTTTCTTTGCCTTGGGTTGACTTTTCTTTTATTTTAAACTTCCAGGGACTAGTTTTGCCAAATTTTGAAACTTGAGGGACTGAAACTGCCAATTGTGCAAACTTTATTCGTTTTTCATTTGTTTTTAAACATTTTGCATCTAAAACATATAAAACACACTTTTGGGATAAATTGTGTATTTTGATGCGTTTTTGGGTGTTTTTGGATGTTTTGGCAGTCCAGATACGATAAAAATGATGAGTGTTTGAGCACTCATCAGTACGCGCTGGTTCGCATACTCGAAGAAGCTCGTATATAACCCTATCTTCCCCTCAGGGAAATCCGCGATGCACGCATCGGCCTCCGGTACAACCGGATGCACATCAAGAGGAATAAAATAATCCGAGGAGAACTGACGCAGTTCATCCTCGTCTATTTCAGAAGGAAACTCGTGTAATTGGCGGACCATTTTAAAGAAACTAATAAAAGAACACGCTTACGCGGATTACCTAATAAAACAGTTGCTCTTTAAAAACGCTTTGAAGAAATGGTGGAAGTGTGTTTTTTACTGTGTGTTTTCAGTAAAAGGGAGGCGGTATTTATATAGGGTTACCAAAACCCTAGGAAGTGAGCCACGTGGATCCCACCCATGAAAACGTGTGGCTGGAATATGAGAAGGTACATGCACTTTTTCCCATCTTCCAAAGAATACGTGGACACACTCCCCATTTCCCGAGGCATTTTTTGAAATATTTTGGACTAGATACATAGTTCTTAAATATTGGGCGGCAAATTTCTAATTTCCTCCCGCCACGCTTACCGCTGCTCTCACTAGTCTAGCATCCGTGGCTACAAGCCGCGCACACTAGACTGGAGGGACATGATGACGTATAGTCTATATTTGGGCCACGAGCCCAAATGATAAACATCACTAAGGCCCAAATCCACCATGAGCGGTGATGAGTGCTCAAACACTCATCATTTTTGGTCAATCTGAACTGCAAAAACATACAAAAACACTCAATAATGCATCAAAATACTGAAAATATTCCAAAATTGTGTTTTATATGTTTTAGATGCAAAATGAGTAAAAATAGATGAAAAACGTACAAAGTTTGCATAATTGGCAGTTTCAGTCCCCCAACTTTCAACATTTAACAAAATCAGTCCCTGAGCATTAATTTTGAAAGAAAAGTCAATCCAAGTCCTTTACAAATGAAAATTTATCAAAAAGGTTCCTGGGTGAAAAGTTTTGAAAACTTACATATTTGGTCCCTGCACTTTCAATTTTGGCAGTTTTGGTCCTTGAAATTTAAATTTGGAAAATATTCAATAAAGGTCCTTGTAGAATTAAAACATGGCAGGAATAGTCCTTTGAATCAACTTTGGAAATGTGGCAGATTTGGTCCTCCAAAAATTCAGAAAATACAAATTGGTCCTTGGGCTTAATAATACTACAAACTAAATGGAGCCTTTGTTACTTCCAAATCCAATCCAAACCAAAACACTACCCAAGCCCAACATCACCAAAAGCCCACCCCTTCCCTGGTTTAATATCAAACGTGCAGGGTCAAACCAAAAGTCAACCCCCTCCTTTCCTCTTCCCCCCAAAACACCTAGCCCCCAAACCTCTGCCATCTCCAACAATATTGTCTCCCCCCTCCTACCTCAGCGACCCTACTCCAACACTCCAAAAGTCAACCCCATACACTAACAATCCCCCTCCTCCAGGTCATCAATCCATGACCTCAAATGGGCGCCAAAAGCAATCCTAAGGGTGAGATGATTTCTATAACAATTCAACGGCTGAGATTCATTGGAAGGAAGCACAAGACAAGTCCCAAGGCTGTTTATACTCAGAGAAGAAACACAAGCTGAAAAGACCCCTAGTTTTTATTCTTAGTATAAATAGATCATTTTGTAGCCAAAGATGGTAGTAGTTAAGGTAGCAGTAGGTTGTAGTAAGATTTTTAGTAATGTTTTAGTTTAAAAAAGCTCATGTACTCTTTATTTTAAGTCAATACAATTTTAATTTAAGCTTTATTTTTCTGAAAGTTTAATCAGTATATTCTAATTAGTTTTCTTTTACATAACTGCTTATCTAGTATGATTCCTTTGTCTTTTTTTTATTCATCTATGCTTATATGTCATTGATGATTGCTTAGTGGTTAACATAGTTGTGTAGGTTGTAATTTGTTGCCTAACTGTGTTAGTTTGGTTTGTAACTGCTTATGTGCACTTGCTTATGTAGACCACTGTTATGGTTTCCCCCTGCTTATTTAGTTCCATATAGCTTAATTCAACTGCTTCTTTCAAAGACTTGGCTTAAAATTACTGTTTCATTCAAAAGAAATCATTATCAGTCTTCCTTAAGACCTGTTTGGCACTAGCTCAGTTTGTAGGAAATAGTCCCTTTAAGTCTTTAGTTCAGTTTATATAAGCTCTATTTTTCTCTCAAAAGTCATTTAGAAGGCATTTCAATCATATTTATACAGATACATAGCTTATCTCTTGATATTCAAAGTTTCAAAATCTTAAACTGCTTTTCATTCAACTTGTAGGTTATGAATTTTTTATTGCAAGTTTTTGGTACAAGATAGTTTATTTCAAAATCACTTTGAGGTTTGTTTAAGAATAAATAGGTTTCATGGTTAAATTTACCATCTTAAACTCAACTGTGCAACTATTGCATGAGTTAACCCATGTCCAATAGCCCCCAGCAGTATATTTTTTATTTCTTTGTTTCAAGCTCTTAAGCCATTAAAATTTGCACTGATATACCTTGTTAGCTTCTTTACTTAGTAATATTTTTATTTTATTTTTTAGATTTTTGTTTAGCAGCTTTTGATAGCCTTTAAAAGCTCTCCCCAGGCCTGCAGTCCCCTGTGCATCAGTGCTCACTTTGATTTTTGTCCTGCTTATTTTGTTCCTTTTTACTTATCCAAGTGTCCCCTAGATAACTTAGTTTAAGTTCTCTTTAGTTTAGCTTATTAGACCCATTAGAATAGCTTTTCTTTTCATAATAATTCCCTAGTTTCAGCTTCTGAACAGGTCCTGCATCATCTGACTATTTTCTTAGCTTAAACCTGGTTCAAACTACCCAAGATTGCTTGTCTAGGTGTTTTTTCTAGCTTGTCTTGTAATATTTGTTCTTGTTGCAGTTTTAGCTTATCATATAGCAGCTTATTTCAGTCCCTTAGCTTAGTTTAGATGCTGCAGCCCTTGGTCCTTTTTAGCTTATGTTTGCTGCTTATTTATGCCTTAGAACTACTTATTTATGTCCCTTGTAGCAGCAGGCCTATTTGTTTGATTGAGAGTTTGAGTTTATTGATTGTCCCCTGTGCTTATTTACTTGTCCTACTAGCTTCTTTCAGTATTAGTTTATCATATTTTAGGATGGTTGTAGTAGGATTTGGGCTATGAAATTTGTTGCATAAGTTTTTAGTAGTACAAATTTTACTTAGCTGAGCTTGTTTTCGATTTTGGGAGCTATTTGTGGCTTATTCAAGGGATGCAAGACACCCCCTCAAACCTGCACATCAGGATTGCCTGTCTCAAACAGGTCCCTATCTTAACTGCCATACAAGCCCTTAATAAGCTCAAATGCTTCTAAATTTGGTTTGCATGCTCTTTTCCAGTTTACGTCTAAGGTTTCATGATTTTTAGAATTTAGCTTTTAGTTGATCAGCTTATGCACAGGTTTGAAGTTTCCCTTTGGACTGATTGCATAAGCAGTTTGCTTGTTTATTTTTTTTAGCTTTTTGAGTTAGCTTGTTGTTTTACATTGCTTATTATTCTGTCTCATTAGCTCTTCAGTTAGTTCAAGCTCTTTGATAGTTGCTTGCTTTGCTTCCCAGCTTTTGATAAGCTCACAGTTAACCAATGCCCCTGAACCAGTGTTGCAAACCTAACTTCTCTGGGTCCCAAAAGACTTACCAGTGGGTCCCACAGGGTGGTTCTTGGCTCTTTAGATAGACCTTCTAGCTGTCTATCTTGATCCAAGCTCCATTTGAGCTTGAGCTTTCTTGGCCTTGTCTTAATTTGTCCTCAAACTAGCCTGCTAGGCCTGTTTGGTCTGTGGATATTTGGTTTTGCTTATTTGATGATTGCAGCTTATTACTGAGTTTATGTGCATGTTTCAACTTGTTCCTAGTACATTTAACTTATCTATAATTTGTTTTGTCTTTGGTTCTCACCAACTAGCTTCTTTAGTAGCTTTTTTCATCTAGAAAATCCAATTTCACCTCAATAAGCTCACAGTTGAGCTTTTCAGGTTGCACAAAGCTCATTTGTGAGTTTTGGATAAGTTACTTTCACAAAAGTTGGTTAATTATAGATGCTTAATAGGTTTGTAAAAGAAAATCAAAGAAAATCCAACTTTTCTAGAAGTGATAGCTTCTATTTAAGCTCTTTAGCTTATTTTCTAGCTTTTTCAAAAAGCACTTCTCATTTTTATATTTTTCCTAAGTTCCTGCTACCTTGTAGTATTTTTAGTATTTTTTTCATATTTTTCTCTTCTCATTTAGTATTTTTAATAATTAATATTAGTTTTTATTAATTAATAATTAGTTAATAATTAATAATAATTATTTAAAAAGTCTTAAAAATATATTTTCAGTTTTAAAATTAGTTTAATATTATTTTAGATTTTTCCAAATTTAAATTTTATTTTTCTAGGTTAATTTCCTAATTATTTGTATTTTAGGGTATTTTAAATAATTAAAAGTAATTAGGAAAATAGTAATTAATTAATAATAATTATATAAATAGTGTAAAAATTATTTTTCTTTTTCTAAAAATTTTCTTTCATTATTAGGATTGTAAAAATGTAATTTTCATAGACGTAGGATTTTTATTTCATTAAAGCTCGCGTTTTATTTCGTACGTTAACGTAACTTTAAACCTAACAAACGCGTTTTTAGACTTAGCTCATGTTTTTAGTGTATCTGATCATCAGTAATTGTTTATATAGTGTTTCTTAGTTATTTTCATTCCTCGTATCTTAGTATAATCAATCACTCACTCAAACCCTTATTCCTGTCCAAATTCACCCGATCACAAACCCGTTTCAATTACCATCACACCTCGTCGGGACATAACGACCCGGGGAAACCCTATACTTCCACGGAGATTGACTCTGAGCAGTTTGACTTTGTTGACCATTCACCTGGTCAATTTAGTTGACCGTTTGGAGCCAATCAAATTTTGGCGCGCTGCCGGGGACGTCGTGCGCGGTATTCTAAAACGGTTTTCAGATTAGTGATTTTTGAATTCACTTCTTTGTAAATTTACCATCCTTGTTTATATTTTCATAAAAACTATTCCCGAAAACATTTTAAATCAGTTTTCAACGAACACAAAAAACCCAAAAAAATTTCTTTCTCATTTGTACAAAATGTTTATTCAAAAATCCAAAAATAATCACCTTTACCCTCTCACATCTTTGATTCTCCATTTCTTACCCTCTATAAACCTTTGATTCTTGCCTATGTCGTATCCACACCATTTGGGTTGCCAATGGTGTGGTGGTCCTCATAATGGTGGGAATTGTCCCAGCTGTAGCATGGTAGAGTCAGGAGATGGGTCTGTCTATAACCAAGCTCCCTACTCTTACCATGACACATCTGATTCATTCTACCAGCCACCACATCATGAGATACTGACATATCTGTGTGAGTTTTGTGGAGGTCCTCATCAAGGATTTGAGTGTCAATCCGGAAACACGTTTGTCTATGAACAGTTCTCCGGGAATGCTCAGAATTTTGGTTATGACCAATACCCATATGATTCACCAAATCCGCCACAACAATCATTTTGTTGTGATTACTGTGGAGGTCCACACTTTAGCTCAGATTGTCAAACGGGGAATCCATATCCTTGTGACAATTTTGACACACCTCATTATGACCAACCTCCACGGTACGATATGATTCAAGCAACTCCTCAATACCCGCAAGACCTTTGTCTAGAGGTTCTTGAGAAATTTAAAGAACTTAAGGAGGAGTTGGCTAATATTTCGCTTCGCCATGCTCCAAGTTCTTCTTGTGCATATTGTGGGGGACCTCATGATGATTTTCAATGTCAACCGTATTATAAACCTGAACATTGTTCTAGTTCTGATACATCCACACCCCCACAGTTTCCACTCATTCAATATTCCCGTGGGAAATCCATGGAAGAATTACTTGCAGAAGAACGAGCTGCTAGAAACGAAAAGACGATGGAAGAATTACTTGTCGAAGAACAAGCAGCTATAACACGTGCCAAATTTCGTAAAGCTGCTCTTCTCGATTACGATGATGATAGTGATAATGAAGATACCCTTGATGTCCTTCAATTTTATAAGGGTTCTTCAGATTCATCAGTTGTGATTCCTTCCATGGAAAATCAGGGAGAAAATTATGTGATGGTGTCACTAGTAGAAGATCAAATGGAACTCGTACAATCCATGAATGCTAGTCCTTCTTAACTCCCTCAGTCTGATATCACACCCGAAGTTCACATTCACTCTTTGAACATGGGGGATGAGCATCTTAGCACTGTTTGTGGAAAACTAGAAGGGGGGGGGGTTGAATAGTTTTACGTCCTTTTAAATTTATTACCAAAATATTTTGTAGCTTATTAAAAACTTTCGATTCGATCTCAAGTGAATTCAAGTAACAACCAATATAAGCAATTCTAATCTAATAATGAAAGTATTGAAATGTAATGAAGAAAAGATAGAGTTAGAAAGATCAAACCACAACACGCGAATTTATAGTGGTTCGGCTACAAGGACACCTTCCTTGCCCTACTCCACTCCCCGAGTACCACACTCGAGAGTTTTCTTCACTATGTCAACAAACTCCTTATGGTGGAGAAACCTTACACACCTTGGCTTACACGAGTTAACGACACTTAGCTAAATGTCGAGTTCTAATCGTAGCTAGAACCAATCTCACAACTTCTTAAAGGCTTCACACCTTCTTCACACCTTCACAACTTCTTCAAGACTTCACACCTTCTTCACACCTTGTCAACTTCACACCTTCTTCTATGCACAACTAAGTCACAACTACTAAACTACTTTACAACACACCTAGTTTCTACAATCAACAAATTCACACAACACTTTTACAAATATCTAACACTACTACATTATGAAACTAGCTAATCACAACACTACTACAATTAGATGGATGTAGAGGAGTGTTCTTCTTCTTGCACTTGAATGGATGAAGCTTTGGATCACTTGGAAACAAAGACTTATGAGTTATATGATCAAAGGATTTTTGATATAGAAATGGAGGTTGGATCAGAAAGTTTTAAGTGCAAAAAGGTGAGAAAAATATGTGAAATGATCCAGTATTTAAAGGGCCAGAAAATACTGTTCTGGAGCATGCCGGTCCCCTTAATTAGTGGCCGGTCCCCTTAATGATTAAGGGGGCCGCCTAGTAAAATTAAGGGGGCCGCCCTACTGAACGTTTGAAAAGTTTTTCTGGATAAAATTTGCCCTTTTTGGTTGGAAATTTGCAATCATATCTTTGTGGTTTAATATAACAATACCAAAAATGATTTACAAATATATATAAAATGTTAATATCATTTTATAAAATGTTATGTCTTAAGACAAGGTTTCCTTTGATCATGTAATGCATAAGATGCTTAGTTTATGCATACCTTAAGTGATATTTGATGTGGAGGTAAATATTTGTTACTAAATACTTGTTTACGTCTTAATCTTGACTTAATTTGATTTGAGTTTTGTGATTATCAAAACATAGGTTTATTGATAAATATTAATAAGGTTTTTAAACATTATTTATATCAACAATCTCCCCCTTTTTGATGATTACAAAACTTAAACTCATTAACTCAAAAATTAGTTTTTAAACAAGTATTTTAGTGAGTTTATATTTACTTCTCCCCCTTTTTGTAGAATCAAAAAGGTTATGCCGACAATTTTCAAACGTGAAAATTTGACGGGAAGATATCTCCCCCTTGATGTGTACTCCCCCTCGTTTGGGGGCACCAAGAGAACGAGCTATGGAATGCTTTGCAAAACAAAAATATTAGAAGCACAAGTATATACATGCAAACATATATAAAGTGATAGGAAAAATAATTAAGCATGTTTTAAAAGAAGCATTCATATTAAATCAATGGTTGTGTCAAGACACAACAATACAAGTAGTAATAAAGATTACAAGTAGGATAGCTAGTACATAAACTAACAACTAGAAGAGTACATCATCATGCAAAGAGTACATGGACTTCATAGAGCTTGCAAGCAAAAGGGTGGTAAAGACTTTATTTATTAAGCATATCATATGCTTAATTTGGAGAGCATGATGGTGATGGTGGGGAAATGGGTGAGAAATGTGCTGGAGGAATAATTGGAGAAGATGGTGGAGTTGGTGGTGGTGGTGGGTTAGTAAGCAAATGTTCAATATATGAAAACATATATTGAATTTCATCTCTAAGACCAAAGATAACGGTTCGGTTGTGGATGCAACAAAGACAAGTATCCCCATGGGATTCAAGTAACCTCCAAGGCACGGGATTGGCAAAGAATGGTGGTGTAATTGGTGGAGATGAGAGATGAGCATCAAGTGGTGTTATTGGTGAAAGTGAGATGGTAAGATGGGTGGACATAGGTTCTTGTGTAGGATGTGGTGATGATACTTGTGGTGACAAGTGTGAATTGATGTAGTCATTGATTGATGAGGTTGAGGGTATGGAGGATGAGGAAGTTCCATGAGTGGAAGGTATTTTGGATGGTGCATTAGGTGCACTTGGAGATGAGCATTTTGGTAGAGGTGATGGGGTTTTGTTGTCTTCATTTGTTAAGTCAATGAAGAGTTGTTTTGGAGGAATGATCACAAGCTTTTGTTTCTTGGAGGCTTTGGAGTTTGAGGTGCTTGGTGGAGTCATGATGATTTAGATGATGAATGATGAGATGAAGAATGGTGATTATGGAGGGAGTTTATAGTATGGAAATGGTTGATTTAGGTATGTATTTGAAATGGATGAATGAGATTCTAAAATCAGTTGGGTTAAAATGGGAAATGGTAGCTGATACTAGAGAAAGGGTTCACAAGATGCAAAAGAAAACAGTGAACCTAGTTCCAGATGGCCGGTCCCCTTAATTGTAGGCCAACCCCCTTAATGATTAAGGGGACCGCCTAGGGAATTAAGGGGGCCGCCCATCTGGTGTTTTCCCAGACGACCAGAAACCCAAAATTTGCAGAATTGGGTGATTTTTGAAGTGTGTTTTTCCAGCAAGCTCTATTAGAAGTATATACTCTAGGAATGATGATATATAAATATATATATATATATATATAACCAAATTATGCATGCAAATTAACATATTGTATTTCACATAGCATAACATTAAGATGGTAGCATGATAATAGTTAAAGTCTAAACATCATCCAAGAGATAAACAAGAAATAACATAAGTATTTCCGAATAAATCGGACAAATAACAAACCATACAAATGTCTAATAGAAACTAATAATAATAAGTAGCAATACATCAATATCATCTACTTCTTCTTCTTCCCAATCATCTTCCTAAACATCTTTCCAACGGATTTGAATCCTCCTCGAAGTTCGTCATGTATTTGTTGTTGACGGTTGATAATGGACGTTTGACGAGTGAAGAGAAGCTCATCGGTACGTTCATGAGGAAGAGGAACTTGATACTCGGTTTCGTCAATATCGGAAAGATTTTCAACAAAGGTCGTGGGGGATGGAGTACTAACACGTGAGGTGTTTTCCTCCTCATCATCATCATCGTCACGATGAGATGTAGACCCACGAGGCCTAGAATACAAAGGAACACGAGATTTTCCTTTGTCACTTCGGGAACGACGAGTACGAACAAGAGTAAGTTGGTTCAAAGTAGGGAGGATTTGAACGTAGTAATCTCTTTGAAGATGTGGGTAATGTTCCATGACATAACGATAAAGTCGTGTAAGGAACATACCGTAAGGAAGATTGGCATTTGGAGTGTCTTTGGCGGACATGATTCGATGAACAAAAAGATAAGCCAAATTGTATTGCTCTTCAGCAATTACACAATACAACATGTGGGCAATGCTTGCTGTGACATGATCACGGTGACCACCAGTACCAAACGCATTCTCACGAATGAGTTCTTCCCACTTTTTCATATCTTGGCTTAGCTCTTTGAAAGGGATTTGATTTGCATGAATATCGACATTCTTCGACTTGATTACTCGACTAGTCGTACGACATTCTAGTTCGAGTAGTTGACGAATGTCATCAGGACTAGGAATCTCATAATAGTATGGGCCATCCTGAGGACGATTTCTTTCAAGAGAGGAAAGATCCTATTCATTTGAAAATACGGCTTGGCCGTTGTATGGGATTCTAAGAATTTGTCTGAATTGAGCAAGAGTAAGAGTGATGAATTGATTTTGGATCATGAAGGAAATAAGGAGATGACCATAGGGATTGGTTTGCACCGTCACTTTGCTATAGAAGTCGAGGATAAAATGGGGAATGATTGGTTCGTTGATTTGGTAAAGACATTCAAAATGAATATTAGAGAACATTCGTTCGGTTTGATCAGAGTCATAGAAAGATGGATCGACAATTCTTCCTTCGTGAATGTTTCTATTTTCAATGGGACGATAGAAACATGCAACTGAAGGAGACATGCCGGGAGTAGAGGAAACTTTTGGAATGTATTGTTTGGTTTTGGAGACATCACCAACCGTGGTCTTTGGCATTTTCACCTAAACAATATAACAACAAAAATAAAATTAAGATAAAAACAACTATCATGCATATTATATATATATATATATATATATATATATATATATATATATATATATATATATATAAATAAATAATTATAATATATATATATATATATATATATATATATATATATATATATATATATATATATATATATATATCTATATTATATATAACAGGAGGCATTACACGTAGATAATGCCACGTAAACGCCACCTCATTGCCCAGTAATTCATTATCTGCCATGTCAGCATCCATGTCATCACATTCTCTCCATGTAAGCAATTTTTATAAGGTTTCCCATTTTTTTTAAATTTCTTCATAAATTCCGAATTATGTGTTTCAAAAAAACTTACAGTGGGATTCGAACATAGGTTGTATATATGGTTGACAACCTACTTAACCACTAGACCAACATATCACTTGGAATTTATTTTGCAACTTATAATCTATAAAGGTATCTAATTAAAAAACGCAAATAGTTTTGAATAGCAATATATGAAACCCTAATGTCACAGAAAAAAAACCACAGTTCATTCATAATATACTTTTTCTTCAAACCCTCGAATATCATCTTTCTCCTCAGCTCTGATGATCATCACTTTTTTTATGTGTAGTTGATTTGGAATTTGTTTTCAGCTATTCATAATTCATTATTGATCTTCATAATACTTTCTTACATGTTTACAAGTGTGTTTCAAGTTTTCATCATTAACTATAATTCAATCACATGAGGTCTTTTTATTTTACAGCACCAAGCCAATTGTTAATATCCTATCCAGGTATGCTTAATCACCATATACAAGGTAAGTAAAGTGTGTTTGGCATTATGTTACAAGTTTCATAACCAGGTTTGTGAATTCGTGATTTTATTTAAAAAAATTGAATGATTTGTTTTCATTGGTGATTAGGCGACTGATTATTATCCCTCCCATGTAGTTCAGTTGCACATGCTAATTTGGATGGGACAAAATTGTTGGGTACAGGTATCAACGTTTTGCCTTTTCTTTTTCTGGTAATCTTTTATTTTGCTGTTCCAAAGACATAAGTCATAAATTACAAGCTAAGCTATTATTCATCATCTTATCAAATACTACGTATATCTTTAGGTGTGAATCTGCTATTAATAACCACAAGACTTCATGATTGTATGACTGTTCCTGTGGTTTTTTTCTGTAAGCTTCAAGGGGGTTTTAAGACAAGCACACTCATCGAACTATTACTACATGACGTTAATAACTTGATACACATGTTTCTACGGAATTATACGAATACGAAGGGTGGGGTGGAAGGTCAGCAAATCCGAAGCACTGTTTCTCTTGGGGATGTAGAAATTCTGAGGTTAGTTCAATCTGTCGTAGTGGAATGTTTTTCCCTAATGTGTTTTTTACTCGTGACTGTATTATGGTGCAGCCTCCTCGCCAACTCCTTTCCCCCATGTACTTTAAGAAAAGCATTGGTTTCCAATGTGGATGTTTTGAACTCTCCCGGAAAGGTATCATGATGCTTATATTTATGAGAACATGAACGCTAATGTTGGTATTTTAAGTGTGCTCATTTGAATTTGAATCTCACTTATGCTTCAATGTCTATCCATTATAGTCAACGCTACTTGCTTTAGTTGCTCATGACAATGAACCAAGTGAAGCACTTATACCTTGAATTTGATCAGTGTATATCTAATTAATATGAAAAGTGATATTATATGTTTCATGCATTATTCTCTTTCAAGATGAATATGCTCGATGGATAGTTGCAAGCCAGAGAAACCTTCTTGGGGTCATGGTCTCATAGAAGCCTTACCATCAGCTTAACACCCCCCTCCCCCCCCTCCCCCCCTGGTGTTTTCTTTGGATCTGCCACCCCACGCTTGCAACCCACATACTACTTTATTTCTTCCTCCCCAAAGTAAGTACGTTATGGATTTTCAATGACTTCATGTATAATTGTAAATAGTTTTTCAATGACATTTGTGGTTAATATTCCTTCCATGGTTTGCACCAATGTTACAAGAAACAATTATATTAGAGTGCGCATCGATTTGCATTGGACGACATACATTTGGTGATCAATACAAAGCGCTTGATGCAGTGATTAAAGGACCATGGAAACTTAAGTTAGTGTATGGTATGGTTATTACTCCTCTCCTCATAGGAACATATATAACGCTATCATATATATTTTATACATTTTTTGTTGTTTCATGATGACGAGGTATGGTTGATTTTCTGTTACAGTTCCTGAAGGGGAAGGTGAAACAATAGACTTGGAGGTATACAAATTCACTGGTGTTAGAGATCTTTGTCAATTTACAACAATGACGAGGTATGAATTTTAGTTTGCTATATATTTTTAATGTCGCTCTTCAGAATGATAAGTAATAAGTCTAATTCATATATAATTATGCTAATGTTTGTTGAATAGTCCATGGTTGCTTTTGCTGAGGCTTCAATGAACACAGCTTACTTGAAAAAGTGGCCACTTTATCTTAGTGCAAAGAACACTATCCTTAAGAAATATGAAGAAAAGTACCTCCGTATGTTGACCACCATTCAGCTATGCCAATCAACAAATCAGATAGAATTAGTCTAATGTCAGCTTAAAACACCATATTGTTACAGAAAACATATGCTTTTAAACAGAAACAACAATCTTATGGGTTACTAGGAAATAGCGTATTTCTGCCTCTTATTGCAATTTTCCTTCCAAAATCACCAGCAGCTTCACGATAAGAAGCTTTCTCTCTCATAACATTATCTTGGATTTTAGTGTCTAGAATCAACTTTTCAACACAATCATAAAATGATAACCTGATCTGGTAATGTATATCTGCTTCAGTACTGTAAAAGAAATTTGGATTTAGATAAAAACCAACCATGTGAAGATGGTGACGATAAAGTTGTCCCATCCTACGATCTATTCTGTTCCAATAAACCATATAGTTTTTCTTATCGACAAGTTCTTTCTTAATTGCTTCTTTTGCCCGATACACCCCTGCATAAAAATAACCTCTCCCTGGTGTCTTTTTACCGCTAACAATTCTCAGAAGCCTTAACAAAGGATCTGTTAATTAGGTGATTGCCAAAAACATGGACCAAAATAATGGATTGCTGGTATAATCCAAAGTAGGGTATCCCTCTTCGTTTTTTTGGCAGTATTGTGAGGGTGCCTCTTAGTGAACTTTCTGCTCCTCCAAATGGAGATTCCAAAGAAAATGGCGAGCCTCAAGCCACCAGTACTGTTGATAATCCATCCAATCAGTCTGATGTTAGTCACAGTTTATACTATTTATTAATACACTAAATTGTATCTTTTACCTATTGCTTATGTATGGATTCCTAAGATATGTTTCTATACGGGATTTATTATCTTCTAATACATCTTCATAGGTTGTTAGCATGGAAGAGACCACAATGTCATGTGATGATGAGAAGCCTGTTACCGAGGCAGTTCCCTCAAAACCACAAAAAGCCGCAAAGCCAGGAGAAAAGGCTCCTAAAGATGCCATAAAGTTTTGGAAAGAAAATGGATTCTCAATATTGACTTCCATATTGTTAGCGTCCCTTCCTTTAATCACCGATGTATTATTTATAGAGGCTAACCTAGATTAAAATAAATAAAAAGATTTGCTGTGAGAAAATAGTTCGTAGACAATGCATAAAACCTCTTAAATCACCAAACTCAAATCTTCAATGCCTGATAGTAAGAACAAACCGAAGATGAAGTATGCCATTTATGATGTAAATACTATCTTCGGCCATGAAAGAAGTCTATGTGGTTGCAAATAAGTTACGGTAACCAACAGCCTTTCCACCAGTGAATGTATAGTTTACTTATACTTGCTGATATACTCTCTGTAGGCTTTGATCGAGCTGCAAATTCATAATCAACATCAAATGTGACTAACCCTTTTTCCTGCATCCACAAGAAAATACCAAAACAATGAAACGAGCTTTGTTGGTCCATGTTACATTGAGCCAACAAGAAAAATCCTTGACCACCTAAATGAAAGGCTCTTCTAATTTGGGGTACTGAAATTATAGGTTTCTTTCTTATGTAGGTACACGACCGTCACCAGAGACTATACGCCCCTTGGAGGTTCAAAACAGCCATATAACAAATCGTGTTTCCAATCCTAAATAGAGTATTGGTCATGTTATTTCTGCTGGAGCGCGTGTTGATGGTGGTCAATTGAATGTCCAACCATCTGTTGCTATAATTGACAGCAGCATAGGACTTGCTTCAGATGTAAATAACGGTATCATTCTCGAAGTTTTTTCATCATTCTTGATGTGTTACGTTCCTATTAATTTTTTTACTTGCTACGTTTAGGTACACTTTCTAATACTTTCTTTCTCTTAACAACAACTGTTGGCATTTCCGATTATCCAGTTCGTTTGCCCACAAAATAAAACCCTTCACAACCGTTGGCATGTTCATCTTCACATACTCGGACCATCAGACGAAATGTGTGACAACGTCTTGATATAGATGTTTTGTGAAACCCCGGTCAACCATATGTGGTTGCGGGTACGGGCGCTTCCACTTTCATTATAAACCAAGGTACACCTCCTTACCTTTTCTCAATATCTTGCATTCTTAATCATAGAAAATGTATTGGTTTCTAAATGCTTTTACACATGTTCACACCCACCCCTAGCTGCTACATGTGTTTTGGATTTTGAAAACTGCCGTTTAACTCCTACTTCAGATCTTCACCCTGCCAAATCGGTTGTAAATAAAGGTATCACTCTCAAAGTCTGTTCATCCTTCTTGGTATCTTACAATATCTTATGTTGTTATTATTATTTTTTTTGTTCTAAATTATCTCACACTTTCTTTTTTCTAACAACAGCTGTTGACAGTATCCAGTTCTTTTGCCCACATAAAAACATGCTTCACAGCCGTTGGCTGCCTCATCTTCACATACTCAGCCTGGCAGACGAAATGTGCGACAATGTGTTCATACAGGTGTTTTGCAAAACCCCGCTCAATCATTGGCAGCTGCTGGCGCAGTTGCTTCCACTTTCGGTATAAACCAAGGTTTGAACCTTCTTTTCTGTTCAACAGACTTTAAGATTCTGCCCGTTTTAATTTGTTGTGGCAAAATGGGTCGGGTTAGGTAATAGGTCATCAAAATGAGTTATTTTAGTTTGGCTCGAGCTGGGTTAGTTCGGAACATTAACTTTATAAGAAAAATAGTTACTCAGTCCAACAACCTTAATATTTGTGGAGCTAATATAAATGTATATGGTATTCTATATTTAGGATTGGGGCTACTTGCATAAAAAGCTAACAAACCTTGATCCGATTTATAATTTAGGTAACAATTCTTTTTTCTTTTGGCCCATAAAAACCATTGAACTTTCTCTATTCATGATAATGACAGTGCGCCATATAATGATTTTGATTATGGTTTTGATGCCAGTTTTAGAAAATCAAGTGCAACAGTTGGTGAGCAGGGATTTAACAAATCTTGGTATGGATATAGTTAGACGATTGTTATATGCAGTGGAGTTGCCTCTTGATTTGTGTCTACTTGATATAGGTTAAAAACCACACCATATAAGTGTATTTATTAATGAGGGGTGTAGTATCGTTGCAGGCTCTAGAACAGACATACGGATGCAAATTATGTATTGGACCATGTACTACTCAAGGAGAGGTATATTACTATTTGTCATTCAGTTAAACAAGTCATTTGACATTTATTATTGTGACGTTAATCCCATATCACAACCATAGATTTTTTGGTTCACTTAAATAAACTTTACTATTACTTGATATATGTTCAGTTTTAGTTAAGGATGTAATAGGATTTGATTTTTGTATGCAGGTACAAGTTTGACTTTCCTACATCAGATGATTGATCTGGTCCACCTATTATAAGTTTCAAGTATGTTTTTAAAGAAATTATTGTTTTAGCTTTGAATGCTTTGTCATCATTCTTACTTTTTGTTCCTTATTAATCAGTTACATGGGTTTCTATTGACATATGTATATTACTTTCAATGTGATCACAGTGATGCTTCTTTTGGCTATCCTGGAGGCCCTTAAGAATTTGAATTTTAGTATAGATTTGGACAGCCGTGTAGCAAGTAAGGATAATCTAATATTTTTCTTCTTTGTTTCTCTTCTTGAAATGTGACATATTAAAGTTATTGTCATGTATGATGCCATCTTTGTATATAAATGTGTCATGTGTGCATGTGCGTTTATATATAATCTATAATAATAAGTATATATAAGTATCATATGTTGCAGATTGCATAAATATATAAACAGCTTATGTATATGCAATTTTGCATGTGTGTCTAAATGTGATGTATGAGTATCTCACAATGCTTATATATATTAGACATAGTCATTTAACTTTTTATAAGCTATAACTAAGCAGTGTTTGCAGCAGTTGCTAGACCAATAGGCACATCATATAATATCATAGTCCAATCAAATACCAAAACCTCTTTAACTTGCATCTAGCATAGGAAGAATTAGATATATTCTTCTAATATTAAAGCATATGTGTTTCATGTGTAACTACTCCGTATATCTTTGTCTGATCCAGTTGTTGTATCACACTTGCTCATTTTTTTTTTTCTTTTAGCATTGATTTGCATATTATTATGCTTCCTGACTATATAATACAAATAACTTTTTACCGGCAGTGGAAATTTTTTTTTAGTTTTATGTTTTTCGTATTATCTTTCGTATTTCGCGACCCCTGAAACAAATTTTCGCTACCCCTAAACAAATTTTCGTACTATCTTTCGTATTTCGCTAGACCAGAAAAAAAAAAAAAAAAAAAAAAAAACCTTAAATAGAAAACCATACAAAAACATACAAATGAAAAAATGGTTACAGAAAAAATTAAACTCAAATTGATATTAAGCTACTAGCTTGGGCCTTATTATGAAAGACCGAAAAGGAGAGTTCTGAGATCTATTAGGTATTTGTTTAACTTATTCTATTATTGCGTTTTTTTAATTATTTAAATGTACGGTTAAAAAAAAATTATGGTTAACTTTTTTTTTTTTCGCTACCCCTGAAATTAGTTCCTAGTTCCGCCACTGATGGTAGGTCCCAACGGTGTTGGTAAATCAACTATACTTAAGTTGATTTCAAGGGAGCTTCAACCAAGCTTTGGAACATTTTTTCGTTCAGCTAAGGTAATGATATTACAGTTACTTACCAATTTTGTGTAATGAAAAATACTATGGACAACTTTTTGTCCTTCTAACGAAGCAGGAGCAAATTTCATACACATCAAGGTCTGTCACTGATTCTACTCTCTTTAAATCTTTTCTATTGCACCTTAAAACTCATGATATATTGTAATATTGGTTAAAGTCCCTGGAGGTCCCATGTTCAAACCTTAGGGAGAAAATTAATCCCCAGATGGCCACGGAGGTTCACCTATAAACGTGGATTTCTTTTTGTACTTAATACTTTGTTGTTATAAACAATTTGACAAACGTTGGTATTATTCTTTTAAAAATCTTTGTATAATAAACATTTTTTTAACACCAATATTTAGCTAAACAAAAAATACAAACGATATTTATAAGTCATGCCCGCCCATCGGGCGGGCTTCGAAGTCTAGTATATATATATATATATATATATATATATATATATGCAATATATGTGGAACGAAATTCTACTTCGTCACAAAAAAAATATATTCTATGAAGTAGTTTCATAATGTTCCTTTTATTTTGATTTTAAACTCGTTTAGAATATATGATGTCAAAGAGTATGAAATCATAATTCATTTCGAAGTAAGGCTAGATATATATTAGATTATATATCTTGCTTTTTCATAAGAGTTTGACACAACATAAACATGTTTAAAAGGTTAAAATGTGAATTTTTGTTTTCAAAATATCTTTTTTGAGATAAACCAAATGCTCCCTTAACTAGATAAAAATATCCTAAAACATCAATATATATATTGATTATATATCTTGATGACATCTATAGATTCTAATAGTTTTAACAAATTTTATGAGCTAGTTTTAAGTTTCAAATAACTACATAAAGTTGTAATTTGTTCATGAACCAAACGCCCATGTTGTCTACATAAAGTTATATATTCTCATACTTATTATATTATATTATATATATATATATATATATATATATATATATATATATATATATATATATATATATATATATATGAACGAACAAATAAAGGAAAATAGCAAGCTATATCTATACAAACAACGCAATCAAACAAAGCATATTTATCTAAGCATGGCAATGAGTTGTGAAAGAATGGCGTACCCGGCGGTCTTCAACAAAAATCTTCAAAATCTTCAAGATGACATATAGACTTTGAAAAAGTCTATGGTGAGAAAACTTCAAGATTGCCTCAAGGAGTGTTCATCTAGCTATTCGGTCCCCATTGCCTCTTTGGTCCAAAGTTGTTTGGTCCAAACATGTTTAACATTTGACTAGGATGCATGAAAGGTGGTAGTATACCCCAAGGATTGTAGCTTTGTTGATAGTTCCACATTTGATTACTATTGTTATTGTAGTTTTGCCTATTTTGGTTTCTTCTTGGTTGAGGTGTTTTAGGCCTAGGATGAGGGTTATTTGGTTTTCTAGGTGGTGGAGTTTTAGATCTTGTCTTAGGTTTAGAAGATCCTACTTCGGTTTTTAAAGACGGTTTATAAAAAGCTTTAACTTCTTCATTGTTGGCAAGAGGTATTTTTCTATCATTAATAAGTATATACTTAGGATTAGATTTTAGAGGTTTTTGTTCATTAAGTTCATTTTCGAATTTGACATTTTAATCTCGCATGTTGAAGTTTCGTTTGAGTTAAATCCTAAACCGGTTTTATCTCCGGATACTCTTTGAATGCTTATTATTTTACTAAGTGAGTGACTACTATTTTCAAATTTATCAAGTTTGCGAATTTCTTCTCTAAGTATTTCGTTTTCACCTTTAATCTCTTGACATAATTTACATTCTTCAAAAATTTCTTTACCTTTTTCAAGTTGATGTATTTTAATTTTTAGTTCTAGTACTTCATTTTCCAATTGATTATTTATGTATTTTAGTGATTTGTTTTTGGCCATTACTAGTTGTCCTAATTTGCATAGTCTATTATATTCATTATCTAGGTCTTTTTCATCTAATGATAAGCTTTCATCACTAAAATATTCGGTTTTGGAACGTACCTCATTTGATGTATTCGCCATAAGACACTTCTCTTCTTTTGTCGTTTCTTTCTCATCTTCATCACTATCACTCCAAGCTCCTCCAACAAATGCTCTTTGATTTTGATCTCTTGTCATCATTGGACATTTTCCAATAAGGTGATTTGGATCACCACACTTGAAACATTTCCTTTCATTCTTGTTGTTCTTGTCATCCTTAATCTTTTGAAATGTTTTCTTTTCATCATGTGGTTGTCTTACGAATCTTCCTCGCCTTTTGAAGAATTTCTTGAAATCTCTTACGGCCATGGCGTATTCTTCGTCATCACTTTCGGAAGATGAGCTATCTTCGATACTAGATTCCTTTCTAGCTTTCAAGGCGATTGACTTGCTTTGCTCTCGTTTTCCTTTGACCATTTCGGAATCCTTCTTTATAATTGCTTCGTAGACTTTTAAATTTCCAATTAATTCATCAAGTTGCAATGTTGACAAATTCTTTGATTCTTCAATAGCCGTCACTTTGGCTCGCCATTTTGGGTGAAGAGCCCTAAGAAACTTCCTAACAAAATTCTTACTAGAAAAATTCTCATCAGGTGCTTTTAAACTTGTGATGATAGTGTTAAATCTAGCAAAAGCATTATCAATTGATTCCTCTTCCGGAATCGTGAATTGCTCATATTGTTGAACAAGTAGATCTATTTTATTATCTTTGACTTGACTATTACCTTGGTGAGTTATTAGTAAAGAGTTCCAAATTTCTTTTGCGGTTTCACACATAAAGATCCTTTCGTACTCTTTACGTGGTAGCGCATTATAAATAACCATTTTTGCTTCATTATTTTTAGCAAGTTTTCTTTTTAAATCATCATTTTGTTTTTCAAAAGGTACAATTTCATCTTTATTTGTTTCGGGGTTATTTTGAATAGGTAAAAAATCACCATTAGTAATAACATACCAAAGATCTAGATCTTTTGACTTCACATAAGTTTCGAATCGATTTTTCCAATATAAAAATCCATCACTTTCAAATAGTGGTGGTCTTTGCATAGATTGCCCTTCTAAATATTTTTCAGATTCCATAGATCGTTACAAGTTTTAAAATACAATATATTTTAAAGATCTTGCTAGACGTGGCTCCTGATACCAATTGTGGAAAACTAGAAAGGGGGGGGGGGGTTGAATAGTTTTACGTCCTTTTAAATTTATTACCAAAATATTTTGTAGCTTATTAAAAACTTTCGATTCGATCTCAAGTGAATTCAAGTAACAACCAATATAAGCAATTCTAATCTAATAATGAAAGTATTGAAATGTAATGAAGAAAAGATAGAGTTAGAAAGATCAAACCACAACACGCGAATTTATAGTGGTTTGGCTACAAGGACACCTTCCTTGCCCTACTCCACTCCCCGAGTACCACACTCGAGAGTTTTCTTCACTATGTCAACAAACTCCTTATGGTGGAGAAACCTTACACACCTTGGCTTACACGAGTTAACGACACTAAGCTAAATGTCGAGTTCTAATCGTAGCTAGAACCAATCTCACAACTTCTTCAAGGCTTCACACCTTCTTCACACCTTCACCAATTCTTCAAGACTTCACACCTTCTTCACACCTTGTCAACTTCACACCTTCTTCTATGCACAACTAAGTCACAACTACTAAACTACTTTACAACACACCTAGTTTCTACAATCAACAAATTCACACAACACTTTTACAAATATCTAACACTACTACAATACGAAACTAGCTAATCACAACACTACTACAATTAGATGGATGTAGAGGAGTGTTCTTCTTCTTGCACTTGAATGGATGAAGCGTTGGATCACTTGGAAACAAAGACTTATGAGTTATATGATCAAAGGATTTTTGATATAGAAATGGAGGTTGGATCAGAAAGTTTTAAGTGCAAAAAGGTGAGAAAAATATGTGAAATGATCCAGTATTTAAAGGGCCAGAAAATACTGTTCTGGAGCGTGCCGGTCCCCTTAATTAGTGGCCGGTCCCCTTAATGATTAAGGGGGCCGCCTAGTAAAATTAAGGGGGCCGCCCTACTGAACGTTTGAAAAGTTTTTCTGGATAAAATTTGCCCTTTTTGGTTGGAAATTTGAAATCATATCTTTGTGGTTTAATATAACAATACCAAAAATGATTTACAAATATATATAAAATGTTAATATCATTTTATAAAATGTTATGTCTTAAGACAAGGTTTCCTTTGATCATATAATGCATAAGATGCTTAGTTTATGCATACCTTAAGTGATATTTGATGTGGAGGTAAATATTTGTTACTAAATACTTGTTTACGTCTTAATCTTGACTTAATTTGATTTGAGTTTTGTGATTATCAAAACATAGGTTTATTGAGAAATATTAATAACGTTTTTAAACATTATTTATATCAACACTGTTCCTGATAAGGAATCAGACGAATTCATAAAGTCTAGTGTTGAGAACCTTGTCCCAATCCCAAGAGAGTCACAAGGAACTTTTGATCATATGTGTGATTTACCTTCCCCTCTTGAGTGTCCAAAAGATCAATTTGAGACTTTCTTTGATTGGAGCGAAGATTGTGCATCTTATGGAGACATCGAGTATGTTGAGGCATCAGTTCCACATTCTGATGCTGATCATCTTCTTGAGGAGTTCGCCGATGAACTCACTCACATCAATCCACTTCCAACGGGAAGTGACGATGATCTCTTTGACTTTGAAGCCGATCTAGGAGAAATTGAAAGTCTCTTGCATCATGATCCGTCACTCAGTTCTGATCCCAATAGTCCAATAGAGAATGATAATCATTTTGTTCCTGAAGCATTCAATACTACTCTCACCAATCCTCTATTTGAATTCGAATCTGAATTCACTTTGATTTCTGATAATCCACTCTTTGATATTCAGAATGAGGATTGTGGTGAGTCTATTCCGGAACATGAATTCACAGATTCACATCTTGTGAATAATTCTCTTCATGAGGAGTTCTCCGGTGAACTCACTCATCATATCATGACTCCTTCGGAGTATGATAGCCCGGGGGGAGATGCACTCAATCATGACGATTTGCAAATTCCCACCCAGGATGTTTTCAGACCCAATGAGCTTAACCTTTGAAATCCAAATTCAGGTTAATGAGCCTGCTCTCGAGGACAAAGATCTTATCATGATTTTCATCATGGTTTTCTTCCTTTTCTTCACCTATAAGGTGACTTCTCCTGTTCTTCACTCCTTCGGGAATGAAGACATTATCTTTGACCCCGGCATCACCACTTATAGTTTATACTATTTAAGGCCGGGTACTTATCTCATCGGTGTGAAACTTTCACATGCTTCAAATGTTTGTCCAAACATCTTGAATGAAAGTCCGATGGAGATTGTTTCTTCCACATCATGCTTCCCCAAGAACCAATGAATTCGGGGTCAAGTCAAGCTAGCGACTCGATAAACAAAAACAGTAGCATGTACTTAGGGTTTTCACCCTAAGTGTGGGGGAGTTACCCCTACTGTGGTTACAAATAAAGTGAAAACAAAACTGGTGTTTCCACATTTGGCTTGTAATGTTGCCCTTTTACGTTCAAAGAGTCGGCATAATAGCCGGGACTTTGAATATTGAGGACAATATTCATTCTAAGTGTGGGGGGGTATTCTAGCGAATTTTATAACATTTTACTAGCTAGTACCCCCATTTTGGCCAAAATCTCAAAAATTTTAAAATTTTTTCACTTGTGCTTCAAAATTTTTGTGGTTATCAGTCCGCCATATCTAAACGACAAAAGGATTGGCTAATCCAGGAGCAAACGGCTCTTGGTAAAGATATATCAAATCTGTTGACGGCTTGCAATTTGCCCAAAATTGTATGGTATCTCAACTCGCCATATCCTAAAAAGTGAAAGAGTTGGCTAGCCCGCAAGATTATGGCTTGTGGTAAAGGCAGTGGAAAAACCATAATTGGTAATCAGCTTACCAAGATGTTGACTATTCCATCAAGAGTTGGCTAGTCCAGAAGCAAACGGCTTTTGGTAAAGACAAATCAAATCTGTTGACAGCTGGTGGTTTGCTCAAAATCACATGGTTATCAAGTGGACCATAGTTCTTACTTGAACTGATACATTTGGCTACTCTAGAAGTAATGGGTTTTGGTAAAGAGATTAAAATCCATTAAGTTTTCAAAACAATTTATTGCTAGGGACTAGCAACATTTTAGTGTGGGGGATTGATGAGTGCTCAAACACTCATCATTTTTGGTCAATCTGAACTGCAAAAATATACAAAAACACTCAATAATGCATCAAAATATTGAAAATATTCCAAAATTGTGTTTTATATGTTTTAGATGCAAAATGAGTAAAAACAGATGAAAAACGTATAAAGTTTGCATAATTGGCAGTTTCAGTCCCCCAACTTTCAACATTTAACAAAATCAGTCCCTGAGCATTAATTTTGAAAGAAAAGTCAATCCAAGTCCTTTACTAATGAAAATTTGTTAAAAAGGTTCCTGGGTGAAAAGTTTTGAAAACTTACGTATTTGGTCCCTGCACTTTCAATTTTGGCAGTTTTAGTCCTTGAAATTTAAATTTGGAAAATATTCAATAAAGGTCCTTGTGGAATTAAAACATGGCAGGAATAGTCCTTTGAATCAACTTTGGAAATGTGGCAGATTTGGTCCTCCAAAAATTTAGAAAATACAAATTGGTCCTTGGGCTTAATAATACTACAAACTAAATGGAGCCTTTGTTACTTCCAAATCCAATCCAAACCAAAACACTACCCAAGCCCAACATCACCAAAAGCCCACCCCTTCCCTGGTTTAATATCAAACGTGCAGGGTCAAACCAAAAGTCAACCCCCTCCTTTCCTCTTCCCCCCAAAACACCCAGCCCCAAACCTCTGACATCTCCAACAATATTGTCTCCCCCCTCCTACCTCAGCGACCCTACTCCAACACTCCAAAAGTCAACCCTATCCACTAATAATCCCCCTCCTCTAGGTCATCAATCCATGACCTCAAATGGGCGCCAAAAGCAATCCTAAGGGTGAGATGATTTCTATAACAATTAAACGGCTGAGTTTCATTGGAAGGAAGCACAAGACAAGTCCCAAGGCTGTTTATACTCAGAGAAGAAACACAAGCTAAAAAGACCCCTAGTTTTTGTTCTTAGTATAAATAGATCATTTTGTAGCCAAAGATGGTAGTAGTTAAGGTAGCAGTAGGTTGTAGTAAGATTTTTAGTAATGTTTTAGTTTTAAAAAGCTCATGTACTCTTTATTTTAAGTCAATGCAATTTTAATTTAAGCTTTATTTTTCTGAAAGTTCAAACAGTATATTCTAATTAGTTTTCTTTTACATAACTGCTTATCTAGTATTTTTCCTTTGTCTTTTTTTTATTCATCTATGCTTATATGTCATTGATGATTGCTTAGTGGTTAGCATAGTTGTGTAGGTTGCAATTTGTTGCCTAACTGTGTTAGTTTGGTTTGTAACTGCTTATGTGCACTTGCTTATGTAGACCACTGTTATGGTTTCCCCCTGCTTATTTAGTTCCATATAGCTTAATTCAACTGCTTCTTTCAAAGACTTGGCTTAAAATTATTGTTTCATTCAAAAGAAATCATTATCAGTCTTCCTTAAGACCTGTTTGGCACTTGCTCAGTTTGTAGGAAATAGTCCCTTTAAGTCTTTAGTTCAGTTTATATAAGCTCTATTTTGCTCTCAAAAGTCATTTGGAAGGCATTTCAATCATATTTATACAGATACATAGCTTATCTCTTGATATTCAAAGTTTCAAAATCTTAAACTGCTTTTCATTCAACTTGTAGGTTATGAAATGTTTATTGCAAGTTTTTGGTACAAGATAGTTTATTTCAAAATCACTTTGAGGTTTGTTTAAGAATAAATAGGTTTCATGGTTAAATTCACCATCTTAAACTCAACTGTGCAACTATTGCATCAGTTAACCCATGTCCAATATCCCCTAGCAGTCTATTTTTTATTTCTTTGTTTCAAGCTCTTAAGCCATTAAAATTTGCACTGATATACCTTGTTAGCTTCTTTACTTAGTAATATTTTTATTTTATTTTTTAGATTTTTGTTTAGCAGCTTTTGATAGCCTTTAAAAGCTCTCCCCAGGCCTGCAGTCCCCTGTGCATCAGTGCTCACTTTGATTTTTATCCTGCTTATTTTGTTCCTTTTTACTTATCCAAGTGTCCCCTAGATAACTTATTTTAAGTTCTCTTTAGTTTAGCTTATTAGACCCATTAGAATAGCTTTTCTTTTCACAATAATTCCTTGGTTTCAGCTTCTGATCAGGTCCTGCATCATCTGACTATTTTCTTAGCTTAAACCTGGTTCAAACTACCCAAGATTGCTTGTCTAGGTGTTTTTTCTAGCTTGTCTTGTAATATTTGTTCTTGTTGCAGTTTTAGCTTATCATATAGTAGCTTATTTCAGTCCCTTAGCTTAGTTTAGATGTTGCAGCCCTTGGTCCTTTTTAGCTTATGTTTGCTGCTTATTTATGCCTTAGAACTACTTATTTATGTCCCTTGTAGCAGCAGGCCTATTTGTTTGATTGAGAGTTTGAGTTTATTGATTGTCCCCTGTGCTTATTTACTTGTCCTACTAGCTTCTTTCAGTATTAGTTTATCTTATTTTAGGATGGTTGCAGTAGGATTTGGGCTATGAAATTTGTTGCATAAGTTTTTAGTAGTACAAATTTTACTTAGCTAAGCTTGTTTTGGATTTTGGGAGCTATTTGTGGCTTATTCAAGGGATGAAAGACACCCCCTCAAACCTGCACATCAGGATTGCCTGTCTCAAATAGGTCCCTATCTTAACTGCCATACAAGCCCTTAATAAGCTCAAATGATTCTAAAATTTGGTTTGCATGCTCTTTTCCAGTTTACGTCTAAGGTTTCATGATTTTTAGAATTTAGCTTTTAGTTGATCAGCTTATGCACAGGTTTGAAGTTTCCCTTTGGACTGATTGCATAAGCAGTTTGCTTGTTTATTTTTTTTTTTAGCTTTTTGAGTTAGCTTGTTGTTTTACATTGCTTATTATTCTGTCTCATTAGCTCTTCAGTTAGTTCAAGCTCTTTGATAGCTGCTTGCTTTGTTTCCCAGCTTTTGATAAGCTTACAGTTAACCAATTGGATCTTAACCTCCCCTGAACCAGTGTTGCAAACCCAACTTCTCTGGGTCCCAAAAGACTTACCAGTGGGTCCCACAGGGTGGTTCTTGGCTCTTTAGATAGACCTTCTAGCTGTCTATCTTGATCCAAGCTCCATTTGAGCTTGAGCTTTCTTGCCCATGTCTTAATTTGGCCCTCAAACTAGCCTGCTAGGCCTGTTTGGTCTGTGGATATTTGGTTTTGCTTATTTGATGATTGCAGCTTATTGCTGAGTTTATGTGCATGTTTCAGCTTGTTCCTAGTACATTTAACTTATCTATAATTTGTTTTGTCTTTGGTTCTCACCAACTAGCTTCTTTAGTAGCTTTTTCATCTAGAAAATCCAATTTCACCTCGATAAGCTCACTGTTGAGCTTTTCAGGTTGCACAAAGCTCATTTGTGAGTTTTGGATAACTTATTTTCACAAAAGTTGGTTAATTATAGATGCTTAATAGGTTTGTAAAAGAAAATCAAAGAAAATCCAACTTTTCTAGAAGTGATAACTTCTATTTAAGCTCTTTAGCTTATTTTCTAGCTTTTTCAAAAAGCACTTCTCATTTTTATATTTTTCCTAAGTTCCTGCTACCTTATAGTATTTTTAGTATTTTTTTCATATTTTTCTCTTTTCATTTAGTATTTTTAATAATTAATATTAGTTTTTATTAATTAATAATTAGTTAATAATTAATAATAATTATTTAAAAAGTCTTAAAAATATATTTTCAGTTTTAAAATTAGTTTAATATTATTTTAGATTTTTCCAAATTTAAAATTTATTTTTCTAGGTTAATTTCCTAATTATTTGTATTTTAGGGTATTTTAAATAATTAAAAGTAATTAGGAAAATAGTAATTAATTAATAATAATTATATAAATAGTGTAAAAATTATTTTTCTTTTTCTAAAAATTCTCTTTTATTATTAGGATTGTAAAAATGTAATTTTCAGACGTAGGATTTTTATTTCATTAAAGCTCGCGTTTTATTTCGTACGTTAACGTAACTTTAAACCTAACAAACGCGTTTTTAAACTTAGCTTACGTTTTTAGTCTATCTGATCATCAGTAATTGTTTATATAGTATTTCTAAGTTATTTTCATTCATCGTATTTTAGTATAATCAATCACTCACTCAAACCCTTATTCCTGTCCAAATTCACCCGATCACAAACCCGTTTCGATTACCATCACACCTCGTCGGGACATAACGACCCGGGGAAACCCTATACTTCCACGGAGATTGACTCTGAGCAGTTTGACTTTGTTGACCATTCACCTGGTCAATTTAGTTGACCGTTTGGAGCCAATCAAGTGGGCTATTATAACTTGGGCCTCATTGTTAACGGGATTGGGCTCACGTAGACCCAAGCCCAACCAAACTATTTTTGGTCTAGATAAGGATCTTCTATCTATGGATAAGGATCCTTGGGCCGGATAAGCACCATGCGTACGAAACGTAAGGAGCACGAAACCTACAAGGATTCTGCGCCTATATAAGGAATGACATAATTCCCATTAAAGGTACGATTCACAAACCCTAAAACTCTTTACGAGAACCCTAAAACCGATTACTTACTCTCACGCCGGAGGATAATCGTGGGAGACAATCTCACGATAAGCCTAACGGTGTTTGTTTATTTTCTTAGTGCGCAGGTTTCAAGCATTAAGAGCGAATTGGTACGAGAGCAAGAGCCCAAACTAGGAACGCCCAACTTTTGTATCAACACATATTGACCTAAATCAACTTAACGTCGGTTTGGGTGTTATTTAATTATTCTTTGCTTGCTGATTCTTTGGCGCCGTAATATATAAAACCTTTTCTAGGATTTTTGATCTTTCTTGTTGGTGATGTGAATCTGGGAACCGTGTTCTACCCTGTATTATCTTGAGCATTTTTGGCTTGATTTGTGTTTGGTCTATATACATTGATTATGGAGAAAGGGTTCCTGAGTCCGAAAGTGAGAGGGAGATGTAAGGGTGTAAAGGAAAAGCAAAGTACGTTGACTGATGATTTAGCAAATATTGCTAGGGAAAACATGGCTACTGTAGAGTTTAATGCTGCTGGAACCGAACCTTTTCCATCTTTGTCTGATGCATATGGTAGTCCTAATATTTCTTCATTGGCTTGTAAAATTGATGACATTGAAAAGCAAATTTTAGAGGGAAAACTTGTGTTATTGAGTGATGATGGTCTATCATTAAAACCTAGTTGTGATAAGGCGTTTAGTGGAGATAACGCTGAGATGAACATGTCTAAAGTCCTTGTCCTAGCCTTGTGAATGATCAAGCTACTCAAAATAATGGTGTTAGCATTAATGAGGCTATGAATGAAGATACTATGCAAGTTAACACTGTTTTGGATCCTACAAATGTGAGCAATGTCGATATCTCAAGCTCGCATACAACCAACCTTAATACTTGTTTGAACTCGTCTTTGGTTGTTTCTGATGAGACTTTTACGAAAAAAGTTAACTTTCATTTTATTGAAACCAACTATACCATCAACGATGCTGATTTTATCATTCCCATATAGTCGGTTGAGGATGTTAACAACGGATGTGCAAACACATTGTATGGCTATTTCATTAGCAAGAGGGCGGCGTTTCCCATGGTACAACATTTTGCTTGAACTATGTGGAAAAAATATGGTCTTCAAAAGGTAGTGCTGAACTTGCAAAGATTCTTTTTCTTTAAAATATGGTCTTCAAAAGGTAGTTTGAATGTGGATGATGCACCTGATTGTTCTAAGAATGGTACTCAGAAAGTGGAGCCGATTCCACTTACGAAAGATACATCACATGGTGACTACTTGGAGCCGGTTACAAGTGCTGAAAATGTGAAGCAATTGATTGATAATGCGCATAAGAATTTTGATGAAGCCATGAATAAAATTCAAAGTGAGATTGGAGCTAATGAATTTAATCTTACAAGTACTCCTCCTTCGTTTGGGACAAATGTAAATATGAATAAGAGTGCAACTTCTGGTCCTAATGCTCACAAGGTTGATACTACTAATGGTACTGGAGTGAAATCGGTTTCTTACGCGGGTGCTACTTCTAATGAACCTCTGAAACATGTTTCTAACTTTCATAGGTTGGAATGTAGCAAGAAGAAGGCTGATGTTGATCTTTCTGTTCCAATGAATGTAGTGGAAGAGGTGAATATCAGATTTGAGAATACGCTTTATGGGTATTTTCTTGGACAACGCCTTGCGTTTCCTGTTGTTGATTATTATGTTCGCAATGCATGAGCTAAGTTTGGTATACAAAAGGTAATGATGAATGCAAAGGGGTTCTTTTTCTTTAAGTTCAATTCGTGTAAAGGTGTTGATGATTTACTTGAAAATGGTCCTTGGTTGATTAGAAATGTTCCTATTATTCTTAAACCATGGACATTGAACGCCAATTTACTTAAAGAGGATTTGACCATTATCCCAGTGTGGGTTAAATTCCATGATGTTCCTCTTGCTATGTTTTCTGATGATGGTCTTAGTCTTCTTGCTACATTGATTGGTACACCCAAAAGGTTAGATGCTTTTACCAGCCAAATGTGTAAGGATTCGTGGGGCCGTAGTAGTTTTGCTAGATGCATGCCTGAAGTAAAGTCAGATGAGGTGCTTCGGGATAGCCTCACTGTTGAGATACCTTTACTTGATGGTACGGGATCGACTATTGAGAAGATTCGGGTTGAATACGAGTGGAAACCACCACGGTGTGATAAGTGTAAGGTTTTTGGTCATACTCTTACTGATTGTCCTCAAGTTGTTGCGCCTTCTGTTCAGATGCCTATTAATGATGGTTTCAAGACTGTCAATAACAAGAAGAAAGGAAAGCAAGGGGCTCAAACACTTCCGGGTCAGGGAGGGTTTACTATACCAGTTGTGGGTAAGCAGTTTCAGTATCGACCCAAAAAGACCTCTACGGAACCTAAGAAAGTGGATGGCAATAAGAAAAATGTTTCTGGCATGGCTAGTTCAAGTGGAACGAAGACAGTTAATGTCACTAAGAGGATTGCTTCTGATGTGGCTAGTATAAGTGGAATGAAGATCACTACATCCAATCAGTTTGATGCGCTTAATATGGATGATACGGATGGTTTTGGTATTCCTACTAATGACACCAATAAGGATGTGGATGCTGGCCGTACAATGGAAGTTAATGAGGATGAGTCGATTAAGACTGGTACTACATCACAAGAACCACTTGTGAGTGATTCAATGGGAACAAAGGAAGTTGGTTCTACTCCTATAGTTGAGAAAATTGGTAAGCTTGAAAAGCTACTTATCGATGGGAAAACTACTCTTGTGGTTGATGATGGTTATCCTATTCCGTCTACCTCTGTCACTAAGAGGGCTAACCCATTTTCAAAGGTGGGTGAGGTTGTGGTTTCTGATAGTGATGATGATGAGGTTCTTAACACGTTCGACGAATCAGCAAATCTTTTTGGTGGTGGTCATGGGCGTGAAGATGAGTTTGATGACTATGATGATTATTCGAAGCAAATTTATGATCTTCCAGGGAATTTGGATGCTCTTAATGCCATTTATGGATTTAATCTCCAAGGTCGTAGGAAGTAGTTGATGAGGCGAAAAATGAACCACTTTTAGGGGGTCATTTAAGCCCGGAATTGAATTTATTTGATCAAATATTGCCCTAAATCGTTCCTTTTGTGATTTTAGGTACTTTGGGAGTGAAATCTGGAAAAGAAGGCATTTTGGACGTTTTTGGAGCATAAAAGTGAAGAAAACGGCAAAGTATCAATTTTCCAAGCTGGGAACAGTAGGTGACGGCGTCAAGAAGGAATTTCTGACGGCGTCAAGAGTAATTTCTATGACTTTCCATGACGACCCAGTACAAATTTGACGGCGTCACGAAGTAGGGCGTCAAGAGTAAAATGCATGACGGCTTGGAAAATGCTAATGCATGACGGCGTCAGAAGTTGATCAAGGCAGTCCGAGAAGTATTTTGGCGGCGAGATGACGGCGTCACAAGATTTGTCTTGACGCCGTCAGACCCTATTTCCTATATATAGTTTTCTAATTTTCACATTAAAAGGAGAGGAGTTTTGGAGAAACCCTAGGTCTGAACTTAAGACGAATTTTACAGGTTTTTCAAGGGTTCTTTACCCTTGATCCCTTTCATGTGTAATTGAGATAAATATTCTTTTAATTCAATCAATATGTCTATGTGTTGGTTGTCTATATCTTGTTCTTGTCTTGATTCCATCATGCTAGGCTAGATCTATCTTGTGTTTGCTTATATCTAATGAAACCTAGATGTTAATTATGTGTTGATTACATGTTTATGGTTGTATTGGATGAATGATTTCGATGTTAGGCATAAGAAAACTGGCAGATCTCCAATTGGTAACATGCTTGAACGTCTTAGGAAACATGAACCGATGTGCACTAGGTTTTATTGGTTGTATTTACTGCATGAGTAATTTCTAATGATCCCATGTTAGGAGTTTTTAACGGCTCGACATAGGAGTTAAGTAGGCACTCATAGGATTGGGGAAGTAAGTGCGCCACCCCATGAATGGTATTAAGGAATACAATCCGTCATCCACGCAACTATAACAAGTAATTAACGTGTAAAAGATGTCTAGGGAGTAGTGAAATCTAAGTAAACACATTTTCTCCACTTATTGCTCACAACCTTAGTATAACTTAGTTTATTTTCATTTCTAATATTTTATTTTGATTGCATCTTTAGTATTGGGTTAGTTGACTAGCAACTAATTCCGCCCAAATCCTTCAAACCCGAGATTTTACTCTGCTTTCTAAAAAATATAAAAATACAAAAAATAATCTTCCATCATTCTTAGCACTAGTAATTAGGTTTTCTAATCCTAGCGACACTATTCCTAGCTGAACGATCAATCCCCCGGTACTTGTCACTATACTATACTACAACGATCAGGTACACTGCCTGGTGGGGGTTGTAAGCTTCTCAAGATCCCTTGAGAGGTAAAGCCTGGTGCGATTCCCACGTATCAAGTTTTTGGCGCCGCAGCCCGGGGAATAGTTATTGTCTAGGTTAGAATTTCTTTTTATTAGGTCTACTTGCTAGATTCCTTTCTAGTAAGATTTTATTTTTATTTTTTAGGTTTCTTTAGTCTATCTTCTTCTTTGTGTCTTTGTTCGTAACTCTTCACCACCCGACACCATGGACAACGGGAACATCTTTGAACCCGTCATCCAACAACAACAAAACCCACCACTAGAACCCCTTAGGCCCCGAACCTTAGGAGAGTATTCCTGACCTAGCCACCAAGGCTATCGAAACACCATTGAGCTCACCGGAGCCAATGTGACCCCCTTGCGATCCGACACCATCCGGTTGGTGCAAAGCAGATGTGCATTCCATGGACTTCGTTCCGAAGATCCAAATCAACATCTTAAGGACTTCCTTAAAATCGTAGATTCTATAGACCTAAGTGTTGAAACTAGAGAGACTACCCGATTACGCCTATTCCAATTCTCTCTACGGGATCAAGCTAGTCAATGGCTTGAGCGTTTACCCGCGGGATCCATCACCACATGGGATGATCTCACCACTCGTTTCCTTGCTCAATTTTTCCCACCGGGGAGAACTACCAAGCTTAGAAATGAAATCTTGATGTTCCAACAACGTCAAGGTGAAACTCTTTATGAAGCATGGACTCGTTTCAAGGACTTACTCCAAAAAGTCCCTCATCATGGCATAGATCTTTGGATCCAAGTCCAAATCTTTTATGACCATATCGATCTCTCCACGAGGCGAACCATTGACCAATCGGCCGGTGGTAAGCTACATGATCTAAGTGCGGAACAATCATGGGAACTCATAGAAGATCTTGCTCTCTATGACAACGAAAGTTGGAATGATCCCCGTGATTTGAACAAAACGGTCAAGGCAATATCTTTGCCTTTGAACAACTCTAGCACTCCCGACCGTAGGATCATGGAACTTGAGGACCAAGTCAAGTTTCTCATGAAATCTTACAAAGCTCCCAAGCCTTCAAGCCAAGTGAACAAAATCACTTCTTCATGCGAATTATGTAGTGGTCCCCATGACACTCGTGATTGTGTGGAACTCCCCGGAACAGCTTTTGCGGACTACGCATCCTCGCGTACCGACGAAGCGGGAGATAAGTTGTACACTTTCAAGCTCGAGCCAAACCCTTACGGTGATTCATACAACCCCTCTTGGAAAAATCACCCAAACCTTAGGTGGAAACAAAATCAACCCAATTCTTCCAATCCGCCTAATCGTTACCAACCTAACGGTCCACCCTCCAACCGTACCTTCAACAACAATCCTTCTAACAACTATGGTAGTACCAACAATCTTGAAGGATTGATGTCCAAGTTCATGGCATCTCAAGAATCCCGCATAGCTAGGTTTGAAACCGAATTCAACCAACAACAAACGGAGATGACCAATAAGATAGACAACTTGTTGAAAGCCCTCAACAACCAAGTGTTAGCCACACCTAGGAAAGACACTAGGGAGACCAATAGTGGAACCCAAATTAAGGACCCCTCATCATCTAAACATGTCTACTTTGTCAATGTTGTCACCATTAAGCCAATAGATAAGGAAATAGAAGAGAGTGACAAGGATGAAGTTAGAATTGAAACGGAGATTAGGGATGAGAGTAGGGAAGTTGAGGTTAATAGGGGAAAAGAATTAGAGGAAGTAGAGCCCAAAGAAGAATACTTTGATAAGATGCCCACCAAGGAAGAACGGGAATACCATAAGGATTTATTTGATAGTCCCGAGAGACCATATATCCTTGGCACACCCCTTATCAAAATGGGAGACCCCTCTAACATTAACATACCATGCAACATTGGGCATATGCATATATGGAAAGCTTACATCGATCCTAGATCTCCCGTGAACATCATGACTAGGACCTACTACAATTGGGTAATAAAGAAGCAACTTGATTTTAGGATGATACCCAATAAGAATTTGATAAGTAATTTTGCAGGAAGAGTGAAGGGATTGCATGTGATTATAGGCAATCTCACTTATGAGATAGATTTTATGATAGTAGAGGACACTCGCCCAGTGATAGATGCTTGCCTAAGCCAAATAATATTCGGAAAACCATTTGTTGAGGCCACTAGGATGAGTTATGACCCAACTTTAGGAATAGTTCGATTCAAGGAAGAGAATGATGAGGTTGCCTACCAAATGCCTTACAAAATTGAGCAATACCGCCTTCTCTCTAATTTCGAAAAGGAGCACAAGCAAGCGGCTTATTATAGGAATGATGAGGATAGACGTAGAGGAGTAGAGTATGTGAGAAATAGGATGCTTGGTTTCTACAAAGAATGCTTGCAACTAGGTCCGGAATACAAAACTGGTTTAGAAGACGACCTAGAGAATGAAACCAATGACGAGGTCACGTAGTAACCCATGACCTTGAGTCTAGCTACAAGACTCGTAAATAAAGAAAAGCGCTTCTTGGGAGGCAACCCATGCTTTGTGTGATTTTCATTTTATTTGTTTGTTTGTTTTGTTATTTGCTTCCGTATGCATGCTTTATTTCTATTGTTGGTAGATCATGTTTCTCAATTAAAATGTGGAAATACTTTACTTTATTGTTTTGGCCTAGTCTTAACTCCACCTAAAGGTATTTTTGCGAAAGATAAGTGTAAGGGGAAACCCCAAATATGTTTTTAAGAAACAACTCGATCATGATTCTCCACAATATTAAATGAACATGTATATTCGTATTTGTTAGAGTCAAATGCTTGTATTGAGTCATAATGAAGTTTTGCAGGATTTTTCAGGAAGTAGAACCAAGTTTTTCCAGAAATTTTCCAGAAACTTAACATAAGAATTTCTGCAGGTTAATCCTGACGGCGTCACGAGTTTACTCTTGACGGCGTCACGGGTAAAAATCTGGAAATTTTACCGGTTTTGTTTTTCTAACGGAGTCTTATGGTTTTTGTGAATTATTAAGTTTTATAATCTCCAGGAAATCTGCAAACTTCATTCCACAAGCATTATATCTTACTTTGTTTTCTAGGATTTAGTAACTTATATAGGTTGCCGCCGATTTTATGCGAGGTTGTCTTGTCAATTTTCTCAGGATTTACAGGTTATGTATGACAAGAAGATGATTTATATTCTGGAAGAGAAGCTTTGATTGTTCATTTTCTTGGAGGAAGATTTAACCTCGCCACCTAATTACCCATACCGAGCGAATCAGGGGAGTATTTGATTTCATTCTTTTTACTTTTTCACTTTTACATTCTTTACTTGAACATTGGGGACAATGTTCATCCTAAGTGTAAGGGGAAGGTAAAATGATGATACCTTACATATGCACTTTCGCTTGAGTTTGTTTTGTTTAATGGTAGGTGTGTAATAAAACTATGAGAAATACTTGTTAGTGCAATTTTAGCGCCAAATTTAATTTTTTTTACAACATTTAGGAGTGAAACTTTAGCCATAGCAAGCGTCTCATGGATAGGAGATTGTATGACTAGCACATAACCGTATATTCAGAAAAATTTCCCACCCAAATATGTGAGGTTCGCCTTTAGATTTGATAGGAAAAGCATTCACTATTAGTGCTTATGAGTGTACCGGTAGCATTTAGATTCTAGAACTTGCGTTAGTGATGCATCCCGAGACCGCTAGTGAGACTACATTCGTGTAGTAGGATTTACTACATGATAAGAGGCATTAGGATCACCCTTGTGTTAAACCCGTATTATAATTTCTTGACCATTTAAGTCATATTGCTTGACTACTTAAGTCAACTAATTTTTCCCACACCCTTAGCGTTGTACGCATTTTTAGTACACGAAACCCCTAGTACACCCCTCCGAGTCTATCTTTTCGTTTCTAACTTTAAGCATTTTACTTAAAGGAAGAATTTGTTACACCCCACTTAAATGTACAACCAAATCGCCTTAGCCTTCCGTGTATGCGCTCATTTTTAGTGCATTATTGTTATTTGTTAAACCCTAAGTTAACTATCTAATTGATTACATGGTTGCTAAGTCGAGTCATATCCTTGTACATATTGTTTTGGGACGATTGGGACTCATGGGTAAAGTACTTATTTATGGAGTAATGGGGGAGAACATCATTTATTACCCCCATACGTACGTTAATCTCAAAAGTGCTCCAAGTGTTTTGATTTTCTTAATTCGAGTCACTAGATTAGTTATTGTAAAGTATGTAAAGATTCAAGTGTAAGGGGAATGTTCATTCCCTATGATGTATTATTTTGGATGGTAGGGTAAAAGTGTATGCACAAAAAAAAAAAAAAAAAAAAAAAAAAAAAAAAAAAAAAAAAAAATCGAAAAATCAAGAAAAAGAAAAAAAAAATAGAAAAAGAAAAAGAGAAAAAACATACGGACTACCATCCCGTTTCATTCCATGTTCTTTTTTATGTTTTTGTTATTTTTCATTTATTAGCTTAAGTCGAGTCTAGTCTTGGCTTAGCAACGCCATGTTGTACATGTAATTAACTAAGATTGTTAACTCGCCACCAGTAAAGACTGCCCTTATCCAACAAAACCGTGTATTTCATGTCCCTACACCTAACGTTACAACCCTTTAAAAGACCTCTTTGATAGTTTATCCTAGGTGCTTATGCCATGTGGTGGAGGTTTGATCCTTTCCCAAGCCTATGGTAATCTATTTTGCTATGACAGGTAGTGAGAGATATCTTCCGTTTCCATATTGTAATTTATACTTTATTACACCCGAGAGATGTGAGTATCTAAACACTATTTGCGAGGTGCTAGTGTATGACCTCCGTGCTTGTCTATTGGTCTTTAGTGGAACGATTATTTGTTGTAATTACTTTTATATTAGTGTTAAATGACCACTAACTTGTATTTTGACTAGAATAAAAGCGCATTTGCTTGAGGACAAGCAAATCTCAAGTGTAAGGGTATATGATGAGGCGAAAAATGAACCACTTTTAGGGGGTCATTTAAGCCCGAAATTGAATTTATTTGATCAAATATTGCCCTAAATCGTTCCTTTTGTGATTTTAGGTACTTTGGGAGTGAAATCTGGAAAAGAAGGCATTTTGGACGTTTTTGGAGCATAAAAGTGAAGAAAACGGCAAAGTATCAATTTTCCAAGCTGGGAACAGTAGGTGACGACGTCAAGAAGGAATTTCTGACGGCGTCAAGAGTAATTTCTATGACTTTCCATGCAGTACAGATTTGACGGCGTCACGAAGTAGGGCGTCAAGAGTAAAATGCATGACGGCCTGGAAAATGCTAATGCATGACGGCGTCAGAAGTTGATCAAGGCAGTCCGAGAAGTATTTTGGCGGCGAGATGACGGCGTCACAAGATTTGTCTTGACACCGTCAGACCCTATTTCCTATATATAGTTTTCTAATTTTCACATTAAAAGGAGAGGAGTTTTGGAGAAACCCTAGGTCCGAACTTAAGACGAATTTTACAGGTTTTTCAAGGGTTCTTTACCCTTGATCCCTTTCATGTGTAATTGAGATAAGTATTCTTTTAATTCAATCAATATGTCTATGTGTTGGTTGTCTATATCTTGTTCTTGTCTTGATTCCATCATGCTAGGCTAGATCTATCTTGTGTTTGCTTAGATCTAATGAAACCTAGATGTTAATTATGTGTTGATTACTTGTTTATGGTTGTATTGGATGAATGATTTCGATGTTAGGCTTAAGAAAACTGGCAGATCTCCAATTGGTAACATGCTTGAACGTCTTAGGAAACATGAACCGATGTGCACTAGGTTTTATTGGTTGTATTTACTGCATGAGTAATTTCTAATGATCCCATGTTAGGAGTTTTTAACGGCTCGACATAGGAGTGAAGTAGGCACTCATAGGATTGGGGAAGTAAGTGTGCCACCCCATGAATGGTATTAAGGAATACAATCCGTCATCCACGCAACTATAACAAGTAATTAACGTGTAAAAGATGTCTAGGGAGTAGTGAAATCTAAGTAAACACATTTTCTCCACTTATTGCTCACAACCTTAATATAACTTAGTTTATTTTCATTTCTAATATTTTATTTTGATTGCATCTTTAGTATTGGGTTAGTTGACTAGCAACTAATTCCGCCCAAATCCTTCAAACCCGAGATTTTACTTTGCTTTCTAAAAAATATAAAAATACAAAAAATAATCTTCCATCATTCTTAGCACTAGTAATTAGGTTTTCTAATCCTAGCGACACTATTCCTAGTTGAACGATCAATCCCCCGGTACTTGTCACTATACTATACTACAACGATCAGGTACACTGCCTGGTGGGGGTTGTAAGCTTCTCAAGATCCCTTGAGAGGTAAAGCCTGGTGCGATTCCCACGTACCAGTAGTTTATATTTTTGTCAGAGTCTCTTAATATCATGTGGTTAGTGGTTTTGTTTTCTTGTTTAGAAAATAGGAAGTATCTTGTTATGTAAGCTTTTCGCCTATGTAACGGGCTGAGATATGGGATTCACCCATATCCGTTGTACTTAAATGCTTTTTGGAGTAATATATTTACTGGGTCGGTGACCTTTTACCCAAAAAATATTAATGGTCCTTCGATGCGAATGGTACCCATTATTCTCAAAACGTGATCGACTTGTGTTTGTTTTCAAAAGAAGATTTGAGGAAGGTACCGGTGTGGGTCAAGTTTCATGACGTCCCTATGGCCGCTTTTACCAGTGATGGTTTAAGTATAATTGCTTCGAAATTGGGTACTCCTATGCTCTTTAACTCTTATACAACTATAATGTGTGATGAATTGTGATGTAGGAACAGCCATGCTTGGGCATTTATTAGACTAATTGCGAATGATGTAGGTTTTACCGATCAAGTTTTAAATTTAGAATAAGTCTCATCTACCAAAGGTCTACCTAATACACTATCGGGCAGTGTACCCGGTCGTGTATAGTGTAATTTTCGGTAAAGCCGAGCTCATCCCAAGAGCTATGCAAGCGGATTAAATCTAAGTTCAATGTCACTGGTTTTAAAGGGGGTTTTGATTAAATAAACAAAAGAAATGAAATTAAATAAATGAAAAGTAAATAAAATGGTAAAGAGATATCAGTAGGGAGAGAAGTGTTAACCTAATTACTACTCTTGTTATGTCATGACTAAGTTTTCTATTAAGTGCATCGTAACGTTTCATCTGGGGTTTTAAGTCGACTAGACTCAGTTGGTCAATTCTTCTAGTCATATCTTCTATTTTGTCCTATTCCGTAACCTAATAATTAAGAGAGTTCTCTGGTCTGCAAGATGGAAGAGTCAATAAGTGCCTCTACTAACTTAGACTTATTAAGTGGGATCCGGCCTTTCGGAACTTAGATCCCCCCTAATTCCTTAAGCAAAATTCCGTTTGATAAGTGGTCGTTCGTTGAAATTTCCACACAAGTAGTGATAGTCCTATGGTCAATTCCTATCACTAAACGCAACCTTATTCACTAGGGTCCTATGGTCAATTCTCCCAGTTTCATAGGTACTACCAATTTCATAAGAAGGGATACAAATAAAACTATAAAGATACGAGAAAACTAAATCATAACAATAACAATTTCATAATAAGGTTAACACCAAAGTTGTTTAGCCACTCATATTGAAACATGCAGTAAAATTGATGTTCAACAGTGTAATGTAAGACATGAATTGAATACACGAATTTAATACAAAAATGGTAAAACTTATGAGTTGTATGCGTGAATTCTCCTTTGGAAATGACTTGTATGCTTGCAGAGATTCTTCCTCCTTGGATCCCTAATTCCTCCTCTAGGTTTTGTGTGTGAGAAAGATATATCAAAATGCAGAATTAGGGCTGGTATTTATAGCCTCGACACTGTTACGGCGTAACCCCTAGGGTTAAATACGTTGTAACCTTTGAATCTTGGACGATCTTATCTTCAGTGATGGTACTACACCGTAACTTAAAGATGAGTTACGGTCGTAATTGGATCGCACTTCAATCTACGCCGTAACCTTCGTAATGGTTATGCTGTAACAGTCTTGGACACGGAATTCTTCTAAGTATTAAAGGAAAATCTACGGCGTAACCTCAAAATGAGTTACGAATAAGAAACCTTCCGTACACAGATCTACGCCGTAACCCAAGAGTTGGCTACGTCGTAGTTCCTTAGTCAGCGTTGACTTATGTCTTCAGTGTAAATAGATGTTACGACATAGGTTGAGAGATGATCTATGTCGTAACTAGTGCCCAATCAGCATACTTCAACATATTTAACTAATAATCTTCCAAATCCGTGTCTCTACATTCCAATGCTCATTTTTATCCTGAAAGTGAAATATAAACAGATAAGAGTATATTGTAGAAACGTTGAGGGGGGGGGGGTGAATACGTTCCTCTTTAAACTTAAAATGTTTCGTATCAAATTTCCGATCAAGCGTGACTAAATATGAATGGTTGTTATTCACTCATAACAAGCAATCACATAAGCATGACACAAGGTTTAAACATTTCTAAGTAGGACGGTCCTGTAAATAGGTGGACGGTCCTTTATCATTTGAGGGACCGTCGGTCGATAAAGGACCGCCACCAGTAGGTTTGCTAGTTTTATTTCGTGTGATTAAGTTTTCTTGTATTTGCATTTCTAAGATAACAAGTTGATATTACAAGCACATACACATCAAGCCACACAAACATAAATGTAATGCAAATAGAAAGTAAAGAGTAAGGAAGAGAAAACACAAATCGGACATGATGATTTATAGTGGTTCGGCACGAAGAACCTCTTCGTCCTACTCCACTCCCCGAGTCTCACACTCGAGAGTTACTTCATTAATCAACACGCTCCTTCATGGTGGATCAAACCGTACACAAGCTTACACCAAGTTTAACGACACTAAGCAGAATGTCGAGTCTTAATTCTAGCTAGAACCAATCTACATCAAGGCCCACGTGGCCACACGAGTAAGCACTCTTGTCCCACTTAGATCGACACACGATCCAAGCCTTCACACGAATGAGCACTCCCGTTCACTTGAATCTTCACACTAAGACACACTTGGATCTTCACCCAATCTAAGCCTTCACACGAGACACACTTAGATCATCACCCGATCCAAGCCTTCACACACCGACTCAGCTAACTCCTACCCTACACACTAGGACACCACACACCATACAGCAATTACATGACCTAATCTAGTTACAAGACTTATTGGATCTACATCACCATCCAAGTTCACACAAATAACCCCATCCTCAACTCACACACAAGTCGGAAACATTGACAATATTTATAGAACCTATCACCGTAACACTTGTTACGTTTGTGTGTGGACACCTATAACATCTCGAATCTTTATCTATGTCGAGAGTTCTTCTCTTACCCATGAGGTAGAGGAAAAAGAAAATCATAACACTAGTTGGTGTGTGGACTCAATAACACTTCGATTCTTGAAGACTTCGAGTGTTCTTCTCTTGTACATGATGTAGTGGATGACAGGATCACTTATAAACACATACCAAAGACTTATAGTGACCAAAGAAAGAAAAGGAAAGACCAGGAAATTTTTGTGCAAAGAGGATTGGATTTTCTAATGAAAATGGGTCAGTATTTATAGCCAACACGAGAAGCCAGGGACGGTCCCTTAAACCTTGCACGGTCCCTTATCAATAAGGGACCATCACCTATTTAAGGGACCTTCCCGACAGTTTTCGTCATTTTGTGGTGAAATGTTACCTAGTGAAATTTTATTTGATTTGGGCGGAAAATAAGGACGTTTGGACAATTGGAAATTCAAATTTCAAATTTATTTTTCGTATTAAACATTTCTTTATAAATACAAAAATAATTTGTCACATTTATAAAATGTAAGGTTTAAGGACAAAAATATTTTCTTTGATCACTTAACAAAGTTGGTAAAGTGTGTTTGTACATACATGAAGTGATGTCGAGAGACGTTGATGTGTGAACGAGTAACTTGTGCACTTTACGTTATGTATTGCAAGTTACCCGTTTGTCATCATTAAAACATGAAGACATTGTATAGATAAACGTCGTAACGTTTGCACTAACAATCTCCCCCTTTTTGATGATGACAAATATGTAAACTGTAACTCATAGTAAAGTATAGAAGTTGCTAGTTTACACTTCCTCTCTCCCCCTTTTTTCGAAGCAAAAAGGTTTCGCCAATGTTGAGGTTGAAGAAGATCGGCATGAACTTGAGAAGACAATCTCGAGCATATAGAATGAAAGATGATTCTCCAATGTATTTGAAAATCCTGAACCCCATCATTAAATGAATTGAGTGTGCGTCATCCTAGTGAAGCCTTGCTCCTACCGCCATGATTTAACCAACTCCGAACCATTTACCCAACTACTTCCGAGCTCCCCCTAGCTTATTGCATCCTTATTGACTTTAGCATATCCATAAGCCCCCCCTAGTTTATTGCATCCTTCTTAACCTATATCAAGGGTTAGTTTCAAGCAAGAAAGTATGTAGATGCGCCAACACTTGCAAATGCTCCCCCTTGTTGTATGCTCAAAACTAGTTTTGGCTACCAAAGAATCGAGCAATGAAGTAATGCTACAAAACAAAGTTAGTAGACAAGTGAACACATATAATAATGATGATATATATAGGATGACATTATCGAAGATTAATACATGCAAGACTCAATTATGATTATTCTAAAGCATGGCATGAAAGGGATTGAAACTAAACATATATGATAGTTGATTAACACACCTATCTCTAACATCTTCCAAGATAAGTGTCTAGTGTCTAGGTGATATGGGATGAGGATGATATGCTCCTAGATATGGATGAAGAGGACTCTCTAATAGTGGAGAAGGATGTACCGAAATAAAGAGAGTATGTATTGAGCTAAAGTTTGGCAAGGATGGTGTAAATTTAGTGATACAATATAGGCTTATGTTGAAAATGTATGTGAGAAGATAATGAAAGGAACGTTTGCACTTACAATGAGTGAGGAAGGAATTTAACGGTATATATACAAGCATCCTTAAAAGGTCATCATCGAATAGATCGACGGAATGGGAGAAATCAAAGATGTAAATGTGACAAGGGAAGATTGATGATACTATGGACTCTTACGAAGGAGTTTTTAAAGAAATTCTCATGGGTGGTACCAATTATATTGGATTTGTCATTGGAGGTGGATATGTTGGTGACAATGAGTGTTCTAGAGAATTGAGGTTAGGATAATGGATGATTGGGAATCATGGAATTTTTAGGTGTTTTGTTGGTTGACGACCGAAGGTGGATATGTGAAATGAGGTGGTGATGACACGACAAGACTTGAAGCTTGGATATCTTCTTTGTGTTCTTCACTTGCTAGGAAGTGGAAAAGACGCATTTCATAATGAAATTCACTTGGATATGTGAAATGAGGTGGTGATGGCCTGACAACACTTGAAGCTTGGATATCTTCTTTGTGTTCTTCACTTGCTAAAAAGTGGAAAGACGCATTTCATAATGAAATTCACTTGACTTTTGATTACATAGACAAATATGTTAATGAGTGTATGATATGACGATTTCCCTTTGTTTCAACGAGCGACACAAGGGTGAACATAGGTTTATGTATCATGAAAGGTGGTTTGACCTCAATGGGGTAGGTTGTAGTGGTGATGACACACTTGTTTGGTTACATGGTGGAATCTTCTTGTGAAGGTAACTCGGTGGAGTAATTGGTGGATGAATCTTGGTTTCTTTGAGGGCATGGAAATGGTGGATGACTCGATATTGGTAGAACAAGGATAACTCAGTTTCTCATTTCACATTGTTGGTTTGAGGTTTTAGTGATGAAAGGTTATGAGGAATATGCTTCTTTGTGAGTGTTCAACAAGGCATGATGTAGGATGGTTCAAAGTATTGCAGAAGAGGAAAAAACAGTGAACCAGTTCGTGACACCTCTACTGGGGACGGTCCTTTAAATCATTGAACGGTCCTTTGAAGATAAGGGACTGCCAATGCAATAAGGGAACGCCGTCAGTAGGGTGCAGAGTCTCTCCAGTTTCTGTTTTTCCCAGTTTAAAGGATAGGAATAATCAAATGATTAAGGAATGGTTTAGGTAATAAGGCGGGATTGTGACACTAGACACCTTAAAGGAAGATTATGATCTAGTGTTAGGAGGAATAAGCCTAGTTACCCAAGAATAAGAGATTTAAGCATATAAGTCATTTAAACATGCATCACATAACAATCAAGGACATTAGCATGTAAGAATATATGACATCTATGAGGTATCATTAAAGGCATACCTAGTCCAACATAGTTTAGGTGTACAAATAACATGTAAGTCATGTAAAGAGATACATACAAAACATGATTACTATGAAGACAAGCATTAAGTAAAACATGTGGACATATAGCACATAGGAGCATGTATCATGGGCATAAAGCAGTATCTTTCTAATGAACATGCATCCAATAATTAAGCAAGCATGCATTAAGCATTTAAGAGAGCATCAAGACATTTAAACAAGTTTCTCAAGAACAAGTTGTTGTTTTCAAACATCAAGCCCATATATGCAACTAATCTAGGTTTGTTAAGGAAAATCCTAATTACTATTTGTTTAAAGTCCAATCCTAACGGGAGACAAAGATCATCGATGTAAAATTTCTTTAGTCAAATGTAGGAATGGCAATTTTTCATGTTAGAGAATGGATATGAGACTATTACTAGTGGTGCTCAATTAACTACGGGTTTACCACAAACCCAACTTCTCTCCCGGAAGCAATTCAACCGTTAGGTTAAATTGAATTTCTAGTGCAATAGGTTCTCTAGTAGCCATTCTCATATTAGAAAGATTGGAATTCCTATACTTTCCCATCGAGGTTTTCCAAAGATGATATTGGCCAATTCCGCTAGAACATATCCTAATATAACTCAACTATCAATATATTAAAAGTCGTTTAATGAAAATGACATGTCTTACACAACATCCTAACAAAGGCAAGTGCGGTACTTAAATCATGTGTTTTGGTTTCAAGAATACTCCATAGTAAATCTTGAGAAAGAGAGTCTAATAAAAATTACTTACCTTAATTGATCTTGTAATCTTTTACTTTATAATATTGAGAGAAAACATATTGTATCATTTGACAAACATGCTTATTTAAGATAATGACCTTTTCACTCTTATGAGTTACAAGTATTTTAGTTATAATGTGATTTACAAAATTTACTTGTTTATGTAGTGACACAGATTGTATAAATTATCCTTTTGAGATACATGTTATCTTCTTGAAGATTGATGATGTATTATATGTGATGTTCTTACTTGACATGTGATTTTGAGTCTTGACTCGTTCATGAGCAAATGCTACATATGTTGTATGTTTGCTCGTGTTTAGTTTTTCGGAAATGACACATTTACAAATTGCGTTGCAATGTAAATTGCTTGAATATTTCGGATGAAACATCCAAGTCGTCAATCCTACTTCGTTGTGTATTTTAATCATCTTTTAGATATATTAGTCTTAATGATTGGAACACAATGTTTGGACAACAAGACTCAATATGACATCATCAACACAAGTGTGAGTTATGATCCGATGCATATTCTTTTTGTCTTGATAAGGACATCATTATTTTCATACCAATCGAGTGTGATTGAGTATGTAGGTTCAAGATGATATGATATGTTATATCTTGAAGCTAAACAAATAATGACTCCAATTTCAAGTCCACACTTACACTGGTACAAAAAGTTGTATTGGTCACGCCAAAAATGTGTGACGATATGCCTATAGTCACACACGTTTTTTTCGTTGTGTGTCACTAAAGGTCCCGCCACCGTAGGTGGCATATGGTCACATTATTGAGTTCGTGGCCTTTTCCATCGAAAAAGAGTGACCAAAACCCCGAATATGTGTGACAAATTAGTCACAAGTTTTGTTGGATTAGTCATTATCAGTGACCGTAAACACTTTATAGTCACGCGAATGTTTTTTGAGAGTAACTATTTTTCAGCCTTTGGCCACATAAATATATAATGTATGTGACATTTGAGATGATATATTCAAGTAAATGTGTATTTTGTGTGACTATTTCCCGTCCTGTGGCCACATGAATATACAATAAATGTGACGTTTGTGATGATTTAGTCACACAATAGGTGTTATTTTTTTGGAGTTAGTCACATACAATTTAACACAAAGTGGCCAAAAGTGTGAATAAGTGTGACCATATGCTGTTTAAAGTGAAGAAATGTGTATTTTGTATGACTATTGATCATCCAATGGCCACATGAAGTTTATGTTTGCATGGCCTTTTGTAATATTTAGTCACACAAAGCATGTTTGTTTTGGGTATTTAGTCACATACCATTAAGCAAACAGTGGCCAAAAGTGTTAATAAGTGTGACCATATGCTGTTTAAAGTGAAGAAATGTGTATTTTGTGTGACTATTGATCATCCAATGGCCACATGAATTTTATGTTTGTGTGGCCTTTTATAATATTTAGTCACACAAAGCATGTTTGTTTTGGGTATTTAGTTACATACCATTAAGCAAACAGTGGCCAAAAGTATTAATAAGTGTGACCATATGTTGTTTAAAGTGAAGAAATATGTATTTTGTGTGACTATTGATCATCCAATGGCCACGTGAATTTTATGTTTGTGTGGCCTTTTGTAATATTTAGTCACACAAAGCATGTTTGTTTTGGGTATTTAGTCACATACCATTAATCAAACAGTGGCCAAAAGTGTAAATAAATGTGACCATATGCTGTTTAAAGTGAAGAAATGTGTATTTTGTGTGACTATAGATCATCCAATGGCCACGTGAATTTTATGTTTGTGTTGCCTTCGGTAATATTTAGTCACACAACGACTAAAGCAAACAGTGACCAAAAGTGTTAGTAAGTGTGACTATATGCATCTTTTAGTCACATTTAAAAAATTAATATATATCAAAACAATTCAAATATATATCAAAACAAATTCAAATACAATAAAATTGGAATGTATATAACTGAACAAAATATAAAATTGGACATCCTTTTATACACCAAGGAGTCCTAGTCGGCTTACAATAGTTTCTTTATAAGTATCTATAATCTTTTCCATAAGCAAGTAGCAACTTCGAGCGGTCTTAATCTCTGAACAGTACCAACTTTAACTAGCAGTAGTAACTTTTGTACTAGCAGTAGTAAATACTTGGCCACATTTTCTTTGAAGTTCATGAGCTGCACTAAATCCATCTAAGCAATATTAACACAAACATGATCATCAGTAATTCAAACAACATCATGAAGACTTTTAATCCAAAACAATGAACATACTAATAAAATTTGCAGTTAAACTTACAAGTTTTTCTCCCATTGATCTAATCTCATCATCTGGATATAAAAGCCTTGAAAATGTAGGCTGCTGCATATCAACACATCAGGATGAGAGCAGGACTAGAACATGTCAAAGCTCACAACATAACAGAACTAGATGAGCCACTGGGTCAACTATCTACACAAACATGATAGGAGAGTTAATACTAGTACCACGTTAGTACTGCTGGAGCAGAGTTACTACTGCTAGTATATATATATAAAACAGAATGTATATAAATGAAGCAAATATATATATATATATATATATATATATATATATATATATATATATATATATATATATATATATATATATATATATAACTGTAATGTCGTATATAATCAAATTCTCAACTATCATAAGTTAAAACCTGTTGACTCTTCGCCGCCTTAGCTTGCTTTTGCAAGGTTTCACTAGAGACCAAATGTTTTCGCTTCGTTGGTACTAATTTTAGTACTGTATTTTGTTCACTAATATTTTGTATCATAGTTGGTGGTGTAACCTATAGAACCAGTTTGTCGTGGCTCAAGCGTTTTCGTATGTCCGATAGTTTTAACAGGTTCCTATATGTATATATAAAACACGGTACATTAGTCATGTACGTAAAACTAAAAAAATCAAAGGTGGATGTTTTATTACTTACCACTGTTTCCATTACTGGTACGTTTTCCAAAGTTTTAATGGCCATTGGAGTGGTCACCTGCAATATAAATTAAGAAATACAATGGTGTTATCATTAGAAAATGAAATTGTTAACAACATAAAAAGTGGCTTACATCTGAGTCTAATGCCAGTTTCTTTCTGCAAAAAAAATATGGGAAATGTAAGAAACTAAGGCACTAATAACGCTGAATAATATAAGATCTGCCAACCATGAAACCGTAAAAATATACATTGGTTGGCTTTGGTGACTGAGATGGAGCATACCCACGCCTCGAAAATGAAGTGTGCCAGAAAATCCATCTGAGGGAATTTTTAGCCAGGCATCCCATGTATCATCCTCACCCATGAAAATAGCATGTAGCCCCTGCAAGAAACAAGTAACGTGATTAATGCTAACATAAAAGACGACAACATTAGATGTCCCAAATATAAGTTTAGCCTCAAAAACAAACATACGGGTTGCATATCGAATCGGGCTACAAATAATATACAATTGGTTGCAATTTTATGCAGTGCCAAACGTGGAACGAATAAATGTCAAACACATTACCAAGCAAGCAAATCACTAACATTTGGTACAAATGAAACAGTTTGACAAAAAGCAACCATATTTGAGTTAATTTCCTATATAACAGATGTTACGTTAATCTTTTGATAGATAACTTACGCAACTGCGATAAGCAAACTCCAACTATTCAGCAACATCCTCCCAGAGTGGAAACCAATCAAGACTCCCTTTACGAGCAAAAAAGTGGCCTATTAGAACACGTCGATTGTCTCCAGTCCAATAAACAGGAAAACTATTTCGTCTTAATAAGTCTACCTGCAACGAATACCACCACACGAATTTATAATCAAAAACATGTTTTAGGCTAGTTTAATACACGAAAATCAATTTAAATCGTTTTATATTCGATTACACATTTAAGAAAATATAAATTAAATATGTGTTTGAGCATACCCATGTACAGAGTAGGATAGGTGAGATGAGGGTGATGGTGGCTCGATTGTGATGCTGGTGGTTATCTCGAACCAAACAAACGAATCAAACAAAGTCTCCCATACAGTTCCCTTGTCTTGATGACGGTGATGGCGTGGAGGAGCGATGGTTGGTGGAACCACGGCGAGATAAGGCGGTGAAGTGTGGCGGTGGTGTATGTCGGTTCTAGAGAGAAGGAGAAGAGATGAATAGAGAGAAGATAGATCTGACTAGTGTAAGTGTTAGTGTTTTGATTTTGGGGGAAAAAGGGAGGGATCTTGAGCGGGAGATTGAAATTTTTGGGGAAAAATTAGGGGCGGGATCTGACTAGTGTAAGTGTTAGTGTTTTGATTTTGGGGAAAAATGAGCTTGAAATGTTTAATGAGTTGAGCTCAATCTTATATAAGTTCGACTCGAGTTATTGTTGAGTTCTCGAGCTTGTAAGTAATATAAAATATGTTTTATTTTTATTTATTTTTATTTTTTTTTAAGTGTAGTAATTAGTGTAAATATTTATTTATGAATGTATCAAGCTTTTCGAGCTGAAGTCGAACCGAATTCAATTCTTAGGTTATATTTTATTTCAATTTTAATTTGTGTCAGAAAACACATCTTTACAGATAAATCGAGCTTTTCGAGTCAAGCTCAAGCCGAGTTCAAACTTTCTCGATCCTGGATAACATGATCGCGAGGGTGATGGAGGCTTGACTGTGATGGTGGTGGATGTGGTGGTTATCTCGAACCAAGCAACCGAAGCAAACAAACTCTCCCATACAGTTCCCTTGTCTTGATGACGGTGATAGCGTGGAGGATCGATGGTTGGTGGAACCACGGCGAGATAAGGCTGTGAAGTTTGGCGGTGGTGTGAGTCGGTTCTATAGAGAAGGAGAATAGATGAATATATAGAAGATAGATCTGACTAGTGTAAGTACTAATGAGTATAGTACTAATGAGTTAATGAGTTTGTCGGTGGTGTAACTCATCCTAAAAATCCTGCAAAACATTCATTGTGACTCGATACACGCATTTGACTCAAACAAGTACTAATGAGTTAAGGTAGGCATGCATGCAAGTTCATGTATCCGATTTTACAAGGAAACTGCATGTTAAAGAGAGCGAGACTATTAAGAAAATGACATTATAGCTAGTAGGGTCTTACGATCCCGATCCGATCATACGATCATGATCTTGCAAAGACGAAAATGATCCTGGGTAGGATCTGATCCCGATCTTGAAACTTTTAATACTTTTAGTTTTTATACTTTTAATCATTTTAAACTTATCTATACATCTTATAATGCATCTTTGACTCTCACTCTTCCAATTTTTTTAAGATTTTCATTTATACATTTTAAGTAAATACAACAAATTAAGCTATATGTACAATCAATTTAAGCATTAGCACCTACACACATTGACTGGTCAACACTTATAATTAATATATATAACATTTAAAACACATTTTCAATTAAAAGTATCATTTATAAACCACAATGTACAAACAAATCAAGCTGCTAAACACTCTTTTCATAAAATTTGTAAGACATTTTCTCATAACTTCAATAGTTTATCATGCATCTAAAAATATTTTCACTATCTGTAAACTTTAATTACAGGGTACCACCTGCCGCAACGCGCGTGTCCCCGCTAGTAATATATAACATATGCAAAGCTTATCAAACATACATCACTTATAATATATATTATTTACAAAGCTTCTCAAACACACTTCACACACTCCAACATATACTTAATACTCTATCCGACAATCACACACAGCTGCCTTGTTCTTTCTTTCTCTCTCTCACTACTACACCCTAAGTTAGATTGGAAGCATATGGTAACATACTTAGATCACTTCTATATTGACCCTAAGTTTGACAGATGATTTGGTTTATCTGATTATTTAGTTGTTTTTTTTGGTTTATCTGATTATTTCATTGTTTGTGTTTATTTAATTAGTGTTATTTAGTGTTAGGGTTTATGTATGATCTGTATATTTGTGTTTTTTATTGTTAGGGTTTATGGTTGTTTTTTAGTTTTAGTGCGAATATTTAGGCTAAAACATCAAGTATCAAAGATGGAAGAAGTATCAATGATGGATGAAAAGACACCACTTTCAAGTATGAACATAAACTTGTTCTAGTGTTGTTCATCCATTATTGATTCATCTTTGTTCTTTGTCAAGGATGGGTGAACCGACACCACTTTCAAGTATGAACATAATATGTATCTGTATCAAAGATGGAAGAAGTATCAAGGATGGATGAAAAGACACCACTTTCAAGTATGAACATAAACTTGTTCTGGTGTTGTTCATCCATTCTTGATACATCTTTCCTCTTTGCCAAAATACAGAAACAATGAAAATATTTTATCTTAGGATTAGGTTGAAGTACCATAAACATATCAAGAACTTAAAGAGTTTTTTCATGTATTTAGTTACAATGAAAATATTTTCATTGCATTGTTGATATAAATTTAATATGATTTCATTGATTCATGATTAGCTCTCTAATGTCGTAGGACCTACATAACTAATATGTATGTTCGTCACATTTAAGTGAGCAATATAAATGATAGTAAGAATTTGGTTGCTAAGAACTTAAAGCTCAATTATCAGGGCAGATCTATCTAACGATGTAGATGGGTTCCATCGCTTTAACTGGACCCCATTTTCTAATGATGTTTAATGGTTCTTTCAATAATCAAAATTAAACATCGTTAGAAAACGGGGTCCAATTAAAGCGATGGAACCATCTACATCGTTAGATAGATCTGGCCTGATCATTGAGACGTCTTCAATGAGATGATGATATAGTGTGTATTGTTCATGACATGCCACACTCCTTCATCATCGCATTCAAGATGAGTGATGTTACTTAGACTCTATTCTTTACTCAACATTTGTAGATTGTTTGTATCACTCTGTTTGCTTTATATATATGTATGATGTATTTTTGATATAAGAATTATGTTGCATTTGTATTGAGAGTATAATGAAGATAAGTGGCGGATGTGTGTGCGAATATTTAGGCTAAAATATCCAAGTATCAAAGATGGAAGAAGTATCAACATGGGTGAACAGACACCACTTTCAAGTATGAACATAAACTTGTTTTGGTGTTGTTCATCCATGTTGATTCATCTTTGCTCTTTGTCAAAATACAGAAACAATTATCAAGTATAATTTGTAGGTTCGATGGTTGAATTTAGCGTCTTCGTCTTCCAGCATGTTGGTAGGTTAGAGATTCAAGGCTGAATAATATGTTGTTGTTGGCTAGGGTAGAAAGGATGGTAGTTCATTGCATTGTTATTATAACTTTAATATGATTTCATTTATGCACGATTAGCTCTCTAATGTCGTAGAATCTACATAATTAATATGTATGTTTGTCACATCTAAGGGAGCAATATAAACGATAGTAAGAATCTGTTTTCTAATAACTTAAAGCTCAATGTTAGGGCAAATCTATCTAAAGTTGTAGAACGGTTCCATTACTTAATTTGGAAAACCTCTACTACCGTTATTAGACGGTGTCCAAAAAACAAAGCAATGGAACCTTTCTGCAACTTTAGATAGATCTGGCCTGATCATTGAGACGTCTTCAATGCGATGATGATATAGTGTGTATTGTTCATGACAGGCCACACTCCTTCATCATCGCATTCAAGATGAGTGATGTTACTTAGACTCTATTCTTTACTTAACATTTCTAGATTGTTTGCATCACTATGTTTGCATTCAAATCTTTTTTATGATCTAAATGAGTCTGTAATTTCAACATACCTTTCCATTCTCAATTCCCATACAGTTCCTTTTATTTTTTCAACAATCTAGCAATGCGGCTGGTGCAGTCCTTTGCTCAAAGGGAGTTGAAACGATAAAAGGAGCTGTAGCGGGAATTTAGAAGGGTTACGTATGTTGTTTCAACATACCTTTCCATTCTAAGTTCACATACAGTTCCTTTTGTTTTTTCAACAATCTAGCAATGTGGCTGGTGCAGTCCTTTGCTCAAAGGGAGTTGAAACGACAAAAGGAGCTGTATCGGGAACTTAGAAGGGTTACGTATGTTGGTTTATTGCATTCCATTCTTTTTTATGATCTAAAACCAACCATCCACCAAGTAATGTGGCCATTGGAGTTCCAAGAACAAAGGTTGTTTCAAATACACCCTGAATTGCAACATTATCTTTTATTTCATTTACACTATATTTTTTAAAATTTTAATATATTTTTTTATTTTTTTGCAGAAATAATACATTGACAGCAGTGACTCAAGTTCATTTCAGCATACCTTTCCATTCTGAGTTCCCATACAGTTCCTTTTGTTTTTTCAACAATCTAGCAATGCGGCTGGTGCAGTCCTTTGCTCAAAGGGAGTTGAAACGACAAAAGGAGCTGTATCGGGAACTTATAAGGGTTACGTATGTTGGCAGCAGTGACTCAAGTTCATTTCACATATCAAGCAGTTCTGAAGGTCCTCCTAATACATGGGCAGACTACTTTCCAAAGGGATATTCTGGATCAGGCACAAAAAAGGAAGATGCTAGGAAGGTTAAAACTCCAAAAAAGACTGCCAAAGAGTTTTTTGATGAGAGGGTTCAGGTGCTAGGCCTGCCCAATGCTAAGACTTGTGAAGACAAGGGTATAAAACCATGGGAACCAAAAATGCCCAAAGTTTTTTCAAAAGGGAAGGGTAAAAAGAAAATGTATTAGTTGAGTTAGGAAGTAATTTGAATAAACCTGTGTAATCCGTTTGTACTACTTTATTTGACTTTATGAATAAACATGTTGTCATTGCTCAATTTTCTCATTAATGAACTGAATATGAATCAGTTAATTTTTGTGGCATTTTTTTTTTTATCCCTAGCAGTATTAAGTTATGCCAAGCAGCATTAAGTTCTGAGTTACTAGCATTCACCCAAATTCCAATCCAAACCCGGAGTTGCCCATAAGATAAGTTTGACAATCTTTGACTTTTGCAAATGACAATCAAGTTTGACAATCTTTGTTTGACTTTTAACAAAGCATCATAACATAGTCAACAAAGCAACATAACATAATTAATCAACAAAAAGATAACTTGATCATATAGTAATATAATCGATAACTTGATTAACAAAGAAACATAAGATAAGTTTTCTTTGAACACAAAAACATTAAAATTCAAAGAAATAACATAATAATGATTAATATCATCTTACATCAGGGTTAATTCAATGAAAATTATACAAACTATTTTGAATGCCTTTGTAAATATCAACAATGTTTCCACGGATTTGTTCTATTTCTTGATTCCGAACATTAACTTTGTTCTGATGCACCAGTATGATATCTTGGTCTTTTTTGTTTTGTTCTTCCAACAGCGCGATTCGTTTGTTGTAAAGTTCAACCAACTGTCGTTCAGTACCATATTGGCCATATTGGCCGTGGATTTTATATTTTTCTGGCATTGGAGGAGGAGGAGGAGGAGAAGTATCCCTTGAACGTTTTGTTTTCTTTGAAGCAGGATTTGAAGATGATGAAGCCATTGCAGTTCCAAACAAAAATTGAATACGTAATGAAAAGATGAAAGAAGTTGGTTGTAATTCCTTTGTATTTATAGGCACACAAGAGTCGCAATGTCACAACGTTTAAGTGTCACAACGGTTTATAGTTACTTTTTTACAGTTACACCTGTTCACAGTAATGCCTAGCAGCATTAAGTTCTTTATTAATCAGGTCATAACAGTGTTGAAGTAAGTTTGCCAATTCAGGGAGTAAACACTGTCACAAACACAAATTTTACACAACTAATAACTAGATTAATACCATTATGTTTATTCTTACTATATTTTCAAACATTTGAAACCACTTACAATGCTTATTACCATTTAAAGTTTAAAAATAAAATTATAGAATGTTTAGGAGCGCGCATTTAATGTGTAAAATTAAAATGATTACAATTAGGCACGAGTAATTAGTGCATTTCACATGCTAATGTGACGTTAAACTTGGTAAATTGCAATAATCTTTAATGTTGAGACTTTCAAAATTCCCTAGGCGTATAGTATGTCGCATCCCTTTTTAAGGCCATCACTTAGCTTTTCAACACACACTTTTTAAAACAATCTAAGATCGAAGTTATCGCTGGAAACAAGAAAAGGTGCATTTCATCAAAGAAGAAGCGTTCAAAGTAAGTACTACTAATTAAACTTTTGTACACGTAAACATTCAAAGTTTGTAAAGATGTTATGTACGTACATGTTGACTTGGTTTTTTTTTCTAGTAGAAGTTAGTTAATCCATAATAATTGGTAGCTAATTAGGTAATCAGTTATGAAATTGTGTTAGAATGTTACATTATATACATCATATAATTAAGAATACCAAATTAAAAGGATAATCTGTAAATTTATCATCTAATGCTTATTTGATTTCAGGAAACCAGATAAGGTATTTAACATTGAAGAGTGGTATGAGTCGTGGAGTTCTCGAAGAAACAAGGCAAGACGCAAAGCAAGTTTGCTTCAAATTAAGAAAGATGAGAAGGAATACAAGCGATCAAAGCCGCAGGTTGGTTCAGTGGAAGAGGATGCGGCTGATGTTGGATTTTTGAGTGAGGAAGAGAGATTCGACTCCATTGACTGCGATAATGTGCATTTTTCGTTTGATCCGGAGAAATCTCCGAAATTTAATTGTTAAACTTTTTATATGTATGAACTGCTTTATTTTACTTTTGTTATATATGGATACTAATGTTTTTTTTTGGTTTATTATATATGAATTTTAACTTTCTTGCTTCATTAAAGCTTGATTAAGCTTGATTTTTCATCTATTCATTAAGCTTGATTTATTCCTAGCAACATTAATTTATGCCTAGCAGCATTAACTTATGCCTAGCAACATTAATTTTGAATGTGTTGCACATATTTTGAATTTTCGTTACACTTAAATATCACATTTTTTTTATAAATAATAGTCACATAAATATCACAATGCGACTATTTTGAATGTATTGTACATATAATACCCTTATAATGTGGCAATAAACATAATTTAGATACACATTTGTGATATGGTGTGACTATTGTAAAGCCTATAGTCACATGATCATGCTACAATTAAATGTGACTATACACATTAGGTTGTGGCAAGCAAACACACACTAAACTTTAGACACACATATTTACTTACGTGACCATATGTATCGAATTTTCGTTACACTTAATCATGTTTCTATGGTTTCGTGTGACCATATATGACATTTGGTCACACTCTTCAAGTGTGTGACATATATATTTGTCACTATTAAATGCATATCGTGACTAACGCTTCAAACTTACTTTTTAGTTGTCACACATTTCAAACGCTATGTGGCTAAATATTCAGCAAAGAATAACAGTCACTTTTAAATAATGTGCGACAAACTTGACTATATAGTTTAGTCACATACACAATTACTTCATGTGACCATATATCTATTTTGGTCACACTCTTCAATTGTGTGACATATATTTGTCACATATGTATATTTGTAGTGTGACTAATGCTTAAAGCTGATTTGTATCGGTCACACGTCCCAAATTAAACGTGACTAAATGATCGAAAAATATTTACCAGCTACCCTCTAGTCACATAAATACACAAATGTGTGACATATATCTTCCGAAATGGTCACACAAGTCGGATCGAGTGTGGCTGTTTATTTTATTTTCATACATTTAGTCACGTAAATATGTTACAGTGTGACCGTTTGAAATCGACCATGTGTGACGAAAGGCCATTTTTGTACCAGTGTTAAAAACTTGCCAATTAGATTCGATAATAATATCAATCATATTTTGAATAATGAATCAATATAAGCTCGAAATCTTTGTTGACCCTCACAACCACTCTTTTTAATAAGGAAAGATAAGTAAAGATTTATGAAATGTGCTCCATCAAATTTAATATTTGTTATATGTGTGAGGTTACTAATAATAATATGTTAACTTAATGATTCAAGATAGTCATTTATTATGTGTGTGAAAACTATTTATTATTACGTATAATATGCATAGTTTTTGACATTACATAAGTATAAAAATAATTATCCTAACCATTTTTATATAATACATAAAAAAAATAGTTTATGACTACATGTTTGAAACAATTAGTGTGTGTTCAATTACATGCAAGGTTCAAGAATACATTTTCTTTTACTTAAATACTAATGTATTATTATAAACTTTTATCTTGTTTAGGCAACCCATGGCCACTCAAGATAAGTGCATGTAATGTTTTAAAAATCATGTTGAAGAAGTGTTAAATATTTTAAGGTGACACATTTTAACACTTGAACCTTTGGAGAGATAATTCCGTAAGACAATTATTTTCGACAAACATGATTAATCAACTTAGTCTACATATCTAAGTGATTTACTAAAACATTATAACATAAGCAAGCAAGCAATCAAAAGCACATAATCACTTAGCATAGCACTGATTGGCTCCAAACGGTCAACCTAAACTGACCAGGGAATGGTCAACCAGGTCAAACAGCCTAGAGTCAATGCTCCGCGGAAGATAGTGGTTTCCCCGGGTCGTTATGTCCCGACGAGGTGTGATGGTTAACAAACGGCTTTGTGATCGGGTGAATTTGGATGAGAAAGGGGTTTGAGATTGGTTATACTAAGGAATCTACAAGGAAATAGCTTAAATAAGCTATATAAACACGACTGGAAAGTTTGAAAACCCAGAAACGTTTAAAACTAAAAACGCTTACGTTTACGTTTAAAATAACGTAGACGTACAAAATAAAACGTGAAAACTGAAATCTGAAAACCCACAGGGGGTGAAAATGACTTTTTTACAAACTAATTGATAAAAGAAAATTTTTAGAAAAAGAAAATTAATTTTTATACTAATTAATTATTTAATATTAATTAAATACTAATTAAAACTAATTATTAATATTTAAAATACTTAAATATAATATAATATTGATTCAATACTAAAAAGGTGAAAATAAAATTTCTAAAATTATAAAATAACTAAAAACTAATTTTAAAATTAAAAATAAGTATTTTTGTCTTTTTGTGGTTTTTCTACTAATTAATTACTAATTATATATTAATTACCTAATTAAACTATTTTAAATTAAGAAATATAGAGAATGAACAGTAAAAATTCTAGAAAAATTTCTAAAAATGTTTTATAACACATAAAAGCTAGGAAAAATATAAAAACTATGTGTTACTTTATAAAAACTAATTATGCTATTTAAAACTTAATTATTAATTAATTATTAATAAAACTAAGATTAATTCTAATAAATACTAAATGACAAAATAAAAATCTGAGAAAATTACTAAAAATACTTTAATATAATAGGAATTTAAGAAAAATATAAAATAGCTAAGTACTTAATAAAAATTTAAAAATGAAAATTAAAATTCAATTACATTAAATAGAAACTATCACTTAATATTAAATTTGTTTTTCTTGATTTTTCTTTTACAAACCTATTTTACAACTAAAAACACACAACTTTTACAAAAACAACTTTTTTATAAAATGAAAATAAGCACTGTGGAAAGCAAAAAGCCAAACAGTTGACTTTTGTTGACCACAAAGGAAAATAAGCTAACTTGGGCTTAAGTAGGACCCACTCTGGTTGATTCAGGTCCAAATAAGTTAGATGAACATGTATAAGCCAGAAAAAGCCCAAAGTGACCACAAAATAAGCAATTAAGCTGAATAAGCTAATCCAAAAACCAAATGAAACTCAGAATCTGGGACAAAGAAAAGGGCTAAATCCAAGTGGGGTCCACAGGTTTTAAGGTCAAACCAAAGGTCAACCTATGAAGCCTGCTAGGAGGGGGGTTGGGAGGAACCAAGTTTGAGCATTGGGACCCACTGAGATGGTCAGAAACCACCACCAAAGTGGTGGTGGTAGGGTGGATGCTGCTGATGCAGGGCACACAGCCCCCCTGCAAGCTACTTTTGGGGGTTGTGGGGCCCAGATAAAAATTCACAAAATTGAAGGGACCAAGGGAACTTAAATTAGAACTGGTAGACAATGATTAGGAACAAGTTTTAGGGCCTCAATCAACTCACATAAATCCTAACAATTCCTTGAACTTTTGTAAAAATCTGAAAACCATGCACTTTGACTTTTTCATAAACACTTGAACTTTGACTTAAATGAGATTTAAACCTAATTTACTGAATAAAGTGGGTATATTAAGGTATGATAAGACTGCAAGAAGCTAGATTACAATGTCCTAAGCTTAAATGGTGGGTACACCACTCCTAAACATCAACAGTTAAATCTAAACTAAGGTTCAATAAGATTTTTGACTTTTTGAACAAAAGTGACCCAGAGATTTATCAAGATGGACTGATTTACACTTAACAACAATGCACCAAGTATTTTTGACTCTAAATAAAAACACCTACATATGTTTACAGCTTAATCCAAACACCCCTACTAGTGAACTGGAAATGAGATTTTTTAAGTGAAATGATGTTTTACACTATGAATCTGATTCCTGCAGTTGTAATATGATAACATAGAACTATTAGATCACAAAAATACCATTACTAACTACAAATACCTAAGCAATAATGAAATGTTAAATAGGCAGTGAAAAGGAAGAAATGAAACATAATGAAATCTACTGAACCATTATACTAAATTAAGCAATAATATTACTAACTACTACCAAACAAACATAAAAGAACAGCAATTATCATCCAATAAGCACTTCTACAGTGATATACCAAAGAGAAAAGGAATGAGACTTACAATGTGAATCAGTGTAATCTAACCAAGAACAAAGGAACAACTAGCTTAACACTTCCCATGAGGTAACTAATAACCACAGCAATCCTTCACTTCTTCTCTTCTTCTTTCATGCTTTCTTATTTAAATTACTCCATTTTTTTTTCTTTTAATTTTTCTCTTTTTCTTTTCTTTTCTGATTTTCTGCTTTCTTTGATTTCAAACCACCATAACACACTGAGACTAACATTAAGAAATTAAATACAGAACATTTAAAACAAATTATAAGTTATTTGAGGATTTGAATGGAAATTCGAATTTAGCACAAACTTAAATGAAAGTTTAATTAAACTTGAGAGTTGGAATTACAAATGAGAGCCAAGTTAAAAACAGAAAGATTTACATGAGAAAGGATTACAAATACACTATAAGTAACACTACTAGACTTTTAAAACTAAACTAATACTACTCTACTGCTACTCCCTCTTCTTCATCTTTTTCTTTACTTTTATAGTTCCTAGAGTCTCTCTCTTCCTTTCCCACATTGATTTATGACCATTGGATTAGTTGAATTGATCCCAGCCTTCAAATGTTGTTTTGGCGCCAAAATTCTTTTGGCTGTTTCTTTTATTATTGTAGCCAGTTGGTGTGATTTGGATTCTTGCTCTTGTTTGGTTAGGCCAAGGGGGAAGGTTGAGTGTGTAGGAGGGGTAAATAGGCTAGGGTGATGATGGGGGGGTTGTGGTGTTGCAGGGATAAGGAGTGAGGTGGAGGGTGATGTGGAAGAGGTGGGGGTTGACTGGGTCAAAGGAAGGTGTATTAAAAATGGACGGGGTGTTGTTTTTATTTGTGGGGAGTGGGCTGGGGTTGTTGATGGGCCAAGGGGGTTTAGGATGTGGGCCTGGTGAGGGTGTTGTATGGTTTGGGTTGGTATTTGGATGGAAATAATACAAAAGGGTTAGTTTGGTTTATTTAAATTTCACAAGGACCAAAGATGTAACAATCTGAAATTCAAGGGCTGTTTTGTAAATTTTACAAAGTAACCATAGGGACCATACTTGGCAAATTTGAATATTACAAGGACCCAAATTAATATTTTTCAAACTGAAACACTCGGGGACCATTTATGTAATTTTTGAAAGTTTAGGGGTCATTTTTGCCAATCTGTGAAAAACTTTTATCCAAGGACCAATATTGAACATTTTTGAATTTCCAAGGACTAAAAATGATTTTTCATCCAAAAATTCCCACCAGGGACCAAATCTGACAATTTCTGAAACTCCAGGGACTAATTTTGTAAATTTCCAAAACTTTGAGATTTTTCACCAAAGGACTAAATATGACAACTTATGATTTCAAAAGGACCTTTGGTGACTTTTCTTTCCAAATAAGTGCTCAGGGACTATTTTTGCCAATTTATGAAAGTTGGGGGACTAAAATTGCCGATTTTGCAAACTTTGTACGTTTTTTATCTGTTTTTGCTCATTTTGCATCTAAAACATATAAAACACAATTTTGAAATATTTTTAGTATTTTGATGCATTTCTGAGTGTTTTTGTATGTTTTGCAGTTCAGATATGACCAAAAATGATGAGTGTTTGAGCACTCATCAATCCACCACACTAAAATATTGCTAGTCCCTAGCAATAACTGTTTTGAAAACTTGATGGATTTTAAACTCTTTACCAAAAGCCATCACTTCTGGAGTAGCCAGGTGTAAGAACTGTAACACACCTGATAACCGTGTGATTTTGAGCAAACCACCAGCTGTCAACGGATTTGTTTAGTCTTTACCAAAAGCCGTTTGCTTCTGGACTAGCCAGCTCTTGATGGAATAGTCAACATTTTGGTGAGCTGATTACCAATTATGGATTTTCCACTGCCTTTACCACAAGCCATAATCTTGTGGGCTAGCCTACTCATTCGCTTTATGGGATATGGCGAGTTGAGGTACCATACAATTTTGGGCAAATTGCAAGCCATAAACGGATTTGAGATGTCTTTACCAAAAGCCGTTTGCTCCTGGACTAGCCAATCCCTTTTGTCGCTTAGACAAGGCGGACTGATTACCACAAAAATTTTGAAGCACCAGTGATAATTTTTTAAAATTTTTTGAAATTTTGGCCAAAAACGGGGGTATTAGATAGTAAAATGTGATAAAATTCGCTAGAATAGCGAAATACCCCCCACACTTAGCATGAATATTGTCCTCAATATTCAAAGTCCCGGCTATTATGCCGATTCTTTGAACGTAAAAGGGCAACATTACAAGTTAAACATGGAAAACACCATTTTTTCACTTTATTTGAAACCATAGTGGGGGACTCCCCCACACTTAGGGTGAAAACCCTATAAGCATGCTACTATTTTTGTTTACCGAGTCGCTAGCTTGACTCGACCCCGAATTCATTTGTCCTTGGGGAAGCATGATGTGGAAGAAACAATCTCAATCGGACTTTCATTCAAGATGTTTGGACAAACATTTGAAGCACGTGAAAGTTCCACACCGATGAGATAAGTATCCGTCTCAAGATAATGATACATGAAAATGCCGGGGTCAAAGATAGTGTCTTCATTCCCGAAGGAGTGAAAAACAAGAGAAGTCACCTTATAGGTGAAGAAAAGGAAGAAAACCATGATGTAAATCATGATTTGATATTCTTCCTCGAGAGCAGGCTCAGTAGCCTGAATTTGGATTTCAAAGGTTAAGCTCGTTTGGTTTGAAAACATCCCGGGAGGGTGGGTGGGAATTCGCAAATTCTCATGATTGAGTGTATCTCCCCACGGGCTATCAGACTCCGGAGGAGTCATGATATGATGAGTGAGTTCACCGGAGAACTCCTCATGAAGAGAATTTTTCACAAGATGTAAATCTGTGAACTCATGTTCCGATATAAACTCATCACTATCCTCGTTCTGAGCACCAAAGATTGGGTTATCAGAAATCAAAGTGAATTCAGATTTGAATTTAAATTGAGGATTAGTGAGAGTAGTATTGAATGCTTCGGGAACAAAATGATTAACATTATCAATTGGACTGTTGGGATCAGAAGTGAGTGGTGGATCATGATATAGGGGACTTTCAATTTCTCCCAGATCGGCTTCGAAGTCAAGGAGACCATCATCACTTTCCTATGAAAGTGGATTGATGTGAGTAAGTTCATCGGCGAACTCCTCAAGAAGAGGATCAACATCAGTTTGTGGAACTGATGCCTCAACATACTCGATGTCTCCATGAGATGTACAATCATCATTAAAATCTGAGAAAGTCTCAAAATGATCGTTTGAACACTCAAGAGGGGAAGGAATATCACACATATGCTCAAGAGTTCCCTGTGACTCTCTTGGGATTGGGATAAGGTTCTCAACACTAGACTTTATGAATTCGTCCGATTCCTTATTAGGAACAGTGCTAAGATGCTCATCCCCCATGTTCAAAGAGTGAGTGTGAACTTCGGGTGTGATAGCAGTTGTTTGAGATGGAATCTCAACTGCTGGGATATCAACTGATGAACTTGATAGATCTTTATAGAATTGAAGGATATCAAGTGTATCTTCATCATCACTGTCATCAGGAATAAAACGGAACTGAGAGCTAGATTTGGCTGCTTTTTCTTTTGCAATGGATTCCCTCACGGATTTTTCATAGGCATCTTGGGAATTTATTCTAGCAGCCTGCTCTTCAGCCAGCAATTCTTCCATGGATTTTTGATGAGTATGTCTTTGGGCAAAGTCTTTAACTAAACCCTTAAGCTCATCAACGATTTTCATCATATTTTGCATTTCTGGAAGAAGTGCTTGATTCATATCGTACTGTGGAGGTTGGTCGTAATAAGGTGTGTCAAAATTGTCACAAGGGTATGGATTCCCCGATTGACAATCTGAGCTGAAGTGTGGACCTCCACAGTAATCACAACAGTAAAACTGTTGAGTCTTGACTGGTGAATCATATGGGAATTGGTCATAACCAAAGTTCTGAGCATCACCGGAAAACTGTTCATAGACAAACGTGTTTCCGGCTTGACACTCAAATCCTTGGTGAGGACCACCACAAAACTCACATAGATATGTCAGTATCTCATGATGTGGTGGCTGGTAGGATGAATCAGATGTATCATGGTAAGGATAGGGAGCTTGGTTATAGACAGACCCATCTCCTGACTCTATCATGCTACAACCGGGACAATTCCCACCATTATGAGGACCACCACACCATTGGCAACCGCAATGGTGTGGATACGACATAGGAAGAATCAAAGGTTTACAGAGGGTAAGGAATTAAGAATCAAAGATGTGAGAGGGTAAAGGTGAATATTTTTGGGTTTTTGGATAAACATTTTGTACAAATGGGAAAGAAAATGTTTTTGTGTTTTTTGTGTTCGTTGAAAACTGAGTTTAAAATTTTTTCGGGAACGGTTTTGTTTTTATATGAAAATAAGAAGAGAATATGAATAAGGGATGGATAAATGTACAATGGAATGAATTCCAAAATCACTAATCAGAAAAACCGTTTAAAATACGCGCACGACCTCCCCGGCAACGGCGCCAAAATTTGATTGGCTCCAAACGGTCAACCTAAACTGACCAGGGAATGGTCACCCAGGTCAAACAGCCTAGAGTCAATTCTCCGCGGAAGATAGTGGTTTCCCCGGGTCGTTATGTCCCGACGAGGTGTGATGGTTAACAAACGGCTTTGGGATCGGGTGAATTCAGATGAGAAAGGGGTTTGAGATTGGTTATACTAAGGAATCTACAAGGAAATAGCTTAAATAAGCTATATAAACAAGACTGGAAAGTTTGAAAACCCAGAAACGTTTAAAACTAAAAACGCGTACGTTTACGTTTAAAATAACGTAGACGTACAAAATAAAACGTGAAAACTGAAATCTGAAAACCCACAGGGGGTGAAAATAACTTTTTTACAAACTAATTGATAAAAGAAAATTTTTAGAAAAAGAAAATTAATTTTTACACTAATTAATTATTTAATATTAATTAAATACTAATTAAACCTAATTATTAATATTTAAAATACTTAAATATAATATAATATTGATTCAATACTAAAAAGGTGAAAATAAAATTTCTAAAATTATAAAATAACTAAAAACTAATTTTAAAAATAAAAATAAGTATTTTTGTCTTTTTGTGGTTTTTCTATTAATTAATTACAAATTATATATTAATTACCTAATTAAACTATTTTAAATTAAGAAAAATAGATAATGAACAGTAAAAATTCTAGAAAAAATTTCTGAAAATGTTTTATAACAAATAAAAGCTAGGAAAAATATAAAAACTATGTGTTACTTTATAAAAACTAATTATGCCATTTAAAACTTAATTATTAATTAATTATTAATAAAACTAAGATTAATTCTAATAAATACTAAATGATAAAATAAAAATCTGAGAAAATTACTAAAAATACTTTAATATAAGAGGAATTTAATAAAAATATAAAATAGCTAAGTACTTAATAAAAATTTAAAAATGAAAATTAAAATTCAGTTACATTAAATAGAAACTATCACTTAATATTAAATTTGTTTTTCTTGATTTTTCTTTTACAAACCTATTTTAAAACTAAAAACACACAACTTTTACAAAAACAACTTTTTTATAAAATGAAAATAAGCACTGTGGAAAGCAAAAAGCCAAACAGTTGACTTTTGTTGACCACAAAGGAAAATAAGCTAAATTGGGCTTAAGTGGGACCCACTCTGGTTGATTCAGGTCCAAATAAGTTAGATGAACATGTATAAGCCAGAAAAAGCCCAAAGTGACCACAAAATAAGCAATTAAGCTGAATAAGCTAATCCAAAAACCAAATGAAACTCAGAATCTGGGACAAAGAAAAGGGCTAAATCCAAGTGGGGTCCACAGGTTTTAAGGTCAAACCAAAGGTCAACCTACGAAGCCTGCTAGGAGGGGGTTGGGAGGAACCAAGTTTGAGCATTGGAACCCACTGAGATGGTCAGAAACCACCACCAAAGTGGTGGTGGTAGGGTGGATGCTGCTGATGCAGGGCACACAGCCCCCCTGCAAGCTACTTTTGGGGGTTGTGGGGCCCAGATAAAAATTCACAACATTGAAGGGACCAAGGGAACTTAAAGTAGAACTGGTAGACAATGATTAGGAACAAGTTTTAGGGCCTCAATCAACTCACATAAATCCTAACAATTCCTTGAACTTTTGTAAAAATCTGAAAACCATGCACTTTGACTTTTTCATAAACACTTGAACTTTGACTTAAATGAGATTTAAACCTAATTTACTGAATAAAGTGGGTATATTAAGGTATGATAAGACTGCAAGAAGCTAGATTACAATGTCCTAAGCTTAAATGGTGGGTACACCACTCCTAAACATCAACAGTTAAATCTAAACTAAGGTTCAATAAGATTTTTGACTTTTTGAACAAAAGTGACCCAGAGATTTATCAAGATGGACTGATTTACACTTAACAACAATGCACCAAGTATTTTTGACTCTAAATAAAAACACCTACATATGTTTACAGCTTAATCTAAACACCCCTACTAGTGAACTGAAAATGAGATTTTTGAAGTGAAATGATGTTTTACACTATGAATCTGATTCCTGCAGTTGTAATATGATAACATAGAACTATTAGATCACAAAAATACCATTACTAACTACAAATACCTAAGCAATAATGAAATGTTAAATAGGCAGTGAAAAGGAAGAAATGAAACATAATGAAATCTACTGAACCATTATACTAAATTAAGCAATAATATTACTAACTACTACCAAACAAACATAAAAGAACAGCAATTATCATCCAATAAGCACTTCTACAGTGATATACCAAAGAGAAAAGGAATGAGACTTACAATGTGAATCAGTGTAATCTAACCAAGAACAAAGGAACAACTAGCTTAACACCTCCCATGAGGTAACTAATAACCACAACAATCCTTCACTTCTTCTCTTCTTCTTTCATGCTTTCTTATTTAAATTACTCCATTTTTTTTTCTTTTTTTTTTCTCTTTTTCTTTTCTTTTCTGATTTTCTGCTTTCTTTGATTTCAAACCACCATAACACACTGAGACTAACATTAAGAAATTAAATAAAGAAAATTTAAAACAAATTATAAGTTATTTGAGGATTTGAATGGAAATTCGAATTTAGCACAAACTTAAATGAAAGTTTAATTAAACTTGAGAGTTGGAATTACAAATGAGAGCCAAGTTAAAAACAGAAAGATTTACATGAGAAAGGATTACAAATACACTACAAGTAACACTACTAGACTTTTAAAACTAAACTAATACTACTCTACTGCTACTCCCTCTTCTTCATCTTTTTCTTTACTTTTATAGTTCCTGGAGTCTCTCTCTTCCTTTCCCACATTGATTTATAACCATTGGATTAGTTGAATTGATCCCAGCCTTCAAATGTTATTTTGGCGCCAAAATTCTTTTGGCTATTTCTTTGATTATTGAAGCCAGTTGGTGTGATTTGGATTCTTGCTCTTGCTTGGTTAGGCAAAGGGGGAAGGTTGAGTGTGTAGGAGGGGGAAATAGGCTAGGGTGATGATGGGGGGGCTGTGGTGTTGCAGGGATAAGGAGTGAGGTGGAGGGTGATGTGGAAGAGGTGGGGGTTGACTGGGTCAAAGGAAGGAGTATTAAAAATGGACGGGGTGTTGTTTTTATTTGTGGGGAGTGGGCTGGGGTTGTTGATGGGCCAAGGGGGTTTAGGATGTGGGCCTGGTGAGGGGGTTGTATGGTTTGGGTTGGTATTTGGATGGAAATAATACAAAAGGGTTAGTTTGGTTTATTTAAATTTCACAAGGACCAAAGATGTAACAATCTGAAATTCAAGGGCTGTTTTGTAAATTTTCCAAAGTAACCATAAGGACCATACTTGGCAAATTTGAATATTACAAGGACCCAAATTAATATTTTTCAAAATGAAACACTCGGGGACCAATTATGTAATTTTTGAAAGTTTAGGGGTCGTTTTTGCCAATCTGTGAAAAACTTTTATCCAAGGACCAATATTGAACATTTTTGAATTTCCAAGGACTAAAAATGATTTTTCATCCAAAAATTCCCATCAGAGACCAAATCTGACAATTTCTGAAACTCCAGGGACTAATTTTGTAAATTTCCAAAACTTTGAGATTTTTCACCAAAGGACTAAATATGACAACTTATGATTTCAAAAGGACCTTTGGTGACTTTTCTTTCCAAATAAGTGCTCAGGGACTATTTTTGCCAATTTATGAAAGTTGGGGGACTGAAACTGCCTATTTTGCAAACTTTGTACGTTTTTTATCTGTTTTTGCTCATTTTGCATCTAAAACATATAAAACACAATTTTGAAATATTTTTAGTATTTTGATGCATTTCTGAGTGTTTTTGTATGTTTTGCAGTTCAGATATGACCAAAAATGATGAGTGTTTGAGCACTCATCAGCACACACAAAGATCTTCATAATCGTTTTGTATGTTAGATACAACAATGTGTGCATAACTTGATTTAGTTTTAAACCAAAATAGTTTTCCTCCCCATTTTTTAAAAGTTTAGCCAAGATTGATATCTTGAAAAGATAAAGACTTAATTTTTCAAAGATTCATTTACTAGAAGTGTCCGACTCGAAAGTAAGAGTAAAATGTAAGTTTTACGTTAAAACGTGACATATGGTTTTGACTACTATATAGTGTTTTACATTTACGACCTAATTAAGTTTGGAATCAATCCTTTCAAGTATTATTATATGAAATTACATTCAATTACCTTTAAAATGGCGGGTGACACAACTCCTACGGACTTACGGTTGATTTTATATGAATTTTCAAAGTTTGACACTATTCTGGTGGAGGTCCCTTAAATACCAGACGGTCCCTTAGTGATAAAGTACCGCCCAGAGATAAAGGACCACCACCAGTAAGCCAAAAACACATTTTCGTGTAAAAATTTATTTTCTTCAAGCTATGATACGAAGTGCATTTAACCAACAAAACTAGTACGAATCAAAGCATTTAGCACAAGTTTAGCAACTAAACACTTTTCATATTTAATCCGTCTTAATGAGAAATTTGATACGTGGACCGTACTCTATTTTAAAAACCATTTGTTTTGAAAACTAGAGCGATGTGGCTCTGATACCAATTCTAGAAACGTAGAGGGGGGGGGGGGTGAATACGTTCCTCTTTAAAACTTAAAATGTTTCGTATCAAATTTACAATCAAGCGTGACTAAATATGAATGGTTGTTATATCACTCATAACAAGCAATCACATAAGCATGACATGAGGTTTAAACGTTTCTAAGTAGGACGGTCCTATAAATAGATGGACGGTCCTTTATCATTTGAGGGACCGTCGGTCGATAAAGGACCGCCACCAGTAGGTTTGTCAGTTTTATTTCGTGCGATTAAGTTTTCTTGTATTTTGCGTTTCTAAGATAACAAGTTGATATTACAAGCACATACACATCAAGCCACACAAACATAAATGTAATGCAAGTATAGAAAGTAAAGAGAAAAGAAGAGAAAACGCAAACCGGACACGAATATTTATAGTGGTTCGGCTAAGCACCTCTTCGTCCTACTCCACTCCCCGAGTCTCATACTCGAGAGTTACTTCACTAATCAACACGCTCCTTTATGGTGGACAAAACCGTACACAAGCTTACACTAATTTTAACGACACTAAGTGGAATGTAGAGTCCTAATCCTAGCTAGAACCAATCTACACCAAGGCCCACGTGGCCACACGAACAAGCACTCTTGTCCGACTTAGATCGACACACGATCCAAGCCTTCACACGAATGAGCACTCCTGTTCACTTGAATCTTCACACTAAGACACACTTGGATCTTCACCCAATCCAAGCTTCACACGAGGCACACTTAGATCATCACCTGATCCAAGCCTTCACACACCGACTCAACTAACTCCTACCCTACACACTAGGACACCACACACCATACAACAATTACATGACCTAATCTAGTTACTAGACTTCTTGGATCTACATCACCATCCAAGTTCACACAAATAACCCCATCCTCGACTCACACACAAGTCGGAAACATTGACAATATTTATAGAACCTATCACGGTAACACTTGTTACGTTTGTGTGTGGACACCTATAACATCTCGAATCTTTATCTATGTCTAGAGTTCTTCTCTTACCCATGAGGTAGAGGAAAAAGAAAATCATAACACTAGTTGGTGTGTGGACTCAATAACACTTTGATTCTTAACGACTTCGAGTGTTCTTCTCTTGCACATGATGTAGTGGATGACGGGAACACTTATAAACACATACCAAAGACTTATAGTGATCAAAGAATGAAAATGAAAGACCAGGAAATTTTTGTGCAAAGAGGATTGGATTTTCTGATGAAAATGGGTCAGTGTTTATAGCCAACATGAGAAGCCACGGATGGTCCCTTAAACCTTGCACGGTCCCCTATCAATAAGGGACCGTCACCTATTTAAGGGACCTTCCCGACAGTTTTGTCCTTTTGTGGTGAAATGTTACCTGGTGAAATTTTATCTGATTTGGGTGGGAAATAAGGACGTTTGGACAATTTGAAATTCAAATTTCAAATTTATTTTTCTTATTAAACATTACTTTATAAATACAAAAATAATTTGTCTAGTTTATTTTTGTAAAAAATGTTTTGTCACATTTATAAAATGTAAGGTTTAAGTAAAAAAATATTTTCTTTGATCACTTAACAAAGTTGGTAAAGTGTGTTTGTACATACCTGAAGTGATGTCGAGAGACGTTGATGTGTGAACGAGTAACTTGTGCACTTTACGTTATGTATTGCAAGTTACCCGTTTGTCATCATTAAAACATGACATTGTATAGATAAAACGTCATAACGTTTGCACTAACAATCTCCCCCTTTTTGATGATGACAAATATGTAAACCGTAACTCATAGTAAAGTGTAGAAGTTGCTAGTTTACACTTCCTCTCGTCCCCTTTTGTCGAAGCAAAAAGGTTTCGCCAATGTTGAGGTTGAATAAGATCGACATGAACTTAAGAAGACAATCTCAAGAATATAGAATGAAAGATGATTCCCCAATGTATTTGAAAATCCCGAACCCCATCATTAAATGAATTGAGCTTGCGTCATCCTAGTGAAGCCTTGCTCCTAGCGCCATGATTTAACCAACTCCGAACCATTTACCCAACTACTTCCGAGCTCCCCCTAGCATATTGCATCCTTATTGACTTTAGCATATCCATGAGCTCCCCCTAGTTCATTGCCACTTGGTCTTTATGTTGGTGAACATATATTACCAACTCCATTCTTCATATGTGATTGAAGTGGCCTCCTCGATACTAACTCTTGATAAGCTCGTAACTTGGTGCTATACATTGTTGCACCATAAATAAAACTATCGACATACAGAAATTCACACTTTTTTCATAACAAAGAATTACAAGAATAATAATATCCCCCCACTTGAGATGAATCATATATGAAAATATTTGGCGGTCTTTAATGATCTCCAAAGACGTAGGCGTGATTACCGAATCTCTTTACTCGAACCTCAAACTTGGGCAAGCGGCGACTTCCTAATCATAGACCAAGACTACACGGAAGGCTAACGCGAATAAGTGTACAGAAACATATATGATAAGGGTATGAAATGAAAGAATGGATCAAAAGGGTGTATCTAAGGGTATCTTGCACTAAAAGTGAGTGCGACAAAAGGGGTTTTAACACGGGGTTCGAAAGAGTCAATGTGACTAATCGATAAACGCACACATATGGCTATTTTGGTGTTAATCCTAAAATATTGCCTTCACAAATAGTTTCTTCCAAATGTAACAAGTAAATTCGACACACTACTCGTCTATGGTCTCGAAATGATGTAAAGGCCAAGTTCTAAAGTTTACAAACTAGCGGCACACTCAATTTGGTAGATTTGAGTAATATGGGGAAAACAGATAGGCTTAAATCTCACCATGGAAATCAAGGATTAAAATGTGCTCGACTAAAGTCTATTCTAGTTAGGTCCGGGAAAACATGTCAAAATTTTAAAAATGGCATAATTTTTCAAAATAAACTAGAAAAATGGGGCAACCAAAATTCAAGTTATAATTCTACTCCCATCCCCCTACTTAAAATGTACAAAGTCCCTTTTGTACTCAAATAAGCAATAGAAATAAAGGAGAAACGTAGAATTAGAATGAAAAATTTCCTGAAATTTGCTCTTGAAAATGATAGAAGGATCATGTTTGAGAAAACGTTCCTTCGCTTTGGCTAAGGAGAAACTTCAAATCCCTGAAATCAAGCAACTACTCACAAGCATAAAATCTAAAAAGAAAATCAAAAGAAAATAAAATCCTAACTCACTTTCTTAAGAATCACTGTTGCATTTAATATGCAACAAGCCTTTTAAACCACTCGGTGTCCCGAGTGGACGAGTGAAGTCTCTTGAGAGTTTATAGTGAACACACCTACAAAGTTCATTTAAAAACTAATACAAGGTTAAAGTATGTTTGTTATTTAAAAGATTGAAAATTTTAAGGTACATAAGAAAGTTACGGCATAGACTTAGGAATAGTATTACGCCATAAATAATGACACATGATAAAATTCGAATATCGGATGGTGGCTACGGCATAACCTAATTCTGAGTTACGCCGTAGGATGTTTCTGAGACGAATTTCCAAGAGTGAAAACTCCGAGGTCAGCTCCATAACCATCCTCCTTTCTCTAATACCTGCAAAAATCATGACAAAACATACCAAACCAACTAAACTATTAACGAGGAAAAGAAAATGATAATTCGGGTTATCTCCCAAAAAAGCACTTTTGTTTATTTATGAGTCTTTAAGTTAGACTCAAGGCTGCAGCTACTATGCGAGTGGATGGGTTTTTCCGCTTTTTCCCTTATCCCAAATGGTGGATAACTGGTCCCAAATAGTTGGAGCAATGAAATGTGCTAATCCGAAATGATCTTCTATGAGAAAATTAGCTTTTGCCCATTTGCTGCAATATTGCATTTCAATCTTTATGCTTAACTGAACTTCTCCGAACTTAACCTTCACCTAATTTTCAAATGATATTCCATGGTAGCCGACTTCCCTTCTCTTGTGTTCATTAAAACATGCCCACTCATATTGTTTGACCATATTTTCTTGGGTGAGTCTTCCACCGTGGCATTTCTTGCGAAGGGGGTCATAGGTGGGCCAATCTTGGGTGGTTCCATCATAGTTCATGATCACTGGTTTACAGAAGTGAACCATCCATTTGACCTCCTCATCTAAATTAATACCATTGAAGTAGTTATGGAACCATGTTTCCCTACTAAAAATTGAATCTTCATAGCATGACAAGACGTTTGCTTCCTTTTTCATGACAAGACGTTTGCTTCCTTTTTCAACTGTCTCACCCTGTTTTGTCCTCCTCCATTGCAAGATTTGACGAAAGGACAACATGAAGGCATAGTTAATTTCTTCTCATCTTTCATAATCGCCAGTGGTTCACAACAATGACGTAATACAACGACTTTTATAGGGCCTTCTTTATTATTCCTAGGTTCAAATGTTGGATCTTCATCATCACTATCATCCCAAAAAGATCCCTCGCTTTCATCAGAGTTAACCTCTTATTCATATTTTAAGCACAAAGGAGTTCTATAGTTAAAGATGTCATCCGAGATTCCAAACATCTCAGGTGGCGTTCCCTCAACTGCAATATCAGCTATGCATGAACTAGCTACTTCCTTGTCTTCCTGCAATAAAAGCCTATTCATTTTGAAGACAACCCTCTCATCATAAACTCCCAACGAGATTTCTTTCATAAAAACATCAATTCGGGCCCGTGACGTAGCAAGGAAAGGTCTCCCAAGGAAAAGGTCTTCCTTAGGAATATTTGCCATATCGATGATTATAAAGTCCGCGGGGAATAAAAACCTGTCAATATAATAATAACATCATCAACTATTCCTAACGGAGTTGTTTAGTCATATCTGCCATCTCAATTACCAAACTTGTTTTCCAAATACTTGTCAATCTAAGGGATAGAAATAAAGAGAGTTGAATTACATTAATGCTAGAGCCCAAATCAGCTAATGCCGACAAGTTAGAATTACCGATGGTGCATGGAAGGGTAAAGCACTCCGTGCTATCTTCCTTATGGAATCTTTCGGTCGAGTCATCTACCTCATCATCAGCGAAAATTGCCTTGCACGCTCCTATGGTCATCTTGCTTACTTCGATCCCATTTTTCTCATGAATGTCATCCTCTAACTTTCCAATCATAGTTTCAAGATTTTTAAGGGATTCATCATGATTGATTAGGCTATTATTGATGGTTCCTTGAAAAAACTTCAACTACACATCTTGCTTATCCTGTTTCTTTATGGAGTCTTCGAGATACTTGTTGATGATTTCCTCAAGATTAGATCTTCTTTCTCCATATGGTGCTCGATTGTACCCAAGTGGTCCCATGCGATAACCGTTGCTATTATTACCTTGGAATGGTCGTCCTTCTCCATATTTTACCTCCTCTACTCTTTCATCATCCTCTTCTAAAGGGTAATCCTTGGCCAAGTGGGTCCCTTCACAAATCTCGTACCCCACTTGAATAACATGTACATTCTCCTTGAGCTTTTTCATGTCTCGCTCCAGGCTTTCAAGTTTGTTGGTGATTAGAGCAATACCATCCGTACTTCCTCCAATGCTTCTACTACTACCTCCATTGTGCAATTTCTGAAAATGGTTTGCCATGTCTTCTATTTCCTTTAAGGCTTGAATGGGGTTCATCCCAGGGATCGACCCTTGAGAGTCAAGCATTTGCCTCGTGGAAATGTTGATTCCTTTGTAGAAAATGCTGACCACTTGTTGTTTGTTTAGGTCGTGAGTCGGGCACTTGTAGAGAAAATCATTGTACCTTCCCCAAGATTGGTACAATGTCTTATCTCCATCTTGCTTGAAGTTGTGAATATCTTTAACTTGTTTCACCATCCTTAAATAAGGGCAGTACCTCTGGATGAATTGTTTCCTTAAGAGATCCCAAGTGTCGACCTGACAATCTATCCACCCATCTCTTGGTAGCTCCCATGAGTGTCATAGGGAAAACTCTGAGAATGACTGCATCGTGAGACACTCCCGGAATTTAAAACAAGCTTGCAAGGTACAACACATTGTCAATATGCTCGTGAGCATCCTCCATCTTGTTTCCTGAAAAGGGGTCTTTCCGCAACTCCTTAATAAATTGATATTTTATCTAGAACTTGACATTTGTGTAACCCCTGGTACTTTTCCTAAAACCTATTACTAGCCAAATATTTATTTTCGTACCTGAGACACATTTAAACTTTTATTGCATGATTATTTGGGCTTGAGAAACGTGAGATATATTGGAAACGAGAACTTTATCCCTTGATTGACTCAGCACAACCTAGGAAACTCGAATTGTATTGCACTTGCTAAATTATTTGAATTATTTTGAGTTTGAGAAAAACTCTGAATTTTATGCTTGATTTTATTGGAAAAATTATTTCGTGAACAATGGCGCAAGTTTCGTAATTTTTCGAGTCCGTTTGCTATATCGTTTAGACCCCGAAGCGTTTATCGTGAGAAGTTTAATTCGTTGGTAGTTTTGGTCCCTTGACTTATCTTTTTATTTCACCCTACACTTCCATTATGTTCAAAAATTACCATACACTTTTATTTCATATAAATACCCACCAATACCCCATTTTTCTTCATTTTTAATATAAAAACATACACACTCCACACCCAAATTCTCTCTCTCTTGAATTATCCGGCCGCCACCCTCGCCGGAGCAACAACAGATTCCGGCCGCCGCCGCCGGAATATTTTCCGACCACCACGTTTCTTACACCAACTTGTAGATCGGGACTCCCCCAACACCACCGTACCACCCACGCACCACCAAACACCCCCGTGTTCTCCCACGCGCCTCCCACCGCCGCAACACCACCACCGCCACCCTCCCTTTGTTTTCCGACGGTAACACCACCCTCATACACCTCCTTTCTCTATTTTCTTTAAATATTTTTCAAACCCTAATTTTATTTTTTTTTTATAAAAACCGATTTTATTTATTTAATCTTTTCTAAAAATGTTTTTGTTTAATGTTTTAACATAAAATCTTGTGTGGAACCCGTTTTGGCCACGACTCGGAATGGACTCACCGAGTCAACTCGTGACTCGGTGAGGTTTTGATATTTTTATTGTTGTTGATGTTTAGTGACGAAGGGGAGTAATATTTGGGTTTGGATTTGGTTTTTGAGGGTCCGTTTGGTTTTGGGTGTGCCACGGCAGCCGACAGCCACCACCACCGCGACTTGGGTGGTGGTGGAGGAGGGGAGTAGTTTTATTATTTTTGTTGTTGTTGTTGTTTTTAAGTGATGGGTTGATTTGGATCGGATGTGGATTTGTTTGGTTTGAGCCAAGAAGGGACGAGGATCGGTTTGGCTTGGTTTTGGTTTCGTGTTGTTTTAGTTTGACTTGGGTTTGATTTTGGAGTGTTATTATTGTTGTTTGTGTTGGTTTTGGTTTGGATAGGTCTCGGGATCGAGCCGTGACTCGTCTTGAGTCACGACTAGTATTATTATTATTTTGTTAAATGGTAAAATAATAAAAACGGATAATAATAAAATATGAAACTTAAAACAAATTGTTATAGTTAAGCGGATTTGATATCGGACATGTTTCTGTATTATTGCTTTGTGAGCTTGAATTGGACATATTGGATTTACGGCCTTGGTTATTTGGATATTATGGATCTTTTAGTACACGAGACGGTAGGGTACGTTAGGCCCGTAAAGATCTTAACGTACCTGGAACCCGAACAAATACAAGATGGTCGATAAAACCTAAACAACTAATGGACTACGCGAATGATATATCCAATCATATTAATAATATATTAACATTGTTTACATAAAAGAGTCATTGACTCGGGAAAACATTATATAAACGGGCAGGTCATGCCGAAATTTTATAAAATTCTTTATAAACTTTAAATTATTTTACCAAACGTTATTTTTCAAAACCCTTTTTATTTCTACGTTATTTTGGGAAATGGGTAAATCCGACACTTGTTATTAGCGTGTTGTTATTTATTTGAGTGTGTCTTCCATTTTCAGTTCTTTTCTTTCCATTCCTTTTCGACGAATTTCTTCGAGATATTCTTTCGTCTTTCTTGCGTATTTGGTCATTTCGCCGACTTATTCCTTTCTATCTTTCTTCCACACGTGACTTTTCGAAATCTATTTCTTTTAAATGCCATTGTATTTATAAAAACTTTTATTCAAGTATTGTTTATTGAGATATTCGAGTATAGTTCTGAGTTATGCCATTTATATTGCTTAGGTTGTGCTGAGGTTCATTTGCCGTGACGCATTATTGATTGGTTGCTATATCTCGTTTCCTGCTACTGCTATTGTTAAGGTGTGATTCATAGCCTCGCTTTTTATATTTTAAATGTTTATAAACCCATGGGGTGAGATACATGCTTTAAATGTTTTCTGAGCACAAGTATTTTGGTATGCTTTTCCTGAATGATGTACTTTCCTGACGATGTGCTAAGTAGCTTATCTTGCCTGACAAGACCCTCAGATCATGAGCCATTAATCACTTGCGAGTGAGCGCGAATATAGGGATATAGGCATATAGGAATTGACCCTCCCGCTCCTTTTGCCAGATAAGCAAATTGTGGTATACTATATTCGATTTTGCTGGGTAATTGGCAAGTACCCGGCCTTGGGGGCACTTTATATTATGAAATTCCACGGTTATTGTTTATTCCAGTACGGAGTTACTGATGATTGGTTTGGTTAACGTTTTGCGTGTCATGAGCTTAACATCATCAACCGTATGTATGCACGTGTTGCCTCTACATATTGGGTGTTACCTTGATTACCCTGGTATTTGCATTTGTTGCTTATATCGTATGATTAAAACCTTGTGCTCAACTTTATTATTTTAAACCTATGGATTGCACTCAACCTTTGTGTTGACTTTTAAGCATGTGTTTCTCAAGTACTACTACTAATTAGTCTTGGAGATTTATGACATGGGCGTGGTGGAGTGGCTTGGACGAAGGAGTCTTTCTGTCAAGGCAACTTTATCATCTTTACTATCTTTATTTTCATATCATTCGTAAAACCTTGGTGTGTCTTAAATATTTTCCGCTGCAAACTCTATTTACTTTTTCCGCTGCTACTTTGACTTAAGAGTCCTTGTACTCTAAATGGTTTATAATTCGAATGATATGTTTTGAAACATTTATAAACGTCCCGTGTTGTGGTCGTTAGCTATAAATGTGCCTGGTTTCTATTTGCGTAGCGCCCCCAGCATGTCAGCTGCCGTATTTGAGTTGGGGGTGCTACAATCTGCTCCACAGCTGGCCTAACCAAACTAGGCCTTTGCTCTTCTTGTGTCAAAGCTAGGTATTCTTCGAGAGTAAGAGTGTTGATATCAACGTTACCCGTTGTACCTGAAACTAGAAAAGGAATCATGAGGTTATGAAAAACTAAAATAAAAATATAAAACTTAAACAAAATCCTAAATAGCTCCCCGGTAGCGGCGCAAAAAACTTGATGCAGGTTTTACTGACCAGGTTTTAAATTTATAATAAGTGTCGTCTACCTAATGCACTATCGGGCAGTGTACCCGGTCGTGTATAGTGTGTTGTCAGTAAAGCCGAGGTCGTCCCAAGAGCTATGCGTGCGGTTTAAAAGGGGGTTTTGATTAATTAAACAAAAGAAACGAAATTAAATAAATGAAAATTAAATAAAATGGCAAAGAGATATCAGTAGGGAGAGAAGTGTTAACCTAATTACTATGCTTCTTATGTAATGACTAAGTTTTCTATTAAGTGCATCCTATCGTTTCATCTGGGTTTTTAAGTCGACTAGATTCAGTTGGTCAATTCGTATAGTCCTATCTTCCATTTAATCATATTCCGTAACCTAATGATTACGAGAGTTCGCTCGTCTACAAGATGGAAGAGTCAATAAGCTCCTCTACTAACTTAGACTTATTTAGAGGGATCCGGCCTTTTGGAACTTAGATCCCCCTAATTCCTTAAGAAATTCCGTTTAGTAAGTGGTCGTTCATTGAAATTTTCACACAAGTAGTGATAGTCCTATGGTCAATTCTTATCACTAAACGCAACCTTATTCACTAGGGTCCTATGGTCAATTATCCCGGCTTCATAGGTACTACCAAACTTCCTTGCTACCGAAACAAGGGTGTCCCAAAACAAGCTAAGAAAGTATACAAATAAAACGCTAAGAAAGGGTGTCCCAAAATGACCAAAGGCGTTTAGCCACTCATAACCCGCCAAAAATCAAAAGGGAGAGTTACGTCAGAGACATCTTTATCTGAGGAGGAGGCTTTGTCGTCCGGCTCCTCATAAAACATTTAGTAAAATTGATGTTCAACATTGTAATGTAAGACATGAATTGAATACACGAATTTAATACAAAAATGGTAAAACTTATGAGTTGTATGCGTGAATTATCCCTTTTAAATGACTTGTATGCTTGCAGACATTCATCCTCCTTGGATCCCTAATTCCTCCTTTGGGTTTTGTGTGTGAGAAAGATATATCAAAATGCGGAATTATGGCTGGTATTTATAGCCTCGACATTGTCATGGCGTAACCCCTAGGGTTAACTACACCGTAACCTTTGAATCTTAAACGATCTTATCTTCAGTGATGATACTATGTCGTAAGTTAAAGATGAATTACGGTCGTAACTTGCTCGTACTTCAATCTACGCCTTAACCTTCATAATGGTTACGCCGTAATAGTCTTGGACACAAAATTCTTCTAAATATTAAAGGAAATTCTACGGCGTAACCTCAAAATGAGTTACGAATAAGAACCTTTCGTACCCACATCTTTGCCGTAACCCATGAGTTGGTTACGTCGTAGTTCCTTGGTCAGCGTTTACTTTAGTATTTTTGTATAAATAGATGTTATAGCGTATGTTGAGAGATGATCTACACAGTAACTAGTGCCTAGTCAGCATACTTCAACATATTTCATTAATAATCTTCAAAATTCACGTCTCTACGTTCCAATGCTCAGTTTTATCTTGAAAGTGAAATATAAACAGATAAGAGTATATATTTTAAACAAAATGACATAAAAGATGAGCATAATAGGGGGAAATTAACACTGAAATATCGGAACTATTTGATGTTATCAGCGAACAATATATTGAAAGATCAGTTAGTTGTTGTTGTCCTGTTGCTAGATAAACGAGAGTACACTTGTTTTTCCATTCGATTGGAATACGAATGGAACCCTTAGATGTGGTTCATGTAATATTTTTGGTCACTCAAATGTTGAATGTTCAGAGAATATTGTTGTTCCAATGCCAAACATTACAGTGAATCATGACTAAAATGATGGGTTTATGGAAGTTAAATGAAGGAGTCCTAATTCTAAAAAGTTTGACTATGTGCATGTAACCAACAAGATGACCTATTGACATGTAGCTAAACAAGGAAATAAAAACGAGGCGTCTACATAAAAGGCTAACTCAAACTACATGTCTACATCTAGACAACAAAACAAGGATGCAAATGTGATTAATACATCAAACACTTTTGAAGTGTGATAACATCAAATAGTATAAATATTTTACTATCGATACCCCATGTTTATTGCTTTGTATTGTATTGATTTATATGAATATGATACTTAATTCTTTCAAATTTATATATTCAGGTTTAAAGAGGCATTGGACGGAAATACGTGCAAAAGGACTTAACTGGACGAATGACATGGAAATCTGCATTGAGGAAGTATTTATGGCGTAGAGGAGACGATGTATCTACGCCGTAGAAATTATTGAGATATATTTCTAAGAAGTATGGATGCAGAGTCAGCACGGCGTAACAAGCCCATAACACTTATGCCGTAATGATCAAAGAGTTGTTTACCAAAATTTACCGAGAGCACATGCGACATAATAGAACCACTGATTCTACGCCATAAGTATGTTGAAGTTATGAAGAGTTTTTAATTCAGAGAAAGTATACGGCGTAAGAGACTCGATTGAATTACGACGTATATAATAGCTTGGGCGCCGAGTTAAAGTTCCAGGGACTAAAGTTGTGCAAATCATATAAAGTTTATATATTGCAACATGACTGAAGATAAAACATAAAGAACGGTGAGAGGCCTTTTGCGTACAAACCATATGATGTTTCAATTAATATAGAACATATTAAATGTGTTTGTCTTCGGTGGTAGATGATGCAACAAAAGGGAGCAAGGACCATAGGTGCAATATTATGAATGATGAAGGACTAAATTTGTACAAGACTATGATACTTTGAATCCTATATATATATTAACAATTTTTGTCACAAAAAGGGTGTGTTCGGTTCCTGGGGTATACGATCGACAAAGAGAAAAAGTGTTTTCCCCTTTTGGTTGCAGCAGTTCAAACGCAAGGGGAAGAAGGGCAAACACTTCGGGGTTTGCTATGGCATTCAAGTAGAGGATCGGAAACATTAATTTACTGTAATATGTACATAATAATTCAACTACTCCCTCCGTCCCTAAATAAATGTCCACTATTGACTTTCAAAGTCTTTTTGCTCCAACTTTGACTTTGAATTATTTCATTCGTGTTATGCAATACTTGATGAAAATTATACCAATGAAAATACATTTAAGACCAAGTTCGTTCATATATTTTGTATCAAGTATTATATAACACAAATAAAATAATTTACGGTCAAAGTTAAAAAGAGAAGACTTAAAAAGTCAATAGTGGACACTTATTTAGGGACGGAGGTAGTATTAGAGTTTGATTTTATTCAATTTATACTGAACAATTATTTGATCTAATCTCTTTTCTATTATTTGATGTATTTAGTATGTTATTATTATTGTTCTTGGTATTTTATTGGTTTGTTTTTCTTCTAGTGTAGTATTATGAGTTTATGACTAGGTGAGTACTCACATAGCAACGGGATTTTCTAGCAGCATAAATATATAGTTGCAATATTGTGGTTAAGTGTTTCGTGTAATTCCAAATACTACGATAGAAGTATACGTATTTCCCATGCCTTCTTCAACAAAGTTATGCTAGCTCAACTGCTCAAGTCATTATCTTGGATTAACAAGTTGTCCAATATGGTGTGCTAGCTTAGACGAGGATCAATGGATTTAAAATCCAGATGCCGCTTGTAACATAATTGTAGTTAACTAAATTAGGTTCTTCATTTAATTGATTTTCCTAGTGTCTCCATAGGTTTTTTAAGATGGATGCATTTCATTCGACGTTCAAATGTTTAAGTAAAGTATCGCAAAAATAAACTGACAAAAATGAATGTGCTTATATATATATATATATAGCTTCAAGACCCGCCTAATGAGCGGGTTAGCTCCCTTATTTTAATTTACTAAAACATTAAAAGATTAAATATACACAATTGATTCGTAATAATGATATAACTTATTAAACAAATGACAACAAAGATGCAACGATATGAATCCAAATAAATACATTAAGCAACATTACGTAAACTGGCACATAGATCCATAAAATCAAAAAATATGAAACTTATGTAATACTTAACATTGACCGTCAAAAAAGCAAAAGAGTGCTTGTAATAGTTATGCAACAAAGTTAAAAATTTTCTCACCCCATTCTACATATATATGCCCGTATAAATGTTGAAAACTACATTAGTTTTCACAAACTAATAAACCCCACCAACTAATCATCATCTCAATACATGATCATTTTTATTCCACACCACATGAATGCAATTTCCAATTTCGAGAAGGCTTTTTTTTTTTACATAATTAATTCTTGATCCCCACAATATATATCATCACGTCTATAAGATAGTCTTACATGGTCATTTTCAACATGCCTATACATAGTTATGCACGGGAGATTAATTTCAATTACGAAGTTCCTCATTTCAGCCTAGTGAAATGGCGGGTAGGAATAAAGCTAGCCTCAATGAGTTGAATACTTGAACTTTTCTCGTCTGCCAAATGCGCACCACTTTTTCGATGTATACCTTAAAATAATGATAGAATGCATGACACCATTGGATCATCTAAACAATATCAAACAAATTATGTCGGGGTAAGAAAACCTTCATGTTGATTGTTATCAAAATAAGTCGACAAATTTAACGTCATAAGCCCCCCAAATATAACTTCTTTTGGATATAGCTTATCAAATATAACTGCAAATATAACTGCAGATAATCTAATTAGGAAAATAAATAAATAAATAAATAAATAAATAAATAAATAAAAAAAAAAAAAAAAAAAAAAAGAAACCAAGGAGGCTTGCTCCCAGAATCTTCATAGAAAGTTCGGTCAAATTCACCCAGCAAACTTCAAAATTATCTCTCGGTAAGAGCTTAAAAGATATGCACAAGATAATATGGGGAATGTGGTGAACAAACATAACTCACCGGTATCTTTGCAGGAATACTATCGACAAATTTGCTTCTATCAAATAAGAGAATTTTGAGCAGGTTTATGAAGTGCATGATAAACATCATTCAACATTGTCTTGGCAATCAGTTTTATAAATTATAACATCATTATCCAATTCCTTTATTTATACCCCAAATAATAACCAACATAATCACCTCTACTCTAATACCGAAAAGTGATAAACATATCCAGACACCACCTTAGCAACTACCACATATAACAATCTTAATATATCAAAAGGCCATAAAAGCACACTCACCAACAAAAATTTGTGAAAACTTCACACCCCATATAGCAGCTTCCCACATTGTTTGCTTAGCACTCTCAAGCCCCTGCAACATCTTTCCACTTATACATATCAGTACATACCATTTACTATATTGTATTATGTTACAACTTCATACAACTCACCACCACTCCTATCATTTATGGAGTATTATCAATATGCAACCTACTGTTATGTATCATTAGATAACGATCGGTTACGGTTAATAATATTTTTTTTAATAATATTTCTACGAACGTTTTTATCTCTATCAATAAACATATCAAAGATAAATGAAACAAAAACATTATAGATTTTGATAACAAAGAACCTTGCTTGACTTTTCTATTGACACAATCCCACATCATATTCAAGAGCAATTATAGAGGACAATGTAGCCTTGATTAGTTTTTTTGCTGCTGACATATAACCGGCCTTTAAGAGCACGAAATAATTCCACTGAAAGTATGACATATAGATAGTGTTAGACATAAAAATTCATTTTATCTGGTGAATATATCCTACTTTATATTTTTCAATGCAAATTAACACCAGTTCTGGTAGGCTGAATACTCTATGTGTTTGAACTTTGAAGTCTTTTTTCATGTTATAGGAGACTCCTTTTGTCTAATGATTTGATTACTCAATCACAGAACAATGACTAATGATGTAATCATGGTCTAATCAAGTGGAACTCCTTTTTCTTTTATGTATAGTCTAATATATATAAATAGTAGTATTTTGTGGAACAACCTTGACAGTGCTAAGTATTAATGATTTTGGTTAATGGTCTCAAACACGAGTCAATCAAGTAGACATGGTCTGAATCACGGTTGTTAAATCATGATTCAGTTGACTACATAACTTATAAACATAATTTGATTGGTTATAATTCATATATACCCACTTAAACTCGCATGCCCAACCCTTCACAAGAACCACGACTCATGCTTATCATAACACTGCCACAAGAATATGTTCCACGGATCATGTCTCATAATTTATTTTGCAGCTTTATTCCTTCTATATATTTATAATGTAATGTTCCAATCATTGATGACTTTTCATATAGATCCATTGTGCAAACAATAAATATTTAGGTATACCACTGTATTGACCGTCCCAATGGGTCAATCTACTGAACCCTCAATTGACCCATTGGTCAACTTGTTTGATTAGTTGGGTCATGTAAATGGATTGCAATATGACTCATTGAAGACCCTAAACAGAGTAGCAAGTAATAAATCAACATAATGACATAAGTAAGAAGGCCAAATCAATGAGAGAAAGAAGAAAACCTTGTTAAAATTCTTGAATGAAAAATCTGTTGCCCACAATTAGCGGACGGTCTATCGAAATAAATGTAGTACACCTCACTAAATGATTGGCCAAGATGAAGGGAGATGCACCCTGTACAAATTGGTTCAAGTTACAGAAGCTCACCAACTTTGGTAATGAAATCGAGCGGAAAGTGGGTTATCTTTTAAATAAATAGATAATAAAAGTAGGGACATGCAAAATCTGATTCTAAACCTGAAAAATGATGATGAATATATCAGCGTTAAGAGAATATTTTTAAATAAATGATGATGATGAGGAGGAAATGTCTTTTAAAACGTATATGAATTTAATTGCTAAAAACACTCTATAATATTTTTAAAGTTCAATGTAATGTGCATAATCTAATCCAGCTGTCACATGATAATCTTGTCTGAAATCATGCCCCCACTGGCTCACACAATGTGCTTCGTCAATGACTTCTATCAAGAAGTTTTCGAGCATGCAAGTTTTCCGGTTGTTACAGTAAAAAAAATCACTTCTGCACTCACATACCAATTTATTTTTTATTTAGCAATATCTGTAAGCACGGAAAGTACCGAAAAGTCATTCCATTCAAGGATGTCTTGGACCATCTATGTTCCACTAATCATGTTTTCACAAGTCGCCTAGAGTAGAAGGAACCTACAACTGCCATACCAATTTAAAATATATAAAATATACAATAAAGAATATAACTTTTCATTTCCATGCACAAACTCACACCATAAACTGGGGAAAAGGAACAAAAAAATGGCTACAAACCTCAGAATTACGATAGCCACACCATCACAAGTAGATACCATGACAATCACTTCTAGAAAGTAAGGGATGTCTATATAAAGTCAAGTTAAAGCAATTTGCAGAAAACATGCTTATGATACATAGATACTGCTCGGGGTTACATGATTATATTGGGACCTAATAATTTGTTTGCTTAATTAGTTTTATTCCATCTACAACAAAACTGGATACTAAATGGTAAAACAAAAACAACCAATTAACCTTAAATAAATTTTAAACTGAGAAACGCTATCCCTGTGTCATCGTATCTCATCTCCAATTTACACTTTACCCAACACTGTCCAATTCAAAATTACATATTCAAACGGAGATAGCACATCTAAACACTATCTCATAAATTGCAGTTGGTTATCTAATTCAGATTATTAAAGCAACTAACCACTTTCATAAGAAACAACAATCATGACCTTATATTATTAATTTATCAGACTTTTGTTGCTTTTGAAATTATGGAAGTAACAAAATGAAGGCAACAGAGAGGATACTGGTGATATACATCCGAGTCTCACAGCTTACAGCACAAGCACCACATGCGGATGGAAAAGTCATCATCATCACCTGTCAACAGAAAGCCAAAAGTTTAGACATAATCTTAGGTAGTGTTTGGTTTACAGCTACAATTCACTATGCGTATGAGAGATTGAGAACAGGGTGGAATGAGAACGGGTATGGAAAACCCAAATCCTTTAGGTGTGTATCTAAATGACTGCATAAGCTCAAGATTGTGGCCATACGCAGCCTTGTGAAGGGCGGTTTTATGCTTCCTAGCATTTCTCGGTGAAATCGCAGGTGGCTGCTCGTAAGGATCTTTCGACAGTCTAAGATGGCCCTTTCTTGATACTGAATGAAATGTTGTCTTCGCATTAATTGTAGCTATCGATGTCGGACTACTCTGTATCTCCAAATAAAGGAATGACTACAAATACATAATCATACTTAATATTCAACAAAAGTATTCAATAAAGGGACTACACAGTTTTGTTGCTTCCTTAGTGCCAATGTTTAAACGGAGTGGTCAACATATTTGAATTGCATAAGAAGTTACAAGTTCTAGTCCTAAATATATCGCTCGTAACCATCTTTTTTACCGGTAAAAAACTTCATTGAGGGCATTCATCAAACACTTCATGTTTTTTTTGTTGAACGATTCTATCAAAACAGAATATTATCATAAATCACATTGCTACATATTGAGAAACATAAATCCCATTGTTGCCATTGATTTTTTTTGTTTTAAGTCGTAACTTGGTACATAATTATTTGAATTTGAAACCATAAACACCATGTTTCAAAAAAGAAATTCATTTAGGACTTTTATCAAACACTTGTATGCAAAAAAAAAAAATAATAATAAAAAAAAAAAAAAAAATCAACAAAAAACATATGAAACTATTTTATTAATTTATCATACCTTAAAAAAGATCGGCGAACATAATTCGATTCAATCAAAACCATAATGAGACGCCTCTTTTAAGAATTTTTGATTTGATTTAATTGATAGCGGTGCCATGCCGATACCTTCGATCAAAGCATGTGAGATTTATTGATGTGGGTTTACAGGATTTCTGAGTGTCAAATATGAAATAGTTTGAATTTTGAATTATGAAAAGAAAATTTGTTTGATTTGTGTGATTGTACGTTTAGGGTTTGGTTATGTTTTGATTGGAAAGGATATCGGGGATAGGGAAGGAGCGTCTCTCAGTTGTTGCTTCATCAATTGCCTCCATAATTTATCTCCCTTTTTTTTTCTCCCAATTTCGATTTAAACGATTTTTTAAAACTTTCTATTTTTGTGGTTAATGCCACGTGTAGTTTTAATAGAGTTTTGAAGGATTTCTTTTGATTTTTGTTTTCTAAAATTAGAAATCAAACTTGTGCTTTATATAGGTTAGGATTATTAAAAAATATAAAAGGGAAAACAACTCTCATTTTTCCAATCCAGCGGACATAATTATCGAACTAAAATGAAAAGGCTATATGTCTCGTACTAAAAGTTTAAATGGGAGGAATAGGTTTGACCCGGAACAAAGTTGGCAACAACCATATTTTTCATTGTAGATACAAACCAAAATAAGAATGGAGCAAGCAAAGATGGGTCAATGTTGGCTGACCAAACCGCACCTCATATATATATATATATATATATATTGAAGGGAACATCATTACATTCACCCGGGCATTCATCAGTAATCATCCTCAATAAGGCCATCTAGTACACTTGATCTGAGAAGAACCAAACAAATCCATGTTGTATAACCAAAATATATTTTAATAAATTACACTGAAAGAAAACTATGTTGAATACAATTTTCTAACCCGGTAACATTCTCCACATCCTTTGCGTTGCTTAAAGACTTGTAAAATGAGACTCCATATGATCTATAATTACCAACAATACTCGTGAGTATATAAAGAAGCTGTGTGCAAGATTAGAACCATATGATCTATAATTACCAACAATTTTTATGGTTTCATGTTCTTGTGCGTATACTTACCAACAAATATTAATGGTAAATGAAAGAAGCTGTATGTAAGATTAGAACCAAATGAATGAAAGAAGCTGTAAAAAAACAATAAAAAGATAAATGAATGTGTATGTAATTACCAACAAATATTAATGGTAAATGAAAGAAGCTGTATGTAAGATTAAAACCAAATGAATAAAAGAAGCTATAAATAATAATAATAATAATAATAATAATAATAATAATAAATGAAGGATAGGAACCAACCTAAAAATCATCATCAACATTCTTTTGGCTTGTCCTTTCCATTTCTTCTTCTTCTTCTTGATGTCGAACTACACTAGAATTGTTTATACATTTTCGGTTGTTTAGAGAGGCAACAACCCAAGAAGAATTTTGAACATCCATGAATTAATTTCTTGCCTAGCATTGACATAATCAGTTTTGAGTTTCCTCACTTTCAAACTTGTTTTGTTGAGCAAGTTATACACATTCATTGCAAAATATAGTTTCCTTTAATAATAGGAAGGCTAGTCTTTTGTGAAATAGTAAATAGTTTCCAGTTATAGGAAGGCTAGTCTTTTGTGAAATAGTATTGTGAAATATGAAGGTATTTATATTCTCACGAGTAGTTTCCAGCTATATGTTTCAACATTCAACAACATTCTCAATGTTCACAATATGTAGTTGACCATGTTTCAACATTCAACATTTCACTTGACCATACACCTTTTATATGTAGTTAAGATTTTATATTTTAATCATTAGTTTTATTGGTTGTTTGTGTGCCATAGAATGTTAAATTAATACACTGAATATGAATCTTCGATTGCGACTGTACTAGGTAGTAAGTGATCATATGATCCCTAGCGCCGTCTATTGACTGTAGGATAACCAACACGTATCAGTTGTAGGAAACACCTAGTGGATGACCGAATCAGTTGACGAGTTTATTAGCATTGGATGAGTGCATCGAAGACCCTTATACTTTATTAGGAGTGCAAGCTACCACTATGACCTGTCTAGTTGTAGTTTTAGGTGTTTGTGGGAAACACATGAGTGTTGTTGGTAAACTCATAGGTACATCTCTCAGGTTAGTTGGAACGCGTAATGACTGTGAACCGAATAGGTTAATTCCTCATGTAGGGTTAGGTATTCGAGAATCATAGATTAGAGTCACGACAACAAGTCGGGGCCTAATGACCTTAGATACCTCCATTAAGATTAAGTTTAGACGTCTTTAATTATTCATCTTATTAGATTAGATACTTTTTCCTGTTGATCGATTACAATAATTGTTTGGCTCTTTAGTGTTTCGGCCAACGGAATCACAAGTAAGAAACACAAGTATTGATCAGCAATATTAACTTGTTCACACTATTATTTACATTAAATTATTTCAACTTAAAAGGGTTACAAGTTAACCTGTTCAACACCTACTCAGCTCGAAATGGACCCATTTATTTAACAACTTTTACGCATACACTATCCCTTAATCGTGCCAATTTATTTTCATGTCCATTTTCGGGGTGTGTTTCGTGTTATTAATCTTTAAAAGTATTAACTACTGAAAATGGTTGACATGCGTTAGTAGCATCAGACGTGATACTATTTAAAATTTTGTGGAATTGTCTCATTTAACATTGTTGCAAACCTTTTCTCTTTAAATTACTTTTAAAACTTAATCAATTCTTTTCAATTTAACACTTTTTTTAAACTCCAGTGGTTGAGCTCGGGAAGATCAAAGATAAGGTTGAAAAGAGAATTTGATTTCATAAGCAGATGAGGTAGATCGAAGGGTTTGTTGGTGGTAGAGAACAAAGACGAGGTGTTATTGTTACACATCGTCCACAAAATTTTGAATTGTAAGATCACCTCTTAGGGGGGAGATTGTTAGGATTAGAAGTGGCGATCTTATTTTGTAATTGGAGTTACTTTGTAAACTAGTTAGTAACTAGAAAAAGCCGAATGGGCAAAGCCCATTAAAAGGCCATTCGAGGCATATTAAGTATATAAACCCTCTCTTAGTTAAGGAAAGGGTGTGGATTCATTATTATGTGTGTGAAGTTTATCTAAAATCACACATTTTTTCTTTTTTTCTTTTGGAGTTTAAAGATCCAAAAACCCTATACGATTCTCACTCTCTAGGCGACTCCAAACCCTAATAAATCCTAATCATTTTCTTCCAAATCTGCACGATTCCTTGCGTTTTTTGCAACGATTTGTAATAGTGAGTGATTAATGTTCGTGTTTTTCATTATCTTGCTCAGATTCGTTGGCTTAGCCACATTGTTTTAAGATTTTGAACTTAAAATTGATCTTAATCTAGATCTGATTAAATCATTGTGTTTTTGCTATGATTTGGTTACAAGGAGTGATTAACATTTACGGTTTATCATAATCTTGATTTAGATTCGATTTCTTAATCACAAAGTTTAAGTTTTAATTATAATAATTTATTAGGGTTTCAAACCGACTTCACCCTAATTGGTTTTGTGAATTTGGTTTGCCTATTTATTGTGAGTCGACTGATCATTATTACCTTTAATAATTATTAATAGACTATCTTCATGGTTGAGGGTTAGGATTTGTTGTGCGCACAATTAAAACCCTAACTATTTTAGTTAGGGTTTCCTTTCTTTCTTCTTGTTCGCTTGTTTGTGTTTATTGCATGTTGGTTTCTCCTTTTTGCTAGTGTTTTATTTGTGGGTTAAGAGAGATGGAAAAGGGTTTCCTAAATAATAGTCCTTTTTACTCTTGCTTGTCATATTACTATTGTTGGTTTAAGTTTCTTTAGTCTTGAATTCATTATTAGTACCGAAAACTTCATGAAGGGTAGTTTAAGACTTTGGAAGGCCGGATTGATAGTGTGATATTGGCTTGTGGTTGTGAAGATCAAAGTTGCATCTACTTAGTCTCCTAGTGGATAATGACAAAAAGGGGAACAAGTATTTACATGTGTTTTGCAACGTGAAGATCCTTGGTGTTACGTGTTATTTAAGTTCATATGATGAGCTTAAGGGGAAGATTGTTTCATTAATTGAAGATCAAGAAGAAGGTGGTTTTGTAATTATCAACTAGGGGAAGATTGTTGGGAATTATAATTGAGTTGATAATGATAAAACTACAAATGAAGAATGAAACATGAAGGACCTACAATGACAAAAGGAAATTCTACAAAAAGATGGGGATTACAGAATATATGGTTTAGAATACTTTTGTAAACCTAATTCTCTATTATATAAAGACATACATGTCTGTATGTTTTATGTGTGTCAAGATGTAATATTCAGAAAAGCGTTTGTGTTAGGCGTAGTGCTCTAAATGCCTAGGGTTTATGTGTTTTAGCCTCAAGGTAATCAAGGGTTCCTTAATCTCTATTACCATTAAAGATAGGTAATCGTACTACCATTGATCAGGTAGTATTGGGGTTATTGTGTTTGTAATTGTTTATTAGAGATGATGACGAGAAACCTTAAAACAATAACAATTGTTCTTTATTTATTCTGATGCATATTGTTGTTTTGTTATTTTTATTCCTATATAAAGATCTAACAAATCTGAGCTATAAACGATTCTTATCATATCCTTATATTATAATCCTAACTAATGATTAAGTAATGAAACTAAAGACTAAACAAAGTTCCTACAAGTCATAAACTACCATTACAATTTAATCTAGCCCTATGTACAAGAGGTTAAAGCTTAAACACGCCGCTTTAAATTCTTTTGGTTCTACATAAGATAAAACTTAACCAACTTAGTTCCTAACCTTGTTCTAAGCAAACTAAACCAAATGTGAAAACATCAAGGCTCTATCTTATCACTTTCATCTTGTCCCTTTGATAATCTACAACTTCGTCAAATATACCAAGCTTTTCACATGGTTTTTGTAGAAAACCATTCGAATCACCATACAAACTCACATGGATCTCACTAAACCCTATGTTATCTCATATTATCATGTCTCTCATCTTCTTGACAAACCTTAACAAATGGAAAAACTCATCAAATGAAACTTTAATTACTTGGCCTATATAAATCGATCTAGAACTCACATTTCTTCCCATCCCTTGTTTCAAAATCAAAACCCTCACACATACACACTTACCTACTGAAATCAAGCTATAAAGTTATAAAAAAGGGAAGTTTGTAGCCTCGGGAAGCTTTGGTAATCATTTGGAAATCGATTTGGGTTAATTGGTTCTAGCCGAGGTTGTCCAATCTCAACAAGGTCTTGGTAAATTTTAAACCATTTTTCAATCTCCTTTACACTTCCTAATGTCATTTTATTGAATCGATATATACTCTGACCAAACTAACTATATAGCTTGTAATTGGTTTAACAGTCTTGAACCAATCCAAAACTATTAATATTGAAACACTGATGTAACCTTGTTAAGTATGCGGAATCTACTAAAACAAAGCTAAGAAGAATAACTTTCAATAATTATATTAAACCAAACTTTGAACCTGCTTTACAACACAGATTCACTAACAAACTCTAATCGCTAAATAACTCTAATATTGTACGTATGCATATGTCTAATACCACCATAGGGATCCTTTTTTAGGTATAAGGAAAACCCTAAGTCGGTTTACAATACTTGAACGACAACTAAACTAATACTAATCTAATTCTAGAATATTCTAATAACTTTGCATTACAATCCTTTCACGTTATTGCATATCAGTCCTTTAACATAGAAGTACTTTTAACATTCTTCATGCACGAGCAGTACTTTGACTTTTCAACATAAGCAGTACTTTGACACAAGCAGTACTTTGATATTCAGAAGTACTTTTGATCTTTATATCCCAACAATCCTCCCCTAACTTGAATTCTACTTGCTTGATTTCAAGTTTCTTTGTTATTATTTAGCATCTTTATCTTCAAGGAAAGATTGAATCTTTATCTTCTTTTTGACTTGTGTATCAAAGTACTTTTCATCAGCAACAGATAATATCTTTATAGCAACTATTCTTTTCAGCAACTCAGCAACATATGACAAATGTACATCAAATCATAAAGTTTCATTCTATTCTCATCACTTCCAGGTGTGTAAACTCCTGTGAGAGGTGAATCATTGAAAATTAATGGATTTAGATGTCTCTTTACCAAAGCCATTAACTCTGGAGTAGCCAATGTTTAGGTTTAAGCACAAAAACCATGGTACATTGATAACCATATGATTTTTTAGCAAATCATTAGCTATCAACGAATTTGTTTAGTCTTTACCAACAGCCGTTTGCTTTTGGACTAGTTAGTTCTTTTAGTACAATCATAACCATGGTGAACTAATTCCCATATAAATGGTTTTTCCACAGCCTTTACCACAAGCCATTTTCTTGTGGACTAGCCAACTCTTCACTATAACAGATATGGTGAGTTGAAAACCATACAATTTTTAGTAAATTGTCAACTAAAAACGGATTTGATAATCACATCAGAGCTGTACCCTCATGATGAGTCAAACTCTTTCTTGTCTGTTAAACATGGTGAGTTGATTACCATTTTCTGTGTAGTACAAGTACTAACACTATGTGTTTCAAAACATTTTTTTGCTGTTATCTTATACTTCAAAAGTTCTTTTTCCCTTTTATTTTAAACTTAATCAAAAGACTTTTACTGGTTTTATGCAGCAAGCAGTACTTTGAGAAAGTACTGTTTTTCTGAAAGTACTTTGAATAAAGTATTTATTATTCAAAAAGATTTATTTAATACAAACCATACCAGTAATTATGCAATATCATCATCTGAAGTAGTCCACTTGATAAATAGCTCAATCACCATCAATGCTACTTCATTCTCTTGTTCAACCTCCATACCATGATCTAGCATCCTTGTCATAAGATCTCTAGTAAGAGGATATCTTCTCTCTACTAACATGGGAATCATGGTCCCATCTTCTAATTCAAGTGAATGTACTCCTGATGACTCAAATAATCTCCATCTTGTAATTTCCTAGTTCTCTTGAGCATTCCACAGAGCATCATTACTTGTTTCATTTGTCTCCCAGATGGTCATTAAATCTCCCAATAAGATTAATCTCACTCCTGTTGGCTCAGTATTCTCAAAATAGGCTTGCACTAGTAGATACAAATGATATAGATCTTCTCTGTCTATCATGTGCAGTATGTCCCATAACATATTGAATACTCTAAAGCTTTCATCTTCTCTATGAAATATGAGATAATCTCCTTCTGCTGATTCTACAACAGAGAATGTAGAAATCTTATACTTTTTCTCAGCATCTTCTGTTTTCTTTGGATTCTCAAAATCCACAACTCTTAGATAATTCCTCAATTCATCAATAGTGTCAGTTCTCAGTAACTTAAGCTTCTTTAATAACTGATCATCATGAACTGCTCTCTTTCTCTTTAACCTTCTTTTATCAGCTTGTTCTTTCATTATTTCCTCCAGCTTCTTTTCCTTTTCAGAATCCATAGGAACAAAACTTTCAAGCTCTCTTTTAATGGACTCTTGAACAACATCATATAATTCTTTCACCTGTGGATATCTGAGTTTTGTAAACCTTTATATCCTCTGCCCTTCAAAAAACTTATCATAGAATTTCTTTCTTGAGCAATGGATAGTGGTCTTCCTGTTTGAACAACTGGCTTCCTTGATTCTATTTCATACTCAGCATCCAAATCAGCTTGATATTTTCTAGCAGCTTCTTCATTTTTAGCTTCTTCTATAGCTCTTAACTGTGCTAGAGTGAACTTATTCTTCTTCTTCTTTGATTCTTGCATGATCCCTTTTCCTTTGTCTTTAGGATCCACCTCTTGAGTAGGTTGAGAAGAAGACTGTAAAGCTTGAGTTTGTTCAACCCCAAGAATACTAATACCCCTTGGCCTTGTGATGCTTAACATGATATCTGCAATTGTCTCATCATCACTTGCAGTATGTTCTGTAGCTCTTAACTGTGCTAGAGTGAACTTCTTCTTCTTCTTTTTCTTCTTCTTTGATTCTTGCATGATCCCTTTTCCTTTGTCTTTAGGATCCACCTCTTGAGTAGGTTGAGAAGAAGACTGTAAAGCTTGAGTTTGTTCAACCCCAGGAATACTAATACCCCTTGGCCTTGTGATGCTTAGCATGATATCTGCAATTGTCTCATCATCACTTGCAGTATGTTCTGTAGGCTCTTCTTGAATAGGATTTGAAGGACCAGCTTCTTCTTCAAAATTCAAAGTCCTTGGTGTGATTAGAAATTGCCTATCAGTACTCTGAGAAGCAGTACCTTGAGCATCAACACCTTGAATACCAGTACTTTGAGCAGCAGTACCTTCCAAATCTATTTCTTCTGTATCTCCACTATCAATATTAACAGTCTCATCTTCAAGATTAATTTGTTCTGTTTCATCACTCTTTCTTTTAGCAGTATCTTGATAATGCCATAGATGAGCATCTTCATCTAAATCTTCATAAGTTGCAGCACCTTCATTCAAATTCTCTTCTTCTATATTCCTCCCCAATGTGAATGAAGAGTGCTTTCTGAGTTTCTTTTTCTTAGGCTTAGATTTAGATTTCTTCTTTTTCTTCAAACCACTCTTCTTTTGTTGCTTTACCCACAATCTATGATGTTTAACAAGTGGCCAAACAGATTTTCTCAATCTCTTCAACTTAGTCTTTAACTTCAAAATCTGATCAGCTTGAGCATTAACCATCTTCTTCAGTCTTTTGAATTCGCTTGTCAATGCATAAGTGTCCAATTCTCCCTCATCTCCTCCAGATGTTTGAGACCCATCTGTTGAAGTATAATCATTGGGAGTAGGTAGTTGGTTGACATCTTGCTCTGAATCTGAATGAGCAGTATCTTGCAGAGGAGAAGTACTTTTCCTTGAAGTAGAATGATGAGAAGTACTTTCTCTGGAATCATGAACTGGCACTGAAGTACTTGAAGCAATTTGTGGAGGTGATGCAAGAAGTGGTGTAGGAGTGTGAGCTGAATCAGAATGCTCAGAGTTCTCAGAATCGCTAGATGCATCAGCTTAATCTCTAACAGCTTGAGCGACTTCCAATATATGAGCAGTCAAAGGTGTATTTCTCCCAGAAAATTTAACACTGTGGTTAGCCATAAAAGTAAACACCTTTGCAGGAAGAGTAACAGAAGGTAAAAAGTTTTGAGGTTTAGGAACATCTTCAAGTTGTTTGTTTAGGAAGACCTGGATAAATCTAGGTACATCAAGAATTGTGAACCATTATTGATATGGGTAAGCATACCATCTAGAATTATGTTGGAAAAGTTAAAAGGTCTATTGGTAGCTAATCCCACTAATGCAGAAGCTATGTATTAACCAAATTGATCCTATAAAGTACTTTTAGGGCTCAGACAATGAAGTAAAACATGAACAAGGTACTTCCAGTGAGGGCTAAATAAAGGCTTCTGAAAAGTGAGTTTAGTAAGTGCACCTTCATACCCTATATCCCTGAGTGTAGCCCAAAGTAATTGCTTATCAAAGAGAACAGTACTTCCTTCATCATTGAATAGTAAGTCCTCTCGGATTGTAGAATCTGTGATATGAATGGATCTTCTAGCCACTGTAGCACGAATAAAAGATTCTTCTTCTTCCAAACTAGATGTTGCAGTAGCCCAGAATTCTTGGATCCATGGTCCAAGGATGTCAGGATTGACCAACAGAGCATAGTTAATTGAAGACCAAGTGAGGAAATCAATTATACCATGAAAATCAACATTCAATTGAGTCTTGTCTAGGTTAGCAATCATGTTGTGCTTGTTTATAGTTGGACGATTAGCCATTTAATGATTTTGTATGAAAGAAATAAGTGCGTCGGTGTTTAATTGGATGAGGGTTTGAAAATATGGAAAGGGATAACAATGAGAGTAAAAGAATATGGATGAGATAATCATAAAGATGGATAATATACAAAAAATCGAGGCCCAATTAATGCTTTCACCGTTATTCTTGGCAAGTATCTCTTCCGTAAATTAGTTATCCTCTATTCTTGACCGTTGGAACAGTACCCTGACACGTCAGTACTTTCCATTAAGCGCCAAGCAGTATTTTCAAGCTAATGTTAGAAGTACTTTGCTCAAAAGTACTTTCCATCCTCTTTGCATCAGACAAAATCATCTTCAAAAATATAATTGTGTTGCCTCCCCTCAAACACAGAATAGGTACTAAAACCTCCCCTCAAATGTAGCTTAATGATTAATCATCCCAATACTTACCACCAAATGAGTGAATCTAGAAACATCAAATCCCTTTGTGAGTAAGTCAGCTACATTGTTATCTGTGTGAACTTTAACCACATTAATAAGCCTGTGCTCATAACAATCTCTAGTAAAATGATGCCTAATCTGAATATGCTTGGTCTTGGAATGATAAACAGGATTCTTCACAATACAAATTGTACTCTCATTGTCAATGTTGATAGGAGTATTCTTGAAATTGAATCCATAATCCAAGAGTTGATTATGCAACCAAAGTACTTTTCCACAACAACTTGCAGCAGCCACATATTCTGCTTCAGTAGATGATGTTGCTGCAATTGTTTTCTTCTTACATTGCCATGAGACTAATCTTCTTCCAAGATATTGGCATCCTCCAGTGGTTGATCTTCTATCATAATTGTCCCCTGCATAATCACTGTCTAAAAAAGCTTCCAAGTGAAAAGGTGAATCCCTAGGATACCACAACCCTAACTTAGGTTGATGCCTGAGATACCTAAAAATCCTCTTGACTGCATTCATATGTGAAACTTTGGGTGAGACCTGATATCTTGCACATAAGCATTCAGCAAAAGTGATGTCAGGTCTAGATGCAGTTAAGTACATAAGACAACCAATCATAGATATGTAAAGCTTAACATCCACAGCATCTCCATCTTCATCCTTTCCTAATGGTTTATTAGCATCAATAGGTGTGGAGGCTGGCTTAACAGTGGTGAAGTTAAACCTTTTAAGAATGTCAGTGACATACTTATCTTGACTAATGAAGATTCTACTATTGGATTGTTTAACTTGAAGCCCCAAGAAGAAATTTAATTCACCCATGGAACTCATTTGAAATTCTTGTTGCATGAACTCTTCAAACTCTTTCACCATTGAATTTTTTGTGGCTCCAAAAATGATGTCATCCACATAAACTTGAACAAGCATAATATCATTTTTGTCTCTTTTGATAAACAAAGTCTTATCAATGGCACCTCTCCTGTAACCATGTTGTAATAGAAAAGTGGAGAGTCTCTCATACCAAGCTCTAGGAGCTTGATGAAGACCATACAGAGCCTTAATCACTTTATAGACTTTGTTTGGGTGTGCAGGATCCTCAAAACCAAGAGGTTGTTTAACATAGACTTCCTCACTAATTGTGCCATAAAGAAAAGCACTCTTGACATCCATTTGATAAACAGGAAAGCCCATATAAGATGCAAAACCTAGAAACAACCTTATAGCTTCTATCCTAGCCACAGGAGCAAATACTTCATCATAGTCCACTCCTTCTTCTTGTCTGTATCCTTGTGCAACCAATCTTGCTTTGTTCTTGATGACATTCCCTCTTTCATCTCTCTTGATTCTTAAAACCCACTTTGTACCAATTAGTCTTTTTCCATCTGGCAAATCACATAATACACAAACCTCTTGAAGTTTGAATTGTAAGAGTTCTCCTTGCATAGCTTCAACCCAACTTTCTTCAACCAATGCTTGAGATACCTTCTTCGGTTCTACTTGAGATAGAAAGCAAGCAAATAGGCACAATTGTTGATCCTTATGATTTACCCTGTTTTGTTTATAGACAAAGCTAAGTAAAGCATTATGTTGCTTAGAGAGATTCTTAGCTTTTGTCCTTGTGAGCACTCCTGAAGTGGAAGGTCCAATGATTTTGCTAGTAAGATGATCTTTATGAATTCTTAATGTAGGAGTTGGTGGAACATCAAGAGCATCCTCTAAATTTGTGAGATCAGGATCTTCATTGGAATTTGAGAAAAATTCCTTCCTTAGGAAGCCCAGCATCAATGTCTTCTAAATCAGGCATGTTTGGATCATTCAAATCATCAGTGTTGATCCAATTTGATGTTGGTAAGACATTGGAAGTACTTTCAACTGGTTCATCAGTACTTTGATGAAAAGTACTATCATAGTTATCTGAGACTTTTGCCTTCTTCTTTTCTGCCTCATAAGCTCTCCTTTGATCATCTTCATAGGATTTTGCAATGGGTTCTTGAAAAAGCATCCTATTAAGTTCATCTTGAATTGCTTGATCTTCATCAGAAACTATGGTAGTTGGTTGAACAGTACTTTGAGGTTCAACAGTACTTTGTGGCTCAACAGTACTTTTCTTCTTTGGTTCTTCATCAGGAACATCATCAGATCTAATATTGACTCCATGAACAATGTATTGTAACTCTTCTTCATTATGAACAACTTGATTTTCTTCTCTGACAGGCACATAGTTCATAGAAGAAGCCAAGATATCAAGATCAAACATCTAATCAGGGCCTTTGCATTTTTGACTGTCTTGATCGTCAAGAAACTCAACATGAAGACATTCTTGAACCTTTTTGGTCACCTTGTTGTACATTCTAAATCCTTTGCTATTGGTACAGTAACCCAATAGATATCCTTCATCTAACTTGCCATCAAATTTGCCTAAAGAATCAACAGTATTTAGAATAGTCAGAGGACATCCAAAAGGTTTCATAAATTTGATATTTGGTTTCTTTCCCATAAGCAACTCATAGGGTGTCTTCATCTGACGTTTAGTGACAGAAACTCTATATAACACATAGCAAGCAGCACTTACAGCTTCAGCCCAAAATTGAATAGGTAACTGAGAATCTGCAAGCATGATTCTTGCTACTTCTATCAAAGTTCTATTCTTCCTTTCTGCAACTCCATTCTGTTGTTGAGTTCTAGCAATGCTAAACTCCCTCTTTATTCCTTTCTTGGCACAAAACTCATCCATAAGCTGATTCTTGAATTCAGTCCCATTATCACATCTAATGGATCTTACTTTGAATCTTAACTGATTTTCAAGGGCTATTATAAGATCATGAATAGCATCAAAGGTTTCATCCTTAAATCCCAAGAAAAAGACCCAACTAAATCTGCTACAATCATCTGTTATAGCTAAGCAGTATTTCTTCGTGTTTAGACTTGCAACAGAAACAGGTCCAAACAGATCCATATGCAATAATTCCAAAGGCTCTTTAATGGTTCTTTCTTCAATCTTTTTGCATGAAGCTTTGTGCTGTTTACCCTTCTTGCAAGCCAGACATGAATGAACATTCTTGTATGTTTTAGAAGGTAAACCTCTAACTAAATTGCCTTTGACCAACTTGTTGATATTCTTGAAATTCACATGTCCTAATCTTCTGTGCCAAAGATGTGCTTCTTCCATTGTTGCCCTTGCTACCAAACATGTTGCTCTTTCAGTAGGATTGATATTCTTCAAATCTAAGTTGTACACATCATTGGTTCTTGGTACTTTCAGCATTACCAAGTTTTCATCATCTAACTTAAACTCAGGGGAGAGAATAAGACATTCTGTGTCAAGGAATAACACATGATATTTCTTGTCACAGATATGAGATACTGACAGAAGATTGAATTTAAGCTCCTTCACATATCTAACATTCTCAAAATCAATGGATCCAGTCTTGATGGTTCCTTTGCCAGTGATTCTCCCTCTATTAGGATCATTCTCAAATGAAACTCTTCCTCCAAAATATGCCTTAAAATCTGACAAAAGCTCCTTGTCTCCTGTCATGCTTCCAGAGCAACCACGATCAATGATATATGATCCTTAAGCTCCTCTTCTGGGTTGCCCTGCATAAAGATGAAAAGGGTTAGTTTCTATTAGGAACCCAAGTCATACCGACTTGTGTTCCCCTTGTAGAGTGACATACTCAACTTCTTTGAGTATGTAATCACCACTGTTTTTGAAAACATTATCAAGAATTAGTGTCTTTGATCCCAAAATCTGTGTTGGATTTTCATCAACACTTCCTTTTTCTCCCTTTCTTTCTGAAAGTATTGTTTGTCTCCCATGAGTACTTTCTTTCTGAACCCATTTAGTTTTAACAGTTGGTGGTGGGTTCTTTGATCTAGGTGCTCTTCTTGAGGTGTAAGGCCTTCTAGTTGTATAGGAGTTGAATCTCCTTGGTCTTACATTAGAGCCAGTGCTAGCAGTACCTTGATTGGGTGAATGCTTAGCAGTACTTTTAGAAGGTACTGGTGGTTTGGAAAAAGGTCTTCTCTGGTGAGGGTACCTATAGTCTTTTGTGCAATTACTATGGTTAACCCTATGTGAATGATTCCAAACTGGTTTATTCTCCCTTGGCTTGTGGTTAGTGGACTTTAGGAATTTACTCAAATATTTTGAATGTAGTCCTTAATCAAATGATGAGGACTATAGCAAACAAAACATAATTTTTGATCCCAAAAACCTCTTCCATTAGTCCTATGACCAAAACTAGCTTGACTTTTTGGTGAATTATGAAAAGGTTTTCTAAGGTTAGCAGTATTTTGAAAAGTTTTGCTTGAGGATACTGCTGGTTGTCCAGCAGTACTTTGAGAAGTTTTTGGAAGTACTGCTTGTTTGGAAAACACTTTATCACTCCCTGAACCCTTGTTATCATCCCTAGGTTTCTCAACTGTCTCTCTTAAGGATTCAGAAACAGATGAATCTGAATTAGATTGACCTTTAAGCTTCTTCCTAAACTCCAAATTGTCTACTCCACAACAAGAAACATCTGTCCTAGGTGGTTGAAAACTACCAGTAGGTGGAGGAACTTCATTGTATCCCTTATCTTTCATAAATTCAGGAGGTGTTGGACTAAGTGATTCCTCATCACTTGATGTGTTCTTTTCTAAGCTAATGAATTCTTCATCACTAGTTGAAATCTCCTCCGAATTTATTTGTTCCTTATCACTAGTTGGGTTCTCTTCTGAACTACTATACTCAACATCATAACCTAGGCCAGTTTTAATGTTTGTTGTTCTTTGTTTTTCTACAAAACTAACATGTGACAGGCATGATTCTTTCCAACTAGCAAGTTTTGCTAACAACTTATCCCTTTCTTTAGTGACCTTTTCAAGTTCAGACACCTTACATCCTAACTTCTATTCACTCAGCTTTAATTGATAGTATTGTTGTTCTTATTTTTCTGCCCAAGCCATCACATTATTTTCATGAGTGATTATTTTAGCTTCCATTGACTCTAAAGTCAATTGATAACCAGCTACTTCAGACCTAGCCCTTCTAAAATTATCTCTTTCAGTCTCATATTCTTTAAGCAGTTTTTTTATAACAATTACAACATTTATAGCATACCTCAGAGATAGTGGATGAACTTGGTAAAGTAGCTATCATAGCAATCTAAACAGGTTCTTCTTCACTTTCCATGCTCCAATCAAAGCTTCCTAGACTATCTCTTGACTCCAAAGCAGCAAATCTCAGTTCCTCATCAAAAGTTGTGTTCCAATCAAACTCTTCCAATGCAACCATAGAATAGGTTACTGGTTCATCATCAAATTCATTACTCCAGTCAACCTCTGATAGATTTTCTTGAGCCACCAAAGCTTGTGACTTTGGTTCAGCAATAGGAACTTCCTTTCTTTCAACCTTGGGTTTTTCAATCATTCTATTTGCCTGATACTTTGCAAACTTGCATTCCCTTGCAAAGTGACTAGTCCTTTGACAATTGAAGCATTCAATCTTAGATTTATCAAATGCTATACCCTGCTTGGCTTTAAAATCAATACATCTCCCTGTTTTGTTCATGAACTTCTTGATCCTTGTAGTGATCGTGGCAACCTGCCATCTTATGTCAATTTCTTCTAGAGCATCATCATAAATTTGCAAGACATCTTCTTGATATGTAATATGTAAAGTGGCTTGTTGAGCAAAGAAAGAACATAGAACATCATCAGAGTTAGTGTTATTTGATGGTTGATGTGTGCTTTTTCACACATCCTTTTTAGACCTAAAATCAGACCAAATACTAACCAAATATGCCAAGAGAATGTGTGTTTTTGTATTTGTGTATGTGTAGGTACGGATATGTGAAAAATTAACAAATTGGAAAAAGATTAAAAGCCGGAGCCTGGGAAGCAAAATGATCAAAGAAAGCTCATATTATCATTAGAAGTCCTTAGAGATTCAGAATGTTGCAAAATTAGTCCTTGGACAAAGTTCTGAAGAATTGGCAAGATTAGTCCCTAAACTTTCAGAGTTTGGCAAAAATAGTCCCTTGAGTAAATTTTGAAGAAAAGTCAAAGAGAGGACCCTCAATAATCTTAGAATGGCAAGATATACCCTTGGAAGTAACATTTGGAGAATTACAGCTTTGGTCCCTATGGTTTGAAATATTACAACATTGGTCCTTAATTGAAAATACAACCACTAATAAACCACACCGGATCCACTCTATTTACTAATCCAAAATACCCCAAGTCCAAAGCAACAAAAAAGCCCAACACCCTCCCAAATACTAAACCCGGCCTGTTCCCCATAACCCGGTCAAACCCTTACCCAACCCGGTCAATAAAATAAAAAACAAAACACCCCATTCCCTATTTACCCGCCCCCCAAATTTTCACCACAAACCCAGAACATGAACCCTAAAATCCCAATTACCCCAATTACCCCGTGTGGGTAATAATCACCTAATCATTTGGCTTCTAGAAGACTCTGACGTATGACAGAGAATGTCAGGGAGCCTCCTGAGGGACACGTGGTCCAATGATTAAACACACGCAGGATAGGGCTTAATCACATCAATCAATCCAAGGGTCTATATTCAAGGGAAGTATCTGGAATTCAATCACACGGCTAAGATAAATTCAAAGAAGCACAGATAGTGGTGTGGATCGATGACATGGACTTCCAAGGCCTCTCCTCAGCATCTATAAATACCCCCTCCTCATTCATAGCTGGTGTGTAGGTTTTTAATATAAGTTGTGTTAGTTTTTCTGTTTTCTTAATTGTAATTTCAAAGTTCAATCAGTTGTACTCAAATTTTATTAATATAATTCAGCTTTTTAATTTTAGTTTATTGTCTCATTTATTATTTAAGTTTTGCTTATTATTCCTATCTCTTAGTTTAATTCAGTCTATTTAATTTCTGTTTTGAATTCCTGTTTCATCTCAAAATTGAAAAAAATAAATAAATTAAAAATAAAAAAAATTATTTCAAATTAGTTTTTATTCATTTGAATTAAGCTTCAAATAGTTTGTTTTCTGTTATTCTAAGCTTATATAAGCTATTCAGTTCACTGTTTCATCAAAATTCCAAAATATACAAAAGTCAAAGAGTCAACTGTTAGTGCTTATTGAAATAAGCTAAGCTTAATTGGAGAAAAGGCAGCCAATAAGGTGTCCCATTGGCCTGTAACAAGACAGGCTAGCATAGTGATCCCCCTCTGTTTGAGCTGAGGGGGTTTTGAATTGTAAGTTCTTATTTTATTTTCATATTGCATCAATTAATATAGTAGTATAAGCTTAGTCATAAGTTGCTTATCTCTGTTTATTTGGTTATATTCAGCTTTTATATAAGTTGAATTTGCAATTAGATTCTAGTTTATATTGATTTGTTTTGCATACTGTTTCATTGACTGTCATATCTTTTGGATCTGTGTCATTGAGTGTTTGAGTTTATTTTCAACTGAGATCTGATTTCTGTGTTCATTTGGTTATATTAGATCATATTGGTAACATAGGTTGAGGATTGGATAGCATTTGTTAGATCTGTGGTAGCATTTGAGTAGTGACAGTCAATATTAAGGGTGTTTGGTATTGACTAGTTTGCTGAATAATTGGTTGTTTCAGAGGTTGTACTTGGGTTAGATTAGATACTTAGGTCACATATACGTTTAGTCAAGCATATATAGTAGTACTAATACAACAATAGTCAATTTAGCTTTTAATTTTCACATCAGTTAAGTAATTATGTTGCATATTCTCAATATTAGTTGCATTTTAGTATTAGAAAGCTTAAAATAGTTGCACAATAGGTAATTACAACTTAGGTAATCAGTTAAGACAGGATTAAATTCATTTTGGTCAAAAATCTCTTTCAAATTAAAAAGTCAAAAACAGTTGTTGAATTCAGATTTGGGCAGATTTTGGTGAACTCCCATAGGGTTCATAATTACTTGGAAATACTTTTAGTAAGTTGTTTTGAGAAGTTTAGTAGTCTGAAAAATATTTTCAAAAAGAAAATTGAGTTTTGAAATTTATTAGCTTATTGAAAACTCACTTTGAACTTGACTGTTTGATATTGTGTTTCCCCTGCACCACTAGTAATCAATAAATTTTAGAGTATTCATTAGGTAACCAAATCTGTTTAGTAGTGTGTTTTATAGGTGAATTTGGAATCTCAGCTGGTAAGTAGATATTTTGCCCCTATAAGTTTACCCCCCCTGAGCTTATTTGCTCAGGATTAAGTGCTTATTTCTTGGAGTAGTTGGATTTGAGATCTGAGTTTAGAGTAGGGCTGCAAGTGTCTTTTGGTGGTAGAATTCTAAGTTTGATTGATCATCTGTGTCACTTTAAACTTATTATTGCTATTTGCATTAAGCTTTTACCACTGTTTTTGAAGAGCTTATGTGCTTATTCCATTTCAGCTTATTTGAATCTGTGTGTACCACATCTGAGTTTCTGAGTGTCCTCTGGTCCAAATTCTGTTTATCTGAGCTTATTTGAGTTAAATAATCATTTTGTTAAAGTTTGGTCAACCTTGGTCAACTGTGCTTATAAATAAGCACTTAGTTCTCAACTGGTTTCAAAGCAAGTAGTATTTATAGTGCTAATTTTTCATTTTTTATATTTTTCTTAAGTTTAAAATATTATTTTAAAATTTCCTTGAATTTTTCATATTTTTCCAAGTTGATTTGCTATTTTTCTTATTTTATTTTCATTTTTAATCAATTGTTAATACTTTTTAATTACCAAAAATCCAAAAAAAATCAGAAAAAGCCAAGAAAAATCCAAAAATATTTTTAAAATTTATTTTCATTTATTTTAGAATTTTAGAAATTTAATTTGCATTTTTCCCATTTATTTTGAATTTAATTTGAATTTTTAATTAGATTTAATAGTTTTTAATTCCCAATAATTACACAAAAAGCCAAAAAAATTAGTTTTCAGTTTTAAAATTACGTTTTAGTTATTTTATAATTTTCAAAATTTATTTTTCATTTTTCTCACCTTATTTGCATTTTCTTTTAATTATTAATTAGATTAATTAGTTTTTAATTCATAAAAAATAAATAAAAAGTCAAAAAAAAATATTTTTCTTTTTCTTAAAATTTTATTTTATCATTTTTAACTTTTCAAAATTATTTTCAAGTCCGTAGGAGTAGTGTAGCTTAAAATTCGCGTTTTATTTCGTACGTTAACGTTTAATTTACGTTTTAGCGTACGTTTTCGATTTTACGTTACGTTTTTAGTTTCCATATTTGAATTACGTGCTTAAGTGATTATTTGTGCTTCATTTGTTATTTCCTTAGTATAATCTCATCATAATCACTTTTTACCACTTTCACGACACGTTTCACAAATCGGGAATTGAGAATTCCATTCACCCTTCACACGGACTACGACCTCGGGTTATCCGTATTTCTTTGCGAATCTCTTGAGTAATACTTATGCTATATATATAACTTGATTTTCAACGAATCAATTTTGGCGCCGCTGCCGGGGAAGGTTGAAGTGAATTTTTCGTTTTCGTTTTTCGAAATTGTGTTTTGAAAACCTTCCTTGTATATATTTTCTATAAAAACCAAAAAAATTGAAAAATAAAAAACACTTTTCCTAAAGTGTTTTCAAAAATACCAAAAAAATAATAAAGTTACAGCCTCGACTCTCCCGTGGAAGGGAGGGCGTTGTAAACCAAATAAGCTTCCCAATATAACAACGCGTGAAATTAGTTGCTAATCAGATTACTTTGAATTCTACAACCGAATAAGCGGAAAATACGGATAGCTTTGACATTAAATTGCAAGCTGAAGAGAGATCCATTATTCTCTCCCGTTCCGTCGTGAGTAGGTTTAAAGGAAACGGTTTACAATTAACGTAACGTTTGAAAAAGAAAAAAAAACAAAAGTTTAAGTTTTTAAATTTTGCTTTATAAAAATAAAAATATAAAAAGATTTTCATTTTCAAATCTGGAAAGTTTGTTTCATCATACACACCGAGTTCTTTTTCCTAATACGGAGGAAATGAACCCGAACGAGCAACACTTGGGACCCCCGCCGATGGGTGGTGCTCAAAACAATGTGATCCCTCCGATGGGACCACAACCGGCTTTCGATCCACGTCGGATGGAAGAACAACTCCAATCACCATTCAATGGTATGAGGAAAGCCATCGTGATACCCGAAATCAATGCTAATTTTGAGATTAATCACAGATTGCTCAATCTTATCACGAGTATATCCTTTCACGGGTTTGAACACGAAGACCCATATGCTCACATAAGAAATTTCGCCGAAATCGCTGAGACCATTCGAATGAATCAAGTTCCTCACGATGTGGTGAAATTGAAGTTATTTCCTTTCTCCCTTAAAGGGGCAGCCCGGACTTGGCTGGAAAAGGAACTGCCGATTCGATTCACACTTGGAACGATCTTGCTTCCAAGTTTGTGAATTACTTATATCCTCCTTCTAAAACGTCTAATCTTCGTTCCCACATCTTTCGATTCCAACAAGCTTTTGATAAGTCGTTCAGCGAAGCTTGGGATCGATTCAAAGATTTGATGGGAAAATGTCCGAACCATGGGTTCACATCCTTTCAGCAGATTGATACTTTCTACAATGGGTTGTGTCATGCTGACCAAGACTCACTCAATTCTGCTACGGGTGGGAACTTGTTGGCTCGAAACACGAACGATGCTTTCATGATAATCGAGAATAAGGCTCGTGTGAGAATGTCGAGAAATAAACCGCAAGTTTCTAACACTAATAATAAAACGAATGATGAAGTGATGAGTATGTTAGTGGCTCTTAATAAAAAAGTTGATGCTATGTCTTTTGAAAAACCAAATCATCAAGTGAATGTTGTCAATCAAGGTTGTGTAACTTGTGGTGGTCCACATCCAGATTACGAATGTCCGTCAACCGGTTCTTATGCTCAGGCTGCAAATATGGGTGGCAACGGTTACCCACCTCTTCAAGGAGATCGAAATCTTCTCAGCTACAATTCAAACCATTATGTTGGACCACCCGGTTTCACTCAACCGAATCAAGTCAATCCAGTTAATCAAGTCAATCAAGTAAATCAAAATATGCAAAACCGAAATCATTAATTTAACCAGAATCAAAATGCTAATCAAAATCGGATGAACAATGGTTTTCAAAATCAAAATCATGGTTTTCAAAATCAAAATCGGGGAAATTATAATCTAGGCCCGAATCAAGGGAATTTTCAAGGAAATTATGGAAATTTTTAAAATGCTAATCATGGGAATTACAATCATGGAAATCAAAATTTTCAGAATCAAGGTTTCAATAACAACAATCGTGGTCAAAATTTTCAAAATCCAGTTGTGAATCAGAATCAGCCAACTTCAGATGAATTGATTAAACAATTGATGCTACAAAATTAGAATTTAATTAAAAATCAGGAATTACTGACTAAGGAAATCACTGAAATTAAGAAGTCTTTAAACGATCGACCCTCGGGCTCGGGTACTCTTCCAAGCAACACGATCGCTAACCCGAGGGGCGATGCAAAGGCGATCACGACTAGGAGTGGTGTTATAATCGATGGACCAACGGCTCCGACTACCCCTTCTTCGTCTCCTAAGGTAGTCGCCCGTGAAACCGAGGCGACAACGGATACGGGAATTCCTAGTAATAATGGAAGGACCGAAAACATCCAACCTCCGGTGGTCCCAACGTCTAAAGGAAAAGATAAAGTTGTTAACGAAACTGAGAAAGAAATTCCCGTCAAAACAAACTTGCCTTATCTGTCACGCTTAAACGAACAAAAGCATCGTGAGAAAGATAAAAATCAGATGGAAAAGGTTTACCAAGTTTTTCAAGAACTACATTTTGACATAACTCTCGCGGATGCTATACTTTTGATGCCTAAATTTGTTTCAATGTTAAAAGGTCTTTTGAATAATAAGGAAAAATTATTTGAAATGTCACGACCCAGATGAATGAGAATTGCTCGGCGGTTATCCTCAAAAAGCTTCCCGAAAAGCTTGAAGACCCCGGTCGATTTCTCATTCCATGTAATTTTCCTGAGATAGTTCAATGCTTCGCCTTGGCCGATCTTGGTGCTAGCATTAACCTAAAGCCGTTATCCATTTGGAAAAAGTTGTCTTTACCCAATTTGACTCCGACTTGCATGACCCTCGAGCTAGCCGACCGATCAACGTCCCGACCAATTGGTATAGCCGAGGATATTTTCATCAATGTGGGAAAATTTAATTTCCTTGCCGATTTTGTCATTTTTGATTTTGATGCTGATCCACGGGTTCCTCTCATTCTCGGAAGAAGATTCCTACGGACCGTCCATGCGTTAATTGATGTTTACGACAAGGAGATTACCTTACGTGTTGGAAATGAAGTTGTTACGTTCAATCTCAATCAAACCGCGAGATACTCCTCCGATTACGATCATGTTTCCGTTAACTGAGTCGACGTTATTGACGAAGTTATGGAGGAGTATGCTCAAGAGTTACTTGGTTATACCGATAATGCTTCGAGTGGCAATCCCACTCCTTCTTTTGAACCGATTATTTCCGATCCTTCCCCTTCCCTTACTCCGTTTGAGGGAAGTGATTTCATCTTGGAAGAGATCGAGGCCTTTCTTGCTAATGATTCGATTTCACCAAAAATTGATCATTCCGATTGTGACCCGGAGGGGGATGTTCTTTTGATTGAAAAAATGTTAAATGAAGATCCCAACCCGTCCCTCCCTCCGATGGACCTTAAAATGGCCGATGTTAAAGAAGTTAAGCCGTCTACTGAGAATCCTCCGGAGCCCAAGCTCAAGGATTTGCCCCCTCATCTCGAATACGCATTTTTAGAAGGAACCGATAAACTTCCCGTCATTATTTCAAAAGAACTTAAAGATGAGGAGAAGAACTGTCTCTTAGATGTGCTTAAGAAGCATAAACGTGCCATCGCTTGGCAAATTTCCGATATTAGATGTGCTCAAGAAGCATAAACGTGCCATCGCTTGGCAAATTTCCGATATCAAGGGTATCGACCCTCGTTTTTGCACACATAAGATTTTACTTGAAGACAATTACAAACCGTCCGTTCAGCAACAACGACGGGTTAACCCGAAAATTCATGAGGTTATCAAAAAGGAAGTTATCAAACTCCTCGATGCCGGAATGATTTATCCAATCTCGGATAGCTCCTGGGTTAGCCCGGTCCACTGCGTACCGAAGAAAGGTGGAATGACCATAGTAACAAATGAAGATAATGAATTGATTCCGACACGTCTTGTTACCGGATGGAGAGTTTGTATTGATTATCGAAATTTGAATGATGCGACTCGTAAGGACCATTTCCCACTTCCATTTATGGATCAAATGCTAGAACGACTAGCGGGAAATGAGTTCTATTGCTTTCTTGATGGATTTTCTGGTTATTTTCAAATACCGATTGACCCTCCGGACCAGGAAAAGACTACGTTTACTTGCCCTTATGGAACGTTTGCCTATCGACGTATGCCTTTCGGCTTATGCAATGCTCAAGGCACGTTCCAAAGGTGTATGATGTCTATATTCTCGAACATGATCGAGAAAACCATGGAAGTTTTCATGGACGATTTCTCGGTTTATGGAGATTCTTTCACTTCTTGTCTCTCCCATTTAGAAAAAATGCTGAAACGGTGTGAAGACACCAACTTGGGTCTAAATTGGGAAAAGTGCCATTTCATGGTTAAAGAGGGCATTGTCCTCGGCCATAAGATATCGAAATCCGGGATTGAGGTCGATAGAGCTAAAGTCGATGTGATTGCAAAATTACCTCATCCCACCACTGTTAAAGGAATTAGAAGTTTTCTCGGTCATGCCGGATTTTACCGACCTTTCATTCAAGATTTTTCTAAGATAGCCCGGCCCCTGACCCACTTGCTTGAAAAAGATGCTTCGCTTATCTTCTCAAATGAATGCATCGAAGCATTTAACATACTTAAAAAGAAGTTAACGGAGGCTCCTATCTTAGTTGCCTCCGATTGGGACTTGCCCTTCGGGCTAATGTGCGATGCAAGGGATTATGCTATTGGTGCAGTCCTGGGGCAACGCAAGTCTAAACATTTTCAGCCGATACACTATGCTAGTAAAACAATGACCGATGCTCAATACCATTATACGACTACTGAGAAAGAAATGTTAGCCGTCATTTATGCTTTTGAAAAGTTTCGACCTTATTTGCTCTTGAAGAAATGCATAGTGTATACGGATCATTCGGCTCTCAAATACCTAATGGCAAAGCAAGATGCTAAGCCACGTTTGATGCGGTGGGTTCTACTCCTTCAAGAATTCAATGTTGAAATTCGAGACAAAAAGGGAGTTGAGAACCTTGTTGCTGATCACCTATCACGTTTAGAGAATCCCCATCAAAGTGTTTTCGAGAAAAACGAAATTAATGAAGCATTTCCTCTCGAGACACTGGGGAGTTTATCACATTGTGATTCTAGTACCCCATGGTTCGCCGACTTTGCGAATTACCATGCGGGGAATTTTATCCGTAAAGGGATGTCGTTCCAACAAAAGAAGAAATTCTTCAAAGATGTTAAGTATTATTTCTGGGACGATCCCTACTTGTTTAAGATTTGTGCGGATGAATTGATCCGGCGGTGCGTTCACGGCAAAGAAGCCGCTGAAATTCTTATGACATGCCACAATGGACCCACTGGGGGACATCATGGTGCCAATTTCACTGCTAAGAAAGTTTTTGATAATGGATTCTATTGGCCGACGATTTACTGGGATGCCCATGAGTTGGTGAAATCATGTGATTCATGCCAGCGTCAAGGAAAAATTTCTCAGAGAGACGAGATGCCTCAAAATGCCATCCAAGTCCGTGAAATTTTTGACGTCTGGGTTTCGATTTCATGGGTCCATTCCCGTCTTCTCGTGGTAACAAATATATACTCGTGGCCGTCGATTACTTGTCTAAATGGGTTGAAGCGAAGGCGCTACCCACTAATGACGCCCGAGTTGTAGTAAAATTTCTCAAAAGTCTCTTCGCCCGATTTGGTGCACCTCGTGCTATTATAAGTGATCGTGGGACCCATTTCTGTAATGACCAATTCGCAAAAGTTATGCTCAAATATGGTGTCACACATCGTCTTTCTACGGCATATCATCCACAGACAAGTGGACAAGTTGAGGTCTCCAATCGTGGCTTAAAACGAATTTTAGAAAGGACCGTAGGTAAACATCGTGCTTCATAGGCTGATAAGTTAGATGATGCACTATGGGCTTTCCGTACAGCTTACAAAACACCCATTGGGTGCACTCCATACAAGCTAGTTTACGGGAAGGCCTGCCATTTGCCCTTTGAACTTGAGCACAAGGCCTACTGGGCCTTGAAACATGCTAATTTCGACCTTCAAACCGCGAGTGATCATCGTAAAGTTCAATTGAATGAATTAATCGAGCTTCGTGATCAAGCCTATGAGAATTCTTTGATCTACAAAGAGAAGACAAAGAGGATTCATGATGCTAAAATTAAAGATCGCGTCTTCGATGTTGGTGATCGAGTCCTTATTTTCAATTCTCAATTGAAGATTTTCTCGGGTAAGTTAAAAACCCGTTGGTCTGGACCATTCATCATTACCCAAGTATTTCCTTATGGAACCGTTGAGCTAGCTCAATCTAATGGTCCCAACTTTAAGGTGAATGGTCATCGTCTCAAACATTACTTTGGAGGGGACATACCACCCATGGTTGTCCCGGATCTCCAAACTTTCCCTAAGGATAACTAAATTCGAGGATCGAGTCAAGCTCATGTGACTCGGTAATAAAAAACAAGCGCTTCGTGGGAGGCACCCCATGCTTATCCATTTTCATTTTCTTTATTTTTCTTAAGTAACGTGACGTGAGGGGGGCAACCCTTTCCAAACTCGTGTTTTCGTGGTTGTTTGTGAATATTCAGGAATTTCCCCGAAGTTTGAGGACTCTCGTGCTCGTGGTTTGTCGTTCTCTCCACTCGAGTCTCATTCTTCGCTGCTCTTTAGGAAATTCACCATATCCAAAATCTTATCGACTAACGTTTATCTCTTGGCATACTTAATAAACGGCCTTAGATATTACGTAAACTACCCGTACCCTTAAAACATTGAGGACAATGTTTCACTTTAGTCTGGGGGGGGGGGGGGTGAATCTTCGATTCGATTTGACCTGCTACCATCGTCTAAGCTGTTTAACTTTCGCAACTCCGTTTTCCACCAAAATTTTAAATTTTTGTCACCTCTTTATAATAAAAAAAAATGAAATGATATATATGGTATGAATAATAAGATTTGACACCTTGTTTTGACTTTCCTACCGGCGAGAGTAGAAATAAATGTTTCGACTTGACCGGGCGTGTTGAGCCCTAGCTCGTCTCCCTTAACCAATATAATCAAAAGATTATCGGCTCAGCATCCGCGGATCTCATTACTTGGGATTTTAAATTTGCGGAGATCTAGGAATGATAGAGTTTATTTAGAAGTTTCGTGCTAAACATGGAGTAGTTGGATCTCTTTAGAGCCCACGAAAGGTACTTGTGGCCTCCTTGTTCCCACAAGATTGCACACCAATAAAAATAGATCTCTAGGATTAATTAAGTGTATAGGGGTTGGACAATACTTAGTTTTTTCTCATTCCCAACAAAATCTCTGCATATGGGGGTTTGGTACACATAAGGGTACTGCCAGTGTTACGGTGAAATAGACTATTGCATCTTGCCGGTTCGCAGCCGATGTTGTGATCTTAGTAAAGGCCGTAGGACTCGGGGTTTGGCATATGATTATGAATATCAATAATAATAGTCCAAAGCCAAATAAAAAGGCAGAGGAATCCAAAGCTATAAAAAGCAGCGGATATAAATCCAAGGTCATAATAAAGCTCTTACATCATGGCGGCTCATAAACCGTTGTTGTAAAAGAAATAAAGGACTAAGGACCAAGTATTATTAAAGTGCTTATAATTATGCAAAAATGCCAAGCTTCGACTCCGGGGGTTTCCCTAATAAAAAGCTTCCGTTTCGGGTCTCAGACATGGGATGTCTCGGTCGTAAATAAAAAGGGGGGCCTCCACAAATCGTGTTAAATCAGAGACCTTCATGTGGACCCGATTTCTGTATGCAGGGGTTTTCGAGGGAAAGTTTGGAAACTACTTAGCGTTCAAATTTTGTGCTCTTATCGGACTAACAAATGTCAAAACGAGAAAATATGAAGCAATTCATTTCTCACAAATTAAAATCTTGAGATACAAAACTTAGGACTTTGGAACAAGAGGTAATGACACAATTAACTTTTGTGGGTAGTATTAGCACTTAACTTGCGGATAAACAATGATCTCGATTTTACGCTTAGATTGGGAGCTTGTGAAAAATCAAGGATGACGATTTTTATCCGTATGGTCTCTTCTGTGAGAAGTGTTTCTACTCGTTGACCCTGAAAATTATCAACAGATAAAAATTGATAATGAAAGTCAAAGAAAACCGTCACATATATAAAAATGAAAAAAGTACAAAAAGAGTAGTAGTAGTTATTATTCATGAAAATCGGAAAACGGAGCGTTTTAGAGAATAAATGATTTTGATATCTCTTTTGAACATCATTGCTACTTTATAACGTCAGTAAAGAGAGGTTTTGAAATTATTTATCTCTTAAGCGTGAGGTGATGACATTGCGTGAGGACACGACAATACCTTAGTATGGGGGATTTTGATGTGTGCTTTTTCACACATCCTTTTTAGACCTAAAATCAGACCAAATACACCAAATACTAACCAAATATGCCAAGAGAATGTATATTTTTGTATTTGTGTATGTACAGGTACGGATATGTGAAAAATGAACAAAAACAAAACAAAACCGACAAAAAACGAGCACGAGATTGGAAAAAGGTCAAAAGCCGGAGCCTGGGAAGCAAAATGATCAAAGAAAGCTCATATTATCATTAGAAGTCCTCAGAGATTCAGAATGTTGCAAAATTAGTCCTTGGACAAAGTTCTGAAGAATTGGCAAGATTAGTCCCTAAACTTTCAGAGTTTGGCAAAAATAGTCCCTTGAGTAAATTTTGAAGAAAAGTCAAAGAGAGGTCCCTCAATAATCTTAGAATGGCAAGATATACCCTTGGAAGTAACATTTGGAGAATTACAGCTTTGTTCCCTATGGTTTGAAATATTACAACATTGGTCCTTAATTGAAAATACAACCACTAATAAACCACACCGGATCCACTCTATTTACTAATCCAAAATACCCCAAGTCCAAAGCAACACAAAAGCCCAACACCCTCCCAAATACTAAACCCGGCCTGTTCCCCATAACCCGGTCAAACCCTTACCCAACCCGGTCAATAAAATATAAAACAAAACACCCCATTCCCTATTTACCCGCCCCCCAAATTTTCACCACAAACCAAGAACATAAACCCTAAAATCCCAATTACCCCATGTGGGTAATAATCACCTAATCATTTGGCTTCTAGAAGACTCTGACGTATGACAGAGAATGTCAGGGAGCCTCCTGAGGGACACGTGGTCCAATGATTAAACACACACAGGATAGGGCTTAATCACATCAATCAATCCAAGGGTCTATATTCAAGGGAAGTATCTGGAATTCAATCACACGGCTAAGATAAATTCAAAGAAGCACAGATAGTGGTGTGGATCGATGACATGGACTTCCAAGGCCTCTCCTCAGCATCTATAAATACCCCCTCCTCATTCATAGCTGGTGTGTAGGTTTTTAATATAAATTGTGTTAGTTTTTCTGTTTTCTTAATTGTAATTTCAAAGTTCAATCAGTTGTACTCAAATTTTATTAATATAATTCAGCTTTTTAATTTCAGTTTATTGTCTCATTTATTATTTAAGTTTTGCTTATTATTCCTATCTCTTAGTTTAATTCAGTCTATTTAATTTCTGTTTTGAATTCCTGTTTCATCTCAAAATTGAAAACAAAAATAATAATAATAACAAAAAAAAAAAAATCAAATTAGTTTTTATTCATTTGAATTAAGCTTCAAATAGTTTGTTTTCTGTTATTCTAAGCTTATATAAGCTATTCAGTTCACTGTTTCATCAAAATTCCAAAATATACAAAAGTCAAAGAGTCAACTGTTAGTGCTTATTGAAATAAGCTAAGCTTAATTGAAGAAAAGGCAGCCAATAAGGTGTCCCATTGGCCTGTCAAAAGACAGGCTAACATAGTGATCCCCCTCTGTTTAAGCTGAGGGGGTTTTGAATTGTAAGTTCTTATTTTATTTTCATATTCCATCAATTAATATAGTAGTATAAGCTTAGTCATAAGTTGCTTATCTCTGTTTATTTGGTTATATTTAGCTTTTATATCAGTTGAATTTGCAATTAGATTCTAGTTTAAATTGATTTGTTTTGCATACTGTTTCATTGACTGTCATATCTTTTGGATCTGTGTAATTGAGTGTTTGAGTTTATTTGCAACTGAGATCTGATTTCTGTATTCATTTGGTTATATTAGATCATATTGGTAACATAGGTTGAGGATTGGATAGCATTTGTTGGATCTGTGGTAGCATTTGAGTAGTGACAGTCAATATTAGGGGTGTTTGGTATTGAATAGTTTGCTGAATAATTGGTTGTTTCAGAGGTTGTACTTGGGTTAGATTAGATAATTAGGTCACATATACGTTTAGTTAAGCATATATAGTAGTACTAATACAACAATAGTCAATTTAGCTTTTAATTTTCACATCAGTTAAGTAATTAGGTTGCATATTCTCAATATTAATTGCATTTTAGTATTAGAAAGCTTAAAATAGTTGCACAATAGGTAATTACAACTTAGGTAATCAGTTAAGACAGGATTAAATTCATTTTGGTCAAAAATCTCTTTCAAATTAAAAACTCAAAAACAGTTGTTGAATTCAGATTTGGGCAGATTTTGGTGAACTCCCATATGGTTCATAATTACTTGGAAATACTTTTAGTAAGTTGTTTTGAGAAGTTTAGTAGTCTGAAAAATATTTTCAAAAAGAAAATTGAGTTTTGAAACTTATTAGCTTATTGAAAAATCACTTTGAACTTGACTGTTTGATATTGTGTTTCTCCTGCACCACCAGTGATCAATAAATTTTAGAGTATTCATTAGGTAACCAAATCTGTTTAGTAGTGTGTTTTATAGGTGAATTTGGAATCTTAGTTGGTAAGTAGATATTTTGCTCCTATAAGTTTACACCCCTGAGCTTATTTGCTCAGGATTAAGTGCTTATTTCTTGGAGTAGTTGGATCTGAGATCTGAGTTTAAAGTATGGCTGCAAGTGTCTTTTGGTGGTAGAATTCTAATTTTGATTGATCATCTGTGTCACTTTAAACTTATTATTGCTATTTGCATTGACCTTTTACCACTATTTCATCTGAAGAGCTTATGTGCTTATTCCATTTTAGCTTATTTGAATTTGTGTGTACCACATCTGAGTTTCTGAGTGTCTTCTAGTCCAAATTCTGTTTATCTGAGCTTATTTGAGTTAAATAATCATTTGGTTAAAGTTTGGTCAACCTTGGTCAACTGTGCTTATAAATAAGCACTTGGTTCTCAACTGTTTTCAAAGCAAGTAGTATTTGTAGTGCTAATTTTTCATTTTTTTATATTTTTTTTAAGTTTAGAATATTATTTTAGAATTTCCCTGAATTTTTCATATTTTTCCAGGTTGATTTGCTATTTTTCTTATTTTATTTTCATTTTTAATGAATTGTTAATACTTTTTAATTACCAAAAATCCAAAAAAAATCAGAAAAAGCCAAGAAAAATCCAAAAATATTTTTAAAATTTATTTTCATTTATTCTTGAATTTTAGAAATTTAATTTGCATTTTTCCCATTTATTTTGAATTTAATTTGAATTTTTAATTAGATTTAATAATTTTAAATTCCCAATAATTACACAAAAAGCCAAAAAAAATTAGTTTTCAGTTTTAAAATTACGTTTTAGTTATTTCATAATTTTCAAATTTTATTTTTCATTTTTCTCACCTTATTTGCATTTTCTTTTCATTATTAATTAGATTAATTAGTTTTTAATTCATAAAAAATAAATAAAAAGTCAAAAAAAAATATTTTTCTGTTTCTTAAAATTTTCTTTTATCATTTTTAACTTTTCAAAATTATTTTCAAGTCCGTAGGAGTAGTGTAGCTTAAAATTCGCGTTTTATTTCATACGTTAACGTTTAATTTACGTTTTAGCGTACGTTTTCGATTTTACGTTACGTTTTTAGTTTCCATATTTGAATTACGTGCTTAAGTGATTATTTGTGCTTCATTTGTTATTTCCTTAGTATAATCTCATCATAATCACTTTTTACCACTTTCACGACACGTTTCACAAATCGGGAATTGAGAATTCCATTCACCCTTCACACGGACTACGACCTCGGGTTATCCGTATTTCTTTGCGGATCTCTTGAGTAATACTTATACTATATATATAACTTGATTTTCAACGAATCAATGGTGATGAAGTGGTAGTAACCATGGTTGTACAGGGGTGTTGTTTCTCTTCAACAGTACTTTTAGTGGAAGTACTGCCTCTGTTTTCCGAAGACACAAAAGCAATGTTATGAGAACTTGAACCTTTGTTACCCTTCATCTCATGCTCACATACCTTTAAATTGTTGTAGAGATCATCAAAGTCCATAGAATCCAAACCAGGTTGTCCTCTAATCATAGTAGCAACCACATGCCATGCAGATGGCAAACTTCTCAAGAACTTCAAATTTGCATCTTCAATAGATGCCTCTGCTCCATATAACTCTAGCATACTGAGTAGATTTTGATATCTGTCATAGGCAGAGTCAAGGCCTTCTCTTTCACCAACAGTGAATGTTTCAAACTGTTGCTTCAATAAGTTTCTATGCATCTTCTTGGAAGCATCATTACCTCCAAATGTTGTCGTAATAGCAGCCCATAGTTGTTTTGCATCCTTAGCATCATGAAACTTCAATAGATGACCATCAGGAATAGCAGAAAGCAGTATGTTGAGAGCCTTATCTTGATTTCTTTTTGTAACTGTTGGCAAGGTTGGCTTAGGTGGTGTAGGTTGTCCTTCAACTGATACAGGTTCTTCAGTGACAACATTACCATTGACAATCACATCCCATAAAGCATGGTCTGTAATAGCAATGTACTGCCTCATCTTCATGCTCCATAGATCATACTCTCCCTTCTTGACAATAGGAATTCTGATTGAGGTGATGGAAGGAACTGGTGTAACTTCAGTCGACATCTTTTAGGGTTTGTTGGGATATAAAGATCAAAAGTACTTCTGAAGATCAAAGTACTGCTCGTGCATGAAGAATGTCAAAAGTACTTCTATGTTAAAGGACTTATATGCAATAACGTGAAAGGATTGTAATGCAAAGTTATTAGAATATTCTAGAATTAGATTAGTATTAGTTTACTTGTCGTTCAAGTATTGCAAACCGACTTAGGGTTTTCCTTATACCTATAAAAGGATCCCTATGGTGGTATTAGACATATGCATACGTACGATATTAGAGTTATTTAGTGATTAGAGTTTGTTAGTGAATCTGTGTTGTAAAGCAGGTTCAAAGTTTGGTTTAATATAATTATTGAAAGTTATTTTTCTTAGCTTTGTTTTAGTAGATTCCGCATACTTAACAAGGTTACATCAGTGTTTCAATATTAATAGTTTTGGATTTGTTCAAGACTGTTAAACCAATTACAAGCTATATAGTTAGTTTGGTCAGAGTATATATCGATTCAACAAGTGGTATCAGAGCTTGTGTGGAAACTCTGATTAAGAAGAAACCCTTAAAACCAATTACAAGCTATATAGTTAGTTTGGTCAGAGTATATATCGATTCAACACATTTACATATGTATATAATTAAGTACTAAGCTAAAACCAAATTAAAAAAAAATTATTGCTTTTTCTTTTTTTACCGAGAACCACAAACACACCCTATTTAAATTTATTTTATTTTCAACAAGCTAAGAAATAAGTTAAGCTACTTAGATAAGCTTCGGTACATGTCAATAAGCCACAAACATAAGCCAAAAGTCCTTACAAAGTTTTGGTTTCTATTCTTGTTCCTTTTTCTTCTTTTTGCAAACTAACTCAAACACCCCTATTTGATCAAGTTTTAAAACCACTACGCTAAAATCTATAAACCAAAGGATTAAGCCATCTTAATAAGCTCCTTATCAAGTTTTAAAAACCACAAGACTTTGGCCAAAAACCCACAAGGCCTTGTCCTATTTTCTTTATTTTCTTTTGGTCGCGAGCACAAAAACCAAACACACCCTTATTTGGGGCCTTTAAGGCCCATAAGCTATTTTTAAAGCTAATAAGTCCTCTATAGCTTATTTTCAACTTAATAATGCTTAATATGATAAGCCATAACTTGCCCCACCCTGTTCTAAATCGAAAATGCAAGATTTGCAAAATAAGGACTAAACATGTAACGACTAAAATGCATAGAGGTGAAAATTCTAAACTTGGAGTTTTCTTGTGCCAAAACTTTAAATATTAGTTAGTAATAAATAAAAAGGAATAAAACTGCAATTGACTTATAACAGAGGGTATAAAGTGTCATATTTGAAACTGCAAGGTAAAAACTGTCATTTTATAAAAGTTGAGGGGTATAAACTACCATTTTATGAAAGTTGAGGGGTATAAATTGTTATTTTATGAAAGTTGAAGGGTATAAATTGTCATTTTATGAAAGTTCAAGTTTTATGAAAGTTCAGGGGTATAAATTGTCGACTCAATTTTTGATAAAAATCAATGTTCAGGATATTCCTATTTCGTTAATAATCGAACAAACCATAAAAATGATATATGATAATATCATCACTAACTTCTGAAGAGACTTCAAGATTATAATTATTATCATTTGTACTTTCTCTTTCAATCATACGCGTTATGCCAAATTCACCCAAGGGTTAACATTTAATTATCGACAATACACATAACGTATAACTAGTATAAATATTACATATTAATAAAGTTTTGAACATTAACAAAAATATTGAAACTTGACACACCAACTCAGGTCGTGTGTCGGAGCAGTTTATTCTCAAAACTTGATTAGTTTTCCAACCAGACCACTGTATCACCAAGGTGAGTTCGTAGTCCCACTTTTTTACGTTTTTCAAACTAGTTGGGAGATACATGCTACAAACCTGAACACAAGAGTTTTTTTGTATGCTATCTTGATTGATATTGCCTAAGTACACACAGTTGCCACTAAAAGACCCTCATATCACGAACCATTAATCACTTGCAAGTGAACATGAATATCGTGAATAGATCTATTAACAGTTGACGCCCCATTTGTGTTAATTGGATAGATAACCAAATGCACTTTATTTGAGGAAAATAGGAGAATGGCAAGCTCCTACACGAGGGTACTGCTACATATATCATTTTTATGATGTCACACACGTTAACGTTTGAGTTTATGAGACTTAGAGCAATAATACTGTACTGCAATGTTACAATTTTACTATAATTGTATTCTTATACAATTATCAAACTTGAAACTTGTGTTTAACTGATTATTATACTAACACTTGGATTCAGTCAACCTTTGTGTTGACATTTTAGCATGTTTTATCTCAAGTAACTAAAGCACGACTTGACAAGGTGTGGCTATAGACTTTCTTATAAAAAGGGCATCTATTTTATTATCATTCATAACATAAATAAATTTGTATTTCAGTAACTTCCGATCGGACACCTCTTTTATGTAAACTCTTATTAAATAAATGAATGAGAATTGTTTTATCTAAAATGTCTTGTTGATATAAATAATGCTTAAAAACGTTATTAATATTTTTCAATAACTCTACGTTTTGATAATCACAAAATGTAAACTAAATTAAATCGAAAATTATGATGTATACAAGCATTTAGTGGTAAATATTTATTTCTACAACTAAATCACTTAAGGTATGTATAAACAAAGTGTCTAATGCATTACATGATCAAAGGAGCATTTTCTAAAACACATGACATTTTATAAAATGACACAAACATTTTACATCTTTTACAAAATCATTTTTGGAATTAAAAGAATATATTTAAATCATTATAAATATATGAATTCAAATTTTCAACAAAAAATGGCAAAATTAATCCAGAAAAACCTTCCCCAAAAAAGGACAAAAATGTCCAACGTTCTGGAGGGGGCGGCCCCCTTAATTCCTATGGCGGCCCCCTTAATCATTAAGGGGATCGGCCCCTAATTAAGGGGACCGGCCACGCTCCAGAACAGTATTTTTTATGCCTATTAATACTGGTTCATTTCACAGATTTTTCTCACCTTTTTGCACTAAAAACTTTCTGATCTCAATCTCTATTTCTATTCTAAAAGCCTTTGATCGTATATTCATAAGTCTTTGTTTCCAAGTGATCCAAAGCTTCATCCACATAAGTGCAAAAAGAAGAACACTCCTTCAACATCTATACAAACTAGTAGTGTTGTGATTAATTAGTATCATCTTGTAGTAAGTGCTTGATTATTTGTAAAGTGTTGTGTGATTAACTTAGTTGTAGATATTAGTTGTGTTGGAAAGAAGTATTGTAGAAGTTGTGAATAAGTTGTGCAAAGAATAGGGTGTGAAGAAGACGTGAAGAAGTTGTGAAGCTATCGTGAAGAAGTTGTGAAGAAGTTGTGAGATTAGTTCTAGCTAGGATTAGAACTCGACATTTAGCTTAGTGTCGTTAATCGGTGTAAGCCAAGGTGTGTAAGGTTTCTACGCCATAAGGAGTTTGTTGACATAGTGAAGAAAACTCTCGAGTGTGGTACTTGGGGAGTGGAGTAGGGCAAGGAAGGTGTCCTTGTAGCCGAAACACTATAAATTCACGTTTTGTGGTTTGATCTTTCCATCTCTATCTTTCATTTTATTTTATTACATTACTTACATTATTAGATTATACTTGTTTAGATTTGCTCATATTTGTGAACAATTGAATTCACATAACATCGAATCAAAGTTTTAATAAGCAACAAAAGTTTTTTAAAACAAACTCAAAAAGAACGTAAAACTATTCAACCCCCCCTTCTAGTTTTCCACAATTGGTATCAGGAGCCACGTTTAGCAAGATCTTTAAAATATATTGTATTTTAAAACTTGTAACGATCTATGGAATCTGAAAAATATTTAGAAGGTCAATCTATGCAAAGACCACCACTATTTGAAAGTGATGGATTTTTATATTGGAAAAATCGATTCGAAACTTATGTTAAATCAAAATATCTAGATCTTTGGCATGTTATTACTAATGGTGATTTTTTACCCATTCAAAATAATCCCGAAACAAAGAAAGACGAAATTGTACCTTTTGAAAAACAAAACGATGATTTAAAAAGAAAACTTGCTAAAAATGATGAAGCAAAAATGGTTATTTACAATGCGTTACCACGTAAAGAATACGAAAGGATCTTTATGTGTGAAACCGCAAAAGAAATTTGGAACTCTTTACTAATAAATCACCAAGGCAATAGTCAATTCAAAGATAACAAAATAGATCTACTTGTTCAACAATATGAGCAATTTATGATTCCGGAGAGGAATCAATTGATAATGCTTTTGCTAGGTTTAACACTATTATCACAAGTTTAAAAGCACTTGATAAGAATTTTTCTAGTAAGAATTTTGTTAGGAAATTTCTTAGAGCTCTTCATCCAAAATGGCAAGTTAAAGTGACGGCTATTGAAGAATCAAAGAATTTGTCAACTCTACAACTTGATGAATTATTTGGGAACTTGAAAGTCTACGAAGTAATAATAAAGAAGGACTCCGAAATGGTCAAAGGAAAATGTGAGCAAAGCAAGTCAATCGCTTTGAAAGCTAGAAAGGAATCTAGTAACGAAGATAGCTCATCTTTCGAAAGTGATGACGAAGAATATGCCATGGCCGTAAGAGATTTCAAGAAATTCTTCAAAAGGCGAGGAAGACTAGCGACAACCACATGATGAAAGGAAAACATCTCAAAAGAATAAAGATGACAAGAATAGCAAGAATGAAAGGAAGTGCTTCAAGTGTGGTTGTTGAGAATTATATTAACAGTTACCACGGCTAGTATGGAGATTACAACTGCTGAAGAATGCACTAGCAGTGGAAACTCATTACCACTGCTAGTACATATTATTACCACTTCTATTAGGATAACTGTTAGTAAACTTGTATAGATAAATATAGAATAGATCTTGTGTATATCTTATTCTATTATCATTATACGTATCTTGTAGAAAAGGACTCCTTGTGCTATAAAAGGAGGTCCTAGGTTAAGGTTAGATATACGTTTTCCTAGAGCTTCAAGGTTGTAACCCTAGTGATACAAAGATCACTCGTATTATTATTATTATTAATATTGGAGCTAACAGTTTGATTCATACATTATTCTCATTCATATACAACTACTTTTACTCACAATCAAACTTCTAAGTATTACTAAGTAGATTCCGCATACTTAGTGGTATAACTCAAAGTATCATTCTAACACAGATCAAGGTGTTTAGATCCATCAAGTGGTATCAGAGCCAGGTTTTGATACTTTGATTTAGAAGACCCCAAGTACACTCAGAAGATTCAATGGAGACAGAGACCAATCAGTCAAACATTGCTGCTAAGCTTCCTAAGCTTAAGTTGAATGACTATGAGATGTGGAGGCTAATGATCGAACAATTCTTTATGGTGCAAGACTATGCACTTTGGGAGATCATTATGTTTGGCAATTCCTTTAAACCTGGTACTACCTCAGAAACAATTGATGGCAAGGTAGTACAAAATATCAACACTAGACCAGTCACAAATGATGAAAGACTTCAGATGAAGAATGATCGGAAGGCCAGAGGCTTGCTGTTGATGACCTTTCCTAGGGATCAAATTTTAGCCTTCAGCAAGTACAAGACTGCACAGACCTTATTTGAGGAGATCTGCAATGTTTTTGGTGGTAATGATTCCACCAAGAAGACACATAAGACCTTGTTGAAACAGACGTATGAAAACTTTGGTTCAACAAGTAATGAATCTATTGACAGCATCTTCACAAGGCTTCAAAAGATTGTTACTCAACTCACAGTGTTTGGAATTGAGGTGGAAAGGGAAGACCTCAATTTAAAGTTCTTAAGAAGTTTACCCTATGAGTTTGGTACAAATGTTGCTGTGTGGGAAGACAAGCCAGAACTGGAGAATATGAAGCTGAATGACTTGTACAATAACTTTAAAGTTATTGAACAGAGGTTGAAGAAGGCTAGCAAACTAAGTTCAGGATCAGGGAACTTAGCACTTATATCATCATCTGTTGATGATAGTTCAGATGAAGAGAGTGATAGTGATGATGATGATGCTAACATTGTTGTTTCCACTGGCAGTGGAGGTGTTTCCACTGCTAGTTCAAAAAGGCAGGTTGCTGGTCTTGGAGATTCTACTTTTTATGCCTTTCTTTCAAGTCAAATGAATGGTTCAATTCTGACACATGAAGACTTGGATCAAATTGATGAGGATGACACGGAAGAGATGGACATTAAATGGCAAGTTGCATTTCTAAGCTTAAAGGCAAAGAAGTTCTGGAAGAAGACTGGTAGGAAGATCATCATTAATGGCAATGAAACTGTAGGTTGTGATAAGAAGAAGGTGGAGTGCTACAACTGTCATAAGAAGGGGCACTTTGCCAGGGAATGCAGGAAACCAAAGAAGCCTGATAACAGGTCAACTTGGTATAAGCAGGACAAGAAGAAAGAGCCTACAACTGAAGAACCAAAGGTGCTTTTGGCCATTGATGGAGTGAGCTATGATTGGAGCTATATGGCTGAGGATGAAGAAGATGGTTCAGAGTCTGCAATGATTGCTACTGAGCTTGCACTTACGGCTTTTTCTGACTCTGAGGTACAAATTAATAATGCTTGTTCTAAAACCTGTAAGGCTTTAAAAGATTATGAGAAAATTACAGAACAATATGATGAACAATTGTTAGAGTTAAATCAAACAAATTAACCTAGCAAATCATAAAAGAGGTCTTACTGTTCTAGAAGCACAATTAGAGCACTATAGAGCCAATGAATCTAATTTCAATGGTGATATTGGTGTTTTAAAAAGAGACTTATGTGGAAAACTAGAAGGGGGGTTGAATAGTTTACCGCTTTTTCGACTCTTTTTAACTCGAATATCTTTTACTTTTGCCTAAAGATATAAACACAAAGTTATGTGTTTGATTCTTTGAAAAGCTTTTTTTATGTGAATATCAATTCTAACTTTACAAGTTTCATACATTGAAAAGCTTTGCTTGTAATAATCTTAACTTTGCTTGTTTAGTTATTTGGAAAGCTTTACTTTTGTTTGAAGATACAAACACATCTTTACTTGTTTAGTTCATTGAAAAGCTTTATATGTAACTAGCAATTATAACTAAAGAACAACATGTAATAAGCAAAGATAAAGAAAGAAACGATCAAACCACAACACGATTGTTTATCGTGGTTCAGCTATAAGGACTCTTTTTCCTTGCCCTACATCCATGCCCCGAGTTTCCAACTCGAGAGTTATAAGCACTAATCAACAAGCTCCTTTCACCGGCGGAGAAAACCTTTACAACGTCGCTTACACTTTTACCGACACTAAGCTAGATGTCGAGTTCTTTTACAAGGGTACAACCACTCCCATTCGTCGCTTACACTTTTACCGACACTAAGCTAGATGTCGAGTTCTTTACCAAGGGTACAACCACTCCCATTAGTTCTTTTACAAGGGTACAACAACTCCCGACACACTACGTATTTTGAGGCCTAAAATACTAACCACTTACTTCTATATACAAGACACACATGAAGTATAAACTACCAAAGCTTATACATGACCAAGCTACCAAGACTTGCAACTTTAGAGTTGAAGCTTGTAACTTCTTGAATGATCTTATGCAGTCCCTTGCTACATAAGAGAATCACAAATCAAAAGGTTACTGAGTTAGTTGAGAGAGTATGTGAATATATGTCCTAAAAGTGTTACCAAAAACTAACAAATGGTTTGGTATTTATAGCAAACAACACTGCAGGTCTGGCGGATCAGGCGGACCCCTCAAAAGGGTTCCGCCCGTGTACCCCCAGGGTACCGCCAGGGCTGCAGTTGGTTTTGCAATAAATCTTGCAAACCAAACAAGGTCTTGTCTCATAACTCCTAGCAACCAAACAATGTCACATCTCATAATAACAAGTCAAATACAAAGCTTGCAAGCAACAACAAAGTTAGTCAAACACATTTCTTTCCATAAATGCATAATGACAAAACTTGCCCTAAATGTGATGTGACCTTGCTATATTAAGAAATAAATATGATGTGACAAGACTCATTTTAGTTTAAGAAGTAAAAACAATGTTTTGTTTAAAAGGAAATGTTAACCTTAGTTAAACAAGACTTAAACACTTAAAGTGATGATTTACTTATAGCTAAACTTCATACTTTGTCACTAACAAAACTTAGCAAAGATCGTAAAATATAAATAACGTTTTTAGGCGATATTTGTATTAACAATCTCCCCCTTTTTGTTGATGACAAAACATAAACTTTATTTATAAGTAAGTCACTAGTTTTAGTATTAAGTCTTATAAAGTTAGGTATAAAAACTTGTTTTTGCTAAGATGATGTGATATATATATATATTTTTTTTTTGAAATAAGTAGTTTATATCTAAATTCTCCCCCTTTTTGTCGAAACAAAAAGAAGAGTAGCGAAGCGGAAGTAACCACTTGCTCCCCCTTGGACGATACTCCCCTTAAATGGAGTGCCAAGAGAGGAGACATGGATTTTGAACCTACAAGAAAAGGTTAGTTGTTGCACAAGATACCAAGTCATGAAAGCATTTCATGTTTAAACACAACTAAGAGTTGTGAAGTGAAATAGTACAACACTCATGCTCCCCCTTGAATATTACTCCCCTAAATGGAGTATCAAGGAAGGAAAACATGGAAAATGAACCTACAAAATGAGAGGTAAGCTTTTAAAGCACAAGATTTATGTATGATACCATAACAAGGTATAGTTCACATATCATACCTAAAATGGTCAACAAACAAAGAAAACCTTGTAGTGTAATGAACTTCATTTCATGTAAAATTTAGACTTCTTAAAAAGTCAAAGACAAGAAATTTTGGTTACGCTATCCTACCTCTAGAAATAAAGAAAAAGCTACAAATAAGCTACGACCATAAAAAGCTACAAGGAAATCATCATTTTCCTTTGTGAGAAACATTTTCCAAAAACAAGGGTAGGGTTGTTTAAGGATGAAAATGTGAGTTGAGGGTTGTAGCGGGTTTTATTTTGAAAGGTGAGGAGGTGACTTGGTTTTGTTTGTTGGTTAAAATGGGAGACATTTTCCAAGAGAAACGGTTTTGTTTCATTTTGGAGACTCTAAGGTTTTGGTGGATGAGACAAGGATTGGAGACGGTCCAAAATGTGGTTTAGAATAAACCTCATTTCTTCGGTTAACTCGCGAAGTTCCGTTCGACACCTTTCACTAATGCGAGCGGTTCTTTCGCAATGTCCGCAATCATGGCGGGGGAAGTTTGGTGGAAGAGAGGCTTTATTTGTTGGTGGTGGATGGGTTGAACTTGACGGAGCAAATGTGGATGTTTGAGAGGTGTATTTGCTACCTTCATTTGTTGAATTTAATGCCGTACTGAACTCCATAACATGATTGAGTTGAGAATCAACCATTCGTTTGAAAGCATTGAGGTGGTTTAAATGAGTGTTTATTTCCTCATTGATGTTTGGAGGTTTTTCCCACATGGATGCTTCTATTTTCTTATAAGAAGAAATTAGAGACTCAAGATGTTGGGAAGGTTCTTGTGGTGATGGTTGTTGTTGTGGTGGTGATTGTTGGTTTTGAACAAAATGGCGGAAACTTGGTTCGCCGATAGGATTGCCATGAAGGTCTTTGTAAATTGGATGAAACACAAATGAATGTGAGTGTGTATGACCTTGATCATTTGGAAAAATGGATGGTCTAGCATAACGGTAAGCCAACCGTTCTACCGTAGATGGGTAATGGGGTTCATCATTAAGTTGCTCACTAGGTTGTTGTTGGGTTTCCATTTGAGCAATGGTATCAAAAAGTGAGAAGGATGGTGCTGTTGATGATAGATCATCAAAAGTTTCCAAATTGGGTGTTGGTGATGTTGGTGATGTTGGTGGTGTATGGAAAAGTTCCATTGGTGTAGGTGTTGGTGATTGAGGTGATGGAGTTTCAAGATTAAGCAATTCTTGAAGGGTGATTACATTGGTATTACAATGTGTTGGGGATTGTGTTGAGGTAGTGAGATTTAGGTAATTTTGGATGGGTGAAGAAATGTTAAGCGAAGCAACACTTGAAGAAGATGAGCTTGACTTGACGGTTTTGTTAAAACAACAAGGTTTAACACTAATCCTATTGATTCTTGAAAGGGATTTTGATGACTCGGATGATGTGTTAGATTTGGTCATTTTCAAAGGTGTGGTTTTGATGTTTTGAGAGAAGAAGTTTTGATGGTGATGGTGTGATTTGAATTGTTGCCAACTTTCAAATTTATAGGATGAAGAAGATGTTGAATAGAGTGTTTGGATTTAATGTTCTACCATTCAAGGATTGAGGTTTCAAATGATTTACAAGAATTTCATGAATATGTCAAATCAATGAATGTCATTCCAATAGAATGAGGTGGAGTGAAAGACCAACAAAAGCACTCAATGCTTTGTGATCATGGGATGTGATTTGGTTGAAAAATGTTTCAATGGTTTTGAAGGATCCTTTGAAAGGGTTCCTTGGGTTGGTTATGTTTGAATTTGAATTTTTGGAGGGAAGTGTCTTCCTAATTGTTTTAGTGAGTGAAGATAGTTCTAATATGGTTATTGAAGTTAATTGAAGATGATTCTCACTTAGGATAATGGTTTTGACACATTACAAGTTTTGGACTTAAGAAAAATGGAAAAAATTTCTGCAGGTGTATGGCGGATCCCTCAGAATACACTAGCGGAACCCATTTGAGGGTACCGCCTGGTCCGTTGGGCCATTTCTGGAATTCCCTGAAAACACACTGGCGGACCCCAATTTTGGGTACCGCCAGATCCGCCAGGGGTAAAAAATTAGGCAGTCCGCGTTTTTGACCCGCGAGACGATTTTCAAAATTTTCGAAAACTCCAAAAATCAAAAAGATAAGGTATTACTGGTTAGGCAATGCAAAAATTTGACATGTAAACATACATATCATGGGACTATGACCTTGAGGTCGAGGATTTCACTATACTTAGTAAGAATTCCCATAATCATAGAAAAGATGACAAACACCTTAAACATTGTCATTATGCATAAAAGTTCATACAAACATAATCCAACAAACATAATAAACCATGAAAGTGAAAAACACATAATTCACGTAGTTTTAACACAAAGACGATTCTAAAGCATTCTTATGCCAAACGCTCCTTAATCTTCTCACAACTGGTCTATCTTCTTTTTGAGCTTGTTTAGGTACCTTCCAAAAAACTTGAACATTCCTTTGGTTTGCTTGAATTCTTCGGAAGCATTGTCAATGATGGGGAGAGCTTGAAGGTATTCTAAAGGAGGTAACTTAGAATTGGGAAGTTTATCATCCTCGCTCATTCCGGATGATGATGATGATGATGATGATGATGATGGTGTAGGTGATCGAGTACGTTTGCCCTTATTTTTGTAAACACATTTATCACTTAGGGGAACGAAGGTGTGAGGAACGAGAAAATAGTCAAGGCGTATTCCATCTTCGTTAGGAGAAATGGGTGAGATTGCTCTAAAGAGGCGGGTAAGAAACATGCCATAGGGAAGAGCGGTTGTTCCAACTAAGGATATGTCGGCCATTCTTTTGGCAAGGTAGTAGGCTAAGTTGAAGGGTTGATCGGTGGAAATGCTATATAGCATGTAGCATAGGCATGCGTTGATGTGATCTCTATTTCCTAGGGTACTTATGACGTTAGCCCTAAGAATTTCTTCCCACTTCTTAAATTGTGGTTTAAGCTCATTGAGCTCCATACCAAAAGGATCCTTGCCTACAATGTTCCCCGAACGATTCACCCTAGTGGTAGAGGTTCTAACAAAGAGGTGTTCCTTAATGGTTTCTTTACTAGCAAGAGGTGTATCGTATGGATAAAAGCGATCAATAGAATCAAGAGTTGAGATGGGCCACTTATCCGTGTAGAGACAAGTTCCCTCATTTGGTACACCAAGAATTATAGCTAAATCTTTTAAATCAATGTCATGTGATATTTGATTGGTTGTGAAGTTTAATGATATCCTACCACCAGCACATGAGGAAAGGTTTATGGTTGCATAAAATTCCAAAATGAACCTAGGACAAATTGGCTCATCTAAATCAAGGAGACAATCAAAGTTGATTGCGGCAAAGTTTTGGCGAATAGATGTTCCTTCTAGAAAGGATGGATCAATAGTTCTACCTTCGTGAACATAGCGTTTTTCTAATGCCTTAAAGGTTTCTACTTGAACCGAGTTGAGACCTTTGGTCATATGGTGTTTGGGCATGTATTTAAGGGTTTCTTTGTGATCGGATTTGTTTGCCGGAGGCATGTTGCTTCCTAGAAAACATAAAATTGTATGTTAATGACTTTTAACAACGAGGATGTTCTAATATATTCTTATATGCAAGACAATGTGAAGACATGGTTATCTTGACTCATTTTGATTCCTAAATCGTTTTGTTATGCAAATTTTGTTGTAAAGACAAGATAACCAACACTCTCCTAATTGAATGTATCTTCGATTGAATGTACCCGAAAATACATATTAGTTATGTATCCCCTTTAGCATTCAAGAGATAGTATGCAAGTGATGTTTAAATGATGTTTTTCATTTGTTTTAACAATGTGGTGATGAATCATGTTGCAATTAGAAAAATAATGCACTTGGTGTGTTTGGTAAATCAAAGTAACAATGAAAAGATACATTTCTTAACTAATGAAATACATAATTGACTAGCCACCAAGTTTTTCAAGAATCATGAAGTTTTATGCAAAAGCCCTAAGATTCTAGTTAATGATTGTAAGCAAGAATGTTATAATTAAATTAAAAATGCAATTGTGATTAGAATACTTACAAAGTTAGTTGGATTGGAAGAGATTGGATTAGAAGCCCTAAAATTCGTGAGGATATGTGTTTTTGAGAAGGTGATGGTTGTTTGAAGGTGGATTATTAAGTTAAGAGGATGTTTGGCTTTGAAGTTAAAAATTAAACAATCTGAGGTTTGGCGGACCAGGCGGAACCAAAAAATGGGTTCCGCCCGTATGGTCTAAAGGTACCGTGGGTTCTGCAGGGAGAAACTCAAAAAATAATTTGTCTTGATTTTTATGGTTTTATCCTAACGTTCAAACCTTAAGGTTTTAGGTCTTATGAGTCTTTGACTAAGCCTAGGAATTATGAATGCTTCACTTTCAAGAGATTTTGTTAACGCGTTGATGAAATAGTTAACGTAGAAGACTTTCTTAGATAAGACGTTCCTCAATGAACAATCTTACCAAGGCGATGATGATGGAACACAAATATGTCTATTAAGAACCTAATGAATTGAATTGTCGCTGAAGTCGATGCTTCCTTTGTTGAAGGGAAAACAACGTTGATGACATGAATTCCATTGTTGACGTGAATTTGCTTGTTCAAGCGGAGCTTGTTGATGTACTTCTCCATCCGATACTAATTTGAGAATCTTACGCGTTTTGGAGAATCATTGGGTAAGTAAGTATAAAAGTGCAAGTACCACTTGTGCTTTTCTTATCAACTTATTACCGACATAATTCCATTTGGCATACACTATGGTTTCTATTCCCGTTCTTTTGGGAGACCATAATCCTAGTTGTGTAGTACCTTATGATGTATCCAAATAGGCTCAATTAAAGAGTTGTTTTAGGATCTTCTTTAACACGATCACATAGACAAAAACTAAACATAATGTTGAATCTAATTGTTATGAGAACAAGTAATCTTCCAAACATTTCTCTATGTTTAGTTTTACCTACGGATTTACTAATCTCATTCTTGATAAGTCATCAATAACTTAACCATTGAGAACAAGAGAGCAACTAGGAATGTCTTTAAGTAAAATCCCTTGCTTTTGTGGCTTGCTTTTATTATCAAAAAGTCTTTCAAATATTGACACTATACTCACTTGATTACTTTGAAATATCAATTTCGTTTTACCAGTTGTTTTATTCTAAATTCCAAAAATTGTTTTTGTTGAATTTGTTTAGACACAACTAATGACCAATAAATCAAGTTTTATAACTTATGTCAATTTTACTTGATTCAATGTTTAATCTCAAGGTGAAAAGATGTTGTTTTGTACTTTTACTCCATGCTTGTCTTGCCATCATTGGACTTTCGACTAAGTTATCATCTACCAAAGATGATATCATAGAAGGAGGAGATTACTCGTTAAATGTCATATTCAACGACTCCTCGACTCTTTGGGTTTTCTTACTTAAGACACTATGAACTCTATTTATTTTTAAAAAGTCTAAGAGATACAACATCATTAGACTATGTGTCACGTTTGATGTGTAAATCCTAGATGTTGAAAACTTATTTTCTTTCACACATCCTAATATATGCTAATGTGATTTATTTCACCTTGTGTGTTTTATGTGAGATTATCATAAAGGAGTGATTGAAGAAAGACACAATTAAAGAATCAAAGTATGATGTTTGAGAAAATTGTTTAACAAGGTTTGTTTTGCAAGCATCACAAAAGTGTTAGACATTTTAACACTTAGGAAATTCTTAGTTAGCTCATATGCAAGAAAGGGTTGAGTGAGACATACTCAAGAGTTTTTCGTGTTTATCTCTTGATGGTTAAATAACCAAAACACCTTATATCTCCTACTAGTACTAAAGACTAAATTTCATGTTGCATAGAATCTAATCTTAGTTATTTACAAATAGCAGGTAAACACTCTAGAGTATTACAAATAACACATATTTGAACACATATTGCTAGAGACAAGATATAACCAAAGTCAAGTTTAAGTAATGCGTACCTTTTAAATTGCATAGAGATGCTATCAAGCGGATAAGCATTATGCGTAAAAGCTTGGTTTGACGACATGCTTTGAAACTCAATAACTCATGTATCCAAGAAGGTTAGACAATCATATAAAAGCATAGAGTATGATAATCTTAATTCTTTTATCATGAGTTTCTATTAGAGATAGAATTATCTCTAAATCTCTCTTCTAGGTTAGACAAATTTTACTTGCTTTGTTTTATTAGTTAATGGTGCTTTTGAGTTAAATCCTAATCCGGTTTTATCTTTAAACAACCTTTGACTCTTCAACAATCTTTCAAGAGATTTGAGCTTTCATCAAATTTAACTAATAATTTTTCCTTTCTCATTTTGCATTTTAATCTCATGTTTGTAATCTAGACATAATTTACATTCTAGATTAATTTCAACATTACTCTTAATTCTAGACATTTTATCTTCTAATAAGATTTCCTTTTCAAATATATTCTTAAGAGATTTTGAAGACTCATTCTTGAAGATAGCCTTTTAGGTCCATGTTGCACAAATGTTTAGACTCATTTTCTAGTTTAGAAAACTCTAGGATAAATTAATCAAAGCAAAAGAGTTTGGTTTCAAAGTGTACCTTGCTTGATGTTTTAACTAGTTTAGAATCACAAACTGGATGATTGACTTCATCTTCATCCGAGTTATTCCATGAATCGCAAGCAAGACTACTATGAGCTTGACACGAGTAATCACCTTTACTTACACCTTGCTTGTTGTATAAATAAGTTGACAATAAACTACCGGATCATTGTCTTCATCAACATCCATTACATTCCAAGATACGCAAGCAGGTTCATCAAAACACACGTACTCATCTTCACTTGTACCTTCATTTAAAACATTTAAACTAGTAGCACATGTATTAACTTCTACTAAGTGTCTATTAATTAGTTTTTCTAAAACTTCTAATTCATATGTAAGATCAAATTGATCATCTTTGACTTGACATATTCCTTGATGAAAGTTTACCATATTTTTCCAAACATCATTAGCCTTTTGACAAAGATACATTCTTTCATATTTGGTACTAAAGCTTTGTAAAGCATTGTTTTAGCTTTAGTATTTTTATCAAGTTTAAGATAGTTATCTTGGTTTTCAAAAACTTGTTTTCTTTGGTTTGAAGTTACAAAAAGAAATAATATGCCAAAGATCTTGATCAATTGATTTCACATAGTTTTGAAAATTACTTTTCCATACAAGCAAGTTTTCTTTTTCAAATAGCAGTTGGTTTTTAATAGGTTGCCCTTCTTTGAGATTTTCGAAATCCATGGATCGATCCAAGTTTTAAAATACATTCTATTTTAAAGATCTTGAGTAACGTAGCTCCTGATGCCAATTGTGGAAAACTAGAAGGGGAGTTGAATAGTTTACCGCTTTTTTGACTCTTTTTAACTCGAATATCTTTTACTTTTGCCTAAAGATATAAACACAAAGTTATGTGTTTGATTCTTTGAAAAGATTTTTTTATGTGAATATCAATTCTAACTTTACAAGTTTCATACATTGAAAAGCTTTGCTTGTAATAATCTTAACTTTGCTTGTTTAGTTATTTGGAAAGCTTTACTTTTGTTTGAAGATACAAACACATTTTTACTTGTTTAGTTCATTGAAAAGCTTTATATGTAACTAGCAATTATAACTAAAGAACAACATGTAATAAGCAAAGATAAAGAAAGAAACGATCAAACTACAACACGAATGTTTATCGTGGTTCGGCTACAAGGACTCTTTTTCCTTGCCCTACATCCACGCCCCGAGTTTCCAACTCGAGAGTTATAAGCACTAATCAACAAGCTCCTTTCACCGGCGGAGAAAACCTTTACAACGTCGCTTACACTTTTACCGACACTAAGCTAGATGTCGAGTTTTTTTACAAGGGTACAACCACTCCCATTCGTCGCTTACACTTTTACCGACACTAAGCTAGATGTCGAGTTCTTTACCAAGGGTACAACCACTCCCGTTAGTTCTTTTACAAGGGTACAACAACTCCCGACACACTACGTATTTTGAGGCCTAAAATACTAACCACTTACTTCTATATACAAGACACACATGAAGTATAAACTACCAAAGCTTATACATGACCAAGCTACCAAGACTTGCAACTTTAGAGTTGAAGCTTGTAACTTCTTGAATGATCTTGTGAAGTCCCTTGCTACATAAGAGAATCACAAATCAAAAGGTTACTGAGTTAGTTGAGAGAGTATGTGAATATATGTCCTAAAAGTGTTACCAAAAACTAACAAATGGTTTGGTATTTATAGCAAACAACACTGCAGGTCTGGCGGATCAGGCGGACCCCTCAAAAGGGTTCCGCCCGTGTACCCCCAGGGTACCGCCAGGGCTGCAGTTGGTTTTGCAATAAATCTTGCAAACCAAACAAGGTCTTGTCTCATAACTCCTAGCAACCAAACAATGTCACATCTCATAATAACAATTCAAATACAAAGCTTGCAAGCAACAACAAAGTTAGTCAAACACATTTCTTTCCATAAATGCATAATGACAAAACTTGCCCTAAATGTGATGTGACCTTACTATATTAAGAAATAAATATGATGTGACAAGACTCATTTTAGTTTAAGAAGTAAAAACAATGTTTTGTTTAAAAGGAAATGTTAACCTTAGTTAAACAAGACTTAAACACTTAAAGTGATGAGTTACTTATAGCAAAACTTCATACTTTGTCATTAACAAAACTTAGCAAAGATCGTAAAATATAAATAACGTTTTTAGGCGATATTTGTATTAACAACTTAGATTATAAGATAGCTGTGAATGAGGCTCTTAGGGAAGAGTTAGAGAAGGTTAAAAAGGCCAATGAGAACATACAGATAACTTGTAATACACTAGATCATCAATCTAAGTGCATTGACAAAATTTGGGAGGCCCAAGTTATAAATAAAGCCAAATCAGGAGTAGGATATAAATCTGTTCCACCACCCCTAAGAGGTGTTCCATCACCTCCTGGTATTGACTTAGCACACACAGGGTTAGAAGAGTTCCAGGAACCAACCATGACCTATGGCCCAAAATTTGTTAAAAAAGTTACTATTGAGAGGGTTCAGGTTGAGGTTGATACATGTGATAGTGCTAGTGACTCATCTCTTAAAGATGAAAGTATGAATGTTGAGTCTAAAACTAGTGTTCCTGAGAGTGTTCGAGTGGAAGTTAAAAGGAGTATTCCTGAAGTTGTCAAAGAAAAGCCTAGGACACATGCTAATTACACTAGGCCCACTACTATATATGCTGAGATGTACAGAAGTAGGTCAACAACTCCGAGGGGCAACAAAAGGAGTTGGAATCATGTTAAATCTAGACAATTTGGTAGTGACTTTGTGTTTAACAACAAACCTTGTTACATATGTGGTAGTTTTGAACATCTTCATTATAATTGTAACTATCACATGGGTAGAAGGGAAGTGTTTGGGATTACCAGGGTGAATGGAAACAATGCTAATAATTTTACTCACCCAAATCCACTAAGTAAGATGATTCCCAGGTCTGTTTTGTTAAATTATGGCATCAAATCTCTTTCCACTGAAAACCAGCAGTTGCCACTGCCAGAAATATAAACAGAGTTTACCCTAAGTCCCCTGTTAAGAGTGCAAAACCCATTACAACTTTTGTTAAATCTGCATAAACAGGGAAAAAGACCTATTTTGAAAAGAAAGTTTACAATAACCACAAGTGGATACCTAAAATTTCAAAACCAGCAGTTGCCACTGCTAAGTCAGCAGTTACCACTGCAAGGCCAAAAGTTTCCACTGGTGGTTCTGTGAACAACAAAAGGGTAAATGTGGGAAATGCTGTTAAGGCCTCAGCACGTTGGGAATGGAAACCAAAAGGAACTATCACCTCAAACAATCCCAATGGTGTATCAATGACCTTTGACAAATATAATTATATTGATACACGAGGCAGATCCAAGTCATTTGTGGCTTGGGTCCCCAAAAGGAACTAATTCCTTTATTTTATGTGCAGGGACATTCAAAGCCTAAAGAAGATCAAGGATATTCAGACAGTGGATGTTCCAGGCACATGACTGGAAATAAGTCCTATCTTTCAGATTTCAAACCATATGATGGACAATTTGTCAGCTTTGGAGGTGGTATTGTGGAAAGGTTTCTGGCAAAGGAACTATCAAGGCTGGAAACTTAGACTTTGAGAATGTGTATTATGTGAAAGAACTCAACTACAATCTCTTTAGTGTGTCACAGATGTGTGACAAGAAACATAGAGTTCTACTCTCAGAAGATGAATGTTATATCTTATCTAAGGATTATAAGCTACCTGATGAAAGTGATATTTTGCTTAAAATCCCTAGAAAAGGCAATCTATATAGCATAGACATGAAGAATATAGTGGCTAAAGATGATGTTACTTGTTTGATTGCAAAAGCCACTTTGGATGAATCCATGCTTTGGCAAAGAAGACTTGGTCATGTTAATTTCAAGACCATTAACAAGATTGTGAAAGATGGTCTAGTCAGAGGTCTACCAGAGAAAAGATTTGAGAATGACCAAATATGTGTTGCCTGTCTTAAAGGCAAGCAATACAGAGCTTCATGCAAGACCAAGGCATATAATTCTATTGATCATCCACTTTACATGGTGCATATGGACTTGTTTGGTCCTACTTCTGTAAGCAGCATAAATTTGAAGAAGTATTGTCTTGTTGTAATTGATGATTTTAGTAGATTTACATGGGTTTTCTTTCTAAGAACCAAGGATGAAACCACTTGCATCCTTAAGACTTTCATTACTGAAGTTGAAAATCAAGTTGATAAGAAGATCAAGATCATCAGGTGTGACAATGGGACAGAGTTCAAGAATAAGGTTATGGATGATTTCTGCAAAGAAAAAGGTATTAAAAGAGAATTTAGTGTTGCAAGAACACCTTAGCAAAATGGAGTTGCTGAAAGAAGAAATAGAACACTAATTGAAGCTGCTAGAACCATGTTAGCTGATTCCAAGCTACCAGTGACTTTTTGGGCTGAAGCAGTTAACACTGCTTGTTATATTCAGAACAGGGTTTTAGTGGTGAAGACAAAGAACAAGACACCTTATGAGTTATTCAGAGGAAGACCCCCAATCTTGGATTTTATGAGGCCATTTGGATGTCATGTCACAATTCGCAATACCATTGATCATCTGGGAAAGCTTGAAGAAAAGTCAGATGAAGGCTTCTTTATTGGATATTCTATGGCTAGCAAAGCTTTTAGAGTCTATAACTTGAGAACAAAGAAGATTGAAGAAAATTTGCATGTTGAGTTTCTTGAAAATAAAACTAACATGGCAGGTTCAGGACCAGAATGGTTATTTGATCTTGAAACTTTATCAAATACAATGAATTATGTACCTATTACCTCAGGTACAGGAGACAATAATCTTGAAGAGTCAGAAGAATTCAATGATGAAGATGAATCTTGCAAAGATGATGAAGATGATAAAGATCAAATTGTTATGCCACTTTGGGACTTTGTTGACAACAATGAAGACTTACAACCTTCAAAGAATTCTGAAAAGGAAAGTGATGTAATTGTTGTGAATTTTGATGTTTTAAATAAAGAAATTCCTGCAAGCAGTGGTAATCCAATTCCCACTGCTCCAACAGAAGTTTCCACTGATGGTCCAAATGTGGAAAATTCAACTCAGGAATCACCCAGTGATGATGTTTAGATCGCTAACATGCCTACAACATATGATATTCCTAGCACATCACAGACTTCAATTCACAAAGTGCATCCACTTGAAAATGTAATTGGTGAGCTACAATCAGGTGTGAAGACAAGAAGGCAGACAAAGAAGAATGATGTTCATGGGTTCATTAGTGAAGTTTATGAGTCCAAGAAGCATACTAACAAGAATGAATGTTTGTTTTTCTTTTTTCTATCACAAGTGGAGACTAAAAATGTTTATAAGGCTTTAGAAGAATCTAGTTGGGTTGAAGCAATGCAAGAGGAGTTGTTGCAGTTTAAACTTCAAAAAGTTTGGGTTCTCTGTGATTTGCCTGATGGAATGAAGGTGATTGGTACTAAGTGGGTTTTCAGAAACAAGAAATATGAAAGAGGTATTGTTATCAGGAACAAAGCTAGATTGGTTGCTCAAGGATATACTCAAGAGGGGGGTATTGACTATGAAGAAGTTTTTGCTCCTGTTGCAAGGATTGAGGCTATTAGATTGTTTTTAGCCTATGCATCCTTTATGGGCTTTACTGTCTATCAAATGGATGTCAAGAGTGCCTTCCTGTATGGAAAGATTGATGAGGAGGTCTATGTCTCTCAACCTCCAGGCTTTGAAGATCCTCAACCTAATAAAGTGTATAAAGTGGTTAAGGCTCTTTATGGCTTACATCAAGCTCCAAGGAAGTGGTATGAAACCTTAGCTACTTATCTGTTGAACAATGGGTTTCATAGAGGAAAGATTGATCAAACTTTGTTCATCAAGAAAGACAAGGGTGATATTCTACTAGTTCAAGTGTATATTGATGATATCATCTTTGGATCTACTAGACAAGAGATGTGCAAAGAGTTTGAAAAATTGATGAAAGATGAATTCCAAATGAGTTCTATGGGAGAACTTACTTTCTTTTTGGGGTTGCAAGTACAAGAAAGAAAAGATGGCATCTTTATCAATCAAGACAAGTATGTGACTGAGATTATAAGGACGTTTCACTTTACTGATGCAAAACCTTCAAATACCCCTGCTGATAAGACTACTCATCTATTGTTGAAGAATGCTAGTGGAGTAGATGTTGATGTGCATACTTATAGATCTATGATTGGTTCTCTGATGTATCTTACTTCATCAAGACCAGACATTATGTTTGCTGTATGTGCCTGTGCAAGATTTCAAGTTACTCCAAAGACATCACATATGACAGCAGTAGAGAAGATTTTCAGGTATTTGAAGACATATCCTAATCTAAGATTGTGGTATCCAAGAGAATCCCCTATGGAATTGATCACATACTCAGATAGTGATTATGCTGGTGCAAGTTTGGATAGAAGGTCAACTACAGGAGGATGTAAATTTCTTGGATATAGATTGGTCTCATGGCAATGCAAGAAGCAGACAATGGTGGCTACTTCAACAACTGAAGCAGAATATGTGGTTGCTGCTAGCTGTTGTGCTCAGATCTTATGGCTTCAGAATCAATTGTTGGATTATGGGTACAATTTCATGAACACCATTATATATATAGACAATAGTAGTACCATATGCATTATTAAAAATCCTGTGCAACACACTAAAACTAAACATATTGAAATTAGACATCATTTTATTAGAGATTGTTTTGAGAAAAAGCTTATTCAAGTTGTCAAAATTCATACAGATGATAACTATGCTGATTTGTTAACAAAAGGGCTTGATGTGGGTAGGTTTCATTACTTGGTAACAGGTATTGTAATGTTAAACCCATAAATCTTTGATGTCTAATGATTTTTCAGTGTTGCAGGATAGTTTTTAGGTACTAATATTGTTTGTATATGTTTGTATGGTTTTCTACTAACTTGTATACAGAGGAATTAAAGCACAGTGGAAACCATGGTACATACAGTGGAAAGATTTGTTCTCTCAGTGATAAAAGAAAAAGATTAAAGTACTTTCATTCATCACTTCACAAGGTACAGAGTACAATCAACCAAAGAGACAAACATAAAAACCACATTACAAAACACAAAACTACACAACCTAACACCCAAATCTTCAGACAAGCTACTCCATGGGCTTCTTTCCTTTACCCTCATAGTCATGCTTGCCCCTCGAAGCTTTCTTTCTCTTGTCATCAAAAGAAAGTTGCTTTCGTGGACAAGCAAGTCCCAGTACTTTTTTGAGTGGCTTTGGAAGTCTTGAAGGCTTTTCAAGTGCAGGCCACTTCATGTTGACTATGGCTAACTCCAGAGCTGTAGTGAGGGCTTTTGGAAGCTCCATGGACAGGGTGTAGGTTGGATCATCATCATCTGAAGAAGTGATGAGGCGAAAAATAAACCACTTTTAGGGGGTCATTTAAGCCCAGAATTGAATTTATTTGATCAAATATTGCCCTAAATCGTTCCTTTTGTGATTTTAGGTACTTTGGGAGTGAAATCTGGAAAAGAAGGCATTTTGGACGTTTTTGGAGCATAAAAGTGAAGAAAACGGCAAAGTCTCAATTTTCCAAGCTGGGAACAGTAGGTGACGGCGTCAAGAAGGAATTTTTTACGGCGTCAAGAGTAAATTCCATGAATTTCCATGACGACCCAGTACAGATTTGACGGCGTCACGAAGTAGGGCGTCAAGAGTAAAATGCATGACGGCCTGGAAAATGCTAACACACGACGGCGTTAGAAGTAGATCAAGGCAGTCTGAGAAGTATTTTGGCGGCGAGATGACGGCGTCACAAGATTTGTCTTGACGCCGTCAGACCCTATTTCCTATATATAGTTTTCTAATTTTCACATTAAAAAGAGAGGAGTTTTGGAGAAACCCTAGGTCCGAACTTAAGACGAATTTTACTGGTTCTTCAAGGGTTCTTTGCCCTTGATCCCTTTCATGTGTAATTGAGATAAGTATTCTTTTAATTCAATCAATATGTCTATGTGTTGGTTGTCTATATCTTGTTCTTGTCTTAATTCCATCATGCTAGGCTAGATCTATCTTGTGTTTGCTTAGATCTAATGAAACCTAGATGTTAATTATGTGTTGATTACTTGTTTATGGTTGTATTGGATGAATGATTTCGATGTTAGGCTTAAGAAAACTGGCAGATCTCCAAATTGTAACATGCTTGAACGTCTTAGGAAACATGAACCGATGTGCACTAGGTTTTATTGGTTGTATTTACTGCATGAGTAATTTCTAATGATCCCATGTTAGGAGTTTTTAACGGCTCGACATAGGAGTGAAGTAGGCACTCATAGGATTGGGGAAGTAAGTGCGCCACCCCATGAATGGTATTAAGGAATACAATCCGTCATCCACACAACTATAACAAGTAATTAACGTGTAAAAGATGTCTAGGGAGTAGTGAAATCTAAGTAAACACATTTTCTCCACTTATTGCTCACAACCTTAGTATAATTTAGTTTATTTTCATTTTTAGTATTTTATTTTGATTGCATCTTTAGTATTCGGTTAGTTGACTAGCAACTAATTCCGCCCAAATCCTTCAAACCCGAGATTTTAACTTGCTTTCTAAAAAAATATAAAAATACAAAAATAATCTTCCATCATCTTTAGCACTAGTAATTAGGTTTTCTAATCCTAGCGACACTATTCCTAGCTGAACGATCAATCCCCCGGTACTTGTCACTATACTATACTACAACGATCAGGTACACTGTCTGGTGGGGGTTGTAAGCTTCTCAAGATCCCTTGAGAGGTAATGCCTGGTGCGATTCCCACGTACATCAAGTTTTTGGCGCCGCAGCCCGGGGAAATAGTTATTGTCTAGGTTAGAATTTATTTTTATTAGGTCTACTTGCTAGATTCCTTTCTAGTAAGATTTTATTTTTATTTTTAGGTTTTCTTTAGTCTATCTTTTCTTTGTGTCTTTGTTCGTAAAAAAAAACCTTTCCATTGAATCTTCCGTTCACCATTATGGAGAACGTGAATCCACCAAGTCAAACACTAGAGTTTTACCAGAGAAAATATAATTACACCAGTTTGGATATACCAAGATGGACGAATGAAATGAGGAGGACGGGATCTTATATTGATTTTATTGAGTACCTTGAGAAAAGAGGCCAAGTGCATAAGACTTTTAAAGAATTCACCTTAGGAGCTCCATCAACCCCTCAAAATGCCTCACTTAGTGAAACCTATGCAACATATGAGCCTTCACCTAGGATAGTTTCGTATGAGCCACCTAGCTGCATGTCATGGTTAGGCACTACCATAATACAGGATGAACACATAGGTGACCTTGATGTGATGGAGGATGTAGCCGAACATGATCACATTGATCAAAAAGACCTAGGTTTTATGATCGATGATGATGAATCTCAAGAAACACATGATGAATCTTTTGGGCAATTCGTATATAGCAGTCAGAATATTGAGGATGATCCTTATGATTCGGATATAGAAGTTAAGATGCCTAGAGAAGTACGTGAGATACTTGGAAAAATGTTAGGGTTAGATTATAATAAAACACATGTTGAGGATATAGGTGATCTTGACACAAGGAATGATGAAGTAGAAAATCTAAGCCCACCAAGTACCCCACAAGTCCTACCATCATTTGAGGCACGCATACCGCCCGTGACTTACCCGGAAGAAGTAGAAGAAACTTTAGGAATTCCGATGGAGGTAGAGCCCTTGTACCAAAAACCACTAGAGGATATAGGTTTGAATACTTCTAGTGATAACCTTACTCTTAGTTCTAGGGAATTACCTAGTGTTGATGAACCGGAACCTCAATCTTCACACAACTTTCCATCCTTAGATATACATCTAGGAGACAAAAGAGGAGCCGTCCCACCCATCAACCCATGTAGTCCGGGTAGTATTAGTATAAAGGTGGTAGACTTTAAGCCATGTAGAGGGGAAGCCAATATAGGAGTGGAACATGACCTTACATGCTTGCATCACCCATTTATGATTGATTGCAAGAAACATTATGGGTTTAAACCGGGTTTATTAGGTCAAGATGGATCCCCAACTAGGAGTCTTTCGAAGTTGATAGAAAATGAACCCTTTCTAGGAGAAAATCTTAATCCACCCACTAACCCGATTGAATTAGGTAAGGTTATGATGATAGGAGCACACCCCTTTGAGCATATAATTCATCCACCACTCTTTTCTCACGTGGCATATTTCCACCCTAAGGGTGTGTATCGCTACTTCCACCCACACTTAATCCTAAGTGTAGGGAAAACCTCCCCTATTTCCGTTAAATAAGGGTAGAGTCAGGCTCGTGACTCGAACAAAAACAAGCGCTTATTGGGAGGCAACCCAAGCTTTATTTATTTATTTGTTTGTTTGTTTGTTTTGTTATTTGTTTCCGTATGCATGCTTTATTTTTATTGTTGGTAGATCATGTTTCTAAACTAAAAAGTGGAAATACTTTACTTTGTTGTTTTGGCTTAGTCTTAACTCCACCTAAAAGTATTTTTGCAAAAGATAAGTGTAAGGGGAAACCCCAAATATGTTTTTAAGAAACAAACTGATCATGATTCTCCACAATATTAAATGAACATGTATATTCGTATTTGTTAGAGTCAAATGCTTGTATTGAGTCATAATGAAGTTTTGCAGGATTTTCCAGGAAGTAGGACCAAGTTTTTCCAGAAATTTTCCGGACACTTAACATAAGAATTTTTGCAGGTCACTTCTGACGGCGTCACGAGTTAACTCTTGACGGCGTCACGTGTAAAAATCTGGAAATTTTACCAGTTTTGTTTTTCTAACGGAGTCTTATGGTTTTTGTGAATTATTAAGTTTTATAATCTCCAGGAGATCTGCAAACTTCATTCCACAAGCATTATATCTTATTTTGTTTTCTAGGATTTAGTAACTTATATAGGTTGCCGCCGATTTTATGCGAGGTTGTCTTGTCTATTTTCTCAGGATTTACAGGTTACGTATGACAAGAAGATGATTTATATTATGGAAGGGAAGCTTTGATTGTTCATTTTCTCGGAGGAAGATTTAACCTGACCACCTTATTATCCATACCGAGCGAATCAGGGGAGTATTTGATTTCATTCTTTTTACTTTTTCACATTTACATTCTTTACTTGAACATTGGGGACAATGTTCATCCTAAGTGTAAGGAGAGGGTAAAATGATGATACCTTACAAATACACTTTCGCTTGAGTTTGTTTTGTTTAATGGTAGGTGTGTAATAAAACTATGAGAAACACTTGTTAGTGCAATTTTAGCGCCAAATTTAAAATTTTTTACAACATTTAGGAGTGAAACTTTAGCCATAGCAAGCGTCTCATGGATAGGAGATTGTATGACTAGCACATAACCGTATATTCAGAAAAAATTTCCACCCAAATATGTGAGGTTCGCCTTTAGATTTGATAGGAAAAGCATTCACTATCAGTGCTTATGAGTGTACCGGTAGCATTTAGATTCTAGAACTTGCGTTAGTGATGCATCCCGAGACCGCTAGTGAGACTACATTCGTGTAGTAGGATTTACTACATGATAAGAGGCATTAGGATCACCCTTGTGTTAAACCCGTATTATAATTTCTTGACCATTTAAGTCATATTGCTTGACTACTTAAGTCAACTAATTTTTCCCACACCCTTAGCGTTGTACTCATTTTTAGTACACGAAACCCCTAGTACACCCCTCCGAGCCTATCTTTTCGTCTCTAACTTTAAGCATTTTACTTAAAGGAAGAATTTGTTACACCCCACTTAAATGTACAACCAAATCGCCTTAGCCTTCTGTGTATGCGCTCATTTTTAGTGCATTTTTGTTATTTGTTAAACCCTAAGTTAACTATCTAATTGATTACATGGTTGCTAAGTTGAGTCATATCCTTGTACATATTGTTTTGGGACGATTGGGACTCATGGGTAAAGTACTTATTTTATGGAGTAATGGGGAAGAACATCATTTATTACCCCCATACGTACGTTAATCTCAAAAGTGCTCCAAGTGTTTTGATTATCTTAATTCAAGTCATTAGATTAGTTCATTGTAAAGTATGTAAAGATTCAAGTGCAAGGGGAATGTTCATTCCCTATGATGTATTATTTTGGATGGTAGGGTAAAAGTGTATGCAAAAAAAAAAAAAAAAAAAAAAAAAAAAAAAAAAAAAAAATCGAAAAATCAAGAAAAAGGAAAAAAAAATAGAAAAAGAAAAAGAGAAAAAAAACATACGGACTACCATCCCTTTTTATTCTATGTTCATTTTAAGTTTTTGTTATTTTTCATTCATTAGCCTAAGTCGAGTCTAGTCTTGGCTTAGCAACGCCATGTTGTACATGTAATTAACTAAGATTGTTAACTCGCCACCAGTAAAGACTGCCTTTATCCAACAAAATCGTGTATTTCATATCCCTACACCTAACGTTACAACCCTTTAAAAGACCTCTTTGATAGTTTATCCTAGTTGCTTACGCCATGTGGTGGAGGTTTGATCCTTTCCCAAGCCTATGGTAATCTATTTTGCTACAACAACCTACTCCTAAGCGCCTTAAGGACTACTCCTCCCCAAACCCTCGTGGATTCTCAAATGCCATTGTCTACCCAAACGAACATACCAATGAGGTCCTGCATGCGACCGATGTTTGGCTTGTCCAAAGTGTGTGCAAGTTTTGTGGATTAGATGAGGAAGACCCGATTCAACACATTAAAGACTTCTTGAAAATAGGAGACACCCTCCATACGGATGGGGCTACTAGAGACACGACCCGATTACGATTCTTCCCTTTCACCCTCTATGAAAAAGCCCAAGAGTGGTATGATAAACTCCCTTCTGAATCCATTTTCACATGGGAGCAACTCATATCCAAGTTCTATGAGAAGTTCTTTCCACCTGGAAAAACTTCAGCGTTTAGAGATAGGATCCTCCGTTTCCGAAAAGGGAAGGACGAACCCTTCCATAAATCGTGGACTAGATTCAAGGATTTAATAAGACAAGTTCCCCATCATGGCATCGAACTTTGGCTTTTGGTCCAAATCTTCTACGACAATGTCTCCTCAAATGATCGGAACGGAATCAACAATTCTAGAAAAGGGAGATTAGCCAATCTTAGTGCCGAAGAAGGATGGGATAGGATTGAAGAATATGCTCAAGACCAGGATGACACTTGGGATGAACTTGAGTCGACTGTCAGCATTTCTGAAATCACTTCAGATCGGTTAAGAAAAATTCACAAAAGAATGGAGTACCTAGCTGGGTCACAGTTACCTAAGCAACTTTCAAATCCTTACTTGATCTGCGACTACTGTGGGGTCCCGCATGAGGTAGAGGAATGCGGAGGAGAAACCACGACTGAGCATGCATGCTTGTCAGGTGGTGACATCTATGCTGATCCCTCCCTTTTGCCTTTTTACCAAAATGACGATTACACCCTCTGGGGAATCTTGTAAAAAGAAAAGAAGGAGAGGAAGGTCCTGAATTCGAAATCAGGAGCACTTTTGAAGATGACCTTGGTCACTTCACTCAAGAAAAAGGCTTACAATTAAAAGGTCTTAATGAACTTGTTGACGAGCAGCAGAATGACATTGGAGAATGGTTCAACAAGCTTAACTCAGCCCTCGATAACCTTGAAATGCCGTCAGTAAGCCAAAAAGACCCCATGCTCACGATAACCACTCAAGCTGGAACAACAACCAAGGACCCCCCCCCCCCCTTACCCGAGCTCGCCCCCCATCACTCCCGATCCAAACAAGCCTCGCGAGGAGGAGGAGGATGTGGGCAGCGAGACTCCCAACCAACCTCCCTTTACGACCCCTTCCCCATCAACCCCACCTAACCAACCTGTGAGAATCCCATTCCCATCCCAATTAAAAAACCAGAAAACTGAGAATGATAATAAAAGATTCTTGTCATATCTAAAAGACTCAGTAGTCACCATACCCCTCCTTGAAGCTTGCTATCACATGCCGAAGTATAGCGCGTACTTTAAAAAACTACTCGCTAACCGAAAGAAACTCGAGGGTCTTGTGACCCTGGGGGAAGAATGTTCGGTGGTGACCCATCGAGGGCTACCAAAAAAGGTAGACGATCCAGGCAGCTTCACCTTGCCTTGCTCCATAGGATCTCTATCAATAAAGAATGCTCTTGCCGATTTGGGGGCGAGTATCAATCTCATGCCTCACTCTATGTTCCTTAAATTAGGATACTCTGGATTAAAGCCTTCTCGTATGAACATCCAACTAGCCGATAGATCAGTCAAGTACCCCGTAGGGATATGCGAGAATGTGCTAGTCAAAGTTGGGAAATTCAAATTCCCGGTCGACTTCGTAATCTTAGAAATGGAGGAGGATGACTTGGTACCCATCATCTCAGGGAGACCATTTCTTGCTACCGCTCGTGCAGTCATTGATGTTTATGACGGCAAGTTAACCTTACGAGTGGGAACCGATAGCACAACCTTCGACATTAAGGACTTTATGGATCTCTCTCTCGAAGCAGCTAACCGGCTCTATTTCATTGGGGAGTTCGATGAACTCACGGATGTCATTGATAGTTGTGTTGATGAACAAATCGAGGAAGGCTGGTTACGGGATGAGAGCTTTCTACCTTTGCTAGAGGTGGAAAAGATGAAGGATGTTGGTGCAGTCTCCTTCTACCCTAGACAAGAGGCCACGGAGCATCTCGAGCTCCGAAAGCCCGAAAATAAGCTTAAGCCTTCTATTACCGAACCTCCTGAGTTAGATCTTAAAGAACTTCCTAACCATTTAGAGTATGCCTTCCTTCAGGGAGAGGACCAACTGCCGGTAATCATAAATTCTTCCTTCGAACATGAACAAAAAGGTAAACTCTTAGAGGTCCTAAAGAAATATAAGGGAGTGCTTGCATGGAGTGTAGCCGACATTAAGGGGATTGACTCAACTTTTTGCACACATAAGATTCTCATGGAAGAAGATTATAAACCTACCGTGCAACCCCAGAGGCGGGTGAACCCCAACATTAAGGAAGTGGTAAAAAAAGAAGTCATCAAACTTCTGGATGTAGGGTTGATCTACCCAATCTCGGATAGCCCATGGGTTAGTCCTATACAGGTTGTACCTAAGAAGGGTGGAATGACTGTAGTTAAGAATGATAAGGGTGAGATGGTACCCCAGAGAACAGTTACTGGATGGCGGGTATGCATTGACTATCGAAAGCTCAATGATGCCACGAGGAAATATCACTTTCCATTAACATTCATTGACCAAATGTTAGAGAGATTGTCTGGGCACGAGTACTATTGCTTCTTGGATGGATTCTCAGGGTATTTTCAAATTCCCATAGCACTGGAGGACCAAGAAAAGACCACGTTTACTTGCCCTTATGGAACGTTCACCTACAAAAGGATGCCTTTTGGGCTATGTAATGCCCCCGCCACTTTTCAACGATGCATGACCGCAATCTTTCACGAACTCATGGAAGACAGCATGGAAGTGTTCATGGATGACTTTTCGGTCTTCGGGAACTCCTTCGACCGCTGTCTTGCTAATCTAGAAAAAATGCTTAAACGCTGTGAGGAAACCAACTTGGTGTTAAATTGGGAAAAGTGTCATTTCATGGTGAAAGAAGGAATTGTGTTAGGGCATAAGATCTCAGGGAATGGGATAGAGGTGGACCAAGCTAAAGTTGAAGCTATATCTAAGTTACCATACCCCACGACTGTTAAAGCAATACGCAGCTTCTTGGGGCACGCCGGGTTTTATCGGAGATTCATCAAAGACTTCTCCAAAATAGCTCGGCCAATGACTCAATTGCTCATGAAGGATGCTCCATTCGATTTCTCCCAAGAATGTAAGGATGCATTCGATCTCTTAAAAAAGGAGCTCACACAAGCTCCAATCATGATTACACCCAACTGGGAGTTACCGTTTGAAATCATGTGTGACGCTAGCGATTTCGCTGCCGGGGCTGTATTGGGCCAACGGCATGACAAGCTATTCCAACCTATTTACTACGCTAGCAAAACCATGAATCCCGCTCAAGAGAATTACTCCACCACCGAAAATGAATTGTTAGCCGTAGTGTTCGCATTCGACAAATTCTGGCAATATCTTGTCCTTTCAAAGACAGTCGTCTTCACTGATCACTCGGCTCTTCGATATCTTTTTGCTAAGCAGGATGCTAAGCCATGACTAATTCGGTGGATCTTGTTGTTACAAGAATTTGATGTTGAGATTCGTGATAAGAGGGGGGCAGAAAATCTGGCCGTGGATTATCTATCTCGTCTTGAAAACCCCTTGGATGAGCACGATAGAAGTGAGATTAGGGATTCATTTCCTGACGAACAACTCATGTCAATGATTGATTCAGAGCCTTGGTACGCCGATTTTGCCAACTATCTCGCAAGCAGACTCGTTCCAGAACACCTGACTAGGTACGAAAGAAAAAGGTTCTTTTCTCAGTTAAAATACTACTTCTGGGATGAACCATTTTTATTCCGAAGGTGTCCTGACCAAATAATAAGACGTTGTGTTTCGGAAAGTGAGGCAGTGAAGATTATGAGGGAATGTCACTCTGGTCCCTCTGGAGGGCATCATGGGATAAGCACCACCGCCCGAAAGATTTTCGACACGGGATTCTATTGGCCCACAATTTTCCGTGATGTCAAAGAAATGGTACAGGCATGCGATGCATGTCAACGAGCCGGGAACATATCACATAGGGATGAAGCGCCTCAGAATTTTATACAAGTATGTGAGGTCTTCGATGTCTGGGGAATTGACTTCATGGGACCCTTTCCATCTTCAGGGGGGAACAAATACATTTTAGTTGCCATCGATTATGTTTCAAAATGGGTAGAGGCACAAGCCCTTAGGACCAACGATGCCAGGGTACTTATTCATTTACTAAAAAAGCTTTTCGCTAGATTCGGGATTCCTAAAGCCCTCATCAGTGATAGGGCACCCACTTTTGCAATGCGCAAATGGAAAAGGTCATGAGGAGGTATGGGGTATCCCATCGATTTTCCACCGCCTATCATCCACAAACCAATGGCCAGGTCGAAAACAAAAACAGGGCTATTAAAAGAATACTTGAAAAAACGGTTAGTCAGAATAGAAAAGACTGGTCATTTAAACTCGACGAAGCCTTATGGGCATTCCGAACCGCCTACAAGACACCTATTGGAACGACCCCGTTTCGCATGGTGTATGGTAAGGCGTGTCACTTTCCAGTAGAATTAGAACATAAGGCTTATTGGGCGCTTAAGGCATGTAACTTAGATTATACAATTGCCGGAACCAATAGGTTCTTGCAATTACACAAGCTTGATGAGCTTAGATTAGAAGCCTATGAATCTTCCATTACATATAAAGAAAGGGCAAAAAGATGGCATGACCAAAGAATTAAGAAACCCAAGGAATTTTCAGAAGGGGACAAAGTCCTATTGTACAATTCCCGGTTAAGATTATTTCCAGGAAAACTCAAGTCTAGATGGTATGGACCATTTACGGTGAAAAGTTCCTCTAAAACTGGAGCCATTATGTTAGTAGACGATGAAGGTAGAGAATTTACTGTTAACATACAACGTGTAAAACATTATCAAGAAAATAATAATGAAATGATTGGTGAGGAAGATGTAACGTTTGAGGATGAGGTCACGTAGTAACCCATGACCTTGAGTCTAGCTACAAGACTCGTAAATAAAGAAGAGCGCTTATTGGGAGGCAACCCATGTTTTGTGTGATTTTTATTTTGTTTGTTTGTTATTTGCTTCCGTATGCATGCTTTATTTTTATTGTTGGTAGATCATGTTTCTAAACTAAATAGTGGAAATACTTTACTTTGTTGTTTGGCCTAGTCTTAACTTCACCTAAAGGTATTTTTGCAAAAGATAAGTGTAAGGGGAAACCCCAAATATGTTTTTAAGAAACAAACCGATCATGATTCTCCACAATATTAAATGAACATGTATATTCGTATTTGTTAGAGTCAAATGCTTGTATCGAGTCATAATGATGTTTTGCAGGATTTTCTAGGAAGTAGAACCAAGTTTTTCCGGAAACTTAACATAAGAATTTCTGCAGGTCACTTCTGACGGCGTCATGAGTTTACTCTTGACGGCGTCACTTGTAAAAATCTGGAAATTTTACCAGTTTTGTTTTTCTAACGGAGTCTTAAAGTTTTTGTTGAATTATTAGTTTTATAATCTCCAGGAAATCTGCAAACATCATTCCACAAGCATTATATCTTATTTTGTTTTCTAGGATTTAGTAACATATGTAGATTGCCGCCGATTTTATGCGAGGTTGCCTTGTCTGTTTTCTCAGGATTTACAGGTTATGTATGACAAGAAGATGATTATTTTCCTGGAAGGGAAGCTTTGATTGTTCATTTTCTTGCAGGAAGATCTAACCTGGCCACCTTATTATCCATACCGAGCGAATCAGGGGAGTATTTGATTTCATTCGTTTTACTTATTTCACTTTTACATTCTTTACTTGAACATTGGGGACAATGTTCATCCAAAGTGTAAGGGGAGGGTAAAATGATGATACCTTACAAATACACTTTCGCTTGAGTTTGTTTGTTTAATGGTAGATGTGTAATAAAACTATGAGAAATACTTGTTAGTGTAATTTTAGCGCCAAATTTAAAATTTTTCACAACATTTAGGAGTGAAACTTTAGCCATAGCAAGCGTCTCATGGATAGGAGATTGTATGACTAGCACATAATCGTATTATTCAGAAAAATTTTCCTCCCAAATATGTGAGGTTCGCCTTTAGATTTGATAGGAAAAGCATTTACTATTAGTGCTTATGAGTGTACCGGTAGCATTTAGATTCTAGAACTTGCGTTAGTGATGCATCCCGAGACCGCTAGTGAGACTACATTCGTGTAGTAGGATTTACTACATGATAAGAGGCATTAGGATCACCCTTGTGTTAAACCCGTATTATAATTACTTGACCAATTAAGTCATATTACTTGGCTAGTTAAGTCAATTAATTTTTTCCCACACCCTTAGTGTTGTACTCATTTTTAGTACACGAAACCCCTAGTACACCCCTCCGAGCCTATCTTTTCGTTTCTAACTTTAAGCATTTTACTTAAAGGAAGAATTTGTTACACCCCACTTAAATGTACACCCAAATCGCCTTAGCCTTCCGTGTATGCACTCATCTTTAGTGCATTATTGTTATTTGTTAAACCCTAAGTTAACTATCTAATTGATTACATGGTTGCTAAGTCGAGTCATATCCTTGTACATATTGTTTTGGGACGATTGGGACTCATGGGTAAAGTACTTATTTTATGGAGTAATGGGAAAGAACATAATATTATTACTCCCATATGTACGTTAATCTTAAAAGTACTCCAAGTGTTTTGATTATCTTAATTCGAGTCATTAGATTAGTTTATTGTAAAGTATGTAAAAATTCAAGTGTAAGGGGAATGTTCATCCCCTATGATGTATTATTTTGGATGGTAGGGTAAGAGTGTATGCAAAAAAAAAAAAAAAAAAAAAAAAAGAAAAAAAAAATCGAAAAATCAAGAAAAAGAAAAAAAAAATAGAAAAAAAAAGAGAAAAAACATACGGACTACCATCCCTTTTTATTCTATGTTCATTTTATGTTTTGGTTATTTTTCATTTATTAGCTTAAGTCGAGTCTAGTCTTAGCTTAGCAACGCCATATTGTACATGTAATTAACCAAGATTGTTAACTCGCCACCAGTAAAGACTGCCTATATCCAACAAAACCGTGTATTTCATATCCCTACACCTAACGTTACAACCCTTTAAAAGACTTCTTTGATAGTTTATCCTAGGTGCTTACGCCATGTGGTGGAGGTTTGATCCTTTCCCAAGCCTATGGTAATCTATTTTGCTATGACAGGTAGTGAGAGATATCTTCCGTTTCCATATTGTAATTTATACTTTATTACACCCGAGAGATGTGAGTATCTAAACACTATTTGTGAGGTGCTAGTATATGAGCTCCGTGCTTGTCTTTGGTCTTTAGTGGAACGATTATTTGTTGTAATTACTTTTATATTAGTGTTAAATGACCCCTAACTTGTATTTTGATTAGAATAAAAGCGCATTTGCTTGAGGACAAGCAAATCTCAAGTGTAAGGGTATATGATGAGGCGAAAAATGAACCACTTTTAGGGGGTCATTTAAGCCCGGAATTGAATTTATTTGATCAAATATTACTCTAAATCGTTCCTTTTGTGATTTTAGGTACTTTGGGAGAGAAATCTGGAAAAGGAAGCAATTCGAACGTTTTTGGAGCATAAAAGTGAAGAAAACGCCAAAGACTTAATTTTCCATGCTGGAAACAGTGTATGACGGCGTCAAGAGGAAATTCCTGACGGCATCAAGAGTTAATTTGGTGACGACCCAGTACAAACCTGACGGCGTCACAACAAGAGCATCAAGAGTTAAAATCATGACGGCCTGCATAAGGTGTACACATGACGGCGTCAGATCCAGATCTACGCAGTCCGAGGAACTATTTGGCGGCGAGATGACGGCGTCAGACATTTGTTCTTGACGCCGTCACCTTCTAAAATCTATATATAGTTTTCTATTTTTCATTCATTAAGAGGAACGTGTGTGGAGAAACCCTAGGGCCGAACTTTGTGAACCCTAGCTCGTATTTTACAGTAAATTCAAGGGTTTTCACCACTTGAGTCCTTTCATGTTCTATTGAGATAAGTCTTCTCTTTAATTCAATCAATATGTCTATGTGTTGGTTGTCTATATCTTGTGCTTGTCTTGATTTCAACATGCTAGGCTAGATCTATCTTGTGTTTGCTTAGATCTAATGAAACCTAGATGTTAATTATGTGTTGATTACTTGTTTATGGTTGTATTGGATGAATGATTTCAATATTAGGCTTAAGAAAACTGGCAGGTCTCCATTGTGTAACATGCTTGAACGTCTTAGGAAACATGAACCGATGTGTACTAGGTTTTATTGGTTGTATTTAATGCATGAGTAAATTCTAATGATCCCATGTTAGGAGCTTCTTAGCCGGCTCGACATAGGAGTGAAGTAGGCACTCATAGGATTGGGGAAGTAAGTACGCCACCCCATGAATGGTATTAAGGAATACAATCCGTCATCCACGCAACTATAACAAGTAATTAACGTGTAAAAGATATCTAGGGAGTAGTGAAATATAAGTAAACACATTTCTCCCACTTATTGCTCACAACCTTAGTTTAATATAGTTTTATTTTCATTTTAGTATTTTATTTTGATTGCATCTTAGTATTGGGTTAGTTGACTAGCAACTAATTCCACCCATATCCTTCAAAACCCGAGATTTTACTTGTCATTATACTATACTACATCGATCAGGTACACTGCCTGGTGGGGGTTGTAAGCTTCTCGAGATCCCTCGAGAGGTAAATCCTGGTGCAATCCCTACGCATCAACTGCAAACCCACAAAAGAGTTTATAAAACCCCCTGTCTTAAGCCAAAAGTTTTTCGAAATATGAGTAAGGCTTCAGAACTTTGGAATGGGGAGGTTAAACCACTTTTTCCTGAAATGCTTTTAAAGATTTCACAGGTACAGAGTGAAGATGCAACTATTCCAGTTGTATCCCATCACACACCCTCTATTGTTGTTCCACCTATTCAATACACCCCTGCTGTTACTCACACATATGAAAGGAGGTACAAACAGCCACCTCCTTCCATTACAACATTGCATGTTGATGAGTCTTTTGGTTTAAGAATAAGTAGTGGTGGTTCAAGGCTTCATTCTAGTCCAACTAGAGAAGAGCCTAAATCAATGCCCTATGATTCACCTCTCCCAACAGGTAACACAGTTGGAAGTGTTGAGGGCAGTGTGCAACCTAATGAATTGATGGGATTATGTACCAATTTAGTCAAGCAGGTTAAAGCTCTGGAGAAAGAACTGGCACAGACTAAGCAACAACATGCCACAGAGCTTTCCCAGATGAAAGCAGAAATCAAGAGTTTACAGGATGAAGTTGAGGGGCTTAAGAAGCACAGATCTGCCAATCTTGTGCTATCATCTTCCTTTTCACCCCATGATGATGACTCAGCTTACTTCAGTGAAGATTTGGGGAATTCTCCCAAACAGGGGAGGATTAAAACTGATGCAGAGTTTAAGGGGAGGAGACTTAATTTTAAACAAGAATTTGCTGAACTTGATGATTTTGATAATGTTCAAGAGAAGGAAGTAGCAGTGGGATCTAAGGAAATTTTTGCTGAAGCAGTTGAAACCAATAAAGACACAGTGGAAACAAATGAAGAAACAATGGATGTTGCTGATGCAGAATTTCAAAGAAATAGAATTGAAAAAGGAAAAGTTCACATTTTTGATGAATCATCTGAGCAACAGTTAAAGAAGAAAAGTGAGCAAGCTCAGATAGATTATGATGCAAACTTGGCACAATAATTACAAGAAGCTGAAATTGCAAAGAAGAAAAATCAAGAAGAGTTAGATATTGCAAGTTTCATGGAGGCTCAGAGATTGGATAAATTGGAAACAGTGCTTGAAGAACCAATTTCCATTGTTCCACCAACTATACTAAAAGAGAAACCTCGAATGTTTACTTATGTGCCTACTAAAGAAGAGATTGAGTTCATGATTGCAAATGATCCAGTGATTAGGAAGAAGGCAGTTGAACTCCTGGCTAATACAACTTTAACTGAAGATCAAAGGTCTGCTCAATTAAAGGATTTCATTCAGATGAAGAATCAACAGGCTCTTGATGATATTATTGGCACAGTAAGAAAGGTTCAAAAGAAACCAAGACAACTTACAAAGGCACAGATTATTGCTGAGATGAAGACCTATTGTTGTCATGTTGGCAATTGGAAGATGGCACATTTTAAAGGAATGTCACATGATCAGGTTGAAGGAATTTATTACAGGGTTAAAAGGCAGGATAGTAATTTCATTCCTATGGATAAAGAACCTGAAGCTATGAAGTCAAAAAGGTCAGGTGTGAGTCTTTAATCCAAAGATACTAAGAAATTGAAGACTCAAAAGTTATCTCAAGCAATGGAAGGTGTCAGCAAGTTAACTAAAGAACAAGTTACAAATATGGTGTTTATTGAAACTGATGTGCTGAATGTAGAACCTTTACAAGCAAGATATCCAGTAGTTGGTTGGGAAATTTATTCTGATGATTTTGGTGTTGCATGGAAGATTATCAGAACTGGTAATGTCACAAGCATTTGCAGAGATTTTGAAGATGTTGTTAGATCTTGTGATAGAGAAGATCTGGATACTTTGTGGAGGATAATACAAGATCAGTTCAAGAAAGATGAACTTGTTGATGTCAAAGCTAAAGAGTTGTGGTTTTACTTTAGAAGATTATATGAACCTGACCCTAGTGACAGGTATTGGAGATTTGAAGCTCATAATATGAATACTCTGTGGAAATTCTATGATTCAAGTGCTGTACATCATGTTTCTACTCAAGATGGAGTTGATGTGTTTATGTTAGCTGAAAAGAAATATCCATTGAGAGCAGGTGTTCTCAATGTTATGATGTCTGTTAAGCTCAGATGTTGGGAAAGAAGTGAAATCATAGAAGATTTGCTACAGAGGATTTATGATCAAAGTGTGAAGGCTGATAAGGAGTTGAGAAAAAGGAGATAAGTGTTTGGAAGAATTCCCATATCCTTACATATGCTGACAACTAGGAGAAACTTATTGATTTACATAGTAATCATAAGTTTAGGGGAGGATTGTTGGGAATTATATTAACAGTTACCACGGCTAGTATGGAGATTACAACTGCTGAAGAATGCACTAGCAGTGGAAACTCATTACCATTGCTAGTACATATTATTACCACTGCTGTTAGGATAACTGTTAGGAAACTTGTATAGATAAATATAGAATAGATCTTGTGTATATCTTATTCTATTATCATTATACGTATCTTGTAGAAGAGGACTCCTTGTGCTATAAAAGGAGGTCCTAGGTTAAGGTTAGATATACGTTTTCCTAGAGCTTCAAGGTTGTAACCCTAGTAATACAAAGATCACTCGTATTATTATTAATAATAATATTAGAGCTAACAGCTTGATTCATACATTATTCTCATTCATATACAATTGCTTTTACTCACAATCAAACTTTTAAGTATTACTAAGTAGATTCCGCATACTTAGTAGTATAACTCAAAGTATCATTCTAACACAGATCAAGGTGTTTAGATCCATCAGTGGTGATCCAAATCATCTCATTGGAAAATGTTCAATGATGTTAAGAGATCAAAATCAAAGAGCATTTCTTGGAGGAGCTTGGAGTGATAGCGATGAAGATGAGAAAGAAACGACAAAGGAGGAAAAGTATCTTATGGCTAAGACATCAAGCGAGGTATGTTCTGAAACCGAATACTTTAGTGATGAGAATCTATCATTAGACGAAAAAGACTTAGATAATGAGCATAATAGACTATGCAAATTAGGACAACAAGTAATGACAAAAAACAAATCACTAAAACGCATAAACAACCAATTAGAAAATGAAATACTAGAACTAAAAATTAAAATACATAAATTAGAAAAAGGTAAAGAAAATTTTGAAGAATGTAAATTATGTCAAGAGCTTAAAAGTGAATGAAATACTTAGGTAAGAAATTTGCAAACTTGACACATTTGAAAATAGTAGTAACTCACTTAAGAAAATAATAAGCATTCAAAGAATATCTGGAGACAAAACCGGCTTAGGATTTAACCCAACCGAAGCTTCAACTAGTGAAACAAAAAATGTTAAGTTTGAAGCGAACCTAGTAAACTAAAACCTTTAGAATCAAATCCCAAATTAATACTCATAAATGATAAGAAAATACCTCTTGCTAGTGATGAAGAAATAAAAACTTTTTATAAACCATCCTTAAAAACCAAAGTAGGATCCTCTAAACCTAAAACAAGATCTTAAACTCTGCCTCCTAGGAAGCCAAATAACTCTTATCCTATATCTAAAACACCTCAACTAAGAAGAAATCAAAATATACAAAACTATAATAACACAAGTAATCAAATGTGGAACTATCAACCAAGTTACAACCCTTGGGGAATACTACCACCTTTCATGCATCCTAGCCAAATGTTAAACATGTTTGGACCAAACAACTTTAGACCAAAGAGGCAATAGGGACCAAATAGCTAGATCATTACTCCTCAAAGTGGCTTGGAAGTTCTACCATCTTAGACTTTTGTAAAGTCTACAAATCTTATTGAAGATAATGAAGTATTCCATTGAAGACCACAAGGTACGCTTTTCCTTCATGATCTTTGCCATGACGTATGCTTAGATAAATCTTTAGTTAGTTCTTATATGTTTGATTGCTTTGATAGATTATTATTTAGGTTGTGTTCCCCTCTGCTATTCCCCTATATAAATATATACATATACTTATATATACATATATACACACACACACACACACACACACACATATATATATATATATATATATATATATATATATATATATATATATATATATATATATATATATATATATATATATATATACTAAAAATATATGCGCATCATCTCATAACCTAGATACGTCATTTGTTGACTTTCTAGAACAAATAGAAATTGTTCGTCCTCGAACCTTCCCCCTCTTGGCCCTCTTGAACTTTAACGTTCAACTTGAAAATCTTTTATGTCCACTATTTGAAAACTCATGATGATGAAGAGATGTGAGTTAAGTGGATCAACATAAGAGTAGAACACCTTCGCACAAGAATGTTATGGATGAAACAAACTCCCTTCGCCGTCAAACACTCATCTCCGTCATTTCCTCATCATGTCTCAATTCCGCTTAATAACCCACTATTCCCAGACACTTACATCAAATATATATATATATATATATATATATATATATATATATATATATATATATATATATATATATATATATATATATAGACACACACACACATATTCTCGAACACTTCTCAAACCCTTTATCAACATGACGTCTTGATCATTTTATCCAAAATTGTCAAGATACATTTTAAATTGACGAAACGTTAATTAAAAACTGTCAAGTATCTTATCATCGTGCCAAAATATTCCTAGGTATTTTTGATATATTATATATCTATTATATACGTATAAATATGTTAATGTCAGAATCTAAACCACGAAAATTGAAAAAATTAGCAGGCGGCCCCCTTAATAATTAAGGGGACCGGCTTGTTATCGGAGGCGTTCCCCTTGATGATTAAGGGGACCAGCCATCTGATGCTTCCAAATTCGTTTTTCTCTTAAAAATTTTGCCAAACACTCCATTTCTTCAAACACTCCCTCACCCGTACTGCTGTGAGCGAACCTCAACATCCAAAACCACCAAAATCCTTCACCAAATCACCAATCCGGGCTAGTTTCGCAAAGGGCAAACGCTACCTACACATATAACAACATCTATTGTAAGTTTTCCAACATACATTTCATCTAATTTCATCCAATTTTGTGTCTAATCAAAACTAGGTATTTTATTAAAATTTTTCTAAATCCGAATTTTAAAATTAAGTCTAGGATTTACATAACCAAATGCTTCCCTTAGGATTAGAATGTAAAGTTGCCACTTAAACTAAGTCATAACACATTATGTTGTCGAAAATTCTAATCACTCATAAACCCTCACTAAAATTGTTTTTCAAAAAGCACATTGTTGATACACTTCTTAAAAACTAGTTAAAATTCACTACATTGTAGTGATAAAATGTTTTGAACATCAAAAATATATTTTTCGAATCATTGTAAAAAGTTTTATAAAAACAACATGGGCGTTTGGTTCATGTACAAAGAGCACTTAAACGAGTTAATTTAAATCTTGCAACTACTTTGTTAAACTTATTAACACATTACTAGTCTATTGAAGTCATCAAGATATATAATTAATATATATATTGATATGTAGGTCGATATTTGTCTAATTAAGGGAGCGTTTGGTTTAACTAAGAAAAGGATATTTTTAAAACCAAAATTCAACTTTTCTCTTTCTCAACAAGTTTACTATTAGTCAAACTCATAAGAAATAGCAAGATATATAATCTAATATATATCTAGCTATATTTCAAAATGGCTTATGATGTCTAAAGAGACTTTTGGATAGTCTTGGTATTATACCGAACTAATTCCACAACTACATCTTGACATCATCGGATACATTTTAAACGAGTTAAAAATTAAAATCAATGAACATTGTGAAACTACTTCCTAGGGTATATTTTTAGGTCGAAGTAGGCTTCCGTTCTACATGTATTGCATATATTTATATAACATATGCATGTTAATTGTTTTTGTCTTAATTTTATTTTTGTTGTTATATTGTTTAGGTCAAAATGCCTAAAACCATGGTTGGTGATGTTTCAAAAACAAGGCAATACATTCCCAAAGTCTCCGCCACTCCCGGCATGTCTCCCGCCGTTACATGTTTCTATAGTCCCATTGAAAATAGAAACATTCATGAGGGTAGAATTGTCAATCCATCCTTTTATCAATCTGATCTAATCGAATGAATGTTCACCAATGTTCGTTTCGATTGTCTTTTCAAAATCAACGAGCCAATCATTCCTCTCTTTGTCCTCGACTTCTATAGCCAAGTTACGGTGCAAACCGATCCCTATGGCCATCTCCTTATCTTTTTCATGATCCAGAACCAATTCATCACTCTTACTCTTGCTCAGTTTGGACAAATCCTCAGAATCCCATACAACGGCCAAGCCGTATACTCAAATGAATGGGATCTTTCAACTCTTGAACGAAATCAACCTCGGGATGGTCCATACTATTCAGAGATTCCAAGTCCTGAAGACATTCGTCGACTACTTGAGCTAGAACGTGGTATGGCTAGTCGTAAAATAAAGTCGAGAAATGTCGATATTCATGCAAATCAAATCCTTCTCAAAGAGCTTAGCCCCGACATGAAAAATTGGGAAGAACTCATTCATGAAAATGCGTTTGGTACTGGCGGTCACCGTGATCATCTCATGGCCAGCATCGCCCACATGTTGTATTGTGTAGTTGCTGAAGAAAACTACAATTTGGCTTATCTCTTTGTCAATCGAATCATGACTGCGAAAACAACTCCAAATGCCAACCTTCCTTACGGTATGTTCCTCACTCGACTTTATCGTCATGTCATGGAACACTACCCAGATCTTAGGAGTGATATCTATGAATTCGTTCATCCCACTTTGAATCAACTTACTCTCGTTCGTACTCGCCGATCTCGAAATGACAAAGGGAAATCTCGTGGCCCTTTATTCTCTGCACCTCGTGGTTCGACATCTCATCAAGGAAATGATGATGAGGAGGAGGAAGACACCTCGCGTGTTAGTACCCCATCTCCCATGACCTTTGTTGATGATCTTCCCAATCTTGATTATACCGAATATCAAATTCCTCTTCCTCACCAACGTACCGATGAACTTCTCTTTGAACGTCAAACATCACTAATAAACAGGACTCAACAAATGCATGAAGAAGTTCGTGGAGGATTAAAGTTCGTAGGAAAGATGTTCAAGAAGATTTTGGGGAAGAAGAAATAGAATTGTCAATGTGGAACTACTTGATATTATTGATGAGCCTTTAGACTTTTATGTGTTATGTTGTTCCGATTTATTCAAAAATACTTGTGTTTTATCTTGTTTATTGCTTGTTACTTGGATGATGTTAGGATTTTAACTATTATTGTGCTAGGATCTTGTTTACTATTTAATGATTATTAGTATGCCTAGTTTATATTTAGTTTATAATATATTAGTTTGCATGCATACTAGATTATTATTCGTATACGCTTATATTTCATCATTCTAAGAGTGTATGTTCCAAATAGAGCTTGCTGAAAATACATGCCTGAAAACCAACCCACCACCACCACCTCCACCATCCTCACCTATTGTTCCACCTCCACCATCTTCACCTATTTCTCCACCATCACCTTCATACTACTCTAGTTGTTATCTTTCCTAGTTGTTGTCCTTGTTGTAATCTCTCTTGATGATATATGTATTGTTGTGTATTTTTACACAACTTTTGCTTAAATGAATGCTATTATGATGCTTGATTATATTTTTGTCACTTTATATATAGTTGTATATATACTTGTGCTTCTAATATTTTTGTTTTGAAAGCATTCCATAGCTCTTTTCCTTGGTGCCCCCGAACGAGGGGGAGTACACATCAAGGGGGAGTTCTTATCCCGTCAATATTTCATAATTGAAACTTGTCGGCATAACCTTTTTTATTCTACAAAAAGGGGGAGAAATAAATATAAACTTACTAAATTACTTGTCTAAAAACTAATTTTTGATTTAATGAGTTTAAGTTTTGTAATCATCAAAAAGGGGGAGATTGTTGATATAAATAATGCTTAAAAACGTTATTAATATTTTTCTATAACTCTACGTTTTGATAATCACAAAATGTAAACTAAATTAAATCAAAAATTATGATGTAAACAAACATTTAGTGGTAAATATTTATTTCTACAACTAAATCCCTTAAGGCATGTATAAACATAGTGTCTAATGCATTACATGATCAAAGGAGCATTTTCTTAAACACAAGACATTTTAAAAAATGACACAAACATTTTACATCTTTTACAAAATCATTTTTGGAATTAAAAGAATATATTTAAATCATTATAAATATATGAATTTAAATTTTCAACCAAAAATGGCAAAATTAATCCAGAAAAACCTTCCCCACAAATGGACAAAAATGTCCAACGTTCTGGAGGGGGCGGCCCCCTTAATTCCTTAGGCGGCCCCCTTAATCATTAAGAGGACCAGCCCCTAATTAAGGGGATTGGCCACGCTCCAGAATAATATTTTTTATGCCTATAAATATTGGTTCATTTCACAAATTTTTCTCACCTTTTTGCACTAAAAACTTTCTGATCTCAATCTCTATTTCTATTCTAAAATCCGTTGATCATATATTCATAAGTCTTTGTTTCCAAGTGATCTAAAGCTTCATCCACATAAGTGCAAAAAGAAGAACACTCCTTCAACATCTATACAAAGTAGTAGTGTTGTGATTAGTTAGTATCATCTTGTAGTAAATGCTTGATTATTTGTAAAGTGTTGTGTGATTAAGTTAGTTGTAGATATTAGTTGTGTTGGAAAGAAGTATTGTAGAAGTTGTGAATAAGTTGTGCAAAGAAGAGGGTGTGAAGAAGACGTGAAGAAGTTGTGAAGCTATCGTGAAGAAGTTGTGAAGTTGTGAAGAAGTTGTGAGATTAGTTCTAGCTAGGATTAGAACTCGACATTTAGCTTAGTGTCGTTAATCGGTGTAAGCCAAGGTGTGTAAGGTTTCTCCACCATAAGGAGTTTGTTGACATAGTGAAGAAAACTCTCGAGTGTGGTACTCGGGGAGTAGAGTAGAGCAAGGAAGGTGTCCTTGTAGCCGAACCACTATAAATTCGCGTGTTGTGGTTTGATCTTTCCATCTCTATCTTTCATTTCATTTCATTACATTACTTACATTATTAGATTATACTTGTTTAGATTTGCTCATATTTGTTAACAATTGAATTCACATAAGATCGAATCAAAGTTTTAATAAGCAACAATTTTTTTTGAAAATAAACTCAAAAAGAACATAAAACTATTCAACCCCCCCCCCCTTCTAGTTTTCCACACGTCTCTTTTTTAGTCGTTTTCTATTATTATGACTGTGATACTTGAAGTAATGCCCTAAATTTATTTCCGCTGCATATACCAAAATATGGGGGTGTTACATATAGGGATCTAATGGTTGCTGATAAATCACGACATGGTAATGAAACCGGTTTAGGTAACACTACTACGAAGTCACATGTAACTATTGCACAAACTGGTGTTTCCTATGAAAGTGCTGCTCGTACATATGCATCTTTTGATGCTAATGTGCATCAGCAATTGGCCAATCCTATGTAGACTTTGTTAATGCTTCTGGTCCGCCATAAAATGCTGATATCTATGTTTACAAATATTTTGAATAAAGATAATTTGGTGAACAAATCTAACGTGCAAGTTGGTCTTGATTTTAATATTGATTCCATTACTACATTTGTAAAATTTTTAAATCAAGGAAGCACGTCTAGAAAGGTTAATTTCAGGTCCTTGGTTAATGAGAATTGTGTTGACAACCATGATATGTTGTCACCTAAGGCTGTTATGGAGAGCATTTTTAGCAGGTATGAGAATACTCTCATTGGGTACTTTGTTGGCAAGACTATTGCCTTTCCAATTGTTCAAAACTATGTTACCAATATGTGGGGCAAGTTTGGCTTGAAAAAGCTTATGAAGAATGATGCTAGTGTGTACCTTTTCAAGTTTGATTTGAAAGATGGAGTGGACCGTGTTCTTCAAAGTGGCCCTTGGTTAATCCGAAAATCACACCTCATTCTTAACAAATGGACCCGGAAGGTGTCCTTAACAAAAAATGAGGTAACTAAGGTTCCGTTAGGATTAAATTGCATAATGTTTCTTTAGTTGCATGCTCGGAAGATGGTTTGAGCTTAATTTCTACTCAGGTAGGAAAACCTATTATGTTAGATTCGTTTACAAGCTCAATGTGTGTTGATTATTTGGGTCGCATTAGTTTTGCTTGCGCTCTTGTTGAACTAAGTGCAGATTCTGTTTTGAAAAATGAATTAGTATGGCTATTCCTAATGTGGAGGATAATAGTTATACTGATGAGGCGAAAAATGATCCGTTTTTAGGGGGTCATTTAAGCCTGAATCCGACTTTATTTGATCAAATATTGCCCTAAATCGTTCCTTTTGTGATTTTAGGTACTTGGAGAGTGAATTCTGGAAAAGAAGCCATTTTGGACGTTTTTGGAGCATAAAAGTGAAGAAACCGGCAAAGTCTCCAAATTCTATGCTGTGAACAGTGCATGAAGGCGTCAAGACTTGCTCTTGACGGCGTCAAAGTGCCAAGAATAAAATACCGTGGTTGGTGGCGGCGTCACCAAGGCCGTCACGTGTAAACTTGTCAAAACTTGCGCGCGGACTAGCTGATATTGTTTTGGTCATAACTTTTGCATACGAACTCGGATTTAGGTGATTCAAAAGCCCACGCGAAGAGGACAAAGAGATCTACAATTTGGTGAAAAAGTGGTCTTGACGGCGTCAAGAGTACGGGCTGACGCCGTCACGAAGGGCCGACAGAAAACATGCCTATAAATATAACTTCATAACTTCACTTTTTGTAAGCCCTAAACCCTAAGGTCGATTCCTGGGTTTAGGTGGGTGTTTTTCCAGCAACTTAGAGGGTTTCAATCACTCCATAAACATCATGTATTGGTTTGATGATTCTATCTCAACTATGTCTTTCATTATTCTTGTTGATTGTCCTTCTTTGATTATGTTTTGTTAATTCACCTTGTGTCTACTTATGATTGTGTGAAACTTGTATATAATTGATTAGATCTTATTGATTCCTTGTTGATGTTTGTGTCTATCTTCATCAATTAGGGCGTGACACTTCGATAGATCTAGTTGGTTTAGTTTATAATCCTTGTTTCCTATTGATTCTTGTTTTGATTGAATGATTTATATGTTAGGCTTAAGAAAACTGGCAGATCTCCAAATGGTAACATGCTTGAACGTCTTAAGAAACATGAACCGAGGCATACTAGGTCTTTATTGGTTGTATTTAATGCATGAGCCACTGTTTACAATCCCTATAGTTGTGCTGGGCATGGTGTAGGAGGAGATAAGAGCTCATAGAATTGGGGAGTTATGTATGCCACCCCATGAATTGTATTAAGGAATACAACCCGTCAATTAAAACAATGTTACAATTCAATAGGTAGGATTGGATAGCTAGCAAGGAGTAACATATCATGGGTAGACATGCTTCACTTATCTTGTAGAACCTTAGTTTAGTTTTCTTGTTAATCAGTTTAATTAGTAGCTTTTGGGTTAGTTGATCATCCTTCACCTTTAGTTGATCATTCCGCCCACTCTCCCAATACCCGAGATTTTTACTTGCTTTTCATAAAATATAAAAATACAAAAAGAATCATCCTTCACCTTTAGACCTAGTTAGATTAATTTCAATCCTAACGACACTATTCCTAGCTGAACGATCAATCCCCCGGTACTTGTCACTATACTATACTACAACGATCAGGTACACTGCCTGGTGGGGGTTGTAAGCTTCTCGAGATCCCTCGAGAGGTAAAGCAAGGTGCGATTCACATGCATCAAGTTTTTGGCACCGCAGCCTGGGGAATAGTTATTGTTTACGTTGAATTTGATTTTTATTAGGTCTACTCATTAGATTCCTATCGAGTGAGATTTTTTTTTTCTTTTTATTTTCTAGCTTTCTCGTAGTCTATCTTTTCTTTGTGATTTTGTTTGTAATTTGCTTCAAATGGACTTTACACTTAGACTTCTAAGATTGCAAGATAAGGTTGAGCGGCTAACACACCAAAGAGTTCAAAATACCTCATTTAGAGACATCTATGAATCATATGAGCCTTCACCAAGGATAGATTCTTATGAACAACCTCCATGTTTAAGATCTAGTTTTAGTGAGGCCAATAGGAAATGCGACCTAGTTTGCCAAGGAATTATGGAGAGAGCCATTGCAACAAATCATAAGTTGGATGAAGCACTAGGTTTGCTATTATCACTACCTAAGAAAACAATTGAGGAGGATTTAGCCGAGCATGATCACATTGATCAAAAAGACCTAGGTTCTATGATTGATGATGATGAATCTCAAGAAACAGATGATGAATCTCTTGGGCAATTTGTATATAGCAGTCAGAATATTAAAGATGATCCTTATGATTCGGACATAGAAGTTGAGATGCCTAGAGAAGCACGTGAGATACTTGGGAGAATGTTAGGGCTAGATCCTGATACATGGAATGATGAGGTGAACAACATAAGCCCACAAAATACTCAACCATCATTTGAGGCACACGCACCGCCCGTGACTTACCCGGAAGAAGTAGAAGAAACTTTTGGAATTCCAATGGAGGTAGAACCCTTGGACCAGGCACCACTTGAGGATGTAGGTTTGAACACTTGTAGTGATAACCTTACTCCTAGTTCTAGGGAATTTCCTAGTGTTGATGCACCGGAACCTCAACCTTTACACAACTTTCCATCCTTAGATATATTTCTAGGAGACAAAAGAGGAACCGACCCACCCATCAACCAATATTATCCGGGTAGTTTTAGGATGAAGGAAGCCATTCACTCACCCCCTTCACCTCACGTGGCATATTCACACCCTAAGGGTGTGTATCGCTACTTTCACCCACACTTAATCCTAAGTGTAGGGAGAAACTCCTCTATTTCCGTTAAATAAGGGTAGAGTCAGGCTCGTGACTCGAACAAAAACAAGCGCTTCTTGGGAGGCAACCCATGTTTTGTGTGTTTTTGTTTGTTTGTTTGTTTGTTTGTTTGATTTTATTTGTTTCCGTATGCATGTTTTATTTTTGTTGTTTGTGGCTCATGTTTCAAAGTAAATTGTGAAAATGCTTTATTTCGTTTTTAACTTCGTCTTAATTGCATATAAAGGTATTTTGCAAAAGATAAGTGTAAGGGAGATCCAAATTTGTTTATAAGGACGAAATTGAGCATGAACCACAACAATAATAAATGGACATGTGTATTAGTACTTGTTAGAGTCAAATGCTTGTATCGAGTCGTAATGATGTTTTGCAGGATTTTCCAGGAAGTAGGACGAAGTTTTTCCAGAAATTTTCCGGAAACTTAACATAAGAATTTCTGCAGGTCACTTCTGACGGCATCACGAGTTTACTCTTGACGGCGTCACGTGTAAAAATCTGGAAATTTTACCAGTTTTGTTTTTCTAACGGAGTCTTATGGTTTTTGTGAATTATTAAGTTTTATAATCTCCAGGAAATCTGCAAACATTCATTCCACAAGCATTATATCTTTAATTGTTTTGTTTTTATTCCTAAGTCTGGAATTACATCTAGTTGTGAGTTATCTTTGTTCGGCTTGATGCTTTGGGTTTTTGTAGTTGTTCTGTCAGGATTTACAGGTTATGTTCGACAAGGAGATGATTTATATTCTGGAAGGGAAGCTTTGATTGTTCATTTTCTTGGAGGAAGATCTAATCTGGCCAACCTAAAATCCATACCGAGCGAATCAGGGGAGTATTTGATTTCATCCTCTTTACTTTTTCACTTTTACATTCTTTACTTGAACATTGGGGACAATGTTCATCTTAAGTGTAAGGGGAGGGTAAAAAGATGATACCTTACATATGCACTTTCGCTTGAGTTTGTTTTGTTTGATGGTAGATGTGTAATAAAATTACGAGAAACACTTGTTAGTGTAATTTTAGCGCCAAATTTAAAATTTTTTACAACATTTAGGAGTGAAACTTTAGCCATAGCAAGCGTCTCATGGATAGGAGATTGTATGACTAGCACAAAACCGTATATTCAGAAAAATTTTCCACCCAAAAATGTGAGGTTCGCCTTTAGATTTGATAGGAAAAGCATTCATTATTAGTGCTTATGAGTGTACCGGTAGCATTTAGATTCTAGAACTTGCGTTAGTGATGCATCCCAAGACCGCTAGTGAGACTACATTCGTGTGGTAGGATTTACTACATGATAAGAGGCATTAGGATCACCCTTGTGTTAAACCCGTATTATAATTACTTGACCATTTAAGTCATATTACCTGGCTAGTTAAGTCAACTAATTTTTCCCACACCCTTAGCGTTGTACTCATTTTTAGTACACGATACCCCTAGTACACCCCTCCGAGCCTATGTTTTCGTTTCTAACTTTAAGCATTTTACTTAAAGGAAGAATTTGTTACACCCCACTTAAATGTACACCCAAATCGCCTTAGTCTTCCGTGTATGCGCTCATTTTTAGTGCATTATTGTTATTTGTTAAACCCTAAGTTAACTTTCTAGTTGATTACATGGTTGCTAAGTCGAGTCATATCCTTGTACATATTGTTTTGGGACGATTGGGACTCATGGGTAAGTACTTATTTTATGGAGTAATGGGGAAGAACATCATTTATTACCCCCATGTGTACGTTAATCTTAAAAGTGCTCCAATTGTTTTGATTTTCTTAATTCGAGTCATTAGAATAGTTTAATGTAAAGTATGTAAAGATTCAAGTGTAAGGGGAATTCTCATCCCCTATGATGTATTATTTTGGATGGTAGGGTAAGAGTGTATGCAAAAAAAAAAAAAAAAAAAAAAAAAAAAAAAAAAAAAAAAAAAAAAAAATCGAAAAAAAAATAGGAAAATCAAGAAAAAGAAAAAAAAATATAGAAAAAGAGAAAAAACATACGGACTACCATCCCGTTTCATTCTATGTTTATTTTATGTTTTTGTTATTTTTCATTTGTTAGCTTAAGTCGAGTCTAGTCTTGGCTTAGCAACGCCATATTGTACATGTAATTAGCCAAGATTGTTAACTCGCCACCAGTAAAACTTCCTTTATCCAACAAAACCGTGTAATTCATATCCCTATACCTAACGTTACAACCCTTTAAAAGACCTCTTTGATAGTTTATCCTAGGTGCTTACGCCATGTGGTGGAGGTTTGATCCTTTCCCAAGCCTATGGTAATCTATTTTGCTATGACAGGTAGTGAGAGATATCTTCCATTTCCATAATGTTATATTACTTTATTACACCCGAGAGATGTGAGTATCTAAACACTATTTGTGAGGTGCTTGTGTATGATCTCCGTGCTTGTCTATTGGTCTTTAGTGGAACGATTATTTGTTGTAATTACTTTTATATTAGTGTTAAATGACCCCTAACTTGTCTTTTGAGTAGAATAAAAGCTCATTTGCTTGAGGACAAGCAAATCTCAAGTGTAAGGGTATATGATGAGGCGAAAAATGATCCGTTTTTAGGGGGTCATTTAAGCCCGAATCCGACTTTATTTGATCAAATATTGCCCTAAATCGTTCCTTTTGTGATTTTAGGTACTTGGAGAGTGAATTCTGGAAAAGAAGCCATTTTGGACGTTTTTGGAGCATAAAAGTGAAGAAAACGGCAAAGTCTCCAAATTCTATGCTGTGAACAGTGCATGAAGGCGTCAAGACTTGCTCTTGACGGCGTCAAAGTGCCAAGAATAAAATACCGTGGTTGGTGACGGCGTCACCAAGGCCGTCACGTGTAAACTTGTCAAAACTTGCGCGCGGAGTAGCTGATATTGTTTTGGTCATAACTTTTGCATACGAACTCGGATTTAGGTGATTCAAAAGCCCACGCGAAGAGGACGAAGAGATCTACAATTTGGTGAAAAAGTGGTCTTGACGGCGTCAAGAGTACGGGCTGACGCCGTCACGAAGGGCCGACAGAAAACATGCCTATAAATATAACTTCATAACTTCACTTTTTGTAAGCCCTAAACCCTAAGGTCGATTCCTGGGTTTAGGTGGGTGTTTTTCCAGCAACTTAGAGGGTTTCAATCACTCCATAAACATCATGTATTGGTTTGATGATTCTATCTCAACTATGTCTTTCATTATTCTTGTTGATTGTCCTTCTTTGATTATGTTTTGTTAATTCACCTTGTGTCTACTTATGATTGTGTGAAACTTGTATATAATTGATTAGATCTTATTGATTCCTTGTTGATGTTTGTGTCTATCTTCATCAATTAGGGCGTGACACTTCGATAGATCTAGTTGGTTTAGTTTATAATCCTTGTTTCCTATTGATTCTTGTTTTGATTGAATGATTTATATGTTAGGCTTAAGAAAACTGGCAGATCTCCAAATGGTAACATGCTTGAACGTCTTAAGAAACATGAACCGAGGCGTACTAGGTCTTTATTGGTTGTATTTAATGCATGAGCCACTGTTTACAATCCCTATAGTTGTGCTGGGCATGGTGTAGGAGGAGATAAGAGCTCATAGAATTGGGGAGTTATGTATGCCACCCCATGAATGGTATTAAGGAATACAACCCGTCAATTAAAACAAGGTTACAATTCAATAGGTAGGATTGGATAGCTAGCAAGGAGTAACATATCATGGGTAGACATGCTTCACTTATCTTGTAGAACCTTAGTTTAGTTTTCTTGTTAATTAGTTTAATTAGTAGCTTTTGGGTTAGTTGATTAGCAACTAATTCCGCCCACTCTCCCAATACCCGAGATTTTTACTTGCTTTTCATAAAATATAAAAATACAAAAAGAATCATCCTTCACTTTTAGACCTAGTTAGATTAATTTCAATCCTAACGACACTATTCCTAGCTGAACGATCAATCCCCCGGTACTTGTCACTATACTATACTACAACGATCAGGTACACTGCCTGGTGGGGGTTGTAAGCTTCTCGAGATCCCTCGAGAGGTAAAGCAAGGTGCGATTCCCACGCATCATATACTAATGAGGTCATTAAAGTTGAATATGAATAGACACCTCCTCATTGCGATGTGTGTAAAGTTTTTGGGCATGATCGTTTCAATTGTCCAAAATGTGTTAAGGAGGCTATTCGTAGTGACAATAATGTGGCAGCTGCACCTTCTACTATTTTGGAAAAGACGGATGATAGTTTCATATTAAGGTAAAGAATCGTAAGGCTAAGGTAAGAAGGTTGGGGTTCAAATGCCTCAGAAAAAGCCGTTTCGTGGTATTGATGTGGGTAAAGGGGCTAAATTTAGCTCTTCTAAACCTAAGCAGGTTTATGTAGCTGTGTCGAAGAAGCCGAATGCTACTAAGGAAAAAAATCGCAAATAAGGCAAGTACGAGTGAGACGAATATTGCTACATCAAACACATTTGATGCTCTTGATATGGACGATATTGATGAGAATGGTATTACTCGTACTACTCCTATTGTTGAGAAAATTGGGAAACTTGAAAAGCTAATTATTGATGGGAAAGCTGCTCTTATGCATGATGATGGCAATCCTCTAAAAAATGTTGATTATCCGGGTGATCATAATAGTGAAGATGAGGTTGAATATGTTGATAACGATATGGCTAATTTTTTAACATCTGGTATGCCTATTATTGCTAGTTCTTCTAAGGGTGAGAGTGGAAACGGATGTTGGGGGGGGGGGGGGGGGGGAAGAAGAGTTTATTAAAAAGTTGGAGGGAGAGTTATGGAGATGACCCTATGATGATGATCCTTATGATGATGATGATGATGACGAAGTCCACAGAGAGCTTTCTACTAGTCAAATTTTCTTTTGTGATTCGTATGACATAAGGATTCCTAAGAACTCTAGACTTTAGTTTATGTTTGGTTTTGTGTCAAATGTAATATAGTGAGTAGTTGTTTGTTTTCTTGTTTTAAAGGATAGGAAGTGTCTTGTTATGTTAGATTTACCGCCGATGTAACGGGTTGAGATAGGAGACTTCACCCATATCCTTTGTACTTAAACATTTTTTTGGAGTAATACATTTACCGGGGAAACCCTTTACCTCAAAAAAAATCACGCCTTTTGTTACCACCTTCTCTCTATCTATTTTCCCTCTCTAGTTCTTCATAAAAACATTCCATATGTGTATGATTTTGATCCATTGGGTTCCTATAATAATGAAGTGGAAGAGGTTTATAATGAAACTGCGGGTTTCAAGGCATCTAAGAGTGGAGATGGAATCAGGAGGAAGAGACTATATGAGCATTAGAAAGATGATTATGATTATAATTCATATGATGAAGATGACCGCGAAGATTTGAATGACAAAGAATTAACTATTTGTAATACCTTTGATATTAAGGTTCGTGGTCTTACTAGACATTTGTATTTTGGTAGAGTAGTTTTTTATAAGTTTGGTTTGTCATACTTATGATAGATCTGGCTTAAAGCACAATTGGTGCGTTTGCTTTTTTGTCTCTGTAATAGGCTGACATATGAAATTCACCCACATGCTATGTAGCTAAATGTTTTTTTGCCATAATTAATTTTACCAAGTGTATGAAACACCTTTTACCATATATATATATATATATATATATATATATATATATATATATATATATATATATATATATATATATATATATATATATATATATATATATCATTTGTTGATCAGCAATATCAACTTGTTCACATCATTTACATTAAATTGTTTGAGTCGAGTTATTCTATAAAGCAAACATTCCTTACATAACAAGGGACTCATTCTCACCATCCATCTAAAAAGGAAATCAATGGTTGAGATTAAAAGCATTTTATTATTTCACCAATTTTTTATAATTTAAATATCTCTTAAACCGTTAATCGTTAAGCGAAAATAATTATACCATCGCGACGGGCGTTTAATTATCTTTCTATAGACGGGCACTTTGATATACTTTCGAAAAAAGAAAAAAAAATCGTTTTTTTCACGTTTTTTGTTCGTGGCCGAAAAAAAATCATATATGATATTGCATATCATATATGATATGTACTATCATATATGATATGATATGTAAAATCATATATGATTTTTTCGGTCACAAAAAAAAACGTGAAAAAACGAAAAAAAAATTATCGAAAATATACCAATTAGCCTATCTATAGAAAGATAATTAAATTCTCGTCGTAACGGTATATTTTTTTTCGCTTAACGATTAACGGTCTGAAAGATATTAATATTTGAAAGAATAATATGAAAGTAGGTTTTTTAAATTGTTGGGATTAATCTCATCCATTAGATCAAATAAAGATAGAGGGAAGATGGAGGGTGGAGATTAATCCTGTAAAAAAAAGTTTGGTCCTCAAATGATCTTATATCAAATTGTTTCAACTGAAAGGGTTATAAGTTAACCTGTTTAACAACTACTCAGCTCGAAACTGGCCCATTTATTTAACAACTTTTTACGCATACCCTATCCCTTAACCGTACCAATTTATTTTCGTGTCGGGCGTGTTTCTTGTTATTAATCTTTAAAAAGTATTAACTACTGAAAATGGTTGACATGTGTTAGTACTTAGTAGCATCAAACGTGGTACTGTTTAACTTTTTGTGGCATTGTCACATTTAACATTGTTGTAAACCTTTTCTATTTAAATTACTTCCAAAAGTTAATCAATTCTTTTCCATTTAACACATTTTTTTTTGAACCATTTACCTAACACTTGAACCGACTTATAACCAAAGACAGTGTTTGATATAGCTATTTAAATATAAAGTTTTTGTGTTTAATTTGCAATAATCGATTACTTGTGTACCCACTTGTAACATGACCAATTATTGGTAAGGGTCTGTGGAACTTATAAAATTATTATTGACCAGTCTGTAGTTTACCCCACATTATTCAACTTGTTCATTCATGAAATTGCAAGTTGAGGGTATGTACAAATTAATATGTCGTTATAATCAGGTTATAATTAATTTCCAAATCAATCTAGAATGGGTGGTCCGAGAATATTTGTAGATCGTTCAACTATAAATGACAAGATACATCAATTGCTTCTAGACATAGAAGGTTCAAATGCATTAGTGACGTCATATTATTTACTGTAGTAAGTAACTGATTTATATCTTTTTAGTAGGATTTTACAAGCACCTAGACGTAAATTTAAAAGAGATATATAAAAATTGCGTTTTTGAATTTTACACACATAGTCACCAATTTTTTCATAGCTCAGCGTATACCTTTCACCTTTTAGGCCAAACAAGAAAGGACATGATTAATTTGTCTTTGACGTTGATGATAATCCACGTTAGTATCTATCAAGATTATATTGGAAAAATGAACATCTAGATAAACTTCGATAATTAATGAGATTTACAATATTCATGTAACGCCGAACAGAAACACACACTACACACCCATTTTCTGGACACCAGTTGAATCCTCACGAATTGCGAACATAAGATAAATGATCTGTTAAAATATTACACGATCTTATTACTAGATATAGACATTCATCTAACCTTTGTTTACTAATCATAACATTTTCTAATATATGAAGTACATGAGTAAGCCGATAATTAAAGATTAGATGGCTTAGCTGTTTGGCGTAAGTAACTGTTGCTAGAACTGGAGATGGTGCTGGTACTAGAGATTATAAAAAGAGATTATTTTTATAAGCTACATGAAATAACATTTGGTTTTAAGAGATTATGAAAAATTATTTTTTTAGAATCTCTTATAAGTTATTTCTGTCAAACAAAGATTATTTTTTAAGTAGCTTATTTATTGAAAAAATAAGCATAATCTATCAACAATCTTGTGTGCCCTATGTGTTTCAATGCAATCTATGCACGTGGCACTACAACAAATTTGTTGGTTCTACGTGCCTTTTACTTCACACTTTATGAACTGTGATCATTTATTTATTTATTTATTTATTTATTTATTTATTTTACTATTATTGTTTTTTTAAATATTCACACTTAAGAGTGAGAATAATTATTTCAAAATCCTCGCACTTAAAACGTGTGAATAATTTCAGCTCACACTTAAAAGTAAAGTTGCAAAAATCGTGAATCGGTAGTCGGACGGTCAATTACCTTGTAACATAATCGGTCTAGACGGGATTAATCGGTGATTAATGAGATTGGCTTTATGGCAAATTTTGGGTAATTCTTTCAAATTTTGTGTATTTATGGCAAGTTTTATGTATTTTTTGCAAGATATTTTCTAAAAAAAACTTGTAATAGATTTAATCTATTACTATAATTTATCAAAATAAGTTTATGGTGCGTTTTGAGTACTTCGGACAAGATTTGTAGTTTTCTGGCAAGTTTGACCACCATTGACCACTGTTGACATATCTGTTTGACCTAGTTACATAAATCGGCAAGGTTGGTGGCCCTGTAGTGCCTTGGCAGCGATTAATCGGATTTGTAGACATTTTTTGCAACACTGCTTAAAAGTGTAAAGAATTATTTTAAAATCAAAATCATCGCACTTAAAAGTGTTAAGAATTATTTCATAAATCAAAATAATCACTTTAAAGTATGAAGAATTGTTTTAAAACCCTCACATTTAAAAGTGTAAAAAATATTAATAAAGTTTCACACATAAAAATGTGAAACTATTTGCTACACTCGATTGATTTACACGCATGTTAGTGTGAACTTTTTAGTTTTTCATATTTTAAAGTGAGGCAATATGCTATAAGGGGGTGGCAACCTTGCCTAAGGTTGCCTCAAGTTTTTATACCAACAACCAATCAAAATGTTCCAACACATTTTTTACCTAATCATGCCTCAACATGAATTTTAAGTGGCAATCTTGGTCCTCTCAAACATTAAATTTTATTTAATTATATAATTTAATAAAAAAAAACATAATTAAACAATTAATAAAAACAACAAATTTTATTAATAATAATTCATAGATTATTACATAATACTTTGAAAAAAAAAAACATAAATAAAACTAAAATTTGCAAGGCCATCTATATTTCGCTGCGTACTCACTTTTTTTGGTGAGAGCAATTTCCCGCATAACCGGATCAACTATGTGATCGTGCGGGCCATTGTAAAACTTCAAAGCTCGTAAAAAGGCCTTTTCTTGCACACCTTGTAGTTGTGCCGCCATCAATTTTTCGGGAACTCATCCTTTGCACGTTTTTTCTCTAGCGAATCCTCCATTAGTTGTGATTTCTTTGCAGCATAAATTTCGAACGTCACAGCAACACTATTACTTGCCGACGACTCAATAACGCTCTTTTTGCCCCGTTTTTTTTAGTAGGAGTAGTGTCGTCATTCAAATCCGGAATAATTGTCTCAACATTGTCGTTGCATGATTCAGACGACTTTCTTCACTTCTCAGAATTAAACGATGATGTTTGACCCACAATTAGTTGTTCGAACCATTTGTCATATTTCCTTACAATCTCCCATGCTTCAATATGTCCAAAAGTCTTGCCTTTTGTTTTTCTTTTATAATCGGCCATGGCATTTTTCATCATGTTAAGATCGTCACAACCACTATCTCGAAGATGGTTCTACAATTATAAAAGTAATAAATATAAATTAATACAATCATATCAAATACAAACTATATAAAATAAAATAGACTTCAAAAATATACCGATTGGATGTAGAGGCCGTTAAAAATATTCATTTCGGCATTCATATTTTTCCATTTTGTGTTCAAGCCATGGTGTGTTCATTCATTATTTGGCATGTTTTTCGTGAAATGTTTAAGGATTCTTCCCCAAAAGCTTAAAGACTTTTGTTGATTCCCGACTTTTGGACAAGTCGAGATATGCACCCAAGCTTTTGCCAAAGCGACCTCATCTTCTGTCGTCCAAAGTATGCTTCTCGCTTTAGTCGGTTTTGGTATTTCTTCAACATCATCAACACCATCATCATTTTCTTCTCCACCTAATTAATAACAAAACAATTAGGTATACCAAATAAAAGAAATTAAAGTTATACGAGGTAACAAAAAAAAAAAGAAAAAATTCGATTATACAAAATATATATATATATATATATATATATATATATATATATATATATATATATATATATATAACGATTTAAAAAAAATTACAAATTACGATTTTAAAATTAAAAAAAAAAATATTACGAGTTTTAAAAAAAAATATATACAACTTAAAAAAATGTATAACGAATTTAAAAAATTGAAAACTTACCCATTGTATTTGGAAATTGAGTTTCGGGAACATATTCAATTTCGTCATCTTCATTATTGTAAAGCGGTAGTTGACGTTCTACACTTGGTTCACGTCTTGTTGGACCGTCACAGAAGTCGTTGAACGGATCAAATTCACTAGTCATTAATATATTATAATTGGATGGATTCATTGGTGGAGGTTGATGATAATATTGCCTTTATGATTGAGGTTGATGTTGAGGATAATAGTTTTGAGTTGGAGGTTGGGGATGGTAAGGTTGAGGTGGAATTTGGGGACGAATTGGTTGTGAATGAAGTTGCGGACGTGTGGATTGTGATGGACCGGATTGTGATCGAGACCCACGTCCTCGACCTTTGTGTGAGATTGAACCACGTTTTGATTTAGGCTCCATTGTTTTTTTGTTTTTTCTTTAAAGATATAGATTTGATAATTGTGGAATAGTAATTTGAAATTTTGTATGTATTTTTAAAAAAATAAATGAGATTTTAAAGGGGATTTTTTTTTTTGGAAAACATCAAATAACGTTCGTATATATTAATGTCAAACGGTACTATTTTTTCTTGGAAACTTGCACACCGAATCGGTGTGATCTCCCGTTTGAAGCACCGAATTAGTCTTGCCGAGCCACTGGCATCGTAGCTTGCCGATCGGCAAGGCTTGCCGAGCTTGTTTTGCCGAAAGGATGCCACCCCCTAATAAGTGTCACTGTAGTGTGGTCATGTGATTTAATCGGAAATGCAACATATTGTTTATTTTTATTAGTGACTTTGTTAGATGCTACAATTACAACTCCTAACTTCTACAACCAACACTTTTGTACTATTTGAATTTTTATACATTTAATACTGTAATTTGTTTTGGGTTATTTTTTAGTCAAAGTATTATTATTATTTTTTTAATATGCTTAGCTCAAGTTCATTTATATATTTGTCACTATCTAGTGCATTAAATTAAGTATTTTAATTTTGGAGTCAAAAATTGCTTTAGTTTAGGTATAAACCTAACTTTTAGGATCAAATAAAAAGAGAAATTAAAATAAGAATGATAAAAAGAAATCACAACTATTCATTTCAGACGCACCTATAAAAATAGATGCATCTCCCTTTAAAATTATTTCTCCTATTTGAAATGTGTGGCTAGAAATTCTTTTTAGTTTAGTTTTAAAAGTTTCTATAGTTTAGGAAAAGAATCTATAAGAAAGAATTTTATGTAAATTAATGAGTTAAATATACATAAATATATAAATTATAAGACTTAAATATTAGACTAAACATTATGCTAATAGGACTGAAGCCTACGACCTCGGGACTACTAATATAATCTATAGGCTAATATTAAACACAACTCATAACATTGTGGTTAACAAAACTCACCTCTAACTAATGAAATTGATCCACCAACAACACAATGAAATTGAAATTTTATACTCCTTCCGTCTCAAAATAATTGTCCTCATTTGACTTTTTAAAGTCTTAACTTCTCAACTTTGATCTTTAATAATTTTTGTTTATGTTATATATTAATTGATCCAGAATATATGAATCGATTGGTTTTTAAATACTTTTTCATTGGTATATTTTTCAACAAGTATTATATAATACATACAAAAATATTTAAGATCAAAATTGAGAAATTAAGACTTTAAAAAGTCAAATAAGGACAATTATTTTGGGACGGAGGTAGTATCTACCCTTACCGTTTATTACCCTTATTATTACAATTTTGATCTTTAACTTTAATATATCAATTATTTAGTTTTGGGTCATAATAGGAAGCGGCCTTTGTTTATTCTACCATTGCTAACTCTGTTTTTTCTTGTGTAAAAGAGTTACTTCTGATAAAATACTATTACTTCAAAAAATAATTTAAGTACAACGGATGTAGGTGAGTCCCACACCTCACCCAAAATGACAAACCAAAAGCGCCTACAGTGCTTATACAAATAAAAAAGAACAACCTATTTAAGCTGACCACGAACACTAATGTCATATGTTATAGCAAATTTCAATTGTGCATTAGTCAGACCACCATCATCAAACTCATCATCATAAGGGTTTTGGTCATAGGTATCCTCTTTCTACTGTTCCAATAAGCTTTTTATGCCCACTCCACTACCACTTTTAGAACTGTTAAATGCCATAAAACTTGTGGTTTTATTGTAGTCCAGAAGAACTTCATCATCATCACTATTAATGGTGATGTATGAATATAAAACATATATGAAACAAATAAACGCAGCGGAAAACATCACCAACAAGGATCCATATAGCCATATGATCAATCAAATAATAAACAACAACATGTTATACCTTTGTAGTGTGATCGGTAGAATCATATGGAGACCATCACCAACACCATGAACCATCTATGAAACCAAGTGACCAAAATAGATCACCTCTATGATGGAAACACACTACACGTCATAGATCACCACCCGATGCTAGTCTTGACCCCGTAACACGCGATCTAGCCTTGAACTACACTAGAATAAGGTTAGATGAGATCAAAAAACACCAAAGCCTAATATGGGTGTGTGTTATTTCGTGGCTCTAGGGTAGAGGAAGGAGGGGGAAAATATGGTAAGTTGTTATTATGATTAGTAAAAATCAAAGACATAATCATAGTTACACTTAGCACCTCGATCTTTCTCCCTTGTTCCTTTATCACTTAGGCTTGCCATGGGGGCCCTAAATGGGCTTGCCCATTTGTCGGTCGAATCCAATAAACTAAGTACTAGCTTAGTTATTAGCAGCCCGTTATTAATCCCGAGTTACGTAGTCGTATATATAGTGTAAATACGATAAATACGATATATATAATGGTGTCTCTATGTATAAGTGTGTGACCTCATAGGCTCACATATGTCTAGCCATATAATTATTTATTATGACACGAGCATACTCCAACAGCTCCCACTTGCGACGTCATAATAATCAAGTAATTATACAAGAAAAGGTTAGCGTCTAGCAACACGCCAATGCCCCTAGAAATATGTGAGGGAAGTTTCTAAAACGTCTCATTTAAATGGTTTATATGTCATACATCCTTTTATTACAGATACTATGTTGAACACTAGACATGGATCAAAGTCATTCTATTTGTTCAACTATTATGTTTCTCGATCTATATATTTGAACAAGATTACCAAGTGAATTAAGATTCATCTTAATCTCATTTGGGTACGGCCATACAAACATCCGTTCAATTCATCGAGGGGCCCAATAGTATCTAAATCCATGACATGTGGAGGAACAAATCCTATTTTGACTGCACGTGTCATTCATGTGTTTCAAATCACTCCTGAAAATGGTTTTTATAACTACCTTATTCAGGACGGCGTTTAACCATATCAAAGAATAAAATTCCGCACATGCAAGACCTACTTGCATCTCAAGTCTAAGGATAAGAGACATAACCATTTGCGAGATTCACTATTGACGCCGATCCATGCAGTGAATTCTCAAAGGTTAGGTCAGTCCAATGTTCATCACAATGAACAACATATGAGTTTGGCAAATAAATCACCAACACGCTCACATTTGCCTTAATTCGATGATACTCCCGTATCGTCAACTGGCAATGGACAATTTTAGAATAAATAAATTATTCATGGATTAAACATGCAAATATAGAACACAGTAGTATAAATGAAGACGATTATACCCGGTATATCAATTCATTATATAATACGACTGCTTACAGTTCCATTATCCAAATACTAAAAACAGATATGCACAAGACTACACATAGATCGGAATCCGATGTTTCCACCATGATCAATTTTGTTGTACAAGACAACAAGTAGTCATCTGAGTAATCTTTGAGAATACTGTTTCAAAATTCAAAAATGTTTTGAATGATGATTGTCCTTTTGTATGTGTGCAATCAAGTAAAATACGAGTATTGTAACAATACATTCCATAGTGTGTTTGAAGCTAGAAAAACACCTACTTTAGACAGTCATAATAACAGTTTTCCAAACTGTAAAGTATTCTTATTCTTTTAATGTATAATGCATCAATGCTCTCAATCGAGCACATCTAGTTAGAGGTGTCATCATTCATGATGTCATCCTACTAAGACTAGGGTTGAGCATCATCTCAGTTATATAAGCATTAATGAATGAAAACATAACAGAGCTCCTCAAATATCCGTAAACGTTTGAACAAATATTTGGTCCTTTGTAGGTCCATTAGGTTGTTCGTTTAACAATTTATCTAATGACTTTCACTTAGATATTTGTTGTTATCAACTCATCTTGCATTCATGCAAATGATATAAATAATCCAATACATAATATGACTTACATAATGAATCCTTTAGTTAAACTTAAGGTTTCCACTCATGCATTCAATCTCATCATTTAAGATTGATCATTGAGACTCCCCTCAATGACATATCATATTGTGTTTAGATTATTAACCGCTTATGTTTATCCTAATAAACACATGCAACAAGGTTTTATGTTTTATTTCCTAAATTCCTTAATTGAAACTTCATTCCAGGCTAAGGATTAAAGTCTAGCTTAGATGGAATATTGTTTCTTATATGTTAACAACATATGAGATTTAAGAAAATAAATTCATTTATCCTACTTGCACTCTGAATTCTCAGGAGTAATCTTATTTAACCAAAATCAAATTAATGATTAAATTAAGATCTCTGTTCCTAGATGCATGATCTAATCCACACCTAGATTCTTATGTCTTGTATACATAATAAAGATTATACAGATTCATAAACTCTTTTGATTACTCATCGTCCTCGCAAAAGTAATCAAAAAGTGTTTTGAAATCCCATTGTCATATTTCATTTACATGAAAACAAGTATGAAAATTAATTATCTTTATACATTTAATGTTTGTAGGTATGAAGTTTTAATCATAATCAATTTCTTGAGTATGAGTAAACTCCTTCTACTACGCATGCATTAAATATGTGTACAAGTTTGTCCTTATGAGTCTTCTAGTTCAAGAAACTCATTTTAAACCTCACAGTCTAACTGATTTGGTAAGAGATCAATCAAGCTCCATGAGTGATTATCTTTCAAGGACTGCATCTTATCATTCATAGTTTTGAGCTATTCATCAGATTCAAGATCTGATAATGCATCTCTTTAGTTAGCAGGTTCACTATGATCCTCCAACTTATGTCCCTTAACATTGATATAAAAAATATATCATTCAGGTGTTAGGGGTATCCTTTCGGATTTATGAATGAGAGATATCAATCTATGGTTTAACATATGCATGTTCAACCTTAGTATGACATTAGCAAGTGTACTCAGAAGGTTGTGTATTTAGCTCTTGAATGACTTCAAGATCTAAATGTGCTCCCACTTGCTTTTGTAAGAGGAGACTAATCTCCAAGTACTCAGCATCTTGATTAACAATAAATTGTTTTCAAGTGGGACATCCAAAATACATCGTTAGTTCTTGACTCTAGTTTGTTAATTACTTACTCTTAGGTATTTAACAAATTCAGAACTAAAATCAAGACATAATGGGATTCATCCCATTCCATAATACAATGGTGTCCTAAATTCCTTCTGGGTTGGAACCATATTGGGTGTACGCATGGCACATCCAATTTTCTAACCTTGATTGCTTTTGAGGTAAAAGAGTTTAAGTCATCAAAGATAAAATGATATCCATGATGGACATATCATAAAGTTGTGGTATTACACGTGGATAGATGTTGTGAGACTATCACACAACTCATTAGATGAACTTATACTCTTTGGCTTACGTATCTGCCAACCAAGTCATACCAGATGGCATCAATAGTATTTTTAGCCTACTGCATACTTTATATTTAAAGTCTTTGACCAAGTCAATGACTTTATGTGTATGTTTTAACTAGAAAACATAAACATTAAATATTTTATTATACGTCGTAAGTGTACATGTCTTTAACAAGAAGACATAACAAATTAACGTCTTTAATTTACGTTATAAGTCTTTCAACAATTAACGGAATTGATGTTTATGTCTTTACAAGAGACCTAAATATATTCAACTAAAGTAATTATGAGTGCCGATAATTGGCCTCAATAGTAATTTCAAGTTAATTACATACTTCATGATTATGAATTTACAAGAAGACATAATCATATTTACTAAACAATTCAGCAATTATGTTGAAGTAGCTTTTCATGTTATCTTGACATTTTTTCTAATTAGGGCAACATACATTTTATGTGTATAAGTCCTAGTAGAACCTTATTTTTCTTACCTTACAGTCAAGAAAAACCATTAGTCATATTGTTATATGTTGTACCTTGCACACAATTAAGATTTCTCCCACTTGTGCATGGCACAACATTATGCAAGCAAATATGACAATGTCACAGATAACATATGATTTTAGTCAAAATCAAAATATAGATGTGTAGAACTTTATCGCTTTTATAAAGAATCATGCATAACAATTTTATTGATAACATTTCAGGAAGCAACATCAGGAACGCGACAAGTTATCTAATAAAATTCATGCAATGGTTCTCATAAAAACTATGATGCTTCATATGTGGAAAGTAATGTATTATTTCAAGACAATCTAGAAATAATATGGGAAACTTGTAAGTTAATAGAGCTTACAACTCCCACTGGATTAGAGAACATTACATGTGTTTCGTCACCAGTAATACAATCATTTAGCTCCCACTGGATTAGACAACATTAAAAGTGTTACATCACCAGTGGAGAGTGAGTGATGATTGGATACTTTCCTGCTTCCTCTGAATATCTACACATTATTGCTAATGCGAGTCACTATGACTAGTAACATGTACTTAGGTATTCAAGGAAGTGCATCAAGTTCTAATATATAGATGATGGGCTAGCCATCATTTTAAACTTGAAAATTAGGCATGCAGTTCCTCCATGTTTATCGGGTTAAGACACATTGCTAGGTAATCATGCTAGTAATTGCCTTTACCACTTCTCGGTTTATTGATATTTCCGTTTTCTAATTATTTTAACTCATATTAGTTTGGTAGCTATAGAAAACATGTTCTCTAGTTATCCAAATATCTTATATTTCTTGAAGGTTTCAAAACCGGAACTAGGGTTATAAAACGAACTTGAAAGAATAAGATGTGCAAACATACTTAACCGTTTTGACTTTACAAGACATCACGATTTCTAGAGTATGTGTGCTTTGAGTTTGATTAGAATTAGGACAATCCAAATATTCCTATTATGGCATTTCCTCATAAGGAAAAGGATAGGAAGAAGTCTCTTTCTTACAAGGAAAGGAAGACTTAGTTTGATTCTTTTAACAAGAAAAGAACAAACTTTTGTTTACGTTTTGTGTTGCATTAATTCATTAATTGAATTCTCAAAGTTCATATTTAGTATTTTCGATAATTATCCTTTTATAAATTAATTACCCCATGTTTACAATTTAAAACAATTAATTTACGTAAAACGCTAAGATCCACATTGTGCTTCTACTATCACATCAGTTGATCTGCTAGCAATAGTAGATTCAATTGGTAGGCGACGATCACCAATTGCATTACAAGTGCAACTCTTAGATCCTTATGGGACCCATGGCACTAGTGAACAAGCAACTAGTGTCATGTAGGCATGTTTAGTCCCATCTTTGCCTCGGGTCAAGGTCTCACTGCTTAACTCGATTAAGTCATCCAATTTGAGAACGTGCGAGAATATATCTAGGTCCCACGCATAGAGAATAGTCACCTTGGGTTACAATTCAACCTAGGTCCCACGCATAGGCAAAAAGTAATTGCAAGTGTTCTCAAAATTGGACGGCGTGACTTAAATTTTGACGGGTAAAAGTTTTGATGCGAATCAAAAGGTGTACGAAAAGAGCATGCATTCATCCTTCGTAGCACAAGTTAAAAACATTTCTTAACTTAAGTCTAATCATTGTTTTAATTTACGTGTGTCAAGTTGTCCATTTTCTTGACTAATATAAATCCTACGTGGATAATAAAGTTTGGACAATACATAAATAAAATAACATACATAACAAGTTAAGGTGTTATTATAAAACAATGATTTCAAGTTTCAAAAACTTCATAAAACTAAATCAAAAGACTTAGTTTTGAAAAATGGTTTGTGTTTCGTTTTAAGTTTATAGAAAACTATTTTCAATTTTACATATGAAACAAGATATATAAAAAGCAAAAACAAACACACACAACCACAATATGCAAAGCCTCAACCAATGAAAAAACCTATGCTTGGTCTCGTGAGCCATCACGACAACCAAGAGTCAACTAGGGACAAACCACACAACCACACGTAGGACTCCCACTTGCTCCAAGACAATCAAGAGCAAGTTGGAAGCCCATAATGCACATGAAGAGTAGTTGTTGTCCTTCCAGAATGTCTGTGTTCGGGGGCCCATAAGTCCATGAAGGAGGCTTCTCCGGGCTTAGCTCAAAACTAGAAACTTGTAGGCCCATGTCTTGGGTACCTTCAAAAGAAATTTCAGCCAAAAATACCTTACCAATCACCGGGAAACTCTGTTTTACCAACTGGTATTCCAGCAGTCATTTTTCGGCAAAAACGTCTTTAACTCTTTCGCCTTTCACCACCAAGCCACGATTACATTATATTGAAAGTAAAATACAACTAATCTACTTTTAATCTACTGTAAAAGTGCCCAAACAATGGCGACAACCAAAAGAATATAGTTACATAAATGCCGAAACAATGGCAAAAACCCCAAAACACGAAATTAAACAACATTCACAACCATTCAATGCACAAGTGGTCTAGGTTTTCATCGGCTTTGCATATAAACATAAAAATACCATAATATTATGAATGAAACATGGTGTTGGCTAACTCCATGGACAAATATGCATGTATTTGCCATGGAAAATAAAATAATAACAAGAATTAAATTGTTAGCCAACGAAAACGAAGAAATAATTGACAAGAATTAAAAACCCGTTAGATACGTGTTTCCTATGACTTAAGGGTCAAAACCCACTAATATTAGGACCTTCCAAATACCATTTAACCACAGAAAATATGGTCTTAGGGTCTGAATTAAAACCGTTTCAAAAACCGATCAAAAACACGCGTTTTAGGCCATTTTTCATGTACCCGACAAGTAACCAATTAGCGTATGCATAACAAATAGCCATGAGACCAAAAAGTGCAGATCATAAGACCCATAAAGGGCCGTCCTATGAGAAAAAAATTGGAGTCCTAGGGCTGTTTTAACCATGACTTCAAAAATCATCAAAAAAACACCCGTTTTAGCCATTTTTATGCATACCCGATAATTATATGGCACATATGATGGCTCGTGATACCACTAATGGTGATGTATGAATATAAAACATATATGAAACAAATAAATGCAGTGGAAAACATCACCAACAAGGATCCATATAGCCGTATGATCAATCAAATAATAAACAACAACATATTATACCTTTGTAGCGTGATCGGTAGAATCATATGGAGACCATCAACAACACCATGAACCACCTATGAAACCAAGTGACCAAAATAGATCACCTCTATGACGGAAACACACTACACGTCATAGATCACCACCCGATGCTAGTCTTGACCCCGTAACATGCGATCTAGCCTTGAACTACACTAGAATAAGGTTAGATGAGATCAGGGGCGGTTTTGGGCCGGCGCACCATCAGCAACCGAGCCGGGCCCAACCCAATAAGGGGCACTAAAATTTTTATACCATCATATGTACTAGGCCCAACCCACTATGGATATTATAATATAGGGGCACTCTTTTTTTTCGTGCCAGGCCTTTTTTTTTTTTTGACGTTCCCAGCACCGCCCCTGGATGAGATCAAAAAACACCAAACCCTAATATGGGTGTGTGTTATTTCGTGGCTCTAGGGTAGAGGAAGGAGGAGAAAAATATGGTAAGTTGTTATTATGATTAGTAAAAATCAAAGACCAAATCAAGGTTGATCTTTTCATAATCATAGTTACACTTAGCACCTCGATCTTTCTCTCTTGTTCCTTTATCACTTAGGCTTGCCATGGGGGCCCTAAATGGGCTTGCCCATTTGTTGGTCCAATCCAATAAACTAAGTACTAGCTTAGTTATTAGTAGCCCGCTATTAATCCCGAGTTACGTAGTCGTATATATAGTGTAAATACGATAAATACGATATATATAATGGTGTCTCTGTGTATAAATGTGTGACCTCATAGGCTCACATATGTCTAGCCATATAATTATTTATTATGACACGAACAACTATCACTATCCGAAATAACCAAATTCCCAACCTTTGAAAACGGATTACCAACTGATGCGTTGTGTAATGTCAGTGTAGCTTAGGGTGTTTAAGCCTTTTCAAGTTTTACATTTATATTTAGCCGACTTATTACTAACATACACACTTAACGAGCAGTGTACCTGATCAATATGCATATAGTGGTAAGTAGAGTGTCGAATACTAAGAATGAAACATAATATCTAGTTGATTTAATCAGTATTTTAATATATAAGTTAGTTTTACAATCCTAATCTAATAAAAAGGGGTTTCAGCCTGAGAGACTGGCACGGATTTAGTAAATAATAAAAAGTAAAACTAATAAGAATGAATCAACGAATAGCAATCACGTACACAAATAGATAATAGAAACACGTAAGAAGACTTGTCCTTATAATTAAGCAGCTTGTCACTTGTTATATTGCTAGTTTTATATGATGAGTATCGTAATCTAATCTGTCTCGTTGGATCCTATATATCGGCGAGTAAACCCTTAATGATTACTTATGTTTATCCTACCCTCTAGACACTAGATAAGTAGGCGAGGAACATGTATGGTAGCCCAGAAGACTCAACTAAACATAGAAGTTATCAAAGCACAAATATAATTCACCAAAAACATCAATTATATAAACTTTAACCGATGGGAAAGCAATTTTAAGGGGAGCAGTATGGTGGCCACAAGCCCATCAATCCTGATGGATTAAAGCTTACTAATATAATAAACAAAACTACTTAATGAATTATATACATGCAGGACCTTCTTACGGCTCTAAGATATTTGTTTGGGGCGTGTCTTGTGATGCTTCTTCGACTGAATTCGTCTCCTTAGGGTTTTCTATACACAAAGCTCGTATCTGTCTTGGGGTATTTATAGGTTCTGTCTGAGGGGTCGATGCGGCGCATGTTGATAACAGATGCGGCACATCTACTTAACTACACGTGGGGTCCAGGTTTATTCAATTATGGAATATTCGTACACGGCATGTTGTAACAGATGCGGCGTAACTTGTTTCTCTATGCGGCACATGTTTTTTAATGTCTTGGATAGTATCTAGTGAAGTCTTTAGCTGATACGCCGCATGTTGTAAATGAGATGCGGCGTATTTTGGAGTAGATCAAGTTGATTATTCTTCGTTGACCAAAGTTTCATATGCAGCGCATGTTGTAATTGGATGCGGCACATTCTTTAAAGTCAGGAAATGGTCTTCAAATTCATCTAAGTATGATGTTTCAACGTATCTGTTGAGAGAGATACGGCGCATCTCTTGAATTTCAGTAGACTTTTTAAATCTTGATCATTTAGCTCCATAATTTGTCCAATATCATTAACTTTCACCTATTGCTTGTTTTTACCTAAGAATCACTAAAGTAAACATAAAGGCTAATAAAATGTACTTATTTGATGTCATCAAATATCCCCCCACTTGAACTTTACTTGTCCTCAAGTAAACCTTTATAATAAACATAATGAAAATGTATCCTTGATAGGATATTTTTACATTTAAGCACTTATTCGTTTTATCACAATTGCACGGTCAAACACTTAACCAATGAGAAACAAAATATATTACTAATAAAAGCAAATCTAATCGTTTAGCTGTCTGGACGTGACGAATATTCTATCATAAGCTTGACAAGGATACACATCTCCCCCACTAAAGTTAAGGAGTAAAAACTCTAAAGCGGTAAAAGGGGTTTATGGTTCATGGGTTAAACCTAACTTTGCTTGAACATTTCCTGCATAAACTTAGTAGATTGCTGGCGCGAGTCCTCGACGCTTTAACTAACGGATGGTCACTAGTATGCTTCATGGATCGCTGGTGCGAGTCCTTGATCTTTTAAATGATGGATGGTCACTAATGTGTTCCTTGGATAACTGGCGCGTTACTTTCATAACGGATGGTCACCAAGTTGCACACCAGATCGCTGGCGCATCATTTAATCAACCTTAAACTCGGATGGTCACCAATTCACACACCAGATCGCTAGCGCGTTAGCTAATTAATCTAATACTTGGATGGTCACTACCTTATTTATATATTTAATATTCTTACTTGGCCATCATCATATCCGGATGCTCGAAAGCTAACAATGAATATAATAATACGTTTGGGTGTGGATAACATTTAGGATATAAATTGGTGTAAAATAAAAAATACAAAACAAGAAACAAATAGATTAAAGTCCTAAGTGTGGATAGGATACTTCCCTACCATCCCATGAATAAGACTCATATCATTGAATAACTCACGCTTTGACTCTTTTGTAACTCACGCTTTAGGTAGACACGAATTATACTAATTAAGATCTTAGACAAAGAATAAACAATCCTTAGTTGGCGTTCCCATAACGTTCAACTCCATTTCAATCCATAAATATAATACAACAATAGTTGCGATATCAACCACCTAACATAAAACTTTACATTGTTGGTTTAAATAAATTATCAACTTCTTCTTTCTTTTTCTTTTCTCATTTTTTTAACTAAAAAGGTGTAAAATTTCACCACAATTCCATCACAATAAATTTGGATAATTTTTCTCTACTTTTCAGACTTTCAGACATAATGTAATAGTGAGAGTAGTAAACACACGAAAAATAATTGACTAAAAATATTCAATATGTACTTTCACTCCATTGCATTGTGCAATTTCCCGACCTAACCAAAGATAATGAATTTACGCACACGAACACAGGTAACGCAAGGAAACACACTTTGCCAAAGCATCTAACCACGGACTTAAATCTACAGGGTAGGCTAAGGTGTAAGGTGTAACGAAACATAGTAACAAGGTGTAAAATCCTAAAGGAATGGCTCTACGTGTTTTTCTAGGGGTATCTTACTCTAATAATGAGAGTAAAAGCATACTTGTTTCTATTTTTGATGAAGATGGAACTAAATTTACTGGTAATTGTGTTGCTGGAAAGTTTGCAGAGCATTTTCAGAAGTTTTTTTGTACAAATGATGACATTTATCCTTTGGAAGATCCTGCTAACCTTTTTACCAAAAAAATTAGTGAAGTGGATGCTTTGAAGATGATTTGCCCTGTTACCAATGATGAAGTTAAGAGTGCCATCTTTGATATTGAAGTCAATAGAGCCCCAGGTCTTGATGGTTTTACTTCAAAGTTCTTCAAATCTTCATGGATCGAGTATTATTGGAGAGGATGTTTGCAATGCTATGAGAGAAATCTTTAATAATGGTAAGTTGTTGGGTGAACTAAACACTACCATTATCTCTCTTGTTCCTAAGAAGATTAATCCTAAGTTGATCACTCATTATAGGCCTATTGCCTGTTGTGGTGTTGTTTATAAAGGTATTAGTAATATTATTACTAATAGAATAAAAGGTGTTCTTGGTAAACTTATTGATAAAAGTCAAAGTGCTTTTATTGAAGGTAGGCAGATTTGTGATAATATACTTCTTATCCAAGAGCTTATGAATGGTTATAATTGGGCCAATAAGTGTAAGAGATGTGCTTTCAAAGTAGATATACAAAAGGCTTATGATACTATGAGCTAGGACTTTTTGAAGAATTCTCTGGAATTTTTTGGTTTTCACCCAACAATTGTTAATTGGATTATGGTTTGTCTCTCTACTGCATCCTTTTCTATTAAAGTTAATGATGAAGCTCATGGTTTTTTTAAAGCTAAAAGGGGTCTTAGGCAAGGTGACCCTATCTCACCTTACTTATTCACCATTGTGATGGAAGTTTTTAGTCTGTTGATCAAGATCAGGTAAATCAAATTGGATAGTAGATTTAAATACCATTGGGGATGCAAAGAGTTGGGTATTACACATCTTTGTTTTGCTGATGACATCATGCTTCTTTGTCATGCTGATATGGTCTCTGCATCTATACTCAGAAGAGCTTTGGATGAATTTAGTTTAGCTTATGGATTGTATCCTAGTATTGGGAAAAGCACTGCCTTTTTTGGAAATGTATTTGATGATGAGAAGTGTAAGATTCTAATGGCAATGCCTTTTCAAGAAGGTAAGTTTCCTATCAAATATTTAGGAGTTCCTTTGGTGGGTAGGAGTTTATGTAAATCTGATTGCAAGATCTTGATTGAGAATGTTAAAAGAAAGATTGATGACTGGAGGTTGTTGCTTATTGCTTCTATCTTAAGTTCCTTACAGGTCTATTGGGCTTCTATTTTCATTCTTCCCATCAATAATGTTTGTGATACTATTGAAAAGCTTTTGAAAGGGTTTTTATGGGCTGCTTCTAATTAAGCTAGGTCTAAATCTAGTGTTGCTTGGAAGGATATCTGTTTGCCAAAAAGCCAGGGAGGTTTGTACCTTAGACCTCTCCATGAATGGAATGAAACTCTAATGTCAAATCACTTATGGAACATTGTGTCTAATAAGGATACAATTTGGGTCAAATGGGTTATATTGCAATGGCTAAAGGGTGGTTGTGTCTGGAATGTGGTAATAGACCAGAAAAACTCTTCTTGGTGTTGGAAGCAATTCATGGGTTTAAAAGGTAAGATTAAGCAGTTTGTAATGTTCAAAATTGGCAATGGTAAAAGGTGTAATATATGTTTTGATAAATGGCATGATGATGGACCTCTCTGTAAACTTATTACTGAAAGAGTCTTATATAAGGCTAGTATGAATGTGAAGGCTAAAGTGGCTGATATGATTAGAGGTAATGGATGGAAATGGCCAAGAGAATGGAACAATAGGTTTAAAGATGTTTTAGATGTGCCTGTTCCTAATCTTGATGCTAATATTGATGATAAAGTTGTTTGGGTTAACAGGAAAGGAAAGGAGAAGGTTTTTAGTGTTCATGAAGCTTGGAAAAACTTGAGGCAAAATGGTCAGAAGGTTATTTGGCATAAGCATGTGTGGTTCTTACAATGTATTCCTAGGCATTCTTTTATATTATGGATGGCTTTAAAGGGTAAGTTGAAAACTCAAGATAGGTTATCTAAATGGTTGACTATTCAAGATATGAAGTGCCCACTCTGCAATGGATGTAAAGACTCCCATAGCCACCTATTTTTTGTTTGTCCTTTTTCAAAAAGATTATGGGAAAGATTAAAAGGGTTGGCTAAATTGCATGATCTGTCTAATACATGGGGTGAAGTGGTCTCTGGTATTTTTAATAAACCAGCTAAGAATAGTATTTGAAGTGTCATTCAGAGGTTAATATTTGGTGTTGTGGTTTATTTTATCTGGCAGGAAAGGAATATGAGGTTGTTTGGTAATGGTGGTAGAAGTATTGATTCTGTTTACTCAAAAATTGTTGAGACTGTGAGATTCAAACTTATGGGTCTTACTATGAAACAATCTTTAGATGCGCAGAATGCTGCTAGAATATGGAACCTGCCATTGAACTTTTGTGGTTACCATGATGAAAGTATGGCAAGTTATAATTTTTTATGAGGATGATGGCTTACATTCTTTTTGGGCTGCATAATCACATGATGGTGTTATGCAGTGATAGAAGAAATATTTCGAGTACTGGTATGTGGCTCTGCAATAGAGTTTTTATGGTGGATATTCCTTATCTACCTGAATGGATGCTTTTCTTTGAAAGAATCAGTAATGGTGGTTATTATTTATGTGGATGGCCTCTTCTTCCTAGGGATAATTGCTTACTATGATTGTGGTAATCTTTGACAAGTTAAATGAGGGCTTGGACTGTTTTTCTGTGTCATTCGGTTTCTCCTTCATATTTGGTGTTTTGTCCTTGGGTTTAGGTTTCCTACATTGGGTGATTCTGTTTTCTTCTGGATTCCACTCTCTGATCCGTTGAATGTCATGAAATGATCTGAGATTTTTGGTTTCTGGATTCTATGCTTATGAATGGTGGTCTTTTTGGGCCTTTTTTGGGTTCTGGTTTCATTGCTGGACTTGGGTTGGACTGGACTCTTCTATTGGCCTGATTGGATTTCATTTTTGTCATTTACAGTTTTGGATTTATTTCTTTAATAGTATAAGTCTTTAGTGTTTGTTGGGTTAGTATTAGTTTCTTTGGGGTTTTTTTTTTCTTTCTTTGAGTCTGTATTTAGCCCACCTTGTGCCCCATAAGTTTGTTCAAGGTTGCCATGGGTCGGTTTCTGTTTATAATTTTTTGGTGGCAATAAAATTTACATTTTTAAAAAAAAAAATGAGAGTAAACAAGGGTTTATATGGGGGTTAACTAACCAGTGTAGTTAGTTAATATCACAAAACGTATAAAGGCTTTTTGATGTAATCCTAGAATTTTACCAATTTAGACAAGCCACTCTAATTATAAAAATAATACTTATTATGGTGGTCTCGAATAGTATACAAGTCAAGTTCTAAAGTTTACAAGTCACTGGCACACTCATAGATTTGTGAATTTTGAAATCACAATTTTAAAAATAAAGTCTTGTGTGCAGCTATGCAACTTAGATTAAACAAAAACATGCTAAAAAAATTTAAATTTTGATATATTAAGCGCAAATTAAAGCATATTCTTGAAAATAAGGACAAGTAAGAGTTAAGTAAAAGTTCTAATTCTCCATCCCCCCACTTAAGTTAAACAACGTCCTCGTTGTTTATTAAAGTTAAAGACAAAGGAAATTAAAAAGAATTAGAACGAAAAACTCCCCTGAGATTTGCTCGGTTTGATCCTCCATTATGCATTTGTGAGCAATAACTATAAATACCACCAATTATACACCTTAGTTTAAGAAGATCGATACTTGTACGAAATTCATTAGTGGTTAGAAAATAAAAATAAAAATAAAACTGTAAATCATCAGGTCAGTCGATGCGCCGCATCTTATTGAGGAAGATGCGCCGTATCGAGCCTGGAATCAGTACGGGTTAGAAAGATTAGATACGTCGCATCCTTAACCAGGGATGCGCCGTATTAAATAAACTGACGGAAATTTTATAGTTCAAAAAATAAAATGCAGAAAAATAAAGACAGATATGACTTGTGCAGTAGATACACCGCATCTATTGATGGAGATGCGCCGCATCTGCTACAGGTCTGACAGACTCGACAGCAAAAATAGTAAAAATAAACCCGGGTTGTCTCCCGGTCAGCACTTTTCTTTATTCCAGAGTCTTCAAGTTAGACTTACGTTCAACTTCTATTTTGTGTCATTAAAGTCATCAACATCTTCTTCACATTCGTCATGCTTAGAGTGTTGAAGTTTGTGGTACTTTCATGTGTCTTCAAATGATGCTTCCTTGTCCCGTTGATTCCACCAGTAATCTTCTAAGTGCATAATAAGTTCATGTTTAAGTTTATTAAAATTTCTGAAACATTGCGTAAGCCATTGGCGAAACTTGATTTCTTCATTTTCATGTTCTTCAAATTGGTTGATAAGTGAAGCTCTCTCCATAAGAGCATGAGTTTTCAAGTCCCCATCTTCAAGCTTTTCATACCAATTTAAGCTTTCGCAGTAAGTCCAGTATCCGGTGCTATATAGTTCAGGAAGATTTCCTCCGTTACATTGATTCTCAGTTTTCCAATTGCAAGTCGGCCACTCAGCCCATCCATCTTTGAATCGAAATGGTTGACATGTATGGATCATATTGTTAGGTAGTTGGTCCCAAGTCTCATAATCATGCCAAGGCTCATTTTCCACCCATGGTACCTGATCGTTCCATTCGTAATACCATGTAGTTCTTAAATACTCATCGTCCATGAATAAATCGGTATCGATTTGAAGAAGATAATTGAATTCCTTGAATTGTTTACATAATGTTGTTTCATAGTCAAACACATCAATGTCAATGCTAAACAGTTCTTCCATATTATAAGTTAAAGTAGAATCATCACATAATGATTCATTTTCCGTTTTCGTTTCTTCATCTTCTCCTCTTATCAAATATACCCAAAATACATTTTTGGTGGCACGATCCATGGTTTTATGGTTGTTGAATTTATCAGCTAACCAATCTAAAAAATTATTATCATTAGGGTGGTAATTGACATCAAAGCTCATGTCAACTACCCTCCTTTTCCTAATTTCCATAAACTCATCAAATTGTTTTTTAAAGCTTCGTGACAACCATGTCGTTATTATGTTAATAACTTCATGTTTTGGTGCATACTTCGGATCAATGTACTTAAGCTTCAACCAATCCCCCAAATAAATATCAATCGATCTCACCAATCCTTTTATTGAGCAAGATTTCAACCTCAACATATATCCTTTCTTCCTCAAGATCATCGATGTCTAATCCATAGAATTGTTCTTCATAAGGCATATAAGAAGATTTTGAAGTCTCGAAATTTTTCTTGTTATGCATCACATCATTATTTCTCATGTATTTAATTCGAAATTTCCCTTATTTTTCTTCAATAGTAGTCGAGACCAATCCTTTGGATTCTATCATAGGCCATAGCTGGATTATTCGTCTTTAGTGTAGCTCATAAACAAGTCATAAATGAACAAGTCATCATCAATGCTTCCCAAACGTTTAAACTCAGCAAATAGGGTTTCAAGAGGGGTTTCCCAAGTAAATAGGTCAGCATCAATCGCAAGAAAACCTTCTTCATTACTTTCAATGGTCTTGATAGAGTAAATTGGCATAGAAGTGTGAGATACTGATTCAAACAATTCTTCAAAGAGTGGTGAATTGCAATTAATAACGTCATAGGTTTCATTCAAAATTGAATACCCATCCTCCGGATTTTCTGAATTATTATTGCCCATACATAAAGCTGGAAACTCTTTCAAGTTAATTTCATAAACTTCGCGGTCATCATCGATCTACAAGTTCCAAAGTTTCGTAATCAGAGAACTTATGCATCTCATCGTCTCCTTTTTCCTCCATAGTTAATTACTCGTTCATAGTGATATCTTTCATAATATTCCCTGTTATAATAAGTGAATAGATCAGTAGGAATTGCTCTGATAGAAGATAATTAGTAAGGAAACGATAGTTGAAGTAAAAAGTTGCTGATATCTGATGTCGATGCGCCGTATCCCAGAATTAGGATGCGTCATATCTTATTACGTTGAAGATTAAATCAGTCTTTTATTCAGAAAAACGATACGTCGTATCTGTGAAAACAGATGCGTCGTATCTCAGTTTATAAATTCAAAATTTTGTTTTTAATAAATAAATAGATGCGCCGCAACTGTCGAAGCAGATGCGTCGTATCTCGTTAAGGTTTTGAAAATTTTCTGATTAAAAACAGAATACGTCGTATCTAGGGGATAGATGTGCCGTACTTCAAATTTTAAGTTTACGCTGTATATAAAAATAAAAAACGCAATGCACCGTATCTGATAAATCAGATGCGTCGCATCGTTTAGATCAACAAAATACAGCAGAGAGCAGTAATACAGAAAAATAAAAATAAAAATAAAAATAAAAATTACAGAAAATAAAAATAAACAAACTAACAAGAAAAATAAAATATGTAAAATATACAATGAATGCAATCTATACTAATATACAACAAAGTTAGTGGATAGAATCTAATTAAATTACTAATCAAATAAACAGATATTATCAATTCATTCCCCGACAACGGCGCCAAAAACTTGATGCGTTGTGTAATTTCAGTGTAGCATAGGGTGTTTAAGCCTTTTCATGTTATATATATATATATATATATATATATATATATATATATATATATATATATATATATATATATATATATATATATATATATATATATATTTAGCCGACTTATTACTAACACACACACACTTAACGAGCAGTGTACCCGATCAATATGCATATAGTGGTAAGTAGAGTGTCGAACACTAAGAATGGAACGTAATATCTAGTTGATTTAATCAGTATTTTAATATCTAAGTTAGTTTTACAATCCTAATCTAATAAAAAGGGGTTTCAGCCTGAGAGGCTGGCACGGATTTAGTAAATAATAAAAAGTAAAACTAATAAGAACGAATCAGCGAATAGCAATCACGTACACAGATAGATAATAGAAACACGTAAGAAGACCTTTCCTTATAATTAAGTAGCTTGTCACTTGTTATATTGCTAGTTTTATATGATGGGTATCGTAATCTAATCTGTCTCGTTGGATCCTATATATCGGCGATGTTGATATAAATAATGCCTAAAAACATTAATAACATTTATCGATATCTCTATGTTTTGATAATCACAAAACGTAAACCCATTGAGCTAAAAATTATGACGTAAACAAGTATTTAGTGATAAATACAAGACTTTTTACAAAATGTCACAAAACATTTTATATCTTTTACAAAATCATTTTTGGAAATAAAAGAATATGTTTAAATCATTATAAATATATGAATTCGAATTTTTAACCAAAAATGGTAAAAATATTCCAGAAAAACCTTCCCCAGAAAAAGACAAATTTTATGGCCGTTTTGGGAGGGCGGCCCCCTTAATTGTATGGGCGCCCCCCTTAATAATTAAGGGGACCTGCCCCTAATTAAGGGGACCGGCCACGCTCCCAAACAGTATTTTTTCCCTTATAAATACTGGCTCAAATCTGGCATTTTTCCTCACATTTTGCACTATAAACTTTCTGATCTAAATCTTCTATACCATTCTCTTAAACCCTTTGATCATATAATCATAAGCTTTTGTTTCCAAGTGATCCAAGCTTCAACCTTTCAAGTGCGAGAGAAGAATACTTCAATCCTTCAAGACAAGAAGTATTACAAATTGTTGTGACATCCACATCCAAGTCGTTTGTGCATCATCACTTGTATAGTATTTATCCATTTGTGTATTAGTTGTGAATATTGGTTAGATAGAAGTAAACATAAGGAGTTAGGCTAGTAAGGTGTGTTGGTAGAGAAGTTGTGAATTAAATGTGGTGTGCAAGCGGTATAGGTGTGAAGAAGAAGTAGTGTGATCAGGTAGTGCTTAGGTGTGAAGAAGTTGTGAAGTAGTTGTGTAGAAGTTGTGAAAAGGGTGTGACGAAGTTGTGGTGTGATAATTGGTGTGTAAGGTTTTCTCCGCCATAAGGGAGCTTGTTGACATAGTGAAGAAAACTCTCGAGTTAGGTGTTCGGGGAGTGGAGTAGGGCAAGGAAGGTGTCCTTGTAGCCGAACCACTATAAATCTCTTATCTCGCGGTTAGATCTTTCCATCTCTTACTTATTATCTTGCTTATATCGTTATTACTTTTGTAGACGTAGACGTATATATATTGTTGCTCATATAGTGCTAGTGTTGATTTCACTTAAAGATTAAACAAAAGTTTCATTTACAAAAAAAAGTTTTTACAATCAAACTAAAAAGGTATCATACATATAATTGATAATTTCGATCAAGTATAGTTTTCATACAAAATATAATTAAGGATTACAAAATAAACATTTACTTACTTATCTCTCGTATATAGCTATAATTGTTTATATTATGCATGTGTTGATTTCACATACTTAGCTTATATTATTATTATTGTTTATACTTAGATATAGTTGTTCATATTATTCAAGATTTGGGTTCACATAAGATCGAATCAAAGTTTTAAAAGTAAATAAGGTTTTAAAACTAAACTAAGTTTTTATAATAAAATAAAATAAAAAGACGTAAAACTATTCAAACCCACCCCCCTTCTAGTTTTTGACAATTGGTACCAGAGCCACGTCAAACAAGATTTTTAAAATATATTGTATTTAAAACTTGTAACGATCTATGGAATCTGAAAAATATTTAGAAGGGCAATCTATGCAAAGGCCACCATTATTTGAAAGTGATGGTTTCCTTTATTGGAAAAATAGATTTGAAACTTATGTGAAATCAAAAGATTTTGATCTTTGGCATGTTATTACCTTTGGTGATTTTCCCCCTATTCAATATAATTTTGAAACTAAAAAGGATGAAATTGTATCTTTTGAAAAACAAAATGATGATTTGAAAAAGAAACTATCAAAAAATAATGAGGCTAAAATGGTTATTTATAATACGTTACGACGCAAAGAATATGAAAGAATTTTTATGTGTAAAACTGCAAAAGAAATTTGGGATTCTTTACTAATCACTCACCAAGGTAATAGTCAAGTTAAAGATAATAAAATAGATCTTCTTGTTCAACAATATGAACAATTTACGATTCCGGAGGAGGAATCAATAGATAATGCTTTTGCTAGATTTAACACTATTATCACAAGTTTAAAAGCACTTAATGAGAATGTTTCTAGTAAGAATTTTGTTAGGAAATTTCTTAGGGCTCTTCATCCAAAATGGAGAGCTAAAGTTACGGCGATTGAAGAATCAAAGAATTTTTCAACTCAACAACTCGATGAGTTGATCGGTAACTTGAAAGTCTACGAAGCAATAATAAAGAAAGACTCCGAGATGGTCAAAGGAAAAAGGGAGCAAAGCAAGTCAATTGCGTCGAATGCTAGGAAGCAATCTAGTGACGAGGATAGCTCAACCTCCGAAAGTAATGACGAAGAATATGCCATGGCCATAAGAAACTTTAAGAAATTCTTCAAAAGGCGAGGAGGATTCGTTAGACAACCGCATGATGAAAGGAAAGTATCTCAAAGAAATAAAGATGACAAAAATGGCAAGAGCGAAAGGAAGTGTTATAAATGCGGCGACCCAAATCATCTAATAAGAAACTGTCCAATGATGTCAAGGGATCAAAATCAAAAGGCGTTCGTTGGAGGAGCATGGAGTGATAGCGATGAAGATGAAAAAGAAGTATCAAAGGACGAAAAATGTCTTATAGCCAAGGCATCCAATGAGGTACTTTCCGAAACCGAATACTTTAGTGATGAAAAACAATCATTAGATGAAAAGACCTAGATAATGAATATAATAGGTTATGTAAATTAGGTCAAAATGTTATAGCTAAAAATAAGTCACTAAAACACATTAATAATCTATTAGAAAATAAAGTACTCGAATTAAAAATTAAACTACAACATTTGGAAAAAGAAAAAGAAGTTTTTATAGAATGTAAAACATGCTTAGAGATCAAAAATGAAAATGAAAAACTTAAAGATAAAATTTTCAAACTTGACAAGTTTAAAAATGGTAGTAACTCACTTAAGAAAATAATAAGTGTTCAAGAAACTTCGGGAGATAAAACTCGTCTAGGATTCACCTCAACTAATGTTTCAACTAGTGAAAATAAAAATATAAAGTTTGAATGTGTATCTAGTAAACAAAAACCATTAGAGTCAAAACCTAAGTATATACTTATAAAAGATAGAAAAATACCTATTGCGAGTGATGAAGAAGTAAAAACTTTTTATAAACCATCATTAAAAGTCAAAACCGGATTTTCTAAACCAAAATTAAAATCTAAAACTCCACCTCCAAATAGACCAAATAATTCTCATCCTCGGTCTAAAACCCCTCAACCTATAAAGAACCAAAATAGACAAAACTACAATAATACTAGTCATCAAATGTGAAATTATCAACCAAGTTACAATCCTTGGGGAATATTACCACCATACATGCATCCTAGCTAAATGTTAAATATGTTTGGACCAAACAACTTTGGACCAATGAGACAATGGGGACCAAGTGGCTAAGTTATCAATCTTCGAAGAAGTTGGAATCTCATCTACAAATGACTTCTATAAGTCAACATAGTCACTTGAAGTGCTTGAAGTAAATCCTTTGAAGACTAAAAGGTACACGTCTCTTTTAAGTTCATCACTATAATTTGCATGCTTAGATAAATGATTAGTTAGATTAATGCTTAGCTATACATATATATTGTTTGTAACTCTTATACATATATACGTACATAATAGCTTATATACTTATAACCTAGAAACATCATTAGTTGACTTTCCTAGGAATAAAATGAAATTGTTCATTATCGAACAAAATAGAAAATGGAAATCTTCTATATCCACTAATAGCAAACTCATGGTGATGAAGTGAAATGAGTTAAGTGGATTAATCGTTAATATAGAAGTAGGATTAGATCCCTTGCGTGAGAAAACTATGGATGAAACAACCTCTCGTAGACTATGACATTAAGTTAGATAAGTGTGCAATAACAAATGAGCTATAGATGTTAGGATATGCCCCATTCAACACCCTCGCATCAAACATGTAGAATTACGTCATCACTCACTTAAGATCATATGTTATGTAGAAAAGGATAGCATATGACATTAGGCTTAACCAATCCTCTTGAGCATGAGATCTTTAATAAACATCTTTTAAAATCTATGATTAATAATATTTGTTGTCAAAAATCTAATATTTCTAAAAATATGCAAATACCTCACATTTTGGAAAATAGTTTTTCAAATGACTATCCCAATTTTTAATAACATGTTTTCACTATCAATATCCACAATTTTGTTTTGATCAAAACCAAAGATTGGGAAAATTCTATTTACCTTTCAATAACACATTTTGAAGTAAAACCCAATCTAGTTTATTCAAATAACTCTCACATCTACGTGAAAACCTACTTTCAAACATTGTTGAATAATGCTAAAAAAGTCTCTTTAAATCATGCATGGTGATCTCATATTTTTCATCTATATTTATATAAATGACACTTATAAGTGAACTAAATCAAATCAAGATGACCATGGTTTGTCTATTAAGACTTTGTTTGTAACAAGTCTAGAAATCCATGCTATCATAACTACCCACTTATTGCACATTAATACACATTAGGATTAATCCTCCTAGTTGTGTAGTTATGAAATACTTGATGATTGCTTATTGTTTCCTAGCACTTATATTTTACTTGCTTGATGAGTATGTTTGCATGCTAGATGAAATTGCTTGTTTACTTAATCTCTTTGGTTAACATGGTTTGGCTACATATTTGCCTACATAATTAGTATATGCTTAATTGACTCAAAGTGTTGGACTTGTTTGAAACCAAAAACACAACCTTTCTGAAATTCACTACCAAAAACCCTTTTCTTGCAATCTGGGAATCACCAGATGGGCGGCCCCCTTAATTATTAAGGGGACCGGCCTCAAATTAAGAGGACCGGCCATCTGATGGTCGAAGGTATTGTTTCCTTTTTCTAATTTTTAGCCCATTTCATCCTACACTTCCCAAAATTCACAAACCTATTTTATCTTAAACCTTCTATCAAAGTTTATACATCCTTAATGCCACCAATCCTACATTATAAACACTCTCATTCCTCTCAATCTCTACTCATCTCATCATGTCCTCTCCCATTAAACCAAAACCACCAAGAAACCCGTTTGGAGAAGAAAGCCTAAATTCCATTAAAATCCCGTCAAACCAAATGATGTTGTCAAACATCCAACACCAAATTCCTCCTATGTCTTCAACATTACATATCAAAAACCTTTACTCACCCATATCCTTCTATATTACACTCAAACCTCAAAATCTTTACACACTCAAACCTCATAACCTTTACTTACCTCAACCTCAAATTTCATCTCCTAGTGTACCTAATGCACCATCTATAACACCCTCCTACCAAGAAATCCCTTCTATGAACATCGCTCTTTCACTCTCACCAATCACATCACTTGATACTCATTTTCCATCTTCACCAATAAGTCCACCTAGTCATCCTCACAAAAAGATTCAACCATATAACCATTCCCTACACTCTACAAAGTGTGTCATCACCACTACAACTTAACCCATGAAGGTCAAACCATATTTCATGATACACAAACCTCATGTTCACTCAAATTAACTATTTCACAAACCTCATCATAATAACCAATTAGTCATATGAAGAGCATGCTCAATCTCAAAACAACAATCCCTAATAACAATCACACTCCACCATCATCACCTTCCTCCGAACACTTGAAGTTCATTAAAGAAATTAAGGAAGCTCATGAGCTTTGTGCTCTTCTAGCCTTACACCTTGCTCAATGCAACTTGGAACAACTTTCCTCTAGCTCTCCTTCATCACCCCACAACTTAAAACAAGTTGCAAAACATGTCAACAATTTTCCTTGTTGCATCTTTCTCCAAAAACAAACCATTTCATTGAATGAACACTTCACTTGGATTGATTATCTTCTCACTAGATCTCATCCAAAACCCTCGCTTGAACAACATCCAAACTCTCTATCAACCTCTTCCGCTCCTAACTCTACACCTCTAAACTCTCCAACACTCATGCACCCAAACATACACCTCCATTAATCCAACAATCTTACCCTAACTTAATCATTTTCATTCCAAACACTCAATCATCAACCATCTAAGCATAATATATGCTTATGATTTTCACTTTTAAATAAGTATCAACCAACCTTTTGTTTTTTTCGGGTAAAAGGTCTTTTGAAAACGACCCGGTAAATATATTACTCCAAAAAACGTTTAAGTACAATGGATATGGGTGAATCCCATATCTCAGCCCATTACATAGGCGAAGAGCTTACATAACAAGATACTTCCTATTTTCAAAACAAGAAAACAAACCATAAATCACATAATAGAGTGACTCTGACAAAAGATAAACTACTTCCTACGACTTTGGAGATTAACACCATAAAAGGCATTAAGAGCATCCAATTCCCCTGGAAGATCATCAATTTGCTTCGAATAATCATCATAATCATACTCATCTTCACGCTCATGACCACCACCAAAAAGATTTGCTGATTCGTCGAACGTGTTAATAACCTCTTCCTCATCACTATCAGAAACCACAACCGCACCCACCTTAGAAAATGGGTTAGTCCTCTTAGTGACAGAGGTAGACGGAATAGGATGACCAGCATCATCCACAAGAATAGCTTTCCCATCGATCAGTATCAACCAACCTTTTGTTACAAGCAAGTCTGATAGTTCTCTTTGGCAAATTAGGATCTTTAACATAATCACTTTGAATTAATTGTTATGTATCCTTAATATTTGTTTGTTATGCTTGTTATTTGTATATTGCATATTTTTCTATGTATGCTTGTGCTTCTAATATTTTTGCAACCAAGATTACCATTGCTCGATTCCTTGGTGCCCTCGAAAGAGGGGGAGCACACATCAAGGGGGAGCTTTTATCCCGTCTAACTTCATTTATGAAGCTAGTCGGCATAACCTTTTTGATTCTACAAAAAGAGGGAAAAGTGAATATAAACTCACTAAACACATGTCTAAAAATTAATTTTTAGACTTGATGAGTTTAGATTTTGTAATCATCAAAAAAGGGGAGATTGTTGATATAAATAATGCCTAAAAACGTTATTAACATTTATCGATATCTCTATGTTTTGATAATCACAAAACGTAAATCCATTGAGCTAAAAATTATGACGTAAACAAGTATTTAGTGATAAATATTCACTTTACATCCAAATCACTTAAGGTATGAATAAACAAAGTGTTTATTGCATTCTATGATCAAAGGAACATTTTTCTTAAACACTAGACTTTTTATAAAATGTCACAAAACATTTTATATCTTTTACAAAATCATTTTTGGAAATAAAAGAATATGTTTAAATCATTATAAATATATGAATTCAAATTTTTAACCAAAAATGGTAAAAATGTTCCAGAAAAACCTTCCACAGAAAAAGACAAATTTTATGGCCGTTTTGGGAGGGCGGCCCCCTTAATAATTAAGGGGACCGGCCTCTAATTAAGGGGACCGGCCACGCTCCCAAACAGTATTTTTTCCCTTATAAATACTGGCTCAAATCTGGTATTTTTTCTCACCTTTTGCACTATAAACTTTCTGATCTAAATCTTCTATACCATTCTCTTAAACCCTTTGATCATATAATCATAAGCTTTTGTTTCCAAGTGATCCAAGCTTCAACCTTTCAAGTGCAAGAGAAGAATACTTCAATCCTTCAAGACAAGAAGTATTACAACTTGTTGTGACCTCCACATCCAAGTTGTTTGTGCATCATCACTTGTATAGTATTTATCCATTTGTGTATTAGTTGTGAATATTGGTTAGATAGAAGTAAACATAAGGAGTTAGGCTAGTAAGGTGTGTAGGTAGGGAGGTTGTGAATTAATTGTGGTGTGCAAGTAGTATAGGTGTGAAGAAGAAGTAGTGTGATCAGGTAGTGCTTAGGTGTGAAGAAGTTGTGAAAAAGGTGTGACGAAGTTGTGGTGTGATAATTGGTGTGTAAGGTTTTCTCCGTCATAAGGGAGCTTGTTGACATAGTGAAGAAAACTCTCGAGTTAGGTGCTCGGGGAGTGGAGTAGGGCAAGGAAGGTGTCATTGTAGCCGAACCACTATAAATCTCTTGTCTTGCAGTTAGATCTTTCCATCTCTTACTTATTATTTTGCTTATATCGTTGTTACTTTTGTAGATGTAGACGTATATATATTGTTGCTCATATAGTGTAGTGTTGATTTCACTTAAAGATCAAATAAAAGTTTCATTCACAAAACAATGTTTTTACAATCAAACTAAAAAGGTAACATACATATAATTGATCATTTCGATCAAGTATAGTTATCATACAAAATATAATTAAGGATTACAAAATAAACATTTACTTACTTATCTCTCGTATATAGCTATAATTGTTTATATTATGCATGTGTTGATTTCACATACTTAGCTTACATTATTATTATTGTTCATACTTAGATATAGTTGTTCATATTGTTCAAGATTTGAGTTCACATAAGATCGAATCAAAGTTTTAAAAGTAAATAAGGTTTTAAACTAAACTAAGTTTTCATAATAAAATAAAATAAAAAAGACGTAAAACTATTCAACCCCCCACTTCTAGTTTTCCACAGGCGAGTAAACCCTTAATGATTACTTATGTTTATCCTACCTTCTAGACACTAGATAAGTAGGCGAGGAACATGTATGGTAGCTAAGAAGACTCAACTAAACACAGAGGTTATCAAAGCACAAATATAATTCACCAAAAACATCAATCATATAAACTTTAACCGATGGGAAAGCAACTTTAAGGGGAGCAGTATGGTGGCCACAAGCCCATCAATCATGATGGATTAAAGCTTACTAATACAATAAACAAAACCAATTAATGAATTATACACATGCAGGACCTTTTTACAGCTCTAAGATCTTTGTTTGGGGCATGTCTTGTGATGCTTCTTCGACTGAATTCGTCTCCTTAGGGTTTTCTGTACACAAAACTCGTATCTGTCTTGGGGTATTTATAGATTTTGTCTGAGGGGTTGATGCGGCGCATGTTGATGACAGATGCGGCGCATCTACTTAACTTCGCGTGGGGTCCAAGTTTATTAAATTATGGAATATTCGTACACCGCCTTAAGATGCGGCGTAACTTGTTTCTCTATGCGGCACATGTTCTTTAACGTCTTGGATAGTATCTGGTGAAGTCTTTAGCTGATACGCCGTATGTTGTAAATCAGATGCGGCGTATTTTGGTATAGATCAAGTTGATTATTCTTCGTTGACTAAAGTTTCATATGCGGCGCATGTTGTAATTCTATGCCGCGCATTCTTCAAAGTCAGGCAATGGTCTTCAAATTCATCTAAGTATGATGTTGCGACGTATCTGTTGAGAGAGATACAGCGCATCTCTTGAATTTCAGTAGACTTTTCAAATCTTGATCATTTAGCTCCATAATTTGTCCAATATGATTAACTTTCACCTATTGCTTGTTTTTACCTGAGAATCACTAAAGTAAACATAAAGGCATCAATTCTTATACAAAATAATATAAAATAAGTCAATTAAATATGATAAATGATGCTAATAAAATGTACTTATTTGATGTCATCACCAACTTTTTTTTTCATCTGTAACCATGTCAGGTGTGCTATTTGAAGAAGGAGCAGCATTGGACGAACTAGGGATATTTTTATTGTTTTTCACGTGTCCTCCATCAACATAAGAAACAACGTTACTACTAGATGCTACATTAACAGTAGCACCTTCATCCAAATCAACAATAGGCGTATTAGAATTATGACTTGGTTGAACATTTTTCATAGTAGAATCATCTATCTCTTCAAGAATAGCAAAAGCATTAGAAGTATTAACCACATTACAATCTTTTGTAGGTTGTTTAAAAGTAGATGCCACATTCGTTGAAGTGTGCGCCACTTTCGCAGCCTTCGTTGTGTCTAGATGTAGACGCCTCTTTTGTGTTAGGAGACGTCTTGGTATCCTTAGGAGCAACCGGTCGATAATTTAATTTGTTCATTTGAATGGCATTGAACTTCTTAGTATTACCACCTTTCCACTTCACAATAGTAAATCCATCATTAGACAGCTTCTTAGATACACCCGAATGAATATCTTTGCTTTTACCCATCACATTCACCACACGTTTTGGAGCGGCTTTAGGACAATCATCATTCGAATGACCGTAGAGCAAAAAAATACTACACCGAGGCAGTTCTCACTCGTATTCAATGTGAATAGTTTCTTTTGTATACCCTTCCCCTACAAGTTTAGGAACAACCAACACTAAATTGTCACAAAATTCATTTGATGCATTGATTTCTATCAAAGCTCTTGCATAACTACGATGCCCCCATGAATCCAAACACATGGTATTAGTATATGAATCTAGCATCATAGCAGTACCAATTTTAGAAGTAATCAAACTCAAACCATCCAGAGTATAAGCAACTAAAGGGACATCATGAAACTTCACCCATACCAGAACACAAGACAAATCTTCCTTAAGAAGACTTATCGATGGAGACCACTTGTTAAGAAAGATAGGAATTCCACGAATCATCCAAGGTCCATCCCAGAGAATAGACTCAGCATCCTGTATTGAAAAAGAAAAAACCATTTGCTTTCATCGTAACTTTCTAAATCCTAAATCAAAGAAAGCTAATGTCAGTAAGAAGAAGGTTTCTGATGTGGCTAGTACGAGTGGAACCAAGATCACTACTTCTAATTAGTTTGATGCTCTTAATATGGAAGATACAGATGGTTTTGGTATTCCTAAGGTTGTTACTAACATGGATGTGGATGCTGGCAGTACAATGGAAGTTAATAAGGATGAGTCGGTTACGACTGGTACTACTCCACAAGCCCCTCTTGTGAGTGATACGCAAGAACCGCTTGTGAGTGATTCTATGGGAACAATGGAAGTTGGTTCTACTCCTATTGTTGAGAAAATTAGTAAGCTTGAAAAGCTGCTGATCGATGGGAAAGCTACTCTTGTGGATGATGCTGGTCATCCTATTCCGTCTACCTCTGTCACTAAGAGAGCTAACCCATTTTCAAAGGTGGGTGAGGTTGTGGTTTCGGATAGTGAAGAGGAGGAGGTTCTTAATACGTTCGATGAATCAGCAAATCTTTTTGGTGGTGGTCATGAGCGTGAAGATGAGTATGACTATGATGATTATTCGAAGCAAATTTATGATCTTCCAGGGGAATTGGATGCTCTTAATGCCATTTATGGTCTTAATCTCCAAGGTCGTAGGAAGTAGTTTATCTTTTGTCAGAGTCACTACCATCATGTGAAGTTTGTTTTCTTTGTTTTGAATATAGGAAGTATCTTGTTATGTAAGCTTTTCGCCTATGTAACGGGCTGAGATATGGGATTCACCCATATCCATTGTACTTAACCGTTTTTTGGAGTAATATATTTACCGGGTCGTTGACCTTTTACCCAAAAAAAAAAAAAAAAAAAAAAAACTTTCTAAATCCTATATTTTCCCCAATTGTTACGCACAAACCATTCAACCACAAGAAATGCAAGTCTTTTACCAATAAAATAGCTAAAATGCGAATTTTTCATCCGCTCATTCACCTCTTGTATCGAATCTATAGGTAAACCCACATCATAATCAACATCCTTATGTAACGTTTCTTCCATAAACCGAAAGTTAGCTTTAGTTGAAGATACATGGCTAATTTTAGAATCTACTAACTCTATTTTCACGTTGCGTTCAAAACTATATATTGTTAATTATTATATTGGTACACAAAGATCTTATTGCAATTTACTTTTACTTTATGATTTTGACAAGATAAAGAAACACTCAATAATTTTATATGATTATTAGTGAACACAAAAACATACTCCTTCTATCCTAAAATAATTGTTCCTTTGTACTTTTATTTTTTTTTCAACTTTGACGTTAAGTATTTTTGTTTATGTTATATAATACTTGATGCAAAATATACGAATAATTTAGGATTTAAATTATAATTTTTATAAAGCAATATATAACACAAACAAAAATAATTAAGATTAAAGTTGAAAAATAAATATTATAAAAGTAAAAATGGACAATTATTTTAGGACGGATGGAGTAATATTATTTGATGTGGACATCAATAACAAGATTTAATCTACAATTCCAATAAATATCTATATTATGTGTTACACCTACAATTTCAATAAATATAACATGTTTCTCTGACCTAAAGCAAAAAATATTTAAAAGGCGAATGACGAGCTTGCTCACAATAGCAATTACGAGCTTGCTCACAATGCAATTACGAAATGAATTGCACAAAATCTAGAAATTACTGGTTGAAATTCAACGTTAAAAAATGAAATCATTGAATATACATTGTGATCTTTGATCACCATTTATCTTAATTCGCACCATAAGTTTTTGTTCACGTGAAATGTATATGCCACAAGTCTGAAAAATAAAATTTGGCAAAATCAAGGGAAAAACTAGGTAGATTTACTAAAAGTGGATGTAAATTAAATGTCAAGGATCATTTAATTCAAAATGTTAGAAAATAAGTTGTGTTAATGTTAATGGTAAGCAATGAAAAATGATAGTAAATAAATGTCAAGGGTAGATATGAATATTTTTTTTCATAATTTTATCAAATTATATGAATATTTTTTTCATAATTTTATCAAATGTGTAAAACCTAAATAAAGCTATGACTTACAAGAATCTAGATTACCCAAATTATATGAATATCTCATAATTTTATTAAATGTTTACTTTTTATTATCATGAATATCCTTAATTTTATCAAATGAAACTTTTAGTTATATGACATTTGACGGTGCTAAAAGTGATAGTGAAGCGGGCATGAAAAACTTATATGAGCAATGAAATGAGGACACCTATGATCAAGACTTTTATGATGATAATGATGCCTTTGATGACTATGGTTTAACCAGTGCCCAAATAAAGTATGCTAACACATATGATAGTAATCTTTGTGGTCAAATTAGATAGGTGTTTGTTTAATTTTGCATAAGTATGACATATCATTTTTTTGCTAGTTTAGGTCTTAAGCACTGTAGGTGCGTTTGGTTTGCTTTTTGGGCTGAGGTGTGGGATTCACGCACACTCGTTGTAATTAATTTTTTTTTTTTTTAAGTAATAATACTTTATCGGGTAACCTTTTTACCTAAAAAAAAGATAAAAATAATTGAAATAACTAAAATTTTCTCGAAAAATTCTGAAATTATACTCGAAGATAGGATGTTGGTGAATCAAAAAACTGTCAATGAAGTTTTTATTTATTCATTTATTTTAATAATTTTGAGTCTTTATACCTATTTTTTAATGCACCAAAACGAAATTTTAATTAAAAAAAATTGATGCACAAAATTTTAACTTTTATATATTGACGTACGATAAATTCTTGATACATATACTAAAAAGAAATTGGATGCTAAAATGAATTTTTGATGCACAAAAAGGTGATTTATAATTTTATTTTTTATTTTTATTTATTTTTTTTTTGTAAAGGGTTTCTGCAGTAAAATGTATTACTCTAAAAAATAGTTAAGTAAATAGGATGAGGGTGAATCCCACATCTCAGCCCGTTACAGGCAAAGAAGCGTACCTATTGTGCTTCAAACAGAAACTATCATAAGTGAGACGTTCCAATCTTATAAACCTACCAAAATAAAAATTCAACAACAAAACTAGAACTACTTCTTAACTCTACCTCGGATACAGATGTCTCACGCATCGCATAAAGCAAGTTGTTCCTCAGTTAAGTCATTAACATAATGCGAACCAGGTTTATGATCTTCCAAGGAATTTGGATGCTTTTAATGCCATGTATGGCACCAAGCTTCAAGGTCTTAGGAAGTAATTTTATTTTGTTATGTCATGTGTTATCATTTGAGTAGTGGTTTTTTTTCTTGTTTAGAAAACAGGAAGTATCTTGTTATGTAAGATGTTTGCCTATGTAACGAGCTGAGATTTGGGATTTCACCCATATCTATTGTACTTAAACGTTTTGGTTAATATATTTACCAGGGTGCAGGATTACTCCCCTTTACCAAAAAAAAAAAAAAAAAAAAAAAGTCATTAACATAATACTCACAACAATCATAACAATCATAATCTTCATACTCAAGGAGACTTGCATCATTAGCTCCTCCACCAGCACGATTCAAGTTAGCCATATATCGAGCCATATCATCATCAATAACATTGACTTCATCACTATGAGAATCTTTCCCTGCTTTTCATTGTAGTACTAGGTTCGTATACCGTTGTCATAGTAGCCTCCTTTTTCATACAAAGCTTTGATTTACAAGGTTTTAGAGGCTACAATCATCACCCAATAGCACAAGCTTCATCAAGTTAAGTGGTGGATTTAGTTGATTTACCGAGCAAGAAGAATGTTCAAGCAAATAAGATGCTGGAAGAGGTTAAGCTACGCATGAAGTTGTTCGGGCTAAATTTGTTGAGTTAAATGCTAAGTATAATGCTACTGCGGATAAACATCATCGAGTCATGTTGTTTAAAGAAGGTGACAAGGTAATGGAATTTCTTTGAAAAAAGCGTTTTCCGGTAGGTACTTATAGCAAGCTCCAAAAAAGGAAGTCTAGTCCATACAAAATTCATGAAATATTAATGATAATGCTTATGTTGTATAATTTCCAAATACCATGAGTATTTCAAAGACTTTCAATATTTCCGATATTTATGAGTTTCACCCCAAGGATGAGATTGAAGATGTGAACTCGAGGACAAGTTCTTCTGAAGTGAGGAAAATGATGAGGATAAGATCGATGAACTAGCTGAAAGAAAATAATAATATTTACATGAATCACTTGGAGCATGGCGAGAGGACCCGAAACAAGAAAACGCAATTTAGCTTTCTTTACAGCGTAGAGGGATTTCTATGTCTACGTCTTAGAAGCTACATCTATCATTTATATTTTGTCTTAGGTTTCTCTATGACGTAGAGGCAACTGTCTCTACATCACGGAGGTATAAGGTTGGTGCACGAAGAGGAGGTTTTGGGGTTGGTTCGGTGGTTTGCACCACCTAACGAAACACACCTTCCTTTTTTTGTTTGTAAGTGTTTGTGTATGTGGTATATTGGTGTCAAGTGATATATTTTTATGTTTTTGATTAATTTGGTAACTATTGCGTCTCTAATGGTGATGGTAAGAGGGTGTGTTGAAAAACTGATGTAAAACTGAGATAGATGTATAGTGATGTTGGGTGACCATGACACCGAGCATAACATCGATGAAAAACTCACACGGTACATGCATGATTATAAAGGCAAAATGAAGAGAGAATCAAATTCCACGAAGAATTGCCTTTTGTATCACGTGTATCAGCTGATAAGTAATTACTGTATTATACAACTATCCATCAATAATAACATAAACTTCCAAGTAATTATTCTCTGTGGTCATATTGCCAAAGCAGAAATATTCCACGAAAAAGCTGATTACTAAATAGTAGTCTTTCTTTTTCATAAAAGGTTGTTTTTATATAGTCTCTCTTTATCATCACAGCTCTTATTGAAGGTTCACTTTCATAATCATTACATCAAATCATGGCAGAATTAATACTCATTATAAACCCTAATCTGGGTGTCTCTTTGCTTTCATTTCAAACTTGAGTAATTAAAAAGCAGTCTCTTGAATGAAACATAATTTTCACTTTTGGTGAAAGAGTTTATACCTTCAAAAGCTTCTGTAAACAAGAGAGTGTCAATTTTGACATTGCAAACTTGAGAAAAATTATGTAAGAAGTACTAATCTTTAAAGCTGATCTTAAGTAAAGTGTGCATCTGGCAAACATTCTATCCGTATTTTCAGTCTAACTGAATTAACATTCTCATTATAGAGCCATGGATATGCCGTCAGCTTGGCTACCAGAACTGGTAAGTTTAATATAGTCATCACTTGTAAGTTTCGCACAGATTGTATATGTACTCCTGGTTTATTTATGTACTAATATTTTTGTTTGTTGAATTCATATTCTAGGAAATGCAGGAACAAGGGTTCATGAATCAATATCAGATGAACAAACCTTATCATCCTCTAATGGATGACTTCAGTACTGTTGATTCGTTTTCCTCAGAAAGCTACACAGAAAACCCATCTTTTATTGATCAATCTTTTCAAACTAGTAAGGGAGTTGAAGAACAAGCTGATATTAAGCAGCCGTCTAGTTACAAAAAGGCCAATGGTATCAACAATAAATTTACTCCAATCATTCAAAAACCGAAACCAAAGCGTGTTTCTGATCCTCCTAACACTTTCACTATATCTTTTGGAGATATAAAACCTAAAGATGAAATACTTTCTTTTAGTGATTCATATGACCTCACAGGAGCTGGTACCAACAAGGTCCCCGCGATGATTAGGAATCCGATTCAGGTTCAAGATCACGTTCTAGCTGAGAGGAAGAGAAGAGAAAAGTTGGCTCAGCGGTTTATTTCTTTGTCTTCTCTCCTTCCTGACCTGAAGAAGGTATTTCCTACCCTTGAAATTAATGAAGTAGTTTTTGGGGATGGTTATTAAATATAATTATCTGTTTATTGCCGTTTCAAAGAAGCAATTTGGATAATCAACTCATTTCAGTCACAAATAGATAAATAATCAAATTAATAAGCAATCCCGTACACCTTCTTTATTTGTTCTTATGATCACATACGTACAACAAAATACTAGATTGAACATACTAATGATCTAGCTAACTATCTGGTGGTAGATGGATAAGGCAACTGTATTAGAAGATGCAGCTAATTACATTCAAGAACTTCAAGGTCGAGTGAAGGAACTCGAGGAATTGTCCGGCTTGAAGCGAAAGAACATGCAAGAATCAGTTATATCTGCAAAGATATCAAGGCTTAGTTCTAGTGACGATGATGGTTCTTCCTCGAACGCAGCAAACTTGGAAGAGAGTAGCAGTCCAATAAATCCAGAAATTGAAGTTAAGATGTCGGGATCCAGTATGCTAATCGAAATCTATAGCCACAAAAACTGCACATCATTAATGAAAGTGTTGAGTGAGATGCAGAGGCTTGGTTTATCTGTTACCAGTAGCAGCACCATGCCGTTTGCAGATACCACTCTTCTTATCACCATTGTTGCCCAGGTATAATATTGAACCCTACTTTCAGCTAAGAAATCAAATCGTTACACATAGGGATATGATTTATCGGCCTAGTTGGTCTGCTTGCTCACTCTTATTGTACATTGTTCTTTAGTATTTTCTCAAGCTTGTTGCTTGAGTCTTAAAAAAATTTCACCCTTCAAAAAATAAAACAATTTTCGAACTAAATTAAAATTAATTCCTAATTCTGTTCCTTTATAAAATGTAAGAAATATAAATGAAATTGTCTAATTCAACGTAAACGATGTAAATAAACAACATTCTCAATCGTTTTTTTGTTTTTTTTTTTTTTTGAATTTGTGCAGAAGAGTGATGATTTCATTATGTCATCAACAGATCTTGTGAAGAACCTAAAACTAGTTATTTGAACTTCTGCCTGACGAAGAACTTGTGCCAAACTAAGGAATTATACGATCTTTGATAACTCACCGAACAACTCACCGTTGTAGCATATGAATGTGAACAGGCTTCAGCCACTTAGAAACGAAAAAGGTTAAGAAAAAGTTCGTCCCCTCGATTCGGTATTTTCAAGTACTCCAGACAAAGCGCGAGGGTCCCAAGGATAGTAGATTAAATCAAAGTTCGAATTCATGATATATCTTCTGTATTTGCACAATATATAACTTGAGTTCCTTCTATATTACTGCATTAGCCTCCTCTAATCTTGATACATAATTTCAGATTCTGGCAAGGGTTTTCACTATTGCATCTTTTTATGTGGTATTATGAAAATCAAGTTTATTAATTAAGTCTTGAGATGTATCATGAAATTATTGCACCCTTTGAAATTTTTGTTATTATTATGCTAGAAAGCATGACTTAGAATCACACTAGCTAAATTTAGAAAACTTATCAACTCTGTACCGCGGTTAATCGTTTACTCTGTTCCCGAGTATAAAATAGAAAGAAGAGAAATGAAGAGAGGAAACAAGAGAAAAGAAGAGGAGAGACAAAAAAAAATGATTTTTAATTTTGTGTTCCCTAGTTGGAGAGAAAAGAAAGCGTATTATGTAAGAAAAAATGGCTTTAAAACCTCATTATCTTCAAATCATTTTAATTTGGGAAGAAGATTATGAGAGAAGTTTTGACATAATTTCCTTTTCTCTTATCTAAAAAAAATAAAAATAAAAACCTCAAAAATGTGACTTTTTTACAATTTCCTTTCCATTTCTCTTCTCTTCTCCCAAAATAAGAACTCGGGAACAGAGTGTAAGATGTTTATTTGTATCCCTAATTGACAATGAAGACGGGCAGATTATAACTTTCGATATATATATATAATGATAAATAATAAATTAAAGAATTAGTGATTGAATATACACACTATGTTTGTAAAAAATGTTAAAGAAAAAAATAATTGAGATATGCACATATATACGTTCCGACCACACAAATTGACCACGGTGGTAATTGGTAAATTAAACAAAAGGTTATGAAATCAGATCCATATGAACAAAATTGTGTACTAAAAAAAACACAGTAAGATGTACGTATTTCCTTAAAAAAAAACCATCCACGGACGTATAGACGAACATGCATGAGTGTTAACCTGGTGAACTTGTGGTAAAAGCCTGGTGACTAATATCACTAAAATGTGTGACATTTCAAGTTCAATTCATACAAGCTGCGAAAAAAAACTCTGAAGTCTGAAGTAGTCACGCCAACCTCTTAAAAAGAAAGGGCTTCACTCGAGTTGAATCTGTGTAACGATAAGTTCAAATCTCATGAATTAGTCGGTCAAAATATCGAAAATCATGATTACCAAAAAAAAAGAAAAAAAAAAAACATGCATGAGTGTTATTTTATGTATAATACAAATTATAATAGTAAGAGTAGTGCTATTTAGATCTAAAACACATATCTAAACATATGTCTATTGTATAAATCACTTGTACAATTATATCATTTACTTTTTCTTTCCAATTGATTATTTTTTTCAAAGCAGCTAATCAATTCTTTAGATACATAAACAGGCATGATTATTAGTCACAACAATCACTTTTCTAATAGACGAGTAGTACTTGCTTCTTAATGCGACTCATAACCATTTAATCTTTAGATAAAAAGATATGGCCTACAACATGTTATTACCTTTAGAGTGATAGAAATTTAAAATAAATAAGTTAAATCACTCTCCATAAAATCTAATGTATGTTTAAACAGTTTAAAGCAATAATACATAAAGTAGTTTAAACAAGATACACACCGAGATTTTTCAACTTTCAAATTCCTATTAAAAGTTAATCAAATAATTTATTATGATTGTTTGCAGAATAACAATCAAAGTTGAATGACAAAGTATAGTGATCTTCGTACAATCTTAAACACAAACCAATATAAGTGTTTAAGTAAGAACTAAGCTAACACGCTAAATGGATTAGTCGGCCAAAAGATCGGAATAATGGTTTAAAAAAAAACTTATACTATGTTCTCGAGTTTAATTTTGAAAAAAAAATGAAAGAAGAGAAAAGAAAACTATGAAGAACTTGTGTTCTCCAATTTTTCTAAGGTAGGAAAAGGAAGTAAATGAAGGTTTAAAGGGAAACTAAGCCTAAAACTTTCCTTAAAAAATGGGTGGAAATGAAAGAAAAACTCTAACATATCAAATGACAAAACTGTCATTACTTTTTAAACACTAAAACTTTTAAATGTGGGTATAATTGTTAATAAACCTAATCTTTTCATTTCTTCTCTTTATTTTTTAATTCAAGAACACAAAATATTAGCAATCTTTTCTTTCTTTTCTCCTTTTTAATTTTCAAGTCAAGAACACAAATTTTTTTCACTGTCCTCTTTCTTTTACTTTTCTTTTCTCCATTTTCACTTTCTTTTCTTTAATAAAAAACTCGAGAACATAACGTTAGTCTTTGTAGGAGTAAATGTTCTCGTAAATGTGTATCACATTAATTATATGAGGTGCATTTACTGGTTTACAACATTCTCTTTAAATAGGCAATCTCGAGGTGGATACTCATGGGGTAATAGTGATGTGTTAAACATCTAACTTAGAAAGATACACTGGAACCTTACTACATGAAATCCTTCTATTCTTGAAATATGTCAAATCCTACTTTAAGTGTCTTTCGCTTATCTTACCAAGAAATTTCATGCCTTTTCTTTCAGAGACTTAGAAAATTTTCTTAATTATATAAAATATATAAGTTTAGAATGTCTTGATATGATGAGGATATCAAAGGGACTTAGTGAGTTATTGTCATCACTCTCCAACTCCACCATCTTCTTTCTTTTAGGTTCAGGATTCACTTGTTGAGTTCCGCCTCAGGAAGCAGTGAGACTTTTTTAAGTCTTTGAAGAACTTTGAATATTACTAATTTATAAATGTTCTTGCATTCATGGATTTTCATTTATAGTTGGGATATTTTATGTTTAAATCCTAGTTGAAGATCATTGGATTATGAAATGATCTAACAATCTCCCCCATTTGGATATAGAAATATGCTAATTGTTTTTCAATGTAAGTGAGCATAACAATTTCTTATTACTAACTGAATTAAACTAAAGTAAACACTAAAATGACTATCATGAAACAAAATATCATTATTATTTATAGATTACATCAACACAAAGCGAAAAAAAATAACAAATAAGTTCCTTGTTTAGGTTTGTTCTTTAGTAATCCTTCCACGTATCACAGTTGAAAAAATGCTTAGTCGATAAGGCAGAGTATGTCCTTTTAGCAGACATCGTGGTTGATGAAAAGCTCGGCAATATTGAAGAGTCAATAGAAAAGGATTAAAATATACATGGGAGCCCGAAGAAGAGCTCATTAAATATTATCGAATGTTTCATTAGGAATAGTGATGCGGGCCCAAGCATTGAGGAACAGGCCACTGTGTATCTGGGGGCCTAAGATCACATGAGAAATGAGCCTCACTAAAATGGGCATAACTTAGGATATAGGGCTATGTTTCAGGCCCATGACTAATAAAATCGAAGCTTGGAATGAGGAGAGCATCATAGTAAATGACTTTGTCGGTTTATGAAACTTTTGGGCCCCAAAATGCTCTATTTTATAAGTTATTCGCATTTTCATATTTTTCCTAGTTATGTTAGGCTTTGTTTTTGAGCTAGTTTTCGGCCCGTATGTCTTTTAAGGCCATTTCAAATTTGCATGACTATTTAATAAGTGTATTGCTATTGTGGATGATCAGTTCGAAGAAATATGAAAAGTGTATTTTTGGCAGTTTCTAGGAATTATCCTAATAATCGGTATTCGCCTCAATCAGCGATTGTTGGAAGAATTGTTCCTGATGTTCGTGTGAATCAACGGGTACGATTTATGTTTGTCTCATTTTAGACTACATCAAATGGTTTGTGAAGACACATATCAAATAAGTGAGGAGAGTTATGATGCCCCGACTTTCACGGTATTAATTCTAATATATTTTAAAGCTACCAGTTAACTCACATTATGTATAGAAACCCAGTTAGTTAAGACGATCTTTATGAAATATATTTATTAGTGAATAAGGACTCTCCACGTAATAGCTTAATTAACAGGGAATAACTTTTCCTAACCTCAAAACTTCTGTTTCAATAGAAGTATAGTAAGTAACTTAATTCCTAGATAAGTGATGCGTGGGAATCGCAACAGGCTTTACCTCTCGAGGGATCTCGAGAAGCTTACAACCCCCACCAGGCAGTGTACCTGATCGTTGTAGTATAGTATAGTGACAAGTACCGGGGGATTGATCGTTCAGCTTAGGAATAGTGTCGCTAGGATTAGAAAGCCTAATTACTAGTTCTAAAGGTGAGGGATGATTATTTTTGTGTTTTTATATTTTTTTAGAAAGCAAGTAAAATCTCGGGTTTTGGAAGAGTGGGCGGAATTAGTTGCTATTCAACTAACCCAAAACTAATATATAATCAAAATAAAATACTGAAAATGAAATTAAACTAATTATTACAAAGGTTGTGAGCAGTAATTGGAGAAATTGTGTTTACTTAGACTTCACTACTCCCTAGATATCTTTTACACGTTAATTACTTGTTATAATTGTATGGATGACGGATCGTATTCCTTAATACCATTCATGGGGTGGCATACATAACTCCCCAATTCTATGAGCTCTTATCTCCTCCTACACCATGACCCAGCACAACTATAGGGATTGTAAACAGTGGCTCATGCATTAAATACAACCAATAAAGACCTAGTACGCCTCGGTTCATGTTTCTTAAGACGTTCAAGCATGTTACCATTTGGAGATCTGCCAGTTTTCTTAAGCCTAACATATAAAATCATTCATCCAAGACAAGAATAAACAAGTAATCAACACATAATCAACATCTAGGTTTCATTAGATCTAAGCAAACACAAAGGAGATCTAGCCTAGCATAATTGAATTGAGACAAGAACAAGATATAGACAACCAACACATAGACATATTGATTGAATTAGAAGAATACTTATCTCAATTACAATGCTAGGTATCAAGGGTTTGGAACCCTTGAAAAACCTGTAAAAGATGCACCAAATTCGTCTTTAGGGTTTCACCAAAACTTCTCTCTTTTTTAATGAAAAAACTAGAAAACTATATATAGGAAAACTGGGCTGACGGCGTCAAGACAACATTGTGACGCCGTCACCTCGCCGCCAAATACTTCCTCGGACGGCCTTGATCTACTTATGACGGCCTATGTAACGCCGTCACCAACCACGGTATTTTATTCTTGGCCTTTTGACGCCGTCATCAACTACGGTATTTTATTCTTGATGTCTGACGCCGTCAAGGCATTACTCTTGACGCCGTCACCTAGTGTTTCCAGCATGGAAAATTGATACTTTGCCGTTTTCTTCACTTTTATGCTCCAAAAATGTCCAAAATGGCTTCTTTTCCAGAATTCACTCTCCAAGTACCTAAAATCACAAAAAGAACGATTTAGGGCAATATTTGATCAAATAAAGTCGGATTCGGGCTTAAATGACCCCCTAAAAACGGATCATTTTTCGCCTCATCATATACCCTTACACTTGAGATTTGCTTGTCCTCAAGCAAATGCGCTTTTATTCTACTCAAAAGACAAGTTAGGGGTCATTTAACACTAATATAAAAGTAATTACAACAAATAATCGTTCCACTAAAGACCAATAGACAAGCACGGAGATCATACACAAGCACCTAACAAATAGTGTTTAGATACTCACATCTCTCGGGTGTAATAAAGTAATATAACATTATGGAAATGGAAGATATCTCTCACTACCTGTCATAGCAAAATAGATTACCATAGGCTTGGGAAATGATCAAACCTCCACCACATGGCGTAAGCACCTAGGATAAACTATCAAAGAAGTCTTTTAAAGGGTTGTAACGTTAGGTATAGGGATATGAATTACACGGTTTTGTTGGATAAAGGAAGTTTTACTGGTGGCGAGTTAACAATCTTGGTTAATTACATGTACAATATGGCGTTGCTAAGCCAAGACTAGACTCGACTTAAGCTAATAAATGAAAACTAACAAAAACATAAAATAAACATAGAATGAAACGGGATGGTAGTCCGTATTTTTTTTTTTTTTTTTTTTTTTTTTTTTTTTTTTGTGCATACACTCTTACCCTACCATCCAAAATAATACATCATAGGGGATGAGAATTCCCCTTACACTTGAATCTTTACATACTTTACATTAAACTAATCTAATGACTCGAATTAAGAAAATTAAAACACTTGGAGCACTTTTAAGATTAACGTACATATGGGGGTAATAATTGATGTTCTTCCCCATTACTCCATAAATAAGTACTTACCCATGAGTCCCAATCGTCCCAAAACAATATGTACAAGGATATGACTCGACTTAACAACCATGTAGTCAATTAGAAAATTATCTTAGGGTTTAACAAATAACAATAATGCACTAAAAATGAGCGCATACACGGAAGGCTAAGGCGATTTGGTTGTACATTTAAGTGGGGTGTAACAAATTCTTCCTTTAAGTAAAATGCTTAAAGTTAGAAACGAAAAGATAGGCTCGGAGGGGTGTACTAGGGGTTTCGTGTACTAAAAATGAGTACAACGCTAAGGGTGTGGGGAAAATTAGTTGACTTAACTAGCCAAGTAATATGACTTAAACGGTCAAGTAATTGTGATACGGGTTTAACACAAGGGTGATCCTAATGCCTTTTATCATGTAGTAAATCCTGCTACACGAATGTAGTCTCACTAGCGGTCTCGGGATGCATCACTAACGCAAGTTCTAGAATCTAAATGCTACCGGTACACTCATAAGCACTAATAGTAAATGCTTTTCCTATCAAATCTAAATGCGAACCTCACATTTTTTGGTGGAAAATTTTTCTGAATATACGGTTATGTGCTAGTCATACAATCTCCTATCCATGAGACGCTTGCTATGGCTAAAGTTTCACTCCTAAATGTTGTAAAAAAATTTAAATTTGGCGCTAAAATTACACTAACAAGTATTTCTCGTAGTTTTATTACACATCTACCATCAAACAAAACAAACTCAAGCGAAAGTGCATATGTAAGGTATCATCTTTTTACCCTCCCCTTACACTTAAGATGAACATTGTCCCCAATGTTCAAGTAAAGAATGTAAAAGTGAAAAAGTAAAGAGAATGAAATCAAATACTCCCTTTATTCGCTCGGTATGGATTTTAGGTTGGCCAGGTTAAATCTTCTTCCAAGAAAACGAACAATCAAAGCTTCCCTTCCAGAATATAAATCATCTCCTTGTCGAACATAACCTGTAAAACCTGACAAAATAGACAAGACAACCTCGCGTAAAATCGGCGGCATCCTATATAAGTTCCTAAATCCTAGAAAACAAAGTAAGATATAATGCTTGTGGAATGAAGTTTGCAGATTTCCTGGAGATTATAAAACTTAATAATTCACAAAAACCATAAGACTCCGTTAGAAAAACAAAACCGGTAAAATTTCCAGATTTTAACTCCTGACGCCGTCAAGAGTAAACCCCTGATGCCGTCAGAATGGACCTGCAGAAATTCTTATGTTAAGTTTCCGGAAAATTTCTGGAAAAACTTCGTCCTACTTCCTGGAAAATCCTGCAAAACTTCATTATGACTCAATACAAGCATTTGACTCTAACAAATACGAATATACATGTTCATTTAATATTGTGGAGAATCATGATTGGTTTGTTTCTTGAAAACATATTTGGGGTTTCCCCTTACACTTATCTTTTGCAAAAATACTTTTAGGTTGGAGTTAAGACTAGGCCAAACAACATAGTAAAGTATTTCCACATTTTAATTGAGAAACATGATCAACCAACAATAAAAATAAAACATGCATACGGAAGCAAATAACAATCAAACAAATAAAATCACACAAAACATGGGTTGCCTCCCAAGAAGCGCTTGTTTTTGTTCGAGTCACGAGCCTGACTCTACCCTTATTTAACATGAATAGGGGAAGTTTTCCCTACACTTGGGATTAAGTGTGGATGATAATAGCAATACATACCCTTAGGGTGGGAATGTGCCTCGTGAGGAAAGAGTAGTGAATGAATTATATGCTCAAAGGGGTGTGCTCCTATCATCATAACCTTACCTAATTCAATCGGGTTAATGGGTGGATTAAGATTTTCTCCTAGAAAGGGATCATTTTCAATCAACTTCAAGAGATTACTAGTTGGGGATCCATCTTGACCTAATAAACCCGGTTTAAACCCATAATGTTTCTTGTGATCAATCATAAATGGGTGATGTAAGCATGTAAGATTATTTCCACTCCTATATTGGCTTCCTCTCTACAAGGCTTAGAGTCCACTACCTTTATCCTAAGACTACCCGGACTATATGGTTTGATGGGTGGATCGGGACCTAATTCAATTCCTAAATTTTCATCCAAGGATGGAAGATTAGGTAACGGTTTTGGTTGAGGCTCCGGTTCATCAAAACTAGGAACTTCCCTATAACTAAGAGTAAGGTTATCATTATAAGTATTCAAACCTATATCCTCTAGTTGTGTTTGGTTCAAGGGTTCTACCTCAATTGGGATTCCTAAAGTCTCTTCTACTTCTTCCGGGTAAGTCACGGGCGGTGTGGGTTCTTCAAGTGATGATGGGAGTTGTGGGGTACTTTGCAGGTTTGTGTTATTTACCTCATCCTTCCTTATCTCAATATCATCTATATCCTCATCATGTGTTCCTTGAGATTCCAAGTCATTGATCATAAAACCTAGGTCTTTTTGCTCAATATGATCATGCTCGGCTAAATCCTCCATAATTGTTTCTTCAAGTTGTGATGTATACAAACCCATCAATTCATTGAACTCATGGTTTACGGTTAGGAGGCTTTCCTCAAAAGTTTTCCAGAGGGTCTTACTAAAAGGAATTGATCCTAACAATGATTGTTTAATATAGGCCACACATGCGCATAACTCATCAAACCTATCAAACTTTACACCCATCTCTTCTTGTATATATCTAAGATCACTTAAAAATTCATTGGAACAACATGAAGCAAATCTATCCGAGTAAACTAATTGTTCCTCTATAGTTAATGATCTAAATAGAATTTCATCCGCCATGGAGACAAATGAAAATGGTTTTACAAACAAAGGGCACAAAGAAAAAGATAGACTAAAGAAAACCTAAAAATAAAAATAAAATCTTACTAGAAAGGAATCTAGCAAGTAGACCTAATAAAAAGAAATCCTAACCTAGACAATAACTATTCCCCGGGCTGCGGCGCCAAAAACTTGATGCGTGGGAATCGCAACAGGCTTTACCTCTCGAGGGATCTCGAGAAGCTTACAACCCCCACCAGGCAGTGTACCTGATTGTTGTAGTATAGTATAGTGACAAGTAACGGGGGATTGATCGTTCAGCTTAGGAATAGTTTCGCTAGGATTAGAAAGCCTAATTACTAGTTCTAAAGGTGAGGGATGATTATTTTTGTGTTTTTATATTTTTTTAGAAAGCAAGTAAAATCTCGGGTTTTGGAAGAGTGGGCGGAATTAGTTGCTATTCAACTAACCCAAAACTAATATATAATCAAAATAAAATACTGAAAATGAAATTAAACTAATTATTACAAAGGTTGTGAGCAGTAATTGGAGAAATTGTGTTTACTCAGACTTCACTACTCCCTAGATATCTTTTACACGTTAATTACTTGTTATAATTGTATGGATGACGGATCGTATTCCTTAATACCATTCATGGGGTGGCATACATAACTCCCCAATTCTATGAGCTCTTATCTCCTCCTACACCATGACCCAACACAACTATAGGGATTGTAAACAGTGGCTCATGCATTAAATACAACCAATAAAGACCTAGTATGCCTCGGTTCATGTTTCTTAAGACGTTCAAGCATGTTACCATTTGGAGATCTGCCAGTTTTCTTAAGCCTAACATATAAAATCATTCATCCAAGACAAGAATAAACAAGTAATCAACACATAATCAACATCTAGGTTTCATTAGATCTAAGCAAACACAAAGGAGATCTAGCCTAGCATAATTGAATTGAGACAAGAACAAGATATAGACAACCAACACATAGACATATTGATTGAATTAGAAGAATACTTATCTCAATTACAATGCAAGGTATCAAGGGTTTGGAACCCTTGAAAAACCTGTAAAAGATGCACCAAATTCGTCTTTAGGGTTTCACCAAAACTTCTCTCTTTTTTAATGAAAAAACTAGAAAACTATATATAGGAAAACTGGGCTGACGGCGTCAAGACAACATTGTGACGCCGTCACCTCGCCGCTAAATACTTCTTCGGACGGCCTTGATCTACTTATGACGGCCTATGTGACGCCGTCACCAACCACATTATTTTATTCTTGGCCTTTTGACGCCGTCAGGATGACTTTTGACGCCATCATCAACTACGGTATTTTATTCTTGATGTCTGACGCCGTCAAGGCATTACTCTTGACGCCGTCACCTAGTGTTTCCAGCATGGAAAATTGATACTTTGCCGTTTTCTTCACTTTTATGCTCCAAAAATGTCCAAAATGGCTTCTTTTCCAGAATTCACTCTCCAAGTACCTAAAATCACAAAAGGAACGATTTAGGGCAATATTTGATCAAATAAAGTCGGATTCGGGCTTAAATGACCCCCTAAAAATGGATCATTTTTCGCCTCATCAATAAGCTTCATAATCCTTATTTCATCACCACTCCCCATGTCACATTCACAAAAACACATACAAATTAGGGCTTTGATTATTATCAAGTTTCAAACAAGAATGAGCGTAGGAATTGTCATACCAAGTGTTAGGGACATATGTTCTGTTGGTGGTTATTGGCCCAGAACGGGGTGAATATAATCAATGACCTAACTACGTACCAATGAATGGTTACCGTATATCACTTGAAATCATGTTATCACTTTCCAAAGTAAACTATTCGACTCTAATGCCTGGGTATCACGAATATCTATTTGGGATAAGACCAAATGTTTGTTATTGAATTAGGCACAAATCAATAACCCTTTGCGTTTAAGTGTTATGTGTTTTTTGTGTATATTCATGCATGATTTGATCTTCCTATTTATAGGCAAGATTACTCAACCTTAGTCAATGGAATTAAGAGTGATTAACGGCCCATTAATCCCAGTTAATTTGCCTCCATAATAATAGGTATTAGTGGTTACACGACCAATTAAATGTGGTCTTTAATACAGTTATAACTGCCACTTGAATAGGTCAAAGCAGTTACAAACCAAGTTTGAATTCAGTCCAGTGAGTTCGTTATACTCACTGATGAGCTAGTCCCTGAGGACATGAATTGTCTAAAGAGACAATTGATGAGATTCTTCAGCCTGAGTTGAACGCATCATCCAGATGAATACCATTCAGTCCAGAGTATAACTCACTGAAGAGTGAACTCACTGAATTTCATAAGACACTGAATAACACTTAACCACTATCTGAGTCAGGGTGTTCAGGGACCTGATGGGTGTACACTCCGTACCTCCTGACCCATTGCCAGGTTTGTACTGAACCCTCAAGTGCAGTAAATTTTCCAACAATCCTTCCCAAATTTAGTTCACTTGCTTTGCATGAAAAACAAACATTAAACAAAACATATGCATAAAAAAAATATCCTGAGGATTGAATTTCCATCTTAGTACATTACACGTTCAAATATTCGAGAATCAGGGTGTTCCAAATAATTGAACCCTTCAACCCATTTGAATACCTGAAGATAAAATACACATACATTTTCAAACACTTAAATGCTCCTGACACTATACAAGCCATGTGTCCATATCCAATTCATAAATGTTGTAAGAGCCAAAAGTCTAAAGCTCCCTGAAACGGCAAAACTTCAACATTTACATAGGTGGTTCCTCTTTATTCATGCTCATGCTTAGCACTTTTTCAAAGAAAATTAACCATTAAGAAGTTATGACTTCATCCTCCTTTCCAACAGGTTCCAAGCACAAACCTTGGGATGTTTATAAAACATGTGCTCCAGTACACTGAATGTGCAGCTTTCCACATTGAACTCAGCTTCTAAATTTCCTCAGGAGGGAGTTGGGTGTCTTAGCATTCTGTGAATATGTTGGACTTTAAACCCATCCCTTTAGCAGATTTTATAACCAAGTCTCTAGCCAACCCCTTCGTCAAGTGATCAGCTAAGTTTTGTTGAGATCTAACAAACTCTATAGATACCACCCCATTCATGATAAGCTCACGAATCATGTTATGTCTGACACCTAAGTGTCTAGACTTCCCATTGTACATCTGGCTATAAGCCTTTGCCAATGTAGCAGCACTATCACAACGGATAGAAATAGGTGCTACGGGTTTAGGCCACAATGGAATCTCAAGAAGCAAGTTTTTCAACCATTCAGCTTCTTTACCAGCAGCTGCTAAAGCCACAAATTCAGATTCCATTGTTGAACTTGTTATGCAATTTTGCTTCTTGGAAGCCCAAGAAATTGCACCTCCACCAAGTAGGAATACCCAGCCACTGGTAGACAAATTGTTTTCAGTGTTACTGATCCAACTTGCATCAATGTATCCTTCCAACACTGAAGGATAACCAGTATATGAGAGACTATAATCCATAGATCTCTTCAAATACTTCAGTACCATCTGAATTGCTTGACAGTGCTGAGCACTAGGATTACAAGTATATCTGCTCATTTTACCCACTGCAAAAGCAATATCAGGCATTGTACAAGTCATGACATACATCAGGCAACCAATCACACTAGAATACTCAAGTTGAGATACAACTTTTCCAGTATTAGGTATAAGCTTCTCAGTGGTATCCATGGGAGTACTTACTGGAGTACAATCAAAGTAATTAAATTTCTTCAGTACCTTCTCAATATAATGAGACTGAGAAATTAAGATACTATTACTTTCATGTTTGATCCTTATACCAAGGATAACATCAGCCTCCCCCATGTCCTTCATGGAGAACCTTGATGACAAAAATTCCTTTGTCAGGTCAACCTGATTTGGGTCAGTGCCAAAGATCAGCATATCATCAACATATAGACAAATGATGACTCCTTTACCAGATTCATTAAATTTGCTATATACACATTTGTCAGCCTGGTTAAGAACATAACCATTGGATAAAACTACTTCATCAAATTTTTGATGTCATTGCTTAGGTGCCTGTTTGAGTCCATATAAAGACTTAATTAGTTTACACACCTTGTTTTCATTGCAAGGCAAGATGAAGCCCTGAGGTTGGTTCATATAAACCTCCTCATCCAATTCACCATTCAAGAAAGTTGTCTTCACATCCATCTGATGAATAATCAGATTGTGAACTGATGCCGAAGCAATCAACAATCTTATGGTACTGATACGTGACACAAGGGCATAAGTATCAAAGTAGTCTATCCCTGACTTTTGTCTAAAGCCCTAAGTGACTAGTTGATGAGATCAAATAAGTATATTTTATTAGCATCATTTATCCTATTTAATTGACTTGTTTTATATTATTTTGTATGAGAATTGGTGCTTTAATGTTTACTTTAGTGATTCTCAGGTAAAAACAAGCAATAGGTGAAAGTCAATGATGTTGGACGAATTATAGAGCTAAATGATCAAGATTTGAAAAGTCTACTGAAATTCAAGAGATGCGTCGTATCTCTTTCAACAGATACGCCGCAATATCATACTTAGATGAATTCGAAGACTATTGCCTGACTTTGAAGAATGCGCCGCATCCAATTACAACATGCGCCGCATATAAAACTTTGGTCAACGAAGAATAATTAACTTGATCTACTCCAAAATACGCCGCATCTCATTTACAACATGCGGCGTATCAGCTAAAGGCTTCACCAGATTCTATCCAATACGTTAAAGAACATGCGCTGCATATTGATACGGTTTGTTCATCAATCTTAAAGACTTGGTTTAAAAAGCTAATTTCTATGGAAGAGGATCCTCTGAAGTTGAAGATAACTTGATTGATCAAGTTAGACAAGTATCAATTATTGGATTTGATACTTGTCTAACTTGATCAATCAAGTTATCCTCAACTTGGGAGGATACTCTTTCATAGAAGTTAGCTTTTTAAACCAAGTCTTTAAGATTGATGAACAAACAGTAATATAGTGCCATCACGGAGTAACTTTTTGGGCTGAAGTTTCGATAGTGAAGATTAGGTGCTTTCTACTTTTATGTCATTGAAATAGTTAAACTTTCATTTTAATGTGGTGGAAAGTCTTATTGTTATTCATTAAATTAAACTCTTTAAATTTTCTCTCATGATCTTTCTACTTTTATGTCATTGAAATAGTTAAACTTTCATTTTAATGAGGTGGAAAGTCTTATCGTAATTCATTAAATTAAACTCTTTAGATTTTCTATCATGATGGTTTCAACATCCAACACTATGAGTGGTCCATCTTCATATAAGGTTAAAGTTTGATGATCTATTCGTTGATTCTTCACTAGGCTTGACCGCTCCGTCATGAATTTCATTTGGCTCATCATGATATGTATTTTTTTTTTCTTTTATGCTGACATTATGCCTCGTATCAATGTAATTCTTGTATTATCTTCTACAACTATTGTAGTGGATTAACACTTCTGATCTTATTGTATTGTTTCTTGGCCATAAAAAGCAAAAAAAATAAATTGCACACTAATGATCGTATTTAAAGACTTTAACAACTGTTATCCGAATATAGTGTCATCCTCTTTTATTGGCATAACAATTTTTATTTTTAGAAATGCAACTCTTTGTACTCCTATCCAAGGTTATAAATAGGGATTGATTCGCACATCATTTTTTTTATAAACACACCATTTTGTATAATACTGATGCACAGAAAGAAAAAAAAATTGTATTTGGCGGAATCATCTCAAGTCCGTGTACCTTTTAATGCACAGAAAGTACACAATACAACAATGTAATGCACAAAGTATGGTGCAAGAATAAAAAATTTTGGTGTGCGAATCACCTCCCTTATAAATAGCTTGAGGCGTGGCGGCATGACCAAGCCTTACGCCTTTGCGGCTAAGGCGAAGCTTTTGCTTTTATAAGGTGTGACATAAAGCGACACAAAATATGAAAATATTTATATATTTATATCATATTTCATATATATCAAGTTTACAAAAAGACAAGACATAAGGCGGCGTGGCGGCATGATCAAGCCTCGCATCTTTGCGAGACCTTTGCGAGCCTTTTAGAACCATGCTCCTATCTCATACATAATGCCTCACAATATCACCTAACGATGAGTCTGCTAACTTATTTGGTGGTGGCCATGAGTTTGAAGATGCTGATGATGACTATGACTACGATGACTATGCGAACAAGGTTTATGATCTTTCAGGGAATTTGGATGCCTTTAATGCCATTTATGGCACTAGGCTTCAAGGTCGTAGGAAGTAATTTATTTCGTTATGTCTTATGTTGTCATGTGAGTAATGATGTGTTTTTCTTGTTTAAACGTTTTGGTTTATATATTTACCAGGGTGCAGGATTACTCCCATTTACCCAAAAATATCACCTAACGAGACTTGAATCCAAATATCTAAATTAATGAATCACCCACATGCCAGACCAAATGCCTAAGTTTGACATAATAAAAGTATCAATTCTATCTACAATTCAAGTTTTATTACTCACATACAAACGTCATCTATAACAATGTATTTATTCTAAGATACATGTACAGATTCATAATGTTGAAGACTTGACGTCACAAATGAAAAGTCATCCTAAAAACTTTTTTTTTCTTTTTAATTTATATTTTTTGTATTTTATTTATTTGTTTATTTTTAGAACGGCACGACACTTAAAATTCGACCCCCGAGTTAAACCATCCAAACGGCAAACCTCGAGACCCGAACCACTAGGAGAGACCCGCGAAGGGAAACCCTTAGAACTCACGGCTTCACACTAACAGAAAAATCCAAATTTTCTTTGTCACTTGCGAGACTTGAACCTGGGTAAAACCCCTCCCCAAGCTCTAGAAGGAATTCAGGTGGCCAACTGAGCTAAGTTAGTTGGTTATTCGTTTAGGTTTTATTCTTGTCATAACACAATATGCAAGAAATGATTAATTAGTAATTGCCTGTAAATATTGATCGATCTATCTATGAACTAAAATTGGAAAACGAATGCAATGAATCTAACTGAGAAGAGAATACAAAAATGATAAATGAGTCTAAATAAAGATGCCTAAAAGGTGTATCTCTAAACGGGTAGTGGTTCAGGTGATGTTGTAGATCGTTCGACCATGGAAACAGAGTTCCCTTCGGCTGCATCCAGTTTGAGCAACATGGGTAACTCTATTGGTGGTAATGGCGGTGATGAACAAACAGCCCCTTTACCATGTGATGTGCGTGAACATGTTCCTGAACAAGTGAAGCCGATTTCACTTGATGCGTATGCTAATGTTACCATGGATGCCTCGAAGGGTGTATCTCTAAACGAGGGTGAAATAGAGCCTGCCCAATATCAATCTTTCCAAGATTTCCTTGATGCTAAGGAAAATCATGCTAAGGCTCTTCCTACTTCGTTACCTCAGGGTGCTGCTTTAAAAAACACTCCAAGTACTCTAAAACAGCCTACTACTACGAGTACTACCAATGGGAAGACGGTTTCTTTTGTGGGTGCTATAGTTACTTCTGATGAACCTAAGAAACACACATCAAACTTTCGTACGTTGGAGTGTAGTAAGAAAACTAATGGTGTGGATCTTTCTGTCCCAATGAAAGTGGTTGAAGAGGTGAACACTGGGTTTGAGAATACTTTGTATGGGTATTTCATTGGTCAACACCTTGTGTTCCCTGTTGTTGATTATTTTGTACGTAATGCGTGAGCTAAGTATGGTATCCAAAAGGTAATGATGAATGCAAAGGGTTTCTTTTTCTTTAAGTTCTATTCAAAGAAAGGTGTTGATGATGTTCTTGAAAACGGTCCTTGGTTAATTAGAAATGTACCTATTATTCTTAAACCATGGACATTGAACACCAATTTACTTAAAGAGGATTTGACTAACATTCCAGTGTGGGTTAAATTCCATGATGTTCCTCTTGCTATGTTTTCTGATGATGGTCTTAGTCTTCTTGCCACATTGATTGGTACACCCAAACAATTAGATGCTTATACCAGCCAAATGTGCAAGGAATCATGGGGCCGTAGTAGTTTTGCTAGATGCATGATTGAAGTGAAGTCGGATGAGGTGCTTAGGGATAGCCTCATTGTTGAAATACCTTTACTTGATGGGTCGGGTGTGACTATTGAGAAGATACGGGTTGAATATGAGTGGAAACCACCTCGTTGTGATAAGTGTAAGATATTTGGTCATACTTTGACTGAATGTCCTAAAGTTGTTATACCTCCTGTTCAGCCTACTAAGCCTGTTAATAATGGTTTCAAGACTGTCAATAACAAGAAGAAAGGAAAGCAAGGTGGTCCTACAATTCCAGGCCAAGGAGGGTTTACTAAACCTGTTGTGGGTAGCACTTTCAGTATCAACCCAAAAAGACTCCTCCTGAACCTAAGAAAGTGGATGACACTAAGAAGAATAATTCTGATGTGGCTAGTTCTAGTGGAACGAAGATTTCTACATCTAACCAATTTGATGCTCTTAATATGGATGATACGGATGCTTTTGGTATTCCTACTATTGACACCAACAAGGATGTGGATTCTGGTCGTACAATGGAAGTTAATATGGATGAGTCGTTAAATGGTAATGGATCACAAGAACCGCTTGTGAGTGATTTAATGGGAACAATGGAAGGTGGTTCTACTCCTATAGTTGTGAAAATTGGGAAGCTTGAAAAGCTACTTATTAATGGTAAAGCTACGCTTGTGGATGATGATGGCCATCCTATTCCGTCTACCTCTTCCACTAAGAGGGCTAACCCATTTTCAAAGGTGGGTGAGGTTGTGGTTTCTGATAGTGATGATGATGAGGTTGTTAATACGTTCGACGAATCAGCAAATCTTTTTGGTGGTGGTCATGAGCGTGAAGATGAGTTTGACGACTATGATGATTATTCGAAGCAAATTTATGATCTTCTAGGGAATTTGGATGCTGTTAATGCCATTTATAGCTTTAATCTCCAAGGTCGTAGGAAGTAGTCTATATGTTTGTCAGAGTCTTTTATTATCATGTGGTTAGTGGTTTGTTTTCTTGTTTAGAAAATAGAAAGTATCTTATTATGTAAGCTTTTCGCCTATGTAACGGGCTGAGATATGGTATTCACCCATATCCGTTGTACTTAAATGCTTTTTTGAGTAATATATTTACCGAGTCATTGACCTTTTACCAAAAAAAAAAAGAGGCCTAAAAGGTGACTTAATCATAAATCACTTATACAGTCGCATAATTATACAAGTTATTTATGTATTAGGTTACTTTTTAGATCATTTTAGTTAGTTCCCTATATCAAATCTCTTAGATATATGATAAGAGCTTAAGAAGACAAATCAAAAGGAAATATTGACAAACACATAAAACAAAAGCAGAAAGAAAGTATGCATAGCAAAAGAAAATAATGACAAACAAATAAAACAAGATAAGAAAGAACGTATGTATGACACACTAGAGTGAGTGTCTCGTTATTTGTTAACTTTTGCTTTTCAAAAGAGTTTAAAATCGGTAAGAAATCCTGAATTCGTAGTGTTTCTTGAATGTCGACTGACTTTTCTCAAAAGACATGTTCCCACGCAATATGTTCCTGTAATATTTTTATCTTTTAAGTACATGAACACCCTCTAATCATTTTTTATTTCTTTCTCTTAATTTCTGTTTTTTCCATTAAAATTTAACGACATCTTTACTCTCATTCGCTAATTTTTTTTCTTCATTTTTATCATTACATAACACATACTCCTTACAATATTTCTTTATATCTCTTCAAACTCTTTGCAAAAAATCATATTGAGTGAAACTATTTTTGTGTTCGTCACATGAAGGGGGACGGTGTTTTTGTGCTTGCCGAGAAGCAAACCTGGCCACTTTATCATTGCTTTGCCGAAGATGCACGCTCATCCTTTAGAAGCGTCTATTGATTGATACGTATATATGATACTTCATGCTAGGTCACTCTAATATAAGCTGCATGCGTACCTTTCTTGATAAATATTAAAAACGCGTTTAGAAAAGCCTGGCATTATGGCGGGGTATTTGAGGATGAACATTTTACACCATATTAGAACTCTTATTTAGTACTCATTTCATTTTCTTGAATTATTTGTACCTGTTAAAATGTGCATATATAATTCGATTAGGTTAATTGAATTTTTGGGAAAAGCATGGGTTATCAGTAAAGCCGTAGGCAAAAGGCAAGGGAAGAGAAGGAAAACCACCCCCTCATCCTTTTGTTGCAATTTTTTGGTTTTGGTTTCCTTAATAATAATACATGAGGAGAAGCTGAATAAAGGTGATGACAAGGACTTAAAAATATATGGGGCCAATATATCCTTCAAGATTTCTTCCTTGATTAAAAAATGACAAGCTAGGACTTGTCGATCTAAGCAACATGACTGTGTAATTTGGTAATTTGATAGTTTGAAACTGTATCGTTATAGCATGGTATCGTTATAGCATAGGAATTAAGATCCTCTCATGGTTTATGTGAACATGAGAGGTCATGTTAAGAATGTTTTGAGAGTATAAAACAATGAGTCTTTAATTTTTGCAAAGAAATGGACCTTCATTTCATGAATCTTATTTTAGTTGGCTACTATCATGTTCATTTAAACATAAGTATAAGGTCAATAAAATATTTTCGATCATTAAAAGCTAAAAGCATCCATGCATGATCTTTTTCCAGTATTTTGGTACTGTTAATTTTAGGTTACCTTTTTTTTTTTTTTTTTTTTTACCCCTGATTCTCATTGTATATATAAAACGTGCATTAAACTTTATACCTTAATTACGGGACTGTACGGAATGAAATCTTAACCTATCTAACTTTGAGTTGTTTAGTACTTTCGTAATAGTTCAAGGGAAAATGGAGGGTTTTTTTTGCAGAACATTGTGTTTACAATAAAATATTATTTTTTGTTCTTCTGTTTCTTCTGTTTTCTATAAAAGGAAAAAGCTAGAAAACCCTAAGGTGAATATATTCCTCCTCATGCAACGGCTGCGACATTAACCTCCACTCTTCACCTTGACCGTTCTTCTGATCTTCTCCCACTATATATAATGTACATGATTCATACTTTAAGTTTAATCATAATACACAAGATCCCCATTCATTATTGCATTTCTGTATATTATGCAACTCAGCTAATATACAAATTAAACTAATTAGCTTGTTATATATCATATCGTCAGTTTGGCGGTTCCGGCAGTGATAAGAAATAAAACCGTATTTTATGTAAGCCTTAAGCCCTTAAACTTCTGGAATGTGGAATACTGAAAAATGAACGCACGATACATCAAACTATTATCGATGATGGCTAAAAATTAAATGGCACTAAAGTCTGAACAATTTTTTATACGTTTTATACGTTCTGGCTTTTTATGACTATGGGATCAAGATGTTCTAATGTGTTATACTATTATGTTATTGAAGTGGTAATTCCTATGATGGATCATAGATGAGAAGGTGTATCTTATGACAAGCCTCTGAATAAAAGCTAAAAAGGGTTAACTCGGAATAAAGATATAATATCAATGAATTTACATATCCAATCCATGTTGCTACATATACGAATTATCTCTTGGTTGATCAACATTTTGGAGAATATGTTGATGGTTATGAAACATATTTTTAATGGAAAATTTTATTAAAAGCTGGTAAGAAGCTAGAAAAAAGATACATGATATTTTGTACAAGCTAATTTTGGATTATGAATCCAATCAATCCAATTAGGACGTGATTAATTTCTCTTATGAAAAATTTACATGTGTGATAAGATTCTAGTTTCATCACCGAAGATGTATTTCCGTAAAAGTTTAGGATCAAAGCAAGCTTCCTATTCTGACATATACGATCCATGCTGTAGCTTGAACAAAACCACATCAAGACTGGTGGTCCTTGGGTTTGGATCATATCTACCTAATCAGCCGATGGCGTGCTGAGGTACACATCGTGTGTTTAAAAACATGGCTTTAAGTCTGGTGGTCCTTGGGTTTGGAGCATGTCATATTGATTTTTACCAGAAATCATTGTATTACTAATAATAGACTATCTAATTTTATGACTAATCTAACTTGCCAGCATCTTGTCGGTTACAGTACATGGACCTATTTTTTCACAAGCTAATAGATTATTGTCACACATTTGTGAGCATACAACATTTATTTTAGATGACATAAGTTTCAATGTACCTTTTTTGTTAAATTAGTTTTGTAACACTATAGTCAAACAAAAACCTCGGCAAACTGGTTTGTACGATAGAGTTTTTACATATTCAAATTTACCTTTTTCAACTTAATAAGATAAATATCTCTAATACTGTATATATAGAGTAAAGATCATTTGAGGACCAAACTTTTTTTTACATACCAAGGGACTAATCTCCACTCTCCATCTTTATTTGATCTAATGGATGAGATTAATCCCAACAATTTAAAAAACCCACTTTCATCTTTTTTTTTCAAATATTAATATCTTTCAAACCGTTAATCATTAAGCGAAAAAAAATATACCGTTATAACGAGCATTTAATTATCTTTTTATAAATAGGCTAATTGATATATTTTCGACAAATTTTTTTTTTGTCTTTTTCACGTTTTTTTTCGTGGCCGAAAAAATCATATATGATATTACATATAATATCATATATGATATTACATATCATATATGATATTATATGTAAAATCATATATGATATTGCATATCATATATGATATGCAATATCATATACGATTTTACATATAATATCATATATGATATGTAATATCATATACAATATTATATGTAATATCATATATGATATTACATATCAATTATGATATGTAATATCATATATGATTTTTTTTCCGGCCACGAAAAAAAAACGTGAAAAAAACGATTTTTTTTCGAAAGTATATCAAAATGCCCGTCTATAAAAAAATAATTAAATGCCCGTCGCGATGGTGTAATTATTTTCGCTTAACGATTAACGGTTTAAGAGATATTTAAATTATAAAAAATGGGAGAAATAATAAAAGGCTTTTAATCTCAACCATTGATTTCCTTTTTAGATGGATGGTGGGGATGAGTCCCTTGGTATGTGAGGAATGTTTGGTTTGTAGAATAACTCGACTCGTATATATAAAGAAATCAAACACTTTCTACCGATACACCCTATGACTTTCAATAATATATTTTACACAATAAGACTATATTTGGCAAAAGTAGCTGTGAGCAGTAGCAGTGAGTTGTGAGTTGTAGCCAAAGCTCACTGCTCATCGCTCACAGCTTCTTAAAGAAGCATCGAAAAATTAGCTTTCCTAAAAAATAGCAAAACTCGCTGCTCTTTTGCCAAACGAACACTAAAAATCAAAAAGCTTATTGGTCACCGCTTATCGCCCCCAAAAAGCTCTAAAAAGCTATTCGCCAAACATAGCCTAACACACCTATACTTTCCTTTCACGACCCCCGACCCCCGTTAGAAAAAAGTTGAGATTATGTATCTTGAGGCCGCCCAACAATCAAACTTTTGACTTTTAAGCAATTCATTTATTTACACTATCTCATGGGCTTTTTTTTTTTTTTTTTTTTTTTTTTAATTTATTTTTATTAAGGGTTTCCCTGGAAAATGTATATATTACTCCAAAAAATGTTTAAATGCATAGGATGTTGGTAAAATCTAACATCTCAGCCTGTTACATAAACAAAAACATATGCACCATTTGTGCTTCAAATTAATCATATCTTAAGAATGGCAAACCAAGCTTATGAACTACTATAAGGAAAAAAACTTCTAACTAGATTACATTGACTAACAACGATACCCAAAATTAAACTAAACTGCCCTTAGAGAGTGATATCGAACGCCTCACAAAGTGCAATTTGTTCTTTCATTAAGTACGATACCACATCTTCATATTCGTCATACAAGTCATATCCGTCGATCACCTAAATATGTGTTTGTCTTCATTAATATCTATCTTGTTCAAATTCTTGCCAAAAATTTATACAATTAGAAAAATAAAGCCTAACTTTAAAATATCAATACAATTAGATTAAAATTCTAAACGTAAAAATATCAATACAATTTGACTAATAAAGTTGCACTGAAATTACGACTAAAACCTATATTTTACATTTTAATAGTTATTTGTGCTATTTTAATTTGTTATATTTATTTATATTCTCGTTATTTAAATATTTTCGAGAAAAAAATTATCCCAAATTGATAATAAACAAAAACAATTACTTAAATGGGTGATTAATAAGTTAATTTTGATATATAAGTAATCTAAAACTAAAAACGTGTAACCGTTGGGTGTGTAACAGTTGGGTGATCTCTCAATACATTATTCTTTAAAAGTTTAACCCAATAATATTATTAATCCATTTCATACATGACATACTTGACGAGAACTTCACAACGATAATTAATTTAAACTTTCAACGCTTCTGCAAATTGGATAGGATCTTGTTTTGTAATTTGGTTCAGTATAATTGATCTTTTTTTATTTTTTTCTACTTAATGAAATTGATGCATAAAGAAAGAATATAGGTTCGGTGAAATTCATTTAAAGGTGAGACATGTCTAAAAGCATATACAATGGGTAAACCAACAAAAAGCTTTTCACTATTATAGAAAGCTATTTAAAAGAGTTTTTTGCATTGCATAAAAGACTTTTTGAATAGCTTTTTAACAAAGACTTTGTAAACTAAAAGTCTTTGCAAAAAACTCTAGTTATTATATAAGTTAAGCATTAAATGCATTAAATGTAAAAAATCTTTAAGACTTTTCTCATTGTAGATGCTCTAAGGCTGTGTTTGATTTTTTTTTTTTTTTTTTTTTTTTTTTTTTTTTTTTTTTTGCCTCTTAACAGGCTCTGAATGGCCAAAATGTCTGAATCGGTCAGACATTTGGTCGTTCAGACTGTTTGTTTTTTTTTTCTTCGTTCAGACGCGTTCAGATGCAGTAAGATTTTAATGGTTTATACTTGAGAGGGGTGTCTGAATGCGTCTTGTTGCCTCTTGCTGACACAAATAAAAAAAAAAATAGTACGAGCAAGCAAATGTGCGGTTCAAACATGAGTTTTTTTTTCCCGTTTAGATGCAGTCAGATTTAGACATTTACGCATCAGATTCAGATTCAGATTCAGACCCTCTTAACAAACAAACACCTCCTAAGTAAAAAGGAGATTAGTTGTTGGTAGATAATTATTAAAAAATGCAGCAAAAAGGTAATAAAAGCTGTGCGTACTTTTGCATGTAATTTGGATGCATGCTTTTCACGAGAATAATATCTTCTTAATTGAAGTGCATAAAAGATTTAAGACCGTGAATTCGAGAGATCACGTTTCTATTTTTGTTTTCATTTTAGATATACACACTTATCAATTTATTTATTATTATTATTATTATTATTATTATTATTATTATTTTAACCGGAAATCCTACAATATTTTAAAACAAATCAATTTCACATGTCTTAAACATAATTTAAATTAACATCTATTTAATTGAAAAGTTTCTCACACAACTAAAGGTATTATAAAAAGAGTAGTGATTAGTAGACCTAATTTTAGGCCTAATATTATGACTAAAATTGCATGTTAATAATTCATTGGTTGTAACGATAGGGCTCATCGTTTCATAATCCAATAAGATAACTCCACATATGATAAGCACACAGTTTGGCACAAGTTTTAGGTCTCTTAATCATTTTTCTTATAAAAGAGTCGTGATTGAGAGACCTAATTTTAGGCCTAATATTATGCCTAAAATTGCATGTCAATGATTCATTGGTTGTAACGATAGAGTCCACCGCTTCACAATACAATAAGATAACTCCACGTACGTTAAGCACACAATTAATTAAGTTTCTCAATATTTTTTTTATAAAAAAATGCTTATACAAAAAGAAAGTCTTCCTAACCTAATAAATGTTTAATTTATTGGAATTTATGTCGGGGCATTAGCTTTGCTTACCAATCCCTATTTAAGTTCCGGTAGACACGTAGATCAACATAGTACAATTTATTTTAAGTTGAGTTTTTTTTTAATAACCATAGTAATTTATAAAAATTAATTAAGTATGTACTCTTTGAAATATTTAACATAATATTTAATTATTTCCTTTTCGTTACGTATATGTAGCTTCTATTGTGATAACGTTTTTAAATATTCATAATGTTAATAAAAAATATCACCATTCTAGTGAGTTTGGAAAAGCGAATAAGATATTAAATGAAGCAACAAAACAATACGCAAACATCTTTACAATCACGAACTTGGGCTTTCTGGTGACGTTGAGAAAACGTTTTATGTGCACAAAAATATTTACTATACAAATGTATAATAGTACGTTATGTTTTATCATTTATTTGATAAACTTCATTCATTCAAATTCTTACGAAAAAAGAAACTATGCGACGTAAATTAGTTTCTGTTCAATTCTGTTTGGATAAACCTCCAACAAACATGAAATCTTAACGCGAAATTGATTAAAGAATTCACAGGAAAAGTGATACCCCAAGATCACAAGATGATCGAACAAAAAAAGAAATAATATGCACAATATATACCATTAAACCCCTTTTATTAATAACCAATAAAGGATTACATCAAACTGATTTTATACATATGTATAATTTTCATATTATGTTTGATAGGTTGTCCAATTTCGATTTTATTTTAATTAAACTAATAAAAATGAGATGACTATATTGAGTTTTAATCTTTAGTTTTCATATCTAAAATACTAGAAAAAATGCAAAAACAATCTATTTATGATTCTACTTTACAACAACAAATTTATAGTTCTACTTTATAAAATTGAGATGGCTACGATATTTTTAGAATCATATCTTTATTAATAAAAAAATTTAAATCAAACAAATATAATATCAACATTAGTTTATACTATAATTTGTTGTTTCATCAAAATTTTACCACATCAGTTATCACCGTTTTAACTTTTTAATTTAACTATAAACTTTTCATATCATAATATGTTTGTCCATACAAATATATGATGCGGTAAGTTGCAACTCTCTAGTTTGACAACCCTCGTACGTAGAGTACCTAATAGTTGTAGTGTAGTACGTATAGGCATGACTCGGACAATTGATTGTTCTTTAAGGAAATAGTGAGGTATGCTCTAAGTCTATATCGGATTAAGTGTAAGGGTGAAGAAAAGAGTATTTTTGGTCTAACTATATTTTATTAGAAAGCAAGTAAAATCTCAAGTTGTAGGAAGGTTTTTTATTTTAACTACTAATCTAAACTAAAATGCAATAAAAGCAAATAACGAAAAAAGTAAAAGTGGTGTGAACTTCTTATATGAGGAAAAACGTATTTACCTAGAGTTGCATTATTCTCTAGTTATTTTCTCACTAGTTTACCAAATGTCACTACCTTGTCTAATGCAATGTGAAGTATTCCTTATTACCTATTGTGAGTTGGTCAGTCTCACGTCTATAAACTAGCCTAAGTGAGCGACACCTATCTGAATGTCAATAACACACCCAAAAAACGCAAATGGGAGATAAGAAAAGGAGCGGCTCGGTTTGGCTTCTCTCCAAAAATCAAAGTTGGTTCCGATTTAAGTGGCGGCTTCGAAATAGTAGCTCATCTTCCTTTTTCACTGTTTTTTTGTCTTAAAATGCTAAACATTTCGGTCTAAATGGGCTAATAACCGAAGGAAACTTCACTAAACTCTTTTTCCGGTCAAAAATTGATCTTCCAACACATATAATACTATTGTATACAAATATTCCGCCGCAATGCGAGGGTCAAAATCCTCATTGTATGCTCGTATGTGGGTATGTATTATGATACATGCTATTTATCGTGTTCGATGGCATGAGTATTAGTTATTACATGTTAAGACACAAATGCAATATATGTATGTACCGATTTAAATTCAGCTTACTGAAAATTAAACATTATTGTTAATGTTGTTATATTGTAGTGTTGATTATAATGAATAATGTGCTCTAAACCCTCGGTCGTATATCCGAATAGTTTATCTTTTATATAATACTAGTTATAATGTCCGCGCACGCGCGAGTTTTTTAAAAAATTTTGAATCATATATTTTTATTTATTAAAAAATAAATAATTTAATCTTTGTTTTGTTTGATTTATGATGTTTAATTATAGTTTTTTATTATTAAAGATAATTATTTAAAAATTTTAATCTTATTATTAATTGCATTTTATCTATAATTTTTGTATTTATCTTCTACTTGTGTTATGGATAAATATAAAATGTTACTTATTAAGAAAATAATCTTTTTTTTTTAAAATAAAATTATTACTAAATAAGGTATGAATCAATTTTTTTGAAATGAAAAATTTTCAATAGGGGTTTTGTTTTATTATATAAAAGATGTGATTATGCAATTTTTTTTCTTTAATATAGTGATATATGTAATCTTTGCTAAATGTTACATTTGCTTTTTTTTTTTATATATAATTAAAATGTCAAATTCAAAGCATTCAAATATCGATTTTGTTGTTCTTACATTTCTAGAAAAAACTACTCCATCCGTCTCATATTAAGTATCCACAATGAAATCTTTGGATGTCCCACATTAAGTGTCTACTTGTACCTTTCAACCAATAAGATGAGAGTTTAGTTTGTAAAAGTAATATTTGATTGGTGGAGAGTTTAGTTAGTGGAATCTCCTAAAACTTTGTGCATTATAAAAGTGGACACTTAATATGAGACGGAGGTAGTATCTCCTTTGGACTCTTGATGATGAGATCCACCTAACTCCAAAAGATTTGAGAGAAACAATCAATACTGGAAATCAATCGTCTTCACAAGAGCATGCCAAAGCTATGATATTACTCAGTCATCGTCTTCATGAGGACCTCAAAAAGAATATCTAACGATGAAAGACCCATTATTATTATGGCAAAGTCTAAAAGAAATATTTGATCAACAAAAGCAAGTAATTCTTCCAAAAGCTAGCTATGATTTGATGCACCTAAGGTTGCAAGACTATAAAAGTGTAAGCGAGTACAATTCCTCAATTTTCTAGGCTCAATAACTTATATAGTACAAGAGAAATTTTTTATCCACTCTACACACCAGGGCAAAAAGATTTCAAATATAGACTGCTCGAGTGCGCAACTTTTTTTTTTATCGACTTCGCTATAATTATAAGTGACTTCCCATTTTTGAGGGAAAAAAAAGTCGCGAAGTCTATAGGCAGGAAATCAAGATTTTTTTTTAGGTCATTAACTCTTTTCTTCTGTATCACATATAAATTAACATTGTGCGAAGAAATAATTACTGGCGAATAAATGCTAGAGAAAACTTTCTCTACTTTCCATGCTTCGAATATGCTTTTGCAGCAACAGTATCGAGAACGTAATTTAAAAAAAAAAACCATGAACTAATATCCATTCTCCTTGTTGCTGAACAAAATAATGAACTTTTGATGAAAAAAAATCATCAAGCAAGCCCCACCAGTTGTAATGCATTGCCTAAAGTGAATGCAACATCAAATGTGAGTATGGACGGCAACCGGGGGGAGGGTTTGGGGCGGGGCAACCATCTCTATCCCAAAACCAGATTACCAAAGTTCGCCCCAAACCCATCCCGTATTAATCGGAGATCTTATCAGGGTATCCTCTTTAGGCGCATTTCTCGTCGAAAGCCGCACCATTGCACATTTATTATTATTTTTTGATCGTAAGTAATAACTTAAGAAATTGAGAACATATTAATAATAATCTATTACAAACGAGTCTTATTAAATTTTCAACGATAATATTATAAATAAATAATGATAAATTATACCGTCAAAAATTAAAACTTAAATATATGATATTAAACGAGTTTCATAATCACAATTTTGTAATCTTACAAAAAAAAAAAAAAAAATACTAACAATATTAGAGTATGTGAAAAACGTAGAGGGGGGTGAATACGTTTCCACTTAAAGCTAAAAACTTTTGTATCAAATAACCGATAAAGTGTGACACAATATGAAAAGTGTCAACAATAGTCATACAACAACTAGATATAGTATGAAGTAAACTACAAAACAAACACTATCAAGCCATGACACAAACATAATCAACACCATATAAGCAACAAACCACATAAATATAAACGCAATGCAAATATAAATATAAAGCGGTAAATGCAAAGATAAATGTAAAGAGATAAGTAAAGAAAACGTAAACCCGGATACGGCGATTTATAGTGGTTCGGTAACGAAGCTTCTCTTCGCCCTACTCCACTCCCCAAGTACCCAACTCGAGAGTTACTTCACTAATCAACAAACTCCCTTCTCGGCGGAGAAAACCATACAACGTCGCTTACGTTATTTTCCGACACTAAGCTAAATGTAGAGTACTAATCTACCTAGTACCAATCTCACACACGATCTACCCAATCTACCCGATCAACACGATCTTCCTGATCAACACGATCTACCCGATCTTCCCAAATCACACACCCTACAAGATCCACACGATCTATACTCGATCTACCCGATCCTCACAATCTACTCTAGATCCACTTGATCAACACACTATCATACAAGCTACAAGAGATCTCCAAGATCTCAACAAGACCACAATGATCCACACAAGATGACTAAACAAGACTATGACACTTGATGTATATCAAGATACAACAAGTATTGATGCTAATGTTGATGTTAATGTCAATGATACGGTGAATGAACCTCAAGTGGCGATGAAGCCTACTAATGAACATGTGGTTGCTCCTAATGTTGAAAAGTTATTGTTAAGTGCATGTAAGAATTTTGATGCTACTATGAATCAAGTTCAACATGACATTGCTACTAGTAAGGGTACTAATAAGGATTCAAACATTATAGATGGTTTGGATCAGCCTTCTAATACGAGTGGTACGGGAGTGAAGTCTGTCTTTTATGCGGGTGCTACTTCTAACGATCCTAAGAAATATGTGTCTAACTTTCGTAGGTTGGAATGTAGTAACAAGAAGACTGAAGTTGATCTTTGTGTCCCGATTAAAATAGTGGAAGAGGTGAATCTCAGATTTGAGAATACTCTTTATGGGTATTTCCTTGGTCAACGCCTTGCTTTTCCTGTTGTCGATTACTATGTACGCAATGCGTGGGCTAAGTTTGGTATACAAAAGGTGATGATGAATGCTAAGGGGTTCTTTTTCTTTAAGTTCAATTCGTGTAAAGGTGTTGATGATGTACTAGAAAACGGTCCATGGTTGATTAGAAATGTGCCTATTATTCTTAAACCATGGACATTGAACACCAATTTACTTAAAGAGGATTTGACCAACATCCCGGTGTGGGTGAAATTCCATGATGTTCCTCTTGCTATGTTTTCTGATGATGGACTTAGTCTTCTTGCTACATTGATTGGTACGCCCAAAAGGTTAGATGCTTTTACCAGCCAAATGTGCAAGGAATCGTAGGGCCGTAGTAGCTTTGCTAGATGCATGATTGAAGTGAAGTCGGATGTGGTGCTTAGGGATAGCATTACTGTTGAAATACCTTTTCTTGATGGGAAGGGCTCGATTATTGAGAAGATTCGGGTTGAATATGAGTGGAAACCGCCTCGTTGTGATAAATGTAAGGTATTTGGTCATACTCTTGTTGATTGTCCTAATTTTGTACCAACTACTACTCTACCTACACCGAGAGTTAATGATGGCTTCCAAACGGTTACTAATAAGAAGAAGAGTAATAGTGATGGTCAATCTGGTCCTATTAAAGGAGGTTTTACAAAGCTTGGTGTGGGTAAGAAGATGCAATATAGACCCAAAGCACCTCAGCCGGAACCCAAGAAAGTGGATGCCAATAAGAAGAAGAATGTTGATATGCCGAGTACTAGTGGAGCTAAGATTGTTACATCAAATAAGTTTGATGCACTTAATATGGCTGATACTGATGATTTTGGTATTCCTACTGAGGAAGTGACTTTGGAGGTGATGTCTGGAAGTACTAAGGAGGCTAATGAGGATGGGTCTTTAAAGACTGCTACTACATCACAAGAACCCCTTGTGCGTGATTCGACTAAAAAGGAATAGGCTGGGACTTCTAAGCCTAGTTCAGTTTCTTCTCCATCTACTTCGTCTACTAAGAGGGTTAACCCATTTTCTAAAGTGGGAGATGATGTTGTGACTGATAGTGATGATGAGGAGGTTGTTAACACGTTTGATGAGTCCGCCAATCTATTTGGTGGGGGTCACGAACGTGAATATGAGTATGATGGATATGACTCTGATGGATATGACTACGATGACTATGCGCAGCAGGTTTATGATCTTCCAGGGAATTTGGATGCTTTTAATGCCATGTACGGCACTAAGCTTCAAGGTCGTAGGAAGTAATTTATTTTTTCATTGTCTTTTGTCATCATTTGAGTATTGGTTTCTTTTTGGAGAATAGATAGTATCTTGTTATGTAAGAGTTCGCCTATGTAACGGGCTGAGATATGGGATTCACCTATATCCTATGTACTTAAACATTTTTTGGAGTAATATATTTACCGGGTCTTTTGACCTTTTACCCAAAAAAAAAAAGATACAACAAGTAAACTATAAGTAATGCATGTGCACTACACAAAGACTCTAACACCTTGTATCTTCTTGAGCAATAGAGGAATGAAGGTGATCTTTGGTTTAATGAAAGGATCACTCTTTAAACAAAAGAAAACTAGCTACATGATCAAAGAATTTAATCTATATGAAACTAGTTTTTGACCAGAGAAAAGTGTGTGAAAAAATTGTTCTTTTAGGTGTAAAATGGTCCACTATCTATAGGCAGCTGAAATTCAAAATTTCAGTCCGACGTCTCCACGGTACCACTAAATTTAGTGGTACCGTGTGACAATTAGTGGTACCGTCTGTACAAAAAACGCACCTCTTTTTGTTTTTAGTGGGGAAGGTTTATTTGGGGATGTTTGGAGCTGTTTTGGGGGGAAAATAGTTGTTGAGATTTTTGAAATAATTTTTCCAAATAAAACATTTCTTTATAATCCAAAATAATATGTAAAATATATTTTTGAAATTTTTTTTGTCACATTTATAAAAATGTGAAGTTTAGAACAAAAAATTTATTTCTTTGATCATCCGTCAATTTTTAAATTTGTTTGTTCATACCTTGAGTGATTTACGCCGGGATAGAAATATGCGACTCTGTTGAAGCATACTTGAGACGCCGAGAGGTGTTGATATAAGTAATACTAAGTATGCATTGATGATTAATGTTTACAAGTAACTTGCACATTTTACGTTATGCATTACAAGTTACATCTTTGTCATTATCAAAACCGAAGAAACCGTTTAGTTTAAATATCGTAATATTTGCACTAACAATCTCCCCCTTTTGATGATGACAAATATGTAAACTGTAACACATAGTAAAAGGTAAAAGTTATCTGTTTACACTCCCTTCTCCCCCTTTTGTCGAAGCAAAAAGGTAGTTGGCTTAAGCTCTTCCCTGAATTCATTCCCTACTCCCCCTTATTGCACTATTATCCTTTCTCCCCAGAAAGGCGAGCTTGCATCATCCTAGTGAAGTTTTCTATCACCACTATTAAGACGACTCATGCTACGTATTTAAATACCTCCGAGCTCCCCCTAGTTCAATGCTCCCTTATGGTGATTGAATCCCCTTGTTTATTTACCTTGGTAACTAGCAATCCATGGATCAAATTCATACAAAGGCTTTTCCTACATCAAGGGTTAGCTTCGTGCAACATATTATATAAAAGTATAGGAGCAACATTATAGGGATAGAATACACATAGCAAGACATGCAATGGTTAAAGTATGTGAGTGACACAGCGTAAAAGTGTGCCAAAAGGATAAAGACCAAAAAGAAAGCCCAAGAAAGTTGAGCGACACAAGAAGATGAATGCATATTGCAATTCAAAGACACTTGAGTGTCACAAACAGACCAACAACCTAAGGTGTAATTGTTCAATCAATCACACTAACAAGAACGAGGTTTATTCGTTGACTGACACACAAAATGACTTCTTCCAAGTTGTCATTGGGAAGGCAAGTTCTAACAAACCTTTTGAACGACATAATCATCTACCTAAGATGCTTTGTGTTAAGAATGGTTTGTTGATAAGACATACTCTAAATGATTACTATTATGACAAGTCATGCCATAAAGTAGACTCGATAGAAGATATATAAAAAAAATAAGAACGATATGCACCTAGATGCGAATGGAAATGATTTCATAAGATGGGAAAGTGTTGGTTTTGACCTTTGAGGAAAGGTGGGGAAAGATGGTTTAGATTAATATATCGTTTGCATTGACAATGAGATGCATGATATATTTCAAAAGAGAAATAGAAAATGTGCATGTGATCCTAACAGGATTGTTGATGGATATCTCTAACGAGTTTGGGGTAACGAAGTTCTAGATTTCTAGTTTGGATGATCCTAGTTGTGTGTTAGAGATAATTTGGTGCATGATGGGTTTCGTGTGATTGATTGATTATACTCATTGGGTATAATGATTGTGAGGATTGAAGGTTTTTGAACTAATTATCACTATCAAGAGTGAATAATAGTTACAAGGTTTTATGTGTAATGATCTATAGGTAGGAGGTTCTTAGACTAACTATCACTGTCAAGAGTGAAGTGTAGCTAAAGGGTTTAAGGGGGATTGATATAGGGGTTGAAGGCTTTGAAACTAAATATCACTGTCAAGAGTGAAGTTTAGTTATAAGGTTTAAGTGTGACGATGAATGATATTATAGTGAGGTCTGATGTGAGGGTTGATGGTGCTTGTATAGAATAAATATCTAGGTGGTTACAAAGTGTAGAGGTTAGGAAACTAGAACCGAATGTGTTTTTTTGACTGAGATTTTGCTAAGTAGCGGGTACTTAAGAGGTGAGTATTTTAGTGAAGAATTCTAAGGAATACGAACCACACTAGCTTGTGTGTTCTTGAGAGTGCTTAGTAAAAAACTATATGAGTGTGTTTTCACTCCCCCTTAATCTATGACCATCCGGACAAGATGGAAAAATAAAAAATAAAGAGGAAAACAAATGTTGACGGAAGCGATAAGCTTAGTAACGTCATGACAAGTGGTGGATAGCATACAATAAAAACTTCACCTTTGAAGTCAGATAGCTCTTCTCAATCATTGTGAATATTCATAGAACATTCATATGATGAGGCATGTGATCACGTGGAGATATCCTAAGGGTTAAGAAGATAAATTTTTCAAGGTTGTGAGGTTAGTGATAAGGTTCTAGTGGGGTTATCTATGTTGTTGAAGAAGGGTTATCTCAACTTATCCTAGCGGTTTTTCGCTTGAAGTGTGAGGAAGTTGAGTGGGATGCGGAAGCATTGGTAGTGTAGAACGATGGTTGAAAAGTGTAGATAAGTTGAGAAGATAATGGATACGGAAGTAACCAAACATATGATGTGTTTAGTACCATGCGGAAGTGAAAGGAAAAAGGCTGAGGAATCAGAAGATAAATAGAATCTATTCTGATAGGAGACGGTTCTGGTTCAAGACTACATCGAGTGGGTTTCGATAGTGCTTTTGAAACAGTGAGAATTGAAAACAAGATAAACTGTCTCAGCAGACAACGGTCCGACGGTACCGTTAAATTTAGCGGTACCGTCCCCTCATTTGAGGCTACCGTGACTTGTTGAGGTCAGTTTTGATCCAGAATTTGATTTTTGAAAAAGAAATTTCATATATGTTGTGATTTTTCTAGACCTTGGATTAAAGGAATTTATACCAAATAAATTCTTTTACGAATGAATCCAACGGGATACGATAAACGTTGATCGAGAACGAGAGATGACATTTAATTGCATTTCGCAAGTTAAATATACTTTAAATATTTTGGATGAAATATTTAAGTTGTCATTGGAAGCTTGAGAGGATTTAACTCAAAACTAGAGATGTTTTAGACACGCGCAAATCAACAATTTGAGAGTATCTAACAAATAAATCTAACTAATTTAGTGAGACTTTTTGACACGATAAAAGAACTTATACCTAATAAGTTCTCTTAGGATTAGACGAACGATTCAAGACGAGTTGAGATGACTTTAATATTTTCAGTGAAATATTTAGATAGTCATGAGATGAGACACAAGAGACGACTTTAATATAACCAGTGAAATATTCAAACAGTCATTAGACAATACTTAAAGGATGACCTCAATATTTTCAATGAAATATTTAAATAGTCATAAGACAAGATTCGGAAGAAAGAGAGTATCAACATACTCTTGGCGAGATAGAGGGATAAATCCAACGGGATTTGACATGATTTTATTGACAATTAGAGATGACTTTAATATTCCCAATAAAATATTTAGATAGTCATAAGACGAGATTCGACGGAAAGACAGTATCAACATACTCTTGGCGAGATAGGGTGATGGTTTGTTTTCTATCCTAAAACTAATGGATAAGTTCGATCTTCATTATCTATGAGGTGAGGTTGAAGGCAAAACACAATGACAAATCTATGGGGATAGGAGGAACTAACGAAAATGAATATACTTGGTCTTAAGAAGTGTATATTCACACGAGGATGAAAGGAACTACTAATCACTTATGTAGTAACTCGTGAGTCCTTTGTCATCTGAAGGTTGATGTTAGCTTTGGGCATTTGGATGAGTGTTTTAACATATGTTGTTAAAAGGCTTTGAACAAGATGTCTCGGATATTACTTTAACTATTGCTATCGCAAGTTAAAATTACTTGAATATTTCGGATGAAATATTTACGCTGTCAACCTACTCCGAGTTCTACTAGGTTCTTCCCTTGACAATAGATTGTTTTACTTGGAAGAAAGCGAAATGATGACCAAGAAATTAGGACGATTTCGCGACTACTTTAACTTATAGATTTTGACACTAGTGTATGACTCTATGACATCTGAGAGTTAATAGGGATAGGCATATCTAATTTATTATGTGTCAAAACAACGTAGTGTGGGTGCACAAGAAATCATCTAGGATGCACATAAGGGATAAATGCAAACGTCATGCAAAACATGATAATCATTTAGCATTTAAGAGCATGTATCATAGATATGTATATCAAGAGATATAATATCTAAATAGCTAATCAAAGACAAAATGTTTCTAATAAACATGCATTCAATAGTTAATCAAGTAATTACTAAGCATTAAGAAAGCATGAAAGCATTTAATCATATCTCACAAAAACATGTTATCACTTTGAAACACTTGTGTGGGATACAAGTAATCTAGGTTTGCTAAGAAGAATCCTAATTACTACTCATTCAAAGTGTAATCCTAATGGGAGACAAAGTTCACCGATGTAAACTATTCGAAGTCAAATGTAGGAATGAATATTTTTAAGTTAGAGAATGAGTATGAGACTATCACTAGTGGTGCTCAATTCAGGATAAACACGACCATTTTTACGGGTTATACCACGAACCCTACTTCTTTCCTTGAAGCAATTCAACCGTTAGGTCGAATTGAATATCTAGTGCGATAGGTTCTCCAGTAGTCATTCTCATTTTAGAAAAAGTCAAAATCCTATATTTCCCTAACGAAGTGTAGCAAAGATGAAATTAGCTTATTTTGCTACTACATGGCCTAATATGACTCAACTAACCATATATTAAAGGTCGGTTACGAAGATGACATGTCTTACACAACTTCTAACAAAGGCAAATGAAATGTTTTAATTTCATGTTTGAGATTTAGAGGTTATTTGGTGGAGATGGTGCATTTTATGATCTCTTGGATAACGACTTTGTTTGTTGAGTTGTTCCATGTTATTTTAACATGATTTGGTTTCCTAAAACCAAGAGATGCTCTAATGTGATACAATGTAGAATCTACTACATCGAGAGTGTTTCAAGAATGCTCCTTAGCATATCTTGAGAGAAGAATCTAGTAAAGGTTATTTACCTCTATAGATCTGGTGAGTATTATATTTGAAATGAGACATATTGTATATTTCAACAAATATGCTTTTCTAAGAGGAAACTTATCACTCTTACGAATGCTTAGTGAAACAAGTATTTTAGTGTATGACCAATTTTACTTGTTTATGCAATGACACATGTTGTATTGGGTTATTATTAAACTCTAATATCATATATTTGTTAACAAGATGTAATGTATTCTCTTGTAACAAAACCATTCATGTTACAAAGAAAATAAGATGCATAAGATATAAGTTATCCTTTTTCAATTTTTTGATAAGAGAAATACATGTGATATTCTCAAAGATTGATGACTTGCATAATAGTTTATAACATATTATGTGTGACACTTTTACTAGACATCTATACTACTTATAATAGAGGAAAGACTCTCTCCCCAAAAAATTCAGATGCACACAAAATGATGCATGGTTTACAACACTTTAAAGCAAGAAATTTTCATAATTACAACAACCTAAGCATTTTGTACAACAAAAACTAGCATGAATCGAAATTCAGACCACTTTCCTTAGAATTCTACATTAATAGCATTAAAAACACCCCTATTCTACATTAATAGCATTAAAAACACCCCTACACCCAATATTACAATTATTTAAACACAATGTACAACTCTCATTCTACATTAATAGCATTAAAAACACCCCTACACCCAATATTACAATCATTTAAACACAATGTACCACCCTCATTCTACATTAATAGCATTAAAAACATCCCTACACCCAATATTACAATCATTTAAACACAATGTACGACCCTCATTCTACATTAATAGCATTAAAAACACCCCTACACCCAATATTACAATCATTTAAACACAATGTACAACCTTCCATCTTAACCTAGACATGAACCTGTGACCAAGACTCGACTCAATAAAACTCGACTCGATACACAAAGCTGTGACTAAGCAAATTTAGGTGTCGGAATGACATCCCGTGACATTTTTATTAATTACATTGAAAATTTTTATTTCATGGTACCCTCCGCTGCAAGGCGCGGGTACCCTGCTAGTGTGATTTTAAGTGTTGAGTCATTCAAGAGCAAAATTTACATATTTGGTTTGTTTGCTCGTATTTGGTTTTTCGAAAATGACACATTTACTAATTGCATTTTAAAGTAAATTACTTGAATATTTCGGATGAAACAATCCTACTTAGTTGTGTATTTTATGCATCTTTTAAACATATTAGTTTAATTTTTGGAACACAACCATTGGACAAGGAGACTCAATATGACATCTTCAACACAAGTGTGAGGTATAATTTGATGCATATTATTTTTGTCTTGAAAGGACGTCATTATTTTCATAACAATCGAGTGTGATTGAGTATGTAGATTCAAAATAATATATTTCATCATATTTTCATGTTATCTTGAAGCTAGACAAACAATGACTCCAATTTCATGTCCATACTCGAAAACTTATCAATTAGATTCGATAATGATATCAATCATAATTTGAATAATGAATTGATATGTACTCGAAATCTTTCTTGACCCTCACGATCACTCCTTTTAAAAAGAAAATAAAATTTTATGGAATGTGTTCCATTTATTCTAATACTAGTAGGTTAATGACATATTAAGTTACTACTTCGATGTTGTCATTTATTTTTATTTGCAAAAAACTATTTATATTATTAAGAATAATATTCTTAGTTTTTCGACACCCCAATAGTATAAAAATATTTATCTTAACTATTTTTATACAACATACATAAAATACTCAACGTTTAAAACATTTTGGATGTGTGTTAGATCAATGCAAGTTTAATACATTTTTTTTTTTACTTAAATACCAATGTATTAATATGATCTTTTATCTTGTTTAAACAACCCATGGCCAAGCAATACATGAAGATGTACGTGATGTTTTGGAGATCATGTTATGGATTTAAAGAAAAGTGGTCTATGTCTATATGCAATGCAGCATCAATTTCGCAGCATAGTGCAAGAAGTCTAGTCTAAGTCCTATTGACGCCTAAACCGGAAAAAAAACCTAATAATCAACTCATAGCAAAAAGGCATATAAAATGCTTGTGATTATAAATATAATTAGCTCAACTTAAGATAAATATAAGCACCTAAAATTTTAACTAACAATACTAGGACACAAAGAAAAACAAATAGCCATTTATCATAACACACAAAAATACTTATCATCATTTTGTGTATTAAGTATAACAATGTACACTTAGCTTGATTTTGTTTTAAAATGAATTATTTTCCACCTCATTACAAAATTGATCAATTTCAACACTTTGAAAATATAAATACATCAACGTGTGATGTTCTCTTTGTAATTTGACCACAAATTTGTGCAATCGGCATGACTGGAAAAGACTCTGTTACGAATCAAATACTTTGGTAAATTTTACATTGCAATTATTTCCTAAATGTATTTTTAAATGAAACTAGACTCAATTACATTTAAAATGATAGGTGGCACGACTCCTACGGACTTACGGTTGATTTTATATGAATTTTGAAAATTACTCAGGTCTGAAAAACAGACGAAGGTACCATACGTTATATTTAATGGTACCGTGACTGTTTTTACAGATTTGAATAAAACCAATTTTCTCATCCAAAACAAGTATTTGACGTAACAAAAAGATGTAAAATTTAATAAACTAAATACCTAACATATAAAAGATATATTAAGTAACATTTACATGTTTAGGACTAAGAAAAACATTTATGAAAATACTTTTACTATAAGACAAATAGTTTTCCCAAACGCTACTTTCAAAACCGCATGACTTTAAATCTCTTTCTAAAGACATAGCCGGACACTTACAAATTCTTTTCTTTTATTTATTTAAGAAAACTTTCAAGCTAGTATGACAAGGTATACTTAACAATCAAAACTTGTAAGTATTAAGCAACTAAATACTTTTCACATTTTATCACTTTCATAGGTAATTTAAAACATGGATCGTGCTCAATTTTGAAAACCATTTGTTTTAAAAACTTGAGCGACGTGGCTCTGATACCAATTGGGGAAATCGTATAGAGGGGGTGAATACGTTTACACTTAAAGCTAAAAACTTTTGTATCAAATAGCCGATAAAGTCTGACACAATATGAAAAGTGTCAACAATGGTCATACAACAACTAGAGATAGTATGAAGTAAACTACAAAACAAACACTATCAAGCCATGACACAAACATAATCAACACCATATAAGCAACAAACCACACAAACATAAATGCAGTGCAAATATAAATATAAAGTGGTAAATGCAAAGATAAATGTAAAGAGATAAGTAAAGAAAACGTAAACCCGGACACGACGATTTATAGTGGTTCAGTCACGAAGCTCCTCTTCGCCCTATTCCACTCCCCGAGTACCCAACTCGAGAGTTACTTCACTAATCAACAAACTCCCTTCTCGGCGGAGAAAACCATACAACGTCGCTTACGTTATTTTTCGACACTAAGCTAAATGTCGAGTACTAATCTAGCTAGTACCAATCTCACACACGATCCACCCGATCTACACGATCTACCCGATCAACACGATCTTCCCGATCAACACGATCTACCCGATCTTCACAAAGCACACACCCTACAAGATCCACATGATCTATACTCGATCTACCCGATCCTCACAATCTACTCTAGATCCACTTGATCAACACACTATCATACAAGCTACAAGAGATCTCCAAGATCTCAACAAGACCACAATGATCCACACAAGATTTCTAAACAAGACTATGACACTTGATGTATATCAAGATACAACAAGTAAACTATAAGTAATGCATGTGCACTACACAAAGACTCTAACACCTTGTATCTTCTTGAGCAATAGAGGAATGAAGGTGATCTTTGGTTGAATGAAAGGATCACTCTTTAAACAAAAGAAAACTAGCTACATGATCAAAGAATTTAATCTATATGAAACTAGTTTTTCACCAGAGAAAAGTGTGTGAAAAAATTCTTCTTTTAGGTGTAAAATGGTCCACTATTTATAGGCAGCTGAAATTCAAATTTTCAGTCCGACGTCTCCACGGTACCACTAAATTTAGTGGTACCGTGTGACAATTAGTGGTACCGTCTGTACAAAAAACGTTCATCTTTTTGTTTTTAGTTGTGAAGGTTTATTTTTGGATGTTTGGAGCTGTTTTGCGGGGGGGCGGGGGGGGGGGGGGGGGGGGGAATAGCTGTTGGGATTTTTGAAATAATTTTCTCAAATAAAACATTTCTTTATAATCCAAAAATAATATGTAAAATATATTTTTGAAATTTTTTTGTCACATTTATGAAAATGTGAAGTTTAGAACAAAAAATTTATTTCTTTGATCATCCATCAAGTTTTAAATTTGTTTTTTCATACCTTGAGTAATTTACGCCGGGATAGAAATCTACGACTCTGTTGAAGCATACTTGAGATGTCGAGAGGTGTTGATGTAAGTAATACTAAGTATGCATTGATGATTAATGTTTACAAGTAACTTGCACATTTTACGTTAAGCATTACAAGTTACATGTTTGTCGTTATTAAAACCGAAGAAACCGTTTAGTTTAAATATCGCAATATTTGCACTAACAGAGTAATAATATTTTTATTACGTAAATATTAACAAAATATTATATAGGTATAGATATATTTGTATATGTGTACATATTAATCGGGCGGGGCGAGGATTCCCCACTCCCCACCCCAAACCCGATTAAAATCCCCGTTTTAGCCTAAAACCCGCCCCGTAACTCGATTAGCATGCCCCGCCACGCCCCAACTAGTTCGGGTTTTGGATTTTCCCTTCGGGTTCAGGTTTTTTTTTCCATCCCTAAATGTGAGGGGACGTGGTCGGGAACACGGTAATAACCACGAAAATGATCGAGGACATGGCCTCGAACGTAGTCGAAATACTGTTTGGCACCGTGATGGTTACAACCCCAAGCCATATGAATTTAAGGAAAAAAATGAAAAAGACAAAAACATGCAACATCAAGCTCCTAAGAAAAATCTTGTTGAAAAGAATATGAAAAATAACGAGTTGGGCGAAGTTGGCCCTTTTTTTTATTCATGCTAAATATCTATTTGACCTATTTTAAAACATTACATAAGAGAATACATGTTGCGTAAACACGTTTATGTTTCTTTTTTGTGCAGGTTTGAAGAATAGACCAAACTCACTTTCTACGATCTTTGACCAACCTATATAAGTATGCTACGTTCGTTTATTTTCACTATGTTGTTCCACATTTATTGGATAGCTGAGTTGAGTTGAGATGAAGTAATATAAACGTACCTCACTTTTGGTTTTAAAGACTCATACGAACCAGAAACCCATTAGTTGCATTCCAGTCCTACCAAATCCATAGTTGTCTGTTGAAGTTAAGAAGCTCATTAGGAAGTGTAATGATATGATAAAATAACAGATTAACAGGATATAGTCAGTTTCAGCAAGCAATTAGTTACCTTTTGTGCAAATTCCTTCAAAACTTCTCACGGCATTCCATTGCACAATAATTTGTGATTCACAAAACAATCCTTATTCCACCGTGATGACCTGAAAGAATTTGCAACCAAAAGTGAGACATAGAAAATAACATTACGCAAGTGACATTTGCTCATTTACTTGATAAAATTCATAAGCTACAATTCTTTATTATAAATCGGATTCAACAATCTTTTTCGTAAATCTTAACGGAGCATCTATGTTTCTATTTCCTCAATCTACAAATACATAAACCGACCATAAAAGAAATACATAATAGTTTACCACACTGTAAAGCCTATATTCATAGACCTATAAAATTGAACACAATTACCCAAACACATGAAATTACAACTCACCCATATTTTCCTTGAAAGTAAAAACAAAAACCGCAATTGAATATTGAAAATTATAAAAGGTTGTAGTACCTGAACGATTGACCACTTACTAACCTGTATTGTGGGTTGGAACTGTTGGAGGGTTGTTATTGGCATTCTGTAAGTTCAACAGACGTTGTTGGTATAATGGAGTGCCTTAACTGGCATGATGAATCTGGTTTGTGATGTTCACGTTATCTGTGATATCGTGTATACTATCGTCTGACTTCTAAAACATAAGCAGTAAAAAGACATCACAGGGAAGCGAAAATATGCAACTCGAGGTTGGACTCGTCACTGGCAGAAACTTGAGACCTATAACAATTGCAAATCAGGAAGGATTAAAATAAGTTAAACCATTAGTCATATCCCATATGCATAAATCCAACAACATAAAAACTAATGAATCTGCTTACCTTGAGTGGCCAAACGGCTTTGTTTGTTATTGGCACTTGAGCAGACAAAATCCTTTTCTAATATTTGTTTGCTATCTGTAACAACACATTGCAAATAATTAATTTAGCCTAATCCGTGTCTTATATCTTATACCAATAAAACTTAAGATAAGAGTTATGTATCGTTAGAGAACTACAATGAGAAAAACTCACCCGAGATCCATTATACTTCAAGCACATATCGCACACGAATATCGTTCATCTTCACCACCCTGAACACAAATGATTAGTCCACCTATAAACATAAAATATCATTTTGCCGCATTAATCACCACATAACTACACATCTAACACATTCAACAAAGACACATTTTACAGAATCTAACACATTCCACAAAGACACACAGAATATAAAACACAACAACAACAACAATTTTTCTTGTATAAACCATAGACCCCAACCAATACCACGGAAACTGTCAAATGCGTCAAGGCGTCAAGCCATAACAGAACACGAAAGCATACCCATTTTGTTTTTGTTTTCTAAGTATTCAATTACTCTTCCTTTTAGTTCTTTGTGTTAATTAGCATAACTAACGTAATCAATTACACAAATCCTAATTTAGCCAAGAAAAAAAGGTGCCTACCGACCAGTTTTTGTAAGCACAACAGATATAGGTTGTGATCTTCCACATTCATTGTACCGCTCAACAACGTTCCTGTAACCATAAAAGCCAAAACTTAATGGAAAGACACATAATCAAATCATCTAAACTACACAAAACCACTAAAAACATAAAAGAAAACTCTAAAAATAAAACCTTTAACCACGCATAATAAATCGAAAGCTCAAGTCACCTCTCATTTTACACATGGGTTTTCGTCATTAAACGGCATATAGACTTCATGGGAAAAAAATTAACATATAATAAATCAATTTTTCCCCCAAAATATAAAAAGGAAATAAAATCCGAATCTAATAACAGCACATACCTGCGGGTTTTACTGGCCATTTTGAAACTGAATTTGCAATTTGATCGTGGAAACATCTTGATTCGGTGTATTGAATCTACGCTTTGATTTTTGTGTTTTGATAAACTAGGATCTTCGAGAGAGGTTCCAGAGAAATCTATGGCGGTAGAAAATTAGTTGGTAAAGGTTTTATCATAACTTTATCATAACGGTGCCATTGGATTGGGCCGTAGCTAGCAGGCCAAAAAGATTGCACGTAGCCCACATTAATACACGACGTCGTATTAAACGTGCTTTAATATATATAGTAATGTTGAATGAATGGAACTGTTGAAACTATATTTTACTCAGTAAATCAATTATTCATAATTATTATTAACATATTTGGGTATATGATAATTCAGTGGCGGAACTTGAACATTTTTTTTGGAGGGGCCGAATCGGAGATTTGTTCGTAACGTCAACTAAATTACCCTTAAAACCTATAATATTTACACTAGGTGCCGCAAATTTTAGAGGGGCAGGGACCCTCCCTGCCCTCCCTGCCTCTACATAGTTCCGCCCCTGTATGGTATACTATATCTTATTTCACAATGATATTTTTATTTTAATATATATATATTTATAAGATGATACTTATGATGATGATTTCGTAGCTATATTTCGTATAACATGTGATTATAAAGGGGGTGGCTATGGCTTCGGTATGGCATTCGGCATGGACCATGCCGAGCGGCATGGCCATTGCCTGGCTCGCGGCATGACAAAATCGGCAAGGGAATCGGTATGTATTACCTAATCGGAAAAGGAAGAAGCAATTAAAATTTCGAACGTTGGAACATTTACTCTTATAGCCGTTAGGCATTAAAAAAAATCCTTTAAATATACAATTCTTTCACACAAACAATTCACACAATATTTATCATCAAATCACACAATATTAGCCATGTCTTCATCCTTATCTTCTTCATCCGGGGACGAGTTAATTATTCCCTCCGAATCTTCTGAACTATGGTTATCCGATAGTACGTTCGAAACCTTTTTGGCCGCGTACGATGCCCTTGAAGACACGGAAAGCTCTACCGAAATCCGTGGGTATGTCACCCGTTTTCGTGAAAGAGCTTTACAAACTCTAATGAATGACTATTTCGTCGAACAACCAAAGTTTAACGAACATGTTTTTCGTGAACGTTTTCGTATGAGTAAAACCTTGTTTTTAAAAATAGTTGGTGATATTGAAGCGCAGTTTGAATGCTTTCAAGCGGGTCAAGATGCGAGGGGAAAGAAAAGTTTCACGGCGGTACAAAAATGCACATCGGCCATTCGGCAACTCGCAATGGGTGAACCTCCAGATAGATTTGATGACTATTTAAACAAGGCACGAAAAACGTTAGGTTATAATTTTTTTTATTATAAATTTTCGTTATTAAATTTTATTAAATAGATTTCGTTATTATTTTTTTATTAAATGGATTTCGTTATTATTATTTTTTAAGTTGTCGTTATTTTTTTTATAGTTGTCGTTATTTTTTAAAAAAAAGTTGTTGTTATTATTATTATTTTATTTACTATTTAATATTTTGTAGGTGAATGCCTTGATAAGTTTTGCGATGCGATTATGATGAGGCAAATAATAATTCGTTTTTAGGGGGTCATTTAAGCCGGAATTGGAATTTAAATTGATCAAATATTGCCCTAAATCGTTCCTTTTGTGATTTTAGGTACTTTGTGAGTGAATTCTGGAAAAGGAAGTATTTTGGACGTTTTTGGAGCATAAAATTAAAGAAAATGGCAAAGACTTAATTTTCCTTGCTGAGAACAGTACCTGACGGCGTCAAGAAGGAAAAGATGACGGCGTCAGGAGCAAAATGGATGACGGCCCAGAGAAAACGTGACGGCGTCAGAACAAGGGCGTCAAGAGTAAATGTGGTGACGGCCTAGAGCAGAAATACACATGACGGCGTCAGATCTAGATCTAGGCAGTCCAAGAACTTTATTGGCGGCGAGATGATGGCGTCAGAATTTTACTCTTGACGCCGTCACCTCCTGAAATCTATAAATACTTTTCTAATTTTCATTCATTGTGGTGGAACTTGTGAGGAGAATTCTAGGGCCGAACTTTATAAACCCTAGGTCGTTTGTAACAGTATTTTCAAGGGTTTTCACCCCTTGAAACCCTTCATGTTCAATTGAGATAAGTTTTTTTTTCAATTCATTCAATATGTCTATGTGTTGTTTGAATATATCTTACGCTTGACTTGATTCTAATATGCTAGGCTAGATCTTTAGTGTGTTTGCTTAGATGTAATAAAACCTAGATGTTGATTATAGGTTGATTGCTTGTGTATAGTTGTAATGGATGAATGATTTCAATGTTAGGCTTAAGAAAACTGGCAGATCTCCGTTGTGTAACTTGCTTGAACGTCTTAAGAAACATGAACCGATGTGTACTAGGTTTTTATGGTTGTATTTAATGCATGAGCGAATTCTAATGATCACATGTTAGGAGCTTCTTGCAGGCTCGACATAGGAGTGAAGTAGGAGCTTATAGAATTGGGGAAGTAAGTACGCCACCCCATGATTGGTATTAAGGAATATAACCCGTCATCCACGCAACTATAACAAGTAATTAACCTGTAAAAGATATCTAGGGAGTAGTGAAATCTAAGTTAACATAATTCTCCCATTTATTGTTCACACCACATTAGTTTAATTAGTTTTATTTTCATTTTTGTTATTTTATTTTGATTGCATCTTAGTTATTGGGTTAGTTGACTAGCAACTAATTCCGCCCACTCTTCCAAAACCCGAGATTTTACTTGCTTTTACAAAATATAAAAGCACAAAAAGAATCATCCCTCACCTCTAGACCTAGTTTTTAGGCTTTCTAATCCTAGCGACACTATTCCTGAGTTGAATGATCAATCCCCCGGTACTTGTCACTATACTATACTACAACGATCAGGTACACTGCCTGGTGGGGGTTGTAAGCTTCTCGAGATCCCTCGAGAGGTAAAGCCTGGTGCAATTCCCACGCATCAAGTTTTTGGCGCCGCAGCCCGTGGAATAGTTATTGTCTAGGTTAGGATTCTTTTTATTAGGTCTACTTGCTAGATTCCTTTCTAGTAAGATTTTATTTTTATTTATAGGTTTTCTTTAGTCTATCTTATTTCTTCGTGCCTTTGTTTGTAATCTTTACCATCCGACATCATGGAAGGTGGTAACATCTTTGAACCCATCAACCCAACACAACAAGACCACCCACAAAACCCACCACTAGCTAACCAACCTCTTAGGCCCCGAACCCTAGGAGAGTATTCCCGTCCTTGCCACCAAGGCTATCGAAACACTATTGAGCTCACCCAAGGAGCCAATGTGTCTCCCTTGCGATCCGACACCATCCGGTTGGTGCAAAGCGGATGTGCATTCCATGGACTTCGTTCCGAAGATCCAAATCAACATCTCAAGGTGTAGAATATCAATAATCATAACATGTAAGGTTTTGCGGTTGGATTGATTCAAGAAAGAAGAAAGAATAAGAGAAGAGTTTAGAGAAAGAAAGATGGGTGTTTTCTAGAGAGAGAGAGTTGAGAGAAAAATAAGAAAATGTTAGATTGAAAATGGAAAGCACCAACCCTCTCCACATGTGGAGAGGGGTATATATAGTTTCCTACAAACGCCCACACCTGGGCTGTGGATCAGGCATACAGTGGGTAAAGACCCGTTCCTTCTTCCACGGTGTTACTTAATCTAATACTAATTAACTAATAAACAAACTAACTACGAGCTAACTTAATGCTATTACAATCATTAGGTGACCGAGACTTTTACAGGAATATTTGTATTCCTAACAATCTCCCCCTAAGCGAGGTCACCTTTGAAGTTAAGATCTTTGGTCTTTAAGCATTCTTTAGTCTTTGTAGCTCGTAGGGTCTGATTCTTCACTTTTCAACACACTTCGTACTTCAAGCAAGTGAACTTGTGATCAGAGTTCCTTTGTGATGTGTGATCTTTGAGCTTCTTTGAGATCATCAGCCAAAGTAAATCTCCAAGCTCATCCATAGTAGTATCGCCTTCATGTGATGTAGTGACTTTAGGACCATCATGCTCACACTCTTCTGTATCTGGAGACGTTGCATTGGAGTTATAGATCAGGAGACTTTTTCATCAGAGTTGAGGAAGCGTTGTTGGTAGTCTCTCAACATTTGTTGTAGCAAGTCTCTCATCTTCATTGATAGTGTAGAGGATGTGTGAGCATGAGGTATGGATTGACCCGATTCAGCTGGAAACTGGAGCCATCAATGCCATCTTTATATGTGTCCCTGAAATAAAACAGTTAGCACTAAAGATAGAGAACGAATATGGCTTTGTCATTCGTTCTGCGAGGACAAACTACCCTCCGGTTTTGTGAAAACCGACCTGTGATCAGGTAGAGTCTCTTTTAAAGAAGACTCTCCTTGACAGGAATTTCCAGCTTGTAGTAATGAATTTTCCAAAGAATCCACTTCGGAATCTTCATACTTAGCATGTTCTCATACCGGAACGTCTCAAAGCAGACAGCACGATAGAGTGAATCGGTGAATAGATATTCACGGATTGATGAGAAATTGATTTATAGAAATCACTCGCGTGTCATATGATAAACATTTTTGAGACACAACGAGAGTTTTATACTTTGAATCACATCTCCATCAAAAATACTTTTGTTTGAAAGATATTACACACTCAATGTGCTCGAAAGATAAGTTGGTGAACACATTGAGAGGTTTTGGCAAAAGTATCCGTCAATCCATATCCTGGAACAAGTTTGATTCAGATTTGAATCGCACCATTGTTGCTTTCCAGTTGTCACTTGATCATTGATCCAAGATGGATCTCACATGTCACCTACCAAGAGCTTGAGTGATGTTCGCTCTAGAAGGATTTCCATCGTCATTGTGAATATTTTCATATCACTCGGATGTTCTGGCAATACCACAAGGATAATGCGTAGGACTCTAAATATTTTCTCTTATTTTCCACATTGTGTGAAACAATAAGCATATTTGGAATGTGTCCTATTGAGATTTATGGATGACCTCATGGCTCTAGACTCAATAGTGCGTTTTGATCTGCTCCTGGAGACTGGGGAGGCGTCTCCTGTTTTAGGTATCAACATAGCTCGCAATGAGCGGTCGATACATTGTACAGGGTTCCCCGTGAGATTGAAACAAGCTCTTTTAAGAGAACTTGAGTGGTTGGGAAGTTTGGTGCAGTGCGTCACTGGGTCCATGACGTCTTGTCTTCAATACCGGTGTTACCTTAGTAACCACCAGTAGATTATGCATTGAACCCGGTTTCTGCCCTAAGGTTGAATATATGGAGGGCTATTTCTTTTCACCCTTTTTCATTTCAATTCTTTTTAATTCTTCAACCCCTTCAGTGCTTACCGAGACTTCACCACTAGAACCTTGTTGGGTTTGTTCCAGTCCTAGCTCTATCTCAGTCCGCACTCTTCCCTTTCTCACTTTTCTCCTTTTTTTCATAATCATTCCTAAGGACTTCTAATCTATCTATGGATTGTCCCTGGGAAGATCCTTCCGGTTCTGGTGGATCATGGGAATTCATACCTAACCTTAACCAACCTTATAACTCCATGCATAAAGATAAATGGTCGGTCTTTGGTATTACTTCCACAAACGCCTTTTGCTCCCCCTCAATATGTGCATCGATATTCGAAAGTGTTTAGCACATATGTGGGAGCCTATTATTGAGTACAAAAGATCACTTTTGATTATCAGATTTCATATTTAAATCACATTCTCTCCCCCGATCAAAAATTTCAAATCTTTCGAGATTTTTGATCTCAATTGATTTAAATAATTTAGAAAGCGTTTTTGGGAGAGAAATGCGGTCAAGTTTAATATTTTCTGATAAAAGGAACTTTTTCTTGCTCCCCCTCAAACTGTGAGGGAGGTTGTTATGTGTCAGATTTGAAGAGTTTGTAAAAGATTCGAAGTTTTAGTGAAAACTCTTTGAAAATTTACTTATTCTGACACATAACACATCACAAATCATTTTGTTGCAAGGTTTTATGTACAAAGTGTGGGGAGTTTTGATGATACATAAAATTTTGAGAAATCACTCTCCCCCTCAATCAATGACGGATGTTAAAGCATAAATATTTTCATAAACTAATAACGTCATTGATTGAGTGAAAATTTTATCAACCTTTGAGTTCAAATTGATTTTCATTCAAAATTTCATGGTACCACCAAGTTTTGCACAAACACTTTCCGGAAAAATCATAGAAGGGAAAGTATTTGGCGATAAAAAGAAGACTTCTCTTCTTTATCAAGAAATAATGCACTTAAGCGTACATTAGATCGAGGGTGCATGAATATAAAGTAATTCACGCTCGGATGAACGGCACCCTTTGCTAGGAACAACCGTCTTTTTGGCGACGTGTTTTCCTCATTTTTGAAAAACCGGGTTGCTATCTGAAGTAATAGCAAGCCATAATTTTGAAGTCCGGGTTGTAGCCTGAAATGACTACAAGCCATAAGTTTAAGCGCGGGTTACAGCCTGAAATGACTGCAAGCCATAATTTTGAAGAATGTTTTGAGAGACGACATGTTTTAGAAAACAAACTTTATTTGAAACCGAAAAACTCTTGCTCAAGCATATGTATGATTCCGTGTCATTATTGAATGACATTTCTAGAAACGTACATAATATTGATTACACAAGAGACATGTCGTGAGAAGAATATTTTTGTATTTTATATGATTTTTCAGATTTTTATGGTTTTTATAGGTTTTATATTTCTCTATTTTCTTTTTGTTTTTATAATATATACAAGGATATTTGAAGCAAATCCATTACTCCTCATTCTCTTCATGAAGACTTTTGACTGATTCTGGCGAGAGACACTTCACACCAAGTAGCAGGAGAATAAATAGAAACCGTTCTTCCTGGAAGTGCCTTTGTGAGGAAATCTGCCAGCTGTCATTCTGTCCTTCTGAAGAAAAATTCCACAACCCTCTTTTCCACTTGTTCTACCAAACCTTTGGAGAATCCATTTGTCAGAAGAAGCATTGACAGTATATCGTACCAACAAGGATTATCTTTGCTCCATTTTGCAATATTGTTCATGTGGTTGAGGGTTAGAAACTGATGTAGCCCTATCAAGATCTCCTGAAGAATATGCCTTAGAGGAAAATTCAGGAGCAAGTGTGTTGTCGAACGGAACATCATTGGGAGGAGAAAATGAATTAACTTCAAAAGAATCGTCGACTGCAGTGCCTTGATGTACTGGTGGAGATTGAACGTATGATGATGTTGACGAATGACTTGCTGTTGGAGCGTCTTGACCTATTGAAACAGGACAAGATGAACCATTTTGGATCGTTTGGTACATGAGCTGAGATGGCTGGTGGTACCGGTGTATCACCAATTGGCAGCTCGACATATTCATCAACCATTGGATCAGCCAAGATCTCCAAATCCTTATCGGTAGGAGGTACATAAGGTACATGCAGGAGTGGGATACTATACAAAGCCTGAACTGAATGGTTCAGAAGATAAAAATTTAGACGCGGGTCCTGTACTGATGTGTACAGAAGCCATTTGATCAGTCAGCTCATTGTAGAAGTGTGTAGCCAACATCTCTGAAACATCCACTACCAAAGCTTTCGAGGCTCTTGAGTAATCGTCTGAAGCCGTAGATGCCATGATGAGATCTTAAACGGAATTTTACAATTTTGTGACTTAAACCGAGAGATCGGTTCTCTCCCGGGATTTTACTAAAGTCAACAAAAGAAACCGAAAGATGTAATATGTGAGTTAGACTTAGAGTGAGATCTTGGATAAGTTACAACTAGCATTAAGTGTCAAGTCGCGACAAGTCAAGTTACAATAGATCCGATCGTAATAAGTCAAGTTGTAACGATTAACTCACAACGTCAAATTACAATCAGATTAATCGAAACGACTTAAGTCACAACAATTCACCAAACACAGATTGATAACAAATCAAAAGAATCTTACTACTGAGTCAATCGCTAGGCACCACCAAATTGCTGAGTTTTGGCCTCCTCAATGTGTAGCTTTGGTAGCTTCCCCCCAAACCGACAATCATCTTCATGAGACACTTCCCCCAAGTAGTTGAAGTGATGCAAAAAGTCTCATTGCATGAAGCTCGAGAACCCGAAGAGAACGATTACACCGAAGTAACAGGGTGAACCATGGATCATCTCTACGGTTAACAATCCCGGAATGTATGATGAAGCCCGATCACATGACCCTGTTGTACATCCCCAATGTATACATTACTTTGAGGTTTGGAGCAGTTGTCAATTAGGGGGAATCAGATATCAACATCTTCATTTCACTAAATGCTTTCCTGCTATCTTACACATGCCAACTCAATCCATATTGTACGCATGTATCCAACACAAGAAGAGACGATGACACCAAAGTAACAGGTTGAAGCACTGATCATCTTCGCGGATATCACCTCCGGAATATATGATTAAGCCCGATCACGTGAACCTGTTGCGCATCCTTGATGTACACAACTCTCTCCCCTGATGGTTGCGATCTCATCGGAATCAGCATAACATTGTGTACATGAAGCATTAACCAGAAGCACTTAACCATAAATCATATCAACTCATATGAAGATGTTGATAAGCAATATCATCTCACTCTCCAATTGTTCTTCTCATATTTCTTCCCACTGAAAGCTGAAGTAATACATACCACAAGTATCAGAAGACCACTTCCCCCACGTAGTTGGAATAAAACACCAAACGCCACACGTTAATACACTGATATTCTCTGCGGTTATGACATAAGTCTTCCCGGCATAACTTCAATTAAGAAGAAGTATTGTGTTCATCACGTGTACTCGTTATGCATTCGGATGCATGTCTCCTTCCCCCTTGCTGGTTTTGATACATCAGAATCAGCAACAACTTTTAAGCACATCTACTTGAAATATTGAGAAGAACCAAATAAGCTAAAATATATCTTAGTGAGAATCAACTGCTATAGAAATGCTCACTAATTGGGTTAATCCTCCCTCCCAATTAGTAAGCCCATAAGTGTACTTGCTCCCTCCCAAACTGACGACCCATTTGAAATAACATCGATGCATGTTGAAGAAGTATCTCTCAATTCTGCCCAAAATGTCTTCAGTCTCTTATCATGTCATCCACAACGTAAAGTGGATCAAAGACTGATAATCTGTAGCTTCTTCACAGGTTTGTTTGGGGAACGACAATTCGACATTTTCAACTCACTTAGAATGTTTCCAGTTCTTTGATAAAATCCCCGATGTACACATTTCTCCCTCCATGATGATGACGATCACTCGGAATCATCATAACTGTGTGTACATAAACATATCAACTGGAAGCAACATACAAATCACTACCCCATGAGTAGATGTCGATAACAATTCTCTTCAACAATTCACTGTGGATCAACCCCTAATAAACCTCATTTCACTTCCACTGGCTAATAGTAAATGACCATGTATGGAGAAAACCCGATATACCAAACTTGAAACTGAAGTAGAGTTCCCCGTTCTTGTGTCTTAAGCTTGCACTAATGTTGGAAGAACGGTGTAGAGAATTTATGCTCCAAGAAAATCTCTAAGTACTCACTACCCAACCAAAGCATGAGACATTACCACCTCTTGCGATTATCCACAACGACAACGGCGTGTGACACTGAGTACTCCAACGTAACTCCTTAAAGTGATAGTTAACCAGGTCTTCAACCATCCACCTCGACTGCTGGTAACTAGATAAACCAAGTCTTCAACATAAATCTCAAGCACGAGCAAGTTATCATTGAAAGTCATTCGTCCATCCAACCTCGACTTCAAGATAAACTAAGATCACACCTTTGTGAGAGTCAACTTCAATCACAAACACGTGATACCCAATCAACTCTGTAGTCACTTTTAGTCATCCTTACTTAGTGGAACATTAGGTGTTGGAGGAGTGGAGAGTCATTTCAAGCATCAATCAACATGTATTTTATTCACACTTCTCCCCCTCAAATATTGCATATGAGGATGCGATTTTTGATTGAACAAGTGAATAGAAATACATGTAGTTTGTTCACACTCCCCCCCCTCAAAAATTGCATATGAGGTTGATCCACTGTTCACACTTCTCCCCCTCAAAAATTGCATTTGACGATGCCATTTTTGATCGAGTGGATAATAACAAATACAATCCAATGAAGGTAATCCACTTGAAGACTGAACAAGCATGGAACAAATATGAAGTTTGTTGATGAGAATGGTCTGGAGCAAGAACATTTCACAACTTCAGAAGATAAAGCGCACTCAAGCGTACACTTTTCTTTTCTTTAATGAACGGGGCCTGAAGTGTTATCAGCAGACGCCATAATGATAACATTGAAGACCGAGGCTTGAACTGATTTGTTCAAACGTCATAATGATGAAGTGCGAGGCCTAAACTGATGTGAACAGACGTCATAGTCGTTGAAGAACGAGGCCTGAACTGAAGTATTCAGACGTCATAGTCATTGAAGAGCGAGGCTTGATCTGATGTGATCAAACGTCATAGTCGTTGAAGAGCGAGGCCTGAACTGAAGTATTCAGACGTCATTATGCACATCCATCAACATCGACATTCCAGAACTCTTGAAGCTGGAGAAATGATTACTTTAGGCTTCCAGACTTTGAGTTTTCTCATATGGTGAATGATTGATGTGCCTGCAACTGAGTAAGGAGTACCTGCACTAACATCACAAACTTGATTGCATATATATGGGTTAGTGGCAACAGTATCCAAACCCTTGGGGGTTTCAAGGTCAACCATGGCGTTGCTATTAGTAAGCACCTTTCCGGTAGGTATCCACTTAAGTCCAACGCACTTAAAAATTCTACCAGTTGGAATCCACTTATAGCAAGGTCTAGGATTACTAAGCTTTTTATGCATAGTGGAAGGCTTAACGATATTCCTAGTCTCCAAAGATTTAGCAGTTTGTGTCCACCTAGGAGAAGTTTTAGGTTTGTTTTGCTTCTTATGCATTGTAGATGACTTACTGTAATTCCTAGACTTAACAGGTTGAACCTTAGCATTGTACCTCAATATCCTATGAGGGATCATACAAGGTTGAGAACCTAAGATCCCATCCTTATGAAGTAGTGCCCTTTTCCTAGCCTTTTCTAGATCATAGTTCTTGTGCAGGTCATTTATAACATAAGTGTCTTGAGCCTTAGTGCTAGGTTTCGACACTGTTTTCGAACTAATCCTAGAGGAGCTGGGTGTAGGAGTAACTACTTGTTGAGGCTTAGAAGAACTAGAGGCAATAATCTTGGGCCAATAATGTGTAGTGACTGGTTTTGTCAAAACTTGTTCCGCATCAACTTGGGAGGCAAACCGTGTTTTTGAAAATTTTGGTCTCTCAGATCTAAACGCAGTCAATTGTCTAACAACTGATTGGTTTCTATTCGATTGAAAAACTGGTTTCCCCAAGATTGATGGTTTTGCAAACTTAGTGTTCACACTATTCCCTGTTGCTTTTCTTAGCTCATTCTTTAATGCTGTTATTGTGAAACCCTTTTCTTGAAGTTGAGCTTTGAATTCATCATTTTTGGCAGTCAAAGAGATTGTTTGTTCTATCGACTTTGCTTTCATTTCTTTGATTGACTCATTCAAGTTTTTACAATGCTTTTTCAAAGACTCATTTTCCAAAAGTAGTTCAGCCACTTTTAGTTCAAAATTTCTAGTTGCAATTTCATTACTGACATGTTTAGCCTTAACTTCATTACACATATCACACATCTCAGTAACACGTTTTTTCAGGTTGTTGATTGTCAAGTTCTTGGTTTCTAGCTGAGCTTTCAAATCATTAATCATAAAGTATTCACGGAAATCAGGAAGTTCCGGATTTTTACATGGTTGATTAGTTTGAAAACTTTCTTCCTTTTGTTGCATTGCGATTTCAAGTGAAATACAATGTTTTTCAAGTTGTAAGAATCTCTTTGAAAGTTCATTAAACGTTTCTTTATCAACCATATCATTTGATTTAAAAGACTCAGCTGTAAACAAAGAACTTGACACATCATCACGTTCAGCATCCTAATCAATTTCTCCCCCTTTATGAGTCATATTTGTTAAATCTGAAATGGTATTGCTATCAGTCTTTTTCAACAAATATGTGTCATAACTGGGCATGACTTGATCAGTATGCAGCCGTTCATCAAAAAGCACATTATGATGTACAGTTAGGGGTACCTCAGCACATGACACTTGTTCTTTTATTGGTCTGAACTCTGCATCCATGTCATGTGTGATAGGAGTTACTGAATTGCTGGTAGTGTCAAGCTTTACTGTCTCAGATCCTTTGCATATCGTGACAACTGACCCAACATTCGATGCATTACCCGAATCACCAGTACCCTCACATGATTCCACCCGAGATGCCTTCACCTTGTCGTCATGCATTTGTACGTGCTGTGCTTTTTCCTCAATGAACAACTTCACATTACCCATGAGTTGGAGTAGTGTGTCTCTGAACGTGTCAACCTCAATACCCGTGTGATCAGCAAAGCACTTTTTCGTCATCTCACTATAATGGTCATACTCCAGAGTGAATTTCGAATCAAAGAACACTTGAAGTTGTTTGTTGATCACACAAAGGGCAGCCATGGATCCCATTTTGGAAAATTCTCCTTTGTCAAGTTGTTGTTGTAGTTGATCTAAGTTAAGAATCATTGTGCATGTGAAAGTCTGAACATCTTGACCAAAGAGTGTTACAAATGCACGTTCGAATCCCATCTTGAATCCAGTTCCCTCAAGAAGTACAGATAGGTGTGAATGAAGTTGTTGAAAACATTCTATGCAACAATCTTTTGCATTATCGAGCAATTTTTGCGGCTGATGAAGTTCTCTCTCAGAAATGACAGAGTCTGAAGTGATAGACATGATGTAAACGTGCACAGGATTTTACAAGTCTATGATTTAAACCGAAAAATAGAATCTTTCGCGGGATTTTACAAAATCAAGACAAAACCGTAAAATAAAGAGAAACTGGTGGATCGGTAAATGATTGATGAACGTGATGGTTGTAAGATTGAAATCCGAACAAACCCCGTAGATATCCAATAAGCTCGAAAACCCCAAGTTATCTCCAATTAGCCGGAAAATATCACAACCCAAAACTCAATCTTGTACATTGAAGCTCACTCAAAACCGTAGTCCAAAATTTAACACAACAATTTAATCACTTGTGCTCAAGATAACCAATGTTGTATGACAATTTGTAACAAAACTCGATATCGACCCTTGTATGTATAACCCCCACACGACAAGTAATTCAAACCAAAATTGATCCAGTCCACACACAAAAGTTTTGCAACTCAGAATCGTCCCTTGCAATATATCCCAGCCCACCACGTACTAGTACAAAATTAGAAGTCCAAACTAGTATGTGCGGCCCAAGGAGAAGGGATAATCAAACACGGCCCAAGTTCACCAGCATAATCACAACTTAACTTCACGGTATTAGAATAAAAAAATATGAACAATCACTTGCCCTAATCAAAAATAGAGCGCAGTCACACAAAGACACTCCCTTTCACAAACAGAGCAACGAAATACAAATTCGTCCCTTATGATTATGTTAAATCCGAACAACAACAAACAAAAACTTTGTCGTATCTTTCTTCGTGTCTTGAAGATCCTAGGTAGGTATCTTTTCGTTTTGTGTTTTCGTTTGTTGTATCCAGTTAACCGAAAGAAAGTGAAGGAAGAAACATAATTGTTTTGTTCTTTCCCTTTACGTTTCGTATAGTGAGAAGAGGCTCATGCTTTGAAAAAGATCGATGATGGTTTTACTCTTTGTGGGGTCATTTGGACGTGTCTAATATTTCACAACGAGATAACTGAGATCCCCTTTTGTTCTTTTCTTTTTGTTTAAATCGAATGAAAAGATGACCAAGACACGAGTTGTTTTGGTGTTCCTTTTTCCTTTGTTGTCTGACAGAATGAGAGTGGGAATGAGACCGTTTGGTTTCTTGTTCTTGCTTAGTAGTTTCGGAAATTGTACTATAAGGTTAAACTTCTGAGTTGATCAATGATGGTTGATGTTAAGGCTTGTTGAATCTTTAAAGGTTTGAAGATGTTCAGATGAAGTTGTATGATACCAGATGTTGGTTTGTTGTTTTCCTATTAGTATTTGACTGGTTGTTAACTGGTAGTGATTAAGAGTCTGTGATGATATGGTGTTTTAAGGTCTTTGAAAGATTTGTTGTAGCAAACACCAATCAAAGATTTCAAAGAGACATAATAATTAACAAACCACGGAAAAGTGAGTGACAGATCTCAAACTAACCGCTACCTAGAAACCAAGAGCTAACCGCAAAATTATGAGCTAACCGCAACGTAAAGAGTTAACCGCAATAATGAACTGAGGTAGACGCTAGATTAGTAGAGAGGTAACCGCAAACATACGAAGTCTGGTAAACGCAAATAATGGACTGATGTTAAACGCAACAATGGACCACAATTCACTTTGTAATATTGTCCAATTACAGAAAAAAAAGATAAACGCAATATGCTACCAGCCACATGACAAAATTGACACAGTTGTCTTTATCCACCTTTTAGTAAACTGCCAAAGTAGCACCCTTGCCACTACCAATAAAATTGTACTACTCGCAAACCAAAAAAAAAACCAATCGCAAATAGGAATATCCCACCACGAATTGAAAGAAAACCAGACTTTAAATATGTGAAATTTAAAAACCAAGTACTAATCTTTGCTCATATATGATTTCTAATCATGAAAGTACAAGGATATTACGAACAAAGTCAAATAGAGATATTTCCAAAGAAAGCATACGAGCCAAATGGAAACAAGTGAAAAAACACAAAACCAAACTTAAGAGACGAGTAAACACTATCCCTAAGATGAAACCATGGCTCTTGATACCAATTGTAGAATATCAATAATCATAACATGTAAGGTTTTGCGGTTGGATTGATTCAAGAAAGAAGAAAGAATAAGAGAAGAGTTTAGAGAAAGAAAGATGGGTGTTTTCTAGAGAGAGAGAGTTGAGAGAAAAATAAGAAAATGTTAGATTGAAAATGGAAAGCACCAACCCTCTCCACATGTGGAGAGGGGTATATATAGTTTCCTACAAACGCCCACACCTGGGCTGTGGATCAGGCATACAGTGGGTAAAGACCCGTTCCTTCTTCCACGGTGTTACTTAATCTAATACTAATTAACTAATAAACAAACTAACTACGAGCTAACTTAATGCTATTACAATCATTAGGTGACCGAGACCTTTACAGGAATATTTGTATTCCTAACACAAGGACTTCCTTAAAATCGTAGATTCTATAGACCTTGATGTTACAACTAGAGAGTCGACCCGATTACGCCTATTCCAATTCTCTCTACGTGATCAAGCTAGCCAATGGCTTGAATGTTTCCCCGCGGGATCCATCACCTCATAGGATGATCTCACCACTCGTTTCCTTGCCTAATTTTTCCCACCGGGGAAGACTGCGATGCTTAGAAATGACATCTTGATGTTTGAACAACATCAGGGTGAAACTTTCTACGCAGTGTGGGCTCGTTTCAAGGATCTACTCCACAAAGTCCCTCATCATGGTATAAATCTTTGGTTATTAGTTCAAATCTTCTATGACCATGTCGACTATCACACTAAACGTACCATCGATCGAGCTGCAGGAGGTAGACTGCGTGATAAGAACGCCGAGGAGTCTTGGGCAATTATTGACGAACTTGCCGCCGATAATCAGGAGTTATGGGAGTTTAATCACACTATAAAAGCGGCCATCAACGCAATCTCGACACCTGGAGGGACTAATCAAATATCTGATGAACTCCTTTGCAAGCTTGAGGCAAAAGTGGACTATTTTGAGGAAAGGCAAAAGAGACCCTTAAGTCCTAGACGGGCTGCTGTCAATTTTGTCTCTAAAAGAGACCCTTAAGACCCTTCCAAAACTATGCCCCACCTTATTCTCCTCCTGAGAAACTTAGCCCGGAATTTGAGGCCAGAATGAGGGAATATATGGCAACCCATTCTGAGCAGCTTGCTAGATTCGAGGAAGCAGTTTATAAACAAAAGGAGGAAATGCAAGAGAAAATGAATGAAATGATGAGCCTAATGGAGGAGTATGCCAACCAGAAAACCCCTGAAAGGATGTTACTGAGGAAAGAAAGCGTCACCCCCACTACCCGGTTTGTTAATTCCATCACAATTGTCCATACGGATAATGAGAAAATAGAAACCCCTAGGGAACAAACCACGGAAGAACCGCCACAATCTCAACCCTTAAGTTACTACCTGAAACATGATATAAACGAAAGCACCATAACAAATTGGATAAAGAGTGATGGGCGTAACCAACCATCCAAACAGGGTTCAGAAAAGGAGGAAGACGGAAATGATGAGTATGACACATTACCTGGGGACCGATATTTGAGAAACTACTGGTACAGAAAGTAGCTACTAAGCAGATGACGTGTGGGAACTTTGAGATACCGGCCAGCATCGGGAATTTGAAATATCCAAACGCTTTCGCCGACCAAGGATCGGAAGTAAATCTTATGCCCCTAACTATCTACACCCAACTAACGTCGAAAATGCCAGCCACCACTCGTGTTAGGCTATCCTTCGCTGGACACTCTTACGTATACCCCCTAGGAATCGCAGAAGATGTACTGGTCAATGTTGTGGGATTTATGTATCCCGTTGATTTCATGATCATCGATGATAAAGGGGGCGGATGCATGCCAATAATCCTTGGGGCACCATTCCTTACCACCGCAAAAGCTGTCATTATGTATGAAAATAGGAAAATTGAGCTTAAATCAGGAAAAAGAAAGATTAGCTTTCCCATGACCCCGCGGTGTGCGTAGGAAAGTTTGATGAGGAGAAGGCTCAAAAACAATATTGACACATCGCCTATTCATGTTCAGGAGAAAATATTTGCATGGGAGGCAAGAATCAAAAGTTACAAAGAGACTAAACATGAAAGAAGCAAAAGCAAAAGCAATGAAGTTCATGTCGAGTTTGAACATAGTCAACCAACAAGGAACCATATACCATTAAAAAAAGGGGACCCAATACTCTTAAGACACTTGGAGATAACGATACCTCCCGATAAACCGAGTCCCTGGTGGTATGGGCAATTCACAATTGAGGGCATAAGCCAAGAGGTGATGGCTAACTTGAGTAGTAAAGGAGGAGGAGAGGTGATTGCAAGTATCGAAAGATTGAGACACCACCACCACGATAGTAATGATCGCAACTAGGGGTGGCAATTTCCGACACGACACGAAACCCAACCTGAGACCGACACGAAAATTAGCAGGTTAGGGTCGAGGCAAAATAAGTTTCGGGTCATTTTTGGGTCAACCTGATTGACCCGTTTAAAAACGGGTCAGGTTCGGGTCAAGTATAATAAAATCGGGTCGACCCGATAACCCGTTTAACTTTTTAGAAAATATAAAAAAGAGTAACTACACATTCATTATTAGCTACTCTAGTTCAAAATGGACCATTCATTACAAGAAAAATAAAAAGCACTTGCTTTGAAAGTTGAAATGATGTACTTGAAAACTGAAAAGGCAAATCTTGAGAAGGCAAATCTTGAGAATCGAAAAGAGATCTTTTCTCTTCTATGGTCCGTCATATCATTCATCATATATATCTACTTCATTTCTCAAGCTCTTACCCTAATAATTTCTTTTTTCTTTAAACTACCTTCACCCATTAGTTGATCGCCATAATTTTCATCGAACTCTAACTCACAATTTCACTAGTTTAGGTATGTATAATGTTTTATTTAATCACACTTTTATATATTATCTAATTAGTTATACATATGCATGCAACGATGCAAGTATTTGTATAATTGTGAATTATTTTTGGATCTTTTTTCAATTCTTTTGTGCATAGAACTATGAAAGGTACTAAATTCATTATGTTGTGTTTCTTGTCTTTTATGTAGCTAGATAATGGATAATGGTGATTCACATCCGATGATGAGGTCATTTTGACTAGAATAGCACCACGTCCAAAATGCTTCCTTTTTCAGATGCACATCCGGAATTGGTATATGATGAGGCAAAAAATGATCCATTTTTGGAATTTAATTGATCAAATATTGCCCTAAATCGCTCCTTTTGTGATTTTAGGTACTTTGTGAGTGAATTCTGAAAAAGGAAGCATTTTGGACGTTTTTGGAGCATAAAAGTGAAGAAAACGGCAAAGACTTAATTTTCCTTGCTGAGAACAGTACCTGACGGCGTCAAGAAGGAAAAGATGACGGCGTCAGGAGCAAAATGGATGACGGCCCAGAGAAAACGTGACGGCGTCAGAACAAGGGCGTCAAGAGTAAATGTGGTGACGGCCCAGAGCAGAAATACACATGACATCGTCAGATCTAGATCTAGGCAGTCCGAGAACTTTATTGGCAGCGAGATGACGGTGTCAGAATTTTACTCTTGACGCCGTCACCTCCTGAAATCTATAAATACTTTTCTAATTTTCATTCATTGTGGTGGAACTTGTGAGGAGAATTCTAGGGCCGAACTTTATAAACCCTAGGTCGTTTGTAACAGTATTTTCAAGGGTTTTCACTCCTTGAAACCCTTAATGTTCAATTGAGATAAGTTTTTTTTCAATTCATTCAATATGTCTATGTGTTGTTTGAATATATCTTACGCTTGCCTTGATTCTAATATGCTATGCTAGATCTTTAGTGTGTTTGCTTAGATGTAATGAAACCTAGATGTTGATTATAGGTTGATTGCTTGTGTATAGTTGTAATGGATGAATGATTTCAATGTTAGGCTTAAGAAAACTGGCAGATCTCCATTGTGTAACTTGCTTGAACGTCTTAAGAAACATGAACCGATGTGTACTAGGTTTTTATGGTTGTATTTAATGCATGAGTGAATTCTAATGATCCTATGTTAGGAGCTTCTTGCAGGCTCGACATAGGAGTGAAGTAGGAGCTTATAGAATTGGGGAAGTAAGTACGCCACCCCATGATTGGTATTAAGGAATATAACCCGTCATCCATGCAACTATAACAAGTAATTAACCTGTAAAAGATATCTAGGGAGTAGTGAAATCTAAGTAAATACAATTCTCCCATTTATTGTTCACACCACATTAGTTTAATTAGTTTTATTTTCATTTTTGTTATTTTATTTTGATTGCATCTTAGTTATTGGGTTAGTTGACTAGCAACTAATTCCGCCTACTCTTCCAAAACCTGAGATTTTACTTGCTTTTACCAAATATAAAAGCATAAAAAGAATCATCCCTCACCTCTAGACCTAGTTTTTAGGCTTTCTAATCCTAGCGACACTATTCCTGAGTTGAACGATCAATCCCTCGGTATTTGTCACTATACTATACTACAACGATCAGGTACACTGCCTGGTGGGGGTTGTAAGCTTCTCGAGATCCCTCGAGAGGTAAAGCCTGGTGCAATTCCCACGCATCAGATTATAATGTTATATGGTCGAGAGTTCTTACGTAGGCCAACAACTCATGACGTTGCACGCTTATTCGAGGCACATGAAGAAAAACATCACATTCGTGGAATGCTTGGTAGCATTGATTGTACACATTTCGTTTGGCGAAATTGTCCTAGATATTTGAGAGGCCAATATAAGAGAGGTAATCACCAATATCCGACTATTATGCTTGAAGCGACGGCTTCAAATGATTTGTGGATTTGGCATTCGTTTTTTGGTCCTCCCGGTTCAAACAACGATATCAATGTTTTGAATCAGTCTCAATTGTATGTTACGGAGCGAAATGGAACGGCGCCAAACAGTTCATATTTTTTGGTGGATGGCTTTACAAACGTGGATATTATCTTATTGATGGAATCTATCCTAAGTATTCAACGTTTGTTAAAGCATATCCGTATCACACTGGCCCGAAGGAAAAGAAATTCAAGAAGCTACAAGAGTCTGTAAGAAAGGATGTCGAACGAGTTTTTGGTCGTTTAAAGGGAAAATGGTTTATTCTCAGACAGGGCTATGACCGTCGACAAGATTCGAAAACTCGTTTATACGTGTATTATATTGAACAATATGATTTTAAAAGACGATGAGAAGGCAATATCACCGGTTCATATAATGGATCAGCCGGTCGCGCCAGTTTATGACGATAGTGTACTACATGAGTTACTCGACGAAGATATCGAAAACCGTCTCCGATATGATCTTACGGAGCATGTAGCGGCTAAAGACTTTCCATACCTCGATAACTAGTAATTTCTTATTTTGTTTTTTTTTCTTTCTAAGTATTATGTAATTTTCTTTGAATTATTAATAAAATTTAATGTTTTTATTAAATTGTTTAATATAATTATGAATAAAAAAATAGAAATATAATTAGTTTTTATTTGAATAATAGTTGCCACTAAAAAAGTATGGTAAGGTATGATTGAATTATGAAATGTGTTAGCTTGATTTGATTAGTTAATAACGAATCATGAAGGAGGCATCGAATCATGACTGCCACCCCGTTAAATAAATAAATTGCAAGCACCCGTTGCCGTAACATGGTAGAATCTAGATAGAACTTTTATTGACTAATGAAAGGTGAAAAAGAAATGCAATTATGCATTGGCTTTTCGCATGCGCCGAACAGAAATATAGACGAGGACAAAATGGATTTTCCAGAAGTTCTTGAGACTTGAAATGGGAGGATTAGTTATTCCGTTTGTCTCAACCATAATCTTGCCTGTGGTTGTAAATAAAGTTCAACTATGTAAAACTCGCATTAACATTCTCACAGGCATATGTTGATCTTGGATAAAAATATATTACTCTGAGAACACACTGAGTTATTATATAATTTCTTAAATGCATTAATCAATCTTCTTATTTAATGAACTGCTAGTCTAATATATGCACTTGAATAGTGATAACCTTTCTGGAAACTGCAAGTTTATTTGGCAGCTGATGAATTCACGGCATTATTTTATTTTTATTAATAATCTACCGCTATTGAAAGTGAGTTTAAAACCCTTGCAAATCCTTAACTTGCACTTTTCACTTTGTCACTAGTAAATACACAATAGGATAAAGGTAACCAATCAGTTGGGTTGTTTAAACACTTGATGGAAATTAGAAGCAGCCAAGATCGTTCCTATAATGCTTACGAATGGTTAGCGCATTTGATTTCACTTAACACAAAGATAATCATTAAAAAACTGTGAGAAACTTTTTAGCCTAATTCTAAGTAATCACATACAAAAACATCTAACTAATCAACACAATAAAATTTCCCATTAGAGAAACTCATTGTAGGATGCGTGTTCATCACCAAACAGTTTAATACTGAGAACAAACATCATATTGGATTGGTGTTGATCACTTTCGTCTTAAACCGAAAATTGATTACAATTTTTTTAAATTTCCGCTTTCGGTTTTATCCCATCTTGATCACAGCATATATCTTAAATCCCTATATCTAAATGTTAATTAGTATTTTAAAAAGTTTGTGAAGGCTAGTACGTTAGAATTGCAAGTTACCAGAGCTCTTTGTTAACTTTGTCTGATTGGAGCGTTATGTGTGTCGCAATAAGCGGTAGCATTGAGGAGAACAATGTTTCATGTTTGGAGAATATTAAATTTGATAAAAGTTCTGGCGTAATCGACACCACTGAAGAGAACAATCATATATGTCAATGATAGCAATTCAGTTCTACGGCAAAGGACCGACAAAACGTGATATTGTGAAATCGAAAAGAATACGGTCTGGGGCTGACGTAATCACTCCAATATCTACAGAGCTTGTGCGGAAGGCAGTCAAATGTCTCTATCTAAGGTTGAACAATCGGGTGTGGTTATTTTTGCATAAACATGTGAGAGATTTAATGCAGTGAGACGTCCCTCTCTTAGGTATTGTAGTCAAACATAGTGCAATAACATGTGCCGTTCCTTTTAATAGGCATGCATTGGCCTAATATAAAGTAGGCCCTCAAATCCGAGTTGAATTAGTAAGTATATATTGGGCTTTGATTTTCAAGCATAAAAAAAAAAAAAGTCATGATATAGAAAATAATAATAATAAAAGATATAATAATAAATAAATAAATAAATAAATAAACCTTCTAGATTAAGTTCCGCAAAAGCGCTCAAGTTTTATTTGACAGTCGGCATTATAACTTGTCAGTTGTGTCTTCTCTGTAATTTTTTATTTATTATTATTATTATTATTATTATTATTATTATTATTATTTTTTTTTTTTGTCTTCTTTAGTTGATGTTGATTACCATGTAGAATATAATGCATGTGATCGTAGATTAAAGTATGCATGATATTTAATTTGGGTGTAATTAAACTTCTATGAACAAGTTTAAAGATTAAAAAAAAAGGTTATCTAAAGTAAATAAAACAGGAAATAAAAAATAATAACCTTGTCTTTCTTATTCTTATATGTGAAAGAAACAGCATTGCCATTACATATTTCTGTTGGCAAATATTTATAATAGAACCGTATATTGGCAAATAATGTTTCTATCAGGGTTTTGATTGAAAACTGAACATGGCTAATTATTTACTTTTTGAGTAAACCTTTCATCGTACGTGTTTGGGTAAACCTCGACACCTTCAACAATTCGAAGAAACAGCAAGTAGATTAAACCGAGAATACCCGAAAACATTTAAAAATCAGCGAAACCCCTAAAAATTGTGATTGATGGTTACTTACCCAAGTTAACTCCTCCATAGTGATTTCTATCATATGACCGCACTATTAGTTGGTCAAAACCGCCACCAGGACTATTACACTGAACAGGGTAACATAGCAAGTTCTCACGGAGTTATCAATACGTGTATCCTTTGATTAAACAACAGTTAGAGGCAGCAACGTGTCAATTGAATAACCTTTTTTCCACACGTTTTTAATTTTTATAAAATTTAGATTTGTTTTGCAAGTATTTAACAATTACACTTTTATTTACCGTACAATTTAGTCAAGCCTTCGATTCCATCTGTTGCACTCATTCACAATCCACCACACGTCGCATCACTTAAATGTGTATTTAAACAACCGCTACCATTTTTCTCGTATAGTCACCGACATTAACTAAGCATGAATTCCTTAAAACGTCACTACCCTTATCAATCTGTCATATTCAATAGGTTTGCTGTTTATATTTACCATCTGCCTATGGAGTGTTTTGATGAGACAAAAAGTGTACCGCTTTTAGGGGGTCATTTAAGCCTAAAGTCGAGATTATTTGATTAAATATTGCCCTAAATCGTTTCTTTTGTCATTTTAGGTACTTTTGAGAGGAAATCTTAAAAATGAAGCATTTTGGACGTTTTTAGAGCGAAAAAGTGAAGAAAACTGCAAAGTCTTAAATTCATGCTGGAAATTGTACCTGACGGCGTCAGGAATTGCATGTGAAGCCGTCACCCTTTGACAAAGAGGTGGATAAATCAAGTTACACATGACACGCTAGAGAGATTTTGGAAAAATTATACATGACGGCGTCACCTAGGCCATCAAGAGTAATTTGCATGTGACGGTCAAGATGAAGTTTACACATGACGACGTCAGAAGTTGATTTAGGCAATACGATTATAATTATGGCGGCGAGTTGACGGCGTCAGAACTTACTCTTGACGCCGTCAGACTCAATTATCTATATATAGTTTTTGATTTTTCATTCATTGTGTGCAACTTTGAGAGGAGAAAACCCTAGACGAATTTTACTGTATTTTTTAGGGTTTCAAACCCTTGTTTCATCCATGCTTAATTGAAGATAAGTTTTCCAATAATCATTCAATATGTCTATGTGTTGTTTGATTCTATCGTATGCTTGTCTTCTCTTTAACATGTTAGGCTAGGTTTTCTTTGTGTTTGCTTAAATGTAATGAAACTTAGATATTGTTTATTGGTTGGTTGTTTGTTTATAATTGTTGTGGATGAATGATTTCGATGTTAGGCTTAAGAAAACTGGCAGACTTCCAATTGGTAACTTGCTTGAACGTCTTAAAAAACATGATCGGAGGTGTACTATGATAAATTGGTTATATTTAATGCATAGGTAACTACTAATGAGGCAATGTTAGGAGCTAGTAGTCGGTTCAACATAGGAAGAAGTAGAAGCTTATAGAGTTAGGGAAGATCATACACGGCCCTACGAATGGTATTAAGGAATATAACCCGTCATCCATGCAATTGTAACAAACTAATCAACCGGTAAAAGATAGCTAGGGAGTAGTGAAATCTAAGTAAACACATTTTCTCTTATTATTATTTTCGCCACATTTACTTTAAGTTCATTTTATTTTAGTTTGTTTGCATTTGTAGTTATTTGGGTTAGTTGACTAGCAATTAATTCCGCTCACTCTTCCAAAAACCGAGATTTTTACTTGCTTTCTATAAAATATAAAAATACAAAAAGAATCATCCCTCACCTCTAGACCTAGTTTAATTGAGTTTTAACCCTAGCGAACACTATTCTTTGAGTTGAACGATCAATCCTCCGGTACTTGCCACTATACTATACTACAACGGTCAGGTACACTGCCTGGTGAGGACTGCAAGCTTCTCAAGATCCCTTGAGAGGTAAAACCTTTTGCAAGGTTGCAAAACCACGCATCATGTTTAATTTAACGCAAAGCGTTTTAGGAGTATTTGGGGGCAGTTAGTGGTAAGCGTTAAACGTTGCGATATTATAAATGCTCACTAGAAAAGTAACAATTAATTTTATTTTATTTTTTCAAGATGGTTATTGTTAAACGCTCCATGAAGTAGTATTTAGAAGCTTTGACCATTTAAGAGTTGTTTTACACAATATGATTACACCTATAACTACGTTACAAAACATTTTCATTAAAAAAATCCGAGATAGCTCATACTCACTGCTACTGATCACGGCTACTTTTATCGAACACACCCTATATCTTTTTTCTTTCTTTCAAATAATCAACATTTTTTTTTTTTTTTTCTATTTCTTTACGTCTTTGCTCTTTCTCCAATTTCATGTTCCAATGTATGATCTCATGCATTATGTCATGTAAGATTGGTGTTTGTTCATGTTCTTCACTGAACTTAATAAACTTTTTACATTTTGGTTCTGACATTAGTCCACTGTTATCCTATTAATATAATTTCAATTGATAAGAGGGTTACTTTTCCTTACTTATCTCAAGGGCCATCTTTGAGGGCGTGCGAAGTGGACGAACGTTCAGGAGCCAAAAATTTTAGAGCCCTTAATATTTGTCCCATTAACAATTATATGCATATGTACACACATTTTTCACGAAGAAAAACATTATTTAGATGAGAAAATATCTTAAATGAGTAATATGTTGAACGTTTAGATAACCAATTGCATTATATCTTATAAACGGTGACACTTTATATATAAATTTATTTTCAAAATGCCTCTTTATGTAATTTCGTTTAGATCACTCAAAATTTTAAAAAATTCAAGGACGGCCATGCTCATCTCCATTGATTTCTTTTATTGATTGGTGTAATTTATTAGTGACGCTACTTATTTCTTGGACGTTAGAACTTTTTGATTAATTTCTTTTTCTACATCATGATGAATTAAAAATAACAAAGGCTATGTTGGTGAAGTGATTACCACGGTTAATGTTGGACTGGTTACATAATTATGGTTTAACGATCGTGCTTTATTTATTATAAGGATTGGACCTCTCCTTGTGTGTGGCGAATTTGGTGATTGCTGTTTAACGATAACCTTACATCCCCAAAAAGTCGATTCCCTAAAAACATTATTGGTCGATCTTATAAATTGTTTCTGTTCTCAATTGGTCCACCTGCTTTCTTAGATTATTTTAAGATCACTAGCGGGTTGGTTGTGTTTTTAGAATTAGTTTATTGATCAAACTTTGTAGGGTTTCCACTTAATCGCTTAGGATTTTGTGTTGAATTGGATAATTTTTCTTTTATGACTGCATTTATTACCCAATTATTGATCATCATTGGTCTGGTTACATAATTACAGTTTAACGATCGTGCTTTATTTATTATATATAAACCCTAGTTTTTTAGCTAGGGTTTACTCGGTATTGGTTTGAAGATTCTTGACGTAATTTTCTTCATATATTTCTGGTTCGATTGGTTTCTTGAGTTAAGGTTTGGGGTGTGATGAGTGATTTAGGAGAGAAGACTGCTAAGATGTTATGTTCAGCTGCATCCAATTTGAACAACATAGATGGTAAGCGGTGATAATGATAGGTTAACACCAAAACCATTTAATCCTAAGCTTAAGCCTATTAGTTATAACTTTGCTAATTCCCTTATACACCACATTACAACAAGAGATAGGCCTATAGTTAGTGACTCTAATTGATTACCATGTAAGGTTGCTGAATTGATTACCACGGTTAATGCTTTTGACGCCCTTGGTGATTTGGATGAAGATATTGTTGTAGTAAACATGCAAGTTTTACCATTGATGCATTTGACAGTCCAAGTAATGTACCTTTTGTTGACAAGATTAATAAGCTTGAAAGTCAAATTGTTGAGGGGAAGTTTGTGCTTCTGGGTGATAATGAGAAGCCGTTTCATATGCAAAAGGAGGCTAATCGTAAACCTGTTATGGTTAATGAGGGAAAAAAGGTAGGTGATAACATCAAATAGTACTATAGGACCATAGAACAACCTTAATCACTTATGAATCATGCCTAAATGTAGAGAGATAAAGTAAGTAGAGAGAGAGTGTGGGAGGGAACTCTAGTGTGTGAAAATAATAAGCCTTTTTATTACTAAGAGAACCAACCCTCAAATGAGGTATTACATGAGTATTTATACTAGTAGTGTAGGGCTTCACATATCTTTGATCTTATTACTAACTAGCCCTTAGACTTTATAAAAACATGAAAACATTAGTAAAACTTCATCATAATTATATTCTAATGCAACCTATTACATAATATTAATGACCTACACTTTTTATAAATAAAATGCGATCCTAACAATCTCCCCCTAAGTGTTGGTCATCAAAGGTTGCGCGACGTTATCATCTTTGTCTTTTGACTTTAACATTTGTAGCTCTGGACGTCTTTAAGAATCATTAGATGAATCATAGTTCCAGTTCATCATGCTTCATTGTTGTTGAAGTGATCCAATGATGTCATCTGCCTTTCGTCACTTCTTTGTCTTTGATGGTTATGCGCCTTTCCAACATGCTCATACATCTTTAGTCTTTTTCATACATACATTTGTTGTTCCCGTTCTTTCACTTTGTTCTTTGTCACTTTACTTTGTAGATTCTTCTTTTTGGCGTAGAATCTTTTTTTGACTGTTGCTATCCTTTGATCTTTGTGAGAACTTTTCTTTGACTTCATGATGTATGTATGAGCATGTGGAAACTGGTGTCATGGTGGTGGTTAGTACCTGCATGAAAACAGTTAGCAATAAATAAACCGGTACTTACAGATAAGGAATTAGAGATCGTCAACAGCATAGTGTGAAGACTCTTTCTAATCCTTACCTAGGCCGTTCCCATTTCGGATACTCCCAAGGGAGCTTATGAGACCTACTAAGTAGCTCAACGAATGGGTGAGTCGCTAGGGATCACTCCATGAATGTAGACCGTTTGAAACCACCGCGAACACTAAGTGTAACCCATAAAGAATTACCGAAGTGACCTGCTGTCAGGGCTTCTTGATGTGGCCTGGTAGGAATTTCCGTTCAATCATTGAGAAATACATAGGTAAATCCTCTCATAAACGTTCTCGGCAGATTGCTAAGATCTGCGTAGGACTCTTAAGTTTACATCTGGCGTCCTTAATGATGAACAACCAATGTAGAAATATCATGTGTTCCTATGAGATCTTTTGATGAATATCGGGGCTCTAGACTCGATAAGTGCACATTTGGTTTCCTATGCGGAGATTAGGGAGAGGTCTCCTGCTTCAATATCAACCATCTCTAAGAGACAAGTCAATAGATTACACCGGTTCCCCGTGAGAATGAAACAAGCTCTTTTAAGAGAACTTGAGTGGTTAAGAAGGTTTAGTGCATTGCGTCACTAGGTCCATGACGTCTTTATCTTCAATACCGGTGTCACTTTAGCAACAACCAGTAGCATACGAATTGAACCCGGTGTCTGCTCTAAGGTTGAACATTTGGAGGGCTATTTCTTTTCACCCTTTTTCATAACTTTTATTTTTAATTCTTCAACCCCTTCTTTCTCCTTTCTCATTTTCTCCTTTTTTCAATCATACCTAAGGACTTCTAATTCTAATCTATTGGATTTGTCCTTCGGTAGATCCCTCCGGCTCTGGCGGATCATTGGACATAAACCTAACCATAATCACCTTATTATCCTAGATTTATTGATCACATGCCATAAAACCTTTTGTGAAAATATCTCAAAGTGTTTATGATAATAAAACACATTGTTGTTACCACTTTGAGAGTTTTGTAACTTTTGAAGGACTCCCCCTCAACATGTGCTCATGGATTTTTAAGAAATTTGCACATGCGTGAGGAGTTTGCACTTTTTGAATTGATCCACTTTCAGTGAACATGACCGATTCGAGACACGGTTACATCACTAGTTAGACTAGCTTGAAATTATTACCCGTACTGGTCAAGTCCAAAGAAAGCCTCTCGATACGGTACATTCTATTCAGAAAAGTCCTATTCGAGACACGCTTACATCACTAGTTGGACTAGCTTGAAATTATTACCCGTCCAGGACAAGTCTTTTCGATTACTGACATTTTAAGCTTCGTCAATTCATTGGTACATAATGAGGCGAGCTCTTCTGAGATTCAGTCACAAACTTTCAACATCTTTGATCACATTTTAATCATGTCTTCTCCCCCTCAAAAATAGCATATCGTGATATTTTGATATCAACAGATTAAGAAAAAGCTTTTTGGAGAGAAAGACAGATTTCATTTTGCATGAATTCGGAACAATTTTGTTTTTGTACTCCACCTTAATGATAGCACATTTTAAAATCAATTAAGGGTTTGGAGGGAGTTATCTTAAGCACTAATTTTGAGAGATTTTGAGAAATCTTTTGAACAATCTTGAAAAAGTGCTCAAGAATTCTGTTTGAAAACGAGTTTTTGTTTGAAGTCTTTTTCGTTTGTTTAGACTCGAACTTTTTGAAAAAGATTTCATCCTTGAAAAACACGAGTCCTTGATTTGAAATAATCAGAAGTCATCATTCGGGTCTGGGTTTCGTACTGAAGTATACGAAAGCCATTGTGAAGAAACTTTTGAGAAACGACATGTTTTAGAAAAATATTTTAAAGAACTCCCATTCAAGCATCTGTACATGTCCGTATCATTGTTGAATGACATTTCTAGAAACGTACAGAATATTGATTTATACGAGAGACATGTCGTGAGAAGAATATTTTTGGATTTTTTGATTTTATAATTTTGTATTTTTGTTTTTGTTGCTTTTTCAAATTTTGTATTTTGTTTTTTCAAAAATATTTACAACGAAGCGATTTTGAAAACTTTTTTTCAAGAAGATTCGAGAAGACGTTCTAGCTCCTCAGGAGTTAGGCTTCGCATGCCAATTCATCGTACTAAATAGTCAAACCGTTCTTTTGGAAGGGCTTTAGTAAATACATCGGCGAGTTGGTAATCAGTCTTAACGAAAAATAATTCAACAGTACCCTCTTCTACATGTTCTTTGATGAAATGGTAGCGGACTTTGATATGCTTCGTCTTAGAGTGATGTACGGTATTGCACGAGATGGCTATGGCACTTTTTGAGTCACAATACATAGGTATTTTGTCAAAAGTAAAGCCATAATTTGTGAGTTGTGTCCGCATCCAAAGAATTTGGGCACAACACGCAGATAGAGACACATACTCGACTTCGGCGGTTGATAGTGTAGTACAATCCTGTTTCTTTGACAACCAGCTTACTAGCTTTTCACCCAAAAATTGTGCTCCTCATGATGTACTCTTTGCTGTAACTTGATCACCGGCATGGTCTGCATCTGAAAATGCTGTTAGATTAAACCCCGAATCCTTCGGATACCAAAGTACCATGTTAATGGTGCTTCATAGGTACCGAAAGATCCGTTTAACCTCTTTGAGGTGAAGTTCGGTAGACTTTGCCTGAAACCGTGCTAACAAACAAACAACAAATTGAATATCGGGTCGACTAGCAGTTAGGTAAATGAGAGAACCGATCATGCTCCGATATTTCTTCGGATCGATGGGTTTCCCAAACAAATCAGCACCTATTTTTGGTGAAGTAACCATTGGTGTACCAATAGAATCACAGTTTTCCATTCCATGTTTTTTCAAAATCTCTATTGTATATTTAGGTTGATTGATAAAAATACCACGGGGGGATTGATGTATTTATAAACCAAAAAAGAATTTTAGTTCCCCCATCATGGACATTTCAAATTTGCTTTTCATGAGATTTTCAAAATGTTTTGAATGATTCGGATTAGTGGACCCAAAGATAATGTCGTCCACGTAAATCTGAACTATCAAAATGTCATCTTTGAATTTTTTGATAAACAAGGTGTCATCAACCGTTCCGTTGGTGAAATTGTTTTTGAGCAAGCAAGATGATAGTTTGTCATACCACGCTCTTGGAGCTTGTTTTAAACCATAAACGGCTTTCTTAAGCTTGTAGACGTAGTCTGGATGATCTTTGTCGATGAATCCCTCTGGTTGACTCACATACACTTCTTCTTTCATAGTTCCATTTAAGAAGGCTGTCTTAATGTCCATCTGATAGACTGTGATGTTTTTGTGAGTGGCATAGGCTAAGAAAATCCGGACTGCTTCAAGTCTAGCTACAGGCGCGAATGATTCTTCGAAATCTATCCCTTCTTCTTGTGGATATCCTTTAGCCACGGGACGAGCTTTGTTGCGAATTATAGTCATTTCCTCATCCAGTTTGTTCTTCCACAACCACTTGAGATCAAGAACGCGTTTATCAAGTGGTCGTTCAACAAGTTCCCAACTATCATGTAACTGGTATTGAAGAATTTCCTCCTGCATCGCTTCTATCCATGGGTATTCTGCCATTGCTTCCCGAATGTTCTTTGAGGTTGATTAAGCAAATGTAAATGCACAATTCGAGATCGGTGGCAAGTTGTCTCCTCGTCTGAACTAGCTTTGAAGGTTCACCAATAACTTTTTCTATTGGATGGTCTTTTGTCCATTGAAACGTAGAAGGGTACCTTGGGTTTAACGAATGTGTGTTAGTCGGTTCTAGTAACCCTGAAGAAGATTCAGCAGAGTCTATTGCAAACGGGTTTTCAAATACTTCTTCTTCTTCTAACGCAACATCGTTTGAATTATTTTTTGGTTCTTCTTGAAAATTTGTGTTTTGGTTTTGCTCATCAACTCTTGGTAGAACAATTTCAATAACTGGAGTTGCTGGAGTAGATGTTGATGATGCTGAGGGAGTTGGTGCTTCAGCTTCGATTGTAGTAGAGGCATCTTGTGATGGTGATGGTGGTTGATGGTTTTGAGCGGGTGCAGCGGAATGTTGTTGAGATGCATTTGTCGAAGTTCCACCATAGTATTCATCAAACATTAACTCGAAGAAATTTTCCAATTCTTGTTCTGAAGGTTTTGCTGTGTTTGTTGACTGAGCTCCTTGAGGCACGAGTCCTGAACTGATGTGTCCAGAAGTCTGCTGGTTTGGTGCGGGTCCTAATCTCTTTTGATTAGAAGCCATCGGATTAAGCGCGGGTTCTAGAGCGAGTCTCTCAGAAGCCATCTGTGAAATCTCATCAAACTTCACATTCATCGTCTCCATTATCCTTTTTGTTCTTCTATTATACACCCTGAATGCCCTCGAGTTTTCTGAGTATCCAATGAAGATTCCAATATCACCCTTAGCTTTCAGCTTTCCTAGATCTTCTCTTTCATTCGTCGGATAGCACAAAGCGCCAAACACGTGAAGGTAAGAGATGTCAGGTTTACGGTTGTTCACAAGCTCATATGGGGTTTTATTGAATCTTGGATGGATTAGGGATCGGTTCTGAGTAAAGCAAGCAGTGGCAACAGCATCAGCCCATAAGAATGGTGGTGCACTAGAATAAATTAGCATTGTGCGAGCAGCTTCCACAAGAGTTCGGTTTCTTCTTTCAACTATCCCATTCTGCTGTGGAGTTCTAACAACTGATGTTTGGTGAGTGATTCCAACGTCTTAAAAATAGGTTCTTAACTCCTGATTTGTGAATTCTGTGCCATTATCTGTTCTTACAATCCTTACTGGAGCTTGAAGTAAAACTTGAATACGCTTCAGAAAAGTGATGATGCCTGGTGTATCTTGAATAATCATCAACGATAACAAGAATATACTTTTTCCCATTAATGCTTTCAACTCTCATTGGGCCACATAAGTCCATGTGTAACAAATGTAACCTTGCTTCCGAACTAGGTATGATTTTAGGTTTATATGATGCTCTTTTGATTTTTCCTTGTTCGCATGATGGACATAGATGATCCTTGGCGTATTTGAACTTAGGAAGACCGTTGATGATGTTGTCTTTGGCTAACTTGTTGATCGTGTCGAAGTTGAGGTGGGATAAACGTCTATGCCACAGCCAGGACTTTGTTTCGGTTGCCTTTGTCATGAGACAAATTGGTGATGTAGAGGCTATTTGGTTGATGTCGATGGCATACAAGTTTGTACCACGATTACCAGTTAAGAGATCATCACCAACCAAATTTCTAATAAAAACCGTGTTTCTCTTGAATGCAACTTCTAAATCTGCATCACAAAACTGCCCAACTGAAAACAAATTGTGTCCCAACCCTTCGACGTAGTAAACTCGAGTGATTAAAAAATTCCCAAACTGAAGATCTCCAAAACCCAGAATAGCTACTACATGATCATTTCCAAAGCTTACAATTCCCATGAATTTCCAGATGAAATTGATCAGCAGCTTTAAATTCCCGGTCATGTGCTTGGAGCAACCCGAGTCGACGATCCAAAGACATATTTCGATAACCTGCCAATAACAGAAGAGTTTGTATTTGGAAACCGTTTTGAATTAGGTTCCATGGAGTTAGGGGTACATTCCAAATCACACTCACAGACAGTTGCTACTTGTTTAGCTTGAACTATTTCAAATTTTCCATCCTTGAATATAAATTCTCTACCCGTTGGAATCCAAACACAATACTTAAGATAGTTCCTAGGCGTGCGACTATTAGTGGTGTTCATAATTCTTATAATTAGGTTTCCAACAAATCTAGATTTTGCACTAGGACCTTTCGAAACGCTCTTCTGTTCAGGCGTAACATTCACATTCTTAGAAACACATTCATCATGAACACCATTAATTAAACATTTCTTGCATATTAAATATACAGTGTCCTTACACGCATTAGAACCAGTACTCTTGACATTACATTCAGATGAAACATGTCTCTTATTACAAAGCAATAAATTCCTAGGGTGTTCTTCTACTTCTTCTACTTTATTCTTGCTACTACTCGTAGATGCAGACGAGACTCTATTGTTCCTTGTATTGCTCCTAGGCTTTAGTCTGCTGCTCCTAGAGGTGTTGTCTAATCCTGTAGAAGTTGAGGCACACGCATTAGGATTTATATTGTTGTCCTTTTTAGCATCACTAGACTCTTTAGAATTATCCTTTTTGCCCTCATAAGTCTTAGATGTGGAGGCAGACGCATTAGTGGGACTAATCCTAAAAAGGCCAGGTGCTAGCACTTTTGGTGTTTCGACAACTGCTTTTCCTTTTTCAACTCTTTTCATTTTCGTTTTCCTTGGGCAAGGGTGTTGGAGTGACTGGTTTTGTCAAATCCTTTTTCTCATCGACTTCTGGCGCAGACCGTGAAATTGACATTTTTGGTTTTTGAACCATGTTTGAAATATTTGGTTTCGCCGAAGTCGATGGTTTTGCAAACTTAGTTTCCTCACCCTTCCCTTTTTGACTTTCAAGCTGAGCCCTCAAAATATCATTTTGCTCTTTCATGTTCTTGAAGGCACGCTCATACGACAATTTTTCATACTTGCATTCTTCTTTTTTCCGATCAAGTTGTTTAAAACATGACACATTTTCTTTTTCAAGCTTTATAAGAGCATTTTCATATTTGGAAACAATTTCGGAGGTCTCAGCTCTCAGTCTTTCATCATCTTGAACCGAATATGTTTGTATGATGATAGACATTATATCAGTGGATAGAACTGCTTCGAAGAGAGAATCATTTAACCTTTCCAAAACATTCATGTTTTCACGAGTTTCATTAGCTTGTTTTACCAGGGATTTGTGGTCCTTGACAAAATTGACCATTTCTTTTAAGAAAGCTTGTTCAAAATGGATTACCCTCGCACTGATGTTATTCAGTGGGATAGTAATTTCGTTTTCAAACACCTTTTTCTGTTCGTTATGAAAACTCGAATGCAAGTTGTTAATACTGATAGTAGTTTTAGATTTAACAATATTTTGAAGTGTTTGAATATGCTGTTCGCATCGATATCCTCTCTGTCTTCCATGTCATCCATAAGAGCCATAAAATCATTCTCCTCTGCGTTCAACTGAAACCCTGCCTCATTCTTTTGTGCCAACAGCAACGCTTTCTGCAAGTACGTTGGGTCTCTTTTGTTCGGCTTAGTAGGACAGTTCCTTGCCATATGACCTACACCCTGGCAGTTGAAACACTTTACCGGATTACCCTGATTCACATTTCCCAGATTCCCAACAACTGGAGCTGCAACATTCCTATTCTGATTACCCATTGCCTGATTACCAACATTCTGACCCCTCTGATTTCCAACAAACTGACCCATCTGATTCCCTGCATACTGACCATACTGATTCCCTGCATACTGATCTGCATTCTGATTCCCTGCATACTGACCTGCATTCTGCATATTCTGATTACCCATATGAAATCCAGTAGCATATCCCTGCTGATTCCCATAAACTCCAACCATTTGGCCTCTGTTGCCCATATTGAAACTCGGCTGAGCAATCTGCTTGTTGCGAGTGTTCGATGAAATCCTTTGGTTGTTGTTAGTTGGTGTAGAATAACGTCCTTGGAATGCCTTTGTCAGAAAAGCAAACGCTTGTGTCAAGGCTGCAGTAGCTTCATCATTGTCAGTGAATTCTGGTTCTTGGAACTGTGGGTATTGTTTTTGTTGAATAACATGTTGTTGTTTCTGTGGGTAGAACTTTTGTTGGTAGACCGGTGTTGGTTGTTGAATGCATGATGGTTGCATGTAGTTGTGAGTGGAAGATGATGATGGTTGTTGTGTGTTCACGGAAAACGGTGTTGGTGTAGTAGCAATTAATGCGAGAGGATCATGATTCTTTGCCAATCTTTCTTTCCTTACTTCATTAGCCTCAGCTTGATTTTGCTTCAGAAAATCATAGAGTTGATCATAATTCACCTTATGTAAATCCTTTGTTTGGTTGACAATTGTAACATAACGACCCCATTCTTCTGGAAGGTTATTGATGAATTTGATGTTTGTTGCAATTGTTCGTGATGTCAACTTGTTTCTGATTAACTCATTCATTAAAGTGCAAAACCTTGTGTAGTAGGATTCAATCTGTTCACCTTTAGTGGATGTGAAGTTCTCCCATTCAGTTAGAAGTTTGTTCTCAACGTCTTGTTGCCCAATCTCTGTTCCATGACATATCCTTCTAACTCGTTCCCACATATCAAAAGCAGTTTCACAGCTATCAACTGTAGCAAAGATCTCACGTGGTAATCCAAGTTGGATTAAATGCATTGCCATAACATCAGCGGCAATCTGCTTCTTGTCTTCATCTGTGCAGTCTGCTTCTGTTTGTTCACGCACGAATGGTATAGTAGGAGGTGTTGTATTTGGATTACCTTCATCTTGAACTTGTCTTGGCTTAAATGGACCATTGGTAATGGAGTTGATCATTAATTTACCATCAGTCTTTGTTTTGATGTAACGAAGCATGCGGCTTGTCCATGGAAGATATCCACCTTTTTCAAGCATTGGAGGTCGATTTTCAGCACCGGCAACATGAATGTCTTGTTGAGTTGCCATGATTTGAATTCAAAGTGAAACGTTGTTCTGAGGATCTTTTGAAAGATAACAAAGGTTGTTGTTGTAGATTAGATGTTTTTGTGAAGTTGAAAAACGTTCTTGGATGTTCTTTAGTGATTTCGTATTTTCCCTCCAAAAATTGAATATGAAAATTTTCTTTCTCAAAATTTGAAAATCACTATGAAATGCAGTTCTAAGGTTACTAGAAAATTTTGAGTTTTAAAAATTTTGACGCCAAATTTTACCGAAAAAATTTGAATTTTGGCCTAAAAATTTGAATTTTGGACCAAAATTTTCAATGTTATACCAAAATTTGAATCTCGCGTAAAAATTGAACCTTTAGTCTCCTGTAAAAAATAAATTTTACTCAAATTTTCCCGCCAAAAAACTCTTTTTTTCTCTTTTGTTTTTGTTTTTGTTTTGTTTTGTTTTTTTTTTGCTAACTCAATAAACCCTTGTAACTCGGTAAAACCAGCACCTTACTTGATAACCTCTTCCCTTACTCGGTAAAACTTAGCAAACTTGGTAAAACTGATAACTCGATACCATTGTAACTCGGTAAGTTTGTAACTCGGTAAGAATGTAACTCGGTAAGAATGCTAACTCGATAATGAGAGAGTACTCGAGTATAGTTTGGCCAAGATAAGGAACTATAAAGGACCTTACTCAATAAACGATAAGGTGTTTAGCTAACTCGCTAAAAATGGCTAACTCGCCAAACAACTTAACTCGATACAATATATATAGCTAACTCGATAAAACAGAAAGCTCTAACTCGCTAACCTAACTCGACAAACCAAGCTAACTCGATAAAACCCTGTTCCTAACTCGGTAAGACGCCGATGAACAGTAACTGATCCTTAAAAATCCGATTTTTCACCCAAAAAACGATCTAAAACAACCTAAAATTATCCCTAGGCTCTGATACCACTTGTAGGACCATAGAACAACCTTAATCACTTATGAATCATGCCTAAATCTAGAGAGAGAAAGTAAGTAGAGAAAGACAGTGGGAGGGAACTCTAGTGTATGAAAATAATAAGCCTTGTTATTACTAAGAGAACCAACCCTCAAATGAGGTATTACATGAGCATTTATACTAGTAGTCTAGGGCTTCACATATCTTTGACCTTATTACATAACTAGCCCTTAGACTTTATAAAAACATGAAAACATTAGTAAAACTTCATCATAATTATATTCTAATGCAACCTATTACATAATATTAATGACCTACACTTTTTATAAATAAAATGCGATCCTAACAAGTACCCATATTTTAGTGTTAATTCCCACTAAATTTCTCATCTTTTATGCTAATATGTTAGGATATATACTCTTATTTGTTTATATTCTTTTTTCAGGGCAAAAATAAGCAAAGGAACGAAAAGACACGATTTTGGAAGGTTTTATACAAAAATCATTGAAGTATGCGGATTTTGCACTAACTACGGCGTAGATGTTCCATCTACCTACGCCTTAGCACTCATCTATGAAGACTACGGCGTAGCCCCAACCATAGCTACGACATAGTAATACATCAAAGGGCTCTACGGAGTAGCCTCTCTCCACCTACAGCGTAGACCTCAAAATCAAGCAGTAGAGAACTTTCTAGGCCAAAGAAGAAGTTACGGCGTAGTTCCCTATACAACTACGCCGTAGAAGTGACATATGATGAAATTACATCCGTAGAACGTGATCAAGCTACGACGTAGTTGATATTAACAGAGGCTATGGCGTAGCCAACCATAGAGCTACGTCGAAGCAAAGTCGGGACTATAAATACCAGCCCTAATTCCGAGTTTTAGATACAACTTTTCACCACAAAGAAGGCAGGAGGAATTCAGGGAGCAAGAGGACGAAGTTCTATCAGCATACAAGTCCATTCCAATGGAGAATTCACGACATAATCATAAGTTTAACCGTTCATTACATTTGTATTAATTCAATGTTTACATTTGTTATGCCAGACATTTGTTTTACTACATTTATGAACATGAGTGGCTAAACACCTCTTGGTGTTAGCCTTATTATGAAATTGTTATTAATATGATTAAGTTTTCTCGCATCTATAGTTGTTTTATTTGTATACTTTCGTAGCTAGTCTTAGGACACTCTATGCTTTAGAGGGATTGATATTTGGTAGTCCTTCGCGGGGAATGTGTGTTGTGACCGTGCCAGCATTTCATTAGAAGGTGTGACTTGGTAATGGTTAAGATGAACCATAGACGCTTCCATTGCCATACATGTGCAAATTGACCATAGGATCACCTACCAAATAGATGTGCTAAAGGAGTTAGAGGGGTGGTGTAAGTGACAACACATCCCGTTAGACTAGTCTATGTTAGTAGAGGTGCTTAAACACTCTTGCACTTCGCGCCAGCGAACTCTTTCAATCGATTTGGAAGAATAGGGCGAGGTGCCGGATAGGATAGGCGATTTGACCATCTGAGTCTATTGAATTGAACCCCCCGATAAAACAATAGGATGCATAATTAGAAAACTTGTCATGTTAATAACAAGAGTAGTAATTAGGTTAACACTACTTTCTCTTACTGATTTCCCTTTACTTGTTATTTGCTTATTTGTTATTTATTTCATTCAGTTTAATTACTTCAATCATTATAAAACCCCTTTTATTTTTGTGCCTCAATTCACCATTTCGAACCTTATTCAGAAGGATTTTCCGTACCAGCGCCTTCTACCTATACCGCAGTTGAAGCACCTAAAGGAGAATTTGACATTTAAACTTAGATATTTTCTGCCCCTTAGCTCTTGGGACGACCTCGGCTTTACCATCTAGCTATACCTCACACAACCGGGTACATTGGCCGATAGTGCGTAAGGTAGACCTTTGGTAGACGAGACTTTATAAATTTAAAACCTGGTCGGTAAATCCTGTATCAAGTTTTTGGCGCTGCTGTCGGGGAGCTAATAGGATTTTATTTAAGTTTTACATTTTAATTTTATTTTCAGTACTCACGATTTCTCTTCTAGTTTCAAGGATTATGGGTGATGTTGACATCGATAACCTCACTCTCGAGGAATACCTAGCTTTTACACGTGATGAACAAGGGCCTAGTTTGGTTAGGCCAGCTATTGGAGTAGAGGTTCAATTCGAGATTAAGAACCAGTCATAAGGGAGTTTCGGAAAGACCCCTTTTCAGGAGCAAAGACCGAAGATGCTCACGAACACATCGAGAATTTTCTCTACATTGTCAGTCTGTTCAACATTCTTGGAGTGTCTCACGATGCGGTGATGCTTAGATTCTTTCCCATGACTCTTACCGGTGCAGCTAAAAGATGGATTGATAGGTTGCCTGCGTGAACCATTGACACTTGGGCGTTGTTGAAAAAGAAGTTCATCCAAAGGTATTGCCCTCCTTCAAGGACGGCGCAACAGCTCGAAGAAATCCACAATTTCAAACAGGATGGTGAGGAATCATTGTACCAAGCTTGGGATAGGTACAATGACCTTCTTTTCAAGTGTCTAACTCATGACCTCAACAAGCAACAAACGGTGAATATCTTCTACAAGGGGCTTAATATTTCTACCTGACAAACGCTTGATTCTCAGGGACCGATCCCTGGGATGACACCTGCTGAAGCCTTAAAGGCTATTGAAGACATGGCGGACCACTCTCAAAAAGTGGCATGATGGCGGAAGTAGTAGGAGCATCATTGGAAGTTCGGATGGGATCTCCCTAATCACTAACAAACTTGAAAGCTTGGGGTGTGATATGAAGAAGCTTAAGGAGAATGTGCATGCCATTCAAGTGGGATGCGAAATTTGTGAAGGGGCTCACTTGGCTAGAGATTGTCCTTTGAAAGAGGACGATGAAAAGGTTGAAGAGGTAAAATATAGGGAAGGAAAACCGTTCCAAGGCTACAATAGTAACTGATATCGCACCGGATACAATCGAGCACCCTATGGAGAAAGAAGACCTAACCTCGAAAATACAATCAACAAATATCTTGAAGACTCGAGAAAGAAACAAGAAGAGCAACATGAGTGGTTGAAAAACTTTCAAGAAGCCACTAACAAGAGTCTTGCTAACCATGACTAGTTCCTCAAGAATCTTGAAACAATGATATGAAAGTTGGCTGAAGTTATCCATGAGAGGAACGTGATTGAGGAATGCAAGAGGGCAGTCGGAGCATGCATGGAAATGTTCACCGACAACAAGGAAGAAGATCATCCCAAGGGGTTTAAAAATCAATCTTGTGAAGAAATTATCCAGAGAGAAGAGTCAAAGGACCGCGACACAACGCCTTCCCAGCTTCCAACTAAGGAGGATAGCACGGAAAGCTTTATTCTCCCTTGTACCATTGGTGACTCCAACCTTTCGGCATTGGCAGATTTTGGATCTAGCATCAACATAATGCCTCTATATCTGTTTCTTTCACTTAGACTTACGAGCCTAAGAAAACAAGTTTGGTGATCGAGATGACAGATATGACAAAGGCAACCCCAATTGGAACTATCGATAATGTTTTGGTTAAGATTGACAGGTTTCTATTTCCTATTAATTTTGTTATGGCAAACACCCCAAAGGAAGACCTCATCCTTGGAAGACCGTTCCTAGCAACATCTCGAGCTCGTATCAATGTCTTTGAGAAAGAGATATCATTGGGAGTTGAGCTTTATAATGAAAGGATCGTTTTCAATATGGAGAAGATGAACATGCAAAGGCACGAGGATTTAGCCAATTCAAAATTGATGAATATCGTTGTTAAGGAAGATCCGCCAGACACGTTTGGAATCCCAGGTGAAGTCTTTAACTATATGACACCACTATGTTTAAAAATAGTGCATGATGTTGATCCAGACTTACGCGATGAAAGTGAAGAATCCTCTAAGGAAGATAGTGATGAAGAGGTTAGCTCATTTGACCTATGGCAAGGTATAAAACCACTAATTGTAACAGTTGTAAGCCATTGTTGCGAGCCAAAAGAAAGCATCAAAGAATGAAAGAGAACACTTATTCCTTCGTGTTCTCTTTTCAAAAAATTTTGCAATGGTGGAGGAAGTATTAGATTAAGACAGCTACGTAGGGAAGCCAACGTTTGGGCATGTTACGAGGAACCTGATTTTGATAAAAGCCAATGGTAAAAAAAACTATTTTAATGGGATTAATTCGGGAGAAGATGTAGAATGGATGGTTCATTTTTGTAGACCCGCAATCATGAAACTAGGAGGAACTACACATGCTTGGCCTACTTGTGATCCCGTTAGGAGGAAATGTAATGGAGGAAGGCTAAACGAACCTCTAGTTAAAAGATATGAGTGTGCATGTTTCAATGAACACATGAGAAAGGAAGTCAGCTATAAGGGAATTTCATTTGAAGATTTTATGGAAGCTAAGTTTGATGAAGCTCAATTAAGCCTTACATCTAAAATGAAGTATCGAAACGAATGGGCAAAAGCAAAATTTTTAAGAGATGATTGTCTTCGAGCCGCCCCTTACATCCCTTCAACAGTTTTGAGTAGGACATCCGCCCATTATGACAAGGGAAAGGCGGATGAGTTCGTCTCCCCGAATGGTTGACGCGGCAATTGGTCTAACTTAAAGACTCGATAATAAACAAAAGTGCTCTTTCAGGAGACAACCTGAATTATCTTTGTTTTTCATTTTTATTAGTGTAGTTAGGTTTTTGTATGTTTTGTCCTAATCATTTTTGCTGGTAAAAGAGAAGGGGATTGACGTTTGCTGATTTTTGAGTTTTTGCTCCAGAAAAAATCCCCTAGGAAAAGTCTACGCCGTAGCACCCCCAGGTGCATTACTGTATGATTTTTCCAACTACGGTGTAGCCTGAGATATTTCTATGCCATAGTTTTCTCCTGTACCAACTAAATTAAAAAGATTTTTAGTGCAAACATTCATAAACCTTGTAATAGTTTTTAAATGAATTTGTGGGTGTGTTCACTGCAAACCCTCACGAGACTTCACTCGTCCACTTGGGACACCAGGTGGTTTAAAAGGCTGAGTTAGGATTTATATTTTTCGTTTATTTTCGTTTTTAGGTTTTATGCTTGTGGTAGCTGTGTGATTTCAGGGATTTGAAGTTTGCTCATTAGGCAAAGTGAAGGTACGTTTTTCAAAAATGATTCTTCTATCGTTATCAAGAGCGAATTTCAGGGAAGTTCTCGTTCCAATTCTACTTATCTCCTATATTCTCATTGCTTATTTGCGTACAAAAGGGACTTTGTACATTTCAAGTGGGGGACGGGAGTAGAATGTAACTTGAACTTTTATTTGCCCCATTTTTTCTAGTTTATTTTGAAAAATTATGCCATTTTTAAAAAATTTTGACATGTTTTTCCGAACCTAACTAGAATAGACCTTAGCCGAGCACATTAACCCTTAATATCATGGTGAGGTTTAGCCTATTCAGTTTCCCCTATTTTACCCCAAATCCACCAAATTATGAGTGTGCCGGTAGTTTGTAAACTTTAGAACTTCGCCTTTACATTATTTCGAGACCATAGACGAGTAGTGTATTGAGTTTTCTTAGAACATTTGGAAGAAACTTTTTGAGGAGGCAATATTTTAGGATTATTCCCCAAAAAAGCTTATATGTGTGTGTTTATCAATTAGTTACATTGACTCTTCGACCCCCGTGTATGAACCCTTTTGTTGCACTCATCTTTAGTGTTGATACCCCTAGTTACACCCTTTTGAGCCTATCCTTTCGTTTCTTACCCATATTATAAATTTTTCGATACACCTATTCGCCTTAGCCTACCGTGTAGTCTTGGTTTGTAATTGTGAAGCTGCCACTTGCTCTAGTCTGAGGTTCGAGTAAAGAGATTCAGAAAACACGCCTACGTTGAAGACCCATCTTTGAAGATCATTTGAGACCCCCCAATTATTCCAAGTATGATTCATCTCAAGTGGGGGGGGGGGGTGTATTTTCTTTTCTTGTAATTGTTATTGTTATGAAAAAAAAGAAAAAAAAAGAAAGTGAAATTCAGTTTATCTTTCCGGTGCGTAAATGTATAGCACCATATTTTGAGCTTATGAAGATTTAGCATCGAGGAGGCCACCTCGATCACATATGAAGATCAAGTGTTGTGCTAATAATGACTTCCTCTAATGGTACATTCACTTGTTATGATCCAATTTTTGCGTCTTGGAGCTTTGACCTTGGATGAATGGCAAGTGGTAGCAACTCAGTTATAGGTTAAGACTATTTGTTTCTATTTTTCATTTTACACCATTATTGTGAATCCCATGTCTTATCTTACCCTTTAGTTGTGAATCATGCTTAGGTGAGGGAATCGAGCAGTCATTGGTGTCTTACCCGGCGTTCCGGTCATGTACCATTGCCTTTGTCGCCTTCGCCGTAGTATGTTAGTAACAACACTACACCAATAGCCTTATATATGTTCACCCAATCACTGGTACAGAAAGTGCTATTGGCCACGCCAAAAATGTGTGACGATATGCATATAGTCACACACGTTTTTTCGTTGTGTGCCACTAAAGGTCCCGCCACCGTAGGTGGCATATGGTCACATTGTTGAGTTCGTGGCCTTTTCCATCGAAAAAGAGTGACCAAAACCCTGAATATGTGTGACAAATTAGGCACACGTTTTGTTAGATTAGTCATTATCAGTGACCGTAAACACTTTATAGTCACACGAATGTTTTTTGAGAGTAACTATTTTTCAACCTTTGGTCACATAAATATATAATATATGTGACATTTGAGATGATATATTCAAGTAAATGTGTATTTTGTGTGACTATTTCCCGTCCTGTGACCACATGAATATACAATAAATGTGACGTTTGTGAAGATTTAGTCAGACAATGGGTGTTGTTTTTTGGAGTTAGTCACATACAATTTAACACAAAGTGGCCAAAAGTGTTAATAAGTGTGACCATATGCTGTTTAAAGTGAAGAAATGTGTATTTTGTGTGACTATTGATCATCCAATGGCCACATGAAGTTTACGTTTGCATGGCCTTTTGTAATATTTAGTCACACAAAGCATGTTTGTTTTGGGTATTTAGTCATATACCATTAAGCAAACAGTGGCCAAAAGTGTTAATAAGTGTGACCATATGATGTTTAAAGTGAAGAAATGTGTATTTTGTGTGACTATTGATCATCCAATGGCCACATAAATTTTATGTTTGTGTGGCCTTTGGTAATATTTAGTCACACAAAGCATGTTTGTTTTGGGTATTTAGTCATATACAATTAAGTAAACATTGGTAAAAAGTGTTAATAAGTGTGACCATATGCTGTTTAAAGTGAAGAAATGTGTATTTTGTGTGACTATTGATCATCTAATAGCCACGTGAATTTTATGTTTGTGTGGCCTTTTGTAATATTTAGTCACACAAAGCATGTTTGTTTTGGGTATATAGTCACATACAATTTAGGAAACAGTGGCCAAAAGTGTTCATAAGTGTGGCCATATGTTGTTTAAAGTGAAGAAATGTGTATTTTATGTGACCTTTGATCATCCAATGGCCACATGAATTTTATGTTTTTGTGGTCTTTTGTAATATTTAGTCACACAAAGCATGTTTATTTTTGGTATATAGTCACATACAATTAATCAAACATTGGCCAAAAGTGTTAATAACTGTGACCATATGCTGTTTAAAATGAAAAAAATGTGTATTTTATGTGACTATAGATCATCCAATGGCCACGTGAATTTTATGTTTGTGTGGCCTTCTGTAATATTTAGTCACACAACGAATAAAGCAAATAGTGACCAAAACTGATAATAAGTGTGACTATATACATCTTTTAGTCACATTTAAGAAATCAATATATATCAAAACAAATTCAAATATATTTCAAAACAAATTCAAATACAATAAAATTGCAAATATAAAATTCGTATATAACTCTATACCATAGGACCTCCTTTTATACACCAAAGAGTCCTAGTCGGCATACAATACTTTCCTAAGTATCTATAATCTTTTTCATAAAAAACTAATACATATCATACTATACAAGCAATACTATATGAAACAACACTACTAACTTATAACTAGCAGTTGTAACTAATACATTAGCAGTATTAACTTTGAGCAGTCTTAATCTCTGAGCAGTCTTCACTTTATACTAGCAGTACTAACTTTCACTAGCAGCACTAACTTTTGTACTTATATCATCTGGATATTCTCCGTCTATTTTTAGTAGAAAAGACAAAAGTTAGAAGCACATTGATGAGGCGAAAAATGATCCGTTTTTAGGGGGTCATTTAAGCCCGGAATTGACTTTATTTGATCAAATATTGCCCTAAATCGTTCCTTTTGTGATTTTAGGTACTTTGGGAGTGAAATCTAGAAAAGGAAGCAATTCGGACGTTTTTGGAGCATAAAAGTGAAGAAAACGCCAAAGTCTTAATTTTCCATGCTGGGAACAGTAGGTGACGGCGTCAAGAGTAACTTCCTGACGGCGTCAAGAGCAAAATTCCATGACGACCCAATACAGATTTGACGGCGTCACAAGAAAGGGCGTCAAGAGTAAAAGTCATGACGGCCTGGAAATGATTATCACTTGACGGCGTCAAATGTAGATCAAGGAAGTCCGAGAAGAGTTTTGGCGGCGAGGTGACGGCGTCACAAGTTTAGTCTTGACGCCGTCAGACCCCTTTTCCTATATATAGTTTTCTAATTTTCACATTAAAAAAAGAGAAGTTTTGGAGAAACCCTAAGTACGATTTTGGTACGAATTTTATAGGTTTTTCAAGGGTTCCAAGCCCTTGATACCTTTCATGTGTAATTGAGATAAGTGTCCTTTTAATTCAATCAATATGTCTATGTGTTGGTTGTCTATATCTTGTTCTTGTCTTAATTCCATCATGCTAGGCTAGATCTATCTTGTGTTTGCTTGGATCTAATGAAACCTAGATGTTAATTATGTGTTGATTACTTGTTTATACTTGTCTTGGATGAATGATTTATATGTTAGGATTAAGAAAACTGGCAGATCTCCAATTGGTAACATGCTTGAACGTCTTAAGAAACATGAACCGACGCGCACTAGGTCTTTATTGGTTGTATTTAATGCGTGAGCCACTGTTTATAATCCCTATGGTTGTGTTGGGCATGGTATAGGAGGAGATAAGAGCTCATAGGGAGTTAAGTGTGTCACCCCATGAATGGTATTAAGGAATACGATCCGTCATCCATGCAATTATAACAAGTAATTAACGTGTAAAAGATGTCTAGGGAGTAGTGAAATCTAAGTAAACACATTTTCTCCATTTACTGCTCACAACTTTAGTATAATTTAGTTTATTTTTATTTCTAGTATTTTATTTTGATTGCATCTTTAGTATTGGGTTAGTTGACTAGCAACTAATTCCGCCCAAATCATTCAAACCCGAGATTTTACTTGCTTTTTAAAAAATATAAAAATACAAAAATAATCATCCCTCACCTTTAGAACTAGTATTTAGGTTTTCTAATCCTAGCGACACTATTCCTAAGCTGAACGATCAATCCCCCGGTACTTGTCACTATACTATACTACAACGATCAGGTACACTGCCTGGTGGGGGTTGTAAGCTTCTCGAGATCCCTTGAGAGGTAAAGCCTGGTGCGATTACCACGTATCAAGTTTTTGGCGCCGCAGCCCGGGGAATAGTTATTGTCTAGGTTAGAATTTCTTTTTATTAGGTCTACTTGCTAGTAAGGGTGAGCATGGTCCAAAAACCGGACCGGACCGAGCAAGACCGGACCGGACCGAAGACCGAGAACCGGAAAAACCATAGGCCGAGACCGGACCGATTGTGGTCGGTCCGGTTCGGTCCGGTCCGGTCTTCGGTCGGTCCGGTCCAAATAGGCATATTTTGGCATGTTTTTTCGGTTTTTTGGTCGGTCCGGACCGGACCGGACCGAGGACCGAATTAGCCAAAAAGCCTAGACCGAGGACCGGACCGAGTGTAGTCGGTCCGGTCCGGTCCGGTCCGGTCGGTTTTGTCGCTCGGTCCGGTCCATCCGGTCCGTTTGCTCACCCTTACTTGCTAGATTCCTTTCTAGTAAGATTTTATTTTTATTTTTAGGTTCTCTTTAGTCTATCTTATTTCTTTGTGCCTTCGTTCGTAACTCTTCACCACCTGCCATCATGGCAAACGACGAATCCTTTAACCTTAGGATCACTAGGAGTCGTAGTTCCACTAGAAACCTGGTCTTGCCTTATGCGGAACCCGAAAGAGAAATGCATAGATTGAGACAATATCACTCTGTTAATACAAATATCGCCTAAAAATGTTATTTATATTTTACGATCTTCGCTAAGTTTTGTTAATGACAAATGTAAACTTTTGTTTCTAAGTAAAACATAATCTTAGTTTTAAAGACTTGCATAAACTAGACTTTTGCTACATTTTACATTTCATAAAACACAACACAAGTTTATTTCTTAAATTAGAAATTGTCACATCACATTTATGGCAAGTTTTGTCATTATGCGTTTATGGAAAGAAATGTGTTGACTAACTTTGTTGTTGCTTGCAAGCTTTGTAAAAGAACTCGACATTTAGCTTTGTGTCGGTAAAAGTATAAGCGACGTGTAAGGTTTTCTCCGCCGGTGAAAGGAGCTTGTTGACTAGTGAAAGAAACTCCCGAGTTGGATACTCGGGGCGTGGACGTAGGGCAAGGAAAAAGAGTCCTTGTAGCCGAACCACGATAAATACTCGTGTTGTGGTTTGATCGTTTCTTTCATTTACTTGCATGTTATATATTGTGTTTGTGCATATATCTTTGATCAAACAGAAAGTTTTAAAGCTAACTTAACAAGTTAAAAAGATTTTAATCGGTAAACTATTCAACCCCCCTTCTAGTTTTCCACAATTGGCATCAAGAGCTACGTTACTCAAGCTTTTAAAATATATTGTTTTTAAAACTTGAAACGATCCATGGATTTTGAAAATTACAAAGAAGGGCAATCTATGCAAAGACCACCACTCTTTGAAGCAAATGGTTTTATATATTGGAAAAACCGTTTTGAAACCTACGTGAAATCTAAAGATATAGATTTGTGGTATATAATTATTGATGGTGATAACGTAGTTACTAACATCAAAGATGATGATCAAAAGAAATTAATAGGTAAAAATAATGAAGCTAAAATGATGCTTTATAATGCTTTGCCTAAGAAAGAATATGAAAGAGTCTTTTTGTGTAAAACCGCCAAAGATATTTGGCAATCTTTAATTGTCACTCATCAAGGAAACTCACAAGTTAAAGATAACAAAATTGATCTTCTTGTTCAACAATATGAACAATTTGTTATTTCCGAAGATGAGATTATTAATAATGCCTTTGCTAGGTTTAACACTATTATTACTTCACTTAAAGCACTTGATGAATCTTTTTGTAGTAAGAACTTTGTCAGGAAATTTCTTAGAGCACTCCATCCGAAGTGGAGAGCAAAAGTGACGGCAATTGAAGAATCCAAAGATCTTTCAAGCATGTCACTTGATGAGCTTATTGGAAACCTCAAAGTTCATGAAATGGTAATGGAAAAAGATTCGGAACTAGTTAGAGGCAAGAAAGAAAAAGTTAAGTCCATTGCCTTGAAAGCTAGAGTCCAATCAAGTGATGATGAAGAATCTACTTCGGATAGTGATGATGAGGAATATGCTATGGCCGTGAGAGACTTCAAGAAGTTCTTTCGTAGGCGAGGAAAGTTTGTAAGGCAACCTAAAGATGACAAGAAAACCTTCCGGAAAGATCCTGTTGATCGAAAAGGAAAAGTTGAAAGAAAATGTTATAGGTGTGGAGACACAAGTCATCTTGTAGGAGAATGTCCAAAACCACCCAAGAGCAAACCTCAACAAGCTTTTGTGGGTGGTGCTTGGAGTGACTATGAAGGAGATGATGATGAGCCAAAGAATGATGATATTGCTCTCATGGCTCACAACTCAAATGAGGTACTCTCCGACTCATCTTACTCCTCTATAGATGATGATACTTTACAAAATGAATATAACAAACTTTGTGAGTTAAGCTTAAAAATCATAAACAAAAATAAATTTTTGAAAACTAAAAAGGAGTTTTTAGAAAATGAAGTCTATGAGTTAAAAGAAAAAGCTAAGAGATTAGAAAAGGGTAAAGGTATTGACACCTCATCCAAATCATGTGAAGAACTTAAAATTGAAGTTGAGAAACTTAAAATTACTCAAAATGATCTAATCAAACAAACCACAAAGTTCAAAAAATTCGATAAGAGCATTTCATGTGCGGATGAAATTATGAAACTTCAAAAGTCACCTTTTGCTAAAACAGGTCTAGGTTTCAGGAAAGTAGAAATCATTAAGGGTCAAATGAAACAAGAAAAGAACACACATGAAACAAACAAAATTGCTACAGCAGCCCGCGGACCAGACGGAACCCAAATTAGGGTTCCGACCGTTGGCCCCGAGGGTTCCGCCAGGTCTGCTGCAGCAGTAACTCCATCCACATCGGATCGTTCAAAATTTGTTAAAGTTACATATAAAAATGGAACAAAACCTGCCTTTAGAACTGGAGTAGGACTTAGTAAAAATGAATTTAGAGCTAAGACTACTCAACCAAGACCTAAGACTCCAATTCCCAAACGCCCCTTTCCAAAGAGCAACTTCAACGCTCGACCAAACTACCAACAAGTTTGGAATCAAAACACTCCTGGACATTACCAAAATTCAAACTACATGCCATGGAACCCTTATGCTCTATTTTCTTATTTGGAACAAATTAATGGTATGCTTAACCAAAATGGACCCATGAGAAATTGGGGACCAAATGTTTGAGTGTTTTTCATAAAATAGGTGTGCCTCAAAGTTTGTTTGGATCCGGATGAATGGATTAAAGATAGCGGTTGTTCAAGGCACATGACGGGTAATAAAAGCCTCTTCTCAACATATCACAAATGTGATGGAGGTAATGTTACGTTTGGTAGTAATGCTAAGAGCAAAATCATCGGAAAAGGTACAATCTCTCATGACTCCCTTTCTATAGATGATGTTGCTCATGTTGATAACTTAGGATTTAATCTTCTTAGTATTAGTCAACTTTGTCGTAATAAGTATAATGTCCTTTTTAGTGAAAACGGTAGTAAAATACTTAAAGATGGTATAACCGTAGCCAAAGGTGTCCTTAAGAACAACGTATACGTCATGAAGTTGGATTCAACATCTAGAGACAAACTTTGTCTTACCTCATTAGATGAATCTTAAACTTTATGGCATAGACGTTTAGGACACGCTAACATGAGACTAATCCAAAACCTCTCTTCCAAAGACTTAGTTCGAAACCTACCTAAGTTGTAATATGACCAACACTTTTGTGATGCTTGCAAAGTCGGTAAACAAGTCCATGGTAGCCATAAGGCTAAAAACTTCGTTTCTACATCTAGGTGTCTAGAACTTTTACATATGGATTTATTTGGTCCATCCGCTATACAAAGTTATGGAGGCAACTTCTACACTTTGGTCATAGTTGATGATTACTCAAGATATACTTGGACAAAATTTTTGAAAAGTAAAAATGAAGCTTTTGATAAATTTGAGATTCTAAGTAAGAAAATTCAAAATCAAGTAGGGTCTAATATTGTGTCTATTAGAACGGATCACGGTCGTGAATTTGATAATGAATTTCAATTTGGTAAATTTTGTGATAATAATGGAATAACTCATAACTTTTCGGCTCCACGTACTCCTCAATCTAATGGTGTAGTAGAACGTAAAAACCGGACATTGCAAGAGATGAGTAGAACAATGCTTAATGAACAAAACATTCCACAAAAGTTTTGGTGTAATGCCGTCGACACTTCAACGTACATTTTAAATCGAGTCCTAATTAGACCATTTTTGAATAAAACTCCTTATGAACTATATAAAGGTAAAAAGCCTACATTAGGATACTTTAGAGTGTTTGGGAGTAAATGTTTAATTCTTAACACCAAGGATTATCTCACCAAATTTGACCCAAAGTCTTATGAAGGTGTATTTCTTGGATATTCACAAAATAGTAAAGCTTACATTGTTTTGAACAAAGAAACCTTAAGAGTCGAGGAATCGTTAAACGTAACATTTGACGAAAGTCCACCTCCCTCTAAGACATCACCTTTGGTAGATGATGACTTAGTTGAAAGCCAAGCAATTGAATGTCAAGAAAACTTAGGTAATGACAAGGAAGATGAACTATTAAACAAAGAACTTGTCAATGTCAAAGAATCTAAAAGTCATCCATTAGACGGTGTCATAGGCAACATTAACGAAAGAACACTTAGATCAAAAGTTCAAAATGAAAGCAACTACTTTTGTTTCGTGTCAACCATTGAACCGAAAAACATTAATGAAGCCATTAAAGATGAATCTTGGGTAATTGCAATGCAAGAAGAATTAAACCAATTTGTTAGGAATGATGTATGGACATTAGTTCCGCAACCAAAGAGTCAAACAATAATAGGAACAAAATGGGTCTTTCGTAATAAAATGGATGAAAATGGAATTGTGTCTAGAAACAAAGCTAGGCTAGTAGCACAAGGATATAATCAACAAGAAGGCATTGATTATGATGAAACTTTTGCTCCGGTAGCTAGGCTCGAGTCAATTAGAATATTACTTGCTTATGCGTGTGCACACAATTTTAAACTTTTTCAAATGGACGTCAAAAGTGCATTTCTAAACGGAGTCATTAATGAAGAAGTGTATGTTGCTCAACCACCGGGCTTCATCGATTTTGAAAAACCAAATCATGTTTACAAACTTAAAAAGGCTCTTTACGGACTTAAGCAAGCTCCAAAAGCATGGTATGATCGACTTAAAACATTCCTAGTTGACCATAAGTATACCATGGGCTTAGTTGATAATACTCTCTTCACTAAGAAGAAAGATTCACATATTATCATAGTCCAAATCTATGTTGATGACATTATATTCGGATCAACTTGTCAAAAATTATGTGTGGATTTCTCAAAAATCATGCATGACGAGTTTGAAATGAGTATGATGGGAGAACTCAACTTTTTCCTAGGACTTCAAATCAAACAACTAGAAGATGGTATCTTCTTTAACCAATCTAAATATATTAAGGATATGCTTAAGAAATTTGGACTAGAAGATTCGAAACCTATCAAAACTCCCATGTCCACGGAAACTAAACTCACCAAGGATGAGGAAAGTCAATCCGTAGATAGCACTAAATATAGAGGTATGATTGGTAGTCTACTTTACCTAACGGCTAGTAGACCCGATATTATGTTTAGTGTTTGTCTATGTGCTCGTTTTCAAGAAGATCCTAAAACTACCCATCTCGAAGCCGTAAAAGGATTTTTAGGTATATTAAGGGCACTACACATTTAGGTTTATGGTATCCCAAAGGAACGGGAATAGACACCATAGTGTATGCCGATTCGGATCATGCCGGTGACTATGTCGATAGAAAAAGCACAAGTGGTATTTGTACTTTTGTTGGACATTGTCTCACCTCATGGTTCTCTATGAAGCAAACGGCTCTTGCTATCTCAACAACGGAAGCCGAGTACGTTTCGGCCGGAAAGGCATGTCAACAAGCTCTTTGGATGAAGCAAGCTCTTGTCGAATACGGAATTCAACTCAACGACATCACAATTCTTTGTGACAACAAAGGTGCCATTGATCTTAGCAAAAACCCGGTTCAACATGCTCGTACCAAACATATTGAAATCTGTCATCATTTCCTTCGTGACAACGTCCAAAAAGGAAATATCTCAATTGAGAAAGTTTCTTCCGAAGACAACATAACCGACATTCTCACTAAACCTCTTAAACGTGAACCTTTTAACCTTCTTAGACTAGGCTTAGGACTCATGGAACTTACATTGTAGTTCTGGACATTAGACAAAAATCACAAAAATCAAAACAAATCCAAAACCATTTTTCTCAGCAGGGTCGGCGGAACCCTCAGCCATAACGGACGGAACCCAACCCAGGGTTCCGCCGTATCCGTCGACTTGCAAAATCACATTCTTTGTTTATATTAAACCAAACACCCATTATCTCATACCACCACTTCCAAACTGCTACTATTCACTTTACCACTCATCCACACCTATGAATTCTTGGTCCTCCATTCATTTACATTGCAAATCAATCATCATTGTAAGTATTTTAAACATGATTACAATCTTGATCTGAGTCTGGGAATTCTATTTTTTTTGCACAAAAACAAAAACTTGGGGTTATGCATTAACTTGAAAAACTCATGCATTAGATTAGGTGTTTAATAAAACTAATCATGTTTCCCATAGTTAGGAATTGCATCTTTTATTAGTATAAACATGTTTGCTAAAACACCCCATGTCAAATCCTTCCAAAAATTTCTCACAAGTAGGACAAATATTTTTTCGTCTCACATTGAGAATACAAAATCAAAACGTTATGTTTAAAACATCACTTGCATAATGTCTCTTGAATGCTAAAGGGAATACATAACCAATATGTATTTTCGGGTACATTCAAATGAAGCTACATTGAACTAGGAGCGTTTGGGTTATCTTTTGTTTTATAACAAAACTTGCATAAAACGATTTTGAAACATCAAAATGAGTCAAGATAACCGCACCTCCACATTGTTTTCATATAGGCACACACTAGAACTTCCACATTATAATAGTGGTTTACCTAAACTAAAATGTGAAATTTTGTTGTTCTAGGAATCATCATGCCTCCTCTAACCCACTACGACCACAAGGACACCATTAAGTACCTACCAAAACACCACAAAACCAAAGGCCTTACCGCAAATCAAGTAAACGTTTTCAAAGCCCTAGAAAAACACTATGTCCATGAGGGTAGAACCATTGACCCATCTTTCCTAGAAGGCACAAACCTTTACGCCGATTTTGCCACAATCAACTTTGAGTGTCTTTTGAATATCGACGAGCCTATTTGTCCTAGGTTCATTCTAGAGTTCTATGCATCCTCCGTCCTCTCCACGGATGACTATGGTCATATGTCTATCAGCTTTAGGGTTAGTGGTCATCAATACTCCTTCACTCTTGAGGAGTTTGCTCAAATCCTAGGTGTCCCAAACCGTGGTACATGCCTCTATTCCGACTTGCACTCCCTCTCAACTCTTGACAACCTCCAAGACTGTATCCACCCTTATGACACACCCCTTGTCTCAAAAGATGTACTCCGTGACCACCTCTTTGTTAGGACCACCACCACTAGGAGAACCCATTCGGGGAATGAGGTCGATAAGGACCCATATGGAATGGAAATGAACGAACTTAAGCCCCAATTAAAGAAATGGGAGGAAGTCCTTAGAGCCAATGTCATTAGCACAATAGGGAACCGTGACCATATCAACCTTTGCCTTTGCTACATGCTCTACTCCTTGTCCGTTAGGCAACCTTTCAACCTTGCCTACTACATGGCCGACATTCCCGTGCATGGCACAACGGCTATGCCGTATGGAATGCTCTTGACCCGTCTCTTTAGGTTCATCTCACCCATTCCACCAACTTCAAATGGTCTTCGTCTTGACTACACTCTCATTCCACACACCTTTGTTCCACTTAGTGATAAGAGAGTTTACAAAGCCCAATGAAAACGCCCACATCCTCCTACCTCATCTTCGTCTTCCTCAATGAGTGAAGATGACAATTTTCCAAACTCTAGGCTCCCTCCTCTCGAATACCTTTCTCAACTTCCGGATATTCCTAATGAGTCGGAGGAGTTCAAGCAAACAAAGGGGATGTTTAAGAATCTTGGAAGGTTCCTTGGAAAGCTCAAGAACAAGATCGACCGTCAATGAGTGCGGGTGTGTTAGGAATGTTTGGCACAAGGTGCTATTGAAACAATTTGGTCGTTTAAACAATATTTGTGATGTATTTGTGTGTTAGTACAATGTTTGATACACTTTGGAACATGTTTTAACTAACAATGATGCAAGGAGACAACTTTTGGCAAGTTGTCAAATTTTCAAGTTTATGATATTTTCACTAAGTATAGTGAAATTCTCGACCTCAAGGTCAAAGTCCTATGAAATGCATGTTTGCGTGTCTAATTTTTGCATTGCCTAACCAGAAATGCCTTATCTCTTTGATTTTAGGAGTTTTCGAAAATTTTGAAAATCATCTCGCGGGTCAAAAACGTGGACTGCCACTATTTTCACCCCTGGCGGATCTGGCGGTACCCAATATTGGGTTCCGCCAGTGCAATTTCTGGGAATCCTAGAATTTGCCCAACGGACCAGACGGCACCCTCAGATGGGTTCCGCCTGTGTATTCTGAGGGTGCCGCCAGCTTCCTGCAGAATTTTAGTTTTTATTTTCACAATTTCAACATCCAAACACCAAAATCCAATCCTTTTAGGTAGAAACCCATTACTTGCAATGTGTTTAGCAAAATAGGATACTCCTTCTTCCAAAAACTTAACCAAAACCAATTCCCGCCAAAATTCAAATTTAACCATAACAACCTCAAGGACCCCTCAAACATTAAGGAAAGAACCCTTTTAAGGGATCCTTGAAATCCCTCAGATTTTTACTATCACAAATCCACCAAAACCACTAAGCATTTAGTGTAAAACTTGTCTTCTCACTTCACCATTTTCATTGGATTGACTCCCATGACATGACAACCCACAATTAGTTTTCCAAATCATTAGAAACCTCCATTTTTGTATGGACTAACATCAAATCCAAACACTCCTTTCCATAATTCATCAACACTATAAATTAAGCCATCCTCAACACCATCAAATCACACCTTCGTCAACACAACTTCTCAACCTAATAAACCATGACTAAGTCAACAAACACCTCTCAACCATCAAGACCCATCCGGAAAACCGCCCGGATTAGTGTTAAACCACTATGGTCCAATCAACCCATCAACCTAACCTCCTCATCCTCGGATGAATTCACATCACCAATAAAAAATGAACACTTTTTGAACCTTGCATCTCCATCACCATCACCCAATCAACCAAATGAGCTCACTCCACCACCAACTAAATCACCTATTGACCCAACTCCACCAAGTGCTCCAACTCAACCATCCAAAACCTCATCACCATCACCATTACCCAAAATTGAGCCAATGGAACTCTTTGGGTCTCCTCCCACATCACCACACCCATTTGTCCAAGATCTTAATGATCTTCCACCAAGACCTACACAACCACCACCTTTTGTAAATCAATCACCAAGGTCAATTCTAGACCTTGATGAGGATCTTAACCTTAACCAACCATCACAACAAGTGTACCATCCACCCACACCATTGTTGTTTCACCCCATCTACCATGACATCCATGGTCCTCTATATGGAGAACCAAACTTTGAAAACCATGATCACCCAAATCCACCACACCCTCAACCTCAAACCTTTGAGTCTTTATTTCCTTCATATGAGGATATCCAAAACATGGTTGAAAACCATCTCCATCAAGCAATGGAATTTCAAACCACATTGCTTGACTCAATACCAAACCCATCAACCACCCAAGAACCACAAACCAACCAACCCTCAAACCAAGAAACCAAAACCAACCCATTTCAACCCACTCATCCCTATGCTTGCTCAAATTGTGAGCAAATGGGTGAAACCATCAAAACATTGCTTAATCAATTCCAAAATGAAACCCGTTTTGCATTCCAACATGTCATTGAATGTTTGGATGCACTTTCCCACCCTAACAAACCCTAGACAACCTATGGAGGCCGTTTGCCCCAATCTAGGAATGTAGGATTTTATTTTATTTTCTTGGTTATTTTTTTTTTAGTTGTTGTGTACAAGTAGAAGAATAAGTCCACATTTCTTGTCTTTTGACTTTTATAAGTCAAAATTTTACTTGGAATGATATTTCTTTCTACTAACTTTTGTGCATTGTTGGTTGATCACTCTTTGGTTTGTCAATGTGGTTGCAATGTGTGTGGTAACTACATTCTTGACTATCTATATCACCAACTAACATTTTTTTTGTAGGGTCCAAAATCCATGTTTCCCATCTTGGCACTCCATTTAGGGGGAGTATCAACCAAGGGGGAGCATGAGCATTATTCCGCTTCGCCACTCTACTTTTTGTTTCGACAAAAAGGGGGAGAAATATATTGAACTTTCAATACTTAATATGATTTTCATAAATTAAGTAAAACAAGTTTAATATAAGTTTTTTTTTAAAAAGTCTTAAAAACCAAGATTTTGTGAGTTACTTAAAAACAAAGTGTATGTTTTGTCATCAACAAAAAGGGGGAGATTGTTAATACAAATATCGCCTAAAAACGTTATTTATATTTTACGATTTTCGCTAAGTTTTGTTAATGACAAATGTAAACTTTTGTTTCTAAGTGAAACATAATCTTAGTTTTAAAGACTTGCATAAACTAGACTTTTGCTACATTTTACATTTCATAAAACACAACACAAGTTTATTTCTTAAATTAGAAATTGTCACATCACATTTATGGCAAGTTTTGTCATTATGCATTTATGGAAAGAAATGTGTTGACTAACTTTGTTGTTGCTTGCAAGCTTTGTATTTGACTTGTTATTATGAGATGTGACATTGTTTGGTTGCTAGGAGTAATGAGACAAAACCTTGTTTGGTTTGCAAGATTTATTGCAAAACCAACTGCAAGCCCGGCGGTACCCTGGAGGTACACGGGCGGAACCCTTCTCAGGGGTCCGCCTGATCCGCCAGACCTGCAGAAGGTTTTGGCTATAAATATTGAGCCACAAGTTGAATTTTGGCTCATCACTTGACATTACATTTTACACACACATTCATTCTTTCATCTAACCTCTTAACATTTCATATGTGAAGTTTCTTTTTGTAGCAAAGAGATTCACGAGCTTACTAAAAGTAACAAGTATTCAACACAACGTTGCAAGACTTGTTAGCTTAGCATTGTGTAGACTTGTGTAGTTTACACTTCATTTGATTGTGTATTTTCAGTAGTGATCGGTTAGTATTTTAGTCCTCAAAATACAAAGAGTGTTGGGAGTTGTTGTACCCTAGTAAAAGAACTAACGGGAGTGGTTGTGCCCTTGTAAAAGAACTCGACATTTAGCTTTGTGTCGGTAAAAGTATAAGCGACGTGTAAGGTTTTCTCCGCCGGTGAAAGGAGCTTGTTGACTAGTGAAAGAAACTCCCGAGTTGGATACTCGGGGCGTGGACGTAGGGCAAGGAAAAAGAGTCCTTGTAGCCGAACCACGATAAATACTCGTGTTGTGGTTTGATCGTTTCTTTCATTTACTTGCATGTTATATATTGTGTTTGTGCATATATCTTTGATCAAACGGAAAGTTTCAAAGCTAACTTAACAAGTTAAAAAGATTTTAATCGGTAAACTATTCAACCCCCCTTCTAGTTTTCCACACACTCAACTTCTGAACCATCTAGCGTCGCCATCGATTTTGATGCACCTCTTTCTGAAGAAAATTCAGAAAATCATGTCACAACCCCTAGCTCCCAACCCAACGATGAGATGAGTACCCCCGCAACTCCCATTCCCTAAGCGCCTTAAGGACTACTCCTCCCCAACCTCTCGTGGCTTCTCAAACGCCATTGTCTTCCCAAACGAACACACCAACGAGGTCTTGCATGCAAACGATGTTTGGCTTGTCCAAAGTGTGTGTAAGTTTCGCGGAATAGATGAGGATGATCCAATCCAACACATCAAAGACTTCCTGAAAATAGTAGACACCCTCCATACGGATGGGGCTACTAGAGACACGTCCCGATTGCAATTCTTTCCTTTCACCTTATATGAAAAAGCCCAAGAATGGTATAACAAACTCCCTTCTGAATCTATTTTCACGTGGGAGCAACTCATATCCAAGTTCTATGAGAAGTTCTTTCCACCTGGAAAAACCTTAGCGTTTAGAGATAGGATCCTCCGTTTCCGGAAGGGGAAGGATGAACCCTTCCATAAATCGTGGATTAGATTCAAAGATTTAATAAGACAAGTTCCCCATCATGGCATTGAGCTTTGGCTCTTGGTCCAAATCTTCTATGATAATATCTCCTCTAACGACCGAAACGGAATTAACCAATCTAGAAAAGGGAGATTAGCCAATCTTAGTGCCGAGGAAGGATGGGATAGGATTGAAGAATATGCTCAAGACCAGGATGACACTTGGGATGAACCTGAGTCGACTGTCAGCATTTCTGAGATCACCTCGGATCGGTTGAGAAAAATTCACAAAAGAGTGGAATACCTAGCTGGATCGCAATTACCTAAACAGCTGTCGAATCCTTACTTGATCTGCGATTACTGTGGGGACCCGCATGAGGTAGAAGAATGCGGAGGAGCAGCCACAACTGAACATGCATGCTTGTCAGGAGGGGACATTTATACTGATCCCTCCCTTTTGCCTTTTTACCAAAATGACGATTACACCCTTTGGGGAAATCTGGTAAAGAAAAGAGAAGGGGAGGAAGGCCCTGACTTCAAAATCAGGAGCACTTTTGAAGATGACCTTGGTCACTTCACTCAAGAAAAAGGCTTGCAAATGAAAGGTCTTAATGAGCTTTTCGACGAGCAGCAGGAGGATATTGGAGAATTTTTCAACAAGCTTAACTCAGCCCTAGATAATCTTGAAATGCCATCAGTAAGCAAAAAAGACCCCATGCTCGCGATAACCACTCGAGTTGGAACAATAACCAAGGACCCTCCTTACCCAAACTCGTCCCCCATCACCCCCAATCCAAACAAACCTGGGGAGGAGGAGGAGGATGTCGGCGGCAATACCCCCGACCAACCGCCCTTGACGACCCCTTCCCCATCAACCCTGCCTAACCAACCTGTGAGAATCCTGTTTCCATCCCGATTAAGGAACCAGAAAACTGAGAATGATAACAAGAGATTCCTGTCTTACCTAAAAGATTCGGTTGTCACCATGCCTCTCCTTGATGCTTGCTATCACATGCCAAAGTATAACGCATACTTTAAAAACTACTTGCTAACCGGAAGAAACTCGAGGGTCTTGTGACCCTGGGGGAAGAATGCTCAGTGGTGACCCACCGAGGGCTACCAAAAAAGGTAGACGATCCAGGCAGCTTCACCCTGCCTTGCTCCATAGGATCTCTATCAAACAAGAATGCTCTTGCCGATTTAGGGGCGAGTATCAACCTCATGCCTCACTCCATGTTCCTTAAATTAGGATACTCTGGATTAAAGCCTACCCGTATGAACATCCAACTAGCCGATAGATCAGTCAAGTACCCCGTAGGGATATGCGAGAATGTGCTAGTCAAAGTTGGGAAATTCAAATTCCCGGTCGACTTCGTAATCCTAGATATGGAGGAGGATGACTTGGTACCCATCATCTTAGGGAGACCATTTCTTGCTATCGCCCGTGCTGTCATTGATGTCTACGATGGCAAATTAACCTTACGAGTAGGAACCGATAGCACAACCTTCGACATTAAGGATTCTATGGACCTCTCCCTCGAAGCAGCCAACCGGCTCTATTTCATCGGGGAAGTCGATGAACTCACAGATGTCATTGATAATTGTATCGATGAACAGATCGATGAAGGCTGGCTACGGGACGAGAGTTTTCTGCCTTTGCTAGAGGTAGAAAAGATGGAGGATGTTAGTGCAGTCTCCTTCTACCCCAGGCAAGAGGCAACGGAGCATCTCGAGCTCCGAAAGCCCGAAAACAAGCTCAAACCTTCTATTATCGAACCTCCTGATGTAGATCTTAAAGAGCTTCCTAACCATTTGGAGTATGTCTTCCTTCAGGGAGAGGACCAACTCCCGGTAATCATAAACTCTTCCTTGGAACATGAACAAAAAGGTAAACTCTTAGAGGTCCTAAAAAAATACAAGGGGGTACTCGCATGGAGTGTAGCCGACATTAAGGGGATTGACTCAACTTTTTGCACACATAAGATTCTCATGGAAGAAGATTATAAACCTACCGTGCAACCCCAGAGGCGCGTGAACCCTAACATTAAGGAAGTAGTAAAGAAAGAAGTTATCAAACTTTTGGATGCAGGATTGATTTACCCGATCTCGGATAGCCCATGGGTCAGTCCTTTGCAGGTTGTACCTAAGAAGGGTGGAATGACTGTAGTTAAGAATGACAAGGGTGAGATGGTGCCCCAGAGAACAGTCACTGGATGGCGGGTATGCATTGACTATCGAAAGCTCAATGATGCCACGAGGAAAGATCACTTTCCCTTACCATTCATTGATCAGATGTTAGAGAGATTATCTGGACACGAGTACTATTGCTTCTTGGATGGATTCTCTGGATATTTTCAGATTCCCATAGCACCTGAGGACCAAGAAAAGACCACGTTTACATGCCCTTATAGAACATTTGCCTACAAAAGGATGCCTTTTGGGCTATGTAATGCCCCCGCCACTTTCCAGTGATGCATGACCGCAATCTTTCACGAACTCATGGAAGACAGCATGGAAGTGTTCATGGATGACTTTTCGGTCTTCGGGAACTCCTTCGACCGCTGTCTTGCTAATCTTGAAAAGATGCTTAAACGGTGTGAGGAAACCAACTTGGTGCTGAACTGGGAAAAGTGTCATTTCATGGTGAAAGAAGGGATTGTGTTAGGACATAAGATCTCAGGGAACGGAATAGAGGTGGACCAAGCTAAAGTTGAAGCTATATCTAAGCTACCATACCCCACAACTGTTAAAGCAATACGCAGCTTCTTGGGGCATGCCGGGTTTTATCGAAGATTCATCAAAGACTTCTCCAAAATCGCTCAGCCAATGACTCAACTACTTGTGAAGGATGCTCCGTTTGATTTTTTCCAAGAATGCAAGGATGCATTCGATCTCTTAAAAAAGGAACTCACACAAGCTCCAATCATGATCACACCCAACTGGGAGTTACCATTTGAAATCATGTGTGACGCCAGCGACTTCACTGTCGGGGCTGTATTAGGCCAACGGCGTGACAAGATTTTTCAACCCATTTACTATGCGAGCAAAACCATGAATCCCGCTCAAGAGAATTACTCCACCACCGAAAAAGAATTATTAGCCGTGGTATTCGCATTCGACAAATTCCGACAATATCTTGTCCTTTCAAAAACTGTCGTCTTCACTGATCACTCGGCTCTTCGATATCTTTTTGCAAAGCAGGATGCTAAGCCATGACTAATTCGGTGGATCTTGTTGCTACAGGAATTCGATGTTGAGATTCGTGATAAGAGAAGGGCAAAAAATATGGCCGCAGATCATCTATCTCGTCTCGAAAACCCCTTGGATGAGCACGATAGAAGTGAGATTAGGGATTCATTCCCTGACGAACAACTCATGTTAATGAGTGACTCGGTGCCGTGGTACGCCGATTTTGCTAATTACCTCGCAAGTAGACTCGTTCCTGAACACCTGACTAAGTACGAAAGGAAAAGGTTCTTTTCTCAGCTAAAATACTACTTTTGGGATGAACCTTTCTTATTCCGAAGGTGTCCTGACCAAATTATAAGGCGTTGTGTTTCGAAAAGTGAGGCAGTGAAGATTATGAGGGAATGTCACTCTGGTCCCTTTGGCGGGCATCATGGGATAAACATTACCGCCCGAAAGATTCTCAATGCGGGATTCTATTGGCCCACAATTTTCCGTGATGTAAAAGAAATGGTGCAGGCATGCGATGCATGTCAACGAGCCGGAAATATATCACATAGGGATGAAGCACCTCAGAACTTTATACAAGTTTGTGAGGTCTTCGATGTTTGGGGGATTGACTTCATGGGACTCTTTCCATCTTCAGGGGGGAACGAGTACATATTAGTCGCCATTGACTATGTTTCAAAATGGGTTGAGGCACAAGCCCTTAGGACCAATGATGCCAGAGTAGTTATTCATTTCCTGAAAAAGCTTTTCGCTAGATTCGGGATTCCTAAAGCTCTCATCAGTGATAGGCGAACCCATTTTTGCAATGCGCAAATGGAAAAGGTCATGAAGAGGTATGGAGTACCCCATCGGTTCTCCACCGCCTATCATCCACAAACCAATGGCCAAGTCAAAAACACCAATAGGGCTATTAAAAGAATACATGAAAAAACGGTTAGTCAAAACAGAAAGGACTGGTCATTTAAACTCGACGAAGCCTTATGGGCATTCCGAACCGCCTACAAAACACCTATTGGAACGACCCCGTTCCGCATGGTGTATGGTAAGGCATGTCACTTACCAGTGGAATTAGAACATAAGGCTTATTGGGCGCTTAAGACATGCAACTTAGATTACACAATTGCTGGAAATAATAGGTTCTTGCAATTACACGAGCTTGATGAGCTTAGACTATAAGCCTACGAATCCTCCATCACATATAAAGAGAGAGCGAAAAGATGGCATGGCCAGAGAATTAAGAAACCCAAAGAATTTTCAGAGGGAGACAAAGTCCTATTATACAATTCTCGGTTGAGATTATTTCTGGGAAAACTTAAGTCTAGATGGTATGGACCGTTCACGGTAAAGAATTCCTCTAAAATTGGAGCCGTGGTGTTACTAGACGATGAAGGTAGGGAATTTACTGTTAACATACAACGTGTAAAATACTACCAAGAGAATAACAATGAAATGATTAGTGAGGAGGATGTGACGTTTGATGATGAGGTCACGTAGTAACCCATGACCTTGAGTCTAGCTACATGACTCGTAAATAAAGAAAAGCGCTTCTTGGGAGGCAACCCATGCTTTGTTTGTTTATTTGTTTGTTTGTTATTTGCTTCCGTATGCATGCTTAATTTTTATTGTTGGTAGATCATGTTTCTAAAATAAATAGTGGAAATACTTTACTTTGTTGTTTTGGCCTAGTCTTAACTCCACCTAAAGGTAATTTTGCAAAAGATAAGTGTAAGGGGAAACCCCAAATATGTTTTCAAGAAACAAACCGATCATGATTCTCCACAATATTAAATGAACATGTATATTCGTATTTGTTAGAGTCAAATGCTTGTATTGAGTCATAATGAAGTTTTGCAGGATTTTCCAGGAAGTAGGACCAAGTTTTTCCAGAAATTTTCCGGAAACTTAACATAAGAATTTGTGCAGGTCACTTCTGACGGCGTCAAGAGTTTACTCTTGACGGCGTCAAGTGTAAAAATCTGGAAATTTTACCAGTTTTGTTTTTCTAACGGAGTCTTATAGGTTTTTGTGAATTATTAAGTTTTATAATCTCCAGGAGATCTGCAAACTTCATTCCACAAGCATTATATCTTATCTTGTTTTCTAGGATTTAGTAACTTATATAGGATGCCGCCGATTTTACGCGAGGTTGTCTTGTCTATTTTATCAGGTTTAACAGGTTATGTATGACAAGAAGATGGTTTATATTCTGGAAGGGAAGCTTTGATTGTTCATTTTCTTGAAGGAAGATTTAACCTGGCCACCTCATTATCCATACCGAGCGAATCAGGGGAGTATTTGATTTCATTCTCTTTACTTTTTCACTTTTACATTCTTTACTTGAACATTGGGGACAATGTTCATCTTAAGTGTAAGGGGAGGGTAAAAAGATGATACCTTACATATGCACTTTCGCTTGAGTTTGTTTTGTTTGATGGTAGATGTGTAATAAAACTACCAGAAATACTTGTTAGTGCAATTTTAGCGCCAAATTTAAAATTTTTTACAACATTTAAGAGTGAAACTTTAGCCATAGCAAGCGTTTCATGGATAGGAGATTGTATGACTAGCACATAACCGTATATTCAAAAAAAATTTCCACCCAAATATGTGAGGTTCTCCTTTAGATTTGATAGGAAAAGCATTTACTATTAGTACTTATGAGTGTACCGGTAGCATTTAGATTCTGGAACTTGCGTTAGTGATGCATCCCGAGACCGCTAGTGAGACTACATTCGTGTAGTAGGATTTACTACATGATAAGAGGCATTAGGATCACCCTTGTGTTAAACCCGTATTATAATTACTTGACCATTTAAGTCATATTACTTGGCTAGTTAAGTCAACTAATTTTTCCCACACCCTTAGCGTTGTACTCATTTTTAGTACACGAAACCCCTAGTACACCCCTCCGAGCCTATCTTTTCGTTTCTAACTTTAAGCATTTTACTTAAAGGAAGAATTTGTTACACCCCACTTAAATGTACACCCAAATCGCCTTAGCCTTCCGTGTATGCGCTCATTTTTAGTGCATTATTGTTATTTGTTAAACCCTAAGTTAACTATCTAATTGATTACATGGTTGCTAAGTCGAGTCATATCCTTGTACATATTGTTTTGGGACGATTGGGACTCATGGGTAAGTACTTATTTTATGGAGCAATAGGGAAGAACATCATTTATTACCCCCATATGTACGTTAATCTTAAAAGTGCTCCAAGTGTTTTGATTTTCTTAATTCGAGTCATTAGATTAGTTTAATGTAAAGTATGTAAAGATTCAAGTGTAAGGGGAATATTCATTCCCTATGATGTATTATTTTGGATGGTAGGGTAAGAGTGTATGAAAAAAAAATAATAAAAAAAAATAAAAAAAAAATCGAAAAATCAAGAAAAAAAATAGAAAAAGGAAAAAGAAAAAAAACATACGGACTACCATCCCTTTTTATTCTATGTTCATTTTATGTTTTTGTTATTTTTCATTTATTAGCTTAAGTCGAGTTTAGTCTTGGCTTAGCAACGCCATATTGTACATGTAATTAACTAAGATTGTTAACTCGCCACCAGTAAAACTTCCTTTATCCAACAAAACCGTGTATTTCATATCCCTACACCTAACGTTACAACCCTTTAAAAGACCTCTTTGATAGTTTATCCTAGGTGCTTACGCCATGTGGTGGAGGTTTGATCCTTTCCCAAGCCTATGGTAATCTATTTTGCTATGACAGCTAGTGAGAAATATCTTCCGTTTCCATATTGTAATTTACATTTTATTACACCCGAGAGATGTGAGTATCTAAACACTATTTGTGAAGTGCTTGTGTATGACCTCCGTGCTTGTCTATTGGTCTTTAGTGGAATGATTATTTGTTGTAATTACTTTTATATTAGTGTTAAATGACCCCTAACTTGTATTTTGACTAGAATAAAAGCGCATTTGCTTGAGGACAAGCAAATCTCAAGTGTAAGGGTATATGATGAGGCGAAAAATGATCCATTTTTAGGGGGTCATTTAAGCCCGGAATTGACTTTATTTGATCAAATATTGCCCTAAATCGTTCCTTTTGTGATTTTAGGTACTTTGGGAGTGAAATCTGGAAAAGGAAGCAATTCGGACGTTTTTGGAGCATAAAAGTGAAGAAAACGCCAAAGTCTTAATTTTCCATGCTGGGAACAGTAGGTGACGACGTCAAGAGTAACTTCCTGACGGCGTCAAGAGCAAAATTCCATGACAACCCAGTACAGATTTGACGGCGTCACAAGAAAGGGCGTCAAGAGTAAAAGTCATGACGGCCTGGAAATGATTATCACTTGACGGCGTCAAATGTAGATCAAGGCAGTCCGAGAAGAGTTTTGGCGGCGAGGTGACGGCGTCACAAGTTTAGTCTTGACGCCGTCAGACCCCTTTTCCTATATATAGTTTTCTAATTTTTACATTAAAAAAAGAGAAGTTTTGGAGAAACCCTAAGTACGATTTTGGTGCGAATTTTACAGGTTTTTCAAGGGTTCCAAGCCCTTGATACCTTTCATGTGTAATTGAGATAAGTGTTCTTTTAATTCAATCAATATGTCTATGTGTTGGTTGTCTATATCTTGTTCTTGTCTTAATTCCATCATGCTAGGCTAGATCTATCTTGTGTTTGCTTGGATCTAATGAACCTAGATGTTAATTATGTGTTGATTACTTGTTTATACTTGTCTTGAATGAATGATTTATATGTTAGGCTTAAGAAAACTGGCAGATCTCCAATTGGTAACATGCTTGAACGTCTTAAGAAACATGAACCGACGCGCACTAGGTCTTTATTGGTTGTATTTAATGCATTAGCCACTGTTTATAATCCCTATGGTTGTGCTGGGCATGGTATAGGAAGAGATAAGAGCTCATAGAATTGGGGAGTTAAGTGTGCCACCCCATGAATGGTATTAAGGAATACGATCCATCATCCATGCAATTATAACAAGTAATTAACGTGTAAAAGATGTCTAGGGAGTAGTGAAATCTAAGTAAACACATTTTCTCCATTTACTGCTCACAACTTTAGTATAATTTAGTTTATTTTTATTTCTAGTATTTTATTTTGATTGCATCTTTAGTATTGGGTTAGTTGACTAGCAACTAATTCCGCCCAAATCATTTAAACCCGAGATTTTACTTGCTTTCTAAAAAATATAAAAATACAAAAATAATCATCCCTCACCTTTAGAACTAGTATTTAGGTTTTCTAATCCTAGCGACACTATTCCTAAGCTGAACGATCAATCCCCCGGTACTTGTCACTATACTATACTACAACGATCAGGTACACTGCCTGGTGGGGGTTGTAAGCTTCTCGAGATCCCTTGAGAGGTAAAGCCTGGTGCGATTCCCACGTATCACACATACAAGCGGTCTAAGAATAAATTTACCAATAGCCGACGGAAAAAGCGGTCTAATGTGTCATCTACTTTCAAATACCAATTTTGTTGCAGTTGTAGAACAAAATGAGCAGACAGTTTAGTGTTATTAATCTGTATGAATTTAACGGGGATCGCAAACAGAATTAGAAAGGCCCTCTAATTAAAAAATACCTTCATGCAGTTCAAGCTGGTCAAATGAAGAACAAAGTGTCTTCGTAGCTCCGACCTACCCTTTTGTCTTAGCTTCACATCCTTCTCGACTTCCTGAAGCATGGATTACATTTATAGGTCAATCTATAATACATTTATAGGTCAATCTATAATACATACAGATACCTCCAGACTAGTAGTATATAGCCCACCAGCAAACTTCTCCAGCTCACTCTTTTTCCCTTTCACAACAGGGATGGCCAAGTACTCGAACATCATCTCCCCACTGCTAGATAAAGTAGTCCATGTGTGGGCTGTTGAAGACGTGAAAATAGCCTGACTATAAGCTCGATTGCATGACCTTAATATGGACTCAATTGCAGATTTTGCTTTTGGAACATAATGGCCAATGTCTTGAGCTGCCAATGAAGCATATTGAAAGAAAAAGGTCAAAACAAGATCTTAAAAAATATATGAATACTATAAATAGTGTTTTAATTGTAGAAGGATCATAATTACCATGAAGGATTTCCAACCCGACATGCTGGCTTGTGGGAGACATTGCAATGGCAAGTAAAGCACGAAGGCCAATAACCTTTGCTTCACTTGGGCTTTCTTGTTTCAACAATCCCAAGATCACATGGTTCATAGAGAAATCAAGATTATGTACCGCGATAGTAACACAGAACTCGACAACTTTATCATGTTGCACATCCTGTGTAAGCATCCCTTTCCTGAGAATCGTCATAAGTTGTGTTGTCACACTGTCAAGGTAATACCATACACGATTTGGTGGTTGGGAATTCCCGTGAACACTCAAATAAAACTTTAAAACACGGTGAAGACTATCCAGCGCCATGAGCCTATTGTTCTTGTCTTGTAAAATTAGCCTGAATTATGCCTCCTAGCAAAGAAAATGGAGGTACTGCCCTTTAAAAATGGAAGGAGGAAATAAAACCACAAAAGAAGGTTGTAAATAGTGTTGTTCAAATGTATCTCTAGACAACGAGTTAAACTAATCTTACTCAAAGATGCTTGTACAGTTGCTCCATATGAGGACCAAAGTTATTGAGAAATACGACAGGATCACCAAGAAAGAGAATCAAAGTCACCAAAACATAAGCAACCTAACATGGTGAAACAAGAAGCAATTGTTATAATTTCAATATACGAGGAGAACCAAGTAAGGTTATGGAAAGAAGCAGTGCAAACTCTATATTAGAAAAAGATACGGTCATTTACTTACAGCTATATGGTTGCTATATTTATCTGTCCAATGCATGAGTTGCACTTTTATGCGTGCAACTGCTTCATACCATAAGTTAAGTGCGGGGTCTACACCAGGTAGAGGCCAGTTACCCTTTCCACCATCTTCAAGTGGTGCTAAAATGTTTGACAACATATTGCAAAGTGCATGGTGAAGTTCACTCTTTCATTTATGGGGAGCACGATTTAGAGGATTGGCTTTTGCAACAAAGGAAGCCGAAGCATTTAGACCGCCATCTGTCTTGACCTACCCACAGGTATTCACAGTATTACTATATACTTTTCTTTAACAAATAAAATAACTAACTAAAAATTAATATGTTGTAGCTTTAGGTAGCGCATTCCATTAATGATAATGATTGTTTCACTTTGAGCACCACTGGTATCAATCTGCCGAGTTAGCATATACCCCGAGCTTTAGGTAGCGCATTCCATTAATGATTCTTTCTTAAAGGATGAAACGAATTAAACCCTAATTTCAAGAAAACATAACAGTTAATTAAAACCCCCAAAATCAACGAAATTAAAAACCCCAAAAAAGGAACAAAAATCAAAAGATAAATCTTACCAATAAAACTCAAACCTTGGTGGCGTGTGTTTGGTTTCTCCCAGATCCGGTATTTTTGTGAGGTGTATTTAATCATCTTTATGTATGATCATTGATGATAAAAAAAAATAATTAGATTCAAGACTAGTGTCTTTTCCTGGTGTTGTTGGTTTGTAAACTGGGAATGTGGAATAATTGATTAAAGGTGTGTGTTTTTTTGGGGATAACTGATTTTAGGGATAATTGGTTTTGTTGTAGGGGGAATTGATTTGGGGATTATGATGGTGGTTTATTTTTTTCGGTTTTCAAATTGTTGGATGGAGGGATAATTTGATTTTTGGAGAAAACTTAGAGCGGGACAACTGAAAATATGAGAGGGAAATCTAATGGGGAATTGATTTGGGGATTATGATGGTTGTTTATTTTGTTTGGTTTTCAAATTGTTGGATGGAGGGATAATTTGATTTTTGGAAAAAACTTAGAGCGGGACAACTGAAAATGTGAGAGGGAAATCTAATTTAATTTATATATTTTATTTATAAACCAACTAGTTTTATAACACATGAAATACCTTAATCTTTGTTTATATTAGAGGCGGAAATGAGCCGAGCCGATCGTGAAAAACTCAGGATCATATTAGTAAAAAGCTTAAATGAGCCGAGCTTAAACGAGCTCGGGCTCAGCCTAAGTTGTAGCTCATCTATCAATCGGGCTCGAGCCTGAGTTTTACATACAAAACTTGATTTGGCTCACGAGCCTAAATGACACTATGATATTTTACATATTAAACATATATAAAATGTTATGCATTTGTATTATAGGTGAACTTATTAACAAGCTCGATAAAAAGCTTATTAACGAGCTCAAAATAGATATATTACGAGCCAAGCTCGAGCTAAACTTTAATTTTTTTCTGAATCGCATAAATGAGCCGAGCTCGAGCCAACTAGTGTTCGTTCGAGCTAATTCTTATCGAGCTTTGAGCTCAAGCTCAAGCCTATATATTCAAATGAACTCGAAATGTTTAATGAGTTAAGCTCGATCAACCTTATATAAGTTTGACTCAAGTTATTGTTGAGTTTTCAATTCTTAGGTTATATTTCAATTTTAATTTGTGTAAGAAAACAAAATAAATCGAGCTTTTCGAGTCAAGCTCAAGCCGAGTTAAAACTTTCTCGATCCTGGATAACATGATCGGTAGGTCCCTGAGTACTTGCTTCTTAGTGTTTGTGACAAACGGTATACACCTACCAAGCCAGTGCAACCCATGCATGACCGCCTTTAATAACTTCAAATACAATTCATATAACCTTCATACTATAACTAAACACCTACCAAGCCGGTGCAACCCATGTACGACCGGTGATAATGGCTAATTCACTTGTTACGTTTTTTGTCCCTTTTTGACCGTTTTCAATCGATTTTGACTGATTTCGCTAGTTGTCGACCGATTTTGATAATTTTCGACAGATTTTGACGGATTTAGACCGACTACGACCGATTGTGACCGTGTTTGACCGATTTCGACCTTTTCGACCGATTTTGACCTTCCTGACCGATTTCATCCATTTTTGAATGTTTTTTGGCAATTTTCACTCGTTTTCAAGCTTTTATGAATGTTTTCCTCCGTATTAAAACGTTATGAAACGTTTATTATGTTTTCACACATCCCTGACTGTTGACCATTGGTAATTAACATGGGTAATGGGTCATGTGTATTGGGTTGTAGTGGCTTATAGTGTCATGTTATCGACCAATGCATTCCTGGTGATCGACAATGGGTAATTAACATGGGTAATGGGTCATGTGCATTGGGTTATAGTGGCTTATAGTGTCATGTTATCGACAATGGCTAATTCACATGGGCGACTTTTAAAATACAAAATACACTAAAGGGTGCGCTTGGTTCAAACTTTGGAAAGGGAAAGGGAAAGTGTAAGCTAATGGTCGGGAAAGGGAAAGGTAAAGAAAATCAATCCCCCCAATTTATTGGGTAATGATCCATTACCCACTATCGGGTAATGGGTCATTGCATTATGCTTTACCAAGCATATTTTTTCATTACCTTTCCCATTCTTCACCCCTATAACCCCCTACCAAGCATTAGGGGTGTTCAGAAAACCCGAGAAACTGACAAACCAAGCATTCGGTTTCGGTTTTTACTTTTAGATATCCGTGGTTAACCGAACTGAGCCGTATATAATATAAATAAATTACCCGTCCCACGATGGATAGTTAAAATCTTCCAACTAACCGAACCGAACCGCCCCGTGAACACCCCTACCAAGAGTATCAAATACACTTCACTTTTAAACTTATAATATAATAATATATACAAACTTATCAAACACACTTCGCACATTTCAACATAATCCTCTCTTTCTTTCTCACACTCACAGTTACAACTCACTCGCATCTTGGGTTTTGATCCCAAATCTCAAAAAGCTGTTAAGATCACAAATTAATATAATCCAAATACCCCCTTAGAGCTATTTATTATTAGGCTTAGGTTGATTATCTGTTATAAGAATTGTGTTGCATTTGTATTGATAGAATAAGGAAGAACATGCTGTGTTGTTTTTGCGAATAATTAGAGCAAAAGATATATTAAGGTTTGCTTGGATTAGCTTATTTTATCTTAGGCTTAGGTTGACTATCTGGTATAAGAATTATGTTGCATTTGTATTGAGAGAATAAGGAAGAAAAGTGGTGGATGTGTGTGCGAATATTTAGGCTAAAACATCCAAGTATCAAAGATGGAAGAAGTATCATTGATGGATGAAAAGACACCACTTTCAAGTATGAACATAAACTTGTTCTGGTGTTGTTCATCCATTATTGATTCATCTTTGCTCTTTTCCAAAATAAAGAAACAATTATCAAGTATAATTTGTAGGTTTGATGCTTTAATGGGTTATTGTACAAAAAAGTTACTAAAGTTTGCGAAAAAGTTCACCTAAGTTACTATTGTTTTTTTGGTTACAAATAGGTTACTAAAGTAAACGGGTTTGTTATTTGGGTTACTCAAAGTTTAAGAATGTTACAAAAATGTTACTGGGTGGGTGAGCAACCGGCTGATAGCCGGTTTCATTACCATGTCAACCCATATTACCGTTTGGAGTAGTATTATTGTGATTATTTAATGGTAAAATACCCCACCCACCCCACATTAACACTTTTCCCCTTTATTTCTTCTTCTCCACCATAATTAGGGTTTCAAAACCCCATCTCCACCCAAATCCAATTAACCACACTTCACTAACAAAAATGTCGATTCTTTGTGGCTGTGGTGAACTAGCAAGGTGTCGTACATCTTGGACACAAAACAACCCTGCAAGAAGGTTTCTTGGCTGTCCTAACTTCATGGATCCATCAAGAAATTGCAACTACTTTAGGTGGGTTGATGGCCCCTTACCAAATCGTTGGTATCAAGCTGTTATGTTTCAGCAACATGCTAATTTGGTCAATGCCCAAGCTCAAATTGCACAAAGCTTTAGAACATCTTTCTACAAGTGTAGAAGGTGTTTGTGCAGACCCTTCACAAGAATCTATTTGTCCAGTCTCATTTGTAGAAGGTGTTTGTGACCCTTTCTTCTTTCCACCCTTTGGAACCTTAACATTCTGTGCAGACCTATTAGGGTTTTTGTGACAGCTTCTTTGATTGTGGCCAGTTTCTTTACAAAGCTTACAATGATTTGTTTGCCCTTTTCTACTAACCCTTACCCTATTTCTACCATCTTTTGTCTCAAAAGCATCCCTTTTTCTCTTATATCCTGGTCTTCCAGGCATTCTTCTCTGAATTGGTGGTAATGGCTTCTGATAATCAGTTTCAGGCCATTGATCCATACCATTCATACTTTCAATGTAGGGAGTATAAGCAGCCACATACTTCTCCTTACTATACCAATGAGATACATAGTCTTCTGGATCTTTATGAAGAAAATAAATAGCTGCAAAACCATGTTCACATGGTATCCCATTCAGTTGCCAACTCCTACAACTACAAGTCCTCAACCTTTCATCCACCTTGTAAGCCTCATAACCATTTCTAACCTCAAACCTACTCTCACCACTTGGAACCACTTTCCAATTCCTACAGTTAAATTTAAAACATTCTTTAACACATATGATATAATTAAAATTAGAAATAATAAATGAAATATGTAATGAATATACCTGTGTTTATCCTTTAGAATCTCAAACTTTTTCCTAATGTTTGGACAGATCCTATCAGTCCACTTCACATGTTTGTCCCTCATCTTTTGCATCCTTTCCATCATACCCACTCTGATGTCCTCTAACATATTGATAATTGGTTTTCTTCTAGCCTCAACAATAAGTGAATTGAAGCACTCACTTATCCCATTCTCCACTGCATCACAACACCTATCTGTCTTAAAAAAGGCTCTACTCCAGCTTTTAGGGTTTCTGTCCATCAGATGTTTATGTGCTTCTTTGCTGTTCTGTTTGATACAGTTCATCACTTGATGAAACTTAGCAGGATATGGTGCCTTGGCTGCTTTCCAAAACAGGTTCCTAAATAGAACACCTGAGAACTTTTTCCTAAAGTTAGCATATATGTGCCTTGCACATTGCCTATGCTCAGCTAAAGGCATCACATCTTTGGCAGCTTCAATAATTCCCTGAGAAACAAATAGTTAAATATACATGAAAGAATATAAAATACAAAGCATGAAATGATATAATGAATTTACCTTGTGTTGATCTGATATGATTGTCAACCCTTCACCAGCTTCCATTCCTAAGTCATCCACAAGACACTTCATAAACCAACTCCAATTCTCCTTGTTTTCTATACTGACCACAGCCCAGGCAATTGGATATACCTGATTATTTCCATCTCTACCTACAGCTGATAACAACTGACCTTTGCATATTGTTTTTAGAAAACAGCCATCAAGCCCAATTATTCTCCTACAGCCTGCTAACCATCCTTCTTTGAGAGCTTTAAAAGATACATAGAAACAATTAAAATAGTTCTTCCCATCAGGCATTGTGGTGACACCAAGCTTACAAGTAGACCCCTCATTTGAACTAAGCACCTCAGCTGCATAAGACCATAACATTGCATAGTGATCTTCTAAACAGGTCTCATATTGCTTTAAAGCTTTGATTTTTCCCCTTCTAGCTTGACTAATACTAACCTTGCATTTATATTTTTGAAGTACTAAAGCAACAATGTCCCTAACTTTTATAGCAGGATTAATCAAAATCTTTTTTGCATAATTTCTTGCAATCCAGTTACTTGTTATCAATGTACCATACTCAAATGTCCTAGAACACACATGTTGATCATTCAGTGTTTTGATTTGAAATGATTTTTCTTTTTGCATCCAAGATGCCCACAACCTGAATGGACATTCCTTTTCTTTATCATCTCTTGAACATTTAGCCAAGACTCTCTTAGGATTGTTAACTTCATAATATAACTTATAACCATTTGCCAATGCATAGAAAGCAAGAGCTCTTTTTAGTTGTTCAGGACCCTCAAATCTTTCACCTAACTGTGGTCTCATGGACTTCCATTTGATATCAGGATCATGAACAGGCCAGTGATCACCTAACTTATCCTCATCATCTTGAGGGTCAACATGTACAAAATCATTTTCAACAAAATCATCCCTAGGCAACCCATTGAAAACACTTGTCAAAAAATTCTCATCAAACATCTTAGAGGCATTTTTCCTAGGTGCAGGGGCTGTTTTCTTAGTCCTGGAAGCTAACACTTCTTCCTCACCATCAGATAAATGGTCAATAGATGCAGTCACTTTCAGTCTCACTACAATAATCATACACATTATAATCATCATCCTCTAAATCACTATCACTATCAGTCAAAGGTTCACCATTTCCTCCTACATTGTGGTCACTAGTTGTGGCATTCAGTTCAAACTTCTCATGTGAGGCATATATGTGCAACACATGGTCATTCTTAACACCACATTGGACACATTCATCAAAGTCACTATCAGATTTTATGGCTTTCAATCCTAAGTGAAACTCTAAGCCATGCACCAAATAAAATAGAGACTTCACAGAACTAGTAAATTCACTTTGCAAAAGTTTTATAAAATGAGGTAAACCTAATGAAACAAGATCAAGATTAGGTATTTCAGAAAGCATTTCATATTCATATGAAAGAAGATTTCTTACAAACACCCCACCCCGATGATACTTTATCAAAAAGGATGAAGCTGGAGATTCCGATTCCATCTGAAACAATATCAAATAATAAGGATTGTTAATTTCATAAAAACCCTAAATTTACTAAACCCTAATTATTTTATAAGATTAAACAATGACTGGATAACTTAAAAAAAATAATAATTAATCATCAAAACTAACCTTTTTTGGGGGAGATGCAAACCCTAATCACACTTGATTAAATTAATCTGGATTGTTGTTTTTGAGATATTATGTAATCGAAAAAGGGGAGGGGATGGTTTTTGTCGGGTTAAAATGAAATGGGAAATGATTTAGGGGAGTGTTTTATATTAGTCAACCCTAATTGAATATTATTAATAAAAAAAGGATTAAAAAAATGCCACGTGGGTAAGGTAACCGGTATCAAAGGGTGAAAACATTTTCAGTGACTTAAGTAACCGGTTACAAAACTTTAGTAACCTATTTGTAACCAAAAAAACAATAGTAACTTAGGTGAACTTTTTCGCAAACTTTAGTAACTTTTTTGTACAACCCATGCTTTAATTTAGCGTCTTCGTCTTCCAGCATGTTGGTAGGTTAGAGATTCAAGGCTGAATAATATGTTGTTGTTGGCTAGGGTAGAAAGGATGGTAGTTCATTGCATTGTTAATATAAATTTAATATGATTTCATTCATGCACAATTAGCTCTCTAATGTCGTAGAATCTACATAATTAATATGTATGTTCGTCACATCTAAGGGAGCAATATAAATGATAGTAAGAATCTGTTTTCTAATAATTTAAAGCTCAATGATTAGGGCAGATCTATCTAGCGTTGTAGACGGTTCCATTGCTTAATTTGAAAAACGTCTACTACCGTTTGTGTGGTTGATCTTGATCACAAGCTTCGGCTATTTCAATAATGTACCTTTATTAAAACTTTTGTCCCGACAATGAAGATACATTCTTGAAAGTGCCAAAGCTAGTGATCAAGCGCACACAAACATCATTAGACGGTGTCCAAAAAACAAAGCAACGGAACCTTTCTGCAACGTTAGATAGATCTGGCCTGATCATTGAGACATCTTCAATGTGATAATGATATAGTGTGTATTGTTCATGACATGCCACACTCCTTCATTATCGGATTCAAGATGAGTGATGTTACTTAGACTCTATTATTTACTCAACATTTGTAGATTGTTTGTATTACTTTGCTTGATTTATATATATGTATGATGTATTTTTGATATGTAGGAAGTGAGTTTGTAAAACTTTGAGTCTGGAATTTCAACATACCTTTCCATTCTCAATTGCCATACAGTTCCTTTTGTTTTTTCAACAATCTAGCAATGCGCTTGGTGCAGGCCTTTGCTCAAAGGGAGTTGAAACGACAAAAGGAGCTATAGCGGCAACTGAGAAGGGTTACGTATGTTGGTTTATGATCTAAAACCAACCATCCACCAGGTAATGTGGCCATTGGAGTTCCAAGAACAAAGGTTGTTTCAAACACACCCTGAATTACAACATTATCTTTTATTTCATTTACACTATTTTTTTTTTTAATTTTAATATATTTTTTATTTTTTGCAGAAATCATTAAAATTGACAGCAGTGACTCAAGTGACTCAAGTTCATTTCACATATCAAGCAGTTCTGAAGGTCCTCCAAATACACGGGCAGACTACTTTCCAAAGGGATATTCTGGATCAGGCACAAAAAAGGAAGATGCTAGGAAGGTTAAAACTCCAAAAAAGACTGCCAAAGAGCTTTTTGATGAGAGGGTTCAGGTGCTAGGCCTGCCCAATGCTAAGACTTGTGAAGACAAGGGTATAAAACCATGGGAACCAAAAATGCCCAAAGTTTGTTCAAAAGGGAAGGGTAAAAAGAAAATGTATTAGTTGAGTTAGGAAGTAATTTGAATAAACCTTGTAATCCTTTTGTACTACTTTATTTTACTTTATGAATAAACATGTTGTAATCCTTTTAGATTAGTAGATTTTTAGAATGTGTACCTTTTATTACTAGTATTTTGTAATTTTTCATTTCAAGTTTTAATGGAATATGTTTAATTTTAATTCTCGTACTTTGTCATTGCTAAATTTTCTCATTAATTGTTACAATATTTTGATTGTTGTGTTCATTAAGGAAAACTTGGGATATATTTTGTATTATGTTAATCAAAAGTTTCTGCTCTGTTAAAAAAAAAATCAAAAGTTTCTGCTGCTAAGAAAACGTTACTGCAGGTGGGTTTGTACTGCTAGATATGAGAGTGCAGGGGTGGATTGGTAACATTTACACTTAAGGGTTTAAATCCCCAATTAATTAGTTATAAGGCCGTATAAGCCGCTTTCGTACAATAATGTCAACCTACATCGTTTACTACATAACATTGTCTACGGATAAACCCATATGGTTCATCCTACATCAGCTAATTACATACCATTGTCTAGTGACAAACCCATTTGGTTTATCATACATCAGATACTTAAAAAAATTTATCCAACTTACAGAAACTTTCAAACATTGTTTCACCCACCAACAAACATAAAACCATCAACAACCATCAAACCATCAACACACATCAAACCTTAAAACTCTTTGGGACCTGTTTGTGTCATCGGTTAAAAAGAAGCGGACCCTTGCAGCTGCACCAAAGCAGGCTTCCTGTCTCAACTCCCTGAAACCAGAGCATGAAACAATAAACACCTTTCTTCTCACCTTCCCTCGACCAGGTACCACCACTATTCTCTCACGTATTTCGAACACTTTTTGTATCATTTGGTGCTTTACAACAGCGACAGAGTACCCATACAAGTTGTACTTGTGCACAATTTTTGATGGTATAGTCTGTTACAAAATGTACAAAGTTACAACTGCTATAGATTGATAGTTGTTTAGTATAGATTGATAGTTGTTTAGTTTGTAATCTCATTAAAATTGTAGCATAGCAATTTAACAAATTATCAAAGTTTTCAAGACACTTACAAGTCATCCATCTCTCCAGAAGCATGCAGTCAGTGGTCTGTAGAATGCCCTATCTTCTTGGTCATGGACAGTGTGAAACGACCATTTGCACATCCAGTTCATCCGTCCGGGTTCAAAATCTGAATTTAATAATACAAAATGAGTAAGTTATCGATAATCCAAAATTTTACAAATATATCATATACTTGATGTAGTTAAAGCTAATAAAGGAAAAGATATCATAGTCATGTGGTTGGTGACACAAGGCATTCATGACAATATTGGTGTTGTATGTCTCCACAGTTGTGATGGCCCCTCCATCAGGTTCAAACAACATCACATTATATTCCTGGCCCGGGACAACCTGAGTAAAAACCATCCACTGACCAGCCTTCATATTCAAGTCTCGAACGAGTGTCAAGCAACCACCGCCATAGAAGAAGGAGTGGACGTATCGATCATAGAGATGATCACTGGCCACTCTAACATTGCAGTCAGTCGTGTTAGTGGAAACCAAGACCGAATTAGTAGGGGTTGGACCATCCAGATATCTCAGAAAGTCTTCCTGCAACGACTGCATAAGCAGAGATATGTTTGTCACAGGCACTAAACATCTCCAAAATGGGGCACTCTCGGGTTCATAATTGTGAACTCCAACCCATCCTCACCATAGCAAGTTACATAAAACACATCCTCACCCTCTTCAACAAAATGTATGTACTCAACATCAGAAAAGGAGATGTTGTGAATGACAAAATCATTCCACCTTGCTCCCTCAACAACACACTTAAATTCTGAGACTCTCCTTACACGAACTTTCCATCTAAACCCCCTCCCCCCCCCCCCCCCCCCCCACAGTTAACTAAGAAAATAAAACCATTGCCATGATAGGAACCTCCTAGAACATAATCATTATGCAGTTCCTATATATGAAAATTAATTTTTAACCATTGTGAATTAAATACTACGGAGTAATTAAACTAGTTTCTTAGAGAAATAACAGCTTGTCAATAATGGTGTGAACTTACAAACTCATCCAAAACATCAGGATTGTCCACATCATAAATAAATTGATTACCAAACATGGTTACTACATTAACGATTAAGGTTACAAAAAAAATGTAAAATACCGTTTGAATGAAGTAAAAATCAGTAAATGTGGTTACCTGGTACGTGTGTTCTTTAAAGAATCACGACTGCTAAGCACCGACTGTATTGTTTGAGATATTGGGTTGAAAGAAGATAGAGTGTTTATGTGTGTGTGATTTTGTTGTGTTAAACACGACTTAGTTTTGTTATTTTCAAAAAATGTCCTCGTCGATTTTCGTGAAAGTGAGGTAGCTGAAGTGTGTTAAAGTCGTAAACAGTGAAATGACGAAAATACCCTCACGTGCAACGCACGTGAGGGCTCACTAACGGGCTAGCAGCATTAAGTTCTGCCTAGCAGCATTAAGTTCCGAGTTACTAGCATTCACCCAAATTCCAATCCGAACAACTTTTTCTTTACTTTTCCTGCAAAATATTAGTCTAGAAACAAAGAAAATACAAGCCATAACATATGCACAATGATCCCAACATCTAATTATACTTAACAATTCTAAGTATAACTAGGAGCATAGTAATGGGGCAAATGAAGAGTCATGACTAATAGTCTGAACTCAATTCATGCAGTGAATATTAGATTAGACTAAAACTAGATAGACTATACATAAGTTATCAGAAATGTGTGACCATATGTATCGAATTGTGACTACATTTAAATAATGTGTGACAAAATATAACTCTATGATTTAGACACCTAAATAAATACTGCATGTGACCATATATAATATCTTCAATTTAGTCACACAAACACTCAATGTGACTAATAGCAAGGTTAATGATAACTGAGTTCACATTTTGCTATAAATAATAGTCACATGAATATTTCACAATATGATTATTTTGAAGGTATTTGTCACATATAATACCCTTATAATGTGGCCATAAACACAATTTAGATACACATTTGTGATATGGTGTGACTATTGTAAAGCATATAGTCACATGATCGTGCTACAATTAAATATGACTATACACATTAGGATTTGGCAAGCAAACACACACTAAACTTTAGACACACATATTACTTATGTGACCATATGTATCGGATTTTAGTTACACGTACTTAATCATGTATGCCTATGGTTTAGTGTGACCATATATGACATTTGGTCACACCGTTCTAGTGTGTGACATATATTTGTCACTTTTAGATGCATACTGTGACTAATGCTTCAAACTTACTTTTTTGTTGTCACACCTTTCAAATCATATGTGGCTAAATATTCAGCAAACAATAGTAGTCACGTTTAAATAATGCGTGACAAACTTGACTATATGATTTAGCCACATACATAATTACTTCATGTGACCATATATGAATTTTGGTCACACTCTTCAATTGTGTGACATATATTTGTCACATATGTATATATATAGTGTGACTAATGTTTCAAAATTATTTGTATCCATCACACGTCCCAAATTATAAGTGACTAAATAATCAAAAAAAAATTACCAGTTACCTCTAGTCACGTAAATATTCAAATGGTGTGGCTATAGCCTCAGATGTAATTCCGAAATGGTCACACAAGTCGGATCAAGTGTGGCTGTTTATTTTATTCGGGTACATTTAGTCACATAAAAAAGTTACTATGTAGATGTTCGATAAACAGCATGTGTTACGAAATCCCAGTTTTGTACTAGTGAATATTGCCTTTAAGAATTGTTTTGATCTTAGCTCTAGTGGTGGAGATTTGTGTAACCGCCAAGCCTATGATAGAATACTTACTATAACTGTGCATTGAGTGATCACCCCGAAATTAACACTTAGATTAGTGAGTGAGGATGAGTGTTTGTTCCCATTTTCGTGAGGTGTTCGGCTTTGATATATTCTAGGCTTCTAGCATAGGAAATTTTTAGATTCATATCTTCCAGTTTCTTGGGAGATATCTTTTTAAGAATTATTCTAATAAGGTCTACTTGAGCGTAAGTAAACTTCAAGCGGGGGGATATTTGATAACATCAAATAGTACCCATATTTTAGTGTTAATTTCCCCTAGATTGCTCATCTTTTATGCTAATATGTTAGGATATATACTCTTATTTGTTTATATTCTATTTTCAGGGCAAAAATGAGCAAAGGAACAAAAAGACGCGGATTTGAAAGGTTTTATATGAAAATCATTGAAGTATGCGGATTCTGCACTAACTATGCCGTAGATGTTCCATCTACCTACGCCGTAGCACTCATCTATGAAGACTACGGTGTAGCCCCAGCCATAGCTACGGCGCAATAGCACATCAAAATCAAGCAGTAGAGAACTTTCGAGGCCAAAGAAGAAGTTACGGCGTTGTTCCCTATACAACTACGCCGTAGAAGTGATATCTAATGAAATTACTGCCGTAACACGTAATCAAGCTATGGCGTAGTTGATATTAACGAAGGCTACGGCGTAGCCAGCCATAGAGCTACGCCATAGCAAACTCAGGCCTATAAATACCAGCCCTAATTTCGAGTTTTAGATACAACTTTTCACCACACAGAAGTCAAGAGGAATTTAGGGAGCAATAGCACTACAACATTAGCTGCTTTTCGAGGGGACATTATGAGGCTTTCAGCGAGGACATGTCCCCGCCAATAACTTTTCGCGGGGATATGTCCCCGCCGAAACGTCCTCGCAAAAACCCCCTCGCTGATCACTTTCCGCGGGGACTACTGCCTCTTATGGCGGGGACATGTGGGTCCCACATCCTTTGAGCTGGTCAAACTTGGTCTAGCGTGGCACTACTTTTGGTGGGGACATGTCCCCGCTAAAAGGTCTCTTAATTAACCAGAAATGTCACTTAATTAGTGATTAATTTAATTAAGTAAGGTTTTTGGCGGTGACATGTCCCCGCCAAAAGCTTCTAACCCATTTTGGAGCATATTGCTGCAAAATGGGTAATTTCCAGATTTTTTCCAGAATTTTCCGAAAAAAATCTACATGTTTTCAAACAACACAAACATGCCAATTTTTTTACAACACTACAAACTCGCTAAAACATTATATTATACATCTATTGTTGTTCTAAACCAAACAACGTAACGGAAATACAATTATCAGTCTAGGAATATCCTTTTATTCATTGAATCACAAATAAATTTCATGTCTGAAAAAATTAGTAGAAAGCGTCAACCTAAATTGTAAACTATATAATATAGAACTCTAATTATCCTCCAAAAACTCCGCAACTCTTAACCATCATTACTACCTGCAAGAAGAAAAACACCATCAGTTACTATTGATCTGTTGCGAATCAATAACCAGTTTTGCAGCTCGTATGAAACTAACTATTTGACACTTAATGCAAAAAATGCAAAAAAAGTTCAGGTCATTCAATAAATGTACGCGAAAGTTCGCAAAAGTCAAACAACAAAGGATACTTGCGCAACCATATTCACAAGAGCAATCGTATTGTTTTGCTACAACCTACAAGTACAAATAAGGAAACAACGCACCATGAAACACGAGACATACATAATTCAATCTTTATTTGCTAATTTAGCTTTACAACTACCATTAAAACCACATATAATAACGAAAGCCGCCAAGCAATAACCTTACACTACTCTACTTTGATCACTTCAAACACAAACTAATCCATGAAAATACTTATCTAATTATCACATTATCCGACCAATTCAAACATGCTTCCACAATACTTCAACATACTACCAATTCACACATTTATGCATACTACACATTACATAAATACTACCAATTCAGGCACTTTCAACGAGCACTCTTAAATGGACAATCAAACAATAACAACACAATAATCACACATTTAAAACTAACTACACACTATACAAAATTATAACTACTAAATAAATTAACAAAAAAATAAATTACTTAAAACAGTAATAAAGGCGGCGGTGTGGTAGTTTCCAACAGCAGCGACTATGGCGGTGGTGTGTTGTGGTGCTGAACAGCTGAAGCGCGGCAACGACGGTGTGTCGTGGTGGTGCTAACAAACCAAAACCATAATTATTTACATAAAAAAAAACCACACACAAACACAAAACAAACTAAAAAAAAATTACCTATTGGTGGTGGGTCGGCGACGGCAGCAGCTGGTGGTGGTGGGTCGGCGAAGGCAACAACTAATAAATCAAAACAGACACAAACCATAAACCAAATTTCAAGAAAAACCAAAATAATAAAACAAATTAAAAAATAAAATCCAACAAACATAAACCAAAATCAATACCGGTGGTCCGGCTGTGGTGATGGTCTGGCTCCGGCTATGGTGCTAACCAAACAAAAACAAAAAAAACAAACCGGAAAATTAAACACAAACATAACCTAGAATAAAAAAATAACAAAAATAACAAAACACCAACCTTAGTGAGGTTCTTGGCTCTCGGATGTGGTCTCGGCTTGAATTGGTCTCGACTGTACAATGGTCTCGAGTGTGGTGGTGTAATGGAGATGGTGGTGGTGTGGTGGAGACGGACAGACGGTGGTGGTGTGGTGGAGACGGTGGTGGGGTGGTAGAGAAGGTGGTGGGGCAACAGATCGAGAGAAGCAACAGCAAAGGTTAAAGACAATTTTTTTTACCAAGTGTTTATGAGATGAAAAAAGCAGATCTGCTTTTTGATATCATTTTTTTGCGGCGACATTTGGCGGGGACAAGTCCCCGCTCAAAGATATTTTGTCTCTTAGCCAAACTTTTGGCGGGAACATGTCCCCGCTAAAAGTTTTTATTTTTAGTGAAAAATTTTTGCGGGATAAAGTAAATATAAGGAGGGAAAATTAAAAAAATTGGTGAAAACTTTTAGCGGGGATATGTCCCCACCAAAAAGTGTATTTAGAAAGAAAGAAAAAAAAAAAAAAAAAAAAAAAAAAAAAAAAAAAAAAAAAAAACTCTTGAATATCATTTAAATTAAGTTAAATAACTATTAAATCATTTAAATTTAATTTTTAACATTTTCTAAATCATCTTTAATTAATTTAAAAGTTTTTAAGATTATTTACATCATTTTTAACTAAGTTAATTTAAATCATTTAAAATTATTTTTAAATCATTTTAATTAAGTTAAATCACAATTAAATCATTAAAATTTAATTTAAATATTTTTAAATCATTTTAATCAATTAAATCGAATGAGTCAAGATTATATCGTTATACATGAGATGTTAAACAAATGAGTCGATATGATATCGTTATACATGAAATGTTAATCGAATGCGTCGAGATTCTATCGTTATACATGAGATGTTAAACGAATGAGTCGAGATAATATCGTTATACATGAGATATTAAAAGAATGAGTGTAGATGGTATCGTTATACATTAGATGTTAAACGAATGAATCGAGATGATATCGTTATACATGAGATGTTAAACGAATGAGTCAAGATGATATCGTTATACATGAGATGTTAAACGAATGAGTCGAAATGATATCGTTATCCATGATATGTTAAATGAATGAGTCGAGATAATATGGTTATACATAAGATGTTAAACGAATGAGTTGGAATGATATCATTATACATGAGATGTTAAACGAATGAGTTGAGATGATGTGGTTATACATGAGATGTTAAACAGTAAGTCGAGGTTATATTGTTATACATGAGATTTTAAATGAATGAGTCGAGATGATATCATTATACATGAGATGTTAAACGAATGAGTTGGATGATATCATTATACATGAGATGTTAAACGAATGAGTCGGGATGATGTGGTTAGACATGAGATGTTAAACGAGTGAGTCGAGATGATATTGTTATACATGAGATGTTAAACGAATGAGTTGAGATGATATCATTATACATGAGATGTTAAACAAATGAGTTGGGATGATATCGTTAAACATGAGATGTTAAACGAATGAGACGAGATGATGTGGTTATACATGAGATGTTAAACGAGTGAGTCGAGATGATATCGTTATACATGAGTTGTTAAACGAATGAGTTGAGATGATATCGTTATACATGAGATGTTAAACGAATGAGTTGGGATGATATCGTTAAACATGAGATGTTAAACAAATGAGACGAGATGATGTGGTTATACATGAGATGTTAAACGAGTGAGTCGAGATGATATCGTTATACATGATATGTTAAACGAATGAGTCGAGATGATATCGTTATACATAACATGTTAAACGAATGAGTCGAGATGATATGGTTATACATGATATGTTAAACGAATGAGTCGAGATGATATGGTTTTACATGAGGCGTTAAACGAATGAGTCAAGATGATATCTGATGCAGGTTTTTACCGACCAGGTTTTAATATTTATAATTACTCGTATTACCTAAGGTCTACCTATTTGCACTAACGGACAGAGAATCCGATCGTGAGTAGAATAGTAATGGTAACTCTAAGGTCGTCCCAAGAGCTATGTGGTGGGGACTATGTCTAATTCTAATGTCACTAATGAAAAGTAAATAAAAGGAAATGATAGATAGTTGGAAGTTAAATTAAACTACAAAATAAATAGCAAATAAAGTAAAGGTTGTGAGAAGTGGGAGAAAAGTGTACTAGCCTAGTTACTACTCCTATATAATTTTATGTCATGTTCCCTATTAAACTAATCTTATGCTTTAAGTGGGGCGGACATATATCACTAGGTGCATATGGTCAAGTTCCCTATCCTATCTCCCCCGAATCCTGTCAAGAACCATAGGCACTAACCTATGCAAGTAAGCCGACGTATGGTATATGGGTTTGAGTCATTAAATGCCACTACATGCTAGACTTATCTCTAATGACCCGTTGTCACGATCATAGGTCATTTCTCTAACTTCTTAAGTTCATCAAATACGGAAGGTGATCCTATGGTCAATTCGCACACGAGGCAATATGGTCAGTTGTCATCCCTCTCATTTCCTCGCAATCCATCAGGCTAGTGTCCTATGGTCAATTCTTCTAGCCTACTAACTCAATTGGGGTCTTAATTCAATTAAAGCTAGCGTAATGGATACAGCCGCATATCAAAACTACCGAAATAAAAAGTTCTCAAGATAAACTAAGCACGCACACACGTAAAAGCATATAAGAAAAGTACGAAAACATGATTAAAACAATAAAGGCATCATAACTAGGCTAGCACCAGAGGTGCTTAGCCAATCATATTAGAATTAACACTCGAAACAATGTTTACAAGATCCATGTATTCGAAATGTAACTGAAATAATGAAATGCTAAAACTTATGGTGATTTGAGTGTGATTTCTCCCTTGGAAAGCCTTCGTATGCTGCTATAGAAGGGCCTCCTAAAAGCTCCTAATGATCTCTGACTTTGTGTGTGAGAAAGTTGTTATCAAAATGCAGAAATTAGGGTTCTATTTATAGGTCCGTAAGGAGTTACGACGTAACTATGAAATGTGTTACGTCGTAACTGGTGAAATCTTATCCAGATCCATAGTTTACGGCGTAACTGATGAAATGTTACGCCGTAATAGTTATTTAGGGTTTCTTCTCCGTCGTAATCTCCAAATATGTTACGCCGTAGAGTGTTTATCGGATCTGAGATAATTCTTGTAATCTTCATTACGCCGTAATCCAAAAGGTGTGTTACGCCGTATGTTAATTCTTGAGCTTGGACTACTCTCATACTCATTGCTATGTCGTATTCGAAATGTAACTGAAATAATGAAATGCTAAAACTTATGGTGATTTGAGTGTGTTACTTGTGATAGTTACGACGTAAACCATGGAGTTAGTTACACCGTAACTGTTGATTCGTGTTGACTTTGGTCTTCTTAGTAGAAATCCTAGCTACGGCGTAGTTGAGAGATTGAGTTACGCCGTAGCTTCTTCCAGCATACTTGGATTTGTCTATCTTTGCATGTGCTTTCCAATTTCCTCGTCTCTTTAGCTCCTATGCTCATTTGTGACCTGGATACAAAATATGAAGGAATAATAGCATATATCCACATAATTATTAATATAAATGAGCATAATAGGGGGAAATTGACACTTAAATATCAGGGTTATTTGATGTTATCAATATCATTATACATAACATGTTAAACGAATGAGTCGAGATGATATCGTTATATATGAAATGTTAAACGAATGAGTCGAAATGATATCGTTATACATGACATGTTAAAGGAATGAGTCGAGATGATATCGTTATATATGAAATGTTAAACAAAGTAGCCGAGATGATATGGTTATACGTGAGATGTTAAACGAATGAGTCAAGATGACATCGTTATACATAAGATGTTAAACGAATGAGTTGGAATGATATCATTATACATGAGATGTTAAACGAATGAGTTGGGATGATATCGTTATACATGAGATGTTAAACGAATGAGTCGGGATGATGTGGTTAGACATGAGATGTTAAAGGAGTGAGTCGAGATGATATTGTTATACATAAGATGTTAAACGAGTGAGTCGAGATGATATTGTTATACATGAGATGTTAAACGAATGAGTTGAGATGATGTCGTTATACATGAGATGTTAAACGAAGGAGTCGAGATGATGTGGTTATACATGAGATGTTAAATGAGTGAGTCGAGATGATATGGTTATACATGAGTTGTTAAACGAATGACTCGAGATGATATCATTATACATGAGATGTAAACGAATGAGTCGAGATGATATCGTTATAGATGACTTGTTAAATGAATGAGTTGGGATGATATCTTTATACATGAGGTGTTAAACGAATGAGTCGAGATGATGTGGTTATACGTTATATGTTAAACGAATGAGTCGAGATGACATCATTATAAATAACATGTTAAACGAATGAGTTGAGATGATATGGTTATACGTTAAATATTAAACGAATGAGTCGAGATGATATCGTTATACATGAGATGTTAAACGAATGAGTTGGGATGATATCGTTATACATGAGATGTTAAACGAATGAGTCGAGATGATGTTGTTATGTATGATATGTTAAACGAGTGAGTCGAGATGATATTGTTATAAATGAAATGTTAAACAAATGAGTCGAGATGATGTCGTTATACATAACATGTTAAATGAATGAGTCGAGATGATATGGTTATACGTGAGATGTTAAACGAATGATTATAATTAGTTTAAATATATTTTAATTATTTTAAATAATTTTAAAAAATTTAGATGATTTTTAACTTATTTAAATCATTTATAAATAAAGTTAGTTTTTTTTAAATTCGCACTTTCGGCGGAGACATGTCTTCCGTTTCGTCGTCTAATACCAGAATTAATTTGAATCATTTATTTTTAATTGAAATCATTTTTAATTAGTTTAAATCATTTTTAATTAATTTAAATAAATTTTAAATGATTTTTAACTTAATTAAGTCATTTATAAATAAAATTATTTTCTTAATATCCCACTTTCGGTAAGGACATGTCCCAGCCAAAAGGTCAGAATTTATTCAAAAAGGGTTAGAGGGAAAAAAAACGCGGGAACAATTAACCGGCGATGGAGAATAAGAAAATTTAGTCAAACTTTGGCAACCTTTTGGCGGGGACATGTCCCCGCCAAAAGTTTGCGTTGAATTTCTCCTACTCGGTCATCCATTTGATGTGCCAGGTCAGCATGGTTTTTGTCGTTTAGCGACTTTCGGCGAGGATGAAGGCGTCCCCGCCAAAAGTGTCCTCGCCCGTCCTCTTGATTGTTGTAGTGTAGGACGAAGTTCTATCAGCGTACGAGTCCATTCCAAGGGAGAATTCATGCTATAATCATAAGTTTAATCGTTCATTACATTTGTATTAATTCAATGTTTACATTTGTTATGTCAAACATTTGTTTTCCTGCATTTATGAACATGAGTGGCTAAACATGTAACAACTCGCATTTTTTGATTACTATTCACAATTACTATTCACTCCCGAAATTTTTATTTCATATTCTCGTAAGTTAAACTATTTTAATGATAATCCGAGAATTTGACACTCGTCGGATCATTTCTTCAAAAATCACGAAACCGTGTCCGAGATTTACTTTTAGGTTTAAACGTCATTCCAGCATCCCGATATGTCCATAAAACACTATAAACAATAGAAATATGATTTTCTCTCATTTTACGACAATTCCAAAAGTTTTGGAATTTTACGTTTTCCAGTTCAGCGTTTTACGCGAATTACGCGTTTTAGACCCGCGTTTCCAGTTTTAGAAGCGTTTAAGCAACCCGATAGAACTTGCCACTCATTAAATGTGCTAAGATAGGTTATACTAATCAGTTTTAACATATTTATAAGTTTCATATTTTTAGGATACCCGATTTTAAGTTTCATGACTTAACGACTTACAGTTAGCGATTAACGGAACCAAAACTCACTCCGTAAATACAAGATAACATCAAAACTTCACCTAGTCTTCCAAGATAAGACCTTGAACGAAATAAATGACTAGTCACAAGCCTTGTTGGCTTGTGATGAAGCCTTGATCACTTAAGATTAGAACAAGTGTGCTTAAGGTTGCAAATTTGATAACTACTAGCTAAATATCCTAAGTCTTGCACCTCCTCAAGGAAACTTCCTAGGCACCTTCCTAACCTCTTCATCTTCCTATAAATAGCAAGCTCATCCTCTTCCTTTTTCATCACCAAAACCGAACACCCTATAATCCCTAGCACCATGATCCTTTGATCTTCAAACTACAAGTTACACTACAAAGTTAAAGGCCTTGTTATTCTCTACATGAAACTAGTGTTTATTTGGTGATTCCATGGTTAAATTAGGAGCTACACAAGGGTACTAGGGCTGAGCTAAGAAGGTTTTCAAAAGGGTTATAGCAAGGGTTTACAAGAGTTGTGGTGAAGGGTTTGCAAGCATAGGTTTAGTGTCCCAGTTTCATACTTGACTTCCTTTCTTTAGAAAGCCAAAAGTTGTAAGAAACCCTATTACACTTTCTTGCTCAATATCATTTTCATGCTTATTATGTTTCTTTCATGCTATATATGGTCTTTGTATTATGTTCATGATGTATAAAAACTAGTAAAACAAGTTATGGTATATATATGTTAACTTATGTTATTTAAACAAGTAAACTAGTGACTTTTATGGAGAACCACGACCAAAATCGTATAACTATGATATTTGACACTTAATTACTGTTAAAGAGGACTTAACAAAGAAAACATAGCAATTTGAATCACCTAAAACGAGTACCCGAGTCAAAAGTTATGACCATTTGAAATTACCAAAACTTTACGGCAAAACTGCCAAATGTTTCTGTGACAGAACCTTAAACACGCAAAAATAGGCCCTTCTGGTCCGTTTCATGAAAAAGCTAAATCACGAAAGTTGTCCGGAATCACGTTTTCTTCAAAAACTCAGGGGCACGTATCCAGAAAACCAATAACGAATGAGATTTTCTTCAGTTTCTTAACAGCTATTTTATATATACCAAAGTTACTATATAATAGTTATGGTACTAAGACCAAGAGGTCTAATGACCTAAATCCAAGACCACAACCATGGCTAAAGCCAATGTTGAGTCTCAAGACCATGGAACAATGACCAAGGTCACGGCGAAGCCATGACTAAAGACCATATAAACTTACCTAGGCGAAAACATGAACTAAAGAGTTAGCGATAACTTAAACATACAATTTGGATCTACTCCATCTAAAGAACCATGAAATCTTACAAGTAATTGTCATACAAGATTTAAGAAACTCATTCTAATAACAATCTTCATGTAAAAGTAAACTTTCCTATGTTTATTCAAATATTGTACATGTAACTTTTTGGATCAAAACTTATATATATTTTCTCAAATACTACAATAGTAGGGAGCCTCATGTGAGGAGTTCATTAAGTAAGCCGTCGAGTTGAGTTGTGGATTTACGAATTAAAGTGTCCTGGCTCCTCGAATGTTTACTCCTGACTTCTGAATTATGTCGGCCTGAACAGTAGTAAGAGATATACAACCTATACATATTTCATAAACCATTTATATTCAAAGACTTACACTATATACTAAGTACTACATCATGAACATTATGCAAGACATATATAGGCAATTCTTCATATTCTTAGACGTTACTCCAAACCTAAGTCGCAACGTTCTATTATAGGCTGCTCTTAGAGACTTTCGCGATTCGACTACCACTTTCATTTCTCATTACATAAGCTTAAGGTGAGTCATAGCTCCACTCTTACTCTTTTAATACTTGTTTTGAATTCTTTGGGGGGAGATACATGCTTAAACTACTTGCTTTCACTTTTACTAAAGACAATTTTACTCGTATGCTATGCTATACTTTTATACTCTTAAACATGACGTGTAGTTTTATTACGATATGTGCCTTAATGTGTGAAAACTATTCTATACGCTATATTCTTTAACCACTGTTTAACTCCTGGATGGAGCCGATGGAGAGGTATTGATAGTACTATCGGGCTGACGCCCCTACCATTGCCATATATTCCTGGCCTTGGGTGAATATAATCCAGCTTTGAAGCATTTGTGCTTATTCTTGTCATGAGGTTCAGTAGGCAGTGATACTTTACATTAAGCGTGCATATATCGTATACACATATATCAAAATCATACTATATGTTAGCAGTGGGTTGTGAACACACAGGTTGCAAGTGTTGTTATGGGCGGGACTTGCAACTGAGTGGATTCACAATGCCTTTGCTGTGTGAATATTCTTTAAAGACTTTTCAACTGTTTTAAGACAAACTCTATGAACTCAACAACCATTGTGTTGACACTTTAGCATGTTTGTCTCAGGTCTGTAAGGTGATAGCTGTTGCATGGAGCATAGAGTCGCTTGGCATGTTTTGAAGACTTATGCTTTTATCTTTACCATTCGATATGTTTTAAAACTCTTATGTATTGTATTATGGACCTCAAGTTTGTAACTCGGAATTTATTAATCGAATGGTAACTTTTCAAAACGTCTCATTTAGAGGTCGTTTTCTATACCTTGTACTTTGTATTATGAAGTAGCACCCCAATGACACAGTCTTCCGCTGCGATATTTTGGGGGTGTTACAAAACACCTCTTGATGTTAGCCTTATTATGAAATTGCAATTAATATGATTAAGTTTTCTCGCATCTATAGTTGTTTTATTTGTATACTTTCGTAGCTAGTCTTAGGACACTCTATGCTTTAGACGGATTGATATTTGGTAGTCCTTTTAGGGGAATGTGTGTTGTGACCATGCCAGCATTTCATTAGAAGGTGTGACTTGGTAATGGTTAAGATGAACCGTAGACGCTTCCATTGCCATACATGTGCGAATTGACCATAGGATCACCTACCAAATAGATGTGCTAAAGGAGTTACAGGGGAGGTGTAAGTGACAACACATCTCGTTAGACTAGTCTAAGTTAGTAGAGGTGCTTAAGGACTCTTGCACTTCGCGACAGCGAACTCTTTCAATCGATTTGGAGGAATAGGGCGAGGTGCCAGATAAGATAGGCGATTTGACCATCTGAGTCTATTGAATTGAACCACCAGATAAAACAATAGGATGCATAATTAGAAAACTTGTCATGTTAATAACAAGAGTAGTAATTAGGTTAACACTACTTTCTCCTACTGATTTCCCTTTACTTGTTATTTGCTTATTTGTTATTTAATTCATTTAGTCTAATTAATTCAATTATTATAAAACCCCTTTTATTTTAGTGACATTTAAATTTAGATATTTTTCGCCCCTTAGCTTTTGAGACGACCTCGGCTTTACTATTTAGTTATACCTCACACGACCGGGTACACTGCCCGATAGTGAATATAGTAGACTTTAGGTAGACGAGACTTTGTAAATTTAAAACCTGGTCGGTAAATCCTGCATCAGTAGGTTATCTATTTTCTAAAGTTGGGAATGTGGTTCTTTCGGATATTGATAGTGATGATGAAGTTGAGGATGCTTATGAGGAGGCTTCTCATTTTATGACGAGTGGAGGTTCATATAATGCTAGTTTACATAAGGATGAAGATTTTGATCTATATAACACTTATTACCTTCAAGGTTTAAATCCGGATCAACTCGCGTTTTGTGACTCAATGGATATTAATCTTCGTGGTCAGAGTAAACGTCAGTTTTATCCTTATATCTTTATAATTGTTGATCATAAGATTGGTTTGTCTTTCTTATGTTAGTTTAGGCCTTAAGCACTGTAGGTGTGTTTGGTTTGCCTTTTTAAGCTGAAGTGTGGGATTCACTCACACCTATTGTTCTGTAATTGTTTTTTTGGAGTAATAATATTTTACCATTTTTAACCCAAAAAAAATATATATATATAAATAAATAATAAAAATAAATAAATAAATAACGAAGGCGAAAGCCGAACAAAGTGTCAACAAGTTGCATACAATCCCAGTAAGACACTTGGGTTATAATTAGCAGAAAACATACACGGAGTTAGTAGACATTTTCAGTTTATTTACTTCTTATAGCCTAATTGAAGGCAACATTAATTGCAAGTTTTATTTCCAAGATATTCTAGAAGAAGGTAGTGCAAAACTGCTAATAACCATAAGCAATTTGCAAATAATGGAAAACGACAATGGTACTAAATGAATAAGAGAAAGAGATAGAAACGTTGAGTTTCTAGAAGAGGGTACTCAACCAGAAGGCTTGAGCGTGAAAGCAATGCGATTCATGATCTTCTAGATCACCCAAATAGCAGTGCATATATTAGCCTCCAGACATCTCATCTAAATCAAAAGAAACAAACCACCTTTTTGAATGATACATATATATATATATATATATATATATATATATATATATATATATATATATATCTAGAAGAAAGATACACTGGTTTGTGAATTGTGAGCACGATTGAAATCAAAGCCCTACCAATTATTGATTGGTCTACTGACCATTTGCTATCATTACTTACTGGTATTTTATTTTCTTTTCATTGTTAGAGTATTCGTGATACATGGTTTTTAAAAAGCTACTATATGTAAAAGGTTTTCTAAAAAAAAAAATTAGCATCGTAATGAAAGACTTTTTGTAAAACTTTTAGTAAAAGCTTGTAATTTGTCAAGTGTTTGAAGCTTTGACTTTTCACTTGAATTTTCATTAATGAAAAGCTTTTGGACTAGTTTTTGCATAGGAGGAAGATTTGCAACATGACGTTTTGATAACAAAAATCGATTAAAAGAATTATGTATTAAATGAATCAAGTTTTTAAAGATTTTTTGCATTATAGATTCTCTTAGTAGGGCTAATCATTTGTAAATTTATCTAACATGACACTTATATTTTGATATAGCGAACTCTAATCTTGTTCACTTTGGTGTATCTATTTTATAATTTCGTCAACTTAGTGTACGCTTTTAAATGTTCAGAAATTAAGTATTGAACTTTTATAATCATATACTAAGTTGGCGAAATTCAAAAGTTCAGGAACTAAATTGCAAAACTTTTTTATTCGATACATTAAAATGGAAATAGTGTAAAGTTAGATGTATTTATAAAGGATTAGCCTTTCTTAGTAACTCAAATGTAATAGATGAGAGGGGTAAAGTTAGAAGAAAAATTAAAATGAGAAGAATGAGAAATAACTATAACCGCATATTTGAGATGCATTGATTGGAATTAGATGCACCTCTATTCATTTAGATGCATCACAATATAGTTTTGAAAGTAATTTTGAAGTAAAAACGATGCAAAGTAGTACTAGTAATAAATTTGACCCGCAGAGAACGAAAAATACATAGGATTCGTCTAACTTGATAAAATGCATCTAATATATGTATATGCATCTAATTTATAGCTAGCAAATATATCATAATGCATCTAAAATATTAGGAATGAATCTAATTCAAATTTATGCATCTCTAATATGTAGTTATAGTTATTTTTCATCTTTCTTATTTTAAAAATTCTTCTCATTTGGTCCTTAGTCTAGATGAGAAATCATTTATAGACCAAAAGTTTTTAACATATCAAGAGACAAATCACACTCACTCACTTTTCTATTGAGAAAAAAGAGAGATTAACTAATATTTAAATAAAAACTAAATTAAGCCCTTATTTTTATAATTTAAATATCTCATGAAGCGTTAATTGTTAAAATAAGAAAAATTATATTGTCACGATGAGAATTTAATTATCTTTCTTTAAACGGTCACTTTCATATACTTTCGCTAAACTTTTTTTTGTCTTTTATTTTTAGTATTGAAATTCGCATGACATATCACTTGTGATTTAACACTAATATCGAAGTTCGATCACTAACCATATGTACTAATTTTTTTGGTAAAGGGTTTCCCTGGTAAATATATTATTCCAAAAAATGTTTAAGTACATAAGATTGAGTGAATCTCACATCTCCGCCCATTACATAGGCAGAAAATAAACGCACTATTTATGCTTCAAACTATACATATCATAAAAATGACAAATCAAGCTTATGAACTACTATAAGAAAAAACAACCACTAATTGGATTAAATTTGACTCATGGTGATACCAAATATAACCTAACGTCTAATCTTCCCTCGGAGATTGATCTCGAACGTATCACAAAATGCAAGTTGTTCTTTTGTTAATTCTGATACAACATCATCATATCCGTCATACAAGTGACACTCATTGATGACATCAAATAAGTACATATTATTGGCATAATTTATCCTATGTTATTGACTTGTTTTATGTTATTCTATATGAGAATTGATATTTATTCTTTTACTTTTAGAATTCTCAGTTATAAACAAGCGTTCGGTGGAAGCTAGCTATTTTGGACGTAAAATGGAGCAAAATTGATCAAGTTGGAAAAGTCTACTGAACTGAAGGAAGATACGCCGTACGAAGATACTTAGAAGAATTTAAAGACCATTGCCTGACTTTGAAGAATGCGCCACATGGATTAATCCCATGCGCCGTAAACCTTGGTCAACGAAGAAGACCTTACTTGATTACTCCAGATACGTCGTATTGCATTCCAGACATACGGCATATCAATCTCAAGACTTCACCAAAGATATCCAAGACACAAAAGAACATGCGCCGCATAAGAGACTGAAGATACGCCGCATCTGAAGACGGTGTACGAATATTCACGAATATTATATTCTTGGACCCCACGCGAAATTATCAAGATGCGCCGCATCTACTTAGTTGATGCGCCGCATCGATCCTCTGACAGAAACTATAAATACACAATTCAACAGTCAAATTTCGTGTGCAACAACAAAACCCTAAGGATACAAATACAGATGATTTGGCAACACAAGACACCACCCAAACAAATGATTCAGAATAGTAAGAAGGTCCTGCTAGTGTTTAATCTAATAACTAGATTTGTTTTATTGTATTAGTAATCTTTAATCCATCAGGATTGCGTGCCATGTCGCCGCCATATGACTCGCATTTAATCTGCTTTCCCGTTGATTAAAGTTTATTTGATGTTTATTTGGTACTTTAGGCATGTGCTTTGATTACCTATGTGTTTAGCCGTGGCTTGCTTGCGCTACCATACGCCTCCCACAATTACTTCATAAGCATTATAGTTAATGTAAGCCCGTAACAAGGTTAAATAATATATACATAAGTAATCATTAAGATTTTACTCGCCTATAACTAAGATACCAACGAGAGAGAATAGATTTTAGTACTCATCCTATAAAACTAGCAATAAAGCAAAATGACAATCTACTTATCTATCGGCTTGACCTCTTATCTGTATCTGTTTCCTATCTGTGTATGTGTCTGCCATTCGCTTATTCAACTCTATAGTTTTGTTTACCATTATTAATCTAATCAATCGTGCCAGTCTCTCAGGCTGAAAACCCTTTGCCTTAGAATAGGTTTTAGAACTAAGTTAGGAATTAAAATACTGATAGACGTTTAAGGTGTTAACGTTTCACTCTTAGTGTTCAACACTGTACTTAACAACTAGCTACATAGATCGGGTACATTGCTCGTTAGTGTGTGCTATAGGTTATGTCGGGTAAATATAAATTTAAAACTTGATAATTATAATCTATACCTAAAACGATATACGAACGCATCACTCATCAAGTTCACGTAGAATAGGGCCATTAGTTCCACCTCCATGTTGCTTATATGAAGAGGCTATAAACTGAGAATTCTCATTATCATACTTTTCAACCTCACTTTTCAGATCACCGTCTTACAAATCCATTGAAGTACTAGGCATAGGACCCGATTTCACAGTGACCCATTTATCCTGGTTCACATCATCTACACGATTAGGGTTTAGTCCATGTTCTTCCAAATTATTCACCTCCTTTTCACTACCGATACTGACATGGCCCATACCCCTAGCATCCTCCACGTCACCCATACTACCTAAAGCGTAAAAAGAATTTGCAGGAATATCAGTATTAACAACCTTTGTAGTACACGGACCTTCGGTTTTGGCTGTCTAGAATCAGTCTTCTTGTCGTTCTTTGGTTGAACAAGATGTGACTTCGAACCAATACGAACACCATGAACCGTTTGCCTAGGTGCCTTTGCATTCTTCAAAACATCCGAGACAATTTTCTTCGGGCATTGGGCCAATACATGGCCAAAAACCTTGTAATATGAACATCTTAGTGGTTTTCACTCATACTCAATTTGAATATTATTCAAAATATACCCGTTACCCTTCATTTTTTGGATTATGACAACAAGAATATCTTTCAACTCCACATCAGCCCGTAAGTCAGTCATAGCTCTCGCGTTACTAGACCTACCCCATGACTTCGTAGACATAGTTGTAGTATAGGCGTCTGACAACAGTGGTGTACCAAGTTTAGTTGTAATAGCATACAACTCATCTTTAGTAAACTCAATAAGAGGAACATCATGGAATTTAACCCAAACAGGAATGTTACACAAGTTCTCCTTTGAAAAATTCGCATTCAGAGACCATTTGTTTTAGAGTTCATATTATGAATTTACCATGGACCATTTTCAAGTATTGTATCCATCCCATCTTTAGAAGTAATTAAATTTGAAAAAGAACAAGCCTTTAGAGTTCATCATTGTTCTAACAAGCCCATATTTACTCCAAGTGTTCTTGACATAATTTTAACAACCGGATATGCTACTCTTTTGGCCAAGAAAAACCATAAAAAGAATTGCTAAATCATTCATTAACTTCAAGAACCGATACTAATGAAATAGCAACATCCGCCCCATTACCACTTGGGGCTACTAAGGTATGAAAATTAACAATTTTCTTACTTGGTTATCCATTAAGACAATTCGCATATGAAATCTGTTATCATTAAATTTTGCACCATCATTTAGACCAGTAGTAACCACTTTGGTGGATGTATTAGGGATACCAAACGTGCATGACAAGCACGGAAACAATTCTATTGTATTAGTTTAACCATCTACATTCAATGGTTTTAAAGGTTCCCCATCATTTCCGAGTAACACGAGCTTACCTTCAAGCATTTGACATTCAAAATAATGAATCTTTGCTGCTAAAGAACTCGTGTCTTCCTCGTTTACACTAACAAAATTGTCTTTACTCTTTGATGATTATCCAACATCTTGCGAACCAGTCATATCCTTAGTCCTATCCTTTTTCCTTCCACCCCCTCTCATTTCTGAATTCAGAAATCCATTTTTCATGGTTACACCATGCAATAACATGATAACCAACCAACAAATTCATTACCAAACATTCACATAAACTACCCGTAATCAATGAACCTAAAACAGATCAAGTAAAGGCTATGAAAACCTTAACATAACACTAAATGCGAGTTTAGGGTTTATGAAAACCCTAATCCAAGCAAACCAAAATTTGCAATACGAACCAGCAATAAAAATCAAATGAATATAAGCACAATTAACAAGACTTGAATACTAATAATTAGCAAACAGTAAAGCGAATATTACTAGCGGACCTTAACTTCAAAAACCTAGACGAAAAAATGAACCCCTAACCCTATTTTGAAAATTGAACAACAACAATTAACCCAAGGGTTAATTACCAACAAGACGAAATCAGAAGGAGTTAGAATCAGCAAGACGAATAGAGGGGTTGAAGGAGAAAAGGTCAATCACATGTGAAACTTCTATAATCACAAACTGTATTCAAATTATAGATTATCGCATTTCATTTATGAAACTTCTATAATCACATGTGAAAAAAATCACATGTAATTGAGATAACACATGGTAAAAGTCACATGTGGATTTATGTGTTTTATCTGACATTGAGGCATTAACTGCACAAATCTAGAATTCAAATATAATGTGTTATACATGGTTGAAAAGCTATGAATTTCAAGTTTACAAGGAAAAAAATGGTGAAACTTTTAAAATATTGTGGACAAAGTTATGTTCATTTTATTACATGTTTAGATATTCGAATATTCAAATTAGTGTTTAATCACGTGTGATTTTTCATGCAACTTTTAACAACAAAAAAAGAAGCAAAAAGCAGGTGAAAAAAAAAAAAAAAAAAAAAAAAAAAAGAAAAAAAAAAAAAAGTTTGTCGAAAGTATTTATCAAAGTATGGTTGAGCATCGGTCCAAAACTGAACCGAACCAATGAAAATTGAATCGACAAAAAACCAAAAACCACTAATATATAGAACCAACCGAATATCGGTTCGGTTTTGTGTCGGTTCGGTTCTGTTTATATTGTTTAGGTGTGTTTTTTGTCGTTTTTTTGTCGAACCGAACCGAAACCGAAACCGAAAACAATTAATATATAAACCAAAACCGAACAAAATATGCTCGGTTCGGTTCGGTTTTTCGGTTCGGATCGATTTTCTAGGTTTTGTGCTTATCCCTATATCAAAGTGCCCGTCTATAGCAATCTAATTAAATATTCGTCATGATGTTATAATTTGTTTCACTTAACGATTAACGGTTTAAGAGATATTATTTTTTGAAGAAAAAAAAAAGGTGAAAATGGGTTTGTTATCTAATATTATAAAAAATGAGTGGCTAATATTGATTTCTTGATATGCAGGAAAAATGTTTGGTATATATATGATCTTAATTCAACGTAATATCATATAAGTTTACTATAATATACATTCCACAAAAGGTGTAGATTGGCGGGAACACCTTGATCCGGGGTGCCTTTTTGTACTAGACATTGTCCACCCCAGAAGGGATAGCTCCGGCAATTCTCCTGGCCTAGAGGAGCATCACCTGGAGTGAGACGAGCCGAGACTCGACCCCCGAACTCTTATTCCACATAGTCTCTCCAGTGTGCTCATAGATTTTGCGGAGGCGGGCACATACCTTTCTGAAGCAAATGCTAAAGATAGGACTCGAGCCTGGATCTATTGACTCAAGCGTGAGAGCTCCACCCATTGTACTTAATATAAAAATAAAAAGTAAAACAAGAATTAAAAAATTTTAAGTTTGTTAGTTTTTTGGGTAAAAGGTCAGAGACCGGTAAATATATTACTTCAAAAAAACGTTTAAGTACAAAAGATATGGGTGAATCGCATATCTCAGTCCGTTACATAGGTGAAAAAGCTTACATAACAAGACACTTCCTATTCTCTAAACAAGAAAATAAACCACTACTCAAAAGATAACATTAGATTCTAATGAAAACAAAATTACTTCCTACCAATGCCTTTGAGCTTGATACCATGCGTGTCATAAAAAGCATCCAAATTTTCTAAAAGATCGTAGACCTGATCCGCATAGTCGTAATAATCATAGTCATCATAATCTTTTTCATGATCATTACCACCATCATGAAATAAGATAGTTACATCGAAGATTAACATCAATACTCAACCCTTGTTATCTCAGCCGACTAGATGGAATAAGATCGTTCCATCGAAGATTAACATCAATACTTGGAGGGTAATGCATGCTAGATTGCCAACCAGGTGGAACCTTGACCGAAGGGGGCTGGATTTAGATTCGATTAGATGTCCTGTATGCGATGAAGACATTGAAAAAGAAGAGCACATTTTCATTCATTGCAAGATAGCGGTTGACATATGGAAGGATGTCCTTAATTGGTGGCAGATTACAAATACTCAGTTTCACAACCTTCATGATGTGATTCATATGGCGGACCATGCACCAATTGTAGCCAAGCACTCAAGATTTTTTGATGTCGTTGTCCAAACTACTATTTGGTGCCTTTGGAAATTCAGGAATGAGGTGACTTTCTCCGTGAAGAGGCCAAGCAAGGATCTCCTCTTTTGTGACATTAAGCTTTTGTCTTACACTTGGGTTTTTAGTAGAGATAGGAAATCATGTTTAAATTGGATTGAGTGGTTTAATGGCCCGTGTAACGCTCTTTCCTCCCCTTGTATCCTTCCTTAGCGCCTTACTAATTTTCTAATTCAATTGCCATTCAAAAAAAAAAAAAAAAAAAAAAAAAAAAAAAAAAAAAAAAAAAAAATTCATTGACTCATCAAAAGTATTCACAACATCGTCCTCATCACTGTCGGAATCAACAATCTCTTCCACCTTAAAGAATAGGTTTACTCTTTTAATAGAAGAAGTAGACGGAAAATCTTTTTTATTACCCGGATAATTAACCTTTTTAATAGATAGGGTGAAGTCTGAATATACGTAACAAACTTTCTGAAATTAAGCGATATACGTAACATACTTATTTTATTCTAAAGATACGTAATATACTTTTAAATACTTACCAATGTACGTAACATTGACGATTACCATTTTAAAAAGTTACAGTTTTGGTCCCTGTTGTTTGCGTTGACTTTCACCGTTAGTCTATTGACATTTTTTACTTAGAAAAGTTACAGTAATGGTCCCTTGACATTTTGTTGACTTCCATTCTTAGTCCTTTGACATTTTAATAATCTTTCGTCCATTTTTCTTTACGATTTATCCGTCTTAAGCCGTTTTCCTCCGTTTTTATATGCTTTCATCCGTTTTCGCACATTTTTATTCGTTTTTAATCATTTTCATCCATTTTTATATGCTTTCGTTCGTTTTTCTTATGTTTTCATATGTTTTTATCCCTCTTCATCCGTTTTTATAGCTTTTATCTGTTTTTATACGTTTTAATCTGTGCTTGTTTGTATTCATTCATTTTTATACGCTTTCGTCGTTTTTCTTACGTTTTTTTCTTTATAAAAATAGATGAAAACGGATAAAAATATATGAAGACGTAAGAAAAATAGACGAAAGCGTTAAAAAATGGATAAAGGCGTATAAAAACAGATAAAAATGTATAAACGGATAAAATCGTATGAAAACATAAGAAAAACAGGTGAAAGCATATAAAAACGTATGAAAACATAAGAAAAACGGACGAAAGCGTACAAAAATGTAAGAAAACGTTTAAAATGGACAAAAACGGATAAAAAGTTAAGAAAGATGGACGAAAGCATATAAAAATGGATAAAAATACACAGAATGGATAAAAACGTAAGAAAAACAGACGAAAGCCTATAAAAACAGATGAAAATGGACAAAAAATGATAAAAACATAAGAAAAACGGACGAACTCATATAAAAACGGAGGAAAACGGCTTAAGACGGATAAATCGTAAAGAAAAATGGACGAAAGATTATTAAAATGTCAAAGGACTAAGAATGGAAGTCAACAAAATGTCAAGGGACCATTACTGTAACTTTTCTAAGTAAAAAAATGTCAAAGGACTAACGGTGAAAGTAAACGCAAACGATAGGGACCAAAACTATAACTTTTTAAAATGGTAATCGTCAATGTTACGTAAATTGGTAAGTATTTAAAAGTATATTACGTATCTTTGGAATAAAATAAGTATGTTACGTATATTGGTTAATTTCACAAAGTTTGTTATGTATATTCAAACTTCACCCTAATAGATAATCAACATTTTTAACAGAAGAAGTTTGTTAGTTATCCTAATAGTAACAAATTTCTGAATAAAATATACAGCAATAATATTAGAAAGAAAGACAGATAGAAAGAAAAGAAAGAAAAAAAAAAAAAAAAAAAAAACTCAATATAAGACATACACTAATAATTCTTGAGGACTTCGCTGTCATCTATAAGTAGAAGATATTACAATATCATAACCACAACAGAGAAGCACTCGAGGTAGCCAAAAAACGGATCTGGAGTACGTTTACCAAGGTAACCTGATTCCTATTCTTCTTGACTTCTTTTTGTTGAAATTTATGATTCTTAATGTATCATATCAAATATATTTCCTTTCTTTAATTCATATGATACGGATACCTTCGATGGTAAACTTCAAGGTAAAAATAGGTCAAAACAGTATTTCCTTAACCAGATTTCAGTCTAGACAAATATCTGAACATTTTCTCCATAAATTCAGACTTTATTTTATTGCTCAGTTTTTTATTCCTACTAAAACTCATGCTTTTAAAAATTAACACACTCACTGCTTAGACAGTGAACATAACTAAGTACTACCCGTTTTGTAGAATTTTCACTAATTGCTAAAACTCTATTATCCGATAACCTAACTGAATAATTTAGTGTAGAGTTCTCATGCGTGTGTAGGTTTATATGATCTTACATATGTAACATTTGTGATTTACAAATAGAAAATACAATCACTTTGCATCATTTTGAATTTATAAAAGTGCTAATTAATTGTGATTATGTGTTTTCAAAAGGATATAGTTGTGTTGAGCTTATGAGCAATAGAATTTTTAGTGGGCTAATATCAAGTTGTAATCTTTATATATCTGTAGAATTCGTAGTATTTGCATTCAGATGCATGTATGCACTAATATTATTTGTTCCGACAACTTATAAAAGGTTAAGACTTTGCGGTGAAACTAATAGTAATTGCTCTTCCAATCACTTGTAAATTCCACACATTTCAAGGTCGATCAATGATATTAGTTATGGATGTGAATGTCAGAGTTATTCGTTTCGCAGGCTACCAATATCGTAACTACATGCAATACTTTCTGTCAAGTCTATAGATGATAATAAGTAAACATTTTTTTTTTAATTGTCTGAGGGGAGCCATTAGTGTTTAGATAGTCCTGGGTAATTTTTTGAGCAAGTATTTCACAGGGAATGTGAAGTAACTAATCAAGAGTTATATATCAGTCAAAACCCAAATTCTGACAAAAATGTTTGACGTTGTAGGCGACTATTCATTGATTATCTTGTGCATTGATCAATCAAGCAAATCTATACACACTTGTAATGGATATCCCATTTGGCGCTTGGTTGCCTGACCTGGTAAGAATCATTGACCTTAATTTCTAAACCATAATGATTTTCATTATATTATTTTGTACGTTAATTAATTTAACCTAACTATGATAGGAAATGGAAGATCCTTGTTACTTTATGAATCAACATCAACATACATATCCATATAGTGAGTTCGTAGATTCATTTTCTTCCCAAGGCTTCAAAGGTTGCATGAATTTGGTCACAAGAGGTGAAGCTATTCACGCAGCAACCATTAGTAACGAATTAGACAGTCAAGAAATTTATAAGGCAACTAGAAATAATTCGTTCACTCCTATTGCCGGATCTTCATCCAACACATTCACTATATCCTTTGGAGACCACAGTTCATCAACAGAGATTAACCAAACTACATTACCTGGAGGATTCAAGTTAAAATACGATGATGTAATGCAACCTAAATTAGAGATGAGTCTCAATGAATTTCTTGGATCCATAGAGCTCCCTAAAAGAGTTTCCACCACTAGAAGAAACCATAGACAAGCCCAAGAGCATGTCTTGGCTGAGAGGAAAAGAAGGGAGAAGTTAACTCGGCGTTTCATTTCCTTGTCTGCTCTCCTTCCTCAAATAAAAAAGGTACTTATAAATATATCATCAAACTTTTTGGCTTGAAATTATCATATTGTATGTTTAGCTGTGTGTAGGGACGGACCTATGATTTTCGGAAGTGTATTGCACAATTTTTCTTTATATCATTAGTACGAAAGTTGCATCATAAACAATTCTTTTAGCTAAACTAAAGTTGCATCATGAAGAAAGAAAGTAGCCCAAAAATAATAGCGGAGATTTTACGTACAAAAATAAGCAGACTTTTGGAAAAAGTTTACATTTCGCGACCTAAAAGTGGGTGTGCCCTATATTTTATACATCCCTTTGTATCATCCTCATACAGACATTTTATGTGACGAGATCAAGACTTGCTTGTAACATTCCTTTGTATCATTTTATCATATAAGTTCTTGCTTTTTGCTAGAATCCATCAATAAAACTTATTCCGGTCAAAAAAATATAAGGTTGTCTACGATTATAAAAAAAAAAAAAAAAAGTATATGCATTCACAGTATTGAATCTTAAAATATGTATCTTCAATAAATAGTAATTTTGTTTCACCTTTGAGGCTTTAAATGAAGGCTCATCTAATACTAAATATCTGAAATGATCTGTTATCATAGATGGACAAGGCTACAGTGCTGGAAGATGCAAGTAAGTACATCAAATACCTACAAAACCGAGTGAAGGAACTAGAAGAAACATCAGTTAGCGGAAAAAATGTCATCCAGGAATCAACAACTTCAATGAGGAGCAAGTTTCATGGTGGTCATGAAGACAATGCATCTTCTTTTGATGACACTAATTCTTTACCTATTAGCACCGCTAATGATCTTGGGATTAAAGTAAAAATTTCAGGAAGCCACACACTTGTAAGAATTTACTGTCAACGAAATTCTTCTCTTGCATTACGAGCCATCACTGAAATGGAGAGCCTCCATTTCAGCATCATGTGTAACAACGTTCTTCCCATCTCTGGAAATACTGCTCTAATAACCATAATTGCTCAGGTATATATATGTTAGTATGGGAAAATTAACAGACTGCATTTAAATTAGAAACGTAGTTTATGATGAACAAACTTCCAACAAATTGTTCAGACTACGCAAATGTTTCAGTGACTGAAACCACATATAAATTATGTAATTTAAGTCGCACAATCCAACGTTTTTACCCACATTTAATCGAAAATCTTTTCTCAAAAGGTCCAATTCTGAAACTTTTTTAGTGTCACTACTCACTACAGGCCATTGCAACAAACACTCTTGCTAGACTAATAGTTTATACTTTATACGAATACGTGAAACGGCTAAATTGCTTATATAATTATTTTTATGACTTGATGGACCTTTTTGCTGTGTCACTAAAAGACACTTTTCTTTTAGTGATATTTCTAGTGACAATGTTCAATTTTCCTTGCTATGTGTAGATGACTGAAGAGATCGAAATGACAGCCATGAAACTTGTAAATTGCTTACAATCATCTCTTTCAAACTTTCTATGACCTGCATAGTACCTGATCTGTAGATCGATGAGTGAAATTTTGGTCATGCCCGCCATGGATCTTATAAATTTTTGGACAACGAGTCTGTTTGCTTGGCATTTTTTGTTTCTGCCCAGAGATTTCTTGAAGGAATTCCGATGCGTTCATTCATTTGACGAAAGTCGCGTCCCAGAATGTTGTTTAGATTGGTCCGTATGGTTCTTGTTCATACCGGGATAGCTTTTTCCTGTGCAACTTTTCTTTCTAGCTAGTCTAATAAGTTATTGCTTTTTTACTAGATTGTACGTGATTTTTTTTTTTTTTTTTTTTTTTTAATGGTGTAGTCGTACAACTAGCTCCTTAATTTTCCGTGTAATGTGTTAGAAGATAACTATATTTCAAAATGATATGCGTGCATCATGAGTTACGTGTTCCTATATATCCTTCATCAATAATAGGGGTTGTGCACTAGATTTACGCTAACTATTTCGGTTATGAAAAACATCATAAAATTTTTAATTTAGGCATACATTAAAAAAAAAAAAAAAAAAAAAAAAAAAACAAAACAAAAAAAACAAAACACACACACTAGCAAGAAGAACAAGCTAAAGAGGAGATTACAACGAGATTTTACAAGCATTCTTTGGATCATAGATCCAATCTAACCAAATGGGATTTGCATTCCTACTTCTATTTAAGGAGCAGAAATAGATGCTTGTTGCCTATGATACTTGAGAGAAAGGTAAATATAAGATTTCTCATGAAAATGGTCATGGCGAATACGTTGCTCCTCCAATAACTCATAAGGTTTGAAAACGTGGGTTTTTTAGGGGTCATTTAACCTCAAAACTCGTACATATTTGATCATTTATTGCCCTAATCATTTCTATTTGCATTTTAGGTACTTGAGAAGAAAATGTTGGAAATCGATGTGTTTTGGCTCATTTGGACAAGAAAAAGACCAAGTCACGAAAATGTCCCTAAAGATGAAGTTACAAAGTTCTCAAGTGACCATTTAGCCTCTGGAGACCACCTACTCTAACCACGCCATGACCAAAATACGGACTTGATAAAGTTTCATAATTTGCAAGTGACCATGTCACTACCATGAAAACAGTGCATGACGGCGACACAAGCTATAAAGCGACGTCGTCACATCGGCGACAGTGAAAAGGATGAAATCCTAATAATGGCGAGCTGATGATGTCACACCTATAAAGTGACGCCGTCACAATTGTAAATATATATATATTTTTTTTAGGATTTTCATTATGTGTGACACGTATTGGTAAGACTTTAGAGAATCCTTTTGGTGCATGAATTTTCTAGCTTTTGTAAGGGTTTTTAACCCTCTTGACTCCATATTTTGAAGATGAGTTACTCTTTTATCATTCAATATGTCTATGTGTTGTTTGATTATTTGTTTATCTTCTCTTCTTTTTAACATGCTAGGCTAGATTTATTAGTGTTTGCTTAGGATTGAATGAAACATAGCTGTTGATTATTGATTGTTGTCTCTTGTTCAATTAGTTGTTTATTTCGTTAGAAGTAGGAAAACTGGCTAGGTTAAACATAGTACTAGCTTGAACGTCCGACTAAACGCTCCAATATAGTGCAATAGTTGTTATATTCGTTGTATTTATTGCGTGAATTGCGGTAGCGGACATTAAGAGTCTTAACAAGTCCTATAATTTCCAAACGTTGTGGAACTATGGATGTTGACATTAGGATTCTTAATGAGAGCAATACATTCATAGAGTTAGGGAAAGTAGCACCACCATACGACCAATATTAAGGAATACAAGGCGCAATGCAATTTATGGCTTTAATCTCCAAGGTCGTAGGAAGTAGTTTATATTTTGTCAGAGTCTTTTATTATCATGTGGTTAGTGGCTTTGTTTTCTTATTTAGAAAATAGGAAGTATCTTGTTATGTAAGCTTTTCGCCTATGTAACGAGCTGAGATATGGGACTCACCCATATCCGTTGTACTTAAATGCTTTTTGGAGTAATATATTTACCGGGTCGTTTGACCTTTTACCCAAAAAAAGATTTAACAATTCAACTAATCAATAAGAGATAACTAAGGAGTAATAAAATTCTCAGTAAACACCTTTACTTAGCATATGAGTTCACCACTTTACTTTTCTGCATATTTAGTTTAATTAATTTTAATTAGTTTATTTAGTAGTTAAAAAAACCAAAATTTTCAAACCCCAAGATTTTTACTTTGCTTTCTAAAAAATATAAAAAGACTAAAAATAATCATCCTTCACCTTTAGACCTAATTCGTCACACACTTCGACCTTCACATCACTATTCCCCTAGAGAACGATCAATCCCACATGTATTGCCTATAATACACTACAACGGTTAGGTACATTGCCTAGGAGAATTGTAAAACTTAGTGGTTTTGCAAAATTCCACATCAGTAACTAGCTCATCATTATAGAGCTCCACTGTCAGAACTGACACTGCTCTTTGTGCTCCTGAAAAAACTTTGAATGAAAAACTAGCTCAAACATCCGCTGCATCATACATATCACTACCGAACGTCTCCAACTCCTCACGTAAAGCATCTATTGTAATGCTAAGACATCTTAAATCTTCATCTAGTGCCTGACTCCTATCACCAGACGTCCTCCTACAACCTATACCCACAGGAATCCGCGAATCTACATCCTCAGCCGCAACAACAGTAGGCACCCTGCTCATCAACATCATCATCAACAACACTATAATCATCCCTGCTAGGTCCATCCACTAACCACATAATATGTCACTCAGGGTTCCTACCATATATGTTCAAGCAAATCAAATCCTGGGGACTAATCATACCCATATCCTCTATCTTAACAGTATAACCTTGGAGTATATTCAAACTCATCAATCATAATAGCTAGCTAATCGTTCAGCAAACTGACCTCCGGATATTTGACTACCATCCTTCCTACCAATATCCCCTTTAGCCAAAGAAAACTGAGCCAAAAAACATGGAATGTTAACAATCAGACCATCATCCATATTGCGAAGATCGAATAAATCTTGAGCCATCACCTTTGTACGTCCTCACTCCTACCAAAAATGGAATGTGAAAAGCATCTTGTTAATCATCCTCCTAAACGGTGTGTTTATTTCAATGTGTACATTTATTTGCAAGACTTCTTCGACCTACATCCCCACTTAGATAACCAAACTATAGTAGATCCGAAAAAGGATACACAGTGGGAGGCATGGTCAAAGTTGGGATTGAGAACACTTTCCAAGCCCGATATCGCGACACAAAATTCAAGTTCGTAAGCGGTTTACTAGAAAGGGTCGAGCAAGCAAGGTAGGAGAAGCCAAAGGACTGAAAGGATGGCGATGCTTCATGGCAACAACTGTTCAACTACTGGGTCCATCCTGCTCGGAAAAAATGATCAGAGGTTAATACCGAAAACAATCTATGAATGTAGTGTTATCCTATCAAGGATCAAAATCTTTCACTGCTAGACGACATGAATATGTAAGACTCTTTATAATTTTTTATTTTTATAATATTTGAATGGTATTGGATAAGTCGTTATTATATTTTTTATATATAGTTCATTCAAAACTAGTATTATGATGACCTTATTGAGCATTACAGGCGTACTCATTCGCATGGCGATCGCTTTGAGTCTCAACAAGCCAAGACGCACTATGTAAGTAAGTTTTTTCCTAACACACGCACTCATCATGTATCACGATCTATTGATGGTGCACTAATTATCAAACATCTTTTGATGTATCATTAGGGGAATCTGGTAATTAGTGCACCAATTACCAGACACTCTTGATGGTTTGGTAATTGTTGCGCCAATTACCAAACACCCCTGTTGATGCATCATATCAAAAGTAGTTTGGTAACCGCTGCACCAATTACCAAACACCCTTTCATCATTGTTATATTAACTTTCTTTTTTTTGAACCACACATACATTGATGAAAGTCATGCAAGATCAAGTCCCTGTCAAAACCTACCCATTCAAGATGGATCAAGTTTTGGATGAAGTCCTTCAAAGTAAAAATTGTAGGCATATAAAGGGTAAGAGCAAGAGATTACCAAGTATGGGCTCGAGTTCTCGCACGAGTTCACAATTGGTGTACCCAACAACAACTTGCTGAGATGATGAGGCAATATGAGGCGGAACAAGCCAGGAGGAGATTACAATATGAGCAGGCTATACAAGCAGCTTCAAGTACCTAAGCTAGGTGGAGATTACAATGTACCCCCCCCCCCATGTACACTCCTTATGTGCTTCCTGGACCTAGTTATACTGCCCAAGTGTTTCCTCCCGACCCTAGTTATTAAAACCTAACCTTTGATCCCAAGCCTAGCCATATAGTACGTGATGATGAAAATAGTGATGGTGATTATGATGATGATTTTGATGACGAGTAAGGATTAAATTTGTGATTTGTATTTGTATTGACATCGATTTGTTATTTGCATTGTTGGGAATTATACTAACAGTTACCACGGATAGTGAAGATGTTACAACTGCAGAAGATTGTACTTGCAGTGGAAACTCATTACCACTGCAAGAACAATATATTACCACTGCTTATTAGATAACTGTTAGGAAACGCGTCTAGATAAATATAGAATAGATATTGTGTATATCTTATTCTATTAGCTTTATACTTATCTTGTAGAAGAGGACTCATTGTGCTATAAAAGGAGATCCTAGGTTAAAGGTTTGACATCAGTTGTCATATACGTTTTTCTAGAGCTTCAAGGTGTAACCCTAGTGATATCAAGATCACTCGTATTATTATCATTAATAATATTGGAGCTAATAGTTTGTTTACATATATTGTTCAAATACAACTGTCTTACTCACAATCAAACTTCTAAGTGTTACTAAGTAGATTCCGCATACTTAGTGATATAATTCAAAGTATCAATCTAACACAAGTTCAAGGTGTTTAGATCCATCAAGTGGTATCAGAGCCAGGCTTTGATACTTTGATTTAGAAGACTCAAGTTCACTCAGAAGAATCAATGGAGACAGAAACCAGTAACTCAAACATTGCTGCTAAGCTTCCAAAGCTTAAGATGAATGACTTTGAGATGTGGAGGCTAATGATAGAACAATTCTTTATGGTCCAAGACTACACACTCTGGGAGATCATTATGGTTGGAAATTCTTTCAAACCAAGTTCTAATTCAGAGATGATTCGTGGCAAGGAAGTAATTAAGGTCAACACTGGACCTGTTACTAATGATGAAAGACTTCAACTGAAGAATGATTTGAAGGCCAGAGGTCTGTTGCTGATGATACTTCCCAGAGACCAAGTTGTAGCATTCAGCAAGTTCAAGACTGCAAAGACTCTCTTTGATGAGATCTGTGAAGTTTTTGGTGGTAATGATTCCACCAAGAAGACTCAAAAGACCCTGCTGAAGCAAACTTATGAAAACTTTGGTTCAACAAGTAATGAATCTCTTGATAGCATCTTCACAAGGCTACAAAATATTGTTTCTCAACTCACTGTTTTTGGAATTGAGGTGGAAAAGGAAGACCTCAATCTAAAGTTCTTAAGAAGCTTACCCTCTGAGTTTGGAACCAATGTTGTTGTGTGGGAAGATAAGCCAGAGATGGAGACCATGAAACTTAATGACTTGTACAATAACTTCAAGGTTATTGAACAAAGATTGAAGAAAGCTGGCAAAATAAGCTCAAGTTCAGGAAGTGTAGCACTTATATCATCATCTCTTGATGATAGTTCAGATGAAGAAAGTGATAGTGATGATGACAGTGCTAACATTGTTGTTTCCACTGGTAGTGGAAGTGTTTCCACTGGTAGCTCAAAGAGACAGATTGCAGGGCTTAGTGATACTACTTTTTATGCCTTTATATCAAGTCAAGTGGGTGGTTCAATCCTCAATCATGAGGATCTGGATCAAATTGATGAAGATGATATGGAGGAGATGGACATTAAATGGCAAGTGGCATTACTGAGCTTGAGGACAAAGAAGTTTTGGAAGAAGACTGGAAGAAAGATCAACATCAGTGGCAACGAAACAGTAGGTTTTGACAAAAAGAAGGTGGAGTGCTACAATTGTCATAAGAAGGGGCACTTTGCTAGAGAGTGTAGGAAGCCAAGGAAGTCTGAAAACAGGTCAACTTGGTACAAGCAGGACAAGAAGAAGGAACCTACTACTGATGAGTCAAAGGGGCTATTGGCCATTGATGAAGTGAGCTTTGATTGGAGCTTTATGACTAAGGAAGAGGAAGATGATTCAGAGTCTGCAATGGTTGCTACAGAACTTGCACTAATGGCTTTTTCTGACTCTGAGGTACAAATTGATAATGCTTGTTCTAAATCTTGTAAGGCCTTAAAAGAGTATGAGAAACTTAAAGCACAATTTAATGAGCAACACATAGAGCTAACTCATACTAATTATAACTTATCAAATCATAAAAGAGGCCTAAGTGTTTTAGAAACTCAATTAGAGCATTATAGGGCAAATGAATCTAAGTTTAATGATGATATTGCAGTATTAAGAAGAGACTTAGATTATCAGGTTGCTGTTAATAAGGTTCTTAGAGAAGAACTAGAAAAGGTTAAAGTGGCTAGTGAGAATATAATGATTACTAAGCAAACACTGGATCATCAATCCAAGTGTATTGATAAAATTTGGGAAGCCCAAATTGTGAGCAAAGCTAAATCAGGTCTTGGATACAAAACTGTTCCACCACCTCTAAGAGGTGTTCCAGCACCTCCTGGCATTGACTTAGCTCACACAGGTTTAGAAGAATTTCAGGATCTACCTATGACCTATGGACCAAAGTTTGTTAAACCAGTTGAAATTGAAAAGGTTCAGGTTGAGGTAGATGTATTTGATAGTGCTAGTGACTTATCTCTTAAAGATGATAATTTGAATGTTGAGTCTAAACCTAGTACTCTTGAGAATGTTAAAGTGGAGGTTAAAAGAAGTATTCCTGATGTTGTCAAAGAGAAGCCTAGGTCACAACCTAATTTCACTAGGCCCACTACTAGATATGCAGAGATGTACAGAAGTAGGTCACCAACTCCTAGGGGCAATATGAGGAGTTGGAATCATGTCAAATCTAGGCAATTTGGTAGTGACTTTGTGTTCAATAACAAACCCTGTCATATATGTGGTAGCTTTGACAATTTAGCTAAAGGCTGTACCTACCACTTGGGAAGAAGGGAAGTGTTTGGGAATACTTGGGTGAATAGACACAATGCTAATAACTTAACTCACCCAAATCCACTTAGCAAGATGATTCCCAGGTCTGTTTTGCTTCACTCTGGCATTAAACCAATTTCCACTGCTAGACCAGCAGTTTCCACTGCTAGACCAGCAGTTGCCACTGCCAGAAATAAAAACAGAGTTTACCCTAAGTCCCCTGTTACTACTTTTGTTAAATCTACTCAAACAGGGAAAAAGACCAACTTTGAAAAGAAAGTTAACAATAATCAGAAGTGGGAACCTAAAATTTCTAAGCCAGCAGTTTCCACTGCTAAGGCAGCAGTTACTACTGCAAGGCCAAAGGTTACCACTGGTAGGTCTGTTAACAAGAAAAGGGTAAATATGGGAAATGCTGTTAAGGCCTCAGCTCGTTGGGAATGGAAACCAAAAGGAACCATCACCTCAAACAATCCCAATGGTGTATCAATGACCTTTGATAGATATAATTATATTGATACACGAGGCAGATCCAAGTCATTTGTGGCTTGGGTCCCCAAAAGGAACTAATTCCTTTATTTTGTGTGTAGGGACATTCAAAGACTAATAATGATCAAGGTTACTCAGACAGTGGATGTTCCAGGCACATGACTGGCAATAAGTCCTATCTTTCAGACTTTCAACCTTATGATGGACAATTTGTCAGCTTTGGAGGAGGAATTGGTGGCAAAGTTTCTGGCAAAGGAACAATCAAAGCTGGAAACATTGATTTTGAAGATGTGCAGTATGTGAAAGAACTCAAGTACAACCTCTTTAGTGTGTCACAAATGTGTGACAAAAAGCATAGATTTCTATTCACAGAAGATGAATGCTATATCTTATCTAAGGATTATAAGCTTCCAGATGAATGTGACATTTTGCTTAAAATCCCTAGAAAAGGAAATTTGTATAGCATTGACATGCAGAACATAGTGGCTAATAATGATGTTACTTGCTTGCTTGCTAAAGCCACTTTGGATGAATCAATGCTTTGGCATAGAAGACTTGGTCATGTTAACTTCAAGACCATCAACAAGATTGTGAAAGATGGACTTGTCAGAGGACTACCAGAGAAAAGATTTGAAAATGACCAAACTTGTGTTGCCTGTCTCAAAGGAAAGCAACACAGAGCCTCATGCAAGACCAAGGCATTCAATTCAATCAATCATCCACTTTTTATGCTGCATATGGACTTGTTTGGTCCTACTTCAGTAAGCAGCATCAATTTGAAGAAGTATTGTCTAGTTGTAACTGATGATTTCAGTAGATTCACATGGGTTTTCTTTTTAAGTACTAAGGATGAAACATCAGGCATTCTTAAGACATTCATCACTCAAGTTGAAAATCAATTTGAAAAGAAAATCAAGATCATCAGGTGTGACAATGGGACAGAGTTCAAGAATAAAGTTATGGATGATTTCTGCAAAGACAAAGGTATTAAAAGAGAATTTAGTGTTGCAAGAACTCCTCAACAAAATGGAGTTGCAGAGAGAAGAAACAGAACACTAATTGAGGCTGCTAGAACCATGTTAGCTGATTCCAAGCTTCCAGTGACTTTTTGGGCTGAAGCAGTTAACACTGCTTGTTACATTCAGAATAGAGTTTTAGTGGTCAAAACAAAGAACAAGACACCTTATGAGTTGTTCAGAGGAAGACCTCCTACTTTGGAGTTTATGAGACCATTTGGGTGTCATGTTACTATTCTCAATACCATTGATCATCTGGGCAAATTTGAAGAAAAGTCAGATGAAGGCTTCTTTGTTGGATACTCTATGGTTAGCAAGGCTTTTAGAGTTTATAACTTAAGAACAAAGAAGATTGAAGAGAACTTGCATGTTCAGTTTCTTGAAAATAAAGCAAACATGGTAGGTTCAGGACCAGATTGGCTATTTGATCTTGAAACATTATCAAATACAATGAATTATGTTCCTCTCACTTCAAGTACTGGAGACAAAGATCTTGAAGATTTAGAAGAATTCATTGATGAAGATGAAGCTTGCAAAGATGATGAAGATCAACTTGTTATGCCACTTTGGGACTTTGGTGATAATTCTGAAAAACCAAGTGATGCAGATGGTGTGAATAAAGAAATTCCTACTAGCAGTGGTAACTCAATTCCCACTGCTACACCAGAAGTTTCCACTGTAAGCCCAAATATGGAACATACTTCTCAAGAATCACCAAGTGATGATGTAGAAATCTCAAACATGCCTACAACATATGATATTCCTAGCACATCACAGTCTACCTTTCACAAAGTGCATCCACTTGATAATGTTATTGGTGAACTTCAATCAGGTGTGAAGACTAGAAGACAGACAAAGAAAGATGATATTCATGGGTTCATAAGTGAAGTATATGAGTCCAAGAAACATAGTAAGAAGAATGAGTGTTTGTTTTTCTGTTTTCTCTCACAGGTGGAGCCTAAGAATGTGTATATGGCTCTAGGAGAATCTAGCTGGGTTGAAGCTATGCAAGAAGAGTTATTACAGTTTAAACTTCAAAAGGTTTGGGTTCTTTGTGACTTGCCTGATGGTATGAAGGTCATTGGTACTAAATGGGTTTTCAGAAACAAGAAAGATGAAAGAGGCATTGTAATCAGGAACAAAGCTAGATTGGTTGCTCAAGGATACACTCAAGAGGAGGGTATTGATTATGAAGAAGTATTTGCTCCTGTTGCAAGGCTTGAGGCTATTAGATTGTTCTTAGCCTATGCATCATTTATGGGCTTTACAGTCTATCAAATGGATGTTAAGAGTGCCTTTCTGTATGGAACTATTGATGAGGAGGTATATGTCTCTCAACCTCCAGGCTTTGAAGATCCTCAACACCCAAATAAAGTTTACAAAGTGGTTAAGGCTCTTTATGGCTTACATCAGGCTCCAAGGAAGTGGTATGAAACCTTAGCTACTTATTTATTGAATAATGGGTTTCATAGAGGCAAGATTGATCAAACTTTGTTCATCAAGAAAGACAAGGGTGATATTCTACTTGTGCAAGTATATGTTGATGATATTATCTTTGGATCTACTAAACAAGAGATGTGCAAAGAGTTTGAGAAGCTGATGAAAGATGAATTTCAAATGAGTTCTATGGGAGAACTTACATTCTTTTTGGGGCTGCAAGTTCAACAGAGTAAGGAAGGCATATTTATCAGCCAAGACAAGTATGTGGCTGAGATTATTAAGAATTTCAAGTTCACTGATGCAAAATCTTCAAATACCCCTGCTGACAAGACCACTCACTTATTGTTGAAGAATGCTGGTGGTGCTAATGTTGATGTTCACACTTACAGATCTATGATTGGTTGTTTGATGTATCTTACTTCATCAAGGCCAACATTATGTTTACTGTTTGTGCTTGTGCAAGATTTCAAGTTACTCCAAAGACATCACATATGACAGCAGTAGAAAAGATTTTTAGGTACTTGAAGACTTATCCTAATCTTGGATTATGGTATCCAAGAGACTCTCCAATGGAATTGATTACATACTCAGATAGTGACTATGCTGGTGCAAGTTTGGATAGAAGATCAACTACTGGAGGATGTCAATTTCTTGGATGTAGATTGGTGTCATGGCAGTGCAAGAAGCAAACTATGGTGGCTACTTCCACCACTGAAGCAGAATATGTTGCAGCTGCTAGTTGTTGTGCTCAGATCCTTTGGCTTCAGAATCAATTATTGGACTATGGGTACAATTTCATGAACACCATTATCTATATACACAATAGTAGTACCATATGCATTATTAAAAATCCTGTGCAACACACTAAAACTAAAGATATTGAAATTAGACATCACTTTATTAGAGATTGTTTTGAGAAAAAGCTTATTAATGTTGTCAAGATTCATACTGATGACAATTATGCTGATTTATTAACAAAAGGGCTTGATGTGGGTAGGTTTCAATACTTGGTAACAGGTATTGGAATGCTCAATCCATAAACTTTTGCTGTCTAAATACTTTTCAGTGTTGCAGGATACTTTTTGGGTACTAATATTGTTTGTATTGTATGTATGGTTTTCTACTAACTTGTATGCAGAGTTATCAAGTGCACAGTGGTAATTAACATACAACAGTGGCAAGATTGGTGATAATAGCAAGCAGAAAAGAGTACTTTTATTGATTATTTAGAAGAAGTACATACCATCAACAAAATATTGTCACCAAACATGAAAACCATTACATCTGACATGAACCTACAACCTAACACCTACTCCATAGGTTTCTTTCCTTTTCCCTCATACTGATGCTTGCCTTTGGAAATTTTCTTTCTCTTGTCATCAAAAGAGAGTTGTTTCCTTGGACAAGCAACTCCCAGAACTTGCTTGGGAGGTCTTGGTGCTTGATTAGGCTTTTCAACAGCTGGCCACTTCATGTTGCTTATTGCAGTTGTCAATGCTATGGTGAGGGCCTTTGGAAGCTCTTTGGAAAGATCAAAGGTTGGATCATTATCATCATCTGATGAAGAGCTAGAATAAAACTCAAGAGATGGAGCAGGATCAGCTGATATCTTCTTATTGGGTTTCATGCTTGAAGATGTAGCAGTTGCAGTATTTGGTGGAAAATATCCACTCCATCCAGAAGAAAGTTCTTCAGAGTCTGAGTAGTAGCTGATTTCCTCAACAGAAGAATCATCAGAGGAGATGTAGATTATTGGAAACTGACTCATGATGCTGTATAGGGTTTGTGTTTATTGAAGAAAATTGTTGATGAAAGATAAAAGATGTTGAGCCCCCTTTTATATGCAAAGTCAAGGTCGAATTCTAATTAATGAAGGATATTTACTCCTACTTGTTTTGGTAGGTTGGAGGAGTAAATTTGGTTATTATCGGGTTGACTTTTGGGAAGATATTTTTGTGAATAGTAACTTGGTTAAAAAGTTACTTTGGGTTAATTTTTATGGGTTAAGTTGAGAGTTATCTTGTGTTGCAGAATACAACCCATATCATTGGAGTTATAAGGTGTGTATCATAGACACACAACAAATGGTTATTGATTCACCATGTCTAATCGACATAAGAATCAGCTAGTCCAGATCAAACGGCTACTGGTAAAGACTTAACAAATCCGTTTATGGTTGATAGTTTACCAAAAACTAGGTTCTCAACTCACCATACATCCATGTGATCAAGAGTTGGCTAGTCCATAAGCAAACGGCTCATGGTAAAGACATATCAAATCCGTTGATAGCTGGTAGTTTGCTAAAAACTATGATAAGAGCAGCAAATTTTCATGTTTTATTCACCACTGCTCTTTGATATTTTGTGAAACTTTTACCACTGCTAGTTCATCAGTTACCACTGCAAGAGTAACTTTTCCACTGATGACTAGCCGTTACAACTATTGTGTCAGTAATCCATTTTTTTACTAGCCGTTGTAAAAATAACCGTCATTCCTTATTAATAGGGTAAAATATTTTGTGAATTATCTACTTACTTATTATAAATTATTCTTTTTCCAAAGATAATTCTTTCTAAAGATAATTCACATTGCGCATCTCCTCAAACCCTATTAGTATAAATTGATCATCATACGGCTTGCTTTTTATCTTGATTACTAACACTTTCATTCTCTTTTTCACAAATATCATGGCGATTCTAAAATTTGTCGAGGAGCACAACCAAGTGGCCTACTTACAAAAGTCAAACGAGAAGAGTGGCCCTATTTTTCATCAGATTGTGGATTTTCTAAACACAACTCATATAAGGTATGCCTTAACTATTAATCCCACAATCTATGTCTCTCATATCAAACAGTTCTGGAACACTGTGGAGTCCATAACTCTTGAACAGGGAGACACACAAGAATCTGTGGATGCTCTAAGAGCCACAGTTGATGGGGTAACTATTGATGTTACTGAGTCATCTTTGAGGAGAATTCTCCAATTGGATGATCTCAATGGTATCATCACATTACCTAATTCATAAATTTTCACTAATATTGCTTTAATGGGGTATGATACATCAGAACAAAAAGTCACTTTTAGAAAAGGATGTTTTTGTCCCCATTGGAGATTTTTGATTCATACTCTTCTACATTGCCTAAGTCCTAAGAAAACATCTTATGAACAATTTGCATCAACCATGGCTTATCCTTTGGTTTGTTTGGCAACGGTTAGGACTTTCAATTTTTCAAAGTTTATTTTCAATAATATGAAAGGCAATGTAAAGAGTCCATATAAATTTTTGATGTATCCAAAGTTTGTGCAAGCAGTGTTAAATGAGTTTCAACTGCACCCTCACAACAGAATGTATGAACCTTCCACTCTCAAGCCAAAAGTTTTTCAAAATATGTCTAAGGCTTCAGAACTTTGGAATGGGCAGGTTCATCCACTTTTCCCTCAAATGCTTGCTAAAATTTCTCAAGTACAGGGTGAGGATGCACCAATCCCAGCTGCATCTCAAAACACACCCAATATTGTTGTTCCACAAATTCAATATACTCCTGCTGTAACTCACACTTATGAGAGAAGGTCTAAACAGCCAACTTCTCTCATCTCAACATTGCATGTTGCTGAGCCTTTTGGTTTAGGAACAAGAAGTGGTGGTTCAAGGCTTCATCCTAGTCCAACTAGGGAAGAGCCTAGACCAATGCCTTATGATTCACCTCTCCCAGCAGGTTACACAGTTGGAAGTGATGAAGGCAGTGTGCAACAACATGAATTGATGGACATTTGTACCAAATTAGTCAAGCAGGTTCAAGCTCTGGAGAAAGACCTGGCACAGACCAAAGAACAACATGCCACAGAGTTGAAGACATTGAAAGATGAGATTCACAAATTGCAGAATGAAGTTGAGAATCTCAAGAAGCAAAGATCTCAGGTTGTGTTATCTTCATCATCTTCACCTCAGGATGAGTTTTCTGCAAGTTCTACTAAAGTTTTGGGAGATTCTTCCAAACAGGGGAGGAAAATAGATGCAGAGCTTAAGGGGAGGAGTAAAAACTTTGGAAAAGACTTTGCTGAGCTAAGTAATTATGATGATGCTCAAGCAAAAGATGATGATGCTGAGACAGGAAATTGGATTTTGAAGATATGGATGTTGATGCATGTTTTAACTTTGATGATTTAGTTGGAACTGCTCAACCAATTTCCACTGATGCAGAACAAGTTCCCACTGATCAACAAATTACCACTGCAAGTGAAAATGTTCCCACTGCCACTCAAGAACTTACCACTGCAGAGGAAGAAGCTGCCAGAATAAGATCAGTTAAAGGAAAAGCTATTGTGGTTGCTTCAGATCAAGAGCAAATAAGAAAGATTTCTAAGAAAGAACAAGCTCAGATCAACTTTGATGCAAGATTAGCAGAGCAACAACAAGCTGAAGAGAATGAAAGAAAGAAAAAGATTAAAGAAGATGAAGTTGCTAGCTTTATGAAAGCAACTAGGTTGGATACACTTGAAGCTGTTATGACAGAACCTATTTCAAGTATCTCACCAACTGTCATACATGAGAAACCTCCATTATTCACTTATGTGCCTACAGAAGAAGAGATTGGATATTTGATTAATAATGATCAAGTAATCAGGAAGAAGGCCATTGAACTTATTGCAAATACAACCTTGAATGAAGCACAAAGGTCTGCTCAACTTAAAGATTTCATTCAAATGAAGAATCAGCAGGCTCTTGATGAAATCATTGGGGATGCTAGAAAAGGTCAAAAGAAGCCAAGAAAGCTTACAAAGGCACAGATTATTGCTGAGATGAAGACTTTTTGTTGTCATGTTGGAAACATGAAAATGGCTCAATTCAAAGGAATGTCACATGAACAGGTTGAAGGTATTTACTATAGAATCAAAAGACAAGATAGTAAATTCATTCCAATGGATCAAGAACCATTATCTATGAAGACAAAAAGAACTGGAGTGAGTCTTGAATCTAAAGATGCAAAGAAGTTGAAGACTCAGAGATTGTCTCAAGCAACAGAGGGTCCTAGCAAGTTGACTGAAGAGCAAGTTACAAACATGTTGTTTATAGAGACTGATGTACTTAACATTGAACCTCTACAAGCAAATTATCCAGTTGTTAATTGGGAGATCTTTTCTGATAGTTTTGGTGTTGCCTAGAAGATCATTAGAACTGGAAGTGACACAAACATTTGCAGAGACTTTGAAGATATTGTTAGATGTTGTGATAGAGAAGATTTGGATATTTTGTGGAGAATTGTTCAAGATCAGTTTAAGAAGGAAGAACTTGTTGATGTCAAAGCTAAGGAGTTATGGGTTCACTTCAGAAGATTATATGAACCTGACCCAAGTGATAGGTATTGTAGATTTGAAGCTCATAGTACAAGAACTTTGTGGAAATTCTATGATTCAAGTTCTGTGCATCATATTTCTACTCAAGATGGAGTTGATGTTTTTATGCTGGCTGAGAAAGAATATCCATTGAGAGCTGGAGTATTGAAAGTGATGTTGACAGAGAAGCTTAGATGTTGGGAAAGAACTGAAGTCATAGATGATTTGATACAAAGGATTTATGATCAAAGTGTGAGAGCTGATAAAGAGTTATTAAGAAGAAGATAAGTGTTTGGAAGAATTCTCATATCCTCATGTTTAAGGAATACTTGAAGAAACTTATTGATTTATGTATTAATCATAAGTTAGGGGAGGATTGTTGGGAATTATACTAACAGTTACCACAGATAGTGAAGATGTTACAACTGCAGAAGATTGTACTTGCAGTGGAAACTCATTACCACTGCAAGAACAATATATTACCACTGCTTATTAGATAACTGTTAGGAAACGCGTCTAGATAAATATAGAATAGATATTGTGTATATCTTATTCTATTAGCTTTATACTTATCTTGTAGAAGAGGACTCCTTGTGCTATAAAAGGAGATCCTAGGTTAAAGGTTTGACATCAGTTGTCATATACGTTTTTCTAGAGCTTCAAGGCGTAACCCTAGTGATATCAAAATCACTCGTATTATTATCATTAATAATATTAGAGCTAATAGTTTGTTTACATATATTGTTCAAATACAACTGTCTTATTCACAATCAAACTTCTAAGTGTTACTAAGTAAATTCCGCATTCTTAGTGATATAATTCAAAGTATCAATCTAACACAAGTTCAAGGTGTTTAGATCCATCATGCATGATAGTGTCCCAACTCATAAAATATTATTATTTTAATAATTTAAATATAATGTACTTAGATAACTAAATAATAATTTAAATAATTATTTTTTTATTTAATTTGGAAAATACCTTTAGTGACGACATATGTCATCGCTAAAGGTCAGTGGAACCCACGCCGGTTAAGCTTAAAAGTTGAATTAGTGTGGGCCCAGCATGCAGTCGCCAAAGGTGTAGACTTTTCATTGCCAAAAGTTTTAGCGATAGGGTTAGGGCGACGACGCTATGACGACATGCCGTCGCCAGAGGGTTTAGCGAAGATGGAAGTGTACTTTCTGCCATGAATCCTTCCATCGCTAAAAGTTCAAATTCTTCCACTGCTAGTGATAAGTCTCGTGCACACACGAGTTTTACACCTGAATTAAATTTATTTAAACTTTTCATTTTATATACGAAGACATAAAAATTCGACAATGTTTAATGTTTTGTAAATATGATGTTACACGCACGGGGTGCAAACAAAAAGTATAACAAATAATTATATTTTAATTAAATAGAAGATTACCTGCATAAAGCAACTGATATATATATATATATATATATATATATATATATATATATATATATATATATATATATATATAAAAGTGCGGAGTAAGTGAAAATAAAAAAGGTTAAGGGTTTAAATCGTAATTAGGCATTTAAATATATAAGAGATTGCAATGACTTTTAAAATAAGTATATACTTTTTAAGTTTTAAGAAAATGTGTTTTTATTTTTATTTTTTTGGGTAAAAGGGAACTTCCACCCTGGTAAAATATATTAACAAAAAAAAGCGTTTAAAGCACAATGAATGTGGCTGAAACGCCACATTAACCTCAAGCAACCGCTTCAATAACCACTAGATCATTTATAACATGCCATAAACCAACAACTAGAACAACCACTGAAAGCAAAAAGACATGCAAAACAAATAAACAAATCCAAATAAAAGATTACTTCCTCGAACGGCCTTGAAGCTCGAAATGAAACTGATTATTAAATTCCTCAAATTGCCTAGGTAAGTTATAGACCTGGGCCGCATAATCATCAGAAAGATAGCCTTCAAGCTCGTTATGTCCTCCTGCTAATGAAAAGTAACTGTCCATAGGATCATTTGGCTCAAACACCTCATCATCACTATCGGAATCAATCACTTCACCCACCTTAGAGAATGGGTTGCCCTTCCTTAAACCATCAGCCACCGGAACAACTTTACCATTATCATCCACAAGGGTGCCTTTCCCATCAATAATTAGCTTTTCAAGCTTCCCAATTTTTTCAACAATAGGAGTGTTCTTCATTAGCGATGGAGAAGTAGTTTTAGAAGAGCTAGAAATAACTTCATGGGTACACGTAGTGCCAATCACAGGTTCCAAAACCGAATCTTGTTCTTTAAGAACATCAAAACTGTTCTTCAATTCAACAAAGTTGATATCCTCCACCCAATTCTTATTCTTACCTAGGTCATCCTGGAGGGGAGCCATACTACTAGTAGTATCAGTAGTAGGTTCATTACAAGTAAAACCTACATTAACCGTTGGAGAACCTGTATTCGATTGGTTAGACGTCGATGCTCCTCCATTCTTTGGCTTAGTAACCAGCCTATAGTAATACGAGACTTTAAGCTTTTGAAAACGAATCCCATCGACCTGATGATTAGTACCCAGAAGCTTATCTTTACATTTCTTCTTATAAGCTTCAACGAAACCTTCTTCATCAACGAACGATTTATCTTTCACAACCGGTTTCACTCTCTTAGGACATCCATCATCATTATGATCAAAAACTTTACATGTCTCACATCTTGGCGGCTTCCACTCATATTTTATATCGATTTTTTCTAATGAATGACCTGACCCATTAGGGTAGGGGATAGCAACCACAAGGGAGTCAAGTAAGGCTTTCTTTGACGACACTTCCACAAGGGCCCTAGCATAGGAAGTACGACCCCACGACTTAAGACACATCGTACTCGTTTAGGAATCAAGCATGATAGGACGACCAATTTGTTTTGTGATAACACTAAGACCAACCTCAGAATACGCAACAACCGGTATATTATGGAGTTTGACCTAAACAGGCGCTAAAGTAATATCATCTTTTGTAAGTTTAGTGTTCGGAGTCCAAATATTGAAAAAGATAGGCACCAATCGTATCAACCATGGACCTTCTTCCAACACCTTTTCCATACCCTCTTTGGTTTCAAATTGGAAAAGGAAAAAACCATTATTAAGCATAACCCTTTGTAAACCAAACTTTGCCCAAGTATTCCTAACGTAATTCTCAACTACCGGGAAAGCGAGTCTCTTACCAATGAAATAACCATACAACGTATTAGCGAAACTAGAGCGTACCTCATTGACAACTTCCAAAGGGATTGTGACATTAGCACCAACCACACAATTTTCGTTTCGCATCTCCGAAATCTTAACGGTCTTCTTGGGAGTTTTATCCTTAAACATATCCGCAAAAGATACGGGAGTAGAACCTGATTGAGTCCCCATTTTTAGCACATTCGTGTCACTGGTATTAGGACTCACTATGAGACTCGATGTTTTGAATCGACACACTCTCAACATTAGTAGGGACACTTTCATTCTTCATCTCTCTATAAACCCACAAACACCACAACTCTTCTTAATCAACAAACACAGAACAACGAATAGCAGCAACATGCACGAACCAGTAAAAAAAATAGAAAACCCTAACAAAATTAGGGTTTTAAACGCATGAGAATTCCTACCTCACATTATGGAATCAAGTTCAATGATAGATTAATAATGAATAGCATGCAGAATTAAAGTTATTGATGGACAATATCAACGAATTGGTAATAAAAAGTAACCTAACCGACCCGCTATTGATCAAAATTTAACAAGATTGACCAATGAGATAAATTAGTAGGTAACAATGAATATAGATACCACGTTAATGATTTATGAAGGAGAAGAATGATTGGAGCGATCGAATATGATCCTTCAAAAAATCACCACAGAGAGAACGGCTTTAGGGTTTTTATTTATATATAGTATACTAGTATAGATTTTTTTTATGCGTACTTATAAGTCGTACTTTTATTTTGATATTCATAATCTCATGAATCTACAGATTTTGGGTATTGCTATTAAATTAATTTATTGTTATACAAATTCTAGTTTTTGCCCCGTGGACGCACGTGTTATTGAATGCGAATTAAGTATAGACAATGATTATAACTAATAACAATATTTGCTCATAGTTGAAAATATGATCAAATTTGTTTAATAAGCTTATTGGTTGAGTAGTTTAATTTGTTTTTTTTAACATAATTCGAATTCATTGAATATAAATTTTTAAATATGTAATATTTAATGTCGAGCAGATTATAACATGTAAGTGTGCATCGATGGTGGTTTACTACGATCAATTTAATGACGAAGACGACGATGATGATGATGATGATGATTATAATAATAATGATAGTGGTAGTTGTAATTGTTTATAAAAATAACTTTTAAAGTATATAGTGTTTTGGTAAAATATATAAATTATTTAAAAAATTAAGCAAATTGAGCATTTTACACATAACTCTATACAATTAAGTTTAAAATTATTGAGAATGGATCAACTAAAAAGAAAAATAAAAATAGAAAGAATGAAAAATGTTTTCATCCGCTCATTTCACCTGAAGAATGAGAATTTTATGGGAGATGCATATTTTTTTATAGGTGCATTCAAAAAGTACGATTTTAGTTGTTTCTTATCTTTCTCATTTTACTCTTACTTTTTTATTTGATCCTTACTCTAAAAATTTTATCTTTGTAAAAAATTAAGATTTAATTGTAAATTTTATTAATCAATTAAAAAAAGGTTTACTTATACTTAGGTATGAATTTTTTTATTTATTTTTAAAATGAGCTCAAAAAGCTATGCATGATTTTTTTTTCTTTTTTTTTTCACACGATATTAGTGTGAACAAACTAATTCAATTTTGACATTTATTTGTCAATAAAAAGACTTAATTTTGTAACTGAGCTTTCACATTAATAAAAAGATGGATTGTGACAAAAATATTTTTCTCTTATTGTATAAAAGATTTTCTTCGTAGTCTAAAAGATATTATACTGAAATAACTCGATTTGATTGAATTAAAGCCATAAAAGTTATCGTGATTCTTTTAGGCTCACCATTTAGGTACTGAACCCGAATTTCTTGTGTTTTATCTAGTTCATCTGGTCGAATAATTTTCATAAAATTTGAGATATTAAAAAGTAGTTTTGGACATTTGCGTACCTAACCTCAAGTTCAACTTTACAGCAACTAAAATTTAATAAGCGATGTCTAAAAGTGGGATATCCATAAGAAAAATAGTACTGTGGCGCGCATCTAAAAGCTTACTTTCAGATATCAAATCTTATTAACGTGTAAAGGATGTGACAACCGATGTTGTCTCCTTTAATTCATTGAAACCACAATAATATAAAATTTATTATTTTTGTATTGAAATAGCCAGCCTTAAGTCCTTAACTATCCTAAAAGTTATCAAATAAAATTAACCAATTGTCACAAACTTTCAAAAGCGTTAGTTTAATGTGCATTCAAACCCATAAAGGTTGCTAATGTAATATTAGATCAACATAGCGCCTAAAAGGTACGAAGAACAACACCCCTGAATCTCATCACATATTCTTGGCCACTTTCTTGTTTATCCCAGGACATTATTTAGTTAGTTAAATAGAAGTATTGAGTTTAAAAATTACTTGATGGATGAATAACCCGTTAAAGACACGCATGGCGGTATTCATATTTTGCCACTTTGTGTTCAAGCTATGATGACTTCGAGTAGTATCTTTCACGTTTTCCTTGAAATGATCTAGAATTCTTTTCCAAAAACTATCTCTACTTCGTTCATTCCTGACTTTTGGACATGTCGAGATATGAACCCACGCTTTTGCCAAAGCCACCTCTTCGGACGACGTCCAATTTTGTTTTCCGCTTTATTCGATTGTTTTCTTTTTCGGACATTGTAGTTTTCTTGAATTTCTTGAACATCTTCATCATTTTGTGTTTGACCTCCTACATCGTATATCAAATAATAGTATAGCAAATAAATTATAACAAATAAAATTATAACAAGTATAGCAACTAATAATATAACAAATAAATTATACCGATTTGAGTTTGTCGTTGCGTTTCGGGAACAAAATCAACATCATCATCCTCATCATCATATAGCGGTAGTTCTCGTTCGACAATTGGGTCACGCCGCGAAGGACCTTCACGGAAGTCATTGAACGGGTCGAAGTCACTTGTCATTGACATCGTGTATTGGCTTGGATTTATCGGTGGAGGTTGGGTATAATATTGGCGTTGATGGAATGGTGGATTCACCGGTGGAGGTTGGGGATAGTAGGGTTGAGGACTCATTTGGGGATAGTAGGGAGCGGGTTGTGATTGAACTTGCGGACGAACCGGTTGTGATCAAGAGACCCGTCCACGACCGTACCTTTGGATGAGGTTGAAACACCTTTTGATTTCTTTGGATCCATGCTTTAATTTTTTTAAAAGTATAAGAGTTGGAAGAAAGTGGTAATGTGAATTGGAAGTGATTAAAAATGTGAATTGAAAATAGTATTTATAAAGGGAATTATTATTTATTTATTTATTTATTTTTTATTTATTATAAAGAAGAATTGAGGGAATGAATATTTTCCATTGATCATTAACTAGAAGATATATAAAGAGTATATATAGACAAACATTAGGTTAAAACCCTAATAGCTAACATAGGTCGTGGGCCTATTATGGGATATATGGACATCCACATATAATTATTCATAACACTCCCTCTTGGATGTCCGTATTGTTAATACGCTTTGAAAATGTTGCCTCATTAAAAACCTTGTTAGGAAACCCAGTGGGACAAAACCATGACTAAGGGAAAAAGAGTGCAGCACGTATTGTCTCTCTCTGATGATTATATCACTTGAGATCTTTGAGTCAAAGCATCCCAATGTTGTAACTTAGCTTCCTAAATGCTAAGATATGAAGTGCCTTGGTAAATAGATCCCGCCAAATTGTCGCTTGAACGAACTTCTTTAAGTTAAGCAATGCATGCTGTATTATCTTCATGCAAAACTGTTGGTGCCACATTCTCAGAATTTCTAAATGGTTGGATGAACTATCCGCGATTGTTTGCTTTGCTGAACGGCATGAATTTCACTACCATCACTCGTGAGTATGTATCCACTTTAAGACCGACCATTGTAAGGACCAGACATATATCCTGCATTAGTAAAACCAACTAAACTTGTTTTGATGGGGTAGTAAATATAAACCCACATTTCTTGTACCTAAAAGATATCGAAACATTTACATTAATCCATTCCGTTGATTTGTTCAATTTGATCAATTAGTATTCTCGAAAATTTTAAATCATAACACGTGATTTATGCATTCTATATTCCTTAAGGAATCTCAACATCAAACGAGCTCTTGTATTATTATGTTAGACGCATACTTATTTCTTATATTGCCAGACTTATACAATATTAAACTATATTATTGGATCCACCACATGTGAACATGCATCTCCATGATCATTTACAAGTATTTGAGAAAATGTACATGTGTCATCACTTGTACCTTATGCATAATTTTATTTTATTTTCTCATAAAGACCAATGCATATCCAATAATTCATATGTACGGACTTCATGTCCTAGTTACCATGTCTCGTCACAAGAGACTTTAATATTTCATTAGCTCTTTGCATCTTTACTTCTTTTGGCCATTGGTGAGTGCTTATTCACTCACCTTTTCTAAGCTAAAATAGGACCAAATAAACCAAAAACTAACCAAAATTTCCAAAGAATGTGTGTTTTTGTGTTTGTGAATATGCAGGAACGGATATTTAAGAAAATGACGAAAAATCATGAGAAAATGACAAAACGAGCACGAGATTTGGAAAAGTGTCAATAGCCGGAGCCGGGGAAGCTTAGTGGTCATAAGGAGTCCTCAAAGTTTTAGAAATCACTATAGTGGCCCCTTGAAGAAGTTTGAGAAAATTACATGTTTGGCCCTTCAAGTTTCAAGACTTGTCAATTTTGGACTTTTTGATGAACATTTTTTGAAGAACTGATAACTCAAGCCCTCCAAGTATTCAAGATATTACAAAAAAAGCCCTTGGAAAATACTTTTGAAGATTGACAGCATTGGTCCTCATATTTTCAGAAAATACAAAGTTGGTCCCTTGGTTGATACCACTACTCAAAACGGATCCACATTCATTAACCCAAAAATAATTAAATCCAATACACATTGCTTGCCCAAAAATACACAAGCCCACCACCACTATCCATTACCCGATCCAAATCCACCCCCTTTATTAATACCCGGTCAAACAACCCACCCCAAAGTCAAAATTATATAAAATAACCAAACGCGCCCTATTTTACTGTGCTTCTCCCCCAATGAATTACCCTGCTCCCTCTCACTTTCACCAAGATGCTTAGTACGAGGTATAGACCTTCCAGAAGGTCTGACTTGTCAGAGGATGTCGACATCATTCCCTCCACATGGCACCTTTGAGCTCTCTGATTGGTTGAAGTTTTGTGGCAGAAGGATAAGGCTCAATCTAATGGATAAATTTGAATGGGATGACAACACCATGATAAGGACAAGGATTGAATGGCTGAGATTATACTTCTGGATCCTTCCTAAACCCTAGACCCCTCAGCTTGGGCTCCCCTATATAAACCCCGTGGATACGTTTTTGGTGTGTAGGTTTTTAGTAATGACATGCTGTCAAATTGTCTTCTCAGTTTAATAATGTAATGTCAGTTTTATTAATGGAAGTTTATTAGTTTAAAGTTTTAATTCGTGTTCAAGTTCTCTACATTTTAGTATAAATCTTTGTTGAATTAGTTTACTTTCTGTTTTAAAAAAGCCCTTTTCTTTAATCCTTAATCAGTCTTTTTAAACTTTGTTTTCTGTATTTACTAGCTTCATATAAAAAATAAATAAAAAAAATAATAATAAAAAGAAAAATAAAAAAATTCAGAAAATCAAACAAAAATAAAAAATATGTTTACTTTTTTAAAAATCCGGCTTCAATAGGCCTTTTAGTCTTCTATATAAGCTTATTCAAGCTGCCATAGCTTGTGGTAAGTTTCTTGAGTTCATTACCTCTCAAATTCCTAAAAGTCAACTGAAGTCAACTGTCTCAGCTTATTACAATAAGGTGAGCTTATTGGTGTTTAAAGGCAGCCATAAGGTGTCCAATGGTATGTCTTAAAGGCAGGCTAGCTAAGTGATCCCCCTCTATTTGAGCTGAGGGGGTTTTGAGCTTGTAAGTTTCATCCATTTTACTGTTTCATCTCAATAGCTTAATAGTAGTGTAGATCTGAGATTGTTGGTTTGCTTACTGCTGATTATTACTTATTATTGTCTGATTTTACTTGTTACTTGTTGTTTAGTGGTATTTGATTATATTGAGTTTGGTATTCTCTAGTTTACTGTTTCATCATCATCATCTGTGGATCTTTGTTTCTGAGTAGTATTGCTTCTGAGATCTGTTTTCTGAGTTTATTTAGAGTGTTTGAATCATTTTGAGTTCATAAGTTTTGGTTTGGATTAAGTTTGGATAGATTTGTGGTGTTTTATAGTTGTGACAGTCACATAAGTGGTGTTTGGATCAGTATGGTTTGTTGTCATGTTCATTGATTCAAGAGGTATCATTGGTTTAGACACAATACTTAGGCTATATTAAAGATTAGTTAAGCATAAAATCAGTAGTCATAACTTAAAAAGTCAATTTAGCTTAAAAAATTTCATAACAGTTAATAGGCTAAGATTTAGGTTGAAAAATCTCATTCATTAGTTGCATAAGTGTTAGTTTTAGATTATTTGATTCATTATATAGCTTATTATCATTTCAGTAGTCATTTAAGCATAATCAAAATCCATTTTGGTCAAACTTTCTGTTTCATAAAAAAGGGTCAAATCAAACTTGAACTCAGTTTTTAGTCTAAACTTTGTGAGCTTGTGTAGCATTCAATATTTGTTGGAAATACATTTGGTTTATTGTTTTGAAAAGCTCAGCACTCAGAGATTACATATCAAAAAGAAATTTCATATTTGGAACTTGTTTTCTTATTTGAAAAGCTGTTTGAAATGGACTGTTTAAGACAAATAGTGCCCTGCACCTCAGCTTAGGACCATACTTCTAGGCTACTTTTAGGGTAGTGAATTGGATCTAGGATCTGTTTTCAAGGTGATTTTGTGTTCTCAGATTGTAAGTGAGTAGTTTGCCCCCATAAGCTTGCATCTCTGAGCTTATTTGCTCATGCTTATTGGCTTATCAGTTGAATATTGTGGCATAGTATATGTTTTCACTTATAGGGCTGCTAGTGCTTGTTATTGTTCATACTCTGAGTTTGATTGTTCATTTGAGCTTAATTTTGCTACTAGTAACTGTTCCATTTGATATTTGGCCATTTGCTTATCTGCTAAGCTTATTGCTTATCTTCATATTGCTTATTGCCATCTGATTTAGCCCATACTTGTGTTTCTGTGATCATTTGGCCATATTATTGTTTCTACAAGCTTATTAGAGTCTGAATATCATCTGTTTCAAGTTTGGTTAAGATTTGGTCAAAGTGCTTAATAATAAGCACTTCTTAATAAGCAGTTTTAAGCTAATCAGCACTTCTAGTGCTTATTTTTCAATTTTTATATTTTTCCTAGTTTCAAAATATTATTTTAGATTTTCTCTGAAATTTTCATATTTTTCTGAGTTGATTTGCTATTTTTCTTATTTAATTTTCATTTTTAATGACTTTTTATTACTTTTTAATTACTAAAAAATCCAAAAAAATCAGAAAAACCCCAGAAAAATCCAAAAATATATTAGAAAATTATTTTTAGTTATTTTAGAATTTTAGAAATTTATTTTGCAATTTTCTCATTTATTTTGAATTTAATTTGAATTTTTAACTAGTTAAATTAGTTTTTAATTAATAGAAAATTAATAAAAAGTCAAAAAAAATATTTTTCTTTTTTATGGAAATTTATTTTATTAGTTTAAAATTTTTAGAAAGTTATTTCACATTTGTAGGATCATTTTTAAATTAAAGTCACATTTTAAATTTGTACGTTACGTTTTAAATAAACGCGTTTGCATTACCGTTTTTACGTTTTTAACTTTAGTGCATCCGTAGCTTGTACCCCTTGCATAATTCGTGTTTGTTTATCATAATTTAAATTATTTTATCACTATTTTCTTTTTCACCACTTCTCACTACACGATTTGCACGAATCGATATTCTTGATTCCATTCACCTTCACTTTGAAACGACTCGGGTGATCCGTATTTCTTGCGGATCACTTCGATACTATACTACTATTTTATATAATTGGTTTTCACACGAATCAGCCATTCATTTATACATCTGCACTTCATGCAATAATGCTTCCATGATCCTCACCATGATTATAGCGCTATCTTATATATTTTCATAATCATTTCCATGCCCATTACCATATACAATAGTACTATCGACGTCGATTCATTACTTTTCGATTCCACACTTTACTAGACATTTATTTATTGAGATCTCATGAATTTTCATTTACCCGGGATTTTTCAAGAACCTTCATGTCTAGTGTATCTTTACAAGACTATTATGGGGTCTTTATTACCTCGATTCGACCATCTTCATTTTCTTGCTCCATTTTATCACTTCAATCGAGGACTTTTATTTGGAGTCGATTAGTCTCTCACGTTGCAGACGTGCCATAGACTTACTACCAGTCATTCATTTTACTTGTAGGACACACATTGTAATTGGAGCACTAGCAGCGTATATATGATCTAGTCACTTCTTTAGATCACTAAACATGTCTGACATTTACTAGATATGGAATTTTATTTGTCTCTTGAACTTTAAGTTCATATTCATTAGTGTGAGGATCAACATTATATCATAATTCATTCCAAATATCTCGCTGCTCATTCTCTCTCTGAATGAATTATCAATTTCAACATCCCTTTGTGTGCGTTGTGGTGGATTTACAATACAGGTTCCGCATACTTACAGAAAACTTTATATGGGAAACATATGGTTGTGACCAAAACCATTCTAATAGGGAGAATTCATTATTAATTGTTGGCAAGATGCGAATTCATATGTCATAACATGCCCCATAAACTAAAAATTTTGTTCTCATAATATTATTGGCTTTGCAATCAACTGAAGACGTTTTATGAACGTTTCAACAAAAGCAATTCGCGTATGAACATAGGCTACTTTTATGTTCAACACTTATTCCAATAATCGCCCAATACTTGAAAGTCTTCACCACCATTCTCAATAATATAATTTGGAAAACCATGCTCGCATTTTATAAGCCGAGTCACTAATCACGCTAACTTTAAGTTGCGTATTTGATAATCGTTTTGACGATGCATTGATTTTAAAACTCAAAATGATCCACATGGCAGATGTATAGGCTTGAATACATCTCCTTTATATTCTTTCCAAAACTTTATAGGACAAAGTCCTCACTTTACTATGGTGGTGATATATGAACTATTAACTTCCTCTAAGAACAATCAAATCTATCTTTGAAGAAACTCAGGGTTCTTCTATATTTTCGCATCATCATTGACTCGGAATGGTCCAACCGGTCATGCCACTCAATAAAATAATCTTGGCTCATAAACTTTAGTTTACGACCACATGTGTCTCAATTGCACTCGACTTTTGCCAAAAATCAGATAATTTAAGGAATTTATTACGTCACATACTCCATTCAAATATATGCGAACTCTTTATGACTTCTAAAATATAGTTCAAAATAGTGTTCACATTAGTTTATAGCATTATCAACAAACAAAACCTATCTCATATTGGTCAAGTTACACTATTTGCAAAGCACATACATTTCATAATCAATTAAACAAAAATATCACAAATAAAATAAAACTGCATGACAAGCATATATCATATCGTAAGGATATTGGGGTTTTAGTAAACATAACGATAATATGAGTTTTGCGTATACTGATTTTCTTTGCGGTTATCTTGCCACATCAATGGTGGCTTATCATATTCATAAAACACACACTATGTTAATTAAACGAACCACATTTATAATCAAAACCTTGATACTTTTAAGGAGAATCAACTAGATTAGTTTCACATTTTCTCACATGTTCATTAATTTAAGTTTTTATTAATTTGATAATCTAATTATCCAAACAATATTATTATTATTTTCTCACTAGATTAGTTTCACATTTATCCAAACAATATATAAGTTTTTATTAATTTGATAATCTAATTGTTAATTTACTCACATTTTCTCACATGTTCATTAATTCACTCATATAACATTTATAGTCATATAAACTACACCTCTTATCCAAACATAATATGTAGCTATGGTTACTGGACGCCGCTTCAAATATTACAATAGTTAATATCATTATTAACTACAACAATTAATACCATTACTGCTATCAAACAACTCTAATCATTTAACTTGACACTTTCACATCATATATAGCATAAACATACATATGAGTTTACACATAATAGCTAAATAACAATAATTCTCTACTAATTAACATTACGTCAACATTAGTATAAAAGATATACCTAATATTATCATCCTTGGATTAATGCAAACAAGACAAATTAAAATAATATGAAACAAGGGTTCAAGAATAACAAAGAGGTAAAGCACATATATATCAAGACGTAATTGCATCTTAGGGCGTTGAATAATATGAAACAAGGGTTCAAGAATAACAAAGAGGTAAAGCACATATATATCAAGACGTAATTGCATCTTAGGGCGTTGGCAGTGGGTGCGGGGAGGCACGGCACATGGTCCTTCCCCTGCGGGAACACCGCCGCCGGTGCTCTCCCACCGCACGGCAAGGCAGTGATGCGGGGATGTTTACCGCATGAAAAGATTTGAAATTGTAACGTTGGAAAGAAAAAAGTGAGTGAGTGAAGGGCGAGGGGTGTGATGCCAACAAAAAGTGAGTGAGTGAAGGAAAAAGTGAGAAAGTGATGTGGCATAAGGGGATTAATTGTTTGTGAGTGAAGGGATTTGAGGTGACGGGAGTGTTGCCAACCCCCTTAATACGTCAATCAACAAATAGATCTAAAAACATGCCATAAAATATTAATACTTGAATAAAGTTGAATACGTACATACCTTTTCGAATCAAAAGACAATATTGTATGTGACTTCAATGAAAACCGAACCTGTTTAATAAATACTTCATGTCTCTCTTAGGAATTTCGAACACTGAAAAAAAAAACTAAACAATTTTAGAGCGTGATAATAACGTATTATAAACAAGAATTGAGGGAATGAATATTTTCCATTGATCATTAACTAGAAGATATATAAAGAGTATATATAGACAAACATTAAGGTAAAACCCTAATAGCTAACATGGGTCGTGAGCCTATTATGGGATATATATCCACATATAATTATTCATAACATTATTATTATTTTTTGTTTAAAGTGATCAACGGTCCAAAATAAAGCCGTTCAACGGCTTTATCCTTTCTCCCACTCTTTCATGTCTCAACGGCAATACATGCCGAGGGAGTCCACGCCAAACCTGGTGGCGGCGTTGTTGCCGCTCGGCATGGGTCCATACCATGCCATGCCGTCCTCCATTGCTACCCCTAAGATAGTATCATTACATATAGAGTTTTTGTTACGATATGATTGATTGAAATCAAAATTCGTTAAAAATTGATACACTACAAAAGATGTGCACAATAAATAAGTAAAACGTATATCACAGTGGTTCGGACTAACAGATCGTTTTTATAGAATTTTATTTCTAATCACAATGACGCCAAATCCAATACTTCATAAACATGGGGTCTTGCACATATGTAGTTATTAATTTTATTTTATTATTATTATTATTATTATTATTATTATTATTTTGAATTTATTAAGTTTGTTTCTGATAATTAGTACGTGTTATTCTTTTAGTAATAGTGAGGCCATTTTAACGTACGTTCGTTTGTGGAAGAAATCAAGTTTAACTTCATCATAAGGCTTAACTTTAAGTTAAAGTAGTATCAACAAATTAAGGGCTTATGTTTTATACCAAAGAACACACCAAAGTCTACAAATTGAAATCGTTTCATTACTGGCCGGGCAACTCCATTTCACCAAGCTTTTGTTCAAAGAATACAGCGTTCTCTAATGACTAATGAGTCCAAAACATTCTCAGTCAAATTGACTAAACCTTTCTGATGACGATCGAATCAAATCGATGAATGGTTGTTCTTAGCTTGAAAAGTAGGAAAAAGCATAAAACAAGAAATCACGTTCGAAAGTTATATTCTGAAGAATCAAGTCTAAAATGAAAGCTAGAAGTAACAAGCAGTAGTGTCTTATTCTTAAATTTATCATCAACCTCTTGTACAACTAACACTATGAAATTAAGAAGTGATCGAGCAGCCTTATATAAAGTAGCCTTGGATAATCACTTTTACATAAAGTGCCTGTTTAAAATCATGTGCTGTTAATTTGGATTCTGTACGTAAAGCATGATAGACAACATGCATGCATGTTTTAAATGAACAAGAAAATCCCCATAACTTCACATGCATCTTCTTGGCTTCTTGTTAAAACCACAAAGTTATCTTCTTTTCATGTTTCTTTGTCAGTATGTATATCTTTTAGCATTTATTCTGTTTGTCATCAGGTTATAAATCAAAACTATTGAAATATATGCAGTCTGTGTAAATTGAGCTTCTTTGTTTCTAACTCCATAATAGTTATATGTGAAATGAATAAGAACTTGAGCTTCTTCTTCTCTAACTTCATATTGTTTAGTAAGCATCACTCACATACGTTAGGCTCTATAATTTCAATTTGTCTGTTTTTTTATTAATACCAAACAAAAGAAATCAAAAGCAATTTTTTCAAAAAAATCTTAAGATCTTGCCACAACGTGCTATCTCCAGAGCAACAAATAAAATGCTATCTGCTGTTACTATATCAAACTTGTATGTTTACTATAACAGGTATGACTTATGAGTATGTAAAAACTACGAGTAAATAAATCCTAGTATGTAAAAAGTACGAGTATATATATAAATCCAATTATAGACAAGAGAGCTGAGGAAAGAGAAGCCCATAAACAGCAGCAATGTCGAATGATGTAACACTATCCCTAAACCATTAGAAAATATTAAAGTTCAGTTTCATTCTAACATTTTTGAAATAGTCAAGCTTAAACTCGGAAATTGAATAGTTTCTCAAGGCAGGTGGATCTTCCCTGCTATTTGACCTGTCCTGACTCATAGACATATAATTGGAGAAAACCAAAAACTTAAAAGAACCATGTCAGATGTCAGTTTTTGGAAATCAATCTATGTATGTGTGATGGCTATTAATAATTTAGTAAATTGCACAACTTGGTCTCTAGCTGGAACGAATACCAATTTTAGTCGGCTTTTACCAGTACATTTTTACAAATTGTCTACACACAATAGCTTTTAGTTATAAACAGGATTTTTGTTTTTTCAATTGATGTCATATTTTGAGAATTGGATTTGAAGTGATGTTGGCTGGCTTTAACAGAAGTAAATGATGGTAGAAATGCAGTAGACAAATACATAGTCCAAAAATGGAACATGTGGGCTTATCATGCGTTACATTAGGCTATTAAGCACTAGTACGGTAGTAATCTGAAGAAACATGTTGTACTTTGATTGTGACCACGTTTAATCATTCAATTATGACATGGGCCTATGGGATATCCAAATAAATTACATATTTGATCCTACTTTTTAAATGTTTTCTTAAAAGAATCTACAATGCTTAAGAGTTTTAACATTTTTGCTACAAGCTGTTAGGAATTTATTAACTATTTAATACATATTGACAAGTAATATACGCAGTGGTGAATAGTCCACTTTTTAAATGTTTTCTTAAAAGAATCTACAATGCTTAAGAGTTTTAACATTTTTGCTACAAGCTGTTAGGAATTTATTAACTATTTAATACATATTGACAAGTAATATACGCAGTGGTGAATAGTCCAAAGGGATGCGTATAATGCATTTAAGGTTCCAGAAACGGTAATAAAGGTGCTTGAAAGTTTGTGTGCATTTTTTTTTTTTTTTTTTTTTTTGGGGGGGGGGGCTATTGAGGACAATAAGAAGCTGGCGTGGATTAAATGGTCAAATGTTTTAGCTTCGTTCGACAAAGGAGGTTTAGGAGTGAGAAGCCTTAAAGCTTTCAATTGTTCTTTCTTATTAAAGTGGAGATGACATTTCTGAAGAAGGCTGATGCGTTTTAGATGAAAGTTTTGATTCATGGAGTCGAAGAGTGTATAGAGAGAAATAGGTGTCAAACAAATGGTTTATGGGCTAAGATTGTTGGCTCGATAAATCATCTTCACTCGAGTGGACTTGTTCTCCTAAGTTCTATTCAATACAAGGTGGGGGATAGATATCATATGATTCTGTTAGCATTAAAGAAGTGATGGTCATTCTCTAATTAAGAACTTTGTAATATTGTCTAAGATGTAGTAATAGTTTCTATTAATTAGGCTATGGACATGGTAAATCCAATATGTTATTAGTTAAATGTATAAGCCTTATAAAGAATATGAAACCAAGTCCAATAGACAAGCCCAATCCAAGCCCATGAGTGAGGCTTAGTAAAAGTATAAATAGCACACAATAGGCTCATTTGTAAATGTGCTTGAAAGTGTAAATGTGTGTTTCATAATAGAAGCTTTCAATTTTCTTTCTCTCCTTTCATCTATTCCATAAGCCATCACCTCATCACCACCTAGGTTAGTGTAGTTGTTGATCACATATAGGGTCCTACAAATCTATCATCCATTTCAATGGTCCTAAGAGAATTTATCTATAGAATGCTATTAATTAACTTGATAATGTCCCCAAATGAAAATCTGCTGATTGTGCGATAGGGTGCATGTGTGTAACCACGATACATCTTGTATTTTTGAACTAATGAACCGTATACTTATTATCTGGTTTCTTTATAATATCTTACTAATTATATTAACTTTTTTTTTTAACTACACAAGGAGAAATGAAGGCAATACAAGATGCGGTCAACAAAAAAGGATCGACCCCAAGACAGATCGACAAATCATCGATGAAGTCCTGTAGAGCAACAATCGGAGGCATATTGCGGGTATTGGCAGGGTGGTACAGAGCATAGGCTTGAGTTCTCGAAGCTCACAAGCGGACGCAGGTTTCTGTACTCGGGAGGAATTTGAAGAGATGTAGAAGAAGCATGCTATGGAACTAGACGAGCAAAGAAAAGCACATGAGAGTCAAGGAAACGTCTTGAAGCTATTTGTTGAATTCTTCAATCATCAACAAGGTGCTCCTGCTTCACAGTTTCAGATTCCTGATTTATACACTCCTCGAGTGTTTCCCTATTCTACTTTGTGGGAAACTAGAAGGGGGGTTGAATAGTTTACCGATTTGTTTTCTTTAGTTATAAAAATTTGTTTGTGCAAAACTTAGATTCGAGTGTGGATGAAATCAATCAACACCAATATGAACACAATACTATGCTAATACAATCAAATAATAGGTATGTAAAGAAAAGAGATGGAAAGATTAAACCGAGACAACGAGATTTATAGTGGTTCGGTCACGTAGCTCTTCTTCACCCTACTCTACTCCCCGAGTACCACACTCGAGAGTTCTAAGCACTATGTCAACAAAGCTCCCTTTAGGCAGAGAAAACCGTACAATGTTGCTTACGTTATTTTTCGACACTAAGCTAAATGTCGAGTACTAACCTTAGCTAGTACCAATCTACCACTATCCACACGATCCTAACTTTTCACACGGTCCTAACTTTTCACACGATCCACACAATCCTTACACAATATTCACGATCCTCACAAGATCCACAGAATCCTCACAATCTACTCTTGATCCACTTGATCAATACTAAATCACTCAACACTCAAGAGATCCTCAAGATCTCAACAAGATCACATTGATCAACACAACAACTAAGGGATACTAAAACACTTGATATATATCAAGATACAATCAAGTAGACAACTAGTAATGCAAGTGCACTACTATATAACACCAACACTTTGTATCTTCTTGATACTTTGTGTTCTTCTCTTGACTAGTAGAGCTATGTAGATGATTCTGGGTTGGATGAAAGAATCACTCTTGACTAGTAGAGGTATGTAGATGATTCTTGATTGGATGAAACAATCACTTTTTAAACAAAAGAAAACTAACTAATGATCAAAGGAGTGTAGAAAGAAAAGGAGGATGAAAACCAGAAAGTTATGTGTGTAAAAGGATAGCCAAAATCTGGGAAATGAAGTTTTATTTATAGAATCTGGAAATTTGACCGTTTTAAGGGGGACGGCACCACTAATTGTCACACAGTACCACTAAACACAGTACCACTAAATTTAGTGGTACCGTGGTACCATGCTAGACAAAAACGCTCTAATTTTTGTCTTTAGTGGTGAAAGTTTTTTGGGAGAGTGTGGAGCTGGTTTGGGTAAAATATAGCTGTTAGGAATGTTTTTGAAATGATTTTTCTTAAATAAAACATTTCTCTATAATTCAAAAATAATTTGTAAAATTTATTTTTGAAAAGAAAGTTTTGTCAAGCTAAAAATGTGAAGTTCAAAACCCAAATTCACTTCTTTGATCATTTGTCAAGTTGTAAATTTGTTTGTTCATACCTAGAGTGATTGACGTAGAAATCGGATATTCGGACTAAAAACTTGTTTACGTTAATTTTGACATAAGACGTTTTCACATTTTGTTATCATCAAAACATAGAGATATCGAAAGATGAGAATAACGTTTTTAGACATTATTTGCATCAACAATCTCCCCATTTTTGATGATGACAAAACATAAACTCATTTTATGTGAAAAACTAGTTTCGAAAAGTTCTTAGTGTGAGTTTATATCCACTTCTCCCCCTTTTTGTCTAAGCAAAAAGACTAGCAAAGCTCCCCCTTGATGTATACTCCCCCTCATTTAGAGAACACCAAGTAATCGAGCAATGGTTTTTGCTACAAAACAAAGTTAGATGACTCGAGAAACATATCTAACTCGTAGCAACTAAGACAAATATCCAACCATGAAGGAACAACTAAGATAAGATAATAAGCCCATGCATTGAAAGGAAATCCACACATAAAGTGTGAGTACATTAAAGACATAACAAAAGCTACAATTAAAAGAAGCACATATTAATCTTTAGTAACTTGTGAGGTCCTAAGATTTGCTTCAAGTCCAAGATGAAATCCTAAGAGTTATTCATGATAACTAGACATAAGCATGTTTAGTTGAATGGGCTAAGACATGGTGATGGTGACATGATTAGTGGATATGGTGGTGTCAAGAGTTGTTCCACATAAGAGAACATGTAGTAGAGTTCATCTCTTAAATAGGAAATGAGGTTACGGTTGTGAAGACAACATAGGCAATTAGCACTATGTATATCAACCGGATTGAGTTGAATTGGAGGGCCCATGATTGGTGATGGAGGTGGTGGTGAGTATGTTGGTGATGGAGTAGGCATAACATAGTCCAATGGTGTGATAGGCGAGAGTGTGTAGTCCATGGATGATGGCATGGTGTTGAAAGAGGAGGATGATGAAGATGTCCTAGTAGATGATGATTTGGAAGGAGCATTAGGTGGAGGTGGTGAGTTTTGATTGCTTTGGGATGGTGGTGTTGTGACTTCATCATCTTTAGTGAGATCAACAAAGAGAGGTTTGGACAAAGGCCTAATGGTGATTCTAGGTTTCTTGAAGATGTGAGATATGGATCCTTATGTGGAAGCCATGGTGAATGAAGGGTGTAAGGATGATGATGAGTTGCAAGAAAGGCTTGCAAGAGTGAAGCCTTATATAAGCAAGAGTAGTGTAATTTGAATTAAAGGTGATAAAGATGTCCTATGGGGGTCTAGAGGAATCTTGAGGTGTATGAGAGTGTGCAAAATTTTGCAGGTTTGGAGGATAAGGATGCAGAATTCTATAGGAATCAGTAAAGTTTGTCTTAGCATGGGACGGTACCACTAAATAGCATACGGTACCACTAAATTAACGGTACCGTGGCATGTTTTATGGTGCTATATCCTGGGAAGAGTGAAATGTTTATGTGATACCTATGTTTTAGCGGCTAGAGGGAGTTTCCTAGGTGGACTATTTGCAGGAAATGATAGTGCCTCAAGTCACTAAGGATTAATTTACCAAATAAGTCCAATAATACTCTACATCTAGTAATCAAAGAGGGTCAAACATGTATCTATGATATAAGAATTAAATAATCCAAGAAGTTAGGGAGAAAGTTAAGCATGCAATAATTTAAGTCAAATATTATTAGTTCCTAAAAAGAGATAAAGCTACAAATCCCATCCTAACTACTCAAGTCCATGCTTCTCAAGGATAATTTCAACTTCATTAGGTTCCATCACATTCTCGAGTTGAGCTCGCGCCACTCCCACAATCGTAGGGTCGTCATACATGTCGTAGTCGACAGAGGAGGCAGAATGAAAATATAAGAGATATGAAACTCATTAATGGGTTCCATGACGGGTTTGACAAGCGAGTATTGTGGACCGCGAAGGTATGGGGGTGGAAGTTCATGATGAAGTGATAAAGACGAGTTAGGAACATCCCATAAGGTATCAACTTAGTTTTTTTACCTTTGAGATGTACAATTCGCTTTGCGAAGAAGTAGGCAAGGTTGTATGGTTGATGAGTGAGGACACAAAACAACATATGAGCACAACATGCGGGAAGTTGCTCACGGAAACCTTGTAGACTAAGAACGTTTAACTTAAGGATGATTGCTTGAGAGAGCAATTCTTGACGAATCTCTGCCAAACGAATTTTCGTTGGATCGAGAAAAGGAATGTACTTGTGAGTACGAAGGAGTTTAGTGAGTTCGCTTGGAGTGGTGATGAGGCGAAAAATGATCCGTTTTTAGGGGGTCATTTAAGCCCGGAATTGAATTTATTTGATCAAATATTGCCCTAAATCGCTCCTTTTGTGATTTTAGGTACTTTTGGAGTGAATTCTGGAAAAGGAAGCATTTTGGATGTTTTTGGAGCATAAAAGTGAAGAAAACGATAGAGTCTTAATTTTCCTTGCTGGGAACAGTACCTGACGGCGTCACAAGGTTCTACATAACGGAGTCAAGAGTAAAAACAAGAGGTGAAGTGGATAGAGTCCGTGACGGTCCAGAGAGTTTTACACTAAGGGCATGATGACGTCACCTTAGGCTGTCATGGTTCCATTGCATGCGACGGCCCAGAGTAACTTTGCACTTGACGGTGTCAGATCTGGATCTAGGCAATCCGATATTACTATGGACGGCGAGTTGACGGCGTCAGACATTTCTTCTTGACATCTTCACGATGGAAAATCTATATATAGTTTTGCAATTTTCATTCATTAAGAGAGGACAATTAGAGGGATAACTTGGAGAAACCCTAGCACGATTTTTACTGTTCTTTCAAGGGTTTTTACCCTTTGAAACCTTTCATGTTCAATTAAGATAAGTATCCATTCAATTCAATCAATATGTCTATGTGTTGTTTGAATATATCTTACGCTTGTCTTGATCTTAACATGCTAGGCTAGATCCCTTGTGTGTTTGCTTAGATGTAGTGAAACCTAGATGTTGATTATGGGTTGATTGCTTGTTTATAGTTGTTACGGATGAATGATTTCGATGTTAGGCTTAAAAAAACTGGCAGACTTCCATAGGGTAACATGCTTGAACGTCTTAAGAAACATGAACCAATGCGTACTAGGTTTTTATGGTTGTATTTAATGCATGAGCGAATTCTAATGATCCCATGTTAGGAGCTTCTTGCAGGCTCAACATAGGAGTGAAGTAGGAGCTTATAGAGTTGGGGAAGTACGTACGCCACCCCACGAATGGTATTAAGGAATATAACCCGTCATCCACGCAATTGTAACAAATTATCAACCTGTAAAAGATATCTAGGGAGTAATGAAATCTAAGTAAACACAATTTTCCAATTATTGTTCACACCACTAGTTTAATTAGTTTTATTTTCATTTTTGTTATTTTTATTTTGATTGCATCTTTAGTTATTGGGTAAGTTGATTAGCAACTAATTCCGCCCACTCTTCCAAAATTCCGAGATTTTAATTGTTTTTATAAAAATATAAAAAATACAAAAAGAATCATCCCTAACCTCTAGAACTAGTTTTTAGCCTTTCTAATCCTAGCGACACTATTCCTGAGTTGAACGATCAATCCCCCGGTACTTGTCACTATACTATATTACAACGATCAGGTACACTGCCTGGTAGGGGTTGTAAGCTTCTCGAGATCCCTCGAGAGGTAAAGCCTGGTGCAATTCCCACGCATCAAGTTTTTGGCGCCGCAGCCCGGGGAATATTTATTGGCTAGGTTAGGATCTCTTTTTATTAGGTCTACTTGCTAGATTCCTTTCTAGTGAGATTTTATTTTATTTTTAGGTTTTCTTTAGTCTATCTTATTTCTTCGTGTCTTTGTTTGTAATCTTTACCATCCGACATCATGGAAGGTGGTAACATCTTTGAACCCATCAACCCACCACAACAAAAGCACCCACAAAACCCACCACTAGCAATCCAACCTCTTAGGCCCTGAACCCTAGGAGAGTATTCCCGTCCTAGCCACCAAGGCTATCGAAACAGTATTGAGCTCACTGATTGATGCCAAACCACCTAACTTATATTGACCAAATAATGGTCAACAAAGTCAAACTCCTAAGGCTCAATGCTCCGGGTAATATAAGGTTTCCCCAGGTCGTAGTTCCGACGAGGTGTGAATTGTAAACAAACGGTTTCGTGATCGGGTGAATTTGGATGAAAAGGGGTTTGAGTTTGATTGAACTAAGGAATCTACAAGAGAATAACTTAAATAAGCTATATAAACAAGATGGGAAAGTTTGAAAACCCAGAAACGTTTAAAACTAAAAACGCGTACATTCAGTTTTAAGTAAAACGTGAACGTACAAAATAAAACGCGAGTTTTGGTAAAAGAAAATACTTACAAAAGTGAAAATCACATTTTTACAATCCTAATAATAAAATAAACTTTTTAGAAAATTAAAATTACTTTTTACACTATTTAATTAATTACTATTAATTAAAAACTATTTAATACTTATTATTAATACTTAAATAACTAAAATACAATATAATATTATTTAAATACTAAAAAGGTGAAAATAAAATTTCTAAAATTATAAAATAACTAAAAATAAGTTTTAAAAATAAAAATAAGTGTTTTTGTCTTTTTGTGGTTTTTCTATTAATTAATTACTAATTAATTACTATTTATCTAATTAAACTATTTTAAATTAAGAAAATTACTAAATGAACAGTAAAAATTCTAAGAAAATTTCTAAAATTATTTTACAACATATAAAAGCTATAAAAAAATATAAAAACTAGATTTTACTTAATAAAAACTAATAATGCTATTTAAAACTTAATATTAATTAATAATTAATAAAACTAAAGTTAATTCTAATTAATACTAAATGATACAATAAAAATCTGAGAAAATTAATATAAGTACTTTAATATAAGATATAATTAATAAAAATATAAAAATGACAAGTACTTAATAAAAATTTAAAAATGAAAATTAAAATTAAATAAAATTAAATAGAAACTATCACTTAGAAATAAATTGGTTTTTTGGAATTTTTCTTTTACAAACCTATTCTACATCTAAAAATAGCAAACTTTTGTAAAAACAAACTTTTTAGAAATTAGAAATAAGCACTGAATAAGCTACAAGTCAAGACAGTTGACTTTAGTTGACTAGAATGGAAAATAAGCTTGAATGGCTTAAAGTGGGACCCACTCTGGTGAAATCTGGTACAATTAGCTTATGTGAACATGTTTAAGCAGAAAGAAGCACAATGGGACCACTGAATAAGCTATAAGCTAATCAATAAGCACTTGCTTATTATTTCTAGACTGAAAAGTGGGACAGATTTCTGTGGTGATTTCAAGTGGGGTCCACAGACCTTGAGGTCAAAGATTGGGTCAAAACCACAAGTATACCAGGAGGGGGGTTGAGGGAAGCAATATGTGAAGGTGGTGGACCACCATGGTGGGCAGAAAACCACCACCAATGGTGGTGTTGTGGTCTACTGAGCAGCTGCACAGAGCAAGGTGTGCCCTGCAAGTCACTTTGTGGCTTTGTGGGGCCCACAAGAAAAATAGCAAAAATGTAATGAGGGGGGAAATCTAAAACTGAGCTGGTATATTTTAACTACACAAAGTTTCAAGGTCTCACACCTTACACAAAATTCATAAATATGCTTGGAATTTTAGGAAAACTCTGAGATAAGCATTTTTGACTTTTCACTAGAACTTGGAACTTTGACCTAAGTGAGATTTGGTGGCTTCTAATTGATTGATAACATGAAGTTAAGCTATATTACAACTAAAACAAGTTAAAACAACAAATCATCTCATGAAATGATGGCTTATAGGACACAATGCACACCACAGTTAACTGTGGTGGTGGAAATTCTTTGATATTGACTTTTGGTTGTTTGATGACTGAGTTTTACAGTTACTAGTACTTATAGAAGAACATGTAAGAAGCAATTTTTGACAATAATAACAACTGAGAGCTGAATAACAGTCTAAACCAAACACCCCTTTAGTAAACTGAAATGATGATTAAGGAAGCAATCTTACATTTTAAACCATGAAACTGAGTAATTAACTTATACTAATATTAACTAAACCTAAATCAACTAAATTAAACAACAATTGAAGTCTAGAAATATTAAATGCCAAAAAGTTTGAAAGATGCTTACAATGGCAGTTGATTGAAGAACAAATCACCAAGGTATAACACACAACCTATCACCTCCCTTGAGGTTTCTAACACCATATGAATCCAAGAACAATCATTCTCCTTACTTCTGCTTTGCCACACACTGATTTTTTTATTTATGACTTATTTATTGAGTAATTTTTGAGATTTTATGGTGAACTGAGCTACACTAATTAAAAGGTTTGGAAAGCTTTTGAAAACTCACCATTGAGCTTATATGAACTTGAATTAACACTGAGCAACAACTTCAAACAACATTAAAGGTAACATGGATTTTTAAATTAAAATTGCAAATTAGAGTTTTTACTAACAAGATGTGAAATTAAGATTGAAAAAGGTTCATATAACATTAAAACTACTGAATACAAGTTATTTTAACTGAGAAGAACACTAAAAATTAAAATTACATTAAAAACGTCTAACTAAACTATACTACTCTACACTACTACTACACTAATATTTTTCTTCTTCTTTTTCTTTTCTTTTTATAAGCCTGGAGGCATTCCTTGACTTTCCCACCATCATCTGAGCCGTAGGATAGTTTTGTTTGATCTCAGCCATTGAATGGCATTTTGGCGGGAAAAGCTTAATGGGGCAGGTTGAGTGGTTTAGGTGAGCATTAAATGAGGAGGGGGGATGAATGGGTGTAGGTGAGGGTTTTGTGGAGTTTGGTGAGGAGGGGGGAGCAAATTACCCTGATAATTAGGGGGGGGGGGATAATGGAGGATTAGGAAGAAGATGAACAGTGGTACGGGGTTTGGGGGTTTGACCTGGGTCAACGGACCAGGTTATTAGTTTTAGGGGGTGGGCTTTAGGTTTTGGGCTTGGTGGGTTTAGGGTAGCAGCTGGGCTAGGGGGTATAAGTGTTTTGGGTTTGAATTGGTATAGTTTGGTTTTGGTTTTGTTAACATTTAAACAATAAGGACCAATTTTGTAGATTTTACAAACCAAGGGACTGAAATTGTAAAATTCCCAAAGTAGTCACAAGGAACCATTCATGCATAGCTTAAATAACCAAAATCCATTTTTGCAATTTTTGTATTTTTCAAAATTCCCGGGGACTAAAAATGATAATTTTCAAAGTCTGGGGACTAAAATTGCCATTTTATGAAAATCTTTTTATCCAAGGACCAATATTGAACATCTTGAATTTCCAAGGACTAAAAATGAGTTTTCATCCAAAAATATTCCACCGGGGACCAAATCTGCCAAAGTTTGAAACTCCAGGGACCAAAAGTGTAAATTTCCAAAACTTTTCCAATTTTTCACCAAAGGACTAAATATGACATTTTATGATTTCAAAATGACCTTTGGTGATAATTTTCTTTATTTTGAATATCCAGGGACTAGATTTGTAATTTTATGAAAGTTGGGGAACTGAAACTGCCAATTTTGCAAACTTTGTACGTTTTTCATTTGTTTTTGCTCATTTTGCATCTAAAACATATAAAACATGATTTTGAAATATTTTCAGTATTTTGATGCATTACTGAGTGTTTTTGTATGTTTTGCAGTTCAGATTAGACCAAAAATGATGAGTGTTTGAGCACTCATCACTCACCCAAGGAGCCAATGTGTCCCCCTTGCGATCCGACACCATCCGGTTGGTGCAAAGCGGATGTGCATTCCATGGACTTCGTTTCGAAGATCCTAACCAACATCTCAAGGACTTCCTTAAAATCGTATATTCTATAGACCTTGATGTTACAACTAGATAGTCGACCCAATTACGCCTATTCCAATTCTCTCTACGTGATCAAGCTAGTCAATGGCTTGAACGTTTACCCGCAGGATCCATCACCTCATGGGATGATCTCACCACTCGTTTCCTTGCTCAATTTTTCCCACCAGGGAAAACTGCGATGCTTAGAAATGATATCTTGGTGTTCCAACAACATCAAGGTGAAACTTTCTACGAAGCATGGGCTCATTTCAAGGATCTACTCCAAAAAGTCCCTCATCATGGTATAAATCTTTGGTTATTAGTTCAAATCTTCTATGACCATCTCGACTATCACACCAAACGTACCATCGATCGAGCCTCCGGAGGTAGATTGCGTGATAGGAACGCCGAGGAATCTTGGGAAATTATTGACGAACTTGCCGCCGATAATTATGAATTATGGGAGTTTAATCACACTATAGAAGCGGCCATCAACGCAATATCGACACCTGGAGAGACTAATCAAATCTCCGATGAACTCCTTTGCAAACTTGAGGAAAAAGTTGACTATTTCGAGGAAAGGCAAAAGAGACCTTTAAGTCCTAGACGGGCTGCTGTCAATTCTGTCTCGAAAATGACTTCAACGCCATTATCTGAGTCACCCTCTAGAGAGAATGTTGAGACCTTTCAAAATTATGCCCCTTATTCTCCTCCTGAAAAACTTAGCCCGGAATTTGAAGCTCGAATGAGAGAATATATGGCAACCCATTCTGATCGGCTTGCTAGATTCGAGGAAGCAATTTATAAACAAAAGCAGGAGATGCAAGAGAAAATAAAGGAGATGATGAGCCTAGTGGAGGAGTATGCAAACCAGAAAACCCCTGAAATGATGTTACTGAGGAAAGAAAGCGCCACCCCCACTACCCGATTTGTTAATTCCATCACAATTGTCCACACGAATAATGAAGAAGTAGAAACCCCTAGTGAACAAACCATAGAAGAACCGCCAAAATCCCAATCCTTAAGTTACTACCTAAAACATGATATAAACGAAAACATCATAACAAATTGGATAAAGGGTGACGGGCGTAACCAATCCTCCAAACTGGTTTCAGAGAAGGAGAAAGAGGGGAAAGATGAGTATGACACCTTACATGGGGGACCGGTATTTGACAAACTACTTGTACAAAAAGTAGCTACTAAGCAGATGGCGTGTGGGAACTTTGAGATACCAGCCAATGTTGGGAATTTGCAATGTCTGAATGCTTTCGCCGACCAAGGATCAGAAGTAAATCTTATGCCCCTAACTATCCACACCCAACTAACATCTGAAATGCCAGCCACCACCCGTGTTAGGCTATCCTTCACTGGACACTCTTATGTGTACCCCCTGGGAATCGCAGAAGATGTGCTGGTCAATGTCGCAGGATGCATGTATCCCGTTGATTTCATGATCATCGATGATAAAGGAGGTGGATGCATGCCAATAATTCTTAGAACATCATTCCTTACCACCGCAAGAGCTGTTATTAGGTATGAAAATAGGAAAATTGAGCTTAAGTCAGGAAAAAGAAAGATTAGCTTTCCCATGACCCCGCGATATGTGCAAGAAAGCTTGATGAAGAGAAATCTCAAAAACAACATTGACACATCGCCTATTCGTGTTCAGGAAAAGATTCTTGCATGGGAAGCGAGAATCAAAAGTTACAAAGAAACTAAACATGAAGAAAGCAAAGGCTGCAACAAAGTTCATGTCAACTTTGAATATAGTCAACCAACGGGGAATTATGTACCATTCGCGAAAGGAGAGCTAGTACTCTTAAGACACTCGGAGATAACAATATCTCCCGATAAACCAAGTCCCTGGTGGTATGGGCCCTTCACAATTGAAGGCATAGGCCAAGATGGGATAGCTAACTTGAGCAGTAAAGGAGGAGGGGAGGTGACTGCGAGTATCAATCAATTAAAACACCACCGCCACGATAGTGAGGATCGTAATTATATGGGGTACATCATCTCGAGAGATGAGGTCACGTAATTGCCCATGACCTTGAGTCTAGCTACAAGACTCGTAAATAAAGAAAAGCGCTTCTTGGGAGGCAACCCATGCTTTGTGTGATTTTTAATTGTTTGAGTATTATTTGTTTCCGTATGCATGCTTTATTTTTATTGTTGGTAGATCATGTTTCAAAAACTAAAATGGTGAAAATACTTTATTTTGTCGTTTGACTTCGTCCTAACTTCATACAAAGGTATTTCGCAAAAGATAAGTGTAAGGGGAAACCCCAAATATGTTTTTAAGAAACAAAATTGATCATGATTCTCCACAATATTAAACGGACATGTATATTCGTATTTGTTAGAGTCAAATGCTTGTGTCGAGTCATAATGATGTTTTGCGGGATTTTCCAGGAAGCAGGACATAAGTTTTTCCAGAAATTTTCTGGAAACTTAATGTAAAGATTTCTACAGGTCATTTCTGACGGCGTCACGAGTTTACTCTTGACGGCGTCATGTGTAAAATTCTGGAAATTTTGCTAGTTTTGTTTTTCTAACGGAGTCTTAAAGTTTTTGTTAATTCTTTAGTTTTATAAACTCCAGGAAATCTGCAAACATTCATTCCACAAGCATTATATCTTACATTACTTTCTAGGATTTATTAGTGTATATAGATTGCCGCCGATTTTACACGAGGTTGCCTTCTTTGTTTTCTCAGGTTTAACAGGTTATGTATGACAAGAAGATGATTTATATTTCTGGAAGGGAAGCTTTGATTGTTCATTTTCTTAGAGGAAGATCTAACCTTGTTACTGCACTATCCACACCGAACGAATCAGGGGAGTATTTGATTTCATTCTTTTACCTATTTCACTTTTACATTCTTTAATTGAACATTGGGGACAATGTTCATCCTAAGTGTAAGGGGAGGGTAAATGATGATACCTTATAGGATACACTTTCACTTGAGTTTGTTTGTTTGATGGTAGGTGTGTAATAAAACTATGAGAAATATTTGTTAGTGTAATTTTAGCGCCAAATTTAAATTTTTTTACAACATTTAGGAGTGAAACTTTAGCCTTAGCAAGCGTCTCATGGATAGGAGTCGTATGACTAGCACAAAACTGTACTATTCAGAAAGATTTTCCACCCAAATATGTGATGTTCGCCTTTAGGTTTGATAGGAAAAGCATTTACTATTAGTGCTTATGAGTGTACCGGTAGCATTTAGATTCTAGAACTTGCGTTAGTGATGCATCCCGAAACCGATAGTGAGACTACATTCGTGTAGTAGGATTTACTACATGATAAGAGGCATTAGGATCACCCTTGTGTTAAACCCGTATCATAATTACTTGACCATTTAAGTCATATTACTTGACTAGTTAAGTCAATTAATTTTTCCCACACCTTTGCGTTGTACTCATTTTTAGTACACGAAACCCCTAGTAAACCCCTCCGAGCCTATCATTTCGTTTCTAACTTTAAGCATCTTACTTAAAGGAAGAATTTGTTACAACCCACTTAAATGTACACCCAAATCGCCTTAGCCTTCCGTGTATGCACTCATTTAGTGCATTATTGTTACATGTTTAAACCCTTAGTTAATTATCTAATTGATTACATGGTTGCTAAGTCGAGTCATATCCTTGTACATATTGTTTTGGGACGATTGGGACTCATGGGTAAAGTACTTATGTTATGGAGTAATGGGGAAGAACATCATTTATTACCCTCATATGTGCGTTAATCTTAAAAGTACTCCAAGTGTTTTGATTATCTTGATTTGAGTCATTAGATTAGTTTATTGTAAAGTATGTAAAAATTCAAGTGTAAGGGGAATGTTCATTCCCTATGATGTATTATTTTGGATGGTAGGGTAAGAGTGTATGCACAAAAAAAAAAAAAAAAAAAAAAAAAAAAAAAAAAAAAAACGAACTACCATCCCGTTTCATTCTATGTTTATTTTATGATTTTGTTATTTTTGATTTATTAGCTTAAGTCGAGTCTAGTCTTGGCTTAGCAATGTCATATTGTACATGTAATTAACCAAGATGATTAACTCGCCACCCGTAAAGATTGCCTATATCCAACAAAACCGTGTATTCCATATCCCTACACCTAACGTTATAACCCTTTAGAAGACCTCTTTGATAGTTTATCCTAGGTGCTTACGCCATGTGGTGGAGGTTTGATCCTTTCCCAAGCCTATGGTAATCTATTTTGCTATGACAGGTAGTGAGAGATGTTTTCCATTTCCATATTGTGATATATACTTTATTACACCCGAGAGATGTGAGTATCTAAACACTATTTGTGAGGTGCTAGTGTATGACCTCCGTGCTTGTCTTTGGTCTTTAGTGGAATGATTATTTGTTGTAATTACTTTTATATTAGTGTTAAATGACCCCTAACTTGTATTTTGATTAGAATAAAAGCGCATTTGCTTGAGGACAAGCAAATCTCAAGTGTAAGGGTATATGATGAGGCGAAAAATGATCCGTTTTTAGGGGGTCATTTAAGCCCGGAATTGAATTTATTTGATCAAATATTGCCCTAAATCGTTTCTTTTGTGATTTTAGGTACTTTTGGAGTGAATTCTGGAAAAAGGAAGCATTTTGAACGTTTTTGGAGCATAAAAGTGAAGAAAACAGCAGAGTCTTAATTTTCTTTGCTGGGAACAGTACCTAACGGCGTCACAAGGTTCTGCATGACGGCGTCAAGAGTAAAACAAGAAGTGAAGTGGATAGAGTCGGTGACGGTCCAGAGAGTTTTACACTAAGGCCATGACGGCGTCACCATAGGCCGTCATAGTCCCATGGCATGTGACGCCAAGAGTAACTTTGCACTTGACGGCGTCAGATCTGGATCTAGGCAATCCGATATTACTATGGGCGACGAGTTGACGGCGTCAGACATTTCTTCTTGACGCCGTCACGATGGAAAATCTATATATAGTTTTGCCATTTTCATTCATTAAGAGAGGACAATTAGAGGGATAACTTGGAGAAACCCTAGCATGATTTTTACTATTTTTTCAAGGGTTTTTACCTTTTGAAACCTTTCATGTTCAATTAAGATAAGTATCCTTTCAATTCATTCAATATGTCTATGTGTTGTTTTAATATATCTTATGATTGTCCTGATTTTAACATGCTAGGCTAGATCTCTTGTGTGTTTGCTTAGATGTAGTGAAACCTAGATGTTGATTATGGGTTGATTGCTTGTTTATAGTTGTTACGGATGAATGATTTCGATGTTAGGCTTAAGAAAACTAGTAGACTTCCATAGGGTAACATGCTTGAATGTCTTAAGAAACATGAACCAATGCGTACTAGGTTTTCATGGTTGTATTTAATGCATGAGCGAATTCTAATGATCCCATGTTTGGAGCTTCTTGCAGGCTCGACATAGGAGTGAAGTAGGAGCTTATAGAGTTGGGGAAGTACGTACGCCACCCCACGAATGGTATTAAGGAATATAACCCGTCATCCACGCAATTGTAACAAACTATCAACATGTAAAAGATATCTAGGGAGTAATGAAATCTAAGTAAACACAATTTTCCCATTATTGTTCACACCACTAGTTTAATTAGTTTTATTTTCATTTTTGTTATTTTATTTTGATTGCATCTTTAGTTATTGGGTTAGTTGATTAGCATCTAATTCCGCCCACTCTTCCAAAAATCCGAGATTTTAATTGCTTTTATAAAAATATAAAAATACAAAAAGAACCATCCCTCACCTCTAGACCTAGTTTTTAGGCTTTCTAATCCTAGCGACACTATTCCTGAGTTGAACGATCAATCCCCCGGTACTTTTCATTATACTATACTACAACGATCAGGTACACTGCCTGGTGGGGGTTGTAAGCTTCTCGTGATCCCTCGAGAGGTAAAGCCTGGTGCAATTCCCACGCATCAAGTGGGTATATAGGAACAATAAGGACTATCCTCTTCTCTATAGTTGAAGAGTGACTCAAGACACCAATCTTCGGTGTAGGCACATTGCCCATGATTGGGAATTCGAAGAATTTGAGCAAATTGCTCAAGAGTAAGGAAAACTTAAAGTTGCGAATCCAAAACCAAAGTGACAAAGATTGATCCTCGTTACGTACGAGTTCAACTTGTCGAAATAATTCCACCACAAAAAGAGGACAAATGTACTCGTTAATGTGTAGCAGACAATCGAGACCTATAGCCCTAAATGACATGTTGACATCTCTATCATAGATTTGAGAGGGATCAACGACACAACCTTCATGAAATCGACGGGTTTCAAGATTTATATAAGGACGAATGTGATTTCCGGGTGTTGTTGGTTTGTGAGAGATGTCGGGCATGTAGTTGTCGGTTGAGAGGTGATCAAAATCATAGAGGTGAGACATGGTTGGAACCTATAAAAGATAAGTTGTTTTTAATCATCAAGGATGTTTATAATGAAGATATGTGCCTAGTGTGTGCCTATATGCTAACTATGTGGAGATGCGATAATCTCAACTCTAAAATTAGCTTCATAAGATTATCCAAACACTTCTAATTTTGATTTTGCTCAATTGAATGTTTCGAAGAGTACATATTAGTTATGTAATTCGATTAATATTCATGAGATCATGTATGCAAGAGGAAACGTTTTGAATTTGAATCAACAATGCAGAAGAATAGTATTTCATGATCCTAGATTTTTGAGGATTTAGAAATCATGGAATTGGGTTTTGAGTTTGAAAGATTTATGTGTAATTTGCTAATCTAATCTCTTAAATGGGATTCTATGTTGGGATTCTATGTTAGGATTCTATGTTAGGAGAATTAAAATAACTTATTAAGAGATCCCCAATTCGAATTCTTTGTGTAAAAATAACCCTAGACTCAAGATCAAAGAAATATTAGAATGAAATAACTTATAATTGATGATAAAATATTAGTAATGATTGATTTTCTTGAAGAATAATGCCTCCAATATGATTTTGAGATGGTGTAATTGAGATTTGGGTTGTGAGATTCGACTTTGACAGCAATGGAGAATTGGGAAAGTTCAAATGTGAATTGTGAGGGAAAAAAGACTAATATACAAAAATGTCAGACCTATGGTACCACGGTACCACTAAAATTATTGGTGCCGTCCCACTTTAGTGGTGTCGTGGTCTGTAACAACCCGCATTTTCGGGACATTTCTCCTATACACTATTCACCAGTTACTATTCATCGATTACTATTCACTAGTTACTATTCATCATTTTACTATTCATCATTTTCAGAGTCAGTTTGTGATTCCGAGAAACGTTCAAAAATTTTACTATTCATGTGACACTATTCATTTCCGGAGGGAATCACTATTCACTATCATCATTCACCATTGCGTAAACTGAGTTTACGGGTCTTCAAATTCGCGTAACCAGTTAAGTTTAGCTGCGAATTCATGCATCATTTATTAATGATACTTCATATAGACTGGAATAGTCTACCCATAATCATCATCACATTAGTTACTACACGGATATGCATTATTTCAATTTACGTATGCTTAATTTGTAATTAACGATACCACCCAGTTTTACTACTAACGTATACCCAATACTCCTGACTATGATCCTAACATATGTCCATACTCATAATAATAATATAAAAATTATATTATTAATTTACCCGGTGTTTTAAAATCAACGACTATATTTTACGGTCGGAGCTTATAACTCCGTCGGTTTGCATTATTTCAATTCAATAATTATTTCAACACCTGATTCTCATCAGGAATATTATTTTACAACTTTTACAACTTCGTCGTATTTTATTTCACCTCGTTAACATTTATTTTTAATTAACTCGGTACACGATAACACCCAATACACAACTAAAACTAAACCAACACATGTGTTAGACAAGCTCATTTAATGAGCCACCAACACCTCCCCCTTGTTTCCCTCCTTTTGCTGCCCCTATGTCCCCCCCTAAGACCAAAGACCAAAGACCAAGACTTTGACTAGACCATATATATATACTCCATTACACCACACTTCTTCATTTTTACAACACAAATATAACTAGCAAACACCATTTTCATCTCCTCCCTTGGTGTGTGAATCGACCCACCATCAAGAACCAAGAAGAATCCATAAACTTTTCAAGATCCAAGTGTTTATCAAGTTCTAATCATGATCTAGTTGGGGTTTTGTGGTAAAAACCCTAGGTTATTATACATAATCATCTTCAAATCGCCTCAAATATTCAAGTAAGCTTCAAGAATACTTTTGATATTTTCATACTTTCAATTACTTTATATTTTTATGTATTTTCAAGATATATTGGTAAAACTTGCAAGTATGTATGATCCATACCACTTATTACTCATTTCTTTCTTTATAAGCATAGATCTACAATTTTTATTAGTAATCTCATGAGATCTACCAAGATTGGTGATGTTTAGGAACCCATGACACCCTAAGAAGGTGTATGGTAGGATTTGGTAATTGTGGAGTTGATTTGAGATAGTTTGGTAAAGATTTGAACAAGTTATTAACTAAGAAAACCAAGTTTTGACACACTACATAACCTACTGTCCCTATTTGCAAAGCGTGGGAAACTCAGGGTCTAGGGTGTAACTTTTGACCAAAGATTTAGAAAATACATTCCAAGACGAAACTATGGCCGAAAACGGGGATAAAAACGAGTTAATAACGAAGGAGATATGATTTTCCGAATATTAACAACGAAAAATACTTTCAAATATTGGTTCTGTCCCAAATCGCCAATTTCAGAAAACTCAGGGGTTTCCGGGTAACATTGGGTTAGATATTCAGAAAATACTTTCAAGTACAAAACCGTGGCCGCTTAAATCACTAAAATCCGAGTTACGACGAAAAAGATATGCTATTTCCAATATTAACGACGAAAACTATTTTCTGAAAAATTACTTGCTGTCCAACGATTTTCATGGACTGTTTCGAGGCCTAAAACTTGATCTAGCCGTCCCGACTTATCAAAAATATATTAGTATGCCATCCCACGATTCCGGGGATATAAAGAACATAGAAAATGGGCTTATAACAAAAAAGATACAAGTGTTTGAAATCCGACGATATATATATATATATTTCCATCAGCTTTTCTATTATTACTTTTGCCGCAAAACTGTCTTTGCGAGACACCACTTTCTCGGCTGTTTTTCTTTATAATCGGATCAGTTTGAGTCCGAGCCGTAGTTTTATGAAATCAAGATCTTCCAACAAGCTTTTCAAATCAATTGGCCGTTCGTCGAAAAGACTTATAACGAATAAACTACGACCTCATCTATATACCCGATAAACTATGTATATTTTTGACAGCTTTTACTATAATGAAATTTTCTAAGTGTTGAACATAATACTTTCAAGTAACAACAATGAGAGTCGATTTTCTCATCGATCAAGACCCGTATAGCCAAAAGTTAAATGGCACGACTTCAAGATATTGTTTCATGGTTTTCAAAAACGTCGAGCTTGACCATTAACACTTAACGTACAACTTTTCGCGACTTGTTTTGCGAGGCCATTTTGGGCATATTTTCAGGTAATAAAAATGTTATTTTGCGACGAAAACCTTATATATGCCGATAGAACACCAAACAAGGATTGTGGAGTACCGTTTCAACATATTTACATGAAAAGTGGTTATTAACCTAACGAGACGTCAAAAATATATTTTTCGACGATAAACGTTATTTTCAAAACTAATGAGTGGTATCGATAACATACGTATTTGCATGTGTAGCATCATTTCATTTCTTACATTAGAAACTATCATTCATATTAGGTTGCGATTTGAGATCGTGCCTCATTTCAGTGTATCCACTTTTGTCATCATAGCTATCGCACCAGGTGAGTTCATACCCCCTACTTTTACTTGTTTTTAAAACTGTTTTGGGGGAGAATACATGCTCGTTTTTAACTAAACTCAATGATTGTTTATTTGAATGTGCAATTGTATACTTAAACACTACTGTTTCTCTGAATACTTGATTGATTATTCAAATGCACCTATGTGTATATTGGTTGCATACTTGATTATTTTCTCGCATACACAAGCATTTTATAAACATGCGACACACTTTATGAACAATTGCTTTATGCAAACACTTTTATGGACCACACTGAAAATTATGCTTTATTTAAACTATTACGCGGATTAGCCTAAGCCCTTGAATCCCACTATGCCCAAACTCATGAACCGTCAATTCCTGCTGGGAAGCGCGAATGTTATAAATAGATCTATTGGTGGTGACTCCCCCGTTCGGTTTGACCGGATAGGCAAACGCGAGCGTATAACATGTCGAATTACAAGTGTAACGGGATAAACACTTGCCGGGCCTTATTATTTAACATGCTTCAAGAGCATGCACACTGTCGTAGCTTCGGTTGCATGAACTTAGTGCTAGCGTAATAAGACATTTTACTATGTGACATTATTCTTGTTGTAGTGATCACACACTCTACTCATGGTCCACAATTTTAATTTTTACTGTAAGGTAAACACTATTTTCATGACATTGTGAGCCACACAATGGTCACAGAACTCTCAATTGAACTCACAACACTATTGTTTTAATACAAACTTATGAACTCACCAACCTCGTGTTGACACTTTTTAGCATGTATTTTCAGGTATTAAGCAATGGTACGCTACTATAGGTTTTGGCAGGGCATGGCATGGTCATAGAAAACTCTGATTATCCATTTGGGGACCGTTTAAAAGTATTTCAAAGGCCTACTTCCGCACTATTACTAAAAATGTAAATTCAACATTTTTTATTAAGCTATTTTATTCTAAATAATTCCAGCGAAAACCAGTTTTGAACCTGCGTTGTAATACCAATTGAGTTACACCCCAGCTATACGTATGCTTCCGCTGGACCCGATTATGAGGGTGTGACAGATTGGTATCATAGCTTTGGCTATAGCGAACTAAGTGTTTTTAAAACCTAGACTATAGCTACTTTTACGAAAACTCAACCCTATGACCGTCACGTGCCTGCCTGCCAAGCTGAAGCCTCATTTGTGGTTAGTTGCTGACTTAGGTGATGAGATTTGTGTCTCATTATCTGATGTACTATATTCAGTTATTATAGTTGATTACTATAATTGTTTTTCATATAAGCATGTTCACGTATCATATATGTCACCACATTATGTTTCTCCTTGCATAGTTTCATAATTTGACCTCGAGTTTGGTCACTTGCTTTTGTCTTTCAGAACGTCTTGGTATTTGTGAAGGACATGGTATTAGTATAACTGAGCTGAGTATTTCAAAATTCATGGAACCTCGGTGGAATGTAGACTGGTCATCTATATTCAACCCGGGATAGTGAGATATAGGCTGACCACCTATGTCTGACTCAGAAATGAATTTTGCAACACTGAGGATAGTTATAATAAAATTTTGTCTGGATTGAATCCTCTACTCAATTTCCAAATGTTTCATTCAGGTATGTGTATACCCTCGTTGTTGGAACATTCATATTTTTCATCACTTCGTTAACCACCGATTGGAAGCACGTCAACTGGACATTCCATCTCATGAACATTTACGTATATGCACGATACACTTACATCACAATATTTTTTTTCATCTCAATCTCATTTTGTCACAGTTGTCGCAGTCTTTTCCCTTCTCACCATCACTATCATTTCATTTCCTCACCCCCACATATATAAGGAATTAGGTGACACTCTATAGATTCCTATGTCACTCATTACTCACTACTCCCTATATTGATAAGTGGATATTATCAATGACCTTCCTAGGAAAGACTTTCCATACCATCTATAAGGAGGATCCCTCGGAACATTAAGACCATTCAAAACTCAACAGAAATCTCAAGGTATCATAAAACCATTCGAACCACTATCACTGACCTGATCACCAAAAATTTCATTATCTGGGAAAATATCGGCTTGATCGAATTACAAGTTTTGTTTAAATGCAAATGCTTACTAAGCAACACCATAGAGATAAATCCAACCTCCTAACCAAGACTATAGATTGAACATGTCCTCACCAATAGACTTTATTTAAACATGTTACACACCTATGCATTTGTGCAGACATACATACCTGACTATTTTATCCTCTTAATACTTTTAATTTTAAATGGATTTTTCTCCAAACTACAGTTATACAAAACATATATCTTGTAAGAAATACTTTTCTGAGGCACTTATTTTGACAAGCAAATTCCTTTTGATTAATCTTTTACAAAACTATTGAATGTTAGGAAATTTTAAACATCGATCTTTGATAAACCGTATTATCCACCTTATGTTGAAAAATTGTCCTATCTTGCATAACTACTAAATTTTCAAACATCGAGAAAAATATTACTTGGAAAGCCATTTGCTTGAAGTTGTAAATTTATTTACTCAGGGAAGGTTTATGAACAACACACACAATCTCAAAACAAACTTTGAAAATCAATCACTATATTACATCTCTTATACCTTTAGGAGTTTGTGATTTGATGACATACATGGAGACTAAGCATCGTAGGTGGAGAGAGACTCAATTCATGACATCCTGCGGAGGATCGCAACCTTATCCTAATCTATTATTTTCAATAACACCATTTGACGGACTTAACCTTGTAAGTTTTTCCACAAGATTCAGGATACCCATTTCAATTATTCCTAATAGAGGAATTTGATTCACCTCGAACTCCTAGCGATTTCATTAAGATTCCTGTGGAACCGCACCACCTATTATCTTCAAACCAATGGTCGGAATTTGAGGTTGATTCAAACATAGGGAGATATGCCCAAATCGGGTGTGATTGACACTAGAAATGGTTGGATTAACCATTTGCCATAAATCAAATTCAGTTGCAACCTTAGTTACCACACGAGTGTAGAGACTACACCATTTGAAGCACTCTATGGCCGAAGTGGCAACATCTATTGACGGATTGAAATTTGGAAAAAAAACCCAACTCACTAGTCCCGTAAGCAATCATGAAATAACCAGGAATTTCCTACAAATCAAGAATCAATTACAAGTTCGATAGGCGGTAAACCACTAGAATTTCAAGTTCGTGGCATGATTATGTTGAAAGTTCTGCCTAGGAAAGGCATAATACCATTCAGAAAACCTCAGAAAGTTAAACCCAATACACACTGAACCATTTACTATTTCTGACAGAGTAGGCCTAGTGGCCGTCAGACTTGAACCTTGTTAGAGCTCAATAGCTTACACGATAAAAATCATCATCTTTTCACCAATACCACTCTAGAGACCAACACAAACTGAACTTCGGGACGAAGTTCCATTTAAGGGGGTGAGACTGTAACAACCCGCATTTTCGGGACATTTCTCCTATACACTATTCACCAGTTACTATTCATTGATTACTATTCACTAGTTACTATTCATCATTTTACTATTCATCATTTTCGGAGTCAGTTTGTGATTCCAAGAAACGTTCAAAAATGTTACTATTCATGTGACACTATTCATTTCCGGAGGGAATCACTATTCACTATCATCATTCACCATTGCGTAAACTGAGTTTACGGGTCTTCAAATTCGCGTAACCAGTTAGGTTTAGCTGCGAATTCATGCATCATTTATTAATGATACTTCATATAGACTGGAATAGTCTACACATAATCATCATCACATTAGTTACTACACGGATATGCATTATTTCAATTTACGTATGCTTAATTTGTAATTAACGATACCACCCAGTTTTACTACTAACGTATACCCAATACTCCCGACTATGATCCTAACATATGTCCATACTCATAATAATAATATAAAAATTATATTATTAATTTACCCGGTGTTTTAAAATCAACGACTATATTTTACGGTCGGAGCTTATAACTCCGTCGGTTTGCATTATTTCAATTCAATAATTATTTCAACATCCGATTCTCATCAGGAATATTATTTTACAACTTCGTCGTATTTTATTTCACCTCGTTAACATTTATTTTTAATTAACTCGGTACCCGATAACACCCAATACACAACTAAAACTAAACCAACACATGTGTTAGACAAGCTCATTTAATGAGCCACCAACACCTCCCCCTTGTTTCCCTCCTTTTGCTGCCCCTATGTTCCCCCCTAAGACCAAAGACCAAAGACCAAGACTTTGACTAGACCATATATATATACTCCATTACACCACACTTCTTCATTTTTACAACACAAATATAACTAGCAAACACCATTTTCATCTCCTCCCTTGGTGTGTGAATCGACCCACCATCAAGAACCAAGAAGAATCCATAAACTTTTCAAGATCCAAGTGTTTATCAAGTTCTAATCATGATCTAGTTGGGGTTTTGTGGTAAAAACCCTAGGTTATTATACATAATCATCTTCAAATCACCTCAAATATTCAAGTAAGCTTCAAGAATACTTTTGATATTTTCATACTTTCAATTACTTTATATTTTTATGTATTTTCAAGATATATTGGTAAAACTTGCAAGTATGTATGATCCATACCACTTATTACTCATTTCTTTCTTTATAAGCATAGATCTACAATTTTTATTAGTAATCTCATGAGATCTACCAAGATTGGTGATGTTTAGGAACCCATGACACCCTAAGAAGGTGTATGGTAGGATTTGGTAATTGTGGAGTTGATTTGAGATAGTTTGGTAAAGATTTGAACAAGTTATTAACTAAGAAAACCAAGTTTTGACACACTACATAACCTACTGTCCCTATTTGCAAAGCGTGGGAAACTCAGGGTCTAGGGTGTAACTTTTGACCAAAGATTTAGAAAATACATTCCAAGACGAAACTATGGCCGAAAACGGGGATAAAAACGAGTTAATAACGAAGGAGATATGATTTTCCGAATATTAACAACGAAAAATACTTTCAAATATTGGTTCTGTCCCAAATCGCCAATTTCAGAAAACTCAGGGGTTTCTGGGTAACATTGGGTTAGATATTCAGAAAATACTTTCAAATACGAAACCGTGGCCGCTTAAATCACTAAAATCCGAGTTACGACGAAAAAGATATGCTATTTCCAATATTAACGACGAAAACTATTTTCTGAAAAATTACTTGCTGTCCCACGATTTTCATGGACTGTTTCGAGGCCTAAAACTTGATCTAGCCGTCCCGACTTATCAAACATATATTAGTATGCCATCCCACGATTTCGAGGATATAAAGAACATAGAAAACGGGCTTATAACGAAAAAGATACAAGTGTTTGAAATCCGACGATATATATATATATATATATATATATATATATATATATATATATATATATATATATATATATATATATATATATATATATATATATATATATATATATTTCCATCAGCTTTTCTATTATTACTTTTGCCGCAAAACTGTCTTTGCGAGACACCACTTTATCGGCTGTTTTTCTTTATAATCGGATCAGTTTGAGTCCGAGCCGTAGTTTTATGAAATCAAGATCTTCCAACAAGCTTTTCAAATCAATTGGCCGTTCGTCGAAAAGACTTATAACGAATAAACTACGACCTCATCTATATACCCGATAAACTATGTATATTTTTGACAGCTTTTACTATAATGAAATTTTCTAAGTGTTGAACATAATACTTTCAAGTAACAACAATGAGAGTCGATTTTCTCATCGATCAAGACCCGTATAGCCAAAAGTTAAATGGCACGACTTCAAGATATTGTTTCAAGGTTTTCAAAAACGCCGAGCTTGACCATTAACACTTAACGTACAACTTTTCGCGACTTGTTTTGCGAGGCCATTTTGGGCATATTTTCAAGTAATAAAAATGTTATTTTGCGACGAAAACCTTATATATGCCGATAGAACACCAAACAAGGATCGTGGAGTACCGTTTCAACATATTTACATGAAAAGTGGTTATTAACCTAACGAGACGTCAAAAATATATTTTTCGACGATAAACGTTATTTTCAAAACTAATGAGTGGTATCGATAACATACGTATTTGCATGTGTAGCATCATTTCATTTCTTACATTAGAAACTATCATTCATATTAGGTTGCGATTTGAGATCGTGCCTCATTTCAGTGTATCCACTTTTGTCATCATAGCTATCGCACCAGGTGAGTTCATACCCCCTACTTTTACTTGTTTTTATAACTGTTTTGGGGGAGAATACATGCTCGTTTTTAACTAAACTCAATGATTGTTTATTTGAATGTGCAATTGTATACTTAAACACTACTGTTTCTCTGAATACTTGATTGATTATTCAAATGCACCTATGTGTATATTGGTTGCATACTTGATTATTTTCTCGCATACACAAGCATTTTATAAACATGCGACACACTTTATGAACAATTGCTTTATGCAAACACTTTTATGGACCACACTGGAAATTATGCTTTATTTAAACTATTACGCGGATTAGCCTAAGCCCTTGAATCCCACTATGCCCAAACTCATGAACCGTCAATTCCTGCTGGGAAGCGCGAATGTTATAAATAGATCTATTGGTGGTGACTCCCCCGTTCGGTTTGACCGGATAGGCAAACGCGAGCGTATAACATGTCGAATTACAAGTGTAACGGGATAAACACTTGCCGGGCCTTATTATTTAACATGCTTCAAGAGCATGCACACTGTCGTAGCTTCGGTTGCATGAACTTAGTGCTAGCGTAATAAGACATTTTACTATGTGACATTATATTCGTTGTAGTGATCACACACTCTACTCATGGTCCACAATTTTAATTTTTACTGTAAGGTAAACACTATTTTCATGACATTGTGAGCCACACAATGGTCACAGAACTCTCTATTGAACTCACAACACTATTGTTTTAATACAAACTTATGAACTCACCAACCTCGTGTTGACACTTTTTAGCATGTATTTTCATGCATTAAGCAATGGTACGCTACTATAGGTTTTGGCAGGGCATGGCATGGTCATAGAAGACTCTGATTATCCATTTGGGGACCGTTTAAAAGTATTTCAAAGGCCTACTTCTGCACTATTACTAAAAATGTAAATTCAACATTTTTTATTAAGCTATTTTATTCTAAATAATTCCAGCGAAAACCAGTTTTGAACCTGCGTTGTAATACCAATTGAGTTACACCCCAGCTATATGTATGCTTCCGCTGGACCCGATTATGAGGGTGTGACAGATTGGTATCAGAGCTTTGGCTATAGCGAACTAAGTGTTTTTAAAACCTAGACTATAGCTACTTTTACGAAAACTCAACCCTATGACCGTCACGTGCCTGCCTGCCAAGCTGAAGCCTCATTTGTGGTTAGTTGCTGACTTAGGTGATGAGATTTGTGTCTCATTATCTGATGTACTATATTCAGTTATTATAGTTGATTACTATAATTGTTTTTCATATAAGCATGTTCACGTATCATATATGTCACCACATTATGTTTCTCCTTGCATAGTTTCATAATTTGACCTCGAGTTTGGTCACTTGCTTTTGTCTTTCAGAACGTCTTGGTATTTGTGAAGGACATGGTATTAGTATAACTGAGCTGAGTATTTCAAAATTCATGGAACCTCGGTGGAATGTAGACTGGTCATCTATATTCAACCCGGGATAGTGAGATATAGGCTGACCACCTATGTCTGACTCAGAAATGAATTTTGCAACACTGAGGATAGTTATAATAAAATTTTGTCTGGATTGAATCCTCTACTCAATTTCCAAATGTTTCATTCAGGTATGTGTATACCCTCGTTGTTGGAACATTCATATTTTTCATCACTTCGTTAACCACCGATTGGAAGCACGTCAACTGGACATTCCATCTCATGAACATTTACGTATATGCACGATACACTTACATCACAATATTTTTTTTCATCTCAATCTCATTTTGTCACAGTTGTCGCAGTCTTTTCCCTTCTCACCATCACTATCATTTCATTTCCTCACCCCCACATATATAAGGAATTAGGTGACACTCTATAGATTCCTATGTCACTCATTACTCACTACTCCCTATATTGATAAGTGGATATTATCAATGACCTTCCTAGGAAAGACTTTCCATACCATCTATAAGGAGGATCCCTCGGAACATTAAGACCATTCAAAACTCAACAGAAATCTCAAGGTATCATAAAACCATTCGAACCACTATCACTGACCTGATCACCAAAAATTTCATTATCTGGGAAAATATCGGCTTGATCGAATTACAAGTTTTGTTTAAATGCAAATGCTTACTAAGCAACACCATAGAGATAAATCCAACCTCCTAACCAAGACTATAGATTGAACATGTCCTCACCAATAGACTTTATTTAAACATGTTACACACCTATGCATTTGTGCAGACATACATACCTGACTATTTTATCCTCTTAATACTTTTAATTTTAAATGGATTTTTCTCCAAACTACAGTTATACAAAACATATATCTTGTAAGAAATACTTTTCTGAGGCACTTATTTTGACAAGCAAATTCCTTTTGATTAATCTTTTACAAAACTATTGAATGTTAGGAAATTTTAAACATCGATCTTTGATAAACCGTATTATCCACCTTATTTTGAAAAATTCTCCTATCTTGCATAACTACTAAATTTTCAAACATCGAGAAAAATATTACTTGGAAAGCCATTTGCTTGAAGTTGTAAATTTATTTACTCATGGAAGGTTTATGAACAACACACACAATCTCAAAACAAACTTTGAAAATCAATCACTATATTACATCTCTTATACCTTTAGGAGTTTGTGATTTGATGACATACATGGAGACTAAGCATCGTAGGTGGAGAGAGACTCAATTCATGACATCCTGCGGAGGATCGCAACCTTATCCTAATCTATTATTTTCAATAACACCATTTGACGGACTTAACCTTGTAAGTTTTTCCACAAGATTCAGGATACCCATTTCAATTATTCCTAATAGAGGAATTTGATTCACCTCGAACTCCTAGCGATTTCATTAAGATTCCTGTGGAACCGCACCACCTATTATCTTTAAACCAATGGTCGGAATTTGAGGTTGATTCAAACATAGGGAGATATGCCTAAATCGGGTGTGATTGACACTAGAAATGGTTGGATTAACCATTTGCCATAAATCAAATTCAGTTGCAACTTTAGTTACCACACGAGTGTAGAGACTACACCATTTGAAGCATTCTATGGCCGAAGTGCCAACATCTATTGACGGATTGAAATTTGGAAAAAAAAAACCCAACTCACTAGTCCCGTAAGCAATCATGAAATAACCAGGAATTTCCTACAAATCAAGAATCAATTACAAGTTCGATAGGCGGTAAACCACTAGAATTTCAAGTTCGTGGCATGATTATGTTGAAAGTTCTGCCTAGGAAAGGCATAATACCATTCAGAAAACCTCAGAAAGTTAAACCCGATACACACTGAACCATTTACTATTTCTGACAGAGTAGGCCTAGTGGCCGTCAGACTTGAACCTTGTTAGAGCTCAATAGCTTACACGATAAAAATCATCATCTTTTCACCAATACCACTCTAGAGACCAACACAAACTGAACTTCGGGACGAAGTTCCATTTAAGGGGGTGAGACTGTAACAACCCGCATTTTCGGGACATTTCTCCTATACACTATTCACCAGTTACTATTCATTGATTACTATTAACTGGTTACTATTCATCATTTTACTATTCATCATTTTCGGAGTCAGTTTGTGATTCCGAGAAACGTTCAATAATTATTTCAACACCCGATTCTCATCAGGAATATTATTTTACAACTTTTACAACTTCGTCGTATTTTATTTCACCTCGTTAACATTTATTTTTAATTAACTCGGTACCCGATAACACCCAATACACAACTAAAACTAAACCAACACATGTGTTAGACAAGCTCATTTAATGAGCCACCAACACCTCCCCCTTGTTTCCCTCCTTTTGCCGCCCCTATGTTCCCCCCTAAGACCAAAGACCAAAGACCAAGACTTTGACTAGACCATATATATATACTCCATTACACCACACTTCTTCATTTTTACAACACAAATATAACTAGCAAACACCATTTTCATCTCCTCCCTTGGTGTGTGAATCGACCCACCATCAAGAACCAAGAAGAATCCATAAACTTTTCAAGATCCAAGTGTTTATCAAGTTCTAATCATGATCTAGTTGGGGTTTTGTGGTAAAAACCCTAGGTTATTATACATAATCATCTTCAAATCACCTCAAATATTCAAGTAAGCTTCAAGAATACTTTTGATATTTTCATACTTTCAATTACTTTATATTTTTATGTATTTTCAAGATATATTGGTAAAACTTGCAAGTATGTATGATCCATACCACTTATTACTCATTTCTTTCTTTATAAGCATAGATCTACAATTTTTATTAGTAATCTCATGAGATCTACCAAGATTGGTGATGTTTAGGAACCCATGACACCCTAAGAAGGTGTATGGTAGGATTTGGTAATTGTGGAGTTGATTTGAGATAGTTTGGTAAAGATTTGAACAAGTTATTAACTAAGAAAACCAAGTTTTGACACACTACATAACCTACTGTCCCTATTTGCAAAGCGTGGGAAACTCAGGGTCTAGGGTGTAACTTTTGACCAAAGATTTAGAAAATACATTCCAAGACGAAACTATGGCCGAAAACGGGGATAAAAACGAGTTAATAACGAAGGAGATATGATTTTCCGAATATTAACAACGAAAAATACTTTCAAATATTGGTTCTGTCCCAAATCGCCAATTTCAGAAAACTCAGGGGTTTCCGGGTAACATTGGGTTAGATATTCAGAAAATACTTTCAAATACGAAACCGTGGCCGCTTAAATCACTAAAATCCGAGTTACGACGAAAAAGATATGCTATTTCCAATATTAACGACGAAAACTATTTTCTGAAAAACTACTTGCTGTCCCACGATTTTCATGGACTGTTTCGAGGCCTAAAACTTGATCTAGCCGTCCCGACTTATCAAACATATATTAGTATGCCATCCCACGATTCCGGGGATATAAAGAACATAGAAAACGGGCTTATAACGAAAAAGATACAAGTGTTTTAAATCCGACGATATATATATATATTTCCATCAGCTTTTCTATTATTACTTTTGCCGCAAAACTGTCTTTGCGAGACACCACTTTCTTGGCTGTTTTTCTTTATAATCGGATCAGTTTGAGTCCGAGCCGTAGTTTTATGAAATCAAGATCTTCCAACAAGCTTTTCAAATCAATTGGCCGTTCGTCGAAAAGACTTATAACGAATAAACTACGACCTCATCTATATACCCGATAAACTATGTATATTTTTGACAGCTTTTACTATAATGAAATTTTCTAAGTGTTGAACATAATACTTTCAAGTAACAACAATGAGAGTCGATTTTCTCATCGATCAAGACCCGTATAGCCAAAAGTTAAATGGCACGACTTCAAGATATTGTTTCAAGGTTTTCAAAAACGCCGAGCTTGACCATTAACACTTAACGTACAACTTTTCGCGACTTATTTTGCGAGGCCATTTTGGGCATATTTTCAAGTAATAAAAATGTTATTTTGCGATGAAAACCTTATATATGCCGATAGAACACCAAACAAGGATCGTGGAGTACCGTTTCAACATATTTACATGAAAAGTGGTTATTAACCTAACGAGACGTCAAAAATATATTTTTCGACGATAAACGTTATTTTCAAAACTAATGAGTGGTATCGATAACATACGTATTTGCATGTGTAGCATCATTTCATTTCTTACATTAGAAACTATCATTCATATTAGGTTGCGATTTGAGATCGTGCCTCATTTCAGTGTATCCACTTTTGTCATCATAGCTATCGCACCAGGTGAGTTCATACCCCCTACTTTTACTTGTTTTTATAACTGTTTTGGGGGAGAATACATGCTCGTTTTTAACTAAACTCAATGATTGTTTATTTGAATGTGCAATTGTATACTTAAACACTACTGTTTCTCTGAATACTTGATTGATTATTCAAATGCACCTATGTGTATATTGGTTGCATACTTGATTATTTTCTCGCATACACAAGCATTTTATAAACATGCGACACACTTTATGAACAATTGCTTTATGCAAACACTTTTATGGACCACACTGAAAATTATGCTTTATTTAAACTATTACGCGGATTAGCCTAAGCCCTTGAATCCTACTATGCCCAAACTCATGAACCGTCAATTCCTGCTGGGAAGCGCGAATGTTATAAATAGATCTATTGGTGGTGACTCCCCCGTTCGGTTTGACCGGATAGGCAAACGCGAGCGTATAACATGTCGAATTACAACTGTAACGGGATAAACACTTGTCGGGCCTTATTATTTAACATGCTTCTAGAGCATGCACACTGTCGTAGCTTCGGTTGCATGAACTTAGTGCTAGCGTAATAAGACATTTTACTATGTGACATTATATTCGTTGTAGTGATCACACACTCTACTCATGGTCCACAATTTTAATTTTTACTGTAAGGTAAACACTATTTTCATGACATTGTGAGCCACACAATGGTCACAGAACTCTCTATTGAACTCACAACACTATTGTTTTAATACAAACTTATGAACTCACCAACCTCGTGTTGACACTTTTTAGCATGTATTTTCAGGTATTAAGCAATGGTACGCTACTATAGGTTTTGGCAGGGCATGGCATGGTCATAGAAAACTCTGATTATCCATTTGGGGACCGTTTAAAAGTATTTCAAAGGCCTACTTCCGCACTATTACTAAAAATGTAAATTCAACATTTTTTATTAAGCTATTTTATTCTAAATAATTCCAGCGAAAACCAGTTTTGAACCTGCGTTGTAATACCAATTGAGTTACACCCCAGCTATACGTATGCTTCCGCTGGACCCGATTATGGGGGTGTGACATGGTCTGCTGGAACAAATTTTTGTCCCTTTTTATTTTTTGACGAACAAGTGTCTCTGACTTAGTGAGACTCTTTGACACGAGGAAAGAATTTATTCCTAATAAATTCTTCTAACGAGAGATAGATGAGCTAAACTAGACAATACGAGATGACTTCAATAGTCATTAGAGAGATGAGAGGAATGACCTTAATATTTCAAATGAAATATTCAAATAGTCATAAGAGGGGGTTTATGGGATGTGTTCCATCATTCCTAGACCTAGACGGAGATAGTTAAAGGATTCGCGTTTGAGAGATTTTGTTAGAATGTCGGCGATATTGTCTTGAGAGGGAACTTTCTCAATAGAAATGTTTCCTTTTTGGAAATTATTGAGAAGGAAGTGGTGGCGATTTTCGATGTGCTTAGTACGAGAATGTTGGACGGGATTCTTTCTCAAGTCGATGGTGCCTTTGTTGTCGCACATAATCGGTATGTCGTCGAGATGGATGTCGTAGTCGATAAGAGCTTGCTTCATCCATAGTGCTTGTTGACATGCCTTTCTGGCGCTTACGTATTCGGCTTCGGTTGTAGAGATAGCAAGAGCCGTTTGTTTCTTGGAGAACCAAGAAGTTAGACAACAACCCATGAAGGTACAAACGCCACTCGTACTTTTTTGATCCACATAATCTCCCAAATGATCAGAGTCAGCATAGACAATAGTTTCTACACCGGTCCCTTTGGGATAATATAATCCCAAGTGTATAGCGCCTTTAACGTATCGAAAGATATGTTTAACCGCTTCAAGATGAGAGTTTTTGGGATCCTCTTGGAAGCGTGCACAAAGGCATACACTAAACATGATATCGGGCCTACTTGCCGTTAGATATAATAGACTACCTATCATGGCCCTATACTTAGTGTTATCTACGGACTCACCTTCTTCATCTTTCGTGAGTTTCACTTCAGTACACATGGGAGTTTTCATGGGCTTAGACTCTTCTAGACCAAATTTCTTAAGCATCTCTTTAATATACTTAGATTGATTAAAGAAGATACCATCGTCCATTTTTTTTATTTGTAGACCAAGGAAGAAATTTAATTCGCCCATCATGCTCATCTCGAACTCGTCATGCATGATTTTAGAGAAATCATTGCAAAAATTTAGGACAAGTTGAGCCGAATATAATGTTGTCGACATATATTTGAACAATAATGAGGTGTGAATTGCGTTTCTTCGTGAAGAGTGTGTTGTCAACCATTCCCACGGTATATTCATGTTTAATCAAAAATGCCTTTAGTCTATCATACCAAGCTTTAGGAGCTTGTTTAAGACCGTAGAGAGCTTTCTTGAGTCTATAAACATGATTCGGTTTTTTGAAATCAACAAATCCCGGAGGTTGTGCTACGTATACCTTCTCGTTGAAAATACCATTTAGGAATGCACTTTTCACGTCCATTTGATATAGTTTAAAGTCTAAGGCACAAGCATAAGAAAGGAGTATTCTAATAGACTCTTAATCTAGCTACGGGTCCATAAGTTTTATCGTAATCAATTCCCTCTTGTTGATTGTAGCCTTGTGCTACTAATCTAGCCTTGTTCCTAGTTACGACGCCATTTTCGTCGAGCTTATTTCTAAATACCCACTTAGTTCCTATGATGGTTTGATTCTCAGGAGGAGGTACTAAATCCCATACTTCATTTGCGGTGAATTGGTTTAACTCTTCTTGCATAGCAACTATCTAGCTCTCATCCTTAATCACTTCACCGACATTCCTAGGTTCTACAGTGGATACGAAACAAAAGAAATTACTTTTGTTTTGTGCTTGTGATCTAAGAGTTCTTTGGTTAAGATTTCCTATGACATTTTCTACTGGATGATTTTTGGATTCCTTAATGTTAACGACTTCGTCAACTTCGACTATTTCATCCTCAATGTCATTTTCTAGAACTTTCTTGCTATTAACCTTAGTAGCTTCTTCCTTGTCTAGATCATCATCCACCAAGGGTGATGTTTTCGTGGGAAGAGGACTTTCATCGAATGTCACGTTAAGTGATTCTTCGACTTTCATAGTCTCCTTGTTTAGAACTACATAGGCTTTACTATTTTGGGAGTAACCTAGGAATACACCTTCGTAAGACTTTGGCTCAAACTTGGTGAGGTAGTCTTTGGTGTTTAGAATGAAGCACTTGCTTCCAAATACTCTAAAATAGTCTAATGTAGGTTTTCTTCCTTTCAAGATTTCGTATGGTGTTTTGCCTAATATTGGTCTAATCAATATCCTATTAAGTATATAAGCTAAAGTGTCTACGGCATTACACCAAAACTTTTGCGGAATAGATTACTCATTGAGCATTGTTCTACTCATCTCTTGTAGAGTGCGATTTTTCCGCTCAACTACCCCATTTGATTTGGAGTGCGTGGAGCTGAGAAATTGTGAGTAATACCATTAGCATCACAATAAACTCCAAATTGCACTTCATTATCAAATTCCTGCCCATGATCCGTCCTAATAGACACTATCTTACAATCTAATTGATTTTGGACCTTTTTACTGAAGATTTCAAATTCTTCGAAAGCTTGTGTCTTATTCTTAAGAAACCTAGTCCAAGTGTACCTAGAGTAATCATCTACTATTACTAGTGTATAGTAATTTCCTCCGTAGCTACGTACGGCGGATGGACCGAATAAGTCCATGTGAAGGAGTTCTAGGCATCTAGTGGTAGAGACCATATTCTTGGCCTTGTGACTAGAATGAGGTTGTTTACCAACCTTACAAGCATCACAAAAATTTTTATGAAACTTAAGCTGAAGATTTCTAACTAATTCTTTTGATGCCAATGATTGTATTAAACGCATATTGGCATGACCTAGTCTCCTATGCCATAATGTGGAATTGTCATCTATAGTTGCTAGGCAAATCTTATCCTGAGGTGTATTTCCTATCTTCATAACGAATAGGCCATTTTTCCTAACTCCTTTGCCTATGGTCTTGCCATACATAGTTATCTCACTACCTTCTTCCGAGAAGATTACTCTACACTTATAGTCAACCATTTGACAAATACTAAGCAAATTAAATCCTAGGTTATCTACATGCTCAACATTTCTAATAGTAAGGGAGTCTTGATTAATCGTACCTTTGCCAATAATGTTGCTGTTAAGTTTGCTACCGAACGTAACATTACCTCCATTGTACGCTTTATATGAAGAGAATAGACTTGGGTTGCCCATCATGTGATTAGTACATCCACTATCTTTGATCCATTCATCCGGTTCCAAGTCAATTCCCAAGCATATCTCACTTGAAGCTTGAGCCATAAGACACGTTTCATCGTTGGGCTTCTTCTACTCATTATCATCACTATCACTCCAAGACCCTCCCACTAAGGCTCTTTGGTAGTTGTTTCTTGGTGGCTTAGGACAATCTCTAATGAGGTGACTTGGGTCTCCACATCTAAAGCATTTTCTATCATTCTTTCCTTTCTTATCATCTTGGTTCTTTGAGAATGACTTCTTCTCATCACGAGGTTGTCTAACGAATCTACCCTTTCTTCTAAAGAACTTTTTAAAGTCTCTAACTGCTAATGCATACTCTTCATCTTCACAATCGGAGTTAGAGCTTTCCTCGTTACTAAACTCTTTCTTAGCTTTCAATGCTAGAGATCTAACTCTCTCACTTTTGCCTTTGACTACGTCGGATTCTTTCTTGATTATCATTTCATGAACTTTCAAGTTTCCTCTGAGTTCATCAAGTGATAACGTCGCTAAGTTCTTTGACTCTTCAATGGCGGTGACCTTTGCTCTCCATTTGGGATGTAGAGCCCTAAGAAACTTCCTAACATAGTTCTTGCTAGAATAACCTTCATCAAGAGCTTTAATACTTGTAATAATAGTATTAAATCAAGCAAAAGCATTATCTATGGCTTCATCTTCCGGAATGGAAAATTGTTCATATTGTTGAACAAGAAGATCAATCTTGTTCTCTTTGACTTGATTATTACCTTAATGGTTGACTAACAAAGTTTTCCAAATTTCCTTTGCCGCATTGCACATAAAAATTCTTTCAAATTCCTTTTTCGGCAAAGTATTGTAAATTACCATTTTAGCCTCATCATTTTTGGCTAGCTTTCTTTTAAGATTATTACTTTGTTGATCATAAGGAATAATTTGACCACTTTCAATAGGTTTAAAGTCCTCATAGGTAACAATATGCCAAAGATCAATGTCTTTTGATTTCACATACGTTTCGAATCATGTTTTCTAATAAATAAAACAATTGGTTTCAAAAAGTGGTGGTCTTTGCATAGATTGCCCTTCTTGATATTTGTCGAAATTCATTGATCGATTCAAGTTTTAAAATATAGTTTACTTTTAAAACTTACCTGACGTGACTCTGATGCCAATTGTGGGAAACTAGAAGGGGGTTGAATAGTTTAGCGACTTGTTTTCTTTAGTTATAAAAATTTCTTTGTGCAAAACTTAGATTCGAGTGTGGATGAAATCAATCAACACCAATATGAACACAATACTATGCTAATACAATCAAATAATAAGTATGTAAAGAAAAGAGATGGAAAGATCAAACCGAGACAACGAGATTTATAGTGGTTCGGTCACGAAGCTCTTCTTCGCCCTACTCCACTCCCCGAGTACCACACTCGAGACTTCTAAGCACTATGTCAACAAAGCTCCCTTCAGGCGGAGAAAACCGTACAACGTCGCTTATGTTATTTTCCGACACTAAGCTAAATGTCGAGTACTAATCTTAGCTAGTAACAATCTACCACGATCCACACAATCCTAACTTTTCACATGATCCACACGATCCTAACTTTTCACACGATCCTCACACAATATTCACGATCCTCACAAGATCCACACAATCCTCACAATCTACTCTTGATCCACTTGATCAATACTAAATCACTCAACACTCAAGAGATCCTCAAGATCTCAACAAGATCACAATGATCAACACAACAACTAAGGGATACTAAAACACTTGATGTATATCAAGATACAATCAAGTAGACAACTAGTAATGCAAGTGCACTACTATATAACACCGACACTTTGTATCTTCTTGATACTTTGTGTTCTTCTCTTTACTAGTAGAGGTATGTAGATGACTCTTGGTTGGATGAAAGAATCACTCTTGACTAGTAGAGGTATGTAGATGATTCTTGATTGGATGAAAGAATCACCCTTTAAACAAAAGAAAACTAACTAATGATCAAAGGAGTGTAGAAAGAAAATGAGGATGGAAACTAGAAAGTTATGTGTGTGAAAGGATAGCCAAAATCTGGGAAATGAAGTGGTATTTATAGAATCTGAAAAATTGTCTTTAGTGGTGAAAGTTTATTTGGGGGAATTTGGAGCTGGTTTGGGTAAAATATAGCTATTAGGAATGTTTTTGAAATGATTTTTTCTAAATAAAACATTTCTTTATAATTCAAAAATAATTTGTAAAATGTATTTTTGAAAAGAAAGTTTTGTCAAGCTAAAAATGTGAAGTTCGGTCACATTATAATTATATTCTTTCTCCTTGTTCGATCCATGATGTGATGTGATTGGTGATTTTCATTCTAAAACCCTATTCGCTTAGGGTTTTGCGTTAGTAGAAGACAAGACGTTCATAGTTTTTTCTGGTTTGTATTCGTTTGTGTTTCGGTTATGATGAAGGGTTTCTTGAATTCGGGTGGAGGAGGTGAAAAGAAGAAAAAGAAAAAGGAGAATGAGTCGAGTGGTATGAATTTCGAATTGGTGTCTATGGATTCTAACTTCCCGACTTTGTCTGAGCTAGCTTCTAAGGTTAGTTCAACTGAGCAAACGAGGCTTAATGTTGGGAGTATGTCTGCTAATACATGTATACCTAGTCTTGGTGAGTCAATTTATCGAAGTCCTAATGCAAACTTATATAATGCCTCTCCTAAAGTTGTTGAAGTTGGGTGTTCTTATCAAGAGAAGCCGGTTTCTGTTGATGAGACTCCACATGGGGCTGATAACGATTATATGGACAAGGATAAGATTAATGTGGAACAATTGCTAGTTAATGCGCATACGAATTTTGATGAAGCCATGAATAATATTCAACGTGAGATTGTTGCTAATAAGGATTCCTCTTCTGATTTGCACAAGACGAGTGTTATAGGGCAACATTCTAATTTGAAAGGTCCTAATGCTCCCAAGGTTGATACTACCAGTGGTACTGGAGTGAAGTCGGTTTCTTACGCGGGTGCTACTTCTAATGAACCTCTGAATCATGTTTCAAACTTCCGTAGGTTGGAATGTAACAAGAAGAAGGCTGATGTTGACCTTTCAGTTCCAATGAAAGTAGTGGAAGAGGTGAACACGCGGTTTGAGAATACTCTCTACGGTTACTTTCTTGGCCAACGCCTTGCTTTTCCGGTTGTTGATTACTATGTTCGCAATGCATGGGCTAAGTTTGGTGTGCAAAAGGTTATGATGAATGCTAAGGGGTTCTTCTTCTTTAAATTCAACTCGAAGAAAGGTGTTGATGATGTGCTTGAAAACGGTCCTTGGTTGATCAGAAATGTTCCTATTATTCTTAAACCATGGACTTTGAACACTAACCTACTTAAAGAAGATTTGACTAACATCCCGGTGTGGGTTAAATTCCATGATGTTCCCCTTGCTATGTTTTCTGATGATGGCCTCAGTCTTCTTGCCACACTGATTGGCACACCCAAAAGGTTAGATGCTTTTACAAGCCAAATGTGCAAGGAATCCTGGGGCCGTAGTAGTTTTGCTAGATGCATGATAGAAGTGAAGTCGGATGAGGTGCTTCGGGACAACCTCACTGTTGAGATACCATTACTTGATGGTTCGGGTTCGACTATTGAGAAGATACGGGTTTAATACGAGTGGCAACCACCTCGGTGTGACAAGTGTAAGATATTTGGTCATACTATGACTGACTGTCCTAAAGTTGTTATACCTCCTGTTCAGCCTACTAAGCCTGTTAATGATAGTTTCAAGACTGTCAATCACAAGAAGAAAGGAAAGCAAGGTGGTCCTTCAATTCCGGGTCAAGGGGGTTTACTAAACCTGTTGTGGGTAAGCAGTTTCAGTATCAACCCAAAAAGGCTCCTCCTGAACCTAAAAAGACGACTAAGAATGTTGGTAGCACTAAGAAGACAACTTCTGATGTGGCTAGTTCTAGTGGTACGAAGATTTCTACATCTAACCAATTTGATGCTCTTAATATGGATGATACGGATGCGTTTGGTATTCCTACTTCTGACACCAACATAGATGTGGATTCTGGCCGTACAATGGAAGTTAATGAGGATGAGTCGGTTAAGACTGGTACTATATCACAAGAACCGATTGTGAGTGATTCTGTCACAACTCGTAAATTCCGGTCATTTTTCAAACCTCGACAATTTACTATTCACAAGTTACTATTCATCAGTTACTATTCATCGATCACTATTCATCATTTTTGAGGTCAATTTGACATTCCGAGAAACATTCAAGAAATTTTACTATTCACCTGACACTATTCATTCCGAGAGAAAACCACTATTCACATGCATTACTCATTTCAACGTAAATTTAGTTTACGAGTATTCGAATTCGCGTAACCGTATTGGTTCAAGAGCGAATTCATGCATTATCATTTGGGACATCTCATACAGACTAGAAGTAGTCTACGTATCATCATTAGGGCACTTGCATACTATTCCACTCGTAGGATAATTAAATTAATACTTTTGGTATAATTAGCTTTTACGTATAATTATTTCTATATAAACGTTAACAAATGATCAATAATGTGACTAACACGTCCGACACTCCCGACTATGATCCCAATATATTTTTATATTCATTTTTATAATATAAAAATTGTAATATTAATTTACCCGGTATTTTGGAGATTTATTTTAATTATTAACGTAAGTTTACTAAAATTTCGACGGTTTTCGTAGAAATTAAACTATAATTATCTAAACACCCAATAATTATACCCAACCTATTTTTATAATTTTTACAACTCTATTTTATCCCGGTTAACTCCGTTAAAATTTATTTTTAGTTAACCCGGTACCCGGTACACCTTGAAACTACAAATAAACACATTATATCAACTAATACTCAATCTATACTTACACACTCCATCTATTTTTTTCTTACAACCCCTTGCCCCCCCCCCCCCCCCCCCCCCCCCCCGTAGCCATATCATTTCTTACAACTTTGAAATTTTGTTTACTAACTCCATTATTGAGATCTTACTAATTAATGCACCAAAAGTCATACAAGATATACCTATTCTCATTTGCTTCTCATTTTCACAAAGTTACCACAAAATATCACTCTCTTTTTCTCTCTTGAACTCACGGCAACAACAAGAAGGAGGAGCAAGATCAAAATTTTTCTCAAAGATCTAGTGTTATTCTAGTTTAGTTAAGTTATTCTTACAAGGTTTTGAAATACAAACTTAAGGATACTAAGGTTTTATCATCTAATCACACCACCTTTCAAAGTAAGTTACCAAGTTAATTTTCATGTTTTCATCAAATATTTACTTATATCTTATAGCTTTCATGCTTTGATCCATGCACAAAATAGTTATACCACTATATTTTTACAAACTTTTGGAACATACAAACCCTAGAAATGATTTTTGGTTAGATCCTTGTTAGATCTACTTGGTTATGAGGTTTAGGAACCCATGACACCCTAAGAAGGTGTATGGTAGGATTAGACTAGTTTTGTGGTGATTGAAAGTGGTTTGATTGAAGTTAGAACTAGTTTGGAGACTTGAAAATGGTTTTTGAAACTACATATTGACCTACTGTCCCTATTTTTATTTCGTGGGAAAATCAGTTGATGGTGGTTAAATTTTGACCAAATATTTAGAAAATACTTTCAAAAACGAAACTTTAGGCGAAAGAACGGATTAAAACGAGTTTATAACGAAGGAGATATGATTTTTGTAAATTTAACGACGAAAACTATTTTTCTAAAAACTGCTTGTTGTTTGGCAGTTTTCGACGGGTAAATAGAGGCATTAAACGTAATCTAGAGGAACCGAGTTATCAAAAATATATTAGTACTTACTAAAACGAATCCGTGAATATAAAGAACGAGGAAAATGAGCTTAAAACGACCAAGTTATACCCGTTTTAACATCGTCAAAACTATATATATATATATATATTGGGTCACAAATAAAAATAATAACTTACGCACTAAATGGTATATTTTCTAGAAACGTTACTAAGGACTATATTCTTAACAAATGAATACGTACGACCCAAGAGAATATTTATACGACTTAACGACGTTATTTTAAGGTTTTCGATACGAGGAATATAACGCTAACATTTTCATACGAGATAATACGACAAGTTATATACTTCTATATTTGGACTTATTTTTACTAAGTATGGAAACTATTTTACTATGACGATAACTAGTATTTCCAAATTACGAGTGGTATAGGTATCATGTGCATGTGCATTCATTACATCACGGCATGATCTAAATTAGATCACGATTATTCATTTAGGTTGCGGCTAGTGTTCGCGCCTCATTGTCCCGATTACTTTAACATCGTTGTACCATCTTTGTACTATCACTCCAGGTGAGTTCTCATAGCCCCGTTTTTAGTACTTATTTGATTTTAATCCCACGGGGGAGAATACATTGCACAATTATTTTTGTACATGCCCAAGTATTAAATTCCATACATTGCTTAAGTTGTTAGTACTATCACTTCAAGTCCCCTTTATTATCATGGACCGTTAATTATATTGCCAAGCGAGAGTGAGTGGATAGATCTATCGAGGGTGACTCCTCCATTCGTGTTTGGGTTGCTCCATAAGGAAAACGAATGCATTTCATGTCTGAATATTTAGAGTGCCTGATAAACACTCCTTTGGGGCCAATTTTAGTACGTCGAGCTTCGGTGCCATGAGCTTAAGAGACAATGTAGCACTTTTGACATTTTAGTACTTTACTTTATACTTGTGGCTATTGTACATACGATTTAACTTATAAACCTATGATTATTCACCAACTTTATGTTGACTGTTTTTCGCAATGTATTTCTCAGGTTATTAAGGTAGCTCATGTTGCATACATTTGGACCTTCATGGAGTCGCGGAGTCGACGCGTCTCACCATATTTTCTGCACTTATGAAACGTTTGATCTTGTTGAACTTATTTTAACTATATTGGCAAACTCTTTTGCGACCTAAGCTTTGAAAACTCTGAATGTTTTAATGATCAAACGCTGTATTTTCTAAACGACACTTTAGGTCGTTCAATATAACTGTAACTATGGTGCTATGACAGTCACCCCCAGGTATTCCATTCCGCTGCTAAAAACAGGTATTTTGGGGGTGTGACAGATTCAATGGGAACTAAGGAAGTTGGTTCTACTCCAATAGTTGAGAAGATTAGTAAGCTTGAAAAGCTACTTATTGATGGAAAAGCTACTCTTGTGGATGATGAAGGTCATCATATTCCGTTTGCTTCTGTCACTAAGAGGACTAACCCATTTTCCAAGGTGGGTGATGTTGTGGTTACTGATAGTGATGAGGAAGAGGTTCTTAACACGTTCGACGAATCTGCAAATCTTTTTGGTGGAGGTCATGAGCGTGAAGATGAGTTTGATGACTATGATGATTACTCGAAGCAAATATATGATCTTCCAGGGGAATTAGATGCTCTTAATGCCATTTATGGCTTTAATCTCCAAGGTCGTAGGAAGTAGTTTATATTTTTGTCCGAGTTTTTCAATATTTTGTGGTATTGGTTTTGTTTTCTTGTCTAGAAAATAGGAAGTATCTTGTTATGTAAGCTTTTCGCCTATGTAACGGGCTGAGATATGGGATTCACTCATATCCGTTGTACTTAAATGTTTTTTGGAGTAATATATTTACCGGGTCGTTGACCTTTTACCCAAAAAAAAATGTGAAGTTCAAAACACAAATTCACTTCTTTGATCATTTGTCAAGTTGTAAACTTGTTTGTTCATACCTAGAGGGATTGATGTAGAAATCGGATATTTAGACTAAAAACTTGTCTACGTTAATTTTGTCGTAAGATGTTTACACAATTTGTTATCATCAAAACATAGAGATATCGAAATATGAGAATAATGTTTTTAGACTTTATTTACATCAACATACTTATAATGCTAGCGGTCCTAGTTCTACTCATTCCGCCCTAGTTCTAGTCTCGGCCCAAATAATTGTTACATCCCAACCTTTGATTCCGGAAATAGTCGGATTGTATATGTTGATGATGATGATGATGATGGTCGTGATAGTAATAGTGAGCATGATGATGGTTGTAGTGGTGGTAGTAGTGAGTATGACGATGTTGGTGATGACGAGTAGTAACTTTAGGATAGATTATTAGTATTTGTATAGATATCCTATTGTTATTTGCATTATCGTATTAGTATATTAGCGAAATTGTAGTTATAAATGAATTGACAATACATGCTTTTGGTTGGTTTTGAATGATGAATGAATGGAAGTATTTTGTAATATTGATTTGGGTGATTTACAACTTTTATTTTGGTAGATTTTTTTTTTCGAAAAAATTCTGAATTTGCAGCATAGCTGCTGCTTTTTTTTATTGCACAGTTACTTTTAAAACCCACCGAAAGTAACCTATTTTTTAAAAACCCACTTTTGGAGACGAAATGTGTCGTCCCAAAAAGTGGTTCCCTCTTTTTTAAAAAAATTATTTTATTATTAATATTTATTTAATAAGTAAAATTTTAAAATCAATAAAATATGAAAATATAGTATTAGAGACGACGCCCGCCGTCCCCAAAGATGCGGGCCCACTTTTGGTCAAGATTGTGGGTTGGAATTTTGCGAGACCCCCAAGTTGTCCCCCAAAGTTAAATTATGTCATCCCAAAACTTTCGGAGACGAACCTTTGGGCACAACACATTTTGCGAAAACCTGTCGTCCCCCCAAAGTTTTAGAGATGACAAAACATCACTTTTGGGGATGATTTTCTCTGTCTCGCAAAGTCCCATTTGGTGTAGTGTATGTAACGGGCTGAGATGTGCGATTTTACCCACATCCTCTATACTTAAACATTTTTTGGAGCAATCTATTCACCGGGTGTAACCAAAAAAAAGATTGGGCTTGAGTTTGGTTCTAGTATATAGTAAGTGATGCGTGGTTTTGAAACCTTGCAAAAGGTTTTACCTCTCAAGGGATCTTGAGAAGCTTGCAATCCCCACTAGGCAGTGTACCTGACCGATGTAGTATAGTGTAGTGGGAAGTACCGGGGGATTGATCGTTCAACTCAAAGAATAGTATTCGCTAGGGTTAAAACTCAATTAAACTAGGTCTAGAGCTGAGGGATAATTCTTTTTGTATTTTTATATATTATGGAAAGCAAGTAAAAATCTCTGGTTTTGGAAGAATGGGTAGAATTAGTTACTAGCCAGGTGAGCGATGATTCTTTTTGTATTTTTATATTTTATGGAAAGCAAGTAAAAATCTCGGGTTTTGGAAGAATGGGCAGAATTAGATACTAGCCAACTAACCCAAATAACAAGAAATGCAAATAAAATAAAACGACACTAAAGTAAATGTGGAGAAAAACAATAATAAGAGAAATGTGTTTACTTAGATTTTACTACTCCCTAGCTATCTTTTACTAGTTGATTAGTTTGTTACAATTGCATGGATGACGGGTTATATTCCTTAATACCATTCGTAGGGCCGTGTACGATCTTCCTTAACTCTATAAGCTTCTACCTCTTCCTATGTCGAGCCGACTACTAGCTCCTAACATGGCCTCCTTAGTAGTTACTTATGCATTAAATACAACTAATTTATCGTAGTACACATCTGATCATGTTTCTTAAGACGTTCAAGCATGTTACCAATTGGAGTCTGCCAGTTTTCTTAAGCCTAACATTTAAATCAATCATCCACAACAATTATAAACAAACAACCAACCAATAATCAATAACTAAGTTTCATTACATCAAAGCAAGCACAAAGAAAACCTAGCCTAGCATGTTAAAGTAAAGACAAGCATAAGATAGAATTAAACAACACATAGACATATTGAATGATTATTGGAAAAATTATCTTCAATAAAACATGAATGAAACAAGGGTTTGGAACCCTTAAAAGTAAGGTAAAAATCGTGCTAGGGATTCTCCAAAACTATCCCAAAATTCTCCTCTTTTACAAATGAAAACTAGAAAACTATATATAGATTTTTGAGTCTGACGGCATCACGTGTAAATCCTGACGCCGTCAAATCACCGCCATAAAAACTCTATTATTGCTTAGATCCAGATCTGACGCCGTCATGTGTAACTTGTCACTTGGCCGTCTCTTGTATTTTGTACGTGACGGCCTTGGTGACGCCATCACGTGTAAATTCTCCAAAATATTCTGGCGCGTCACGTGTATTTAATTTATCCACCTCTTTGTCCATGAGTGACGACGTCACATGCAATTCCTGACGCCGTCAGGTACCAAATTCAGTATGATTTTGAGACTTTGTCGTTTTCTTCACTTTTTCGCTCAAAAAACGTCCAAAATGCTTCTTTTTCCAGATTTCTTCTCAAAAGTACCTAAAATGACAAAATAAACGATTTAGGGCAATATTTGATCAAATAATCTCGACTTTGGGATTAAATGACCCCATAAAAGTGGTACACTTTTCGTCTCATCAGTAAGAAGTACCTAAAAGCGCAAAACCACTTTTGCTTACAAAGTCATAATCATATGTTCTTTTTGGAACGGTTAAATTATATTAACACCAACTAGAAAGGAGCTAGTGAAGGTACAATAGAATTACAAGGAAATATTACTGGCTGACCTAGGATTTACGGTCCAATCGAACCATACCATGTGAATTTTCCTATTCCTATTAGAATACCAAACATGAGGGTGAATCATGATTTCATTCCCTGTTGTGTCTATTCTCGGAAGTTTGATACCAAAGCAGGTTTAGTTCCAAAATCTCCATGATCCACAATGCAGTTTGGATAACCCTAAGGCATTAGTCCAGCTTATGTTGTGGATACGTTTTCTAGGAATTGAGAATTTCCTACGTCATGAACTTTCTTTTCAAATGTAGAAAGATCCTAAGGAACATAAAGTAAATGTTTGCAGTTTTCTAATTATCAAATAACTTTGATGTAAACGAACTTAGTGGTTTTAGTGAGTTTTCTTCTGCATTTCTATTTCAAATGAAAGCTTTAATCATTGATTAGAAATGTTTTAAGATGCATATGCTTTTTTGAAACCACCTTTATCTTTTAGCAAATTCTATTTCATAATATCTACAAATTACAATCACTTATGATGGTTTTAGTGTTACATAAAACCATCTAAACCTTCTGCTTCATTTCTTAATTGATCTGATGATGGAGGCCTCTTTCAAACCACTAATTGTTGATGCTTTTGAAACCCTAGGCAAAATCTGACATATTTCTATGTCGTTATTCATTGGGGTTTAATTATTTCTTTTCTATCATTATTTTAATCCCTGCTTTCTTAGGGATTTGGACGCATTTTTTAAGGTTTATTTATCGTTTTTTCTCTCTCCATGGGAGTCACCAATCGGTTTTCCAATTCCTCGAAGGAAGACCAACCCCAGAAGATCTCTAAAATGGTCTTTGTAACTAATTTCCTTGGTCACTTTATGGCTCGTGACTTGTGGGATGTTTGTGTGGCTTATGGTAATGTCATTGACGTTTTCATTCCGTTTAAGGGATCAAAATCAGGTAAATGATTCACTTTTGTTCGTTTTATTAAGGTAAACAATTTGGATCATCTAATCGACAACCTTTGTACTATTTGGATTGGGCGACTACATCTCCAGGCATATGTTGTTAGGTTTCAAAAGGATAAAAAAAAGTAATTTTTCTTTGTCAAATAAGATGAATGAGGGGTTTTCTCAGCCAAACAAGATGTACGAGGGGCCTGTTAAAAACACTTTTGCTTCTGCTTTAAAATCTGGTCTTCCAAAACCCATGGTAGATGAAACGTCTCCTACCATCGTTATTGATGACTCATGCCTTATGGAACGAGATTTTTCTTATCCTTTAGTGGGGTATATCAATGATATTAATGCTCTATCTAACCTTTATTTATCCTAGCCAATGAGGGATTTGAAAATGTGAAACTAACTTACTTGGGTGACTCATGGGTTCTCTTAGATATGGACTCCATTGTTTCTAAAGAAAAGATTAGTAAAGATGTTGGTCTTGGCTCATGTTTTAGTGCGTTGCAACCTACTTGTAATTCATTCATAAGTGACGAAATAATAGTTTGGATTTCTATTGAAGGGCTACCTATAAAAGCGTTTACGCATAATTTGTTTGCAAAAACAGCATCAATATGGGGAGAACTCACAGTTTAGAAGATCTAGAGAATATTAAATGCCTTTCAAGAAGTTGTCTGTGAAAACTAAGACTAATGTCATCATCAATGGCAAACTTAAAGTCATCATTAAAGGTCAGGTTCATTGGATCCGTGTTAAAGAGCTTGAAGCCTGGTCCCTTAAGTTTATTGTAAAAGATGATGATTATTCATCATCTGATGAAGATTATGCAGGTGATGAGAATGAGCATAAAATTGATGTTAATAAAATGAGTTTGAATTAGAGGATGATAAAGAGGTTGGACAAGTTTCTGAATTGACATGTATGCATATGGATGAGAATGTGATTGAAGATAATGAGAGCGATAAGGAAAAAGGAAGTGTGAATGCTACTACCAAGGATCATGTTTCAAGACCTGTTATTGGAGACGATCTTATGCAAGCTAATGTTCGTTCAGATGATCCTTTCAATATTTATGATATGTTGAACAAGAACAGCAACAAAACAAATCAAACGAGCGACGAATTATGGTATCCTCCTGGTTTTACCACTACTGTAAGCGAGGGTGGGGATAACTCATAAGATATTTTGAAAGAGGATCATAACCAGAATGAACCTGGTCATAATGTGCCTAGGTTTAAGGATATATATTCAGCCTAAAGTAACAATAAATTTTGTTCTTAGCAAAATTCAAAGGGCCGACCTCTTTTAGAAGTTCTGCATGAAATGGTCAAAGTGGTTCATGCTATGGGTTATAATATGGACGGTTGTATGAGAACATCGAGGCAATCATTGGTTCACAAGGAGATTGTGATGTTTTTAAATGAATTTTATATCTCTGAATGTGTAGGGTCTTGGTCACAAGACTAAAAAGGAGTGGGTAAGGGAGTTATGTTCGAAACATTGTATCAATTTTGTCACTCTTCAGTAAACTAAGATGGAGATTTTGGATTTATTCACTATAAAGGCATTGTGGGGTAACTTATCATTTGATTTTGCTATTATCTCGATCTGTTGGAAACTCGGGCGGTATTCTATGTGTTTGAGATCCCAAGTCTTTTTTCAAAGATCATGTTTCTTCTTCTGATTATTTTTTGGCTATCATGGGCACATGGATTCCTACGTCAACCAAACTTCTTATAATTTTGGTATACGCTCCTCAAGAATTATCCGAAAAGAGACAACTTTGGGATTATCTTTGTTCTATGATTGGCCAATGGGAAGGTGAAACTGTGATATTGGGAGATTTCAATGAAGTCCGCACGGAGCAGGAGAGATTTGATTCTTTGTTCAATAGTACAGGTGCTAGTGCATTTAACAATTTTATTTCTATGGCAAGCTTGGTTGATATTCCTTTAGGTGGATATGCTTTCACTTGGGGTCATCAACTGACTACTAAAATGAGCAAATTAGATAGATTTCTTATCTCCGAAGGCCTAATGGAGATTTTCCCCATCTTTCAGCTTTGTGTCTCGATAAACACCTATCTGACCACCATCTTATGTGTGAGTTGAATATTGACTATGGACCTACTCCATTTTGGATTTTTCACTGGTGGCTTAAAATAGAAGGCTTTGATAAAGTTGTGGAATACTCGTGGAAAAATATAGACTTAGCTGAGCCTAATAGAATGATTCGCCTGAAAAAAGATCTCAAAGTCTGAAACATGCCATCAAACTTTGGTCTAAGGAGACTAAAGATAGCTTGAATATCAAAAAGATTCTTATTCGTAACATGGTATCTGATGTAGATAAAATCATTGATCAGGGTGGCGGAAATGAAGTGCTTTCTGCTCAAAGGTCTATTTTAATGAATGATCTCCAAGACCTTTATCTACTAAGACGTCTAAAATTGCTCAAAGGCTAAAGTTAGATGGGCTATTGAAGGAGATGAAAACTCCAAATATTTTCGTGGTATTTAAAATAAAAAAATGCCTCAACTTGCAATCCCTGGGATCCTTCTTGATAGCGAATGGATTTCATACCCCTTTAAGGTTAAATATGAGTTCTTAAAGTACTTTTCAAGTAGGTTCTTTATGCCTCATTCTTCGTGCCTTATTCTTGATTTTCAATTTCCAAAACGGTTGACCTTGGAGCAAAGTGAAGATTTGGAAAGTTTTATTTCTTATGAAGAGATAAAGAGAGCAGTGTGGGATTTTGGAATATCATATATGAGGACGTAGTGGCTGCCATAACAAATTTTTTTGCTACTGCTTCGTTCCCTCCAAGTTGTCATTCTTCTTCTATCTCTCTTATTCCAAAAATTCAAGATGCAAAAGTGGTTAAAGACTTCTGCCCTATTAGCTTAATTAGGAGTATGTATAAGATTGTCATTAAGATTAAGGCCAACAGGTTAAGCCTTGTTATTCTTGATATTATTAGCAATGTTCAATCTACATTTGTCCCTATTAGACAAATCCTAGATGGGCCATTTATTCTTAATGAATTACTCTATTAGTGCAAGTATAAAAAATCTAAACCTTTGATTTTTAAGGTCGACTTTAAAAAGGCTTTTGATTCTGTTAGATGAGACTACTTAAATGATGTTTTAAAATCATTTGGCTTTGGCGAAAAATGGAGAAGCTGGATCAATGGTTGCCTCAATTGAGCAATGGGATCGATCCTTGTCAACAGAAGTCCTACCTCGGAGTTTCAATTCCATAAAGGCTTAAAATAAGGGGATCCTCTTTCTCCCTTTCTTTTTATTTTAATCATGGAAAGCGTTCATCTATCTTTCTCGAAAGTGAGAGATTCTGGTCTCTACAAGGGTGTTTCTATTAATGAATCCTTTATGCTTGACCACTTATTCTATGTCAATGACGTTGTTTCGTTGGGGAATGGAGGGACTCTATTATAAACAATATTGTTCATGTGCTTCAATGTTTTTTCTTAACTTCGGGCCTTAAGATAAACATTCACAAAAGTAATCTTATGGGGATTGGTGGGTTGTGAGACTTTTATAGTTCCTTTACATTATCTTGGTGTTAAAGTTGGAGAGTATATGTCGAGGAAAATTTCGTGGACTGATGTTATTTGCATGTTGTCTTCACGGTTATCTAAATGGAAACATAAAACTCCTTCCATGGGTGGTCGTCTCATTTTAATCAAACAGTTCTCACTGCCACACCGCTTTATCACATGTCCATGTTCAAAGTGCCTAAATGTGTGTTAATGGAAGCATTTCGTAGGAAGTTTTTTAATGGTGTAGAAGGGTCGGGCAGTAAAGGGAACTGGGTTGCTTGGAATCATGTCTTGGCTTCTAAAGAAAAATGCGGTCTAGGGGTTTCAAGTTTTTTTGCTTTTAACCAAGCTCTTGTTTTCAAATGGGTGTGGCGCTATATTTCTTAATGTCCTTATTTATGGACTCGATTTATTATTGCCATCCATGGTTGTCGTAGAGCTCTTGACGACACTTCTTTTGCTTCTTGTATTTCTCCCTGGTTAGACATAATCCAGGTTATGGGCTTTGATAAGAAAAAGGTGGGAAATGGCAAAAAGACGTTGTTTTGGGACGATCTTTGAATAGGTGATGACGTTTTGAAATCTAAGTTTCTTAGAATTTTTTCCTTGCCGACAAGAAAAGATATTAGTTTAGCTGAGAAAATGTCTCACTCCTCTCTTGCTTTCTCTTTTCGTCGTCTGCCTAGGGGAGGCGTTGAAGAGGAGCAATTCTACAACCTTATTTCGTGTACATCAGCCTTCATTCTTCCTCAAATTTAGGATCGTTGGGTCTGGTCCTTATCTTCGACAAGTGATTTCTCGGTGAACTCTACCCGTTCTTTCATTGATGACAAGTTGCTTCCAAGGTTCGATCCTCCAACCAGATAGGTAAAAGTAATCCCCATTAAGATCAATATTTTCGCTTGGAGAGTTTAGCTAGATAAATTACCAATTCGTTTGAATATCTCTCTTAGAAGCATTGACATTCCTTCTATCCTATGCTCCTCATCTAATAACTCGGTGGAGTCGTCTTCACATTGGTTTTTCTCTTGTCTTGTGGCACGTCATGTGTGGAGTAAAGACCTTAGGTGGTGGGAGCTTACTAATTCAGGGTGTAATACGTAAAATGATTGGCTCACCCGGCTTACTAATTCTCAGATGTCAAAAGGTTTTAAAGACATTTTCGAAGGTTTGTGTTACATCATGTGGTGGACTCTCTGACGCTTTAGGAATCAATGTGTTTTCGGTAAATCTCAACCTTGAAATGAGTCCCTCTTTGATTAGTCGATGTAAATCCAATTTCAATTGAAATTCTTGGTTGAAAAACCTTAGATACATTAGTTTGTAATTTTTCTAGCTTCTTGCTAGTTCTCTAATAATATCCGTAGTTCAAAAAAAATAATAAACTGCAATCACTTTAACGAATTCCAGCTACTTCACAAACATTCTGCCAAACAAATGTAACAGACAAGTGTCAAAGTCTGCTATTTGTGGATTAAGAAACACTTAATATTCGTATAGCATTTGAATTCTATTTTTAAAATTGGAGCAATTATATATATACCCAACTTACACACCATAATCTCATATTTCTTTAACACATGCTTTAAAAGTATTGTACTTATCCATTTAAAACTTGTGTTTTAAGTAAATATGAAAATTTTAATATTTAAGTTGGGTAAATATGAAATTATCCATTTTAAATTATTATTGTTATTATTTATTACATACGTACGCTGTGTTATCATTCTTCTGTTAACGTGAGAAGGCAATAAACGAAGAGTTTTATTGATGAGAGATTTCATACGGTAAAAGAAACAAGGGGTAAATGGATTACTCGAAATGCCTTTAAAAAAAAATGAATTACTCAAAATTTCAAAGAAAAGAAAAGGCAAAATTAAAGTGGTTAAAGGCATATTAGTCGTAACACAATAAAATTGGTGGTCTATCACCGTCTTTTCTTTTTTTTTTTCTTTTTTTTTTTTTAACAGAGTTTCTTATCATTAAAACTTATGCAAAAAAGATGTAAAAAAAATCTTAAGTTTATTAAAACATTTTTTTTTAAAATACAGTAAATTTTTATCATATACATTGCCTATCTCACAAATTATATCATATTTCTCCGATAAAACTTGAACCCATAACAATTAGAATTGATTGGTAGTCACATACCGCTCGTTCAAATGGCTTTTGACACTATCAAATAACAACCAATTAAGAATAGAATTGATTGGTAGTCACATACCGCTCGTTCAAATGGCTTTTGACACTATCAAATAACAACCAATTAAGAAAGATATACACTGTAATTTATATATATACTAAAAGGCGTTTTTGTTACTGTAGTAACAGTAACTTTGCAAGTTTCGTGTTTACCAATTTTAGCCCCTGAGGTTAGTGATCAATTGCGAAGTTAGTCTTTAACGACCGTTATCTAACAAATGTGGATTAAATTTGAAAAGGAACAATAACTTCAGGGGCTTTTTCTGTACAAATAATAAACATAAACAGCCCCTAAGGTTAACTTTTTTTTCACCGTTAGTCCCTAAGGACTAACTTTGCAAAGAACGCCATGTTAAGGGACTAAAACTGAAAATAACGTTGCTACAGTACAAAACAGTAACTGCTACAGTAAAATTCAGTTTGTAATAGTACGTGTACTGTAGCTAACGATTTTACACTTTTAGTCCCTCACGTTAGCTATAAATTGCACCGTTAGTCCCCCGTTGCAAAGTTAGTCCTTAGGGACTAACGGTGAAAGTGTAAAATACAAAAACTTTGTGACAAACCCATACACTAAAAAGAAACACTTAAAAAAAATTATTAAAAACAAATTACAAATTCAACTTTACAATACAAAAACTTTATAACAATTTCTGGCAACGACTACATTTTTCCCGGCGACCACAAATATTTTCCGGAACGGTGGTATCTTTTTCCTCCAAGAGCTAGCGGGGGCACTACAAAAAAAAAAAAAAAAAAAAAAAAAAAAAAAAAATTAGATCTTAAAAGCCACACGTATGGATCTAAAATAAAAACATATAAATCTAAAAAAAAATAATGGATCTTTAAAAAAAACGTAAAGATTAAAAAAAAAAAAAAAAAAAACAAATATGTATGGATCTAAAAAAAAAAACGTGTATGAATCTTAAAAAAACCAAGCATAGTTAGATCTAACAAATCAATAATATAGATTAAAAAAATAATCAAATACGTATGGATCTAAAAAAAATATAGATTAAAGCATAGATTATTAAAAAAGAAAGAAAAAGAAAAAAAAAATGAAACCGTGTATGGATCTAAAAAAAGAATATAGATACGCCGATCTATCGATTGGGAGGGGAAAAGGAGTTGGTCGGAAAATTTTCCGGCTACCGGCGCCGGAATCTGCTGGTGCTAACCGGAATTTATGAGTTTTCCGGCGAAGGTGTTGAGAGAGAAATAGTTTAGTGTGAGTGTGTGTTTTTATAAAATGAAATAAAATAAAAATAAAAAAATTTAAATATTAAATGGCAAGGGTATGAAATGTAAATTAAAAACTGAAGGTAGAAAGTGAAACATAGGGAAGGAGGGGGTGATTTTGCCAACTTTGGCTAATCTTTTCACGATAACGTTCCGAGGCTTATTTGACACACCAAACGGACTCGAAAAATTACGAAACTTGCGCCATTGTTCACGAAATCATTTGTCTAACGAAAACGAGTATAAATTTACAATACTTTCAAGACTTCAATAAATATCAATATATTTGGCAAATGCGATACGCTTCAAGTTAACATTCCCGCAGCAACGCGCGGATACCCCGCTCGTATAGTTATAAAAGTTTGTTTGTGAGTGTGGGACCAATATCTTTTAAGATTTCGTGATTTAAAAAGACAAGGATACGGTGATTTAAATTTTTAGCAACATGACTCGTCTCATTTAGAAATTAAATAATTTAAAATTGTTATAATTTATTGGGGTCATGACAAAAGCTTTTTCAAAAAAGCTAAAAGCATCCAAGCACGATCTTCTTCCAGTATTTTTGCACTGTTTTACTACTTATTTCTTGTACTTAATAAATTTTTTACATTAATTAATTAAATAAACTGTAATAAAATATTCATGAATCAAATTATTATCGATCGTTAAAAAACAGTTCAAGCTAGGGTTGTGTGACAAAAGTTTTTTGATTTTCGACTTTCTCTCACTAGGAGTAGTTTATTCATTAGATGAGATCAGAAATACAAGTAAAGATAAGTAGGAGTCCTTCAACGACTGCACAAAAGTGGATAGAGTGATTGTTGAACCCCTAAGTAGTATATACGGTTCCATTGGTAGATATTTTCATTTCTTCTATTCAGTTACTGGAATTGATATAGAAAGAAATATCATAATAACAAGTTGTATAATACCAAAAAAGTTCACTGACGTCATCTCTCTAGAACGTTTCCGGTAAGTCCCGATAGTTCAATAATTTAAACTTTTAAAATTGTATCTACCTCACTCATTCTTGAATGTCAAAATCAAAAGGGAAAATGAAAATGAATGGCTCTTTGCTTATCTTCGCATCATCGTGTCTAAAAGATTTCGTGCACAAATTTTATGTCTGATCACACATCATTATTTTACGATTTTCTAATAGTTGTTTATGTCAAATTATTTTATTATCAGATGTATTATAAGACAAGGCAATGGAAAATTAAATACATATAACCTGAATGTGAGAGTAAATCATATATGAACTTCAAAAGAATTAAACATGTTCAAGGTAAATCATAAATGTTACTCATCGTATTTTCTTGTATATTTTAAAGAGCCTCAAAAGCGTGAAACATGTTTAAGAAGACAACAACTCAAAATTATAGAATCCAAAGACAAATTGGTAAACCTTCTACCAAGACTTGTTAAAAAAGGTTTAACATAAGTATGATGAATAGTAACACATTTTATGTTTTAATAGGTCCCTAATTGGTAAACAATATAAATTTCATGCATTGATATGGTAATATTGAAACAGTGATAATCTAGCAAACAGGGTCGTCTCATTGATTTGGGTTGCCCGGTGTGAAACTATTAATAAGGCTCCGTAAATTAGGAAAAACATAACTATTATAAAAAAATTCAAAACATAATATACTTAGACATGTATAAATACTAATGAACGTATACTAAATCGGAAGCCCCTTCACATAATATTTAAAAAAGGCTATAAAAATTCAAGTTAGATATGTATATATATACTTAGAGATATATAAATACTAATAGACATATGTTAAATTGGAGGCCTCTCACAAATGGTGCGCATATGGAGCTGCCCGGCCTACTTACACATGCTAATCAAGCCATTGATAGCAAAATTGGTAAACCTTCTACCAAGACTTGTTAAGTTTAATTCACACAAACATTTTTGTTCCTAGGTTGATCAAGGATATGATCCGTAAGCCATATGGACCAAGCTCAACTCACCTTCTTGCAAGTTGCACTGATCAATTACTAATCCAAATAAATGTCATATATAGCAGCTGCCATTGATCGTTTTGGATTAACTAGAGATGAATTAGTTGGCATAGATAGTAGCTTCCATATTGATGTGTTGTTCACTTACTTTAAGGGTGTAAGTGAGCCTGTCGCTTGACTTACTAGGGATTAGCTGAATAAAGTTATAATTGTGCCTAGATAAACAATCCAGATCGACTTATCCTGGGGCTCATTTAAGCTAAATATACGGACTGGTTGGTGAATACAAGCTAAATGTGTGTTATTGAACTTCACAAAAACTATTTTTAGTGTTGGAGATGAATGATTGGAGGAGTTATGAACACTATTTAAATCTCTTTGAAACCGGCTATATTATTAAGAATATCAACTCTAAACTATCGAGATGCTACAAAGGAGGGTGAAAAAGACATTCAAGTAGACGCAAGTTTAACAATTTTCCCAAGTTACGGACGCCTTACCACATTTAGTGTTTACCCAACAAAAGATTGAATTTGAATCTTGACAAAATCTCATCTATCCATGACAATTTGTTGGAGAAAACCTTCAGATTTTTCGCATCCACGCCATGAGAAATAATTCGGTGAAGCAAGATCGTTTGTAATTCTTCTCCACACTTAATTAAGAATAAAATCGCTCATATATATCTATATGTATCCTACCCACATTGAAGCTAAAGCCCCCACCAAGCGAAAACCTTGTGCCTCTAAGATGATATATACCCAAGAACACGAAGCAAGTATATGATCAATTTATAGTTTCTGCACCACTATCACAAACATGGCAATCAACTGAATGGACAACAACACTTCTTTTGTTCAGCTCCATTCTCTTGAGGATCCAATATCTTGCTAACGGCCAGTTAAATCTTTTTTATTTAATATTCTTTCATATTTATCACTTTGTTTCTTATCGATCCGTTTTAGTTAAAAGAAAATATTTAGTTTTGATTTTACGTAATAATTAATTAGCACAACAAATGGCTACTAATATTTCTATGGTTTAGGGCATAAAATAACCAAATTTTATCGTCATTTTCCTCCTTATTGTCAAACCAAAGAGTGTTCCATTTTATGCTATAAACTTTCATATTTTTTTCAAAATATGCACACAATAACTATCAATATACAGTTTTTGTATACTACCTATTTAATGTTAACGTCTTATTTTTATATTGTGTGGCATCCACTCAGCCACAAAAGTGTTACTCATAGTCGATGGTAGCAAGAAATGTTAGTATTCGCAATCTACGCTTTTTGTTTTCTACCTATGTTTCTAGTAAAAGCAATGGTAAATTTACAAAGAGCTTACAAAATTATATTCGTATAATGACTTTACAACAGTGGCGGCGATTAGCATGTGAAATTGGTGCAACCGCATCGGGCCCTCCTTTGTAAAGGGGCCCCAATTTAGCATACATCTATTAATATTTATAGTTTTATATATAAACATTTTGAATTTTTAGTGTTTTTATTAAATATTATCAAAGTTGAACCATGTCACATACAAAAAATAGAAAACAAACTTTGAGTCACATAAAAAAAAGTGAAAAACTTGAATTATAGGGGTCTCATTTGTGATTTCGCATCGAGCCCCCCAAATCAATGGGACGGCCTTGCTTTACAATTGTAGTGATACAAACATTCAAACATAGTCGACCTTAGGGTTAGGGTTGAGATAATGGACACATTTATCCTTGCAATTCAAAATTTCAATAACTTTCTAGAAAAACGGTTTTGTCCTCTTCTATTAGTTTCGTTCGGCACATGCAAAAAGCTTCTCCATTATTGCATCTCTTTTTCACCACTCATTAGTCAATAAAAGTTTGTATCTACATATTCCCTACGGAATGGAGCAAATCTATGTATTTCCCGAGATGTAACTCTGAAAAACTAAGTCCTAGTGTTTGCATGTTATTCATCAAAACAGAATAAAGTGCAACTTCATAGCATTTCCTCATATATATATTTTACATATTCAACAACACAACGGGTTTATTGTTCAAGAATAAGCAAAAGTTACTCACTTTATTAAAGTTACTCACTCAATATTGTATACCGACTAATTACAAGACGACTACTTTTTTAGATAGCCTGTAGTTATCATACTCCATTAAGGGTGAACCTCCGTGGCAACAAAAGGATTAATTTTCTGCTCTGGATTCAAACCCGAGAAGGTATATTTGTCATTTGTCCAATGAAGACAGTTTTGACCAAATGACTTCGTTGTTAAACATGTTAGGTTCGCTTTTGACAAATTGATCACGCACGGTGTGGGTAAACCATGCTATATATTAAATGTAGCATCGACAACACTCATATCAACTATCTCAACGATGTATTCAACCTTGCAAATTACTAAACTTTAATAACACCACTATCAATTCTTTTGATGTTGTCGCCCCTTCCACTCTAGGTTCTTTTCTGTTTCTGTAATGAGACCACTTTCTAGCCAAAAAGGCCTAACAAAGATATTATCTATATGTCTGGATTTAATGTATTTTTATTGGTATAATTTTAATCGAATATTATATAACACAAACAAAAATACTTAAGGTCAAAGTTTAAAAACAAACTTAATAAAGTCAAAACTAGACAAATAAATTGGGGCGGAAGGAATAATAAAGTTAGATACATAGTAATTTACATAAGGGTTTTTATCTTAAAATTATGTTAACTACCAAGGTTGAAAAGCCTGGTGCAAAGATTTGATGTTGCACTATACCCTAGTATAACAATGCACTGACTTTTGTTTCGCATCAACGTTGGTGTCTTGGTTGTAGATGAGTTCCCATACACAAATTACATGTTTGCTATTTTGAAGTATTATTGAAGGTGGTTTTAGTGGCTTGTTTTATCCTAAAGTGTGATTTTATATAGTCTTATAAGGGTAAAAGCTATTACTCCATATTTTAATTTAATAGTTATCAAAGGGCAAATAATCTATTAATGTACTATACTTTTCACAAATGTTACTTTCGTGTTCTGAACAAATTTTTTTGCTTATACGGGTACTGAATTTTAATTTTTTAGACTTTTTAAGGTACTTTGTCACATTTTTGCCTCTGAATTTTTAATAATTTGAGGGGTAAAAACGTTACAAAGTAACTAAAAAAGTTCAAAAAATTAAAGTTAAGTACTCATATAAGGAAAAAAAATTTGTTCAGTACACGGAAGTAACATTTGTGGTAAATATGATGCTTTTTGAAAGAATTTGCCCGTTATCAAATAGAAAAAGATATAAAATAAAAGTGTGTTAGTCATCCTAATCAAATCAAACTTTTGAATTAAAATAATCATTTAGAAAAGATAAATTTGATAAGACATACTTGTACTTCTTGAAGTCTTCTTTGTCATCTATAAGTAGAAGATACTAAAATACAATAACCTCATATATGAGAGAAGCAGTCAAGGAAGCCAAATTAACGAATCTAAAGAGTTTACCAAGGTAATCTGATTTCTTTGCTTCTTAACTTCTATTTTGTTGAAATTTATGTCAAAATAATCATATCACATCGTTCATAAATTAAAATAATTCGGATGATGCCTCTGACTGTAAACTCCTTGAGCTATCTTATAAGACGGCTTATGGCTGTAACCCAATTCAAGGTAAAATAGGTTATGATAGTATATTTTATCAAACTGCTTCCTGTCATGACAAATATCAGAATTTCTCCGCAGAAATTCAATTGTTTTGGTTTCAGTTCATATTCGATTACAAGTAGTAAATAAGTTAATAAATTTAATTACAAATTTATCTGTTTCATAGTTTAGCTAATACTTTTATTAAAACTCATGCTTCTTAAACATGCTCATAGCTTAAACAGTGCAAATAATTATGGACTGCCGAGGTTATAGAGCGTGCATCTTCTAAAGAATTTATCTAAAAAAAGTCTGGTATTCTTATGCTTGTAGGAGCTACAGAAAAGAAATTTGTGGTTTGTAGAAATAAAATTTCGATGAACTTTGCATCATTTTGAATATCATATATAGATATTTATGTTAGATAATTGATATGTATTTGTTCTGGATGTATGCAATACTATTATTTGTTCCGACAACTCACAGAAGGTTATTTGTAGCCAAAACATTTTTTTTTTTTTTAACTACTTGTGGATCACCGTTTACCAAGGTCAATAATGTCATTTGTTAGTTTTTGATGCGAATGTCAGTGTCATTTTATTTGTCTCCCAGACTGTCAGTAAAGTAACTACAAAGTACATTATTTTGATTGTTCTGGAGGCTTGTTAGATGCCTATGTAGTTCTAGCTGGCTTATATTCTGAGAAAGTATTTCATATAGAAAGCAAAGTAGCTAACTGAAGAGTTATTATATCAATAGACTCTGAATCGCTGACTACAGAAGTTCCATTGTTGTAGGTGACTAACTTTTAATAAATCAAGCAAGCCTACATACAATTGTTATGGATATGCCATCTGGCTTATGGTTGCCTGAGCTGGTAAGAATAGTAAGTTCTTCATTACAAATCAAAATGACTGTTTAGTTTTTCCTCTACGATTGATGTAAGCCTAACTAATATAGGAACTGGAAGATCCTCGTTACTTTATGAATCAGCATCAGCATACATGCACGTATGGTGAGCTAGTAGATTCATTTTCTTCGCAAGGATTCAAAGGTTACATGAATTTGGTCACACGAAACGAATCTAATCATGCAACCACCGTTAGTGAAAATTTGGACAAACAAGAAAGTTACAAGGCAACTAGAACTAACCCTTTCACTCCTATTGGCGGATCCACATCTAATACATTCACTATATCCTTTGGAGATCACAACTCATCAACAGAGATAAACCAAAATTCATTACATGGAGGATTTCAGCTGAAATACAGTGATGCAATAAAACCTAAAGTGGAGATGAGTCTCAATGAACTTCTTGACTCCATAGGGATTCCTAAAAGAATACCCAACACCAGAAGAAATCATAAGCAAGCTCAAGAGCATGTCTTGGCTGAGAGGAAGAGAAGGGAGAAGTTGACTCGACGCTTCATTTCCTTGTCAACTCTCCTTCCTGAAATAAAAAAGGTACCGATTAAATGATCATCACACATTCTATTTCAACTTATCATTTTTTTATTTTTTATTTTATTTTATTTGTAAAAAAGGGGAATTTCAAGCTATAATATTTACATTCTCACACAACCACAACAATGACACTTTCATCGATCCCGCCGGGACTAGAATCCACAACCTCTTGGTTGGGGCTCACGGATACTGCTAGGCCAGAAAAATTTTGGTTCAAATTATCATGTTTTATGCATACCTTAGTTAATGTATATTATCCTAACCATAACATTAGAAATTAACACCTATGTTTAATACATTTCAAATTAATGCTGAGTTTAGGTAAACATATACTCATATTAAATTTGTAGAATACGTTACCATTCAATTTGACATGATTTGAATCCCATATACGTCTATTATATCTCAAAACTGTAGCATGGTAAACGAACTTGTGCTACGGGACTGAAAACAATAAACTTTGATCCAGTAAGTAAATGTGTATGAAATAATTTACAACTTTACTGCATCAGAACAAACTTTGATGAATTGAATAGGAGCAATAAAGTTTTCATGTCATTCGAAAAGTGATCTACAGTTCGATTGATTGTTTTCCCCCTTTAATACTCCCAAATATGTTGCTTATCTGTCTGTAGTGTTCTAGAGCGTGGTTGGTTTTTTCGTACGTGTTAGTTATATGTACCGTTTTAAGTTCAGAAATACATGTATGCCCAATATTATGTGTCTCAACGTACTTATATTCAATTGCTTTTTGTTTTAACATTATAACCGATCTTCTAAAACTGGTAATCTAAAATGATCCTTATCGTAGATGGACAAGGCTACGGTGCTGGAAGATGCAAGTAAGTACATTAAACACCTTCAAAACCGAGTGAAGGAACTTGAACAAACATCAGTTGGTGAAAAAAACATCATCCTGGAATCAACAACTTCAACGAGGAGCAAGTTTCACAGTAGTCATGAAGATGATGCATCTTCGTATGATAAGATTAACTCATTACCTTTTAGCACTGATAATGATCCTGGGATTAAAGTAAGAATTTCAGGAAGCCACACACTTGTAAGAATTTACTGTCAACGAAATTCTTCTCTTGCATTAAAAGCCCTTATCGAAATGGAGAGACTTCAATTTATCATCATGTGTAACAACGTTCTTCCCATCTCTGGAAATGCTGCTCTAATAACCATAATTGCTCAGGTATGTGATTATAGAACAGAATAAACATAAACGAGACATAGTTTATATAAACAAACTTCATGTCGATGTGTTATATACAATACCAAAAATGTTTTAGTGACTGAAATAGCAACCGATAGTATAGTACCAGGTCAAAAATCCTAAAATTTAGTGCACTGTAGCGTGGGAACTATATATATATATATATATATATATATATATATATATATATATATATATATATTTTAAATTAATTTGCCCACATATATTTATAATTGGTCGGTAAAACGTACGAATTTAGTGCTTTTAGTCATTTTTATAGAGATTTTCTTCTCCAAAAGTAAAAACGCTTTGTGAAACTCTAAAATGTTGGTGGGTCACTATAGGGTGCTGCATCAAACACTTGGTACAACCCTCAATTTTATCTGAACTAGACAGCTTGAGAAATTATTTTTGTGACTTGATGGACATTTTTGTTGTGTCAATAAGATATGCTTTATTTTCAGTAATATTTCACTAAAAGATCCTTTTTCATTGTTTTGTGTAGATGAGTGAAGACTTCGAAATGACAGCGACGGATCTTGTAAACTGCTTGAAATCGTCTCTTTAAACTTTCTATGATATGTACCTTACCAGTAGATGAATGAAAAGTTCGTCATGACCGCTATGGATCTTGTAAATTTTCAAAAAGTGAGTCTGTTTGGTTGGAATCCCCTGTTTCTGCCTAGCGATTTCTGGATGTGATTTAGGTGTATTTACTTGGACTAAGAATGTTGTTTAGATTGATCAGTTTGGCTTTAGCCTTTTCGTTCTCGCTGTAGCTTATTCCTTTGTAACCTACTAGCTTCTTGCTAGCTTCTAATAAATCACAGTAGTTTTTCAAGATTGTACTGAGATGTTGATTTGATGGCCTGGTATGTTAATACTTACAGCTAGCTAATTTTCTCTTTATTTTGTGAATATAATATGGTTTCATTTTTAGGTACGAGATCTAAATTCTCCAACAATGGGATAGAGACCTTTACATACAACAATTTCGAAACCCACATAGCAATATCCTTGTATCCTTATATGGTAGGGGATTAATGATCTGTATGTTAACATAACCCCGATTCTGTATAATTTAATCCTGGAAGAGAGAACTTAATTAGTGTGATAAGTGAGGTCTGTCATGGCTTAAAGGTTTCACCTATTTTTCAAATATGAGTTTGCGAGAATCGATGGAAATAGAAGCCAGGTGACAAGAAACAAGGTTCAAGAACATCAAGTACTTTATTTAGAGGCAGGAAATAAAATATTGAACAATAATCTGACAATTGTGCATTCTCATGAAGATTTGTAAGAGTACTTTATCTTAATAATAAAGATTTAATAATATATATTTTATCGACAACAAGATTTCTAACACGTGCTAATACCAACTTCTATTAAGCCCAATCTTTTGATTCATTGCCCATTTTCATCTTAAAAGGGGATTCTATTAGGTTTAATCATTTGACCTGATATGTCCAACTTTTAAGCTAATTGTATCAACCTGGTACATTTTAAGATGATCTGTGTTCTGACTAAATTTAAACATAACTTAAACTGCGTACAAAAAACTTGCTGATAATGAAATCGGTGAGCAGCTTCAGCAATGTTCAAATCAGGGACAATTTCAAAAAATCAAAGACAACTTGAAGATACACTTACTAGCTAATGCGGTATCAATCCAGTAAGTATATGAACCAGAAGTTAAAGAAAAAATGATCATCAGGGATCGACAATACCCTGATGATTCAATTAGCTCTCTGATCAACCTAACAGAGTTTAGTTGAAAATATCTTTAAGATATTTAGGCAGAACTTTTTCAAGAAAACAAATGAGTGGGAGAATGTACAATATAGAAAAAGTCAAGACAAGTACGAGTTGGTAAAAATAAAGTTAACAGTTGACAGCACTCTTCACAAAAGCATAGTTGGTTGCTTCCCAATAATAGAAGCATAAAATGAAAAATGTAATTATCCATTAAATGTTTTACACGTTTCAACAACCCACACGTGATATCCTCGTTTGTTTGCCTATATAAAGAGAATGTTAGTCGGAGTAAATGTCATCTTTTCCACAGTTAATATCATATTAAAGAGAGCATTTATTCTCAACTTGAATTCATTGTTGTCTGTGAGACTGCAAACTCTAACTCTAGTTTGAGTTTGGCTCATCAGAAAGGGAACATATTGTCTTTCAGGTGTCAGGTATGTAAATTGATTCCTTTTCTATCGAACAATATGTATGTGTATTAAAAAACACCAAAACCCTAACTTCACGACTCTCTCTGGCGATTGATAAAAAAAAATAAATAAATAAATAAATAAATAAATAAAATAAATAACACCCTACATCCCTACATCGACTTCTCTCAAACGATCCTGCATTTAATTCTTGATCTCCAAACGATCTTATCTGATTCCTGATCTTTGAGTGATTGATCTCTTAGGTTTTTTTTTTTTTTTTTTTTTTTTTTTTTTCCTTGAATCGTGGTTTTGGACCTAAGGTAACAATGACTGTTTATCACGCTTTCATTAGTATTCGCTTATCGATTATGTCCGTATTTATCTTTAATCGATTTATTTGGTGGTCGAATCGAATATGGTTGGTGGTTAAGGTGTGATGCGATTGTGTCTAAACCCTAACTGTTATAGTTAGGGTTTGTCCCTGGTTGATCGATTCTTTGGTTTGGTGTGAGAGGGTTTACGGGAGAGATGAATAAAGGTTTTCTTAGCAAAAAGAATGTGTCTACTATACAAATTGCTACTATGGGTACTCCTCATGTTCGACAAGATGCTAGGGTGTTGGAGAACCCTAGCCTTGATTCTGGTATGATTGATAATGATTTAGTTGGGAGCAAACAAGACCTGGTGGAGCCGGTTTCACTTGGTAATATTCAAAAGGCCACTACTAGTTTTGGTGAATTGAGTACACCCTCAATGATGAACCCTAGTAGTGTTTGTTTGAATGTGGATGATGCTACTGATTGTTATATGAATGGTACTCAGAAAGTGGAGCCGATTCCGCTTACGAAAGATACATCACTTGGTGACAACTTGGAGCGGGTTACAAGTGCTAATTCTGTGAAACACTTGATTGATAATGCGCATCAGAATTTTGATGATGCCATGAATAAAATTCAAAGTGAGATTGGAGCTAATGAAGTTAATATTACTAGTACTCCTGGTCCTAATGCTGACAAGGTTGATACTACTAATGGGACGGGAGTGAAGTTGGTTTCTTATGCGGGTGCTACTTCTAATGAACCTCTGAAACATGTTTCTAACTTTCGTAGGTTGGAATGTAGCAAGAAGAAGGCTGATGTTGATCTGTCAGTCCCTATGAATGTAGTGCAAGAGGTTAACATGAGGTTTGAGAATACTCTCTACGGATACTTCCTTGGTCAACGCCTTGCTTTTCCTGTTGTTGATTATTATGTTCGCAATGCGTGGGCTAAGTATGATTTACAAAAGGTTATGATGAATGCTAAGGGTTTCTTTTTCTTCAAGTTTACTCCGAAGAAAGGTGTCGATGATGTCCTTGATAATGGTCCTTGGCTGATTCGTAATGTCCCTATTATCCTTAAACCATGGACATTGAACACCAACTTGCTTAAAGAGGATTTGACTCACATTCCGGTGTGGGTTAAATTCCATGATGTTCCTTTAGCTATGTTCTCTGATGACGGGCTTAGCCTTCTTGCTACAGTGATTGGGACGCCCAAAAGGTTAGATGCCTTTACTAGTCAAATGTGCGAGGAATCTTGGGGCCGGAGTAGCTTTGCTAGGTGTATGATTGAAGTAAAGTCGGATGAGGTACTAAAGGACAGTCTCACTGTTGAGATTCCTCTACTTGATGGTACGGGTTCGACTATTGAAAAGATCCGGGTAGAATATGAGTGGAAACCGCCTCGCTGTGATAAATGTAAGGTATTTGGACATACTTTGGTTGAGTGCCCTAAGGTTGTCATACCGAATGCTCAACCTACTATGAACGCAAGTGATGAGTTCCAGTCTGTTAACAATAAGAAGAAGGGAAAGCAAGTTGGTTCGAATCCGGGTCGAGGAGGTTTTAGCAAACCTGTGGTGGGTAAGCATTTTGAATATCAGCCCAAAAAGACTCTTCCTGAACCAAAGAAAGCTAATGTCAGTAAGAAGAAGGCTTCTGATGTGGCTAGTACGCGTGGAACCAAGATCACTACTTTTAATCAGTTTGATGCTCTTAATATGGATGATACAGATGATTTTGGTATTCCTGTGGTTGTTACTAACAAGGATGTGGATGCTGGCAGTACAATGAAAGTTAATAAGGATGAGTCGGTTAAGACTGGTACTACATCACAAGTCCCTCTTGTGAGTGATATGCAAGAACCGTTTGTGAGTGATTCTATGGGAACAATGGAAGTTGGTTCTACTCCTATTGTTGAGAAAATTAGTAAGCTTGAAAAGCTACTGATCGATGGGAAAGCTACTCTTGTGGATGATGCTGGTCATCCTATTCCGCCTACCTCTGTCACTAAGAGGGCTAACCCATTTTCAAAGGTGGGTGAGGTTGTGGTTTCTGATAGTGATGAGGATGAGGTTCTTAACACGTTCGACGAATCAGCAAATCTTTTTGGTGGTGGTTATGAGCGTGAAGATGAGTATGACTATGATGATTATTCGAAGCAAATTTATGATCTTCCAGGGGAATTGGATGCTCTTAATGACATTTATGGTTTTAATCTCCAAGGTCGTAGGAAGTAGTTTATCTTTTGTCAGAGTCACTACTATCATGTGAGTAATGGTTTGTTTTCTTGTTTTGAAAATTGGAAGTATCTTGTTATGTAAGCTTTTCGCCTATGTAACGGGCTGAGATATGGGATTCACCCATATCCGTTGTACTTAAACGCTTTTTGGAGTAATATATTTACCGGGTCGTTGACCTTTTACTCAAAAAAAACATATTGTCTTTCAGCATAGTGTTTATTCCACAAAACACTTTGTAATTATTTTGATTTATTTCTAATATAGAATTATACATTTAAAAGTAAATTTTTGTGTGTGTATGTGTGTTAAAAAAACTCTTATCATTGATTGCAAAAACTGTCTTGAATTAGGTATACATTTTCATAACAAGTTTTAAAATTAAGGAAAATGATCAACATGTGATTAAATTACTAGAACTACTAAACCACCAATATTCATCCCTTTTTTTGGTGTACAATGCACATGCCCAATAGATCGTTCTTAATCTTGAAATTTTTTTGGTCAGTTACCAAAGACACCAGCGAATATATATATGTCTCTTAACTGGCTATAATTTCAATAGATAGCTTAATCGATTATATATTTTTGTCAGTAACCTGATAAGATGCCGTTGTTCTCATCGCTAATGAGCTCGTGCAGTGGACACCTAATCAAGAATCTCATTTCTGGTATTATGTCTTTAAGTTGTATATCATAAATTTTATCAACTGGAGTAACTATTTCTTAAGCATGACCATATTTCACAATAAGGATGGAGAAGCCAACTATAACATTAAATCCTAACCACCAAAGCATCATTGTGTCAACATGCTAAGCTCCTCTTTTGTTTGGATGTCCAAGGCTTAGGAAAGTTCCCATTAATAGTAATGCTCTATGTTGATAGGTTCATAAGGGTGTTTCCAGGATGGTATGTGATCAAACAACAGCATGCTAATCATCATAGAATAAATAAAGAACAAGAGAGAAGATTGGGTGAACCCATAATATAATCTGATATATAAAGTGAATGGGTTACGATCGTTTACAGAAATTCCTAAACTATATATAAGAGATGAAACGTTGCCTTGATACATCACAACGTTTAGAGAAGAGGCAAGTTTCAATAAAGTAAATGACACAATGTTTTAAAGCGTTCTAACCTAACTAAATAACCGTATATTATGTAACTGCCATCTATGGGTTTGTAGGCCTGTGGATTTGCAGCCCATGACAGAAAATATGCGGCCTTTTTCTTGTAAACAAAGATTAATGGATTATAATGGATCATAGTTTCCAACATATTCCTCCCTAATCTATTAATCTTTGTTTCTTCAATCTCCTTGTTCTTTGATGCCTTCCTTCGATCTTGATGTCTTCTATCGTTTGATACAATTTTTTGGTTATTCCCACCATCATTGTTGTGATCTTCCTTAAGTCCAGGTTGATCATATCTTCATGGCTTTTGGTTTGTTGGGCAAAGGTTTTAATAACCTTTTCTTTATCGCATCACCATCATCATCCTCATCATCTTTGGCATCCATCCTTTGTCAACCATCGCGGTTGTAGGGTTCATCCCGAACTTGTGTTTGATGGCTGTTGTGGTAAAATTACAATATCTAAAAATTCTGCAAACCAAAGCCTTCTAAGATTGGGTGAACCCATAATATAATCTGATATATAAAGTGAATGGGTTACGATCGTTTACAGAAATTCCTAAACTATATATAAGAGATAAAACGTTGCCTTGATACATCACAACGTTTAGAGAAGTGGCAAGTTTCAATAAAGTAAACGACACAATTTAATAAAGCGTTCTAACCTAACTAAATAACCGTATATTATGTAACTGCCATCTATGGGTTTGTAGGCCTGTGGATTTGCAGCCCATGACAGAAAATATGCGGCCTTTTTCTTGTAAACAAAGATTAATGGATTATAATGGATCATAGTTTCCAACACTCTACCACACATATTCAAAATCGTTTCTAGTTTCTTGCTAGCTCTCAATCAAATATGCCGTTCAGAAAAAAAAATTACTACTATGAAATAATATTGAGGGTTAACATCACACCAATGTTTCACCTCGGAGATCATTTATTAATTTTCTATACTAATCCTAGATTCAGAATTTGATTACAGCAATTGTAACTCTGAAATGGTTCTTTATTTCAGTTCTTTCCGAAGATAACTATATTCCAACCTAAACAATTATTTCTGTACCTACTGGTTATCTAACAAAACAATATTGGATATGAATTCTCGATAAAAAAATCTTGTCCATTTACTCACTGAACCCAAATTTCTGTTGTCCAATTCTGCAGTTATTGTTTATCTACTGTTTTCTTGAAATCCACTACTTTTCCAATCAAAACAGTCGAATAAAAGCCTAGCTACAAAGTGAGGGTGATTCTTTTAGGTTCGACATTTACGCACTTAACCCTTTAATACTAACTCTGTCTTAAACTAGTTCAATTTAGAAGTGAAACACAATAAGAGACAAGTGCAATTATTATATTGTCAGTCAATAAGATGTTATACTTTTCTTTTGAAGATGTTATAATTTATTGTAATTTAGAAGCGAACATACACTTTAAAACAAAATACGGAGTAAAATAATAAATTGTACCCTTATTTTAAATACTATTAGTGAAATATATTTATAGAAATGTAATTTTTGGAAAAGTGGATGTCAAAAAGTAGGGTAACTGTAAAAAGTAACACTTAAAAGCTACTTTCAGATATCAAATTTAATTGAGTTGAACAATGTGTGAGTGACAACCAATGTTGTCTTCTCTAATTCATTGACCTCCCCAATATATAGTTCACTTGCTTTTGGTTTACTGACAACCAGCATAATATTATTCCTCAATTAAAAATGGCAGCCTTAACAATCCTAAAAAAGTTGTCAAGAATAATAAACTTTTTGTCACGAATCTTTTAAAGCATTAATCTATTATCAATCCAAGCCCATAAAGCTACCTAGTGTGTAAATTAAATCAGCTAGCGCATAAGAGATCATATGATTCAGAACAACTCCCCTGAATTTTACCATATATTCTTGGCTAGCTTCTTGTTTCTCTTTAAACAATTAGCAAATCGTAAGATGCTTTAATTTGCATGATCTTTATACGTTATTTCCCTTTTCCATCGTTCTCAAATAGTTAAATTTCTGCCCTTCATTTATTTATGGTTTCTTCCGAGCTCTTAGTTAGATATTTGAACCCTTTGGCGTTTTAAGAAAGCCATGAACTTTTCGATCAGACGTTCGAACAATGACCTCATCCAAAAGGATGTTAAACTATTATCTTCTTGTTGGTTTTTTAGTAGGCTTAGTAAACCGTCTTTCAACTTTTTGAATGGGTTATGTTAGGCTAATTCTTAGCCATGATAGAATCTGATAGGTTTAATGATTAAATTAAGATTGTGTTAGTTTACTAAAAAATATGCACCGACGATCAAGTGTTGTCCTTATTTCTATTAAGTGATACAAACTTCCTTAAAGTTGAAGATGATCTTGAAGATACATTGTCACTTGCTGATGCGGTATAGGCAAGTAGATCGCTTGAAGTAAAGATGAAATACACAAAGTATCTGTGAGATTCGAAAAAGTCTCACTCATCCATCATATCTCTTGTTGTCGACATGATGTGACTTTCTCAATTAATATCTTTAATTCTATACACGACTATTTAAGGCATAAAAAAAGCGGGATACAGTGCTTTGCTGGAGGGTACAAAGTTAGTCCAAGAGTTTGCCCTTAAGCATTTATTTTGTTATTTGTTTTAGAATGGAGAAAGATTAATAAGTCATTCGAATAGTAGTATTTGGTTTAGTAATTTGAAATTTTTGTAATATTAATTGTAATCTTTACTTTCTTGCATTATCGTTTTAATTACATCTTTACAGAGTAAATCACGGCATAGTTGTCATTTCATTTGTTTAAAGCTGTAGTTATTTAATAATCTTTACGGTTTAACAAACTTCAGAAAACATGTTAGCTAATCTTGTAACAATCTTCCATCTTCTTGGTAGTTCTTGTCCCTAAGTTTTTGCTAAGGTCTTATATAAATATATTTTGTCGTTAATAATGATTATGGACCATTACCATTTCCAGTAGTTAGATTATGTTTGTTTAGTTGTTTATGTCTCAAATGTCACTACAGCAAATAGGTAATTTACACACACATGGTTTACACCTAAAGAGAACCTAAAATTTTGTCCATTTATCTTCATTTGTAAACGTGCACAATGAGTGAGAAACATTTTCTGGTGTTAGGAATAATCCCCCGCCCCCTCCCCCGCGGCCAGCTCCCTCTTGAACATAGGTAATATGCCTCCGCACGTTGCGACGGAATTTTCAATCATGCATCTTTTAAGCAGAAGATTTTCAGATATAATTCGTGGAAATGATAGAATAGGGTTGCTCCGGTGGAGATCAAAGCATCTAATATGGATAATTAAACATTCACGTGAAACTTATCTTACCATTATTGGCTCAATATTGGATTCTTTTTTATGTTTATCTATCGGAAAAACATTTTTGGAGGGAAAATGGTTTGCAAATAAAAGTAAGAAACTAAATTCAAAAGGTTTTGGCGACGACATACGTCATCGCCAAAAGTTAGCCTGAAAATTATCATTTTGCGGGGAAAAGAAAATGTAAAAGAAAATAATTAATATCTTTTGCGACGACGATTATCATCGCAAAAAGCTTAGGTAAAAATCAAAGAAACAAGTTTTTAGTCGTTTAGTGACTTTCGGCGACGACAAATGTTGTCGTCAAAAAAGTGGTCATCAACATTCTACTTATTCTTGTAGTGAACATTATCTATTTTGAATACCTGGCATGGAGATACCAACCTACCATGGATCCGTTCCTAGTAGCGAACTTAACTACCCGCCCCGTGATTGACCAACTTTGCGGCTTCACTTTGTCCGTGAAGACAGATTTGATTTCCTCAATACCTGACCCATGAATAACCCTACCACAGAATATCTAAAGGAAGACAGTTCAATGTACAAGTTGTTTGTTGGATATAAAGACTTGGCCGAGAAGTATTGCGAATCAAGAATCAGTAAGTCATTCTGGCAAAACTAAACTTGCTCCGTTTCCAATTATTGATCTAAATACATGTCATTGATTGAGCTTTGAAAAATATATTTACTAGAGCTGAATTAGTTGATGAATTAGACCATCTTCAACCTTTACATCAAAACACACTCCATCTCGATCTTTATAATTGAAAATTTAGAGCTTAATATTTGAAGATTTGCAACTCCGGTCATTTCTCCATAAAAGATATTTTTGAGGGAGGGCTTTTTTTTTTTTTTTTTTTTTTTTTTTTTTTTTGGTAAAAGGTGTTTCATACACCCGGCAAATTTTATTACACCAAAAGAATTTTAAGTAAATAAGATGTGAGTGAATCTCATATCTCAGCCCGTTACAAATCTTTGATGGATACGAGGATCAGGTTTTTGACTTACCTAAACAGATGCAAGATTCTTGTGATCAATGTGATATCAATCTTCGTGGTTGTGCTAGGAAGTAAGTTTCTCTCTTTGTGTTTAGTTCATAAGTTTGGTAAGCCCCTCTTATGATTGGTTTAGGTTTGAAGCATAATTGTGCGTTTGTCTTGCCTTTTATTGGCTGAGATGAGGGATTTCACCCTCATTCTATGTTTTTATTCGTATTTTTGGAGTAATATATTTTACCGGGGCTCTTTACCCCTTTACCCAAAAAAAATACGAGAAAACAAATGCACCATTTGTACTTTAAACCAAACCTATCATAAGTATGACAAACTAAAACTACGAAAAACTACTCTATAACACTACTAACGTCTAACACGACCACGAACCTTTATATCAAAGGCATCACAAATAGCTAATGACTCATCAATCAAATCTTCGCAGTCGTCATCATCATACGGGTTAGAATTATAATCATCTTTCCAATCGTATTAGCTCTTGCTCCTGATTCCACCTCTACTCTTTGATGTCATGGACCCTGCTATTTCATTTAATACCTTTTGCACTTCATTATTACTATCCTCGTCACCCATACCATCCCATTAGACGTTTGCTCCTCATGTGCCAACTGTACTTCATTCACAAGTGTAACATCACTAGGCATACTTGGCAAGATCTGAATAGACTTTACATCAGCCTTGTGCCCCTTATCCATAGCAGTGTCACCCCTCATCAATGTTGCAAAAAAAGGTCTGCAAGGCCGATTAATTGTCGATTAGGTGCTACAAGGCCACCGACCTTACCGATTTATGTAACTGGTTTAAACAAATAGGTCAACCATGGTCAACAGTGGTCAATGGTAGACAAACTTGCTGGAAACTTATAAATCTTGCCGGAAGTACCCAAAACTCACTGTAAACTTATTTTAATCACTTATAGTAACTCTTTAAGTTTATTACAAGTTGTTTTTTAGAAAATACCTTGCCAGAAATAACTAAAATTTGTCAGTAATGCCAATCAAATTAATCACCAATTAATCCCGCCTGGATCGATTACAAGCTACAAGGTGGTCGACCGCCCGACTACCGATTTGCGATATTTGCAACCTTGCCCTCATGGAACTACCCCCATTTGCACCTAAAATGTCATCAATTTTAATGGATCTGAGAGCTTCAAAAGGCTTAGAACAACTTGCCTCTTTACTAGGTGTTTCAGTATTGTTCTTCATACCACTTATAGTAGCACCATTCTTCTTAGAAACGTGTTTATATACATGTTTGGTCGACTTAAATTGAAAATTAGAACCAATATTAAAACCACTAACATGTTTCATTCCACCAACTCCAGCATTACCTCGATTCAACTTCTCACCACCAAAATGCACCTCCCCACGATTCTTAGGATTAATAGGAGCTGTTTCATGCCAATGTTCATATTCATATCCAAAAGTCTTGCAATTAGCACATTGTGGATGAGTCCATTCTTTTTTGGTAAAGGGTTTCCCCGGTAAATGTATTACTTTAAAAATAATGATTAAGTACAACAAAAATAGGTGAAATCACGCATCTCAGCCCGTTACATAAGCGGTAAAGCTAACAAAACAAGAAAAACTACTTCTAAGAATGAAGTAACGACTATAACTAAATTGCATTTGATTCAAACGACTCCAGAACATAACCTACGACTTCTTTCGACCGTGAATCTTGATATCTCAAGTGTCACAGAAAACCAATTGATCTTCGGATAAATCATGAGCATTGTACCCAACATCATCATCATAAGGACCATACAGATCATCATCCTTCGTTTCCTTCTAGTGTTCATAAAAACTCTTAGTCTCGTATCCACTCCCACTTGCCATGAAAGTCCCAGTTTCGTCATATACATTTTACACATCACCTTCACTATCCTCTACAGCAGACCAACTCGAAGAAGCCGGTTGTGTACTTGTTACATCTGGTTTCACACTAATAGGGGGAGTATTCTTATTAATCTGTTGCACCTTATTATGTCCCAAGTCGAGTGATGTAGCCACACTAGTTGTAGTACTTAACTGAAAAAAGGCACACTCGCATCATTTTTTCTTTCGTCCAAACTGTTACGCACTCTAAAAGTGTTAGATGTATTTACCACATTTGCATCCTTGTTTTGTTGTCTAAATGTAGACGCGTCGTTTGAGTTAGCCTTTGATGTAGACACCTCATTTTTATTACCGTGTTTAGCTACAGGCTCATCTTCTTGGTTACATGTACACAGTCAAACTCTTTAGAATCATAACCTCTTCGTTTAACTTCCTTAAACCCATCATTTTGATCACAGTCACCGCAATGTTAGGCATTGGAACAACGATATTTCATGAACATTCAATGTACGTATGACTAAAATCTTACATGAACCACATCTAAGGGGTCTATTCGTATTCCACTAGAATGGGAAAACAAGTGTACCTTGGTTTGTCTAGTAACAGGACAACAACAACTAACCGATCTTTCAATACATTGTCTGCATTTAGTTTGATGAGTACCCTAGCATAGCTGTTCCTACCCCACGATTCCTCACACATTGTAGTTGTATAAGAGTCAAAAAGCATAGGAATACCAATTTCGAAGCAATTATACTTAAACCATCACTGGTAAAAGCGGCTATAGGGATGTCAGGAAACTTAACCCACACAGATATCTTCCTCAAATCTTCTTTTGATAAACAAACATAAGTCTACCACGTTTTGAGAATAATGGATACCGTTTGAATAATGCAAGGACAATTGATAGTGTGTTAAACTGTCTAGTTTTAAATTTATATTTTTCCGACTACCTTCTAGACTAACACTAATTAACCGGCAATGTACCCGATTCAAAACAAACTATTTAGTGTTTATGGAAGCTGTCAAAGCAAACAATATCGTACGCACGTTTTAGGTTATTAAAAATTACACTTAGGTCTACCAAAACCCCACTAATATGATAAATGCTTGGGATCGACTAGAAATATAAAGCACCATTAGTTGATAAAAGGGATTGAATGGAGCTATGAGTGTCATAAAAATACCCAATCAAGTCTTCCAATATAAAACATTGAGAGGTCTATACTACTGGTCTTTTTTGTTAAATTGATGTTTCTTAAATAAACATTGATTCAAAATTGTTTCGATATAGAAGCTAGCTAGGGATTTCCTCAAGAGCTCGCATTCTTGTACACATTTAGTTATACAAAGCGAGGCCTTTACTAGTTTGAGATGCCATAGACAGTGGCTACATATGAGGTGCCATTGAGTAATCTAGTTTGATCATCAAAAGCATTGTTGTGGGATTAGAATTTTAGTGAAAGTATTTTTGGGAGTTCTTCCCACATTTTGGAAAAGTCAACTGTAGCTCCAACTTCAAAGTTTGTAAGTTATGTATTGTATCAAGTTTCAAAGTTGGGTTGCATCATCAAAATTTCCTTTTGACCCTAAAGTGTGTGTGACTCATTATAAAAAAATAAGAAAAAAAAAATCTGATATCGAACACATATACATAAAGATCCATGAAGGTATTAAACTAGCTACACATGCTTTGCAGAAATTAATTCACCATATCATTTCTTAATCTAGATCGAGCAACTCTTACCATGCATCTCAGACATGTGTTTGGATTATCTTGTTCAATCTATATCACATGTGGCAGTTCTTAACGGCCTGCAAAATAGTGAAACTCTTTAGAGAGACATACAAAAAGTGCAAAACTGATAGTACTCATGCATGATTAATTGTTCTTATACTACAAATAGATGTCATAATTTATCTAGTTTAATGCAAGAAAAACTACTTGAAATTGTTTTGGATTGTTTAAAAGCTCATACAGATCCTCAAACAATATGTATGACCTAAAATTGTTCAAGACTGCGCATATATAACTGACCAACCAAGCCATGCAAAATAATAATAATAATAATAATAATAATAATAATAATAATAATAATAATAATAATAATAATAATAATAATAATAATAATAATAATAATAATAATAATAATAAATAAATAAATAAATAAATAAATAAATAAATAAATAATAATAATAATAATAATAATAATAATAATAATAATAACAATAATAATAATAATAATAATAATAATAAACTGAAAATTGTATGTAAAGGTATAAGCACTCATGTATTCAACTATCATTTGTTTTTCAAAAAATGAGCTTAAGACCTCTTTCATATCCAGAATTTCGTTTAACTTTCAATTCAAATATTGATCTTTCTTATTAGAGGAGTTATATTTTTTGAACGTAGTACTATTGTTTCCACAAGTGAGTGACTACAAAATAACAAATCTGATGATTTATTTGTGCACCATTCAATACTTAGTGAAATAAAAAATTGTAGGGATATCATACGATAATCAGATATAACAATAATGATACAATACATGAAAAGACATAAAATTATAAACTAAAGTTACAAACATAAACATAAACAAAAAAACCAAAGATATTAGATAGAACCGATTCAAGAACGTGATCGAGGCACATGTTAGACACGTTTCCCTTAAAACAGATTCGTCGTCTATTAGGCATCTATTTCCCAGGGTACAACGATCGAAACAATACATTGTATTGCCGGACGTGACTTACATATGCCTGAAATTCTCACGGTGGTCAAGTGTGTTCATGTGAAAGTGTGTGTTTCACCTTAGTGTTTTTCCTTCTCCCATTTACTACAACTCACAGGTTGTATATATACACCCAAAAGAAAAACTAATGTTTAATGACTATTCATTAACTCATTAAACCCGTTAAATGACACTGAAAGTCACTTTTATGAACATCATTAAGCGTGTTAAATGACATTCAAATTGATTGTTATGAAATCATTAACAACTTCAATATGATGTTACAAGTCTGACTCGTAATGGGTGAGATTGGTTTTAATCCAAACACATCACTTTGATATTCGATATCTCATTCACACTAAATTAGGTGAAACCTAAATAATTCACCAAAATTTCCAACAAAAATAACAAGTTTCAGTAAAGTACAAGTAAAAGCAAAACACTAAAACAATCTTAATTTTTTCCCAAAAAAATGAAACAATCTTATAAGACGCTATTTAGAAGCCTCACTAGAGATCTGATGAGTTGATTGTAAATTCAATCCGATCTACAACCAACTTATTTTGAGCTTTATCATCAAATAGAAACTAAGATTTTTGTTCAAAGTCATACCTATTAGATTACGATTGGTTTATAAAAAGTCTCTAGGATCTACTATGTCTCTATGTTCATTATATATTAACAAATAAGCAATAGGATACCAATTTTAACAAATTAAAAAGCATGAATATATATTCAGAGATAGAGATGATTAGAAAAGAAGATAAAATATTTAATTAAGTACCTCAGAAAAAAAAACTCTCAAGATCTCTTCCCCTACTTTCCAGATTGCTTCTAACAGATGATGCTATATTTTTAAATATCCTGGTCTCAGTTATTTCTAGGTAATCCATGTAAATAGAGATATTAGGTAACCTCAACATATATTCAGCATGTTCCGCATCATGTTTAAAAACTAGTTTATGAACTATAAGACTTTAAATAAGCTATAGCATGTTTAGAAAATTAAAATGATAAGATGTTGGTCACTGAATTTGAACACAAAGACTTAGGGTAGCTAGTGACATATCATCTTAAATGAGCTCATTTGAGCTGAACTACAAAACACGTTAATCGGACTCAAATTATGTTTTGTAACTATATAAATAACCAGTAGGAAATATCATAGCTCAGTTTCTAACATTAATAATATCGTCAAGCTTAAATTCGAAAATTGAATAGTTTCTCAAGGCAGGTTCATCTTCCATTTTCCCTACTACGTACTTGACTCGTTTCGACACATAGACACATTGGTTGGAGTTAACCAAAACCTTAAAAGAACCATGTCAATTGTCATTTTTCAGCAATTAAATCTATGTATTTTTTTATTGCTACTAATTATATTAAAAAAAAATTCCACAACTTGGTTGTCTTTGAAACGGATACCAATTTTTAATTTTAGTGGGCTTTTACCGGCACATTTTTTAAAAATTGTCTCCACGTTAACTTTTACTTTTAACCAGGATTTTTATTTACAGTTGATGTTCATTTTATTTTTTACCTTTTTTCTTTCTTTCTTTTTGAACTAAAGTTGATGTTCAAATTTTGGGAATTGTATTTGGAGTTGTGTTCGCTTAAAAAGAAGTGAATGATGGCAGAAAAGTAGTAGACAAATACATAGTCCAAATTCAAGCAATAGTAGTTTAAAAACAGCATGTTGTACTTTGATTGTGACCACGTTGATCATCATTCAGTTATGACTTGGAGGCCTATGGGACATGCAAATCAATCACACATTTGATTCTACTTTTTACGAATTTATTTTTCGTATAGCGTTAATGGAAGTTTCTATTAACCCAAAATTTTATAAATTTATGATATCCCCTTCATATAAAAATGTTGATATCTTATGATAGATGTATATCATATAAGAGTGTTAGGTGCGCTGGTGCACCAATAAATATTATTGGTGTGATCCCTCGGCACACAATTAATAATAGCATAATAGCTAAAACACTCAATTCAGCTATAACTATTATAGACTTAAGTGAGTCTCATAATATACCATTAAAAATATTTACTCACTCACAAAACAAAAATAAGAAAATCTAAACAACGCTCGCTAATGCACCAGCGAAGGGATGACCGGTGCCGAGATGTCAGGGGAGGGGGTGCAGCAACAGCGACGCCATTGATGCCAAAAACGCCAATGGCGTGTTGTTGGTGCATTGCACTGTATCAATGCTAGTGTTAATGAGGCCAATGTTGATTAAAAAAAATTAATGTCGTATATAATATATTTGTTCAATTGAAATTTAAAGTCGGGAAAGAAATAACAACGAAGAATCTTTAAAAGAAAATAAAATCAGCAAAAGAAAATTGTTACTCAACATAATGGTACAAGCATCTTAGGAACGCCCTCACGACAAAGTGTCGTACGAATTGATCATCAAAAGTTTTAAGTAAGCATGCTACCAATCTGTTTTGTCATGAACTAACATTTTAACAAATAAAGAAAGTAATTAGAACAAAAACATAAGCTAAATCTTGGTAAATTATACAATAGTAAATAAATAAAAGAAAATGATAACTATTACGTAAAACATAATAACATATACACGTACATAAGCTTATATCTGATTTTTTTAATTATTATTATTATTATTATTATTATTATTATTATTATTATTATTATTATTATTATTATTATTATTATTATAAACATCACTTTTATTAGAAACTTATAGGATTTACAAGAAATTAGTGGGAACCCGAGATACGTTCTGAGCCCCCACTCCTCTAGCTACATCACTTAATCACATAATTAGAGATAATCGCTGCATTTTTCGCTAACGTAACTAATAGAGAGAATTGTATTTGTGTATAGTTTTGTTTGAAGATTGTATGTCTAAACATAAATTTCGGTAATTAATTGTTAGAAAAAATTTTAAAAAAAAGTGTAAAAGAGACCATCCTTTCTTTAAAAGTTGTTATTATGGAATTACTTGAACTTCTTGTTTTTGTGTACAAAATGACACAAATTTTGCAATGTAAATATGGGCCTTCAAATTAAAAAATTAAGACTCCTCACCCGCCGTGTGTTTTTAGTTATAAAAAAAATATGAAGACAATTATATCACCATATATAAATTATATATAACTAAAACATCAATTAGTAGTCTTAAGGCATTTTGATATGCAAGCATATGGAATGTTATAGAGGTTTGATCTCCATGCTACAAAAACTTCAAAACCTAAACATATTTTTCATAAGTAACAAATGTAGACACTTTCCTTAAAATATAGTATAAAGCTTGAAATGCTACAAGTTCATGCAGATACTCAATACAGACATTTGAGACGAGTATATATTATGTTGAATAAAATTCTTATACGCACATACGGTGAATAAGAAAAACCTAAACATCACATTCGTTTTGGAAAATTAGATAACCACACCAATATCATAACCAAGACTTAATAGTTACTGTAATATTATTGGGTGATTATACAAGGAAATGAGGGAATTAGGCCTGGTCTGGGCTCTGGTAAAAACTAAAGAATGTAGTACCTAAAGGCCCAAACCCTTATTCGCTCATAAAGTCATAAATCTTATGTTCTTAACTTTCACTCTTTTCCAAACACAAAGGCACTAGTCAAGCCTTTGTTGTCGATATTTTTAGGAAAACAAGAATTTATTACGTCTTGAACCTTTTAGTGAGTTCTCCTCTTCTTCATTATTTCTCATATTTTCATCCGGGTATAAACATTTTGCGGGAATACATTTCATTACAAATATTAGAAAGATGTTTTACTTCCTATTTAGACTGAAAACAAGTACAGTAATATTTTTCAATTAAAAAAAATGCTTTTATTAGATTGTGATATTCGTTTTCAACATGGTGCTAACACATCCTATAATTGTGGATTAAAGATGATAACTGTATGGGAAAAAAAGTGTTATTTGCTAATCTTAAGTTTTTATCTCTGCCTTGTGCATAAAGATCTTTATATTGCCTAAAACTAGGCATGTCAATCACAACTTGATATGATATATGTTCAGATTAATTATGCCCCCGTGATGATCTACGTACACCCTCCTATCTAGGACTAGAAATGCATCTAAAGTAAGTAAATATAATAAATGACTAGTATAATATGTCATGGAATGAAGATTTACTCAACATGTCCGTGTACTTTTTGTGAAGGATGATTATATTTTGTAAAGATTAAAGGAAATTCACATTACAACATTTTATTGTTGAACTGATGATAGCAATCGAATGCTTATGATGGGAGATTAAAGCCCGTCATAACAGACAAGGATGCTTGCCAATTGCTCGACTAATTTAATGGCTCGAGTATAGCTACTACCTAGAAGCTAAAGCTAGCGGCAAGTCATCCTTGGCTGCTAAAACAAGCTCTTTTCTTTCATCATATATATGCATTATTCCTTCCGTAACATAAACTGATCACTTGTAATCTGTTTTAATGCAATAACTAGTGTCCGAAGGACCACAATTTATAGGCCACGTATGAATGAGGATTGATTATGTTCAGGAAAGTTCTTTACAACTATATATGTCTTAAACATGTATAGATTCACACATCTAACCAGAAAAAGAGAGAATAAATTCACTATTAATTGATCAGTTCAAGCCGACCAATGAATTCGTTATGATCCAGATTGAATTTGATTTAACTGATCATAAAATTCTTATTCTTCTTGACATATATACTCTTGTCCACTCCATTGTTTGTGGTTAAGTGGCTCGATCAATTCACTGAACATAGCATAGGGAATATATTTATGTACAAATGATTCTAGTAATATCTTTGCAATTTTCCATCTACACAAGTCAAATGCTTGGAGAATTAGATTCTCAGAGCAATTTGTGACGCCGAAACCGAACTAGTTATCCACTTTGAGATTCTTTGCATATTGCAATCCATAATATAGACTGATGCTCACCCATGTAAATTAGCTTTGGAGAATATAATCTACTTAGCTTACCGTCAGATGTGTAGAATACTTAAACGTTATATAAAGATATATATCAAAAGAAAAATTATACGCGCACTTACCTATATATATAGCTATTGTGCGTAAATCTAGAAAACAAATAAGAACGAATTGGGTACATTAAGAAAGACAGGAAGCTGGTTGGTGTAAGGCGAAGTAAAGGACTTTTTGTGGCAGCCAAGGATGACTTGCCATGTCCAATCTATAGGGATTTAAGTAGGGAATACGTGCACATATATGAAGTTCTTAGGATGGTGTGAAGGCAAGTCATCCGCGGCTCATATGAAAGGTTCTTCACTTTCACCTTACACCTATCAACTTTTTTGAATTGCGGTGATCAGGTAAGCTTTTTTTAGACAGATTAACTTATGAGTTTTGCTACAACCACAATGTTTACAAAAAAAACATAATCATGTGACGTGACACTTGGACAAATTATTTTTTCTTTTTCTTCACAAACTCTTTATTCTGTAACAAATCATTTTCTTACTCATCATTGGGTGAAAATCCTTTTATAGGTGCTATACCTCTAAACTCATTGCTTTACCTGTCGAATGTTTGGAGGTGCTATATGATATGAGTTTTTTTCTTCTTTTGGTTATACAAATGAGTATTCTATCCAAAAATACCCTAAGCAGCAGACCATTAAATTTAGCACAAAAATGGCATTTACATTGAACGAACATGCATGAACGTGACACGGTTACGATATGCTTTAAAAAAAACGAACGACATTTATTCCATACAACTTTGTCTAGAGCACATTGACTAATTAACTAGAATCCCAGTTAGTGGGGAATGAAAACCTGCAGCGTCGAATTAATTTTACAGCTTTTAGGTCTTGTATTCAAGTTTTCCAGACATATGAGTTGACTTACTGTTAAACAATATAGGAATACGTCTTTTTTGAAAACTAATTTAAGGAATATATCTCAGGAATGATCAGCATGTTCTTGCACGTGTTTTGATATGATATTCTTATGGATGTAATACAGAACAGCTAATTGTCAACTTGTTTCATTGTTTAAAGAGTGAGAAAAAAATGAAGAAGAATGTGATATGAGAAAAACAAACTTGACATAAACATTGAGGGAAATGATAGATGATTAGGGGAGGCATAATAAACTAAAATAAAGTTAGCAAGAAGATATCATATTATCTTCTTATATGTATTGTACTTTGCCATTGTAATTTGCAGCGGCACATAAATCCATTGGAGCATCCGCAATGAAAAAAATCTTTCGTTACTTTTTGCATTTAATGCATATCACATTTAATACTTAAGACTTTAAGAAAAGATTTAGAGTTTATCAAGTCTTTTTAAAAAGCTTTCAAATTTCAATGCAATGCAATGCAAGAAAACCCTTTCAAAAAACCTTTTCAAATATAGTAAAAATCTATTTTTAGTTTACCCATTATGGATGCTCTTAGTATTTTTTTGAAACAAAATGAAATATTCAGTAGGAACATCCATATTAACTCGTAGATCCTCCTAATCACACCTCAAGATGCAATATGGCTCCGGTACCGTCTTTTACCCTCTCTGAAAGCTGAAAGCAGTTGATTACGTGAAATCTTTTGATTCAACTATAATCAGGATGGAAAGATAATGTTAGCCCGAATTATGTTGTAGTGTTGTAACGGGCCCAAGCCCGTGACTAGAATGTTCTACATTTACATATTTAAGTGTACGATGTATTCTTGTAATGGATCAATAAAATCAATCGTCATTTAATATACGCTTTCATAGTATCACGAGCCTAAAATAACCGTTCCTTTCTCCAAAAACACCTAGGGTATGTTTGACGAAAGTAATTGTTGCTGGAACTGGTGCTGGTGCTGGAGATGGTGCTGGTGCTGGAGATTATAAAAAGATATTATTTTTATAAGCTACATGAAATAACCTTTGGTTTTAAGAGATTATAAAAGATTATTTTTTTTTAGAATCTCTTATAAGTTATGTCTGTCAAACGAATATTATTTTTTAAATAACTTATTTTTTGAAAAAATAAACATAATCTCCCAACAATCTTGTGTGCCAAACATAGCCCTAACCCTAAAACTGAAAACAACCGCCTCCTTCTCCGGCCGTCGGGCTTCGGCCGGCGGTCCGGAGGTTCTCTCCATCACTCTTTTCTGTAATACACTTGTGATTTTCGGCTGCAGCAGTGGCTAAAGATTTTGGTGCGCTCAGAAGTAGTGAAAAGATTAACGAAACAGTTGAATGTTACAAGAAAGGTCAAGGCTAGGAAGTGACGAATGGTGCTTATCAAAAATGTTTTTTTCTCGGCTATCACTGTATGAAAGAATGAAGACTTATTATCATTGCAGTTATAATAAAAAGTCCAATGGTAGCAACGTATAGGTTCTTAGTATTATTGTAAAGGATTGATTTGAGGTTATGATATGAGATTAAGTTTATGATTAAAAAAATGGTGGATCTTTATGTTTTTTTATGAAAAAACACGCCCCGTTTGTTCGGAAGGTTCTTTGAGGGTTAAAGTTTTAGAATCAACTATCGTTTTCTCATCTTTTCTTTTGATTTTCGTTTGTTTTAGTTTTTAGTTGTAGGGGATACTTTGGGTTATCCCGTTAATTTTAGTTGTAAGGGATACTTTGGGTTATTCTTTTTGGTCATGATACTTTGGTTTATCCTGTTTGGTAAGAGATACTTTGATTTATCGCATTTGGTCAGGATACTTTGGTTTATCCTGTTTGGTTCGGATACTTTGCTTTATTCGGTTTGTTTCGTGTTTATGTCTGTTGCCGCTTGAAGATGTACTTCTGCTTACTGTCGAATTTATTCTTCAACAATAATTTGTTAGTTTTACTTTATTGTTTAATAGCTTTTACTTTATAGTCCGAGTTTTCGCGATTTCGCCTCTTGTACTGCGGGGGAGTGTTATCCCGTATTATGTTGTACTGTTGTAACGGGCGCAAGCCCGAGTCTAGTGTTCTGAATTTGCATATTTAAGTGTACGATATATTCTTGTAATGGATCAATAAAATCAATCATCATTCAATATGCTTTCAGAGATATACTAGTGCACATCATAAAGTACAAATAGAAAAAATGAAAGATGTAATTCTTGCCATAAACTATGCCGTCTTTAATTATATATCTCTTAGAATCTTATCTGATGCGACCAACACATGGAAATGGATGCATAGTAATGTTATTCCATATATTAAGGTTTTTTGCACATCGGCCCACACTAAGCATTTTTAATGCATTGATTTTTTCAGAAGATAATTAAAATGAGACTGTTAATATAAATGGCACGCCGGCATGTAGAAACGAAAAGAATATTGCTACGGTACCAAATCAAGCAACACAATTTCTGGGTATGTTTCATTAATTCATTTGATTGCGGACTTTGCTCCCTCCTTAATTAATCGAATATGCACCTACTGTTTAGAATAAATGTTTTAATTTCCTTTCTTTAATTAACCTCTTACAAAGCTACAACGACCGCTAATTCACTTCTGCTATATAGTATTTGAATTAGACAAGCAACTATTACGCATAACGGCGATAAATAGCGGCAAATAGTTAAACTTGTAAACTTTCATTTATAGTGTGACCCTTAATACAACTTTTAGGACTTTAGTTGTAGCCACTGCGAAAAAAAAAAAAATAAAATAAAATAATAATTATTATTATTAGTTGAAATGAAAAATGATAGAAAGTTTAAAGGTTAAAAAATATTTAATCTCTTATAAGTGCATGATAAATGCTATAACCTTTTTTAGTCAAAGGTATATTGTAATTTTCCAAGTTCTCATTTTGCAAGTTTTAAAATGTTTTCAATCTCTTTATATGTAGTTGAGATATATATTAGAAGTACCTTATTATTTACCTATATTTTGTTGAATTTTTGGTCATGTAGTATTGATATATTTTAGATTACTTATTCTATAAACTAGAAAAGTACACGCTTATAATTGCGGGACGTTGAATAATTTCGATAAAATTCGGTTGTGGCAATATTGTGCATGTGTTTTTTAGGTGATAAATAGAATTATATATAGTTTTAGACAACTTAATTATTTACTCCGTAATATATATAGCAAACATGTTATATTAAGGCTATGTTTGACAAAAGTAACTGTAAGCAGTAGCTGTGTGAGCTGTGAGCAGTTGTTGAAATATAATCTTATGTCTGGATATATTACAAGGACTAACCTTGTCATTCTTATATTTTCAGTTATATAGTCTTTGAAGTCTAAGTTGTGCTTGATAAAGATGGAAAGATGAAGGGCTGTATAGGTCATTATCAGATAGAGCCGTTGGATTGGGGAGTACATATACTCCGCTTATCATTCAGAGTAATGGATGGGGCTGCACTCTCTTTCTCTCTCTCTCTCTCTCTCCCTCAATAATGTAATACCCTGCCTCTCTCTCTAAACGGGTATTTACATAGCCGTTATACCACCTCCAAAAACTGTTATTCCTTCCTTTCGTTAAGCTGTTATCAGCTTCATTTGATTCTTGTTTTGTAATAGAACTAATATCATGTGAAGATATTAGGGGTACGACAGTATAGCTGGAGTACCCATGGTTCTTGGTTATCTGATTAAGATCAGATTGTTGTTGTGATCATTTCATGATTGAGGTCAGGTAGTATGTTGTTTCTGTTGTTTCCCTGATTGAGATCAGGTTGATGTTGCTCTCGTCATACACCTGCTTGAGATCAGGTTGTATGTCATTTCCATGTTGCTAATCTGCTTGAGATTAGATTACCTTGTTATTATTGTTAACTGATTGTAATCAGTGTTGTACTAGTATGAGTTCCCTTTGATAATAAAAGCTCTTTTATGGTTTATATTATGTTTTTCTACATGGTATCAGAGCCAGGTTCTCTAATCTTGCTCTGAATATCGATTTCAAAAATTAGGGTTTCGGAAAAATTTTGGGGATTTTTCAAATTGGATTGATTTTCCTTAAATACATTTGTTAACTAAAAGATTTTGTGAAGTAATTGTTCAGATCTAAAAGTTTTTTTTTTTTTTTTTTTTTTTTTTTTGCAAAACACCTAATTTTGAAAAAAAAAAAATAGGGTTTGGTAAAATTTGGGGCTTTTTGATCTTTAAAGGGTTTTGGTGTTGATTAAGTGTGGTTTATCAATAGTTCTGGTGTTGGTTATACGTTTGGAAGTGGTTATTGGTATTTTCCCTAATTCTTGAAATTAGGGTTTGGATGTTGATTGGTTCTGGGAAAAGTGATCCATTGGTGGGCTGGTTTCTTGACCAAGTGATCAAGAACATCAGCCTTTGCTGATTCCGCTGCTTCTTGGATTATTACATGCACTTCTCTCTCCCTTCTCCTTTACTTCAGTTTTTTAATTTCTTTCATTAGACTGCTGGATGATAGGCTTTGGGATTATTGAAGATGTTATTGTTTCCTACCCGCATGATTTTGGTGGTTATTCGATTTTTGAGGTGTTGTGGTGAATATCTGTTCTTCATTGAATATTGTTTATCTATTTTTTTTTTTAGCCCGTTGGTTGTGCTTGTGTGCGCCCTTGACCTACCACCGTGAGTGGCAAGGAAAGCCTGAGAACTACGTTCTCCTCTCTTCCTGAGTGCTTGATTGACTGCTATTTGTCCTGCTTGTCGTGGCTATTTGCTCTCTGTTTTTTACATTATGGTTATTTGTCGTCATTCTAGTAATATGTTTATTGTCTCTGGTTTAGAATCTCGCAGAGGTTTCTATCTTCTATGTGTTATTCCAATTTGTCTATTAGAAGGGATAATTAGAGGTCTCATACCTCTAGTAACTCCTTTTAGACCTTCCTTGTGCCTAGACCTAACATTTATGTAACAGGGTGAATGCTGGTGATCCTACTCTGAGTTGTAAGCAATGTGAATTTAATAGTTACCCTGCTATTTTTTTGAAAAGGACAGGATTTCTTTGATAACAATCAGGGTACTCAGTTTTTTTTAACAAAACTTTTGTCAACAATAATCTTTTTGTTGATTCTAGCTCCACTTCAACACTTTCTTATGAACAGACTTCAAAACTCATATCTTTGATCAATATTGATGAAAAAAGGATCTAAGGGTATGCGTGTTATGGGAATTGATAAACAGATGGGTGACTTGTATTACCTTGATGGGAATCAAGGTATTGACTTAGAATTTTAGAGTTTTATGTTTATTTGTTGATTGTCTAAAGCTATGCGACATTGTAGTCTTGGTCATCCTCTGATCAGGCCTTGTCTATTTAAAAAACAATAAAAAAAAATGATATTGATATTAATCAAGGAGATGATATTTTAATTTGTGATGTTTGTTAAAAAGTTCAGAAAATCAGAGTGGAAACATCGGCATCTACCTATTGTTGCTAGATCCCTTCTGTTTCAAGGGGAATTCCTCTTTTTTTTGTAATCTGTTTGTATTCTCACTGCATGTTTTTTTAATTGTCTGCCTTCCTCAGTGCTGAATGAGAAATCTATAATTAGTCTTTATACTGAAAATGTTTTTTAAACCTTTAAGAACCTTTGGTGTTTTGTCTGCTTTGCTACTGTTCTAAATAATCTTGATAAGCTCTATAGAAGGTCAAAGAAATGTGTTTTAACAATCTTGATAAACTATACAGCCTTGAAAGAAAACAATTTATTTTTTTATTTTTCCCAAAGATGTTGTCATTTCTTGAAAATGTCATTTCTTTCTATATTAATATTGGCTCTGCCCCTTTGGATAATATCAACCACGCGCATTGATACTTACACTTCTGAGGGCATTAGTGATGAGGCGAAAAATGAACCACTTTTAGGGGGTCATTTAAGCCTGGAATTGAATTTATTTGATCAAATATTACCCTAAATCGTTCCTTTTGTGATTTTAGGTACTTTGGGAGTGAAATCTGGAAAAGAAAGCAATTCGGACGTTTTTGGAGCATAAAAGTGAAGAAAACGCCAAAGACTTAATTTTCCATGTTGAGAACAGTGTTTGACGGCGTCAAGAGGAAGTATTTGACGGCGTCAAGAGTAAAGTCCATGACGACCCAGTACAAACCTGAAGGCGTCACATGAAGAGCGTCATGAGTTAAAGTCATGACGGCCTGCATAAGGAGTATACATGACGGCGTCAGATGTAGATCTAGGCAGTCCGAGGAACTATTTGGCGGTAAGATGACGGCGTCACACATTTGTTCTTGACGCCGTCACCCTTGAATCCTTTCATGTGCTATTGAGATAAGTCTTCTCTTAATTTAATCAATATGTCTATGTGTTGGTTGTCTATATCTTGTGCTTGTCTTAATTTCAACATGCTAGGCTAGATCTATCTTGTGTTTGCTTAGATCTAATGAAACCTAGATGTTAATTATTTGTTGATTACTTGTTTATGGTTGTATTGGATGAATGATTTCAATGTTAGGCTTAAGAAAACTGGCAGATCTCCATTGTGTAACATGCTTGAACGTCTTAGGAAACATGAACCGATGTGTACTAGGTTTTATTGGTTGTATTTAATGCATGAGTAAATTCTAATGATCCCATGTTAGGAGCTTCTTAGCCGGCTCGACATAGGAGTGAAGTAGGCACTCATAGGATTGGGGAAGTAAGTACGCCACCCCATGAATAGTATTAAGGAATACAATCCGTCATCCACACAACTATAACAAGTAATTAACGTGTAAAAGATATCTAGTGAGTAGTGAAATCTAAGTAAACACATTTCTCCCACATATTGCTCACAACCGTAGTTTAATATAGTTTATTTTCATTTTAGTATTTTATTTTGATTGCATCTTAGTATTGGGTTAGTTGACTAGCAACTAATTCCGCCCAAATCCTTCAAACTCGAGATTTTTACTTGCTTTCTTAAAAATATAAAAATACAAAAAGAATCATCCCTCATCTTTAGACCTAGTCTTTAGGTTTTCTAATCCTAGCGACACTATTCCTAGCTGAACGATCAATCCCCCAGTACTTGTCATTATACTATACTAAATCGATCAGGTACACTGCCTGGTGGGGGTTGTAAGCTTCTCAAGATCCCTAGAGAGGTAAAGCCTGGTGCAAACGCCACGCATCAAGTTTTTGGCGCCGCAGCACTGGGAATAGTTATTGTCTAGGTTAGAATCTCCTTTTATTAGGTCTACTTGCTAGATTCCTTTCTAGTAAGATTTTATTTCTATTTTTAGGTTCTCTTTAGTCTATCTTATTTCTTTGTGTTTTTGTTCGTAACTCTTCACCACCCGACATCATGGACGATGGGAACACCTTTGAACCCGTTATCCCACCTCAACAAAACCCACCACTAGAACCTCTTAGGCCCCGAACCTTAGGAGAGTATTCTCGACCTAGCCACCAAGGCTACCGAAACACCATTGAGCTCACCGGAGCCAATGTGACCCCCTTGCGATCCGACACCATCCGGTTGGTGCAAAGCGGATGTGCATTCCATGGACTTCGTTATGAAGATCCAAATCAACATCTTAAGGACTTCCTTAAAATCGTAGATTCCATAGACCTAGATGTTGCAACTAGAGAGACAACCCGATTACGCCTATTCCAATTCTCTCTACGTGATCAAGCTAGTCAATGGCTTGAGCGTTTACCCACGGGATCCATCACCACATGGGATGATCTCACCACTCATTTCTGTTGAACTATAAGACCTTGATAGATCTTCTTGAGCACTCTAGAATCGTTAGCTATGTTACTGTAATCAATAACACACTAATAGACAATCTCTGTATCTTGTATTTTAAAGCGGAAATAAATACAAGTGTAATACTAAGAACTCTTGATCCTCTATGGATCTTTTTAATAATAATAAGAGTGTTTTCTAAAACGTTAATCGATACATAATCGTGTGTTCCTTTTATACACAAGGAACCCTAAACCGTTTCCCAAGAAACATATATTCTAAAACTTCTAAAAGATATGCATTATCACTTCCTAAATAAACTCATGCATATCCAAACTATAATACATAAAATACGGAAATACTATTTCCGCAGAAACTAATAATGCTGAAACTAGTCTTCAGCAGATAACTGCTTCAGCATGAACCAGCTTTTCAGCAGTAACCTTCAGCAGAAACAGTCAGCAGAATTCTTACTTAACAGAATTCCCAACAATCCTCCCCTAATCTTGAATTTGACCTGGTTAAGTTCAAGATTCTTGATAGATCTTCAAAATAACATACCAAGAGGATTGTAATAATATAGTATCATCAAAGAATCATCTTCAGCAGAATCATTGTACTTGTCATAGCCTCAAGTATTTTGTAATAAGTGATAGAAGCTAGTAGTACTTAATTAGCCAAATGTTTAGGAATGGTCTTTGTAATTTAGTTGGAACTTTGAATGTAATCTGTAACTTGTTTCTATGAATGAATGAAAAGATCTTCTTTATCAATTAACTATTCAGTAGAAACCATGTTCAGCATACTTGACCACATTCCTTTGACTTCAGCTCTTGGTGACTTTAACATACAACTTACAATCTCAGAACATCTGCAAAACAGACATAAAACATGCAAATACACCAAACAACTTGCCAAAATATTAGTGGGTTAGTGTTAAAACTCAGAAATTATACAACTTATACAAATCTACAAAGTTTACACTCATTATCCTTCCCTGAGGCATATGCCTCCCCTGAGGCTTATGCCTCCCCTTAAACTTTGCAGTTAAGGGTTAAGCATTCCAATATGGACCACTAAATATTGAAACCTTGGTCCATCAAATGCTTTGGTTAACAAATCTGCCACATTCTCATCTGTGTGAATTTTTACCACTTTAACCAAATGTTTCTCATAAGCATCCTTTATAAAGTGTTTCTCATAACCAAATGTTTCTCTTTAGCAGTAACCAATGTTGTGGACAGGTTCTATGGATTCAGAATCAATTGCTGGATTATGGGTATAACTTTATGAATACTACCATTTTCATTGACAATCAAAGTACAATTTGTATTGTTAAAAATCCAGTGTTTCATAATAGAACCAAACATATTAAATTAGGCACCAATTTATAAGGGATGCTTATGAGAAACATTTGGTTAAAGTGGTAAAAATTCACACAGATGAGAATGTGGCAGATTTGTTAACCAAAGCATTTGATGGACCAAGGTTTCAATATTTAGTGGTCCATATTGGAATGCTTAACCCTTAACTGCAAAGTTTAAGGGGAGACATAAGCCTCAGGGGAGGCATATGCCTCAGGGGAGGATAATGAGTGTAAACTTTGTAGATTTGTATAAGTTGTATAATTTCCGAGTTTTAACACTAACCCACTAATATTTTTGCAAGTTGTTTGGTGTATTTGCATGTTTTATGTCTGTTTTGCAGATGTTCTGAGATTGTAAGTTGTATGTTAAAGTCACCAAGAGCTGAAGTCAAAGGAATGTGGTCAAGTATGCTGAACATGGTTTCTACTGAATAGTTGATTAATAAAGAAGATCTTTTCATTCATTCATAGAAACAAGTTACAGATTACATTCAAAGTTCCAACTGAATTACAAAGACCATTCCTAAACATTTGGCTAATTAAGTACTACTAGCTTCTATCACTTATTACAAAATACTTGAGGCTATGACAAGTACAATGATGAAGCTGAAGATGAAAATGGAAAAAGAAGAGAAGGAAGACTGTGAAGATGCTCAAGTACCAAAGTCAAGAAAATACTCAAGAACTTTGGTCCATGGCAACATTTCTCAATCATCTACTTAAGCTTCTCCTTTCCCTTACGTATGATCTCAGCCTTCTTGCTCTGTCCAATATGTTCTTGATGAGGAAGACCAGGTCCTGGAGCAGGAAGATCCAACACCAAATTTTGTGATGTTGGAAGAGATGGATCTCTCTTACTTGATCTTAGTTGGGATCTCTCTGGTGTGGAAGGAGGAAGAAAGGTTGGATCTTCATTTTCTTCCTCTGAAGAGTCTTCATCAGAGGTATAGATGAAGGGAGAGACAAGCTCTCTCTCAGCAGGAATGGGTACATGGATTGGTTCACCCTTCCTATGTGCATTCCATTGTCTTTCTTGTGCATCCCATCATCTCTCCAGTTCTCTTTCATAATCGGAATCATCAAGCTCCCATGGATATGGTGGTAAATCTTCTTCTGAAGATGAAGAGAGGAATTTTGATCTGTGGTTTCTGGGTTTGATGACATGGTTTTGGTGGAGAATTGGGTTTAATTGGGAAATTAGAGTTTGAAAGATGATTTGGGGTAAATTGGTGACTGAGATGTGATTTGGGGGTGATTAAATAAGCCAAGTTTAGGCATTACGATAATAAATGCGAGTTGGGTGGCACAGTAAAATCAAGATATTCACCGAAGATATTTTTACATTTGCTTGGTTTCTGCTGATGTTGACCATTCTTCAGCAGATTTGACTTTTATTTCTGCTGAAGGGTAAATTTTCAAATTGGAAGTTTTTGAATTACACGTCAGACTCGGTCAATAATTAGTTCCGATAATTTTGACCACGATTGGGGAACTTCCAAATATAACCCACTTTGCATATCTCTTCCTAAACAACATTATTCGCTTATCACTCCACTTAAACCCATTATTCTCTGTGTAATTCATAACCGTCTCACGCAAGTTCATTCAAATGGCACAACTTGAATTGAGAGGAGATCATAACAAGTATGCTATTCTGAAAAAGGCAAAGGGACATGAAGAATTCGATTTAATGGTGGAGTTTCTACAAAGGTCGAAGATTCATTATGCTCTGACACATAGTCCCAATTTGGTTTGTGAATCATTAGTGAAGCAATTTTGGGCATCTGCTACTAAGAGATCTGACACCGAGATTGTTGCTGAGATTGATGGTGTAGAGTATGTGGTGACAGAAGGTTTGATTAGGACAAAGCTTCAGTTGGATGATGAGAATGGTGTGTATCATTCCAACACTGCAGAGATTCTTGCTGGGCTAAGGGAAGCTGGATATCAAAGTACTGATACATCCAAGTGGCATAAGATTCAATTTTGTCCTAAATGGAGGTATTTGGTGCATCTGCTGCTTCAATGTATAAGCAACAAGTGTGGTGGATGGAATCAATTCTCTCTGCAATTGGGTTGTGGTATTGTTTGTCTTTCTAAGGGTCTAACTTATAATTTTTCTAAGTTTATCTTTGATAATATGCTAGAAAATATTGATAAACAACAACATAAGTTTTTAATGTACCCTAGATTCTTACAAATAATTTTAGACATAACCACTGAAGATAAAACCCATGTGCCTATTAAAAGTCTTGGTTCTAAGTTGTTTGCCTCAATGAAAACTAATTATACTGGGGAACATCACTCTATGTTAGAAGCTATGTTGCCACATGGCAATGATAATGTAGTTGAGGGTGATGATGCTGATAATGTGCCTGTTCATAATGCTGCTGATGATGGTAATCCATCATCTTCAGGTGTTGCTGCTGATGGTAATCCTTTAGTGGTAATGGAGGAAGAGCCAGCTACAACTGCTGAACCATTACCTATTTCTACTGACTTACCACCAACTACCCCTGTATATGTGTCACCTAGTCCTACCATTTCACCATCTCAGGATGCTCCAGCTGAGCAATTTCATGAGTTTGAAGATAACTTTCAGCCTCTTGAACCTGAGATCACTAGACTACATACATCTAGTCCTATGAGAGAGCCAATTAATGAAGGCTTTCCTAATGTTGTACATGAGTCTGTTTCTCCTGCTGGGTTCAATGAAGCTCCACTTACCACTGAGCAATCAGCTGGTAGAGCAGAGGACCCTATTACTCTCACTTTTGTATATGATTCCCTTAGCAGGTACATGAAAATGACTGATGACCTCCAAAAGGAGCTTGCTGATACCAAGACTACTCTTGGTAATGAAATTGAAAATTTGAAAAGTAAGGTTCAAGATTTAGAGGCACAACTGAATCAGCAAAAGCAAAGTAAGGATGGATTGGATACTACTGAAGTTGCTCAGGAGGCAAATTTGGATTCTCTTGAGATTCTAGCTGAAGTTGCTAGACAGTCTCATGTTGTTCCTCCTAAAGCTGCTGAAGTACCTAAATCTAAACCACAAACTCAATTCAGCAGAAGAAGAAGTACAAGACAGTATTTGGCAAGGAAAGCTGCTGAATCTTCAAAAGTGTCTAGTGGTGATGATGATGTGCTCATGGCTGAAGTTACTGATCCTTTTCAGAAGAAACAATCATCAAGTGGTGTTGCTGCTGTCAAATCTGCTGATAAAGGTAATACATCAGGAGAAGCATTCTTTGTAGCAGGGAAAGAGTATTTGAATTCCCCTGTTCATCATTCTTCTGAGAATCAACAAGTTTCTCCTAATAGAGAGGTTCAAGAATTACATGATGAACCTATGAAAGATTTGAATGTTCATCATGATGATCTTGCTGAAAGAACAGATGTGGCTGTGGATGAGCTTGTTACAGCTGAAGAAAGAGCTGCACAAGAAAAACTCTTCCAAGATTGGGAAGATTATAAGAAGAGTGCTAACATGGCTGAGGAACAGCAAGCTAAGTTTGATGCAGCATACTAGTCTGCCACCCAAAACTATGTTTCTACTTTGCCTATTGAAAGACAAAGAGAATTGGATGCAGCTGTTCAAGAGTTTGATGAGTCAGATTGGCAGCATATTGGAAAACAAGTGCTTGATAATTCTGATTTAGCTACAGACATCTTTGGTAAAAGAGTGAAAAAGCAAGACTGGGCTTCTGAAATTGTGAAAGTGATGAAGTTGAGGAAGAAGGTAGCAGATGAGTTAAAAGCCAAAGCTAAAAGAGATAAACATATGACTCAAGCACAACAGAGGGATTATATGAGACAATATGTGAAAAGCCAAAGCAGTTCTTTGTATAATAATGCTTGGTCTAAGAAACAAGTGTGGGCACTTCCATTTGAAAAACTGGTTGAGATTTATAATAGAATCAAAGCTAGAAATGACAAAGCTGGAATGGGTGCTTCTAAGAATATTCCTCTCCTCAATGTTGACGCTGGTTCGTTTGTTAATATTCCTATTGCTGCTGAAAAGGTATTTTTACCTGCTACTTCTGCTGATGTATCACATGTTGCTGCTTCATCTTATGTGGATAAAGGTAAAGCAAAAGTGATGGCAGCAGATCCTCCATCTAGAAAGAGAACTAGGAGACAACTGGAGCAGGAAAGATTGGGTGAAGAGGCTGCTAAGAGGTTAGATGAGGAACACAAAAGCTGAACAAAAAGCTGAACTTGCAAGATTTCATGAGCTTAAGGTAAGAGAAGTTGAACTTCAAGCTGCTAGAAACAAACAGATAAGGAAGGCTATGGATGAACAATATGCATCTGCTGCACTTGAATCTTCTCAGGATTCTACTGATGAACACTTGGATAATCCATCCGTGGAAAATGATGCTGCAGAAGGTGAATCTGCAGAAGCTGAAGTTCCTGATGCATCTTCTCTACCTAATGCTGCTATTTAAGTTCCTGGAAGAAGAGCAAAGAGAATGGCTAGAGTCAGAACTTCACATTCAAAACAAAGCCTAATAAATGTGAATGATTCTGATGCTTCTTTTATAATAGAAGGATCTCCTGATGATTGGTCTGAAGGAACTAGAGATGTTTTGGTTCACTGGGAGTTAACTGAAAATGGTCAAGTTAATACCATTTACAGATTGGATAAAACTTTCATATCCTTTACATTTCTTCTAGAGATTTTACATCTTGTGGATCTTCAGGATTTGGTCACTCTATATGAGTTGGTTCTAAAGTATTATGCAACTCATACTCCTCAAGGGTCTGGATTGTATTTGTTGGGTGATCTAAAAGTGTTGTTTGATTCTTCTACTCCCACTAGTGCTAGTTATGACATATGGAAGAACAATCAGAGATGGAAAGTTCAGAGTTGGAAGTTCTATCCTATGCCTTATGTTCATGTTTTGGAAACTACAACTGGTTTAAGGCTTATTATGGATATAAGCAAAAGATATCCTCTGAAAGTGTCTCTGATGGAGAAAATGCTACAACAAAAGTTGGAGATTCCTCCTGATCAAGTTGGGAATGCAAGGTTGTTTGCTGAATCCTTAGTGAAGGTTTTCAAACAAAGGATTAAGACTTCCAGAGCAGCTTCTGTTTAAGGATATATTGTTGTATATTTATTTTTCTTATTTTATTATTAAAAAAAAAAAAAAAAAAACTAACAGTTTGTTGTATAGTATTGTATCTATTGTATGCAGGTTTGGTTATCAACTTACCTGATGTTGACTATTCCATCACAAAGTTGGCTAGTCCAAAAGGGTGCAGCTTTGGTAAAGACATATCAAATCTGTTGATAGTTGTATTGGTTTGCTCAAAACCATAGGGTTTTCAACTCACCCATGCTTTGTTGCTGAGTAGTTGAAATGGTTGTCAATTGACCTTGGATTTTTCCTTTATGGATTCTAAATAATTGGCTAGCCCACATGTATATGGCTTGTGGTAAAGGCAGTGGAAAACCATATTTGGTAATCAGTTAACCAAGATGATTTTCATCAAAATAATTGGCTAGTCCTGAGCAAACGGCTACAGGTAAAGACATCTCAAATCTATTTATAGCTGATGATTTGCTAAAAATCATGTGGTTATCAGTGTACCTTAGAACACTTGGCTACTCCAGTAGTGATGGCTATTGGTAAAGAGACATCAAATCCATTATTTTCAATGATTCACCTCTCACAGGAGTTAACACACCTGAAAGTGATGAGAATAGTATGAAACTCATTTGTTTTGATGTACATTAAGTCATTTGTTGCTGCAAAGAATGGAGCTTTCAAGTATTTGCTGATCATAGAGTTCTGCTGAAGATGATTCTTTGCTGATACTATATTATTACAATCCTCTTGGTATGTTATTTCGAAGATCTATCAAGAATCTTGAACTTAACCAGGTCAAATTCAAGATTAGGGGAGGATTGTTGGGAATTCTGTTAAGTAAGAATTCTGCTGACTGTTTCTGCTAAAGGTTACTGCTGAAGAGCTGGTTCCTGCTGAAGCAGTTTATCTACTGAAGACTAGTTTCAGCATTACTAGTTTCTGCGGATATAGTATTTCCGTATTTTATGTATTATAGTTTGGATATGCATGAGTTTATTTAGGAAGTGATAATGCATATCTTTTAGAAGTTTTAGAATATATGTTTCTTGGGAAACGGTTTAGGGTTCCTTGTGTATAAAAGGAACACACGATTATGTATTGATTAACGTTTTAGAAAACACTCTTATTATTATTAAAAAGATCCATAGAGGATCAAGAGTTCTTAGTATTACACTTGTATTTGTTTCCGCTTTAAAATACAAGATACAGAGATTGTCTATTAGTGTGTTATTGATTACAGTAACATAGCTAACGATTCTAGAGTGCTCAAAAAGATCTATCAAGGTCTTATAGTTCAACAAGTAATTGGCAGCAACAACATACTCTGCTTTAGTAGTAGAGGTAGCAACAATGGTCTGTTTCTTACATTGCCAATAAATCAGTCTCCTTCCAAGGAATTGGCAACCTCCAGTTGTGGATCTTCTATCCAAATTTGCACCAGCATAGTCACTATCACTATAAGCTGCTAGCTGAAATGGAGACTCTTTGGGATACCAAAGAACTAATTTGGGTTGGCCTTTTAGGTACTTAAAAATCTTCTTGACAGCATTCAAGTGAGAGGTAAGTGGAGTAACTTGGTGCCTTGAACATGCACTCACAGCAAATGTAATATCAGGTCTTGAGGCAGTCAAATACATCACAGAACCAATCATTGACCTGTATAAATGAACATTCACAGGGAGATCAGGATCAAGATTGTTCTTTGGTTTGGGAGTCTCATATGGAGTAGTGGTAGTCCTGACATTCTCCATAGCAAACTTGGACAACATATCTTTTACATACTTCTCCTGATGAATGAAAATACCATCAGGTTTCTGCTGAACCTGTAAACCCAAAAAGAAAGCGAGTTCTCCCATGGCACTCATTTGAAATTCTCCCTTCATCAGATCCTCAAACTCTCTACACCATGCTTCTTTGGTTGAACCAAAGATAATATCATCTACATACACCTGCACAAGAATAATATCCCTGGAATCTTTCTTGAGGAATAGAGTCTTGTCAATGGCACCTCTTCTGTAGCCATTCTTTAGCAGAAATGTGGAAAGTCTAGCATACCAAGCTCTGGGAGCTTGATGAAGTCCATAGAGAGCTTTGACAACCTTGTACACATACTCAGGATAGTCAGGGTCTTCAAATCTCTTGGGTTGAGTCACATAAACCTCCTCTTCAATCTCACCATATAAGAAAGCACCTTTAACATCCATCTAATAAACCATAAAGCCCATATAAGAGGCATAGGCCAAAAATATCCTAATTGCTTCAACTCTGGCCACTGGTTCAAATACTTCATCATAGTCAATGCCTTCCTCTTGTCTAAACCCTTGAGCCACCAGTCTAGCTTTGTTCTTCACCACAATCCCCCTGGCATCTCTTTTATTCTTCAAAATCCATTTTGTCCCAATGGCATATTTACCATCAGGAAGAGGAACCAATATCCAAACCTGCTGATTCTTAAATTGCAGCATCTCATCTTGCATTGCTTCAAGCCAGCTTGAATCAGCCAGTGCTTGAGGAACACTAGTTGGCTCAATCTGAGAAAGAAAGCATGCAAACAGATAATGTTTGAAGTCTGTGTGATTGTTCCTCTTTTGATTGTAGACATAAGAGATGAAAGCAACTTCACCATATTTTGTATTCTTTACAGTGCTTCTAGTTCTAACAGGATCTTTAGGATCTCCAATAATCTTTGATAGGGGATGAGCATTATGAACCTTTTATTTGCTGTAGGGTGAACATCAATTGTGGCATCAAGGTTGTTGACTGTAGGCCCAAATTCAGTATCATAAGAAGCTGAGTGAAATAGGCCAGGCTTTGGCTGATAATTCCCAAGATCAGAAGGACTTGGAAATCTTGTAAAGGGCTTCTCAAAGTCTACAGAGACTTCAGTAGAAATGGGAGAGTGTGCATCATCAGCATCTTTGACCTTATCAGTGGTAATAGGTGTACCTTTAGTAGAATCGTCAGCAGTATCCTTGTTTCTACTAACTACTTGGGCTGATTGATGTAGGATTGCTTCAGTCTCTTGTGTAACCTTGTCATTGAGTTTCTGAGCTTCCTGAGTAGCAGCATGTTCTTGCTTCTTCAGTCTTGCAAGATCCTCTGCATAATGTGACTCATCATCTTGTTCAGCAGCAGAATGATTACCTACAAAATGGTTAGGTGGAAAAGATGGTACAACAATGGTATGTTCATCTAGCTCAGATTCACAGTCTGAGTCATCATCCATGGAACCTGCAGGGTTAGAGTGTGGATCTTTGGTACCTGCATTAGGATTAGAAGCATGTCTAGTATAACCCAAATAGTCAGTCAAATAATCTAGGTCAAAATACCAAGAATGGCCTTGTCCCTGAGTATTAGGCTGATCTTCAAGAAATCTTAGATTAAGGGTCTCTTCTATCCTTTTGGAATTTAGATTATACACCCTATAGGCCTTGCTATGAGCTGAATAACCCACAATATATCCCTCATCAGCTTTCCCATCAAACTTACCCAGAATATCAGCAGTATTCAAAATGGTCACTTTGCATCCAAAAGGCTTAAGGTAATGAATATCTGGAACTTTCCCAGTGAGAAGTTCATAAGGTGTCTTGACATGATGTCTAGTGATGGATACCCTGTTCAAGACATAGCAAGCAGCACTTACTGCTTCAGTCCAAAACATAGTGGGTAATTTGGAGTCTGCAAGCATTGATCTTGCTGCCTCAATGAGGGTTCTATTTTTCCTTTCAGCAACCCCATTTTGTTGTGGGGTCCTTGGAGTACTATAGTCCCTTCTAATCCCCTTAGACTTACAGAATTCTATGAAAACAACATTTTTGAATTCTGTCCCATTGTCACACCTAATTCCTTTAACCTTTTTATTAAGCTGGTTTTCAATTAAAATGATGAATTCTTTCAAAATAGGAGTTGTTTCATCTTTAGTTTTAAGAAAGAATACCCAGCAAAACCTGCTAAAATCATCTGTGATAACCAGGCAGAAGTACTTGTGATCAATACTTCTTATAGGAGTTGGACCAAAGAGATCCATGTGCAGCAACTGAAGAGGTTCTGAAATGGTGCTCACAGCTTTGATGGATTTGTAAGAGGCTCTGTGTTGCTTTCCCTTGTTGCAAGCAAGACAATTGTGTTCATTGGTGAAGAGTTTAGATGATAGGCCCTGAACAAGACCAAGTTTAGACAACTTGTTGATAGTCTTGTAATTCACATGAGCCATTCTCCTATGCCACTTGGTAGATTCATCCTGGGAAGCTTTGGCCACCAAACATGTTAGATCACCTTCTGGCTTGACATCATTCAGATTGAATGTGTACAAGTTGAAGGTTCTAGGAACTCTCAGCAAAACAGTTGTGTCTTCTGGAAGTTTGAAGTCCTTGGAGAGTACAAGACATTCATCCTCAGAGAAGAAAACCTTATTCTTAGTGTCACAAATTTGTGATACAGAGAATAGATTAAAATGCTCTAGTTCCTTCACATAATAAACATTTTCAAAGTCTAACAAAGGTGTCTTAATAGTTCCTTTCCTAGTAATTTTGCCATCTCCACCACCAAAAGTTACAGTGCCTCCTCCTTCTAAGGGCACAAAGTCATGCATCTTGTCCTTGTTCCTTGACATACTTCTAGAACAACCACTATCAACAATACCTACTTCAGTACTTTTCAAAGGATGATCCTACAACAACAACAAAAAAAAATATACAAAAGTTAGTACACATTGGAGACTCAAGTCATTGCTGACTTGAGCCTGCCTTGTGGATCATTAGTGATAGGCCATGTAGATATTTTAGATCCACCATTGTTCTTGGGCCTGTAATGCATATTAGGTCCCTTCTTTGTCCAAGAACAACCTGCTGAGGGCTTCACAACAGTATTCCAATACCCACCACCATAATACATTGAGTTAAAGTGATTAGGCCAATAACCATTAGAAAAGAAAGAACTAGTGGGTCGAACATATGGTCTAGTACTGGTTCTTCTCCATGGAGAATGTGGTTCAGCAGAATTAGATTTCTGCTGATGTGGAATAAAAGAGGGTATTTCACTAACATTCTTCCACATTTGCCTAGGTTTCCTTTGACTAACACATTCACCCATTTTTTGCTCATGAAATGTACAATCCTTAATCAAATGAGATTTACTTCCACACACAAAACATTTTTTCTTCTTAGAAGATTTATTCAAACCAAAGGAAGTTCCATAACATGAAAAAGTATTCAAACCACCATGATAAACAGAATTGCTTTTAACAAAACCAAAAGTATTATTTTGTAAAGAATTTAAAAACAAGTCTTCAGTAGAAACTGTCTTGTTATCAGCAGCAACTCTAGAATGATTGTGGGGAGTCTTGGGTGATGTCTTTGGTGTGGTCTTGGGAGTGGTCTTGGGCAGGTCAGACTTCTCACTTGAATCACAGCTGGAAAATGAGGTAGACCCTTCATTAGAAGACTTGTCACTATCACAACAAGAGACAAAGTCAGTAGATTTCATAATAGGGTCTGGCAAGTCAGTTGACTTTTTGCCATAGAGATGGTGTGATCCATCAAAGTCACTAGGTATGGATAGGTCAATAGGCATATGTTCCCCTCTTATAGGTCCAGGGACAACATGTAAGTTACCTTCTTTGACAAAGTTAGCTAACCCTGCTGGTGTTGATTTACCTAGGTCATTCCTAGCTTCTAAACCAACATATTTTTTAAATCCTAAACCTATTTTAGAGTTCACAGCCTGACTACCATAGAGTTCACTAGCTAGATTATCACCTGATATTAACCATTGTTTATTTCTAGCTATCTCTCTGTCTAACTTATATTGTAATTCTTGTTTTTCTTTTTCTAGATCAGACTTCTCTTTTTCAGTACGTTTTAAGTCTATCTTAGCAACTTCTAAATCACTTTCTAGAACTCTTATTTTATCATCATATTTAACTTGATTCTTTTGAAACCAGACTTTTTGTTTCTCTAAAGTTTTTAAAGCCATTTTATAAGACTCTACCTCTATATAACACTCATTGTACTTTGGTTTCAATTCATCGAATTCTTGTTTAAGCTCATTGTATCTTACACTACATCCAAACACACAGTTGTGTACCTGAGAGATTCCCATCAAGGAGACTTGCTCCCTCTTGGCCTCTGAAGGTGAGTATGCCAGCAGATTCACTTGTGAAGAAGTAGAAGCTTCCTCTCCAGCAGGTTCATGTTCAGCCCAATCAATTTGGTGATCCAGAGTCACCATAGCCTTTGAAGGTGCAGCCTTAGTAGTCCCTGCTTCCACTGGATAAGAGCCATATCTAACTTCATCTCCAGACTTTCTCTCCTTGCATTCTCTTGAAAAATGTCCCACTTGACCACAAGTGTAGCATTTAACCTTCCTTCTATCAAACCTTGTTGCCTCTCTTCCATTAAAACCAAACTTCCTTCCAGACTTGGTTTCAAACCTCTTAATGTTCATGGAGATCATTGCAAGCTGCCATTTTAAGTGCATCTCCTCCATCTCCAATGGATCCACCTGTTCAAAATCATCATAAGCAAGAAACTGCTGATGTTCATATTCAGCCACAAATGAATGAACAATATCATCCAACACACTACTGGATTTTGATTTAGGAGCAGATTGAGTATGGGTTTGAGAAGATGCTCCTGATGAATAAAAGCTTGAGGCTTAATGCACAGGTTTTGTAGAGGCGCCAACAAATGCAGAATGAGTGGATGGACGAATGGGACTTCTAACATCAGGCTCAAGTGATTTAAGCCTATTGTAGAGGTCATCAAAGGACATCATGTCCAACCCACCCTTGGTCTTGAGAGCAATACAGACTTGTAACCAAGATGGCGGCAAAGATCTCAGAAACTTAGCATTGCAGTCCTCATTGTCAGGTCTAGCCTTCAACTGATTATGTTGACTTAAGATCCGATGAAACCTGTCATAGCCTTTATGAATTCCCTCTTCTTCAGATATCTGAAACTCTTGGAACTTTTGCTTCAGTATAGACTTCTGCAACTTCTTGATTCATCATTCCCACCAAATATAGCTTTTATAGCCATCCAAATATCCTTGGCATCCTCCATGAAGTGGAAGTCACCCATGTGGTCATCTGGTATATCTTGGAGCAGAATTGTTCTTACTTTACTCTCCCTTTGCACAGCCAGAATCTCTTCAGCAGTTCTGGGACCTACAATTGTAACAACCCCATCAGCATCTGTAACATGCTTCTTCAAGCTATTCCCTTTTTTGACAACCTCCCATAGATTCCAGTCTATGTTTGTGATCCAGTTCTGCATCTTCATGGACCACAGATGATATTCTTCAGCATTCTTCAAGTATGGAAACTTAGCATTACTGTTGGAGAGGTTGAGTTGTTGAAGAGAAGTGGTGTTAAGTTTTTGGGTTGTATCAACTTCATCATCAGATCCAGGCATGTTTGTTGATTTGTTTGGATTCTTAAGGTGTAAGATTTGTGTTTCTTAGTATGACAGAGACTCTCTCGAGGCTCTGATACCACTTGTTGAACTATAAGACCTTGATAGATCTTCTTGAGCACTCTAGAATCGTTAGCTATGTTACTGTAATCAATAACACACTAATAGACAATCTTTGTATCTTGTATTTTAAAGCGGAAACAAATACAAGTGTAATACTAAGAACTCTTGATCCTCTATGGATCTTTTTAATAATAATAAGAGTGTTTTCTAAAACGTTAATCAATACATAATCGTGTGTTCCTTTTATACACAAGGAACCCTAAACCGTTTCCCAAGAAACATATATTCTAAAACTTCTAAAAGATATGCATTATCACTTCCTAAATAAACTCATGCATATCCAAACTATAATACATAAAATACGGAAATACTATATCCGTAGAAACTAATAATGCTGAAACTAGTCTTCAGCAGATACAATGCTTTAGCAGGAACCAGCTCTTCAGCAGTAACCTTCAGCAGAAACAGTCAGCAGAATTCTTACTTAACAGAATTCCCAACAGTTTCCTTGCTCAATTTTTCCCACCGGGGAGAACTACCAAGCTTAGAAATGACATTTTGATGTTCCAACAACGTCAAGGTGAAACTCTCTATGAAGCATGGACTCGTTTCAAGGACTTACTCCAAAAAGTCCCTCATCATGGCATAGATCTTTGGCTCCAAGTCCAAATCTTCTATGACCATACCGATCTCTCCACGAGGCGAGCCTTTGACCAATCGGCCGGTGGTAAGCTACGTGATCTAAGTGCGGAACAATCATGGGAACTCATAGAAGATCTTGTTCTCTATGACAACGAAAGTTAGAATGATCTCTGTGATTTGAACAAAACGGTCAAGGCAATATCTTTGCCTTCGAACAACTCTAGCACTCCCGACCGTAGGATCATGGAACTTGAGGACCAAGTCAAGTTTCTCATGAAATCTTACGAAGCTTCTAAGCCTTCAAGCCAAGTGAACAAAATCACTTCTTCATGCGAATTATGTAGTGGTCCCCATGACACTCGTAATTGTGTGGAACTCCCTCGAACAACTTTTACGGATTACGCATCCTCTCGTACCGATGAAGCGGGAGATAAGTGGTACACTTTCAAACCCGAGCCAAACCCTTACAGTGATTCATACAACCCCTCTTGGAAAAATCACCCAAACCTTAGGTGGAAACAAAATTAAGCCAATTCTTCCAATCCGCCTAATCGTTACCAACCAAACGGTCCACCCTCCAACCGTACTTTCAACAACAATCCTTCTAACAACTATGGTAGTACCAACAATCTTGAAGGATTGATGTCTAAGTTCATGGCATCTCAAGAAGCTCGCATAGCTAGGTTTGAAACCGAATTCAACCAACAACAAACGGAGATGACCAACAAGATAGACAACTTGTTGAAGGCCCTCAACAACCAAGCGTTAGCCACACCTAGGAAGGACACTAGGGACACCAACAACGGAATCCAAATTAAGGACCCCTCATCATCCAAACATGTCCACTTTGTCAATGTTGTCACCATTAAGCCAATAGATAAGGAGATAGAAGAAGGTGACAAGGATGAAGTTGGAGTAGAAACCGAGACTAGGGATGAAAGTAGGGAAGTTGAGGTTAATAGGGGAGAGAAGTTAGAGGAAGTAGAGACTATAGAAGAGTACTTTGATAAGTTGCCCACCAAGGAAGAATGGGAATACCATAAGGATTTATTCGATTGTCCCGAGAGACCATATATCCTTGGCACACCCCTTATCCAAATGGGAGACCCTTCTAACATCAACATACCATGCAACATCGGGCATATGCATATATGGAAAGCTTACATCGATCCTAGATCTCCTGTAAACATCATGACTAGGACTTATTACAATTGGGTGATGAAGAAACAACTTGATTATAGGATAATGCCCAATAGGAATTTGATAAGTAATTTTGTGGGAAGAGTAAAGGGATTGCATGTGATTATAGGTAATTTCACTTATGAGATCGATTTGATGATAGTGGAAGACACTCGTCAGGTGATAGATGATTGCCTAAGCCAAATAATATTCAGAAAACCATTTGTTGAGGCCACTAGGATGAGTTATGATCCGACTTTAGGGATAGTTAGATTCAAGGAAGAGAATGATGAGATTACCTACCAAATGCCCTACAAGTTTGAGCAATACCGCCTCCTCTCTAATTTAGAAAAGGAACACAAGCAAGCGACTTATTTTAGGAATGATGAGGATAGACGTAGAGGAGTAGAGTATGTGAAGAATAGGATACTTGGTTTCTACAAAGAATGCTTGCAACTAGGCCCGTAATACAAAACTGGTTTAGAAGACGACCTAGAGAGTAAAACCAACGATGAGGTCACGTAGTACCCCATGACCTTGAGTCTAGCTACAAGACTCGTAAATAAAGAAAAGCGCTTCTTGGGAGGCAACCCATGATTTTGTGTGATTTTTATTTTGTTTGTTTGTTATTTGCTTCCGTATGCATGCTTTATTTTTAATGTTGGTAGATCATGTTTCTAAACTAAAAAGTGGAAATACTTTACTTTGTTGTTTGGCCTAGTCTTAACTCCACCTAAAGGTATTTTTGCAAAACATAAGTGTAAGGGGAAACCCCAAATATGTTTTTAAGAAACAAACCGATTGATGAGGCGAAAAATGAACACTTTTAGGGGGTCATTTAAGCCCAAATTCGAATTTATTTTATCAAATATTGCCCTAAATCGTTCCTTTTCTGATTTTAGGTACTTTGGGAGAGAAATCTGGAAAAGGAAGCAATTCGGACGTTTTTGGAGCATAAAAGTGAAGAAAACGCCAAAGTCTTAATTTTCCTTGCTGGGAACAGTAGGTGACGGCATCAAGAAGGAATTTCTGACGGCGTCAAGAGTAATTTTCATGATGACCCAGTACAGAATTGACGGCGTCACAAGGTAGGGTGTCAAGAGTAAAATGCATGACGGCCTGGAAACACATAACACATGACGACGTCAAAAGTAGATCAAGGCAATCCGAGAAGTATTTTGGCGGCGAGATGACGGCGTCACAAATTTGTTCTTGACGCCGTCAGACCCTACTTCCTATATATAGTTTTCTAATTTTCACATTAAAAGAGGGAGAAGTTTTGGAGAAACCCTAAGTACGAACTTGGTATGAATTTTACAGGTTTTTCAAGGGTTCTCAGCCCTTGATCCCTTTCATGTGTAATTAAGATAAGTATTCTTTTAATTCAATCAATATGTCTATGTGTTGGTTGTCTATATCTTGTTCTTGTCTTAATTCTACCATGCTAGGCTAAATCTATCTTGTGTTTGCTTGGATCTAATGAAACCTAGATGTTAATTATGTGTTGATTACTTGTTTATGGTTGTTTTGGATGAATGATTTCGATGTTAGGCTTAAGAAAACTGGCAGATCTCCAATTGGTAACATGCTTGAACGTCTTAGGAAACATGAACTGACGTGCACTAGGTTTTATTGGTTGTATTTAATGCATGAGTAAATTCTAATGATCCCATGTTAGGAGCTTCTTAGCCGGCTTGACATAGGAGTGAAGTAGGCACTCATAGGATTGGGGAATTAAGTGCGCCACCCCATGAATGGTATTAAGGAATACAATCCGTCATCCACACAACTATAATAAGTAATTAACGTGTAAAAGATATCTAGGGAGTAGTGAAATCTAAGTAAACACATTTTCTCCACTTATTGCTCACAACCTTAGTTAATTTAGTTTATTTTCATTTCTAGTATTTTATTTTGATTGCATCTTTAGTATTGGGTTAGTTGACTAGCAACTAATTCCGCCCAAATCCTTCAAACCCAAGATTTTTACTTGCTTTCTAAAAAATATAAAAATACAAAAATAATCATCCCTCATCTTTAGAACTAGTATTTAGGTTTTCTAATCCTAGCGACACTATTCCTAGCTGAACGATCAATCCCCCGGTACTTGTCACTATACTATACTACAACGATCAGGTACACTGCCTGGTGGGGGTTGTAAGCTTCTCAAGATCCCTTGAGAGGTAAAGTCTGGTGCGATTCCCACGTATCAAGTTTTTGGCGCCGCAGCCCGGGGAATAGTTATTGTCTAGGTTAGAATCTCTTTTTATTAGGTCTACTTGCTAGATTCCTTTCTAGTAAGATTTTATTTTTATTTTTAGGTTTTCTTTAGTCTATCTTTTTCTTTATGTGTTTGTTCGTAATTTCCATTGACTCTTCCGTTCACCATTATGGAGTACGCGAATCCACCATACCACCAACCACAAAAGCCATTCTACCCTATTGACATCTCGAATTTCAAACAATATCGAGATGAACCCATATATGATGCATGGACTCGTTTTAGAAATTTACTCCGAAAATTCCCTCATCATAGTTTCGCTTTCGCATCCCTAACCCGAACCTTTTACTATCGTGTTGACCAATATGACCGAATGCGCATTGAGGATTTTGCCAATGGGGACTTTAGGGAATTAAGTGCTGAAGAAGCATGGGATACCATAGAAGATTGTGCCCAATATTATTATAGGGTAGACAACCCAAAAAATGTTAGTACAAGTCAATTGAATATAAATTTCCAGGATCATGAAACAAGTTTGTTTGGGGATGAATATATTAGTGTTGAGATACCTAAGTGGTTGTCATGTAATGCCATAGTACAAGCTGAACACATAGGTGACCTTGATGTGATGGAGGATTTAGCCGAACATGATCACATTGATCAAAAAGACCTAGGTCCTATGATCGATGATGATGAATCTCAAGAAACATATGATGAATCTTTTGGGCAATAAGTATATAGCAGTCAGAATATTGAGGATGATCCATATGATTCGGACATAGAAGTTGAGATGCCTAAAGAAGTACGTGAGATACTTGGGAAAATGTTAGGGTTGGATTATAATGAAACACATGTTGAGGATATAGGTGATCTTGATAAGATGGATGATAAAGTAGAAAATCTAAGCTCACCAAATACCCCACAAGTCCTACCATCATTTGAGGCATACACACCACCCGTGACTTATTCGGATGAAGTAGATGAGACTTTAGGAATCCCAATTGAGGTAGAACCTTTGAACCAAACACAACTAGAGGATATAGGTTTGAATACTTATAATGATAACCCTACTCTTAGTTCTAGGGAAGTTCCTAGTTTTGATGAACCAGAGCCTCAACCAAAACCGTTACCTAATCTTTCATCCTTGGATGAAAATTTAGGAATTGAAATAGGTTCCGATCCACCCATCAAACCATATAGTCCGGGTAGTCTTAGGACAAAGGTAGTGGACTCTAAGCCTTTTAGAGAGGAGGCCAATATAGGAGTGGAAAATGACCTTACATGCTTACATCACCCATTTATGATTGATCACAAGAAACATTATGGGTTTAAACCGGGTTTATTAGGTCAAGATGGATTCCAACTAGGAGTCTCTTGAAGTTAATTGAAAATGATCCCTTTTTAGGAAAAAATCTTAATCCACCCACTAACCCGATTGAATTAGGTAAGGTTATGATGATAGGAGCACACCCCTTTGAGCATATAATTCATCCACCACTCTTTCCTCACGAAGCATATTTCTACCCTAAGGGTGTGTATCGCTACTTTCACCCACACTTAATCCTAAGTGTAGGGAAAGACTCCCCTATTTCTGTTAAATACGGGTAGAGTCAGGCTCGTGACTCGAACAAAAACAAGCGCATCTTGGGAAGCAACCCATGTTTTGTGTGATTTTTATTTTGTTTGTTTGTTATTTGCTTCCGTATGCATGCTTTATTTTTATTGTTGGTTGATCATGTTTCTCAATTAAATAGTGGAAATACTTTACTTTGTTGTTTTGGCCTAGTCTTAACTCCACCTAAAAGTATTTTTGCAAACGATAAGTGTAAGGGGAAACCCCAAATATGTTTTCAAGAAACAAACCGATCATGATTCTCCACGATATTAAATGAACGTGTATATTCATATTTGTTAGAGTCAAATGCTTGTATTGAGTCATAACGAAGTTTTGCAGGATTTTCCAGGAAGTGAGACCAAGTTTTTCCAGAAATTTTCTGGAAACTTAACATAAGAATTTCTGTAGGTCACTTCTAACGGTGTCACGAGTTAACTCTTGACGGTGTCACGTGTAAAAATCTGGAAATTTTACCGGTTTTGTTTTTCTAACGGAGTCTTATGGTTTTTGTGAATTATTAAGTTTTATAATCTCCAGGAAATCTGAAAACTTCATTCCACAAGCATTATATCTTATTTTGTTTTCTAGGATTTAGTAACTTATATAGGTTGCCGCCGACTTTATGCGAGGTTGTCTTGTCTATTTTCTCAGGATTCACAGGTTATGTATGACAAGAAGATGATTTATATTCTGGAAGGGAAGCTTTGATTGTTCATTTTCTTGAAGGAATATTTAACCTGGTCACCTTATTATCCATACCGAGCGAATCAGGGGAGTATTCGATTTTATTTGTTTTACTTATTTCACTTTTACATTCTTTACTTGAATATTGGGGACAATGTTCATCTTAAGTGTAAGGGGGGGGGGGGGTAAAATGATGATACCTTACATATGCACTTTCGCTTGAGTTTGTTTTGTTTAATGGTAGATGTGTAATAAAACTATGAGAAATACTTGTTAGTGTAATTTTAGCGCCAAATTTAAAATTTTTTACAACATTTAGGAGTGAAACTTTAACCATAGCAAGCGTCTCATGGATAGGAGATTGTATGACTATCACATAACCGTATCATTCAGAAAACTTTTCCACCCAAATATGTGAGGTTCGCCTTTAGATATGATAGGAAAAGCACTTATTATTAGTGCTTATGAGTGTACCGGTAGCATTTAGATTCTAGAACTTGCGTTAGTGATGCATCCCGAGACCGCTAGTGAGACTGCATTCGTGTAGTAGGATTTACTACATGAAAAGAGGCATTAGGATCACCCTTGTGTTACACCCGTATCATAATTACTTGACCATTTAAGTCATATTACTTGGCTAGTTAAGTCAACTAATTTTTCCCACACCCTTAGCGTTGTACTCATTTTTAGTACATGAAACCCCTAGTACACCCCTCCGAGCCTATCTTTTCATTTCTAACTTTAAGCATTTTACTTAAAGGAAGAATTTGTTACAACCCACTTAAATGTACAGCCAAATCGCCTTAGCCTTCCATGTATGCGCTCATCTTTAGTGCATTATTGTTATTTGTTAAACCCTAAGTTAACTATCTAATTGATTGCATGGTTGCTAAGTCGAGTCATATCCTTGTACGTATTGTTTTGGGACGATTGAGACTCATCGGTAAAGTACTTATTTTATGAAGTAATGGGGAAGAACATCATATATTACCCCCATATGTGCGTTAATCTTAAAAGTGCTCCAAGTGTTTTGATTTTCTTAATTCGAGTCATTAGTTTAGTTTATTGTAAAGTATGTAAAATTTCAAGTGTAAGGGGAATGTTCGTTCCCTATGATGTATTATTTCGGATGGTAGGGTAAGAGTGTATGCAAAAAAAAAAAAAAAAAAAAAAAAAAAAAAAAAAAAAAAAAAAAATCAAAAAAACAAGAAAAAGAAAAAAAAAATAGAAAAAGAAAAGAGAAAAAACATACGGACTACCATCCCTTTTCATTCTATGTTCATTTTATGTTTTTGTTATTTTTCATTTATTAGCTTAAGTCGAGTCTAGTCTTGGCTTAGCAACGCCATATTGTACATGTAATTAACCAAGATTGTTAACTCGCCACCAGTAAAAACTTCCTTTATCCAACAAAATCGTGTATTTCATATCCCTACACCTAACATTACAACCCTTTAAAAGACCTCTTTGATAGTTTATCCTAGGTGCTTACGCCATGTGATGGAGGTTTGATCCTTTCCCAAGCCTATGGTAATCTATTTTGCTATGACAGGTAGTGAGAGATATCTTCCGTTTCCATATTGTAATTTAAACTTTATTACACCCGAGAGATGTGAGTATCTAAACACTATTTGTGAGGTGCTAGTGTATGACCTCCGTGCTTGTCTATTGGTCTTTAGTGGAACGATTATTTGTTGTAATTACTTTTATATTAGTGTTAAATGACCCCTAACTTGTATTTTGAGTAGAATAAAAGCGCATTTGCTTGAGGACAAGCAAATCTCAAGTGTAAGGGTATATGATGAGGCGAAAAATGAACCACTTTTAGGGGGTCATTTAAGCCCGAATTCGAATTTATTTGATCAAATATTGCCCTAAATTGTTCCTTTTGTGATTTTAGGTACTTTGGGAGAGAAATCTAGAAAAGGAAGCAATTCGGACGTTTTGGAGCATAAAAGTGAAGAAAACGCCAAAGTCTTAATTTTCCTTGCTGGGAACAGTAGGTGACGGCGTCAAGAAGGAATTTCTGACGGCGTCAAGAGTAATTTCCATGACGACCCAGTACAGAATTGACGGCGTCACAAGGTAGGGCGTCAAGAGTAAAATGCATGACGGCCTGGAAACACATAACACATGACGGCGTCAAAAGTAGATCAAGGCAGTCCGTGAAGTATTTTGGCGGCGAGATGACGGCGTCACAAATTTGTTCTTGACGCCGTCAGACCCTATTTCCTATATATAGTTTTCTAATTTTCACATTAAAAGAGGGAGAAGTTTTGGAGAAACCCTAAGTACGAACTTGGTATGAATTTTACAGGTTTTTCAAGGGTTCTCAGCCCTTGATCCCTTTCATGTGTAATTGAGATAAGTATTCTTTTAATTCAATCAATATGTCTATGTGTTGGTTGTCTATATCTTGTTGTTGTCTTAATTCTACCATGCTAGGCTAGATCTATCTAGTGTTTGCTTGGATCTAATGAAACCTAGATGTTAATTATGTGTTGATTACTTGTTTATGGTTGTATTGGATGAATGATTTCAATGTTAGGCTTAAGAAAACTGGCAGATCTCCAATTGGTAACATGCTTGAACGTCTTAGGAAACATGAAATGACGTGCACTAGGTTTTATTGGATGTATTTAATGCATGAGTAAATTCTAATGATCCCATGTTAGGAGCTTCATAGCCGGCTCGACATAGGAGTGAAGTAGGCACTCATAGGATTGGGGAATTAAGTGCGCCACCCCATGAATGGTATTAAGGAATACAATCCGTCATCCACGCAACTATAACAAGTAATTAACGTGTAAAAGATATCTAGGGAGTAGTGAAATCTAAGTAAACACATTTTCTTCACTTATTCCTCACAACCTTAGTTAATTTAGTTTATTTTTATTTCCAATATTTTATTTTGATTGCATCTTTAGTATTGGGTTAGTTGACTAGCAACTAATTCCGCCCAAATCCTTCAAACCCGAGATTTTTACTTGCTTTCTAAAAAATATAAAAATACAAAAATAATCATCCCTCATCTTTAGAACTAGTATTTAGGCTTTCTAATCCTAGCGACACTATTCCTAGCTGAACGATCAATCCCCCGGTACTTGTCACTATACTATACTACAACGATCAGGTACACTACCTGGTGGGGGTTGTAAGCTTCTCAAGATCGCTTGAGAGGTAAAGCCTGGTGCGATTCCCACGTACCACCGATTATGATTCTCCACAATATTAAGTGAACATGTATATTCGTAATTGTTAGAGTCAAATGCTTGTATCGAGTCATAATGAAGTTTTGCAGGATTTTCCAGGAAGTAGGACCAAGTTTTTCCAGAAATTTTTCGGAAACTTAATATAAGAATTTTTGCAGGTCACTTCTAACGGCGTCATGAGCTTGCTCTTGACGGCGTCACGTGTAAAAATCTGGAAATTTTACCAGTTTTGTTTTTCTAACGGAGTCTTAAAGTTTTTGTTGAATTATTAAGTTTTATAATCTCCAGGAGATCTGCAAACTTCATTCCACAAGCATTATATCTTACTTTGTTTTATAGGATTTAATAACATATGTAGATTGCCGCCGATTTTATGCGAGGTTGCCTTGTCTGTTTTCTCAGGATTTACAGGTTATGTATGACAAGAAGATGATTATTATTCTGGAAGGGAAGCTTTGATTGTTCATTTTCTTGGAGGAAGATCTAACCTGGCCACCTTATTATCCATACCAAGCGAATCAGGGGAGTATTTGATTTCATTTGTTTTACTTATTTCACTTTTACATTCTTTACTTGAACATTGGGGACAATGTTCATCTTAAGTGTAAGGGGAGGGTAAAATGATGATACCTTACAAATGCACTTTCGCTTGAGTTTGTTTTGTTTGATAGTAGATGCGTAATAAGTCTATGATAAATACTTGTTAGTGCAATTTTAGCGCCAAATTTAAAATTTTTTACAACATTTAGGAGTGAAACTTTAGCCATAGCAAGCGTCTCATGGATTGGAGATTGTATGACTAGCACATAACCGTATCATTCAGAAAAATTTTCCACCCAAATATGTGAGGTGTGCCTTTAGATTTGATAGGAAAAGCATTTACTATTTGTGCTTATGAGTGTACCGGTAGCATTTAGATTCTAGAACTTGCGTTAGTGATGCATCCCGAGACCGCTAGTGAGACTACATTCGTGTAGTAGGATTTACTACATGATAAGAGGCATTAGGATCACCCTTGTGTTAAACCCGTATCATGATTACTTCACCATTTAAGTCATATTACTTGGCTAGTTAAGTCAACTAATTTTTCCCACACCCTTGGCGTTGTACTCATTTTTAGTACACGAAACCCCTAGTACACCCCTCCGAGCCTATCTTTTCGTTTCTAACTTTAAGCATCTTACTTAAAGGAAGAATTTGTTACACCCCACTTAAATGTACACCCAAATCGCCTTAGCCTTCCGTGTATGCACTCATCTTTAGTGCATTATTGTTATTTGTTAAACTCTAAGTTAACTATCTAATTGATTACATGGTTGCTAAGTCGAGTCATATCCTTGTACATATTGTTTTGGGACGATTGGGACTCATGGGTAAAGTACTTATTTTATGGAGTAATGGGGAAGAACATTATTTATTACCCCCATATGTACGTTAATCTTAAAAGTACTCCAAGTGTTTTGATTTTCTTAATTCGAGTTATTAGATTAGTTTATTGTAAAGTATGTAAAAACTCAAGTGTAAGGGGAATTTTCATTCCCTATGATGTATTATTTTGGATGGTAGGGTAAGAGTGTATGCAAAATATATATATATATATATATATATATATATATATATATATATATATATATATATATATATATATATATATATATAAGAGAAAAACATACGGACTACCATCCCTTTTTATTCTATGTTCATTTTATGTTTTGGTTATTTTTGATTTATTAGCTTAAGTCGAGTCTAGTCTTGGCTTAGCAACGCCATATTGTACATGTAATTAACCAAGATTGTTAACTCGCCACCAGTAAAGACTGCCTATATCCAACAAAACCGTGTATTTCATATCCCTACACCTAACGTTACAACCCTTTAAAAGACCTCTTTGATAGTTTATCCTAGGTGCTTACGCCATGTGGTGGAGGTTTGATCCTTTCCAAAGCCTATGGTAATCTATTTTGCTATGACAGGTAGTGAGAGATATCTTCCGTTTCCATATTGTAATTTATACTTTATTACACCCGAGAGATGTGAGTATCTAAATACTATTTATGAGGTGCTAGTGTATGACCTCCGTGCTTGTCTTTGGTCTTTAGTGGAACGATTATTTGTTGTAATTACTTTTATATTAGTGTTAAATGACCCCTAACTTGTATTTTGATTAGAATAAAAGCGCATTTGCTTGAGGACAAGCAAATCTCAAGTGTAAGGGTATATGATGAGGCGAAAAATGAACCACTTTTAGGGGGTCATTTAAGCCCGGAATTGAATTTATTTGATCAAATATTATCCTAAATCGTTCCTTTTGTGATTTTAAGTACTTTGGGAGTGAAATCTGGAAAAGAAAGCAATTCGGACGTTTTTGGAGCATAAAAGTGAAGAAAACGCCAAAGACTTAATTTTCCATACTGAGAACAGTGTTTGACGGCGACAAGAGGAAGTATTTGACGGCGTCAAGAGTAAAGTCCATGACAACCCAGTACAAACCTGAAGGCGTCACATGAAGAGCGTCAAGAGTTAAAGTCATGACGGCCTGCATAAGGAGTATACATGACGGCGTCAGATGTAGATCTAGGCAGTCCGAGGAACTATTTGGCGGTGAGATGACGGTGTCACACATTTGTTCTTGACGCCGTCACACTCTAAAATCTACATATAGTTTTCTAATTTTCATTCATTGAGAGGAACTTGTGTGGAGAAACCCTAGGGCCGAACCTTGTACGTATTTTACAGCTTTTTCAAGGGTTTTCAGCCCTTGAATCATTTCATGTGCTATTGAGATAAGTCTTCTCTTAATTTAATCAATATGTCTATGTGTTGGTTGTCTATATCTTGTGCTTGTCTTAATTTCAACATGCTAGGCTAGATCTATCTTGTGTTTGCTTAGATCTAATGAAACCTAGATGTTAATTATGTGTTGATTACTTGTTTATGGTTGTATTGGATGAATGATTTCAATGTTAGGCTTAAGAAAACTGGCAGATCTCCATTGTATAACATGCTTGAACGTCTTAGGAAACATGAACCGATATGTACTAGGTTTTATTGGTTGTATTTAATGCATGAGTAAATTCTAATGATCCCATGTTAGGAGCTTCTTAGCCGGCTCGACATAGGAGTGAAGTAGGCACTCATAGGATTGGGGAAGTAAGTACGCCACCCCATGAATGGTATTAAGGAATACAATCCGTCATCCACACAACTATAACAAGTAATTAACGTGTAAAAGATATCTAGGGAGTAGTGAAATATAAGTAAACACATTTCTCCCACATATTGCTCACAACCGTAGTTTAATATAGTTTATTTTCATTTTAGTATTTTATTTTGATTGCATCTTAGTATTGGGTTAGTTGACTAGCAACTAATTCCGCCGAAATCCTTCAAACCTGAGATTTTTACTTGCTTTCTTAAAAATATAAAAATACAAAAAGAATCATCCCTCATCTGTAGACCTAGTCTTTAGGTTTTCTAATCCTAGCGACACTATTCCTAGCTGAACGATCAATCCCCCGGTACTTGTCATTATACTATACTACATCGATCAGGTACACTGTCTGGTTGGGGTTGTAAGCTTCTCAAGATCCCTTGAGAGGTAAAGCCTAGTGCAAAACCCACGCATCAATTAGTGATTCCCTTTATGAACAAGTAACTAAGTCCATGTTTTAAAATGTTGGTCAGCCTTCATTAAGAAGGTCTGATATATTGTTAGTCCTTTTAATGAGTATCTAAATACTCATCATTTTATACCAATCTGAACTGCCAAAACATCCAAAAACACTCAAATATGCATCAAAATACTAAAACTATCTTAGAAGTGTGTTTTATATGTTTCAAATGCAAAATAATCAAAAGCAGATGAAAAACGTACAAAGTTTGCATAATTGGCAGTTTCAGTCCCTCAAGTTTCAAAAGTTGTCAAAACTAGTCCCTGGTTATTCTAAAAACATGAAAAAGTCACCAAAGGTCCTTTTTAATCACAAATTACATATTTAGTCCTTTGGTGTAAAGTTTCACAAAATTACAAGTTTAGTCCCTGTACTTTGCAAAATTGACATAAATGGTCCCTGGGATGTAAAAACTTTGAGAAAATCAATTTTGGTCCTTATACTAATCTTTTATGGCAGGAATGGTCCTTGGGTGAAAACTTTGGTGAAATTACAAGATTGGTCCCTGAAGTTTCAAGTTTGGCAATTTTAGTCCTCGGGGTTTGAAAAATGGAATTTATCACATTTGACCCTTGTACTATTCATCATTGGCATAATAGACCCTTTTGATTACTTTGGGAAGGTGGCAAAATCAGCCCCTCAATTTTCACTAAATTACAAAATTGGTCCTTGTTTATTACTACATACAAACGGACCCTTTGTTTTTATTATAACCAAAAACCAATCCAAACCCAACACAACCAAAAGCCCACCCTACCCTTTTTTGTTTCTGGCCCAAACCAAGCCCAAACCACACCCTTTAATAATAAAAATGGGGGTTTGACCCCGTTTGACCCTCCTTCTACAAAACCACCCCATTGTACACCTCCCTCACCCCAGCCTGAAACCAGAAACCATGGTGGTTTTCCACCACCTCACCACCTTTCCAGCTCATTACCTACTCCTCCCTCACATCGTTTCCACCTCACAACCCTATCCCACTCCACAATTAATGCCTTTCCCACCATTTTCTACCAAATTCTCCACTGTAGCACTCAAACTCCTAGTTTTTCTTCCATATCTCCCCAACTTGGCTAAAAACTATCTCAATTGTCCCCCTGCCACCTCCACAACATTCCACAAATCTTTAATTGTTCTGAAACAACCCCAATCTACCTATATGACTTTTGGCGCTAAAAGTAGTTTAAATGGATGAGATCACTTTGACTCATCCAATGGTGGAAATTATTGATGGGAGAGATTCAGAGACATGTGGGGAGTCTAAAAATTCTATAAAGAAAGAAGGGGAAGCAGAAGAGAGAGATATCTAGTATAATTTAATTAATGTAACGTCGACTTAGCTTATTTTTCAATTTCCAGTATATGTTTTAGCTTTCAAGTGTTGGATTATGTTGTATCAGTGTATTTTACATCTTTTTCAATAATCAATTTCCAATTTCAGTTTGATTCTCAGTATATGATCAAAATTATCTCAAAAATCTCATATAGCTCAAATATTGTTTGTAGTTGATGTCTGGAACTCTTTAGCTCACATAAGCTCCTGACATAGCTTATTATAGCTATTAGAAACCTTAAATATCAGTATTACTTAAAAAAGAAGAAAAATACTAAAGAAAATAAAGAAAATCAATGAAAAATCAAAAAGCAGTGGAAATCATGAATCAAGCATGGAGCAGAGTAAATTTTGGATTGCTCTTGGTTTAGTAGCTTAGTGGTAAGCTTATAGGAATGTTTTCTGGTCCTTGTTCTTGGTTTAGCTTAATTGCTCATTGTAAGCTCTCTTTACAATTTTTTGCATTTAACTGTATACTTACTTATCATTGCCATTCTCTATGTTTCTTATGTTTAATTAGTATATTTAAGTGTAGTTGTGGTTTAAGATTGCTAGGTTGTTTAGTGACATAACTTGTTACTCATTTTCTAAAGTCTCGCAGTCAAGTAGCATAATTGTCATCTCTGAGTTTCATGCTTGTATTATTTTTGATTTATGCTCATTTGGTCTTATTATATGATATTATGAAGTTTAAAATCAGTGTTATGGTCTAATTTTAACATTTGCTTTGAAAATCAAGTTTAAGTGCTTAATAAGGAGTGTTTGGTTTAAGTAGAATGGGTGGTCTTCAAAGCTGTTGCAGGTGTTAACTTTGGTTCATACATACTACACTAGGTCATACTAGTTCATTTTAACCATAAAACACAAGGGAAAATTAGTAAAAGTCATAATTGCATTTTAATCACATTAACAGTTAGCTGTTAGTGATTTTGAGATCCTTAACCATTCATATCATTGCACAAGTAGTTAGAATAGCCTAATCTAGTCTTACATTAGCTTGTAACATCATATTAGATCATTTAGAAGCAAGTAAAGTTCATATAAGTCAAACCAGGGGCATAATCATAAAAGTCAAAAGTGGTCTTTTGTAGAGAATCCTAAAATGGCATGAATTATTATGATTTTTGTGTAGGGTTTTAGGGTTTGAAACTTATTGTGTATACTCTACCAGCTGAACTTGAGTTTCCTACATCTATTTTATTTTTGTGATTTTATCTGTGAGTCCCACACCCATCCAAACTCACTTGCAGGGCAAGGTGATGCCCAGTGCATCAGATCATCACCACCACACCCACCCCTTTGGTGGTTGATTGTGACCACATCAGTGGGTCCCATTAGCTCCAAATTAGTTCTTTCAACCCCCCTCTTACCAGGCTTCAGGATTTGACCATTTGTTTGACCTTAGGCTAAGTGGACCCCACCTGAATCAACCTCAAAACTCTGTCCCATTTCTGACTCACACTAAAAATAAGCAAGTGCTTATTTTGGTCTCTTGGCTTATTCAGCTAACTTATTTGAGTGATTCTTGCTTAAACATGTCCACATAACTCATTTGTACCAGAATCTACCTTGTGGACCCCACATAAGCTCATTTGAGCTTATTTCTTAGTTTAGTCAAACTTGGTCAACTGTTACGGCTAATAAGCACTCACATTGCTTATTTTTGGTTTCCAAATTAGTTTTCTTTATAAAAGTTTCATATTTTAAGTATTTTAATAGTTCTATAAAAGAAAAAACAGAAAAAGCCAAATTTAATTATAGTGATAGCTTCTATTTAATAGAAATTATCTATTTAATTTCCTTTTTAGCTTATTTATAAGCAATATAGCATTTTTATATTTTTATTAAATCTCTTTTATGTTAAAGTAATTTTATTAATTTTTCCAGATTTTTCCTTTGTCATTTAGTGTTTTTTATAATTAATAGTAGTTTAATTAATTATTAATTAATAATTAAGGATTAAATAGCATAATTATATTTTATAAACTACCACCTAGTTTTTATAATTTTTCTAGCTTTTATATAAGGTAAAACATTTTTATAAATTTTTATAGAATTTATACTGTTTATTTTCTATTTTTTATAATATAATTAATTTAATTGGTAATTAATTAATAAATGGAATAGTAATTAGTAAATTAGTTTAAAAATACATAAAACAAACTTTTTATAATTTTTTAGGATTCGTGTGATGGTTAACTAGATTTATAAAAATCTTCTTAATTATCTAAGTCTTTTTAGTATTTTTAATAATTTAAATCAATATAATTAGTTAAATAATAATTAATTAATAATAATTAGATAAATAGTGTGAAAAATATAATTTTAGTTTTAAAATAAGTTTTATAATATTTTAGACTTTTAGAAATTTTAATTTTAGTTTTCAAGACTTATTTTACATTTTCTTATTTATTAGTGAATTATTAAATAATTAAAAATAGATTAAATAATTATAATTAATTAAATAGTTATAAAAATAATTTTAATTTTTTAATAATTTTCTTATAAGTTTAGGATTCCAAAAATATAATTTTCATATTTGTGGGAGTTTTATTTGACAAAATTCACATTTAGTTTAGTACGTTTACGTTTATTAAAATTTAAACGTACATTTTATTTCTTTTTAGATTTTTAGATTTTCTTAATTTTTAGATAAACTAGTAATTATATAATAAATATTTTAAGTTTATTTAATTTGCATTTAAGCCCCTAAGGCATACAAATTACTACTATAGTTAAAATTGTTTTTGTTGTTTACGTTTAAATATTAAACGTATACGTTTTCCAGTTCCTTTTCATTTGTACTTATCTGATTTCACGTATTAGTTGTTATAGCCTATCAAAGCTATTCTAACTTATATTTCAGTAGTACAATCACTTAAACCCTGTTCCTGTTCAAATCATCTGATCTCGAAGTCATTTTATTTCAGATTTCACGCCTCGTTGGGATTTAACGATCCGGGGAAACACTACATTCCACGGAGTATTGGTTTAGACTGTTTGACTTGTTGACCATTATTTGGTTGATATTTTCTGACTGTTTGAGGCCAATCAAAATTTGGCGCCGCTGCCGGGGAGGTGTGTTGCGTATTACGACTTTTGAAGCATCTGTGAATTTGAATTATCACTCATTGTTATATATATCATCTTTTTGTCCATATTTCTATATTATCTTATAAAAACAAAAATCCAAAAAGATTTTTCTTATTTACCTTTAATTTCCCGTCACTCTAAGATTTCTTAGACTCGTCTCTAGTGCATGCGCACTCGTTCGTCTAGGTCAACAAGCCCTTTCCGTGAGCTTGTTAGAATTCCTCGAAGACGCCGTAGACGTTCTGCTCCAACAGCCATATCTGAGATACGTGCTGTTACCAATAAAAAATTTATCATGGCGGAAGATCGTTCGATGAATGAGCTTCTCCAAGCACCCATTGAGGGTTACGGAGACGCTATTGTTGTCCCAGCCATTGTGGCTGAATACTTTGAGCTCAAAACAGGGTTACTAAGTCTAGTAACCTCAAGCCAATTTTATGGTTTTGAGAGGGATAATCCTCATGCTCATATTTGATGGTTTAACAAGATTACATCTACCATCAAATACAAAAACGTCCCTTCCGAAGCAGTCAAACTTCTTCTTTTCCCATTTTCTCTTGAGGGGGCAGCCCGGATTTGGCTGGAAAAACAACCTCCTCGTTCAATAACATCATGGGAGGATTTAGTTACCAAATTTGTAAACGAATTTTTTCCCCTGTCCAGAACGACAAGTCTTCAAAATGAAATCATCGAATTTACTCAAAGGTTTGATGAATCGTTTGGTGACGCATGGGATCATTTCAAAGAATTGCTTCGTCGATGTCCTCATCATGGTTTCACTGAATTAATGCAAATTGACACTTTCTATAATGGTGTGAGTCAATCGGACCAAGATTCTCTCAATGCCTCCGCGGGAGGTAATTTTTTGAGTAAAACCACTAAAGAAGCTTTAGAAATCATTGAAAATAAGTCCAAAGTCCGCACTACACGCACAAAGCCATATAACTCCCAAGTGAGTGCTGGTCCTTCTACTTCATCTCCCGTGAGTACTTCTAGCACCGATGCTAAGATAGATAAACTCACGGACGCTATTCAAGCTTTGGTTATCTCAAACCAAAAGAAAGTTACTTTCACACAAAACCCTTCACATGCTAAAGTAAAAAAGGTGGAAGTTTGTGTCACTTGTGGTGGCCCACATGCTTACTACAACTGTACTGCCACCGATGGTAGTCCTTTTGAAGCCAATGCCTTAGCCGGTACTACAAATCAGGGAGGTAATCAATACCGTCCTCAAATGGAACCAAGTTACCGTGCTAACACACATATGGGACCACCCGGGTTTAACCAAAACCCAAATTTGCAAAACCGAAACCAGAACCAACCTCGAATGAACCAAGGTTATCAAAACCAAGGGAATTTCCATCCTGGAGAGAATCAAGGTTTCCACAATCAAGGAAACTTTAACAAAAACAATTTCAACCCGGGAAATCATTTTCAGGGAAATGGTAATCCAAATCTGGGGAATTTTCAACCACATCAAGGTTATAATCAAAATAACCGAGTCCAAAATTTCCCCAACCAAACACAAGTCATTCTTCCAGCTCCACAACCATCATCCGATGAGTTGTTAAAGCAGATCATGAAAACTCAAGAAGAGACAAACAGGTTGTTGGTCAGCCAGATTTCTGAAATAAAGAAATCTTTAAATGAACAACCCTCGGGCTCTGGAAAACTTCCGAGCAACACGATCGCAAACCCGAGGGGCGATGCAAAGGCGATCACAACCAGGAGTGGAGTTTCTTATAACGGACCCACTGTTCCCACTACTCCTTCTTCTTCTTCTCCCAAGGTAGTGGAAAATGAAACCGAGGTAAATAAGGACGAAGTACTTCCTACTCATAATGGGGGTACCCAAGACGTCCCACCTCAAGTTATCCCGAAACCCAAACCAAAACCTAGAGTTGTTTTTGAACCCAATGATATCCCAGTTGAAACACCTAAGTCCAAACCTTCTACCTCCTCTATTCCTTACCCTTCACGCTTGAGTGAGCAAAAGCTCCGTGAAAAAGCTAGTCACCAGATGGATAAATTCTTTCAAATCTTCCAAGATTTGCATTTTGACATTATCTTTGTGGATGCTATTATTCTGATGCCCAAATTTGCATCAACAATCAAACACTTGTTAAGCAACAAGGAGAAACTGTTTGAAATGGCAAAGACTCCCTTGAATGAGAACTGCTCAGCAGTTCTTTTAAAGAAGCTTCCTGAGAAGCTTGGAGATCCTGGAAAATTTCTAATACCTTGTATATTTCCAGGAATGGTTGATTGCTATGCCTTGGCCGATCTTGGTGCAAGCATCAACCTAATGCCTTATTCAGTTTGGAAGAAACTTTCTCTTCCGGATCTTACTCCTACCTGCATGACTCTAGAGCTTGCAGACCAATCGATATCTCGTCCTCTTGGAATTGCCGAGGACGTGTTTGTGAAAGTAGGAAAGTTCCATCTCCCCGCTGACTTTGTGGTGGTTGATTTTGATGCTGATCAAAGGGTCCCTCTCATTGTTGGGAGGGGTTTCCTTAGAACGGGTCGTGCTCTTATCGATGTATTTGAGCAAGAAATCACCTTGCGTGTGGGTAATGAAGTCGTTACCTTTAACCTCGATCAAACCTCGAGGTACTCCTCAAATTATGATTCTGAAGCAGTTAATCAAATATATATCATAGACATTGCTTCAGAGGAGTACTCTCAAGAATTTCTTGGTTATTCTCATAATTCTGTGAGTGGGGATTCCACTCCATCATCTGAACCTATCATTTCCGACTCTTCCCTTTCTCTCACTCCGTTTGAGGGAAGTGATTTCCTTTTGGAAGAGGTCGAGGATTTTCTCAAAAGTGATTCAGTTCCATCGGGAATTGATAACACTGAGATTGATCTGGAGGGAGATATTCTTCTTCTTGAGAAATTGCTAAATCAAGACAATTCTCCTCCACTCCTACAGCTTCATAATCAGGAAATCAAATATGTTGAGAAAACTGATGATTTTCCTGAGGTCGAGCTCAAGGACTTACCTCCTCATCTTGAATACGCATTTTTGGAGGGTGATGATAAATTACCCGCCATTATTGCTAAAGGTTTAAGTGATGAGGAGAAGGTTGCTCTCATAAAGGTCTTGAAGTCACACAAGCAAGCAATTGCTTGGAAACTCTCCGATATTAAGGGTATTAACCCAGATTTTTGTACACACAAAATCTTAATGGAGGATGACTTCAAGCCCGCACTGCAACATCAAAGACGGGTGAATCCAAAAATCCATGATGTGATTAAACAAGAGGTTCTCAAACTTCTTGATGCAGGATTGATTTACCCCATCTCTGACAGTCCATGGGTTAGTCCCATCCATTGCGTTCCAAAAAAGGGTGGCATTACTGTTGTCACTAATGAGGAAAATGAGTTGATTCCAACTCGGCTGGTTACCGAGTGGCGTGTTTACATTGACTATCGTAAGTTAAATGATGCCACCCGCAAAGACCACTTTCCGCTGCCCTTTATGGATCAGATGCTTAAGAGATTAGCAGGAAACGAGTACTATTGTTTCCTTGATGGTTTCTCAGGATACTTCCAAATCCCCATTGATCCATCAGATCAAGAAAAGACTACCTTTACATGCCCTTATGGAACCTTTGCTTATAAACGTATTCCTTTTGGCTTATGTAATGCTCCAGGTACGTTCCAGAGGTGCATGATGGCCATATTTACCGACATGATCGGTAAAACCATGGAGGTCTTTATGGATGACTTCTCAGTCATTGGGGATTCATTCCAAACATGTCTCACCAATTTAGAAAAAATGTTGAAAAGGTGTGAAGACACCAATCTATGTCTAAATTGGGAAAAGAGTCACTTTATGGTCAAAGAGGGCATTGTCCTCGGCCATAAAATTTCCAAGAATGGGATTGAGGTTGACAGAGCTAAGGTTGATGTCATTGCTAAATTACCTCACCCTACTACCGTCAAAGGTATTAGGAGTTTATTAGGTCATGCCGGTTTCTATCGTCGATTCATACAAGATTTTTCTAAAATCTCACGGCCTATGACTCATCTCCTCGAGAAGGATGCTCCTTTTATCTTCTCACCAGAGTGCATCGAAGCTTTTGAAACATTGAAGAAAAAGCTTACAGAAGCACCCATTCTTGTTGCCCCCGACTGGGATTTACCCTTTGAGCTCATGTGCGATGCAAGTGATTTTGCTATCGGTGCAGTCTTGGGGAAACGCAAAACGAAACACTTTCGGCCTATCCACTACGCACGCAAAACTACGAACGAAGCTCAAACTCATTACACTACTACGGAAAAAGAATTATTAGCCGTGGTGTATGCTTTTGAGAAATTTTGGACATACTTAATCTTGACTAAATGCGTAGTGTATACGGATCACTCGGCTCTAAAATATCTCTTTGCAAAACAAGATGCAAAGCCGAGATTGCTCTGTTGGGTTCTCCTCCTTCAGGAATTTGATATCATTATTCGTGATAAAAAAAAAGGAGCTGAGAACTTGGCTGCTGATCATCTATCCCGATTAGAGAACCCTCATCAAGATGTGTATGAGAAAAAGGAAATAAATGAAACATTTCCTCTCGAAACACTCAATGCGGTTGCTTTTCGTGGAGATTCTACTACCCCATGGTTTGCTGACTTCGCAAACTACCATGCGGGTAACTTTGTTGTGAAAGGGATGTCAACCCAACAGAAGAATAAATTCTTTAAGGATGTCAATCATTACTTCTGGGATGACCCCTACTTATTCAAAATCTGTGCAGATCAAGTCATCCGACGGTGTGTATATGGGCAGGAAGCCACTGAAATTCTCAAGGCTTGCCATGCTGGACCCACTGGGGGCCATCATAGTCCCAATTACACCGCCAAAAAGGTGTTTGATTCCGGATTTTTCTGGCCCACAATTTATAAAGATGCCCAGGATCTCATTAAAACCTGTGACGCTTGTCAACGTCATGGAAACATTTCACAAAGAAATGAGATTTCACAAAATGCTATTCAAGTCTGTGAGATATTTGATATCTGGGGCATTCACTTTCTAGGGCCATTCCCATCATCTAGAGGAAACAAATACATACTTGTGGTTGTTGATTACTTATCAAAGTGGGTTGAAGCGAAAGCTTTACCCACGAATGATGCCCGAGTTGTAGTGAAATTCCTTAAATATCTTTTTGCCCGTTTTGGAACCCCACGTGCTATCATAAGTGATCGTGGTACGCATTTCTGCAATGACAAATTTGACAAATTCATGCAAAAGTATGGTGTAACTCACCATCTTTCTACCGCGTATCACCCACAAACACGTGGGCAAGTGGAGGTTTCAAACCGTGGTATCAAAAGGATACTGGAGAGGACTGTTGGTAAAAACCGTGCTGCCTGGTCGGATAAATTAGATGACGCACTATGGGCTTTTCGTACAGCTTATAAAACACCCATTGGGTGTACACCTTACAAGCTTGTGTACGGAAAGACATGTCATCTACCGATGAAACTTGAGCACAAAGCCTACTGGGCATTAAAACATGCCAACTTTGACCTCAAAACTGCGGGTGATCACAGAAAGGTTCAAATGAATGAATTAAATGAACTACGTGATCAAGCTTACGAGAACTCTTTAATCTATAAAGAAAAAACAAAGAGGATTCATGACTCAAAAATAAAGAACCGCGTTTTTAACGTTGGTGATCGAGTCCTTATCTTTAATTCTAGATTAAACATCTTCTCGGGTAAACTAAAAACCCGTTGGACTGGCCCATTCACTATCACTAAGGTTTATCCATATGGTACTGTTGAGTTATCTCAAAATGACGGTCCATGTTTTAAAGTGAATGGGCATCGTGTGAAACACTACTTTGGAGAGGACATACCATCCATGGTTGTCCCGGATCTCCAAACTTTCCCCAAGGACAATTAAATTCGGGGTCGAGTCAAGCTAGCGACTCGGTAATCAAAAACAGTAGCTTCCTCATGGACAATTTAATTCGAGGTCGAGTCAAGCGAGCGACTCGGTAATAAAAAACAGTAGCAATATGGGTTTTCACACATATTTCTGTCTTCTTTCTCTTTTCTACCACCCTAGTGTGGGGGAGATGCCCCACATGTTGTATATATGTATATATCTTCAAAAAAAATGTAAATAGCCTAAAATAAAGGTTATTAATATTTCCTTCTTACGTTCTAAGTGTCGGTTTAACACCTGGTGTTTTGCATATTGAGGGCAATATTCATTTCTAAGTGTAGGGGAGGGGGGGGGATTCTCACGAATTCAAACACATGTTCCATCAAGCACCCTCATTTGATCAAAATTTAAAGTTTTTTCACACTTATAAATGCAATAAATGGTTATCAGTCCGCCATGTCTAACCCACATAAGGATTGGCTAATCCAGGAGCAAACGGCTCTTGGTAAAGATATCTCAAAATCATTGATGGCTTGCAATTTGCCCAAATTTGTATGGTAAATCAACTCGCCATATCCTAAATAGTGAATGAGTTGGCTAGCCCGCAAGATTATGGATTTTTGTAAAGGCAGTGGAAAAACCATAATTGGTAATCAGCTCACCAAGATGTTGACTTTGTCCAACAAGAGTTGGCTAGTCCAGAAGCAAACGGCTTTTGGTAAAGACAAAACAAATCCGTTGACAGCTGGTTGTTTGCTCAAAATCACATGGTTATCAGGTGGACCATAGTTCTTACTTGAGTCAATACATCTGGCTACTCTAGAAGTGATGGCTTTTGGTAAAAAGACATAAAATCTATTAAATTTTCTCAACAAATTGCTAGGGACTAGCAATATTTTAGTGTGGGGGATTGATGAGTATCTAAATACTCATCATTTTATACCAATCTGAACTGCCAAAACATCCAAAAACACTCAAATATGCATCAAAATACTTAAAATATCTTAGAAGTGTGTTTTATATGTTTCAAATGCAAAATAATCAAAAACAGATTAAAAACGTACAAAGTTTGCATAATTGGCAGTTTCAGTCTCTCAAGTTTCAAAAGTTGTCAAAACTAGTCCCTGGTTATTCTAAAAACATGAAAAAGTCACCAAAGGTCCTTTGTAATCACAAATTACATATTTAGTCCTTTGGTGTAAAGTTTCACAAAATTACAAGTTTAGTCCCTATACTTTGCAAAATTGACATAAATGATCCCTAGGATGTAAAAACTTTGAGAAAATCAATTTTGGTCCTTATACTAATCTTTTTTGGCAGGAATGGTCCTTGGGTGAAAAGTTTGGTGAAATTACAAGATTGGTCCCTGAAGTTTCAAGTTTGGCAATTTTAGTCCTCGGGGTTTGAAAATTGGAATTTATCACATTTGACCCTTGTACTATTTATCATTGGCATAATAGACCCTTTTGATTACTTTGGGAAAATGGCAAAATCAGCCCCTCAATTTTCACCAAATTACAAAATTGGTCCTTGTTTATTACTATATACAAACGGACCCTTTGTTTTTACTATAACCAAAAACCAATCCAAACCCAACACAACCAAAAGCCCACCCTACCCTTTTTTGTTTCTGGCCCAAACCAAGCCCAAACCACACCCATTAATAATAAAAACGGGGGTTTGACCCCGTTTGACCCTCTTTCTCCAAAACCACCCCCACTGTACACCTCCCTCACCCAAGCCTGAAACCAGAAACCATGGTGGTTTTCCACCACCTCTCCAGCTCATTACCTACTCCTCCCTCACATCCTTTCTACCTCACAACCCTATCCTACTCCACAATTAATGCCTTTCCCACCATTTTCCACCAAATTCTCTACTGTAGCACTCAAACTCCTAGTTTTTCTTCCATATCACCCCAACTTGGCTAAAAACTATCTCAATTGTCCCCCTGCCACCTCCACAACATTACACAAATCTTTAATTGTTCTGAAACAACCCTAATCTACCTATATGACTTTTGGCGCCAAAAGTAGTTTAAATGGCTGGGATCACTTTGACTCATCCAACGGTGGAAATTATTGATGGGAAAGATTCAGAGACATGTGAGGAGTCTAAAAATTCTATAAAGAAAGAAGGGGAAGCAGAAGAGAGAGATATCTAGTATAATTTAATTAATGTAATGTCGACTTAGCTTATTTTTCAATTTCCAGTACATGTTTTAGCTTTCAAGTGTTGGATTATGTTGTATCAGTGTACTTTACATCTCTTTCAATAATTAATTTCCAATTTCAGTTTGATTCTCAGTATATGATCAAAATTATCTCAAAAATCTCATATAGCTCAAATATTGTTTGTAGTTGATGTTTGGAACTCTTTAGCTCACATAAGCTCCTGACATAGCTTATTATAGCTATTAGAAACCTTAAATATCAGTATTACTTAAAAAAAGAAGAAAAATACTAAAGAAAATAAAGAAAATCAATGAAAAATCAAAAAGCAGTGGAAATCATGAATCAAGCATGGAGCAGAGTAAATTTTGGATTGCTCTTGGTTTAGTAGCTTAGTGGTAAGCTTATAGGAATGTTCTCTGGTCCTTGTTCTTGGTTTAGCTTGAATTGCTCATTGTAAGCTCTCTTTACAATTTTTTGCATTTAACTGTATACTTACTTATCATTGCCATTCTCTATGTTTCTTATGTTTAATTAGTGTATTTAAGTGTAGTTGTGGTTTAAGATTGCTAGGTTGTTTAGTGACATAACTTGTTACTCATTTTCTAAAATCTCACAGTCAAGTAGCATAATTGTCATCTCTGAGTTTCATGCTTGTATTATTGTTGATTTATGCTCATTTGGTCTTATTATATGATATTATGAAGTTTAAAATCAGTGTTAAGGTCTAATTTTAACATTTGCTTTGAATATCAAGTTTAAGTGATTAATAAGGAGTGTTTGGTTTAAATGGAATTGGTGGTCTTCAAAGCTGTTACAGGTGTTAACTTTGGTTCATACATACTACACTAGGTCATACTAGTTCATTTTAACCATAAAACACAAGGGAAAATTAGTAAAAGTCAGAATTGCATTTTAATCACATTAACAGTTAGCTGTTAGTGATTTTGAGATCCTTAACCATTCATATCATTGCACAAGTAGTTAGAATAGCCTAATCTAGTCTTACATTAGCTTGTAACATCATATTAGATCATTTAGAAGCAAGTAAAGTTCATATAAGTCAAACCAGGGGCATAATCATAAAAGTCAAAATTGGCTTTTGTAGAGAATCCTAAAATGGCATGAATTATTATGATTTTTGTGTAGGGTTTTAGGGTTTGAAACTTATTGTGTGTATACTCTACCAGCTGAACTTGAGTTTCCTACATCTATTTTATTTTTGTGATTTTATCTGTGAGTCCCACACCCATCCAAACTCACTTACAAGGCAAGGTGATGCCCTGTGCATCAGATCATCACCACCACACCCACCCTACCCTTTTTTGTTTCTGGCCCAAACCAAGCCCAAACCACACCCATTAATAATAAAAACGGGGGTTTGACCCCGTTTGACCCTCCTTCTCCAAAACCACCCCCACTGTACACCTCCCTCACCCGAGCCTGAAACCAGAAACCATGGTGGTTTTCCACCACCTCTCCAGCTCATTACCTACTCCTCCCTCACATCCTTTCTACCTCACAACCCTATCCCACTCCACAATTAATGCCTTTCCCACCATTTTCCACCAAATTCTCTACTGTAGCACTCAAACTCCTAGTTTTTCTTCCATATCACCCCAACTTGGCTAAAAACTATCTCAATTGTCCCCCTGCCACCTCCACAACATTCCACAAATCTTTAATTGTTCTGAAACAACCCTAATCTACCTATATGACTTTTGGCGCCAAAAGTAGTTTAAATGGCTGGGATCACTTTGACTCATCCAACGGTGGAAATTATTGATGGGAAAGATTCAGAGACATGTGAGGAGTCTAAAAATTCTATAAAGAAAGAAGGGGAAGCAGAAGAGAGAGATATCTAGTATAATTTAATTAATGTAATGTCGACTTAGCTTATTTTTCAATTTCCAGTACATGTTTTAGCTTTCAAGTGTTGGATTATGTTGTATCAGTGTACTTTACATCTCTTTCAATAATCAATTTCCAATTTCAGTTTGATTCTCAGTATATGATCAAAATTATCTCAAAAATCTCATATAGCTCAAATATTGTTTGTAGTTGATGTTTGGAACTCTTTAGCTCACATAAGCTCCTGACATAGCTTATTATAGCTATTAGAAACCTTAAATATCAGTATTACTTAAAAAAGAAGAAAAATACTAAAGAAAATAAAGAAAATCAATGAAAAATCAAAAAGCAGTGGAAATCATGAATCAAGCATGGAGCAGAGTAAATTTTGGATTGCTCTTGGTTTAGTAGCTTAGTGGTAAGCTTATAGGAATGTTCTCTGGTCCTTGTTCTTGGTTTAGCTTGAATTGCTCATTGTAAGCTCTCTTTACAATTTTTTGCAATTAACTGTATACTTACTTATCATTGCCATTCTCTATGTTTCTTATGTTTAATTAGTGTATTTAAGTGTAGTTGTGGTTTAAGATTGCTAGGTTGTTTAGTGACATAACTTGTTACTCATTTTCTAAAATCTCACAGTCAAGTAGCATAATTGTCATCTCTGAGTTTCATGCTTGTATTATTGTTGATTTATGCTCATTTGGTCTTATTATATGATATTATGAAGTTTAAAATCAGTGTTAAGGTCTAATTTTAACATTTGCTTTGAATATCAAGTTTAAGTGCTTAATAAGGAGTGTTTGGTTTAAGTAGAATTGGTGGTCTTCAAAGCTGTTACAGGTGTTAACTTTGGTTCATACATACTACACTAGGTCATACTAGTTCATTTTAACCATAAAACACAAGGGAAAATTAGTAAAAGTCAGAATTGCATTTTAATCACATTAACAGTTAGCTGTTAGTGATTTTGAGATCCTTAACCATTCATATCATTGCACAAGTAGTTAGAATAGCCTAATCTAGTCTTACATTAGCTTGTAACATCATATTAGATCATTTAGAAGCAAGTAAAGTTCATATAAGTCAAACCAGGGGCATAATCATAAAAGTCAAAAGTGGCCTTTTGTAGAGAATCCTAAAATGGCATGAATTATTATGATTTTTGTGTAGGGTTTTAGGGTTTGAAACTTATTGTGTGTATACTCTACCAGGTGAACTTGAGTTTCCTACATCTATTTTATTTTTGTGATTTTATCTGTGAGTCCCACACCCATCCAAACTCACTTGCAGGGCAAGGTGATGCCCTGTGCATCAGATCATCACCACCACACCCACCCTACCCTTTTTTGTTTCTGGCCCAAACCAAGCCCAAACCACACCCATTAATAATAAAAACGGGGGTTTGACCCCGTTTGACCCTCCTTCTCCAAAACCACCCCCACTGTACACCTCCCTCACCCGAGCCTGAAACCAGAAACCATGGTGGTTTTCCACCACCTCTCCAGCTCATTACCTACTCCTCCCTCACATCCTTTCTACCTCACAACCCTATCCCACTCCACAATTAATGCCTTTCCCACCATTTTCCACCAAATTCTCTACTGTAGCACTCAAACTCCTAGTTTTTCTTCCATATCACCCCAACTTGGCTAAAAACTATCTCAATTGTCCCCCTGCCACCTCCACAACATTCCACAAATCTTTAATTGTTCTGAAACAACCCTAATCTACCTATATGACTTTTGGCGCCAAAAGTAGTTTAAATGGCTGGGATCACTTTGACTCATCCAACGGTGGAAATTATTGATGGGAAAGATTCAGAGACATGTGAGGAGTCTAAAAATTCTATAAAGAAAGAAGGGGAAGCAGAAGAGAGAGATATCTAGTATAATTTAATTAATGTAATGTCGACTTAGCTTATTTTTCAATTTCCAGTACATGTTTTAGCTTTCAAGTGTTGGATTATGTTGTATCAGTGTACTTTACATCTTTTTCAATAATCAATTTCCAATTTCAGTTTGATTCTCAGTATATGATCAAAATTATCTCAAAAATCTCATATAGCACTCACATAAGCTCATTTGAGCTTATTTCTTAGTTTAGTCAAACTTGGTCAACTGTTAAGGCTAATAAGCACTCACAGTGCTTATTTTTGGTTTCCAAATTAGTTGTCTTTATAAAAGTTTCATATTTTAAGTATTTTAATAGTTCTATAAAAGAAAAAACAGAAAAAGCCAAATTTAATTATAGCGATAGCTTCTATTTAATAGAAATTATCTATTTAATTTCCTTTTTAGCTTATTTATAAGCAATATAGCATTTTTATATTTTTATTAAATCTCTTTTGTATTAAAGTAATTTTATAAATTTTTCAAGATTTTTCCTTTGTCATTTACTGTTTTTTATAATTAATACTAGTTTAATTAATTATTAATTAATAATTAAGGATTAAATAGCATAATTATATTTTATAAAGTACAACCTAGTTTTTATAATTTTCCTAGCTTTTATATAAGGTAAAACATTTTTATAAATTTTTATAGAATTTATACTGTTCATTTTCTATTTTTTATAATATAATTAGTTTAATTGGTAATTAATTAATAAATAGAATAGTAATTAGTAAATTAGTTTAAAAATACATAAAACAAACTTTTTATAATTTTTTAGGATTCCTGTGATGGTTAATTAGATTTATAAAAATTTTCTTAATTATCTAAGTCTTTTTAGTATTTTTAATAATTTAAATCAATATAATTAGTTAAATAATAATTATATAAATAGTGTGAAAAATATAATTTTAGTTTTAAAATAAGTTTTATAATATTTTAGACTTTTAGAAATTTTAATTTTAGTTTTCAAGACTTATTTTACATTTTCTTATTTATTAGTGAATTATTAAATAATTAAAAATAGTTATTAAATAATTATAAATAATTAAATGGTTATAAAAATAATTTTAATTTTCTAATAATTTTCTTATAAGTTTAGGATTCCAAAAATATAATTTTCATATTTGTGGGAGTTTTATTTGACATAATTCACATTTAGTTTAGTACGTTTACGTTTATTAAAATTTAAACGTACATTTTATTTCTTTTTACATATTTAGATTTTCTTAATTTTTAAATAAACTAGTAATTATAAAATAAATATTTTAAGTTTATTTAATTTGCATTTAAGCCCCTACGGCATACAAATTACTACTATAGTTAAAATTGTTTTTGTTGTTTACGTTTAAATATTAAACGTATATATTTTCCAGTTCCTTTTCATTTGTACTTATCTGATTTCATGTATTAGTTGTTATAGCCTATCAAAGTTATTCTAACTTATATTTCAATAGTACAATCACTTAAACCCTTTTCTTGTTCAAATCACCTGATCTCGAAGTCATTTTATTTCAGATTTCACGCCTCGTTGGGATTTAACGATCCGGGGAAACACTACATTCCACGGAGTATTGGTTTAGACTGTTTGACTTGTTGACCATTATTTGGTTGATATTTTCTGACTGTTTGAGGCCAATCACCTTTTCTCAAACAAATATAATGAGTTTGTGGTTGATTCTAAGACTAAAGTTATCTTGATACTGAAAATGCCACTTCTACAAAACTTAAAAACTGAGAATTTGTTTTCTTTAACTAAGTTAAATATAAACCTTGAATCTAAATCCTTTTAGAAGACTTGTAAAGAACAGCACTGGGTGAAGGCGATGAAAGAAAAAATTGTTGCTCATATGGTGTTTGCCTTTATTTTGTTATGCCTTTCTTTCCTTTATGTTCCTTTTGTTACTTTCTTGCCTTTATGCTTACTATGCTTATATTGCCTTTTGCCCTTGAATGCCTATTTGATCTTGCGGTTTTTGCCTCTTAAGTTTAAGTGCCTTTTTATGTGCCTTGTTTGTTGGATCCTTGCATGTCTGCCCTGTTTGCTTGTTCTTGCCTTCTGCCTTTTGTTTGCCTTTGCATGATTGTTCTATGTCAAAAAAAAATATATAATAAAAAAAAATAAGTAACCTTGTTGTTTTTATAATTGACAATATTGTCACTGGTAATGATTCAAAAGATATTGAAAACTTTAAAGGTTTTGAAATCTATTTTTTCAAATCAAAGATCTAGGAAAAATTATGTGTTTTCTTGGGGTCTGAAGTGATTGAAAGTTGAAACTGATCAAGGTTTGTGTTTATCACAATGAAAATTCTGTTCTGACCTTCTAAATATTTGTTGGCTTGTTAACATGTAATATGTTTTTCCTAAATTTGTTTCTATCTAATGAACAAACAACTAGTGATTCAGTGATGGATTATGTAACTGTTTCAAAAATGCATTCAAAAAGTTGGGTCAGTTTATGCATAAGCATCTTAATTCTCCCTTAGGGATGCTCTAAAAGTACTCAGGTTCTTAAAGGGATCACCAAGGAAAGGATTTCATATTACCAGGTGCTCAAATGTTTCTCTTGAAGCATTTGCTGATGCAAACTGGACAAAATGGGTTATAAGTTGTAAATCTGTTGCTGGTTACTAGTTGTTGCTGAATGGTTCTTTAGGTTGATGGAAAAACAAAAGAAAGAAGTCAATCTTTTCAAAGTTCTCTGCAGAGGCCGAAGATTTATAGTCTCTGCAACATGTTAAATTTTTGGGTCTTAAATCTTGGTTTTACAAGGTCGAAACTTGGAACTTTTTTTTAATAGATACTGGCCGCAATTAAGATTGCTGCAAACTCTGTTCTTCATGAAAGTGCTTACACTTGGTTTGTTGATTCTTATTATCTACTTAAAACTTCGAAGTACGTAATTCTTGTTGCTTGATGAGGCGAAAAACGAACCACTTTTAGGGGGTCATTTAAGCCCGGAATTGACTTTATTTGATCAAATGTTGCCCTAAATCGTTCCTTTTGTGATTTTAGGTACTTTGGGAGTGAAATCTGGAAAAGGAAGCAATTCGGACATTTTTGGAGCATAAAAGTGAAGAAAACGCCAAAGTCTTAATTTTCCTTGCTGGGAACAGTAGGTGACGGCGTCAAGAAGGAATCCTTGACGGCGTCAAGAGCAAATTTCCGTGACGATCCAGTACAGATTTGACGGCGTCACGAAGTAGGGCGTCAAGAGTAAAATTCATGACGGCCTGGAAATGCATAATACATGACGGCGTCAAAAGTAGATCAAGGCAGTCCGAGAAGAGTTTTGGCGGCGAGGTGACGGCGTCACAAGATTGGTCTTGACGCCGTCAGACCCTATTTCCTATATATATTTTTCTAATTTTCACACATTAAAGAGAGAAGTTTTGGAGAAACCCTAAGTACGAACTTGGTGCGAATTTTACAGGTTTTTCAAGGGTTCTAAGCCCTTGATACCTTTCATGTGTAATTGAGATAAGTATTCTTTTAATTCAATCAATATGTCTATGTGTTGGTTGTCTATATCTTGTTTTTGTCTTAATTCCATCATGCTAGGCTAGATCTATCTTGTGTTTGCTTGGATCTAATGAAACCTAGATGTTAATTATGTGTTGATTACTTGTTTATAATTGTATTGGATGAATGAATTGATTTTAGGCTTAAGAAAACTGGCAGATCTCCAAATGGTAACATGCTTGAACGTCTTAAGAAACATGAACCGATGTGCACTAGGTCTTTATTGGTTATATTTAATGCATGAGCCACTGTTTATAATCCCTATGGTTGTGTTGGGCATGGTATAGGAGGAGATAAGAGCTCATAGAATTGGGGAGTTAAGTGCGCCACCCCATGAATGATATTAAGGAATACAATCCGTCATCCATGCAACTATAACAAGTAATTAACGTGTAAAAGATGTCTAGGGAGTAGTGAAATCTAAGTAAACACATTTTCTCCACTTATTGCTCACAACCTTGGTATAATTTAGTTTATTTTCATTTCTAGTATTTTATTTTGATTGCATCTTTAGTAATGGGTTAGTTGACTAGCAACTAATTCCGCCCAAATCCTTCAAACCCGAGATTTTTACTTGCTTTCTAAAAAAATATAAAAATACAAAAATAATCATCCCTCACCTTTAGAATTAGTATTTAGGTTTTCTAATCCTAGCGACACTATTCCTAGCTGAACGATCAATCCCCCGGTACTTGTCACTATACTATACTACAACGATCAGGTACACTGTCTGGTGGGGGTTGTAAGCTTCTCAAGATCCCTTGAGAGGTAAAGCCTGGTGCGATTCCCACGTATCAAGTTTTTGGCGCCGCAGCCCGGGGAATAGTTATTGTCTAGGTTAGAATTTCTTTTTATTAGGTCTACTTACTAGATTCCTTTCTAGTGAGATTTTATTTTTATTTTTAGGTTTCTTTAATCTATCTTATTTCTTTGTGTCTTTGTTCGTAATTCTTCACCACCCGATATCATGGACAACAGGAACATCTTTGAACCCGTCATCCCACCACAACAAAACCCACCACTAGAACCCCTTAGACCCCGAACCTTAGGAGAGTATTCCCGACCTAGCCACCAAGGCTACCGAAACACCATTGAGCTCACCGGAGCCAATGTGACCCCCTTGCGATCCGACACCATCCGGTTGGTGCAAAGCGGATGTGCATTCCATGGACTTCGTTTCGAAGATCCAAACCAACATCTTAAGGACTTCCTCAAAATTGTAGATTCCATAGACTTAGGTGTTGAAACTAGAAAGACAACCCGATTACGCCTATTCCAATTCTCTCTACGGGATCAAGCTAGTCAGTGGCTTGAGCGTTTACCCGCGGGATCCATCACCACATGGGATAATCTCACCACTCGTTTCCTTGCTCAATTTTTCCCACCGGGGAGAACTACTAAGCTTAGAAATGACATCTTGGTGTTCCAACAACATCAAAATGAAACCTTTTACGAAGCATGGACTCGATATAAAGACCTGCTCAGAAAAGTCCCTCATCATGGCATCGAACCATGGCTCCAGATTCAAATCTTTTATGATAAAGTTGATTATCAAACAAGGAGAGCCATTGGTTACGCAGCCAAGGGCATGCTAAATAGACTTAGCATTGACGAGTGCTGGAAAGTTCTTGGGGGTTGGCACAATACAAAGAAGAAGGATGGGAGGACCCGATGTTTCCAAGCAAGGGAAAACTTGACTACGCACATGCCACCCAAGAACAGTTGTTAGGAAGCATCGAGAAGCAGGTAAAAGAATTAATGAGTATTGAGAAACTTGCTGTTGAACCCATGTGGAATCCTAATTTACGTAGGAATACGGTTATCGACCACGATTTTCCTGAACGTTCACGACAAGAGGAATTCAAAGGGATAATGGTAACCTTCATGGATAATCAGGAAAAACAAATCCAGCACCTAGAAGCACGCATGGAAAGCACTCACAAAGCTTTTATGAATTTAGCAGACCAATTCATATCAAGGGTCAAAGAAAAGATCAAAGAAAAGATCAAAGAAAATTCCGTACCTAAAAAAATCAAAAAAGTCTTCGAGGTTTCAACCCCTTTGGTGTTTGACCAAGATGATAGCGAGAAATTTTCCCCAAGTACTTCACCATTAACTACCCCCCGTTTTCATGAGCATCCCCAGGCAGAGAAGAATTCGCAATTCCATAACATTTTCATTGGATGCTTGGGAACCACATTCCCAAACCTATCCAAGAGACGTTCTTTTGGTTTTAAACCCGGTGTAAAGAGGTTGTACCCCAAAAACACCACTGATTTGAAACCCTCTATGGAACAACATCTCTTTTTACACACCGGTGACCCGTGCACAGGTTACAACTTAGCCAAAACGTCATCCAATCCCTTCTACAACCTCACCTCTTTCTGTGACAGTAATGAAACGTTCGACCCTAGTGGACCTCGTTAACGGAATAGCTACTCATGGTTTTACTAATGTTTAGCTATTCACACAAAGTGCAGGGACTAAACATGGAATTACTCCATTTCTCACCTCACACGGGCATCTGACGGCGTCAGACATAACTCTTGACGCCGTCACCTCGATGGATCAGCAATATTAACCCAAAACCAATCACTTTCAACCCATACCCCACAAATCTAACCCAAAGTGCTGCTACTACTCCGAGTCCCCACCCTTCAATTCGACGTCTTCCACAACCAATCTTCACTTGGTAAGTGATTTTTCTTCATTCTATTTCGATCAATTGTCCTTAGGATCAATCAATTTGGAAAACCACTTTCGCCCGAAACCCTATTCTTGACCCATCATTGACAAATCGTAATGCCATCCATTTGGTGATTTGTAAACATGGGGTTACCCGTTGATTATGTTATCCCATTCGAATCATGCATTAGTTTAGGGAAAGCCACTCATGCCACGGATTTTTTGACCCCCACCCATGTTTTCTGATTAAAGGAGCGTTTGGGTAATGGGTTAAGAGTTTGAAAATTGATTTTTCCCTCGCATTTGCATGGTTCGGATTCTGCTAAGTCTGATGGCGTCAGGACTACTCCTGACGGTGTTAGATGTGTCTGACAGCAAGAAAATCATTAAAATTCTCGTTTTAATCGTTTCCGTTCACTCTACCTTTTTCCAGGAAAATGAGCAAGAAATCTCGTCAACATCGGGGCAGTTCCTCTAGGTCCCAAAGAGTTAACTATGGAGAATTGGTCCATAGTTGAAGCGAGTTTGACACCGTTGGCGCTACCACCAAGTATGCGGAACTTTGTAACCACCATATTGATGCTGGGGTTGTGGTTGATTGGGAGTTTCTTAGGGCCCAAGGGTTGGAAGCTGCGTTTTTGGAAAGGATCCACACTGATGGGTTTGCGGGTTCTCAGTGGGAGAGGTTGTTTAGGATTAGGGAGACGGTGTATAGTGAGTTGGTGAGGGAGTTCTTTGCGACCTTCCATTTTGATCAGGCTGAGGCTAGGACGGATGTGGGGGGCACCACTATCTATTTTAGGCTAGGAGGAGAATTACGGCCCTGTTCAGTCACTGAGTTTGGTTGGAGGATTGGGTTGTATGCTAGGGAGGAGGCGGTGATGGAGGTTTTATGCAGAGGTTGTTGCATGGGGAGACTTAGAGGAGTGAGATGAGGTGTGTCACTTTTTGGCCGACCATAGGAGACGGGGTTTACACCTCGACTACTGGGGCAACATCCATCAGGGACCCCATAGTTAGATTGGTCCACAGGTGCATCACATATAGTCTGTCAGGTCGTCATGGCACCACTCACCGTGTCACTGCTTCAGATCTTTTCTACCTGTACACCATCTTTTCAGCGGATGTCTACTGCAACATCCCATTTTGGGTGGCTAGTTATTTGAGGACCAGTGTAGGTGAGAGGGATATCGACAAGGTGTATGAGGGGATGTTCGTGACCCGGTTGGCTCGTTCCTATGATCTTCTTACTCCTTCAATCATGGGGTACTTGAGCGACTATGGGGCCTGTAGGGTAGTGAGGGCTAAATCCCTCAGGCAGATGAGCATTGTGATGCTAGAGAGGAATGGGACCTATAACTGATATGAGGCAGGGGGGCCTGATGTTGAGGAGGATGCTGATGATGAGGTAGGGCCCCAGCAGCATCAGTTCCAGGGTTATGAGGAGGGGACAGCTGACTACTACCGACACATGAGTCGGGGAGACTGGCAGGCATACCAGGGTGCCTGGATGGGTCAGGTGGACGCATGGCGGACCACCACTGACCAGCGCTTTGATTGGATGTATGATCACACCATCTGCCAGATGCAGAACCTCTCCACCCGAGATCAGCTTGAGCCTCACCTGCAGATTGACCCATTCCCCGGCCGTGAGACTGACTACCCTCCCTACGGGTACACCGGACACCTCCCTCCTGGCTATGACTACCATTTTGGTCCTCCTCCCCAGTGATTCCTCTTGATATCTGTTATTTCTGAACAATTTATTGATGGTTGTGTAATTTGAAACATTTGGTGATGTAATAGCTTAGGATGCGGCCTCTGTTGGCCTTGAACAATTTATTTTTATGTTTACGTTTGTTTGAAATAATTGATGGTGCTCATGGTGACGTTCTTCATTTTGTGTGATTTTATTTTTGTTTGTTTGTTATTTGCTTCCGTATGCATGCTATTATTTGCTTCCGTATGCATGCTTTATTTTTATTGTTGGTAGATCATGTTTCTAAACTAAATAGTGGATATACTTTACTTTGTTGTTTTGGCCTAGTCTTGACTCCACCTAAAAGTATTTTTGCAAAAGATAAGTGTAAGGGGAAACCCCAAATATGTTTTTAAGAAACAAACCGATCATGATTCTCCACAATATTAAATGAACATGTATATTCGTATTTGTTAGAGTCAAATGCTTGTATTGAGTCATAATGAAGTTTTGCAGGATTTTCCAGGAAGTAGGACCAAGTTTTTCCAGAAATTTTCCGGAAACTTAACATAAAAATTTCTGCAGGTCACTTCTGACGGCGTCAAGAGTTAACTCTTGACGGCGTCAAGTGTAAAAATCTGGAAATTTTACCGGTTTTGTTTTTCTAACGGAGTCTTATGGTTTTTGTGGATTATTAAGTTTTATAATCTCCAGGAAATCTGCAAACTTCATTCCACAAGCATTATATCTTATCTTGTTTTCTAGGATTTAGTAACTTATATAGGATGCCGCCGATTTTATGCAAGGTTGTTTTGTCTATTTTCTCAGGTTTTACAGGTTATGTATGACAAGAAGATGATTTATATTCTGGAAGGGAAGCTTTGATTGTTCATTTTCTTGGAGGAAGATTTAACCTGGTCACCTTATTATCCATACCGAGCGAATCAGGGGAGTATTTGATTTCATTCTTTTTACTTTTTTCACTTTTACATTCTTTACTTGAATATTAGGGACAATGTTCATCTTAAGTGTAAGGGGAGGGTAAAAAGATGATACCTTACATATGCATTTTCGCTCGAGTTTGTTATGTTTGATGGTAGATGTGTAATAAAACTATGAGAAATACTTGTTAGTGCAATTTTAGCGCCAAATTTAAAATTTTTTACAACATTTAGGAGTAAAACTTTAGCCATAGCAAGCGTCTCATGGATAGGAGATTGTATGACTAGCACATAACCGTATATTCAGAAAAATTTTCCACCCAAATATGTGAGGTTCGCCTTTAGATTTGATAGGAAAAGCATTTACTATTAGTGCTTATGAGTGTAGCGGTAGCATTTAGATTCTAGAACTTGCGTTAGTGATGCATCCCGAGACTGCTAGTGAGACTACATTCGTGTAGTAGGATTTAATACATGATAAGAGGCATTAGGATCACCCTTGTGTTAAACCCGTATCATAATTACTTGACCATTTAAGTCATATTACTTGGCTCGTTAAGTCAACTAATTTTTCCCACACCCTTAGCGTTGTACTCATTTTTAGTACACGAAACCCCTAGTACACCCCTCCGAGCCTATCTTTTCATTTCTAACTTTAAGCATTTTACTTAAAGGAAGAATTTGTTACACCCCACTTAAATGTACACCCAAATCGCCTTAGCCTTCCGTGTATGCGCTCATTTTTAGTGCATTATTGTTATTTGTTAAACCCTAAGTTAACTATCTAATTGATTACATGGTTGCTAACGAGTCATATCCTTGTACATATTGTTTTGGGACGATTGGGACTCATGGGTAAAGTACTTATTTATGGAGTAATGGGAAGAACATCATTTATTACCCCCGTATGTACGTTAATCTTAAAAAGTGCTCCAAGTGTTTTGATTTTCTTAATTCGAGTCAATAGATTAGTTTATTGTAAAGTATGTAAAGATTCAAGTGTAAGGGGAATTTTCAACCCCTATGATGTATTATTTTGGATGGTAGGGTAAGAGTGTATGCACAAAAAAAAAAAAAAAAAAAAAAAAAAAAAAAAAAAAAAAAAAATCAAGAAAAAGAAAAAAAAATAGAAAAAGGAAAAGAGAAAAAACATACGGACTACCATCCCTTTTTATTCTATGTTCATTTTATGTTTTTGTTTTTTTTCATTTATTAGCTTAAGTCGAGTCTAGTCTTGGCTTAGCAACGCCACATTGTACATGTAATTAACCAAGATTGTTAACTTGCCACCAGTAAAAACTTCCTTTATCCAACAAAACCGTGTATTTCATATCCCTACACCTAACATTACAACCCTTTAAAAGACCTCTTTGATAGTTTATCCTAGGTGCTTACGCCATGTGATGGAGGTTTGATCCTTTCCCAAGCCTATGGTAATCTATTTTGCTATGACAGGTAGTGAGAGATATCTTCCGTTTCCATATTGTAATTTATACTTTATTACACCCGAGAGATGCGAGTATCTAAACACTATTTGTGAGGTGCTTGTGTATGACCTCCGTGCTTGTCTATTGGTCTTTAGTGGAACGATTATCTGTTGTAATTACTTTTATATTAATGTTAAATGACCCCTAACTTGTATTTTGAGTAGAATAAAAGCGCATTTGCTTAAGGACAAGCAAATCTCAAGTGCAAGGGTATATGATGAGGCGAAAAATGAACCACTTTTAGGGGGTCATTTAAGCCCGAAATTGACTTTATTTAATCAAATATTGCCCTAAATCGTTCCTTTTGTGATTTTAGGTGCTTTGGGAGTGAAATCTGGAAAAGGAAGCAATTCGGACGTTTTTGAAGCATAAAAGTGAAGAAAACGCCAAAGTCTTAATTTTCCTTGCTGGGAACAGTAGGTGACGGCGTCAAGAAGGAATCCTTGACGGCGTCAAGAGCAAATTTCCATGACGATCCAGTACAGATTTGACGGCGTCACGAAGTAGGGCGTCAAGAGTAAAATTCATGACGGCCTGGAAATGCATAATACATGACGGCGTCAAAAGTAGATCAAGGCAGTCCGAGAAGAGTTTTGGTGGCGAGGTGACGGCGTCACAAGATTGGTCTTGACGCCGTCAGACCCTATTTCCTATATATATTTTTCTAATTTTCACACATTAAAGAGTGAATTTTGGAGAAACCCTAAGTACGAACTTGGTGCGAATTTTACAGGTTTTTCAAGGGTTCTAAGCCCTTGATACCTTTCATGTGTAATTGAGATAAGTATTCTTTTAATTCAATCAATATGTCTATGTGTTGGTTTTCTATATCTTGTTCTTGTCTTAATTCCATCATGCTAGGCTAGATCTATCTTGTGTTTGCTTGGATCTAATGAAACCTTGATGTTAATTATGTGTTGATTACTTGTTTATAATTGTATTGGATGAATGAATTGATGTTAGGCTTAAGAAAACTGGCAGATCTCCAAATGGTAACATGCTTGAACGTCTTAAGAAACATGAACCGATGTGCACTAGGTCTTTATTGGTTATATTTAATGCATGAGCCACTGTTTATAATCCCTATGGTTGTGTTGGGCATGGTATAGGAGGAGATAAGAGCTCATAGAATTGGGGAGTTAAGTGCGCCACCCCATGAATGATATTAAGGAATACAATCCGTCATCCATGCAACTATAACAAGTAATTAACGTGTAAAAGATGTCTAGGGAGTAGTGAAATCTAAGTAAACACATTTTCTCCACTTATTGCTCACAACCTTAGTATAATTTAGTTTATTTTCATTTCTAGTATTTTATTTTGATTGCATATTTAGTAATGGGTTAGTTGACTAGCAACTAATTCCGCCCAAATCCTTCAAACCCGAGATTTTTACTTGCTTTCTAAAAAAATATAAAAATACAAAAATAATCATCCCTCACCTTTAGAATTAGTATTTAGGTTTTCTAATCCTAGCGACACTATTCCTAGCTGAACGATCAATCCCCCGGTACTTGTCACTATACTATACTACAACGATTAGGTACACTGCCTGGTGGGGGTTGTAAGCTTCTCAAGATCCCTTGAGAGGGAAAGCTGGTGCGATTCCCACGTATCATTGCTTACATGCTTGAGATCAGGTTAAAGCTATCTTTTTTTTTGCTTACCTGCTTGAGATCGGGTTCAAGCTATTTTTATTTCTTGCCTGCTTGAGATCAGGCTCAAGATGTTTCTAGTGTTAACCTGCTTGAAAGGAGGTTGTTGTTACACTTGCTGCTGATTTATATCAGTTTGCATTCTTTCTTGGTTGCTGCTTATTAAGATCAACGTTGTACTTTGGTTCGGTCCCTTTGATACTAAAACATTTATGTTTCTTGCTTACCTGATTGAAATCAGGTTGAAGCGTTTCATATTACTACCTGCTTGAAAGCAGGTTGCTGTTTCCAGGTTGTGTCCCCTTGGTTATAAAAGCAATTTTTTAGCTTATATCGTGTTTTTCAACATGGGTATTACCTTGCATTTTGTAAGAAATAAAATTATTTCCAGTATTGTTGAAACAAGGAAATGCAATTATGCATACCAACAATGCAGTTTTTTGTCCAAAAGCTTAAGAAGTTTTTCCGGCTTCTAAAATGGGGTTGTTTGGTGTTTTTCCAGGCTAAGATTAAGGGGGGATGTTGAAATATAATCTTATGCCTGGATATATTACAAGGACTAACCTTGTCATTCTTATATTTTCAGTTATATAGTCTTTGAAGTTTAAGTTGTGCTTGATGAAGATGGAAAGATGAAGGGCTGTATAGGTCATTATCAGATAGAGTTGTTGGATTGGGGAGTACATATACTCCGCTTATCATTCAGAGTAATGAATGGGGCTGCACTCTCTCTCTCTCCCTCAATAATGTAATACCCTGCCTCTCTCTCTAAACGGGTATTTACATAGCCGTTATACCACCTCCAAAATATGTTATTCCTTCCTTTTGTTAAGCTGTTATCAACTTCATTTGATTCTTGTTTTGTAATAGAACTAATATCATGTGAAGATATTAGGGGTACGATAGTATAGCTGGAGTACCCATGGTTTTTGGTTATCTGATTAAGATCAGATTGTTGTTGTGATCATTTCATGATTGAGGTCAGGTGGTATGTTGTTTCTGTTGTTTCCCTGATTGAGATCAGGTTGATGTTGCTCTCGTTATACACCTGCTTGAGATCAGGTTGTAAATCATTTCCATGTTGCTAATCTGCTTGAGATTAGATTACCTTGTTATTATTGTTAACTGATTGTAATCAGTGTTCTACTAGTTTGAGTTCCCTTTGATAATAAAAGCTCTTTTGTGGTTTATATTATGTTTTTCTACAGCAATAGCCACAGCTCCTGCTCACCGCTCACAGCTTCATAAAGAAGCATTGGAAAAATGAGCTTTCCTAAAAAATAGCAAAGCTCACAGCTCTCATGCCAAACGAACACTAAAAATCAAAATGCGCATTCTCACCGCTCATCACCCCAAAAAGCTCCAAAAAGCTTTGCGTCAAACATAGCCTAAGTAGTGGACATTATTATAGTATGCTTATTATATGAAAAAGGAAAGTTGATGAAAACATTACATAAAAGTTTCGTAGGTGAGAAATAAACATCTAATCTTTTAGAAAGAAAATATGAGAAAAAATGCCATCCTCACTGAACTGGACTTCTTCTTTCAATCTTGTACATAAGTAGCTGAACTGCATCGGCACTGAAGCAAATACTCTTTGTCTAAGAACTCGAAAGGAGTTATGCCGAATAATTATCACAGACTAAGTTATACTTACGCTATTTTATGTTCAAATCTATTCAGAGACAGATGGACGCTAAAATAGCCAAACAATTTATGATTAGCATTACCTAAATAGTTGTTAGGCGTGAGCATACTAGTCGGTTCGGTTTGGTTTGTGTAAATACCGAACCAAAATCTTATATTTTATTTTATATCAGTTGGTTTTTGTTGTTATGCCCCTTGCCAGATTTGACCAAAATTTAAACCTTTACATAGAAAAGACTTGACTAAAACGGACCTTCTGTTACTTTTTAATCAACTGACATAAATCTGTAACAAACCAACCCTTGAAAGTATTTTTAAATGAAACTAGACTCAAATATCTTTAAATTGACGGGTAACACGTCTTCTAGTGACTTTAATTCATGAGATATGATTTTGGGAAAATCGACTAAAACCGACAAAAATATGGAAAAGTTCCATGTGCCTGTATGGAAAATACCATACGGCCGTATGGCTATGCAAATAGATTATACCCTTTCTGTGTTTTAGACCATACAACCATATGCATATGGCCATATACCATACGGCTGTATGGTTTCTGACTTGCACTTTTGGACAATTTTCTATATTTGCATAAATTTCAAAAAATGACTTCTATAATTCGAAACGACACCAAAACTTCCAGAATTCATAAACATAACATAATACCTAATTTTCACAACCATTCAACCCGTTTGACCCAAAATAAGTATAAATAGGCTCTAATCCAAACACCCCTTTAACGCATTACATACACTTTAACCATTTCTATAACAACCAATTTGACCACCAAAATACTTTAATGACCATGACATAGACTATGACACTCGACCACATGATTTCAAACCATTTTAAGACAATCGGGGGTTCTACTTTTACTTGGAGCCCGGTATTCTACAACTAAGCTCCTATATACATACAAACATTCAAATCAACACTTCCAATCCTTAAACCTTATTTCAAACCATAGCACTTTCATAAAAACCTACAAAACAATGTAAACATCTATAACGTAAGCACGAGGCCTAGTAAGTAACACGCGTTAATAACTTATTATACACAAAATAATCAAATGCATACATGTACATCATGCTCACATCAATACCCATTCATACATAGCATTAGCATACTTAGCACATCTAAATTCATTCATTTGTATATAAGCATCTGATGCGTGGGAATCGCAACAGGCTTTACCTCTCGAGGGATCTCGAGAAGCTTACAACCCCCACCAGGCAGTGTACCTGATCGTTGTAGTATAGTATAGTGACAAGCACCGGGGGATTGATCGTTCAGCTTAGGAATAGTGTCGCTAGGATTAGAAAACCTAAATACTATTTCTAAAGGCGAGGGATGATTATTTTTGTGTTTTTATATTTTATGGAAAGCAAATTAAAATCTCGGGTTTGAAAGATTTGGGCGGAATTAGTTGCTAATCAACTAACCCAATACTAAGATGCAATCAAAATAAAATACTAGAAATGAAAATAAACTAATTTATACTAAAGTTGTGAGCAGTAATTGGAGAAAATGTGTTTACTTAGATTTCACTACTCCCTAGATATCTTTTACATGTTAATTACTTGTTATAATTGCATGGATGACGGATCGTATTCCTTAATACCATTCATGGGGTGGAACACATAACTCCCCAATTCTATGAGCTCTTATCTCCTCCAACACCATGCCCAGCACAACTATAGGGATTGTAAATAGTGGCTCGTGCATTAAATACAACCAATAAAGACCTAGTGCGCGTTGGTTCATGTTTTGTTAAGACGTTCAAGCATGTTACCAATTGGAGATCTGCCAGTTTTCTTAAGCCTAACATATAAATCATTCATCCAAGACAAGAATAAACAAGTAATCAACACATAATCAATATCTAGGTTTCATTAGATCTAAGCAAACACAAGATAGATCTAGCCTAGCATGATGGAATTAAGACAAGAACAAGATATAGACAACCAACACATAGACATATTGATTGAATTAGAAGAACACTTATCTTGATTAATCATGAAATGTATCAAGGGGTTGGAACCCTTGAAAAACCTGTAAAGTTACACCAAAATCGTACTTAGGGTTTCTCCAAAAACTTCTCTCTTTTAATGTGAAAAACTAGAAAACTTTATATAGAAAAAGGGGTCTGACGGCGTCAAGACCAAATAGGTGACGCCGTCACCTCGCCGCCAAAACAATCCTCGAACTGCCTAGATCTACATTTGACGCCGTCAAGTACAAAACATTTCCAGGCCGTCATGACTTTTACTCTTGACGCCCTACCTTCATGACGCCGTCAAAACTCTTCTGGGTCGTCATGAAATTTTACTCTTGACGCCGTCAGGGAACTACTCTTGACGCCGTCATGCACTGTTCCCAGCATGGAAAATTAAGACTTTGGCGTTTTCTTCACTTTTATGCTCCAAAAACGTCCGAATTGCTTCCTTTTCCAGATTTCACTCCCAAAGTACCTAAAATCACAAAAGGAACGATTTAGGGCAATATTTGATCAAATAAATTCGGATTCGGGCTTAAATGACCTCCTAAAAACGGATCATTTTTCTCCTCATCATATACCCTTACACTTGAGATTTGCTTGTCCTCAAGCAAATGCGCTTTTATTCTAGTCAAAATACAAGTTAGGGGTCATTTAACACTAATATAAAAGTAATTACAACAAATAATCGTTCCACTAAAGACCAATAGACAAGCACGGAGGTCATACACTAGCACCTCACAAATAGTGTTTAGATACTCACATCTCTCGGGTGTAATAAAGTTTAAATTACAATATGGAAACGGAAGATATCTCTCACTACCTGTCATAGCAAAATAGATTACCATAGGCTTGGGAAAGGATCAAACCTCCACCACATGGCGTAAGCAAATAGGATAAACTATCAAAGAGGTCTTTTAAAGGGTTGTAACGTTAGGTGTAGGGATATGAAATACACGATTTTGTTGGATAAAGGAAGTTTTTACTGGTGGCGAGTTAACAATCTTGGTTAATTACATGTACAATGTGGCGTTGCTAAGCCAAGACTAGACTCGACTTATGCTAATAAATGAAAAATAACAAAAACATAAAATAAACATAGAATGAAACGGGATGGTAGTCCGTATGTTTTTTTCTCTTTTTCCTTTTTCTATTTTTTTTTTTTTCTTTTTCTTGATTTTTTCGATTTTTTTTTTTTTTTTTTTTTTTTTTTTTGCCACTCTTACCCTACCATCCAAAATAATACATCATAGGGGATGAGCATTCCCCTTACACTTGAATTTTTACATACTTTACATTAAACTAATCTAATGACTCGAATTAAGAAAATCAAAACACTTGGAGCACTTTTAAGATTAACGCACATACGGGGGTAATAAATGATGTTCTTCCCCATTACTTCATAAAATAAGTACTTTACCCATGAGTCCCAATCGTCCCAAAACAATATGTACAAGGATATGACTCGACTTAGCAACCATGTAATCAATTAGATAGTTAACTTAGGGTTTAACAAATAACAATAATGCACTAAAAATGAGCGCATACACGGAAGGCTAAGGCGATTTGGTTGTACATTTAAGTGGGGTGTAACAAATTCTTTCTTTAAGTAAAATGCTTAAAGTTAGAAACGAAAAGATAGGCTCGGAGGGGTGTACTAGGGGTTTCGTGTACTAAAAATGAGTACAACGCTAAGGGTGTGGGAAAAATTAGTTGACTTAACTAGCCAAATAATATGACTTAAATGGTCAAGTAATTATGATACGGGTTTAACACAAGGGTAATCCTAATGCCTCTTATCATGTAGTAAATCCTACCGCACGAATGTAGTCTCACTAGCGGTCTCGGGATGTATCACTAACGCAAGTTCTAGAATCTAAATGCTACCGGTACACTCATAAGCACTAATAATGAATGCTTTTCCTATCAAATCTAAAGGCGAACCTCACATATTTGGGTGGAAAATTTTTCTGAATATACGGTTATGTGCTAGTCATACAATCTCCTATCCATGAGACGCTTGCTATGGCTAAAGTTTCACTCCTAAATGTTGTAAAAAAATTTAAATTTGGCGCTAAAATTGCACTAACAAGTATTTCTTATAGTTTTATTACACATCTACTATTAAATAAAACAAACTCAAGCGAAAGTGCATATGTAAGGTATCATCTTTTTACCCTCCCCTTACACTTAAGATGAACATTGTCCCCAATGTTCAAGTAAAGAATGTAAAAGTGAAAAAGTAAAGAGAATGAAATCAAATACTCCCCTGATTCGCTCGGTATGGATAATAGGATGGCCAGGTTAAATCTTCCTCCAAGAAAATGAACAATCAAAGCTTCCCTTCCAGAATATAAATCATCTTCTTGTCATACATAACCTGTAAAACCTGACAAAATAGACAAGACAACCTCGCGTAAAATCGGCGGCATCCTATATAAGTTACTAAATCCTAGAAAACAAGATAAGATATAATGCTTGTGGAATGAAGTTTGCAGATCTCCTGGAGATTATAAAACTTAATAATTCACAAAAACCATAAGACTCCGTTAGAAAAACAAAACCGGTAAAATTTCCAGATTTTAACCCTTGTCGCCGTCAACAGTAAACTCCTGACGCCGTCAGAATTGACCTGCAGAAATTCTTATGTTAAGTTTCCGGAAAATTTCTGGAAAAACTTGGTCCTACTTCCTGGAAAATCCTGCAAAACTTCATTATGACTCAATACAAGCATTTGACTCTAACAAGTACGAATATACATGTTCATTTAATATTGTGGAGAATCATGATCGGTTTGTTTCTTAAAAACATATTTGGGGTTTCCCCTTACACTTATCTTTTGCAAAAATACCTTTAGGTGGAGTTAAGACTAGGCCAAAACAACAAAGTAAAGTATTTCCACTATTTAGTTTAGAAACATGATCTACCAACAACAAAAATAAAGCATGCATACGGAAGCAAATAACAAACAAACAAATAAAATCACACAAAACATGGGTTGCCTCCCAAGAAGCGCTTTTCTTTATTTACGAGTCTTGTAGCTAGACTCAAGGTCATGGTTTACTACGTGACTTCATCATTGGTTCCACTCTCTAGGTCGTCCTCTAAACCAGTTTTGTATTCCGGACCTAGTTACAAGCATTCTTTATAGAAACCAAGCATCCTATTCTTTACATATTCTACTCCTCTACGTCTATCCTCCTCATTCCTATAATAAGTCGCTTGCTTGTGTTCTTTTTCGAAATTGGAGAGAAGGCGGTATTGCTCAATCTTGTAGGGCATTTGATAGGCAACCTCATCATTCTCTTCCTTAAATCTAACTATCCCTAAAGTCGGATCATAACTCATCCTAGTGGCCTCAACAAATGGTTTTCCGAATATTACTTGGCTTAGGCAAGCATCTATCACCGGACGAATGTCTTCCACTATCATAAAATCGATCTTATAGGTGAGATTCCCAATAATCACATGCAGTCCCTTCACTCTTCCTGCAAAATTACTTATCAGATTCTTACCGGGCATCATCCTAAAATCAAGTTGCTTCTTCATCACCCAATTGTAATAAGTCCTAGTCATTATGTTAACGGGGGATCTAGGGTCGATGTAAGCTTTCCATATATGCATGTGTCTGATATTGCATGGGATGTTAATGTTAGAGGGGTCTCCCATTTTGATAAGGGGTGTGCCGAAGATATATGGTCTCTTGGGACTATCGAATAAATCCTTATGGTACTCCCGTTCTTCTTTGGTGGGCAACTTATCAAAGTATTTTTCTATAGGCTCTACCTCCTCTAATTCCTCTTCCTTGTTATTCTCAACTTCCCTACTCTCATCCTTAATCTTGGCTTCTACTCTAACTTCATCCTTGTCACTCCTCTCTATCTCCTTATCTATCGGCTTAATGGTGACAACATTGACAAAGTGGACATGTTTAGATGATGAGGGGTCCTTAATTTGGATTCCACTATTGGTGTCCCTAGTGTCCTTCCTAGGTGTGATTAACGCTTGGTTGTTGAGGGCTTTCAACAAGTTGTCAATCTTGTTGGTCATCTCCGTTTGTTGTTGGTTGAATTCGATTTCAAACCTAGCTATGCGAGCTTCTTGAGATGCCATAAACTTTGACATCAATCCTTCAAGATTGTTGGTACTACCATAGTTGTTAGAAGGATTGTTGTTGAAAGTACGGTTGGATGTTGGACCGTTTGGTTGGTAACGATTTGGTGGATTGGAAGAATTGGGTTGATTTTGTTTCCACCTAAGGTTTGGGTGATTTTTCCATGAGGGGTTGTATGAATCACCGTAAGTGTTTGGCTCGGGCTTGAAAGTGTACCACTTATCTCCCGCTTCATCGGTACGCGTGGATGCGTAGTCCGCAAAAGCTGTTCCGGGGAGTTCCACACAATCACGAGTGTCGTGGGGACCACTACATAATTCGCATGAAGAAGTGATTTTGTTCACTTGGCTTGAAGGTTTAGGAGCTTCGTAAGATTTCATGAGAAACTTGACTTGGTCCTCAAGTTCCATGATCCTACGGTCGGGAATGCTAGAATTGTTCGAAGGCAAAGATATTGCCTTGACCGTTTTGTTCAAATCACGGGGATCATTCCAACTTTCGTTGTCATAGAGAGCAAGATCTTCTATGAGTTCCCATGATTGTTCCGCACTAAGATCACGTAGCTTACCATCAGCCGATTGGTCAATGGCTCGCCTCGTGGAGATGTCGATATGGTCATAAAAAATTTGGACTTGGAACCAAAGATCTATGCCATGATGAGGGACTTTTTGGAGTAAGTCCTTGAAACGAGTCCATGCTTCATAAAGAGATTCATTTTGATGTTGTTGGAACATCAAGATGTCATTTCTAAGCTTAGTAGTTCTCCCCGGTGGGAAAAATTGAGCAAGGAAACGAGTGGTGAGATCATCCCATGTGGTGATGGATCCCGCGGGTAAACGCTCAAGCTATTGGCTAGCTTGATCCCGTAGAGAGAATTGGAATAGGCGTAAACGGGTGGTCTCTCTAGTTTCAACACCTAGGTCTATGGAATCTACGATTTTGAGAAAGTCCTTAAGATGTTGGTTTGGATCTTCGGAACGAAGTCCATGGAATGCACATCCGCTTTGCACCAACCGGATGGTGTCAGATCGCAAGGGGGTCACATTGGCTCCGGTGAGCTCAATGGTGTTTTGGTAGCCTTGGTGGCTAGGTTGGGAATATTCTCCTAAGGTTCGGGGCCTAAGGGGTTCTAATGGTGGGTTTTGTTGTGGTGGGATGACAGGTTCAAAGATGTTCCCACCTTCCATGATGTCGGATAGTAAAGAGTTACGAACAAAAGCACAAAGAAATGAGATAGACTAAAGAAGACCTAAAAAAATAAAAATAAAATCTTACTAGAAAGGAATCTAGCAAGTAGACCTAATAAAAAGAAATTCTAACCTAGACAATAACTATTCCCCGGGCTGCGGCGCCAAAAACTTGATGCGTGGGAATCGCAACAGGATTTACCTCTCGAGGGATCTCGAGAAGCTTACAACCCCCACCAGGCAGTGTACCTGATCGTTGTAGTATAGTATAGTGACAAGTACCGGGGGATTGATCGTTCAGCTTAGGAATAGTGTCGCTAGGATTAGAAAACCTAAATACTATTTCTAAAGGCGAGGGATGATTATTTTTGTGTTTTTATATTTTATGGAAAGCAAATTAAAATCTCGGGTTTGAAAGATTTGGGCGGAATTAGTTGCTAATCAACTAACCCAATACTAAGATGCAATCAAAATAAAATACTAGAAATGAAAATAAACTAATTTATACTAAAGTTGTGAGCAGTAATTGGAGAAAATGTGTTTACTTAGATTTCACTACTCCCTAGATATCTTTTACATGTTAATTACTTGTTATAATTGCATGGATGACGGATCGTATTCCTTAATACCATTCATGGGGTGGCACACATAACTCCCCAATTCTATGAGCTCTTATCTCCTCCTACACCATGCCCAGCACAACTATAGGGATTGTAAACAGTGGCTCATGCATTAAATACAACCAATAAAGACCTAGTGCGCGTTGGTTCATGTTTCTTAAGACGTTCAAGCATGTTACCAATTGGAGATCTGCCAGTTTTCTTAAGCCTAACATATAAATCATTCATCCAAGACAAGAATAAACAAGTAATCAACAGATAATCAATATCTAGGTTTCATTAGATCTAAGCAAACACAAGATAGATCTAGCCTAGCATGATGGAATTAAGACAAGAACAAGATATAGACAACCAACACATAGACATATTGATTGAATTAGAAGAACACTTATCTTGATTAATCATGCAAGGTATCAAGGGGTTGGAACCCTTGAAAAACCTGTAAAGTTACACCAAAATCGTACTTAGGGTTTCTCCAAAAACTTCTCTCTTTTAATGTGAAAAACTAGAAAACTTTATATAGAAAAAGGGGTCTGACGGCGTCAAGACCAAATAGGTGACGCCGTCACCTCGCCGCCAAAACAATCCTCGGACTGCCTAGATCTACATTTGACGCCGTCAAGTACAAAACATTTCCAGGCCGTCATGACTTTTACTCTTGACGCCCTACCTTCATGACGCCGTCAAAACTCTTCTGGGTCGTCATGGAATTTTACTCTTGACGCCGTCAGGGAACTACTCTTGACGCCGTCATGCACTGTTCCCAGCATGAAAAATTAAGACTTTGGCGTTTTCTTCACTTTTATGCTCCAAAAATGTCCGAATTGCTTCCTTTTTCAGATTTCACTCCCAAAGTACCTAAAATCACAAAAGGAACGATTTAGGGCAATATTTGATCAAATAAATTCAGATTCGGGCTTAAATGACCCCCTAAAAATGGATCATTTTTCGCCTCATCAGCATCATAACTCAATCAAGCTTGTCAACACATCATAAATCATAATCACATACCTAGATTAGTCACACAACTAAGTCAAGGATACCACTAACTAGAACCCATCTATACTAGTCTCTCTCCACCTTCAAGCTTCTATAGTCATACACTTAAACACTAAACAATCAATAACCTATAATACAATTAATCTTTCATATATCATAACATATTAAGGCTTGGTTACTTACATTGAATCCAAGCTAGGATTACAAATAAGCCATCACCATTTTCCAAGAACCTCACCATCAATAACACGTGATTCCTAGCCAAAATCACCAATACATATTTGACACTTATAATTTACATAACAATTATTCTATCCATAACCATAACCAAAATCCATCCTTTTCATTTATATGATCATATCATGATCGTATTTCAAAATATCTAATTAATCTTAATTCATTAATTAACCTTAACTTAAATATCATAAACACTTTAATTCTTAATTTAGAAACATAATTACCCAAAACCCCTTTACTTGGTTACATGAATCATAACACTTAATTCTCAATTAACTCAAAAATTAAGTTACTTACTAGAAGACGAGCATAAGTAGGGACTAAACTCTTGTTATGGAGCCCTAATCTCTTCATCAATTGATTATCCAACAACTATTGTTTTCCCTCCCTTTTGTTTTAAACCAACTTTCACAGACTCTCTTGAAAGAATGAGAAGTCTATAGAATTATCTAGGGAATTTAGTTATAACTAGTTATTAGTTTGGCCAAATGACACTTATGGTACTTCAAATCCCTTTTCTTCTATTTTGGACACACTAACTTTATAACTTATTTAACATTTAACAACGTTAGTCCTTTAAGTCTTATTTCATATTTTATATAACCATAATATAGTCTTATTTCATATTTTCTATAACCATAATAACTTTACTTTATATATTAGTTTTACTATCGGGTTGACCTCAACTTAACTTCTGTTGACTAACCAATTATAGTTGAGTCTCCTGACTAAAAAAAGTCTTAGACAAACTATTCCAATGTCATTTTCGTTATTTAATACTTAAATATTGGTTTTTGGTGTAACATTTGTTATCTTAAGTTTTATTTAGTTTTAATGGTTTTTTTTATTGGTTTTCAATTACTTCGATTAGTAGTTAATGTTTGAGTTTGATCTAACTTGGCTTAACAAATAATGCGCTTGCTTTAATTTTTGCTTATTAGATCGACTAGATGTGGTGGTGACCAAGCCCGCCACCTCAAACATATCGACCTCATGCATTCACACCCTTCACCATGTCCATCACTTTTTTCCTTAAAGACGGTAATTTTATAAAACACGACTAGCAAGGAGCTAGAGTAGAAAAATACAAGAGAACATTACTGATTGACTCAAAACAGTCAACTAAAGTCAACCACAGATATGGTCAATATAGTCAAACTACCTAGCTGCTTCCGAATAATATAGGGTATCACCAGATCAATATAGTCAACCACGGATGTGGTCAATATAGTCAAACTCCTTAGGCTCAATTCTCCGCGGAATACAGTGTTTCCCCTGGTCGTTATGTCCCAACGAGGTGTGATGGTATAAAAACGGGTTTGTGATCGGGTGAATTTGAATGAGAAGTAACCAGATAATGATTTGAATTTGTTTTACACTACTGGAATGATTAGGAATAACAGTATTAACAATTACGGGAAACAGATGTACATAAATGTTAATCAATATAAAATCAGACACGATTGCGTGCTGAGAAAAATGTGAGTTTTAAGCAAATATAAACTATAGGGGGTGAAAATGAAACTTTTATAAACTTAATATTAAAAGAAAATTTAATTAAAAAGATTTTTTTTATTATTTTATTAATTAATATTAATTATTTAAACAAAAACTATTTAACTATTTAATTAAAACTATTTAACTTATACTAAAAAGATTTAAATTACAAATTTAAGCTAAAAAAAATGCAAATTAATTTCTAAAATTCTAAAATGACTTAAAATTAATTTAAAAACTAAAAAATTTTTTTTTGTCTTTTTGTGGATTTTCTATTAATTAAATACTAATTATAATAATTAAACTAATTAAATTAATTTAAATTACTAAAAATATTACAAATGTCTTAGAAAATTATATAAAAATTTATAAATCTAATTAACCATCACAGGAATCCTAAAAAGTTATAAAAAGTTTATAAAAATTATATTTATACTATTTTACAAATTATTATCTTAACTATTAATTAATTACTACTTAAACTAATTAAATTCTAGAAAATAGAAAGTGAACAGTAAAAATTCTAGAAAAATTTCTAAAATTATTTTATAACATATAAAAGCTAGGAAAAATATAAAAACTAGGTATTACTTGATGAAAACTAATTATGCTATTTAATACTTAAATATTAATTAATAATTAATAAAACTAATATTAAATCTAATAAGTACTAAATGACAATATAAAATTCTGGGAAAATTAATAAAACTACTTTAATATAAAATAAAATTAATAAAAATATAAAAACGCAAATTACTTAATAAAAAGCTGAAAAGGAAAATTAAAAAGATAAATTATATTAAACAGAAACTATCACTTAATATTATTTTGGATTTTTCTGTTTTTTCTTTTGGAAATCTATTTAACTACTAAAAATAAGAAACTTTTGTGAAGAAAACTTTTTCCAAGCTTAAAAATAAGCCAAATGGACATAAAAAGCTTATACAGTTGACTTTTGTTGACTTTTGAAGGAAATGAGCCTCTGTGGGGCCCACGGAGGTGGAAAATGGTAAAAATTAGCTACTTGGACAAGAATAAGCTGGAAACTAGAAAATAATCCCACTGAATAAGCCAATAAGCTTAAATGAGCTTTTGACTTTTTGTTTTGTAACTAGAAAATGGGACAAAGTTTGGTGCTGTCTAGGGGGCCCACCAGGGTGATTAAGCTCAAAAGCTTGGTACCACTAGAGAGATTTCCAGCTTGTGAGTCCAAAGAACCAAGGGGGAGGCTGTGGGGCCCACTGTGGAGCTCTGTGGGGCCCACAGAAGTGATGGCAGTGGATGGGGAGGTGGAAAATGGTAAAAACTAGCTACTTGGACAAGAATAAGCTGGAAACTAGAAAATAATCCCATTGAATAAGCCAATAAGCTTAAATGAGCTTTTGACTTTTTGTTTTGTAACTAGAAAATGGGACAAAGTTTGGTGCTGTCTAGGGGGCCCACAAGGGTGATTAAGCTCAAAAGCTTGGTACCACTAGAGAGATGGCCAGCTTGTGAGTCCAAAGAACCAAGGGGAGGCCGTGGGGCCCACTGTGGAGATCTGTGGGGCCCACAGAAGTGATGGTAGTGGATGGGGGTGCTGCTGCAGCATGGGAGCAGCTCAGCCTGCAGCTGTGTTTGAGGGCTTGTGGGGCCCACACAAAAAATTGAAAGAATATACTGAAGATGGATTCCTAAAGTTGAGGTGGGGGTTTTTAACTCCTAAAAGTTTCAAGGCCTAAAACCAAGCACAAAAATCACAACAGTTCTTGCAAGTTTTGATTTTTTTATCAAAGGCAAAAATTTGACTATTTGCATAAACTTGGAACTTTGACTATTTTGAGTTTAAATCTAATCCGAAAAGATTTGAAGCATGTAATAAGTTAAAATAGAGCTATTCTAACCTAAAGCTACAAAGTTTAAGCTCATGTGAATGTTTATGGATCTCAAACCCCACACATTGGACAATTATGAAGTATTATAGTTGATTTTGACTATTGGTCACTTGAGACTAGGATTTATTGATCAATAAGGCCTAAATGAGGCAAATGAAGCATGTTGAACCAGAGACAACTACCTAAATCCCCCTGAGCACAAGGACACAAACTCATCCAAACACCCTTATACTAGGCTGTTATGATGATTTCTAAAACATAAAGATGATTTGAACTATGAAATTGATCTATAATAATCTAATAGGATATATTCAGCAGAAAACTATCATAAGAAGTACAGAGATAAGCATGTATAGGCTACTGAATAGTAAAAGCAAAAAACTTGGAAGGTTGCTTACAAATGAATCAAGGCTAGGAACTGAGAACAAGAACCAAAGTCCAAAAACACTTCCAATGGCTTGTCACTAAGCCATTGGAATCATTTCCATCCAAATGAATTCCCTGAACACCCTCCTTCTTCTTTCTTGCAATTTTTTCATTTTCTTTTCTATTTTTATGATTTTTTTTTTATATTTTTGCTTTTTGATACTAACTTGATTTTTTTGGTTTCTAAAAGCTTTGATAAGCTTTACAGGGAGCTTATGTGAGCTTGTTAGTCTCTAAACACCTACTAAGAATAAACAGACATTAACTTGAAAATTAAAATTACAACTTTGAATCTTGGAACAGAAATCTTGAAATTGAGAGATGGAAAAGGTTCACAATACACTAATCAACTTAGTACAATACTTGAAAACTTTTAAAATTACACTAAGAAAATAAAATTACACTATTCGACATTACCTAATCTAAACTAAAACTAATTACCCTCTCTGACTGCTCCTTCCTTCCACTTTATAGACTTTTTAGACTCCCCACTTGATTCTGAGCATATCCCACTTGAAATCATGGCCATTGGATTAGTCAAAGTAATCCTGGCCTTTGAAATGAAAATTGGCGCCCAAATGGAATTTTCCCACTAGCAGGTTACTTGGAGAGTTTTAGCAGCATTAAATGGTCTTGGGGTTTAGTGTGAGGTGGAGGGACAAGGTAAGGGAGAGCTGAGGTGGAGGAGGGGGAAGGTTGAGTGTTGCAGGGGAGATACAGGTCAAAGGGGGTTTGACTGGGGGAATTAATAAAAACGGGGGAAGTTGTTTGTGGGTGGTATGGGCTGGTATTTGTGAAATGGGCCAAAGGATAGGATGGTTGGGCTTGTTGGTTTGTTTTGGGTTTATTAATACAAAAGGGTTTATTTGGTTTAATAAACATTACAAGGACCAATTATGCAATAGCAGAAAATTAAGGGACTGAGTTTGGAGATTTTCCATACTTGCTTCAAGGTTCATTTCTGTCACATTTCCATAATCCAAGGTCCATCAATGTAATTTTCCACTTTTGGACCTCCAAGGACTAAAACTGCAAAATGTTGAAACTTGAGGGACCAAAGTGTAATTTCTTCAAACATTCATTCCAAGGACCAATGTTGATAACTTGTAATTTCCCAAGGACCAAAATTCACTTTTTATCAAGAAATATTTCCCAGGGACCAAATCTGCCAAAATTGAAACTCCAAGGACTAAACTTGTAAATTCTCAAAATTTTTGAAATTTTTCACCAAAGGACTAAATATGACAACTTATGATTTCAAAAGGACCTTTGGTGACTTTTCTTTTAAAATAAGTGCTCAGGGACTATTTTTGCTAATTTTTGAAAGTTGGGGGACTGAAACTGCCAATTATGCAAACTTTGTTCGTTTTTCAACTGTTTTTACTCATTTTGCATCTAAAACATATAAAACACAATCCTTGGGATATTTTCAGTATTTCAATGCATTTTTAAGTGTTTTTAAATGTTTTGCAGTTCAAATTTGACCAAAAATGATGAGTGTTTGAGCACTTATCAATCCCCCACACTAAACTGTTGCTAGTCCCTAGCAATATAAAATCCAAAAATAACATGTTTTGAAAATTTAATGGATTTTATGTCTCTTTACCAAAAGCCATTACTTCTGGAGTAGCCAAATATTTCAGTTCAAGTAAGAACTATGGTACACTGATAACCATATGATTTTGAGCAAACCATAAGCTGTCAACTAATTTGATTTGTCTTTACCAGAAGCCGTTTGCTTCTGGACTAGCCAACTCTTTGATAAAATTATCATCTTGGTGAGCTGATTACCAATTATGGTTTTTCACTGCCTTTACCACAAGCCATAACCTTGCGGGCTAGCCAACTCTTTACTTTTTAAGATATGGTTAGTTGAATACCATACAATTTTGGGCAAATTGTCAGCCATAAACGGATTTGATATATCTTTACCAAGAGCCGTTTGCTCCTGGGTTAGCCAGTCCTTTTGTGGTTTAGACAAGGTGGACTGATAACCATAAAATTTTTGAAATAAAGTAAAAAAAATTTAAAATTTTGGCCAAAAACGGGGGTACTAAAAGGTAAAATGTGATCAAATTCGCTAGAATTTCCCCCCACACTTAGAATTGAATATTGTCCTCAATGATTAAAGACCCGGCTATTATGCCGACTCTTTGAACGTAAAAAGGCAACATTACAAGCTAAATGTGGAAATACCATTTTTCACTTTATTTATATATACATACACTTTTTTTTTTTTGAAACTTATATACATGGTAACAACAGCATGGGTAACTCCCCCACACTTAGGGTGAAAACCCCACATACATGCTACTGTTTTTGTTTACCGAGTCGCTAGCTTGACTCGACCCCAAATTCATTTGTTCTTGGGGAAGCAAGATGTGGAAGAAACAATCTCCATCGGACTTTCATTCAAGATGTTTGGACAAACATTTGAAGCACGTGAAAGTTCCACACCGATGAGATATACTGAGGGACCCTGGATCTAAAGAATGATACATGGAAATGCCAGGATCGACGATGGTATTCTCATTCCCGAAGGAGTGAAGAAGAGAGGACATCATGGGATAGGTGAAGAAAAGAAAGAAAATCATGATGAAAATCATGATTAACTCGTCATCACCCACAGGAGAATCCATAATTTCAGTATTATGAATCTCATCATTTAAGCTCATGTGATCAAGACATTTCCCGGGTGTGTCATGATCAAAGTGGAAGTTATCATACTCCGGTGGAGATATGATATGAGTGAGTTCACCGGAGAACTCCTCGCGAAGAGAATCAATCACAAGATGTACCAAAGATTGGATTATCACTATCCTCGTTCTGAGTACCAAAGATTGGATTATCAAAAATCAAAGTGAATTCAGATTCGAATTCAAACAAAGGATTGGTGAGAGTAGTTTTGAATGCTTCTGGAACAAAGTGATCAACATTCTCAATTGGACTGTTGGGATCAGAAGTGAGTGACGGATCAAGATATAAGAGACTTTCAATCTCTCCCAGATCGGTTTCAAAGTCAAAGAGATCATCGTCACTTCCCATTGGAAGTGGATTGATGTGAGTGAGTTCATCAGCGAACTCCTCAAGAAGATGATCAGCATCAGAATGTGGAACTGATGCCTCAACATACTCGATGTCTCCATAAGATGTACAATCTTCGCTACAATAGGAAAAAGTCTCAAATTGATCTTTTGGACACTCAAGAGGGGAAGGTAAATCACACACATGATCAAAAGTTCCCTGTGACTCTCTTGGGATTGGGACAAGGTTCTTAACACTAGACTTTATGAATTCGTCTGATTCCTTTGCAGGAATAGTGTTAAGATGCTCATCCCCCATGATCAGAGAGTGAGTGTGAACTTTGGGAGTGATATCAGTAGACTGAGGGAGTTGAGAGAAGCTAACATTCATGGATTGTACGAGTTTCATTTGATCTTCTACTAGTAATTTCTCCGTCACATTATTTTCTCCCTGATTTTCCATGGAAGGAATCACAACTGATGAATCTGACGAACCCTTATAGAATTGAAGGATATCAAGGGTATCTTCATTATCACTATCATCATCACAATTGAGAAGAGCAGCTTTACGAAATTTGGCACGTGTTATAGCTGCTTGTTCTTCAACAAGTAATTACTCCATACTCTTTTTGTTTCTAGCCTCTCGTTCTTCAGCCAGCAATTCTGCCATAGATTTCTCACGAGAGTTTTGAAACGATATACTAGCCAACTCCTCCTTAAGTTCTTTCAATATTTCAAGAGCTTCAAGACAAAGGTCTTGCTGAATTTGAGGAGTTGCGTGGATCATTTGGTACTGTGGGGGTTGGTCATGATAAGGATAGTCGTAATTGTCGCAACGATATGGATTCCCTGTTTGACAATCAGAGCTGGAGTGTGGACCTCCACAGTAATCAGAACAGTAAAACTGTTGAGTCTGGTTTGGTGAATCGTATGGATATTGGTCATAACCAAAATTCTGAGCATCACCGGAAAACTGTTCATAGACAAACGTGTTTTCGGATGGACACTCAAATCCTTGGTGAGGACCTCTACAAAACTCACACAGATATGTCTGTATCTCATGATGTGGTGGCTGGTAGAATATATCAGATGTGTCATGGTAAGGATAGGGAGCTTGGTTATAGACAGACCCATCTCCTGACTCTACCATGCTACAGCCGAGACAATTCCCACCATTATGAGGACCACCACACCATTGGCAACCAAAATGGTGTGGATACAACATAGGAAAGAATCAAAGGTTCATAGAGGGGTAGGGATGAAGAATCAAAGAGGTAGGAGGGTAAAGATGGATATTTTGGGATTTTTGATAAACATTTTTATAAGAAAGAAAATCTTTTTGTGTTTTTGTGTTCATTGAAAACTAATTTTAAAATATTTTCGGGAACCGTTTTGTTTTTATATGATACAAATATGAACAAGGATTGATAAATATATAATGAGCGTATATCCAGATTCACTAATCTGCAAAAACCGTTTAGAATACGCGCACAACCTCCCCGGCAGCGGCGCCAAAATTTTGATTGACTCCAAACAGTCAACTTAAGTCAACCACAGATGTGGTCAATATAGTCAAACTACCTAGACCAATGCTTCCGGGTAATATAGGGTATCACCAGGTCAATATAGTCAACCACGGATGTGGTCAATATAGTCAAACTCCTTAGGCTCAATTCTCCGCGGAATACAGTGTTTCTCCGGGTCGTTATGTCCCGACGAGTTGTGATGGTATAAAAACGGGTTTGTGATCGGGTGAATTTGAATGGGAACTAACCATATAATGATTTGGATTTGTTTTACACTACTGGAATGATTAGGAATAACAGTATTAACAATTACGGGAAACAGATGTACATAAACGTAAATCAATATAAAATCAGACACGATTGCGTGCTGAGAAAAAGGTGAGTTTTAAGCAAATATAAACTACAGGGGTGAAAATGAAACCTTTATAAACTTAATATTAAAAGAAAATTTAATTAAAAAGAAAATTATTTTTTTGATTATTTAATTATTTAAACAAAAACTATTTAACTTATACTAAAAATATTTAAATTACAAATTTAAGCTAAAAAAAATGCAAATTAATTTCTAAAATTCTAAATGACTTAAAATTAATTTAAAAACTAAAAATATATATATATTTTTTCTTTTTGTGGATTTTCTATTAATTAAATACTAATTGTATTAATTAAACTAATTAAACTAATTTAAATTACTAAAAATATTAACAATGACTTATAAAATTATAGAAAAATTTATAAATCTAATTAACCATCATAGAAATCCTAAAAAATTATAAAAAGTTTATAAAAATTACATTTAGACTATTTTTCTAATTATTATCTTAACTATTAATTAATTACTACTTAAACTAATAGAAAATTGAAAATGAACAGTAAAAATTATAGAAAATTTTCTAAACTTATTTTATAACATATAAAAGCTAGGAAAAATATAAAAACTAGGTATTACTTGATAAAAACTAATTATGCTATTTAATACTTAAATATTAATTAATAATTAATAAAACTAATATTAAATCTAATAAGTACTAAATGACAATATAAAATTCTGGGAAAATTACTAAAAATACTTTAACATAAAAGAAAATTAAGAAAAATATAATAATACAAATTACTTAATAAAAAGCTAAAAGGGAAAATTAAAAAGATAAATTATATTAAATAGAAACTATCACTTAATATTATTTTGGATTTTTCTGGTTTTTCTTTTGTAAATCTATTTAACTACTAAAAATAAGAAACTTTTGTGAAGACAACCTTTTCCAAGCTTAAAAATAAGCCAAATGGACACAAAAAGCTTATACAATTGACATTTAAAGGAAATGAGCCTCTGTGGGGCCCACAGAGGTGGAAAATGGTAAAAACTAACTACTTGGATAGGAATAAGCTGGAAACTAGCAAATAATCCCACTGAATAAGCCAATAAGCTTAAATGAGCTTTTGACTTTTTGTTTTGTAACTAGAAAATGGGAAAAAGTTTGGTGTTGTCTAGGGGGCCCACAAGGGTGATTAAGCTCAAAAGCTTGGTACCACTAGAGAGATGGCCAGCTTGTGAGTCCAAAGAACCAAGAAGGAGGCTGTGCGGCCCACTATGGAGCTCTGTGGGGCCACAGAAGTGATGGCAGTGGATGAGGGTGCTGGTGCAGTAGGGGAGCAGCTCAGCTTGCAGCTGTGATTGAGGGCTTGTGGGGGCAACACAAAAAATTGCAAAAATATACTGAAGATGGATTCCTAAAGTTGAGGTGGGGGTTTTTAACTCCTAAAAGTTTCAAGGCCTAAAACCAAGCACAAAAATCACAACAATTCTTGCAACTTTTGATTTTTGTAGTCAAAGGCAAAATTTGACTTTTTGCATAAACTTGGAACTTTGACTATTTTGAGTTTAAATCTAATCCTAAAAGCTTGGAAACATGTAATAAGTTAAAATAGAGCTATTCTAACCTAAAGCTACAAAGTTTAAGCTCATGTGAAGGTTTATGGATCTCAAACCCCACACAGTGGACAGTTATGAAGTATTATAGTTGATTTTGACTATTGGTCACTTGAGACTAGGATTTATTGGTCAATAAGGCCTAAATGAGGCAAATGAAGCATGTTGAACCAGAGACAACTACCTAAATCCCCCTGAGCACAAGGACACAGACTTATCCAAACACCCCTATACTAGGCTGTTATGATGATTTCTAAAACATAAAGAAGATTTGAACTATGAAATTGATCTACAATAATCTAATAGGATATATTCAGCAGAAAACTAACATAAGAAGTATAGAGATAAGCATGTATAGGCTACTGAATAGTAAAAGCAAAAAACTTGGAAGGTTGCTTACAAATGAATCAAGGCTAGGAACTGAGAACAAGAACCAAAGTCCAAAAACACTTCCAATGGCTTGTCACTAAGCCATTGGAATCATTTCCATCCAAATGAATGCCCTGAACACCCTCTTCTTTCTTGCAATTTTTTCATTTTCTTTTCTATTTTTCTGATTTTTTTTTTTATATTTTTGCTTTTTGATACTAACTTAATTTTTTTGGTTTCTAAAAGCTTTGATAAGCTTTATAGGTAGCTTATGTGATCTTGTTAGTCTCTAAACACCTACTAAGAATTAACAGACATTAACTTGAAATTTAAAATTGCAACTTTGAATCTTGGAACAGAAAACTTGAAATTGAGAGATGGAAAAGGTTCACAATACACTAGTCAACTTAGTACAATACTTGAAAACTTTTAAAATTACACTAAGAAAATAAATTTACACTATTCGACATTACCTAATCTAAACTAAAACTAATTACCCTCTCTCACTACCCCTTCCTTCCACTTTATAGACTTTTTAGACTCCCCACTTGATTATGAGCATATCCCACTTGAAATCATGGCCATTAGATCAGTCAAAGTAATCCTGGCCTTTGAAATGAAAATTGGCGCCAAATTGGAATTTTCCCACTAGCAGGTTACTTGGAGAGTTTTAGCATCATTAAATGGTCTTGGGGTTTAGTGTGAGGTGGAGGGACAAGGTATGGGAGAGCTGAGGTGGAGGAGGGGGAAGGTTGAATGTTGCAGGGGAGATGCAGCCAAGTGGGGAAGGAGGGTCAAAGGGGGTTTGACTGGGGGAATTAATAGAAATGGGGGAAGTTGTTTGTGGGTGGTGTGGGCTGGTATTAGTGAAATGGGCCAAAGGATAGGATGGTTGGGCTTGTTGGTTTGTTTTGGGTTTATTAATACAAAAGGGTTTATTTGGTTTAATAAACATTACAAGGACCAATTATGCAATAGCTGAAAATCAAGGGACTGAGTTTGGAGATTTTCCAAACTTGCTTCAAGGTTCATTTATGTCACATTTCCATAATCCAAGGTCCATGAATGTAATTTTCCACTTTTGGACCTCCAGGGACTAAAACTGCAAAATGTTGAAACTTGAGGGACCAAAGTATAATTTCTTCAAACATTCATTCCAAGGACCAATGTTGATAACTTGTAATTTCCCAAGGACCAAAATTCACTTTTTATCAAGAAATATTTCCCAGGGACCAAATCTGCCAAAATTGAAACTCCATGGACTAAACTTGTAAATTCTCAAAACTTTTGAAAATTTTCACCAAAGGACTAAATATGACAACTTATGATTTCAAAAGGACCTTTGGTGACTTTTCTTTTAAAATAAGTGCTCAGGGACTATTTTTGCCAATTTTTGAATGTTGGGGGACTGAAACTGCTAATTATGCAAACTTTGTTCGTTTTTCAACTGTTTTTACTCATTTTACATCTAAAACATATAAAACACAATCCCTGGGATATTTTCAGTATTTTGATGCATTTTTGAGTGTTTTTAAATGTTTTGCAGTTTAGATTTGACCAAAAATGATGAGTGTTTGAGCACTCATCAATTACCGTAAATTGGTGCAGTAACCCAAAATGAAATCCCTAATCGAGTTAATCATATTAGATTATCCTTGTTGTTACTCTAAAGAGTATCCGTGAATGCAATAAGAATTTAATATCTTCACCAAAAATATCTTTATGCGGTAATTTCAAATTAGAACGCATACAGTTTCGATATCTCCAAATGACCTATGTGGTTAACACCATACCCACCAAATAAATATAATCGAGTTAAACACAAACATACCACACAATACACACAAATGGCAGAAAATTAACTTGTGGAGAGGGGAAGGCCTAATGGTTGATGATGCATGAAGGACATGGAGGACACGTGCGTGAAATATTGCTCCATAAAACCTGATCGTACAATGTCAACAAAATTAATGTATATTCCAGCTTAACAAATACAATAATAATCACTTTCCTACTTTGTCATGAACCTTTAGCTTTGTTTTCTATTCGTATGTAAAGGATTTGAACCCTTGACTTTCATTTACTTGTCACAATCAATGGACATGTATAACATTGTTTTAATTGGGTAAAAGGATTGCTAAAATGATATATATAGATTGGCACCCGTGACTCCGTGAGGTTATGTGAACTGTGAAGAATCACTTAACTTAATTAATATCTTGTTAAATCGCTATCTACACTACAAAACAGAATCGCCCCAAATCAAGGTTGATTGTTTTGACTTGGCCTAATTTTACAACCTACCTAGGCTTTACAAACAACATATATAATTATTATACATTAGCCATACAATGAGAACTATTAACACCTATCAATACCAAAAACTAAATATAATAGGGAGTATTTTACTAAGTGATAAAGGCTAACGAATAAAAAATGTACATTTGAATTCGATGGATTAGACATATAACCTTAGTTCAACAGCTAGAATTACCGTCACGTACCCTACACCGATTTCTCTTTACTCTAGCTTCTTGCTAGTAGTTAATAAAAGTTAAGTTTTAGAAGAAATTAATCAACTACTTTCATGATATCACTCAACTGAAAACTAGCTTCGGAAGAATTTGTAGCAAATATAATCAAACCATATCGAGCAAGCCAAAAAAAGTCTTCGTTTTTCTACGTACTATTGAATGTGTTTTTTTTGCAAAAAACAAATCACAAAAATACCCAATACAAAAAAGATAAACAAAACTATAATCCACTTGTGTAGTTTGAGTTATTCAAATATTTTATTTGGATATATATAGATTTTTTTTATCAAGCATGAACGTACGTGACGGTTATAAAACATCCCAATATTCATGCTAACTCCATATAACACAACCTTTACGTCCATTTTTTCTCACACTCAAATCTCCAAAGACTTCTTCACCATTCTCTGATTTAACAACATGACATTACCACCACCACCACCACCACCACTACCACTAAACCCTAAAATCACCATTTGTTTCTCATTCGCTGCATATGCCAAAACCCTAATATCCCATCTTCACCATAATTCCAACATCCCAATAGCCACTGGTCTCACCCAACAAGAACTCACCGACATTGAATCCACTCACAGATTCTCATTCCCACCAGACCTCCGATCAATCCTCCGCGAAGGCCTTCCCGTAGGTCAAGGCTTCCCCAACTGGCGAGTATCTTCCGAACAACAGCTTGATATATTAATAAATTTACCTATCTTGGGTCTTTGTAAAGAAGTTCACCGCAAAAAGTTTTGGAATAAGAAATGGGGCCGTAGACCTAAAGATGATGACCATGCTGTTGATCTCGCAAAAGGGTATCTGAAAAAGTATCCTGTCCCGGTTCTTGTCCCGGTTTACCGGAACTGTTATGTTCCTACGAGCCCTTGTTTGTCGGGTAACCCGGTTTTTTATATAGATGGTTTGGATGTTAAGGTGTGTAGTTATGATGTTGTAGGGTTTTTCAAGGATTTGTGTGGTTTCATGGGGTCCCCGGTGTGGGCTGCTACGGTGGCGAGAAGGGTGGAGTTTTGGTCGGAGATGGTGGAGCTCCGTCGTAATAGTGGTGAGTTACGACAGTGTTTGGAGGATGTACGGTTGAGATTAAGAGATGGAGGTTGGGATGAAGATGACGTGGATGAGATGATGGAAATGAACGGTGGAGATGATGATGATGACGTTAGGGTTTTGTCAGAGAGGTTATTGAGTGGAGGATGGAGTAGGGGAGATGTGGTGGAGTCACTAGGGTGTTTGAGTGATGATGTGGATGATCCAACGGTTGAGATTGGAGATTTGTTTGACTTTGAGCACTTGACTTATAGTTCATGTGTTGATAATGAGACTCGGAGTCATGGTTTAGGGCCGGTGTTGGACATACGCGCTATTAATAATAATTCAATTGTGGTGTTGCTAATGTAGATGTATACTTGTAAAATAAATGTTTCATTTAAGTGGTCAATTCTTGTTGATTTGATTAGGGGAAAAGTCACACAATAATAGTTTTGTCTTGCTTAATCAAAGTTATTTTTGCTTTCAGCTTAAGTTATACGGAGTACTATTTTAGTTTGTTAGAGTAGTAATCATTGTATTTGTTACAGCGTCAAATGGTAAAGTAAACGTTAACAAAGATAACCATTCTTTTGTAGTTCTAGCATGTTCTTGTATATCTCTTGAATTTGCCTAGTCATATCATTCTGGGCATGGTTTGAGAACCCAAAGTGCTTCGGAAATAATAGTTACCTAAAAACCGCTTGACGAATCATCAGCTTGGAATGCTCTCGCACCCTCAGCTTAACTCTTTTTCTCTTCGCATAAATGATAGTTGCACCATTAGCCATCTTATATAGCATATACCCATAAGAATACGATAGGGTACTAAGATTACTTTTCTCATGTTTATCTAATAAAAAAAAATGCATTTCATCAGATCATATATCTTTCTCTTATAAAAAGAGAGCCAATTTTAACTACAATTTGTCTTTTAGGTGATGACACTTCAGCATACAACGTACACTTGATAAGTGTTCACCAAAATAAATTCCCTTCTATCATGCATACTTTGACCTTTACTACTTGTTGCTTGCATGATCTTATCTTCCTTTTGCTTGATTTTCTTCAATGCCACAATAGTACACGACCATTGCCCCAATTCACTCTTGACTCTTCCATATTCAAACATATAGTCCCCACCTTTCATTATCTCATTCACTTCTTCACTCTACCAAATCGCAACACTCTAAACTCTCTCTCTTTTCAGTCTATAACTTCTAATCTTATCCTTCCACCAATGAAGTTATCACTTATCAAAGGCATTTTTTTCTTTCTTTGCTTTTCTTTCTCTTCTCTCTACCGCTTTACGGTTTTATTTCTCTACTCAAAACGTAGGGACAATTTTCTGGGAGGAACTACAAAGAAGCTTCTTTTAGGATGTTGTGGCTGTACGAACATAGAGACGCAAATTTAGGTAAGAACTCGCTCAACATGGTCATTTTTGGGTTTTCTATTACGTTTGTAATACTTGGAGGTGATCAGTTGTGGAGCTTTGTGACGGCGGTCAACTAATAATAGAGAGGAGCCTTGTGGCCATGTACGTCCTCAATTTTGAGATTCGTTATTTTATTATTATTATTATTATTATTATTATTATTATTATTATTATTATTTCACAATGAAGGAAAGATAATGATCCACTAAAAATAAAAAGAATAAGTATTCAACCACACATTTTAAATAAAAAGAACAGTCATCCTTTACCTCGAATCGACAATTTGTCTAATCAATTTCTGGGTGTGAGTTTTCTCTATGACTGATTTGAGATCTGATTATTTTCAGTTACGTGTAGGGAGCGAGATGTTTCTAGAATTGCCTTTCGTATTCATTATGGTCTTCATGAGTATTAATGAGGCATATTGTATTGGCTACTGCTCCGACCGTTTCTATGAAATTGATAAATCGTGTCTTTCATGAATACTTGGACAATTTGTTATAGTATGACATATTGGTTGTACTATTATGTATAGAGTTTTATTTGCTCTATTCATTTTAGTTGTACTATTATGTATAGAGACTTGCAGTAGAAATTTTGATGGAATGGTATAAGGTGGTTGTGACTGCATTGGTGGTGAAGTGTCTAGCGTGTCAAAATGTTAAGACTTAGGATCAGCATACAAGTGGATTTCTTTAGCCTTTGGACGTTCTTATGTGGAAGTCACATATAATTATTTCAGAATTTTTGGAGCTTAATTGGCAGGCATGAAAAATCATAAGGAAGTGATCTAGAATCACTAATATATTTTAATTAAGTGATGTATGATTTGGAAGTACCTATAAACCCTAAGTTTGATTAATTATGAATGTAACCCTAACTTACTAATTTTGAAAAGTTACAAAATATGGAATGCTACTCAATATAGAAGGTTGCTATAAATAGTAGGAAACCCTAATATATCTATGTGAACAACAATAAGTACTGGATCAGTAATAACTTATGAAATGGTTCTTAAATAATAAGACAATCATTAATTCGTGTAGATTCATTAAAGAAGGAGCAACTTCCGATCCTTGTATTTTCTGATATGGTTTCATTTGCGGTTTAATGTATAGATATTCTACCCTTTCTCAGTAAGGGTTTTATTCTCATGACTTCTCGATCCTTGACTTTGATTCAATTGCTATGTTATGATTCTGTTTGATATGATCCATTTGCTATGATTCCTCTGATATGATTCGTTGATATGATTTCGGCTGCTGTCCATTCTGTTATGATGTTCATTATACTATCTCATTTGATATGAGATTCTTTTCAATTTGATATGCTTTTTTGATTATGCATGCTATGATTGCTCTGTTATTATTATGGATAGCTTTGTTTGCTTTGTTCTGTTTTGTTCTGTTGCTCGAGCTAACTAGTAATGGGGGTACCATGACCATGCCATTGAGGCACCAATGACATGACACTTTATGTGGATGTGTGATGGATCCACGATGTTACCTTCTGTTTTGTTATGATATTTGTGCACATGGCCATTATGTATATGTATGTTTAGTCTCGTACTAGAGTATGTATTTTGTTTTGCAGGGAGTGTATGGATGCATCCTAGGTTTGTTCAGTTTTGTTTTGGATTTAGTGATTGGTTTGTGCGTGCCATGTACCCCATTTCACTTCTGGTATATTGGAGTCTGCAGCTCCGTGTATAACTTATGATTTGACGGATATATAGATATGATTATGTGACTAAGCATGTGGCATGCTTTATGAGCTCGTTGGGCACTTCTGTATGATGGTTTGATTATGTCTGGTTCTTTGGGTTCCTTATGATACTTATGACTCACTTCTGTTTTGCTTTTTATATGACGTTTTGTTTAATTGATCCTTGATCTCTTATTTGTTTGACGTCTGATATTCCTTTCAGCAGGAGCTTATGTTTCCCTTTTCCTATACTTATACATGTTTGATTATTTGTTTGGTTATATCTGTTCAGTAGGCTTTTAAGCTCAGCCGCATTTCTTTTCTTGCAACAGGTTTTAGGTTAGAAGCTGGGATTTGAGTAAAGAGTGCATAGGAGCTCTTAGTGGACTACCATTATAATAGATACATATTTACTTCTGGAGTAGATTTGGACTTGTCTTCAGTTAGATTTAGTTTGGATTTATATTTTAGTTTTAGAACTCATTATGTTTAGAGTTAGTATTTCGTTATTACCTTATAATACCTTTGTATCATGTTATTTATAAGACTTTCGCTTGCGTTTATACATTCTGATTAACACTATAATGTGGCATTTTGACCCTTGTCGGGTTGGGGTGTTACAATACATGCATGTGGATCTTTTCTATTATTTATTTACGTTTTTCGTAAATTATTGGCGACTTCTTCATAATTTCTTACTCGTAATCATGGACGGACCCACTTGGGAGTCGGGTGTGGCACGGGTCACACCCGATTTGTGTTACGAAGTGTAAGTTCTTTGGAGAAATGACGTTTTTAGTACGTATAACCCCCGATAATATTTAGTGCTACTTCAGTTTATTCAAATTTTATTTATGTTTCAAATTTTAGTACTTATGATCGAAAAAATTTGTACAAAACTTCTTTTAGAAAATTTGTGCAATACCCATACAAAATTTCTAGGTCCGTCTCTCTGCTCGTAACTTGTTTAGGTTGTAATTTTCTACATTTTATGACTTCATATTTTTTCTCAACTTCATGATGACGTTCTTGACAAGGTTTGTGAGAGAAGGACTTGGGAACTTAACTTCACAAGAAGGAATACATTACAACTATTCTATTACTATTTGTTGGTCTAGGGAGATCTTAAACAAGGAGGAGTATATATTTGTATGTTAATTTGTTGATCTAAAACATTAAAATATATAAACTCACAAAAATAGTTAGATTAATTGTGCGCTTTACTAATGAAATGATGGGATATGGTGTTAAGTTGTATGCTGGTGAAAGTGACGAGTATAGTGGGATTGAGTCAAGAAGGCAGGAAATGGAATGGGTAGAATAGAATCATAGTTGTCTTATCTATTTCAGTTATATATATCTATAAGTATTAAAACATTAAGTTAGTGAACGCAATGCTTTTGTTTCACTGTTATGATTGTTGTAGTTGTGTTATATGATTGTCATGATCGTAGTATTTATTTGTGTCATTATTTATTTGGCAATGTCGGGCCGGCTTTACTAGTATGTTTTTTTTTAACTAAACACATGGCAATTTGCCCTTTTGATCCAATACTTGATTGGAATACCCAAATTCCCATTGTCCAGCTTTTTCTTCTTTTATTTTTTAATTCTTATTTCATTAAAATAAAGGTAAAATGCAAAAATGTCCTTAAACTATCAAAAAAATCGCAAAAATAAGACCGAGACAAAAAGTCACTCAAAAAAGTCACTAACATTACGAAAATTTGTAAAAACGCCACTGAAACTTCGACACAAAAAACTATTCAATGAAGTAGTTTCATAATGTTCCTTTTATTTTGATTTTAAACTCGTTTAGAATATATAATATCAAAGAGTATGATATCATAATTCATTTCGAAATAAGGCTAGATATATATTAGATTATATATCTTCCATTTCGTAAGAGTTTGACACAACATAAGCTTGTTTAAAAGATTAAAATGCGAATTTTAGTTTTCAAAAATATCATTTTCGAGATAAACCAAACGCTCCCTTAACTAGATAAAAACATCCTAAAACATCAATATATATATATTGATTATATATCTTGATGACGTCTATTGATTTTAGTAGTATTAACAAGTTTTATGAACAAGTTTTAAGTTTCAAATAACTACATATAGTTATAATTTGTTCATGAACCAAACACCCATGTTGTCTTCATGAACCATTTTATAACAAATTGAAAAGTATGTTTTGATTGTTTAGGACGTTAAAACAATGTAATGTAATAAGTTTAAGTGGTTTTTGAGAGTTATATCAACAATGTGCCTCTTGAAAAATAAAATTCAACAAGGGTTTATGGGCGATTAATGATTTTTGACAAAATGATATGTTATACTAAATTTGAGTTTCAAAACATCATCCTAATCCTATGGGGAGCATTTGGTAGTTCAATTTCTAGCTTCTATTTCACTTAAAATCGAATTAGAATAAATTTTAATAAAATGCATAATTATTGATTAGACATCAAATCGAATGAAATGTGATGAAATGCATGTTGGAAAACTTACAAAAGATGTTGTTATATGTTTGGTTGATGTTTGCCCCTTGCGAAACAACCCCGGATTGGTGATATGATGGAGGATTTTGATGGTTTTGGGTGTTTTGGTTCGTACTCAGCAGCAGTGGGGAAGAAACTCCAACTGAGGTATCTACGTGGTTGTTTTCCACCTTTATAAGTACCTATTTGGACTAAATCTTTGGCCTATTAAAAAGAAGATCCCATTTAGTAGGGGTGTTCAAAATACTCGAGAAACTGAGTCGAATTGCTAAATCTGAAACCGAGAAAACCCGAAATTAAAGAAACCAAAACCAAAAAACAGGAACCCGTTTTTCACAATCCGATTTCGGTTTTAATGTTTAGATATCCTCAGTTAACTGAACCGAACCATGTATAATATAAATGAAGGTTTTTAACTAAAAATTCAAATAATTGTACAAGTATTAGTTATACTGTTACACTACTTTTATTGATTAACGACTTTTTATGCTTCTAATGTAAACATTTACTAAACATCTATGTGTGAAATTTGATTAATACTCCGTATTATAGTTACCTATAAACGTTGAACAAATATATTTTTGTTAATATATTATGTATATTTATTTGAATGCAATTATTGTGACAGAATTAACTTTAATATGACTTGAATCTAGTCGATGTTATATAAGTTCACTAAAATGACATTTTACGTTTTAGATCATATTATTATTCATACGGTTAAACGCAATTAAACATCTAAGATGGTTAACCATGACTTGAACCACAGGTATTGTTGGTGATTTTAGTATCATCGACTACTTTAGGTAATCGGGATTTACTATGAGACTAATGAAATTTCATATTATGCTCGGATACGAGTTAGGGAAGTGTCGAGTGCACACTCATTTGAGCTAATATGTTTCCACCACAACAAAAATGCAGGTTTCAAGGAGGTTGCGCCCCCTTGCGGGGCCAAGGACAGAGCCCTTTGCTAGGGTGACTGTTGGATAACAGTTGTGACTGTTAGTTTATAACCAACTTTAAATGCCATAACTGTCATATAGAATCTGTTTATTAACAAACTCGTTTGTCTCATTCTGATATACGAAAAATGCATACAATTCCTCTTTGTTTCTGCTTAGTATTCTTGTGCCTAGAAAACTAAGTGTTCTTCTTAAATTATCTCGATAAGGATTTCGTGATACCCAGCCATCTATAGAGTCGAAATACTTTATACAGAAAGTTAACAAACACGATTGGAGAAGATATCCAAGATTATTATCACAACCCTAACCCCAATTTACTAACAGGTACCCGCTTATTTCGGGTACAGCATGTCCGGTTACATGCCTAGTACTATTTTGTTTCTGATAATAACATGAACCTAACCCACGATAAATAGTTTAAATCTTCCAACTAGCATAATCGAACCGAACCGCCCTTTAAACACGCCTACCATTTGAGGGTGTTTACAATAATATTAACAGTTTTGAAGTTACACAATGTAGTGGATTTATAACGGTTACAGATGCCAAAGCGGCACCAATGGTACCACTATAACATGTTATACTGCACCGGTGGTATACTTTTTTGTGGTTTATTATAAGAATGTATTTAGAGAAAGTGTTTATATTATAAAAGTGTTATAAGATACAAGCTAAAGCTAACGTGACGGAGCATATAATAGGGATTCGCTGCACATTGCTCTCTAAAGTAAAAGTTCGTTATCATTGAGTCCTCGACCTTGTGAAGCCCAAAATAAAATCCTTATTGGGCCGGTTTTTTGAGAATCTATCATTTCAAGTCATCGGAAAACTCCCATCAGCCTGAAAACACACACAAAATGTCGTCAGCGATTGTAAGATCTACCCTTCGAACAGCTCTCCGCCCACGCCTAAATCAAGCTCCGACAAGGTCATTTTCTTCCGGTGCATCTGTTGAAGAAGAAGCTCGTACGATCCTTCCTTCATTTCATTTTTTTTAATCATTAATGGTTTTTATTTGTTAGATTAAGGTTTTCACTTATCATAGTTTAGTTGAATGTGTTTTTTATGTCGTAATATTTGAAACAGGCGAGGCTTCGAAATGGGAGAAGATTACATATTTAGGAATCGTTGCTTGTTCGGTTCTCGCTTTTGTTAACTTATCCAAGGGTCATCCTCATTTTGAAGAACCCCCTGTAAGCTCTTTATTTCTGTTTTATATAGGGTGGGTTGACTAGCTATTGTTACATTTGCGTAATTTATAAGTGTATCTATGTGTGCAGGCGTATCCGTACTTGCACATTCGTAACAAGGAGTTCCCATGGGGTACGCTTTTCTGTTACCGGTTGTTTAGATAAATAATAATCTGATGCGTCTTCTTTGAATTTTGTGTTATAAGTAGCTTGGGCTTTAGTGACATTTGGATAACATACATGAACCTTTAATAGCTAAGATCCGTCTTGACTGATAAGTTTAAATTTTTTGGTGTTGGTGTGTAGTTAAGCACTCAAGCATGCATCTGAACCAACTTTGTAATTGTTCAAAATTAGAATATAAAAGGTTTCATTGATATTGACTGACATGTTATCAGTTCATCGGTGTATATAGAGGCATCCTAGTATAGTAGTATGTCAAAATATGATGAAATTTATAGATCTTGATATGACGTGGCTTTTGTGTGAAGACTGCTAATTTAAAAGGATGTTCTGATGAGTTAAGCTTTTAGCATCTAGTAATACATTGGCATCCTTTCTTCATGGTCTATAGTCTTTACTATAGCATAAGGAGTTAAACAGTTGACCACTATGATGAGTTGGTTACCTAAATATGTGACGTGGTATAATAAGGTTACAGTTTGACATAAATCATATGTAGAATTGTGATAGAGTTATGTATCCACCGGATGAAACGTTGGCTCCATTACATTCATATCTGGGAATGTACTTCCATTCATCTTTCTTATTAGACCTCTGAATTTCAAATTTCATAGTCTATTTCTTGCATTGGTTGTTGGATTGTGGATTTAGTGATACGAATATGTGATAGAGATTTTGAAACATATTGGGATTAGAATCTCACATGGGAAAGCTGGTAGTGTTGTTGTTAGACATTTGGACCTAAGCATTATCTATAATTATGTTCTCAACAGAGGCACAAATGATACCCTCATGCCGTCGTTATTTATCATTTGCATCTCTTTTAGTTCGTAACTATGGAAATAAACACTACCACACAAGATTTTTGTTAAGTAATGTGATCCATTAAATGGTTTAACCTTTGTGATGGTTTTGTAATATAATTAAACGTCATGAATATTGACCTTCTTCTTTTTCAGGACCTGATGGCCTCTTTGAAGTGAAGGAACACCATTGAAGGCCCTGATTGACCTTGTTGAGGGCATTCAGAATAATTGTCTTCGTGCATCTTTTTTATTTGGTTAAATGTTGTTATTATTCAGACTGCATCGAGGTTGGTACTTGTATTTGCATCATTGCAAAGGATTGTTTATTTACTCTGCTTCTCACAGGCAAATAAGAGTTTGTGAATACAAATTGGTTCAACATTGATAACTCGTTCATATATGAGTGATTGACTTTTAAATCATTGTGAATTGACCATTTAGATGACTAGATCTTGGAAGAATGAGTTGCTGATTAAAATCTAATAAATGATTTATATAGGGAATAAAATCTCTATCTTGTTATTTTGTTCAAAACTGCATGTATTTGGTCGAAACGATTTTTTGACAAATTTTTATTGGTTCAGTTACTCTACCGTAAATGAATTATGTTCTTCAGTTTTGATTGATAGTTATTGCTTTTGAAAATAAGAAAGTTAATGTTATACTGTAGTTGACAATACTATGTAAAATTAGGCAAGTGAATGGCATAAAAATGTCATACTAAAATGAACAATCAGTTCCCATATACAAGGATAGAAATATAGAAATGTTAGGAGGAAAAAAAAAAAAAAAAAAAAAAAAAAAAAAAAAAAAGAAAACGATTTGCAATCAGCATCGTACATTATTCCTGAGTTCTAATAAGGGTATCTTTTTTTAAGTTGATACGCAATATTAAATTCTTACAGAGGTTCAACATAAACAGTTAAACAAAATGAGGATAAGAAACACTACAAGTTTACTGAATAACACATATAAAAACAAAAAATGGCAATTTTTGGTTCTTCATGCTCAAGCACTTGTTCAAAAGAAGTTTTGTGAAGTAGTCGATTTCATGGATTGTAATTTACAGTTTTTGTCAAGTACTCTGTAACAGTTGAAGATTCAGCGGTTTGAGATTGAAGAACATGTTAGAAGTGGAATGTTATTCACTCAGTGTCTCAGTACAGCAGTTAACTTGAGTACTGTCTGGTAATCCTTTTAAGACCTTTGCTTAGCAACAATTCTCTACACATGATCCTATTTAAAGTAATAAAACTTATGTTGGTAATTGTTAAAGCTGGTTTAATGACTTAGTATCATTAACAGCTTGTGAAACACAAATCATTAAATGTTTAAGGTATATTTGCAGCGATTATCATTTTTAAGAGGGAAAAAACAAGAATTACTCATTGCAAATGCGTGTTCCATGTGAGAAAGGCATAAAAAGTTAAGAAATTAAGTCTACTCTGTATCTGAATCTTCACTGGTGATGTGTCCTCCTGTTCCATTATCCGGCAATGTTCCTAGATCTGTAAGAGCATCTTTTTCGTCTTCTAGCACCGAAGCATCATCCTTATTCTCTTTGGGTACTTGTTCCATGTCATGTGCTCCTGAATCAATATCACCCTCATCATTCTTCTCATTCCTATTAGATTTGTTCAAATCTGTTAAGTTTCCATTAACTGATGCTGCAGTCTCGTGGTCAACAGAAGGTGTCAAATATGCAACTGGAGTAGTGTTTATTTGTTGTACAATTTGCTTCTTTGAAACTGTCAGTGTCTCTACTTCGTTGTTTTGGTTCTCATCACCTTGTTTCTCTTTATCAGAACTGGTTACTGCATTTGTACTTGCATCATTATGACTTTGGCTTGAACCTAACTGACTCTCGTCCACACTTGGTACGTTGCTGCTACTTGTATCATCTTTCCCACTCTCATTCTCAACTTCCTCTGTAAGACTTTGATGATGATCTGTTGATGGACTTATAGGTTCTTTCGGGTTTGAACTCATTTTGTTACCATTTTCCTTCTTCGATTTATCGTTTCTCTCAATTTTGTCCACAACTACTGCTTTCATTTGCTCGTTGCTTTTGTTTTCATTCACCTTTACTTTTATCTCTTCATTTTGTTTATGCAGTTCTTTCACCTCCTTTTGTTTGCCCTGATCTTCGTTTTTGCTCTCTTTGCCCCTAGCATTTATACTTTCTTTCTTGTTTTCCATTTCATTCCCCTTATCTCCTTCTTTGGTCGCCTTTTTCTTACTTCTACCATCTTCTTTTTGCTCACCTTTATGTCCAGTTTTAATATTGTCACTGATTACACCATTTTGGTCATGATCCTTGTCGTCATGTCCTTTCTCGGTCTGTTTATGCTCTGTTTTTGTGATCTTTCCAATCCCATCCTCATTGTCTTCAGTGTCTTCTCGACCATCTCCATGTTTGTTGTCCCCAGTTTCCTCATGTTCTTCAATCTCATGATCATGAGCTAGCTTTTTATCTTCATTTCCATTACCTTGTTCATCTACGTGATGCTCTACGGCTTCCTTACCATCTTTAATAGTCGTTTCCATAACTTTTGGACGATCTTTTCTCCCCAACTTGAACATGTCCCCAGTTTCGTCATGTTCTTCACTCTCATGATCATGAGCTAGCTTTTCATCTTCATTTCCATCACCTTGTTCATCTATGTGATGCTCTACGGCTTCCTTACTATCTTTAATAGTCGCTTCCATAACTTTTGGACGAAGATCTTTTCTCCCCAACTTTAACATGTCCTTGGAACTGTCATTCCTTGGCTTCTCGTTGACGTTTGTTTCAACTGATATTGCTTTCTTATCATTGGAATGATGGACTAGGTAAAGTAGCCATATGCTCACACCAAGCAACACGGATATCTGGAGAGCGTGTTTTATCTTTAAACCATTGTTATGTCCGTTCCTACGTGGTGACTGCCTGAACATAATTTAGCCTTGAAGCAAGCCTTAGAACATAACCAACTACCTTTTTCTATTTACTCGCCTCCAATATGTTACACTTCTGAGTTCTGAATGCATATGTCAAACAGAAAACTGTATTAGAGTCTGCATGTAAAGGAATCTGATCACTAATCTTACTTTGAGAGCGAAGAAAATCATGCATAAGCTAATATAAATCTAAAAAGTATTGAGAACATTCCAAGTCTATACCACACATATAATGATCTAAAATCGACTTCTGCAGAATAATTTTCTAAAAAAATACTAATCTTAGTCGAAAACTATGTGGCCTAATCCTTCCATTATTGTAATTTAAGGGCAATTTATAGTGATTCTATCCGAATTACATTTACAGTAATATGATTAGACGAGAAAACTTAGCAAAAAGACAATGACACCAACGCGTTTGGAGAAAAAAAAAAAAAAAAAATACATGAGCAGGTCAAGACTCGAATAGCCGAAAGAAAATAGGAAATTAGATCGATACCAATACTTCATGGCTTCAGATTGGATTCTAGCAATGTCTACGACCTTTGATTCACAGTGATGTTCAATATGCGTGTGACAACAAGTAAATTTTACAATCTTCTTTATATTTACCATTTAAGGTGACATCACAATCTTACACTCTCACTCTGATCCGATTTTCAGTAGCTAGTTTGTTAGAGGCATTGACTTGTGTGTGTAAATTACAAAATTCACCCTCATACTAATACTGGATGTTTTGTTCAAACAATATTTACCAGCCTTTTTGAAAGTTTAACTCTTAAAACGAGCTTTCTTACCCAACCATATCTTCTATTTTTTATTATTTTTACACATGAACTTTCGATTGTATATATTATTTCATGTGGAGACACTTGTACATATGTTACACACTCTTTGTTTTAAAACTAGAACGGTACCCGCACAATGCGGCGGCGGGTGGCGGGTACTGTGTGATTATATTTTGCGTTATTTGGTTACACGTTTAGTTGTTTTCATGCTTTATAAGTAGAGATATTAGAGATGGTTAAACCAAATAGTTTTAGCTTGAACAACCAACCGCTTCCTAAGACTATCTTTATCAACAACCCATCACAACCCAATCTCTTAATAAAATATTATTTTCTCTTTCCCCACCTACACAATAAATCTATATTTTTTTTTACCATTTATCTACAACTCAACTCAACTAATACATACAACCAATCTATTCTTTTATAAATAATAAATATTAAAAAAAAAAAGAAAAAAAAAAAAAAAAAAACAAATAGCCATTCATTTGATGCTATGTGGCAGATTGGAGGTTGTGACTTTGGGTCACCTTACGAACTGGTTGGATGGTTGGGTTGTATGATTTTATTAAACAAACAATATTTGTGTACTATATAGATTGGAGATTGGGTTGGCAACCCATCAATAAACATAGTCTAACAAACTTTCTAACCAATTTGCTTCCTAACAAATTAATTTTGAAATCTTTTTATAAAAAAAAAAAAAAAAAAAAAAAAAAAATGCTGAATTTTAAGCCTGTCTAATTATAGAATAGTCTCAAGTGCATTATATAGTAGTATAGATAAGTGTTCCTTTTCAAAACTTCCACTTATCGAAATGATTTTCAAGTCAATATAAATTGTGACTGATGTATAGTGTAATGGTTTTACTTTGCATTTCCAACTTTTAGCGATGGACATATTAGGCTATGTTTGGCACAAAGCTTTTCAAAGCTTTTTTGGGTAATGAGCGGTGAACAATGAGCTTTTTGATTTGTTGTGTTTGTTTGGCATAAGAGCTGTGAGCTTTGCTATTTTTTAGGAAAACTCATTTCCCCAATGCTTTTTTATGAAGCTGTGAGCTTTTTTGGCTACTGCTCGCTACTACTGCTCACAGCTACTTTTTTCAACCATAGCCTTAGTCGCCAAAAGTCTTAAATATCATCGCAAAATTAATAAACAAATTTATATGTTTTTTTAAATTAATTTTAACAATTATATATAAATTTAAAATTACTATTTAATTGATAATACAGTTTTTCGAACGACACATGTTGCTAAAGGTATATATACATTAAAAATTTATTCTTTAATTATTCTTAATTCATTTTTAATAAATAAATTATTTAATCCGAGAATAAATATTACTAAATTCATATATAGCTTGCGACAACACGCTTCGTTGTTAAAGGTTTTGGCGGGGTAGATTATTTTTAATAAAAGAATTATTTAACCTAAAAAAATTATTATTTAATTAATATATGCTTTTGACATTTGTTCTTGTTAAAACTTAAAACATTGGGTCCTTTGGTCAAACCTATACAAAAAAAATTCGTTGGCAAAAAGTGGTTATTGTTGTAATATTACTTATAACGTATTTGTAAGTTGAAAGTAGACTTTATAGTTTGAGATGAAAGGAGTAAGTAGTGTTTTAAAACCAAGGTTGACTCGGCCGGTTTTGAATGAAAAATCTAATTGAACCGTCGGTTGAATCGTGACCTGATGGCTTGACCGAGTCAATTAAAAACGCAGTTTTTAAAACATTGGGAGTAATACTTGTTTATCTTGTAACTTGTGCTGTGTACAAATAAAAATGCTTTTATATAAATTATTTCCAAGCTGAAAAATCAAGTTAACTTTGTAAACATAAACATTTTGATAGTCAAGATCGATTTTGTTTGTCAAATCTATATCTGGGAGCTCCAAATTGAATATCGTGTATAATGAAGGTGTCTTTATTCCCCAACGAAGAAACAGCTTTAAACACGCCACATGCAACATCCGGAGGCGGTGACAGTCATCATCCTTAACATCTACGTAGAGCGAACTTTATAAAAACATTCGAAAAATGTTTCATTTAGGGAGACGAATACTTAAACGACCTTATTTTTCACCCAGTCAAGCAAACAAGTCTTTTTGTCAAATATTTTTTCAATTCTTCTACAATATGTGTATCAAAGTCGATGTAAACCTAGACCACCTAGATATTATTGAAACAAGAAAAATTTAACAAATATAATGTACTCAAAGTCCATTTCTTATTGGATTATTTTCATGAAGACTTATAATTACTCTCAGTTTTGTATATATAAGTCTTGTTCGATTGTTTTCGCAAGACAATATTGGAGTCAAAGTAAACCTGTACCACCTAAAAGCTGTAATAACAGTCATATATTATCAATAAAAGTGGGTTATGTACAATAAACAAATGCTATCGTAAAAACTAATTAAGATTTATGGATTTGTAGCATAAATATAAAATCTTAATCTTAATATTAGAGTAAATTACATGGATGGTCCTTGTGGTTTGTCCCAAGTTGCATCTATCGTCTCTAATGGTTTAAAATTGCATGGATCATCCCTAATTTTGAAAAGAATAACACTCGTGGTCATTTTTTAACTCGTGACAAGTGGATTCTGTTATCATTTACACGTTAGTCCTTTTAGCTTACGGCCGTTTGCATCGTCTACCCTTTATAATAACGGCCGTTTATAATTTAAAGTTTTTCGTGTGTTTTATATATTTCCGTCCGTTTTCTTATGTTTTCATATGTTTTTATACGTTTTCGTCTGTTTTATACATTTTTCTTACGTTTTCATACCTTTTATCCATTTTTATACGTTTTCATACATTTTTATCATTTTTTCTTACGTTTTCATATGCTTGTATCCGTTTTTATACGTTTTCGCATGTTTTCTTAAGTTTTCATACGTTTTCTTACATTTTCATATGTTTTTATCTGTTTTTATACGGTTTTCTTACATTTTCATACGTTTTATCCGGTTTTCTATGTTTTCTGATGTTTTCATACGTTTTCGCCAGTTTTTATATGTTTTTATCCATTTTCGTTCGTTTTTATGTACTTTTGTCCGTTTTCTTACGTTTTATACGTTTTCATCCGCATTCTTACATTTTCATACATTTTGGTCGTTTTTATTCGTTTTTGAACGTTTTTATACGTTTTTCTTACGTTTCAATACTTTTTTTTATCCGTTTTACAAGTTTTGTCCGTTTTCATACGTTTTCGTTCGTTTTTATACGTGTTTCTTAAAATTTCATTAATTTTCGTATGTTGTCGTCCATCTTTATCTATTTTTATACATTTCATCTGTTTTCGTCCATTTTTATATGTTGTATATGTTTTCATATAAAAACGTTTGAAAATGTATAAAAACGTAAGAAAACATATAAAATGTTTGAAAACATAAGTAAAATGAATAAAAACGGATGAAAACGTATAAAAACTTGTGAGTACATATAAAAACGGATAAAACGTATGAAAAAGTAAGAAAAGTGTATAAAAACAGACGAAAACGTATTAAAACGGATGAAAACGTATTAAAAACATAAGAAAATGGATAAAACGTATAAAAACGGATAAAAACGTATGAAAATGTAAGAAATATGTATAAAAACGGACGAAAATGTATAAAAATGGATGAAAACGTATAAAAATAGACAAAAATGTATGAAAATGCACGAAAACGTATAAAATGCACAAAAAAATTAAATTATAAATGACCGTTATTATAAAGGATAGACGATGCAAACGGTCGTAAGCCAAAAGGGCTAAAGTGTAAATGATATCAAAATCCACCAATTATAAACGGCCGTTATTATAAAGGATAGACGATGCAAACGGTCGTAAGCCAAAAGTGCCAACATGTAAATGATATCAAAATCCTTAAAAAAAAGGACCACGAGTGTTATTTTTTTAAAAAAATTAGGGATGATCCATGCAACTTATAACTATTAAGGACGATAGATGCAACTAGGGACAAACCACAGGAACCATCCATGAAATTTACTCTTAATATTATAATTAAAACTTCGGAAAATATGACATAGAGAACCAAGGGACTTTTTATTATTATTATTTTTTTTAATTTAAACGTTCTTAGGTCTTTAAACACTTCTTCCATAGAGCGAACCTTGTCATGAACCTTTCCTCAAGGTTCTCCAAATTATCGATACAACCGAGAGGCAAACAATTGAACCATCTAACGTCTCTTGGAATATCCTACACCACATTGGCATCTCCCACTCTTTGGAGTTTGCTGCTCCGACGAATCTATTGATGTGATTGTCCAGATCCGTGGATTCATCATAGATTTTCAAGTTCGTTGGCATTATGTGTTTTGGAGCTAAGAATTCAATGATTCTTTTCGTGAATGGTAACCTCAAGGATTCCTTGAAAGGTTTTTTGGAGGTCGTCTTCCTTCGACTCTTCGTCCCCACTATTATTGGTCCCAGCCGTTGTGAATAGAGTATCGTTATCGAAATGTAAGCGTAGCGGAATAGTCGCGTTACTACTTTTTTCGGTGTGTTCTTTTATAAGAGCTCGAAGAAAAGATATGTGGCTAAGGATGAGTTCTTGTGTACTAGGTGAGTTTGAAGTGTTACCTCCACTTCCTCCGGCATAGCCAAGCGGAGTTAATGGATTGTTGTTTGAGTTAGGACCCGCCATTCTAGAGCCCTGACAGATTGAATAATGGGTCCCACTGATGGCGCGAACTTGTCGAAGCAAATAACTGTCATTCGGTCTAAAGCACGTGTAGGTTCCTTCGGACTTAAGTAGTGACGTCCTTCGAGCACCTACACAAAGGATAAACACATTAGCCTCGCCTTTGGTTTGACCCCAAAACCAAAGTTCCGACATGAGAATAAGTATGGGTACAGGCCAAAGGATTAAGTCATAAATGTGAGAGTAAATACACAAAATCAATTAGTTATGCATAGGGATGGAGGGGGCCGAGCTACACCTAGCCTAGGTGTTAGGTGTCAGGTCACGTAAGGGACAATAACCCATAATATCCGGGTTAGGCGGTGCATGCATTGTTTATGACATGGACTGCTGGATAAAAGGATCTCCTGCATAAAAAAGTAATCCTCTTCTGTTCTTGCCATCCGTCATGTATTCCTTCGGACCAAGTCCTTTAGACACGTGAAGACATTTATCGTCCGACACGTGTCGTCCAGAAATATACACCGACATGTACATTATTTCAATTTTCATGTGGTAGACACTAGTACATACATATGTTCAGTGTTGCAAAAATCGGCCGAATCGGCCGATTAAGCGGCGATTAATCGGTAATCGGCCCTGGAATTTGGAGGGATTTCCAAAGTAATTGGCCGATTAATAGGCCGAGTCAAGAAAATCGGCCGATTAATCGGTCAAAAATCGCTAATCAGCCCTCGACCGCCTTAGTACCGATTCACGATTTTTGCAACATTGCATATGTTACATTCTCTCTTTGTTTTAACATTAGTGTTTCTTTTCAAAACTTTCACCCTAAATGATTTTCAAAAGTCAACATGAAATGTTACTAATGCATAGTATAATGGTTCTACTTTTAGTAACCTATTTGTAAGTTGAAAGTAGACAAATAGTTTGGGACGACGAAAGGAATAATACTTGTTTATCTTGTAACTTGCCGTGTACAAATGAAAATGCTTTTATACAAATTATGATTCTCCACCTGAAAAATCAAGTTAACTTTGTAAACATAAACATTTTGATAGTCTAAGGGGCTGTTTGACAAAATAAAATGATTTAGCGCTGGATGATTTTGTTCTCTGAATGACTTAGAGCTCTGTAAGATTTAGTTTCACCTGTTTGATAGCTAGTATGAATCAACATTCTGAATGACTAAAATTATCATTTTTATTTTTATTAAGACATCATTTTATGATTATTATATAAGGATACAAGCATTTTTTTTCTTCCACTTTAACAAATAATAAGAGCCAAAAGTTATACGTAACAAATACACGAAACAAAAATATTCAGTGATTCAATCTAAAGGGTACATATTTGCCATCTATGTGTCAGTCAATATAAATTGAGCAAATAAAAGTTACTAACATAGGAGTAAACAAATAAGTTAAAAAAATGATGCGTGTCAGTCACTTGCTGAATGATTTAGAAAGCAAATTTAAAAGAATCGGTCAGCGTGAATTTTGTTGCTCAGAGGTGACAAAAATCCCAATCAAACACACATTGCTCTGTCCGATTTTGCATTAAGTGCTGGCCCATTCTATTAAGTGACAATCAAACACCCCTTAAATGTTTGTCAAATCTATATAAAGATGGTAATTTGTGTCCAAAATTAAAAAAAAAATGGCTAAATGAGTAAATTTTTAAAAGATTTTGGGTACATTTTAGCCTCAATTTTTTTTTAAAAAAATAGGCATATATTGCTCATTTAGAAGTTAAATAAGCATAATGGGCACATGTTTTTCTCTCAATCGGAGAACATTAAATTATTTTTAATGAAAAACTTATGAATATAATATATTTAGTTACTTAAATATAAATGAGGTATTACGTTTGAGGAATTTTTTTTTTGTTATTTTAGGTATTTTCGCCCGTCTAGCCCGCGCCTATTTAACCCATAGCCCGTTTAGCCCGTGCCCGCCCGGCCCGCATGTTTTGCCACTAATAATCAAGGTTTCTTTATTCCCCAACGAAGAAACGGCTCTAAACACGCCACGTGCAACACATCCGGAGGCGGTGACAGTCATCCATCCTTATTCCTTAACATCTACTGATCTTCTCATTTCACAACAGAACCAAACCTACGACACGACAACAAACAAACAAACAAAAATGGCTTCCAAGATCCTGTCAGCCGCCATCCGCCGCCACTCACTCCTCTCCCACGCCCGCCGTCTTTCTACAGCCTCCGCAGCCGCCATCTCTCCAACAGAACACCCATACGATGAAACCACCCCCATCTCCATGAAAGGTGTTAAAATATCAGGCAGACCACTCTACCTTGATATGCAAGCAACCTCTCCAGTTGACCCACGTGTACTTGACGCCATGCTTCCGTACTTTACTTCACAGTACGGTAACCCACACTCACGTACGCATTTATACGGATGGGAATCTGACCACGCTGTCGAACATGCACGCTCCCAGGTCGCGAGTCTCATCAACGCGTCTCCTAAAGAAATAGTTTTCACTTCTGGTGCAACTGAGTGTAATAATATATCTGTTAAAGGTGTCATGCATTTTTATAAAGAAAAAAAGAAACATGTTGTTACGACACAGACAGAACACAAATGTGTACTAGATTCCTGTCGGTATTTACAGCAACATGGGTTTGATGTTACGTATCTTAGGGTTAAGCCTGATGGGTTAGTGGACTTAGATGAGCTTAGAAATGCTATTAGGACTGATACCGGCCTTGTTTCGGTTATGGCGGTTAATAACGAGATTGGTGTGATTCAACCTATGGAGGAAATAGGTGAAATTTGTAGGGAGTTTAATGTCCCATTTCATACGGATGCTGCACAAGCGTTAGGGAAGATTCCTATAGATGTTAATAAGTGGAATGTTAGTTTAATGTCGTTAAGTGGTCATAAAGTTTATGGCCCTAAAGGTGTTGGTGCTTTGTATATGAGGAGAAGGCCAAGGATTAGAGTTGAGCCGCAAATGAATGGTGGTGGACAGGAGAGGGGGATTAGGAGTGGGACTGTTCCGACGCCTTTGGTTGTTGGAATGGGGGCCGCGTGTGAGATTGCGATTAAGGAAATGATGTATGATGAGAATAGGATTATGGGGTTGAAAGATAGGTTGTTGAACGGTATAAGGGAGAGGTTGGATGGTGTTGTGGTGAATGGGAGTGTTGAGAGACGGTATGCAGGGAATTTGAACTTGTCGTTTGCGTATGTTGAAGGGGAGAGTTTGTTGATGGGGTTGAAGGAAGTGGCGGTGTCGAGTGGGAGTGCTTGTACTAGTGCTAGTTTGGAGCCGTCTTATGTGTTGAGGGCTTTGGGTGTGGATGAAGATATGGCTCATACGTCGATTAGGTTTGGGATTGGGAGGTTTACTACTGAGGAAGAGATTGATAAAGCGGTTGAGTTTACTGTTAATCAAGTTGAGAAGTTGAGGGAAATGAGCCCACTTTATGAAATGGTGAAAGAAGGGATTGATATCAAGAGTATACAATGGTCTCAGCATTAATTTCAATTGGCGCATACAAAGGACTAGACACCGGCTAATATGCACAGTTATACAGGGTATACCTTGTATCCATTGTTTTTACTGCATATGATGTTTCTTAATTAGCATCTACTCATTGTGTGTCTGTTGGTATATATCTTTGCAGTGGCCCTTTCGTGGAATGGTGCTTAAATCGATAACAGAATAGTTATAAGTGGAATGGCAACATGTTTGAATACAGTGATCCTTTGTGTCTCTAAAACCACAGGTTATAAGAAATGTATTTGTGAGAATAAGGCTATTATATAGTATAACACTGATCTGGATATTTCTTTGTTTGTTAGGTTAACTGTTCTTTGTATATTAGCTAGTTGTATACTATATGTTGAGTTGGTTATAATAAGATGTCTTGTTATTATGGTTTAAAATAGCAACTCTGTGTTTGGAACTGGGAATGTTAAAACTTATAACGCAAAATTTTTTATCACTTAACAAATGAATCTATAGACCGGACATAAAGAACCCCCACAATAGTATTGCTAGATTGGTCTGTGATCTTAAACTTTGGATTTGGCAGTAACTGGTGAAGAGGAAAAATGGAACAAGCATGGTAATGGTAATTAGAAGACAAAGTATCGAGACTGTAGTTTTGATATTATGGCAAGGATTTGTAAACATCTTTGGCCTATGCTGTGCATGCTATGTGGCTACTGCTGTGTGTTCATTGTAGCAATTAGGACAGTAGTCTAGTGTATCATGATACCCCTCATCCAAACACTAGCCATATGAATTCAGTCATGAGGATAATTTGCTTTAGGAATCAGGGGCTCATGCATCCAGTACCATCAGTTAATATTGCCTTGGATAGCTGTTGGCGTATGTGTCCGAATGATGTATACCCTTCGGACCTTACTTCACCCTTCGGTAACCAATCCTCCGGATCCTCAGCCATAAGCCGGAGGGTAAAACACATCTACCGAGAGCTCTCCTTTTACACAAAGGACAATAGCATTAATTGTGGTCACGTCGCCATCCCGGATTCTTAGGGATTGTGTTACCCACGTGGGTCTGACATCCTACCTACTATGAACAGTGTAACACTGTTTGCTCCTTCCCAAGGTAAAGCAGGTAAAGAGGTGGGATAGTATAAATACCCCCACCTCATTTATGTCACAACTAACACACACACATTGCATTTACTCTTAACAGCTCCCTTACCCTTCGTATCATTCGTACTTACTCTCACACCGGAGGTTGGTCCTGGGAATATCCCCGGGGCGAGCCTAACGTGTGCTTCTTGTGTGCAGGTCTCTACACTTGTCCGAAGGTCTTATACAAGAAGTACATCCTCACAAGATTTTACCTTAACAAATTGGCGCCATCCGTGGGACCCGTTATTCATTCTACCTAAGAACGATGGCTGGTCCTCCTCCCCCACCTTTCCACACCCCACTTCCATCAGTCGGAGGAAGTGGAGTAAACACCAACCCAGATAACACAAACAACCCATTGGACGATTCCCCAAACCTTCAAGAATTAATTATTGGGCAAATGGCATCCTTGACTGACCTGATTAAGAGGCATAATGCTCTGGGAGAAAATGTGCTTAGGCCGATACGTTTGGATTTCGGGGACGAAGGAAACGATGTCCGAAGGGAACCGGTGGTAGAAGCGAATGAGGATTTGAGCAAACCATTCAAAGAAGCATTGCGGTCACCGTTCACTAGCCGAATCGTAGAGTTTGCCGGGGAAAAATATACAATGCCTCTAAACATGAAATTTTATGATGGGTCCACTGATCCGAACGATCATCTCACCCGGTTCACTGGAGCAGCCAACCAGGGGCAATGGCCGATGCCCACTTGGTGTTTAATGTTTCAACAGACCCTAGACGGGGCAGCTGGAGGGTGGTTTGAGCGTTTAGAACCCGGCAGCATCAACAGCTGGAATGAGTTAAGAGAACAGTTTTCCACCAGATTCTCCCTTCGAAAGAAATGTACAAAGGATCCAACGGAAATTACTAAGATTGTCAGAAGAGCCCATGAGTCGTTGGCGGACTTTAAGGAAAGATGGACCGACGAAGCCAGCTACATCAGTGGGGTGCCGGAAATCATGCGCATTTCGGCTTTCATGAATGCCCATAGGTGTCCAACTTTGGCTAAGAAGTTTTCGGACAGAGTGCCTCGCACGGTAACAGAAATGTTTGCAAGGGTGGATGATTTTATCCGAGCAGAAGACGCATACCGGAGCACAGAGTTACCCCGGGGGGAAGGATTTGAGTCAAACAGAAGGAGAGGTTTCAAAGATGACAAATACCGGAATGAAAGGAGGAACGAGCCTCGTCCCAAAGATGTATATCACCCATATGTGGCCCCTAGAAAAGACTTAAACCGTAACGATTACTATCGTTCAGATCGGAGGCCAATGGGAGCCTTCAGGGAAGGACAACAGCGTCCTGGACTGAATGCGCTCACAAAACCCCCAAGGGAGATACTAGCCACAGAACGTCATCTAAACCTACCGACCCCTCGGCCCACGGGCGGTAAGCCCTCGCGTGAAAACATGGGTAAGTTCTGTGAGTATCATAAAGAAACTGGCCACTTGACCAACCATTGTCGGGAGTTGAAGAAACAACTAGAAGTGGCACTGGAGTCCGGTAGACTCGATCACTTATTAAAGGAATGGAAACAGAGAGATGCCGGAAGAGATAGAGAACCGGCAAGAAACTACGATAGAGAAAAAAAAGTGATTAACATGATAAGATGTTCCGGAGGAGTGAAACGAAGAAGTTATGACCATGAAGAAATATGGATGAAAGCTCCGATTACTTTCCCTCCTGTCATGACGGAGGATCTGTCTGACGAGCCCCTCATCATCGAGGGGGACATCAGCGGATATCTTGTCCGAAGGATATATGTGGACGAAGGGTCGGCAGTGAATGTCATGTACGAACACTGTTTCAACAACCTTAGCAGTGACATCCAAAACAGACTCAAAGAAACCACCACTTCCCTAGTGGGTTTCTCCGGTGAGACAAGCAAACCGTTAGGGAAGATTGAGTTAGAGGTATGCTTCGGTGACCATGGCATGTACCGAAGAGCCATAATGAGTTTCTGTGTCATTAACTCCCCCTCACCGTATAATGTGATCTTGGGAAGAACAGGGTTGAAGGAAATAAGGGCTGTACCGTCCACCATACATTCAATGATTAAATTCCCCACTCCCAAGGGAATAGCGACTTTAAGAACTCGCCCGTCAATAATATCCGAGTGCCGAAGGTTAGAAGAAAAACAAATGATTGAGAGGCCTAGGTCCGAAGAACCTCATGAGTTAAAGAACGGAGGGGACATTACGGTAACAACCGAAGAAATCTTGGTTAACCCCGCTTATCCGGAGCAGCTAGTAACCATCGGAAAGAACTTTTCCAAAGAGGGTCGCAGAAACCTTATTGAACTGTTAAGGAAAAACAAAGACGTGTTTGCCTGGCAACCATCAGATATGACGGGAGTGCCCAGATGGTTGATAAAGCATAGACTAAACGTCAATATGGCAGACACGCCGGTGGCTCAAAAGAGGCGTAGTCTTTCGGCAGAAAAGAATCAAGTGGTGACGAAAGAAGTGGAAGAATGGTTGAGGGCAGGAATAGTCAGACCCGTCAAATATCCGACATGGATTTCAAATCCGGTTTTAGTAAAAAAGTGTGACGGAAGTTGGAGGATGTGTATTGACTTCAAAAACCTCAATTCCTCATGTCCGAAAGATTACTACCCGTTACCGGAGATTGATTGGAAGATAGAGTCGGTGGTAGGCTACAAATACAAATGCTTCCTAGATGCCTACAAAGGGTATCACCAAGTTCAGATGGCCGAAGAAGACGAAGAGAAAACAGCGTTTTACACGGAGCAAGGCACGTACTGTTATACCAAGATGCCCTTTGGTCTCAAGAATGCCGGAGCAACCTACCAGCGGTTAGTGGACTCTGCTTTCCAAAGTCAAATAGGAAGAAATCTAGAGGCTTATGTAGATGACATGGTGATCAAAAGCAAGACCGAGAAAGAAATGCTAGCAGACATCTCGGAAACCTTTCATAACCTCCGGCAGATAAACATGAAGTTAAATCCGAAAAAATGTTCCTTTGGGGTGGAAGAGGGAAAGTTTCTGGGTTACATTGTAACCTCCGAAGGGATCAGAGCTAACCCAAGGAAAGCTACTGCGATTGCCGAGATGAAATCTCCGTCCACGTTGAAGGAAATGCAAAGCCTAAGTGGAAAGTTAGCTGCTTTGAACCGTTTTTTGGCCAGGTCCGCAGAAAAATCTCTCCCGTTCTTTGAGACTTTGAAAAACATCACAAAGGAAAATAAGGGTGAATACAAATGGACGGAAGCGGCAGAAGAAGCATTCCAACTACTGAAGCAATTAATCCTAAAGCTCCCATTGTTAACCACCCCTAAGCCGAAAGAAAGCCTGTATATTTACCTAGCGGCTTCAGGTCAAGCGATAAGTGCCGTTCTCCTAACTGAGAGGGACGGGAAGCAACTACCGATTCATTATGTCAGCCGGACACTGCAAGAGGCCGAAAGAAATTATCTGCCTATCGAAAAGTTGGCTTTGGCACTCCTACACGCATCTAGACGACTAAGGAGATATTTCGAAGCACACCCAATCAGAGTCATAACGGATCAACCCGTCAAACAGATTTTAAATAAAGCCGAAGCGTCAGGGAGACTGACTAAATATGCCGTGGAGTTGGGAGCGTACGACATAACATACATTCCAAAGAATTCCGTAAAGGGGCAAGTGCTCGCTGACTTCATCTCGGAAATATCAGTTGACCTCAGGGGAAAGAATGGTAAAACACTAACAAAGGAGGTATGTGATGTATCAAGTTCAGGCGAATGGATCTTATATACGGACGGAGCATCCAGCACGAAGGGTTCTGGAGCAGGGCTAGTCCTAATTGGTCCTGATCGGGCCGAACACACCTATGCTCTCCGTTTAAACTTCGTTAGCACCAATAACGAAGCAGAATACGAGGCACTTCTCGCCGGTCTCCGAATAGCAAGACGGATGAATGTCGAAGCCCTGGATGTCAGAGTAGACTCAAAGCTAGTGGCAAGTCAAATAAATGGAGAGTTTGTGGCATCCAAGGAAAGTATGATACGGTATCTAGCGAAAACAAGAGAACACATCAGACTGTTCAAAAAGTTCAAAATCCGTAACATCCCGAGGTCGCAAAATCAAAAGGCCGATGTGTTGAGCAAGCTAGCTTCCGTAGCCTTCAATCATCTCACTAAAGAAGTCTTAGTTGAAGTATTGGAGAAACCTTCCACGTCAGAAGAAGAAGTTAAAGCTATTGTGGAAGAAGAAAGCGACAACTGGATGACACCAATTATAAAATGTTTGAAAACTGGCATCTGGCCAGAAGATGTTAATGAAGCAAGAACCCTGCGGATGAAAATCCCTCACTATGTCATGGAGGGGGATGTACTACTTAAACGGACTTACCTCGGTCCGATGGCTCGTTGTGTTGGTCCCCTACAAGCTAATTATATCATCCGAGAGGTTCATGAGGGTGCTTGCGGCATGCACTCCGGACCAAGAGCAGTTGTGGCAAAGCTCATCCGTCAAGGATACTACTGGCCAACCATGCACAAAGATGCTCGGGAAGAAATAAACAAATGTGACTCCTGTCAGATCCACTCTCCGGTTCCGAAATTGCCCAAAACTACGTTGACTTCCATCATGGCTCCATGGCCTTTTTATGAATGGGGGATGGATGTGCTCGGTCCGCTAACAGAAGCTCCGGGGAAGGTGAAGTTCGTAATTGTAGCAATAGATTACTTTACCAAGTGGATTGAAGCAAAACCTCTAGCGAAGACGACGGGTAAGGAAGTCAAGAAGTTCGTCTGGGATAACATAGTTTGCCGGTTCGGATTGCCAGCTATCATAGTCACGGACAATGGCACAAACTTCATGAATGATCCTTTCAAAAGCTGGTGTGCAAAGCTAAAAATCAAACAAATAAATACGGCCGTTGCGCACCCTCAAGCAAATGGTTTAGTTGAAAGGGCTAACGGAAGTCTCATGCACGGTATAAAAACAAGGCTAGGCAGAGCAAAGGCCGGATGGGTCGATGAGCTACCCAACGTCTTATGGGCATACAGAACTTCTTTGAAAACAAGCAACGGTGAAACACCATACAGCCTAACGTACGGAAGTGAAGCCGTCATACCGGCCGAAATTGGAATGCCCACATACCGTACAATGATGTTCAATCCGAATGATAATGAGGAAGAACAACGTCTGAACTTAGACTTGCTACAGGAAAGGAGGGAAATGGCTGCGATACGGGAAGCCAAATACAAGGCAAAAATGGAGCAATACTACAACCACAGGGTCCGCCCAGTGTCGTTTAAAGTGGGTGATTTTGTCTACAGAAAGAATGAGGCTAGCAGAGCGGAAGACCAAGGAAAATTAGGCCCAAGATGGGAAGGTCCCTACCGAATAGTCGAAGCATATCACAATGGGTCATACAAACTAGAAACAACGGAAGGACGAAGCATTCCCCGAACATGGCACGCTATTAATCTCCGGAACTGTTTCCGCTAAATTTACGATGTAACAGCTTTGCTTTGATAATTAATCTATACTTCTCCAACGTCCGGAGAAGAATTTTCCCCATCTATTTAGTATGTTTACTTCTACCAAACGGGTCGTTAATTTACACCGTTGTGGTTAATAACTCATTTTATCTAACGGTTCGTTATATTACACCGTTATGAATCAACTTATATTTGAAACCAAACGGGTCGTTAATTTACACCGTTATCTAACGGTTCGTTATATTACACCGTTATGAATCAAATTATACTTAAAACCAAACGGGTCGTTAATTTACACCGTTGTGGTTAATAACTTATTTTATCTAACGGTTCGTTATATTACACCGTTATGAATCAACTTATATTTGAAACCAAACGGGTCGTTAATTTACACCGTTATCTAACGGTTCGTTATATTACACCGTTATGAATCAAATTATACTTAAAACCAAACGGGTCGTTAATTTACACCGTTGTGGTTAATAACTTATTTTATCTAACGGTTCGTTATATTACACCGTTATGAATCAACTTATATTTGAAACCAAACGGGTCGTTAATTTACACCGTTATCTAACGGTTCGTTATATTACACCGTTATGAATCAAATTATACTTAAAACCAAACGGGTCGTTAATTTACACCGTTGTGGTTAATAACTTATTTTATCTAACGGTTCGTTATATTACACCGTTATGAATCAACTTATATTTGAAACCAAACGGGTCGTTAATTTACACCGTTATCTAACGGTTCGTTATATTACACCGTTATGAATCAAATTATACTTAAAACCAAACGGGTCGTTAATTTACACCGTTGTGGTTAATAACTTATTTTATCTAACGGTTCGTTATATTACACCGTTCGTGACATTACACCGTTCGGTACATTATATTTTATCAAACGGGTCGTTCATTTACACCGTTGTGGTTAATAACTCATGTTATCTAACGGTTCGTTATATTACACCGTTCGTTATATTACACCGTTCGGTACATTATATTTTATCAAACGGGTCGTTCATTTACACCGTTGTGGTTAATAACTCATGTTATCTAACGGTTCGTTATATTGCACCGTTCGTGACATTACACCGTTCGGCACATTATATTTTATCAAACGGGTCGTTCATTTACACCGTTGTGGTTAATAGCTCATTTTATCTAACGTTATGATCGAATTATATTTAAGACCAAATGGTTCGTTACTTTACACCGTGGTGATTAAGATAACTTGTGATCAAACGGCTCGTTCTCTCACACTGATATCTCATAGATGTAAACGGATAATTAACCCAATGTACCACAATTTTATATACGTTTACAGAACCATAAGGAAAAATGTTGGACGAAAGCAACTCGTCAAAGCATACAGAATGTTATTAAAATTAAACATAAAATGGTTCGGTAAACAACTTGCATCCAACAAAAACATCTTGATGCTACTGATTCTTCGGTTCAGAGGGGTCTGCGGCAGTCTTTTCGGGAATAACTGAGCCTTCCGGTAACAGATTCATCAGGTCACCTAAAGGAAGGCGGTAAGACTCGGCAACCTTCTTGACATACGGATACTCGGCATCAAATATCTTATTAAACTCAGCCTTCCATAAGGAAGGGGCCTCTCGGTTGAGGTTTTTCACTTGCCCAAGTATCCTCTCGACATCCTCTGCATCCCGAGCAACCTTCGTCCCATCTTTAAAATCGGCTTTCACGCCGTCAACAAACCCAGCTGTATAAGAAAGGCTATACACCTTCCCCATACTCTTCTTATACTCTCGGCTCTGGAACAACCGACGGCAAACCACGGGGAGAAGCTCTTTAATTGCGTTGTGTCGCACAACCTCCGACTGAGCAACCCTTACAGTTAGTTGCTCGTTCTGCTCTTGCAACTGGCTACATTCAGAAGTTTTGCTACACAACTGCCCTTCCAACTCCTTGATCCGGGCAGCTTGGGATGAGGCTGTAGACCGCCATTCATTTTTATCCCTCTCCATTTCCTCTAGCTGCTCAACAAGACCATCCTGACGAGTAGACGCTGCACTTACCTCATCCTCTAGGGCACGGAACTCTTTGAGCAGCTTGTCAAAGCTTTGAGCCTTGGCATCACGCTCCTCCTCGGCTTTCTTCAGCTTGCCGGACAAATCAACACACCCATTGTGAGTCTCCGTCAGCTCTCTATAATCTCGGTTCAGTTGGCTGAAACGCCCCAGAAGCTCAGCTTGAATGATGATCCCTGAACCAACATTGATGTAAGCTTGACGAACCAGATGATTGTCGGTAATTTCCGAAACAGCCTCTCGCTCGGCAGGGGTAGCCAGATGTTCCATCATCTCTCGGCATGCTCTGAAAGAGTTCATGCGAACATCGTCCCGAAGGGTCCACCCAGGGACAAAATACCCTCCGGTCCCATCGGAATTAGCTATAAACAAAAACAAATAAGAACAGACAACAATCTACGGATAGACAATAACTCGACAAGCATAGAGGAAACATACCGGGTTGCAGGGGAGGAGTTCTGGACGGCTCAGCAGAACGAGAAGCAGGACGCTTGGAATGAGCGGTATGAGCAGAAGTATCTGTGAGGGGGGCAAACAAATAAAAACAAAAAAGGGGGGTGAAAGGAGGAAGAAGAAACGAAGAAAGCATAAAAGAAAACAAGTATACATATACTTACCAGGGGAAGGAGGTTTTGAAAAACCCTCCAAATTCTCCTCATCATTGCGACCGGCACCTTCGGCCAAGTCATCCTTCGGTTCCTCTTCAGCAGGTTGGATAGGAGGATCTTTACTACCGGCTCCCGCATTGGCCTTAGGCTCGGCCTGGTTTAACGGAGCAACATCCAAGGTTTTGTCCTCGGAAGAAACAACCTCCTCCTCCAAGATCTTTCTCCTACGCTTGGTAGCACTCTTCGGATTCCCAGCAACTTTCCTCTTCGGAACAGCAACCCTCTCCCTTTGTTTTCTCTCCTTCTCCTCCCGAGCAGCGACCACATCCTCATCAGCGGTTTCAACCACCCTCTGCAAGTTACTCTTGGCAGGAACCTTCTTCTCGGGAGAGAGTGGTTTAGTTGTTTTGTCCGGACGAACATGATCATCGGCTAAGGGATCTCCCTTGCTAACAACAGACCCCTCCAAGTCCGGAAGCTCCAAGTACTCAGACATGGTTATAACTGCAAAAGAGTAGACAAATAAGCACAAGTCAAGAAAAGGGAAAAAAGATATGTGAGAAATAAAATGAGTCATTACCATGCCCCTCGGCATTCCTTATAACCAATTTATGGCCGGTGATACGGAAGACATTGCAAAGCCCATATTCATACAAAAGGCTGGAAGGCGTCTTCCGAAGAAGAATCGTCTTCGCGGCAATTTTCCGGGCATCCCTCAAAGAGTAATCTTCCGGAAACCTATCGGAGATCTTGGAGTCTTTGTGCCTCCAAGGCATGGCATACGGAATTGCCCTACGGTCTATAAAAAAGAAAAAATCCTTCCAAAACTTCAAACCCGTAAGTAATTCATCAAAACACTTCATAGCCCTCTTGCCGGTTCGGCTCTCAAAAGAAAACCAGTGCCCCTGCTTGCATAATCGGTAGAAGACCCTAAAGAGAGGGACGGTGGGCACAACGTCTAGACTATAACACCGAACCTCAAAGAGAGTGACCCTATTCAGACCTATGGGAACCAACTGAGAAATATGTACCCTAAAATAACCTATCACGGCTAGAAGGAAAGAGGAAAAAGGGATTCTAACCCCTCCCAGCTTAACTTGCTGGATATATATACCTATTTTGCTATCCGGCAACTCATTCATGGTAAATCCGTCTGGAGGAACCATGGGATGCAAATCACTCGGAATGCCATACTCTGTACAAAACTTATCTAATGTATGCTGAGATAGTTTGGAAGGATGGAGAGGCATATCAAACTTACCTACCGGCTTTGCCCTACTTGTTGACGGGCCTTCGTCCGGTATATTCATCTCGGCAGGCTCGCTACCAGCCATTTCAAGGAAGGAATACCGAGGGTTTATAAGAAAAGGAAAACTACAAGATAAAGAGTAACGCACCTCGACGAAAACTTGGCAAAAGTAATATAAACGCTCCGGTAGAAATGCTACGCAAAGGCAATTAATGAAACGGCAAGTGAAAAATGGAAAATACAAGGGCGCTATTTATAGGGGCAAACCTTGAGAAACGTGAACGTCGTGTCGAAACAGTGCATCGCGACGTGGCATCACGTGGACCGTTCGATACCTGCAAGAGAGGTTAGTGGCATCCAGCTGTATGCGAGTAATAGCATTATTTTAATAGGCCCATGGGCCGCTCAGATTCTAGAGCCCGATATGAGCCCACCGCGCTAAAAATCATTCGGACTAATCAAGTATTGAACCATCGGTCTACAACCAATACTCCAATACTGGGGGGGACATGTTGGCGTATGTGTCCGAATGATGTATACCCTTCGGACCTTACTTCACCCTTCGGTAACCAATCCTCCGGATCCTCAGCCATAAGCCGGAGGGTAAAACACATCTACCGAGAGCTCTCCTTTTACACAAAGGACAATAGCATTAATTGTGGTCACGTCGCCATCCCGGATTCTTAGGGATTGTGTTACCCACGTGGGTCTGACATCCTACCTACTATGAACAGTGTAACACTGTTTGCTCCTTCCCAAGGTAAAGCAGGTAAAGAGGTGGGATAGTATAAATACCCCCACCTCATTTATGTCACAACTAACACACACACATTGCATTTACTCTTAACAGCTCCCTTACCCTTCGTATCATTCGTACTTACTCTCACACCGGAGGTTGGTCCTGGGAATATCCCCGGGGCGAGCCTAACGTGTGCTTCTTGTGTGCAGGTCTCTACACTTGTCCGAAGGTCTTATACAAGAAGTACATCCTCACAAGATTTTACCTTAACAATAGCACCCTGCATAGCAAGTCTGTCAATGATACATAGGAATGGGCGAATAGGAGCTATTGTTTAACGATTAGTATCATTTAAGACTAGACGGGCATTTTCCATTGTCGGGTGTATTTAGTAAAGTCTGGAAGCATGTTCGATGAGATGTAGAGTTGTAGAACATTGGTGTTGAACAGTATTGATCTTCTTTTAAAATGTTGATCTTTTAGGATTTTTTCAACTTCCATTCTTTCTGCTGTCGTTATTTGTTTCATATTCAAACTACTAGCTAGTTTCTCGTGTGCACAGCAATACATACTTTCAAATACAATAGCTGGTTTACAAATTGCAATCAAGTGATAATTTTGCTTATTTTTAGCTGATAGCAAAGTTACCTTTCTTTTTTCTTCATAGAAAAAACAGGATTCTGTTAACCTGGATTTAAATTACTAAATACCTAGACTGGACTCAAAGAACCCCACAAGCCACAACTGAGTGTTAGCAGACCATCATATGATTTTTATACTAATACTTGAGAGTTAAGAGTAACTGTGGTAGAAAAACAGTAAACAAGCTTGGCGTTATGTTAATAGGAACACGAGGATCTGTGAACACCTTTGGCCTACAACTGTGTTTTTGAAGCAAGGTATCTTCTGAGAATTCTTATAGTGGAAATCAAAGAAAGCGGTACAGCAACTGTCATAGTGGAAATCAAAGAAAGCAGTACAGCAACTGTCATAGTGGAAATCAAAGGAAGTGTGGTACAGCAACTGCTTATTAACACGGACGTAGCATCAAATGCATTGTGCTTCTTCTAAATCTTCAAGGACAGGAACCATAGGAACCACTTTTTTGGGGACTTGTTCTGAGTTGGATCCCAAGATATAAGTGGGAAGGTAATGCTCCAATCAAGATTATGAGGAAGTACAGATATATAAGTTCAATCTGTTAGATGTAGAGTAGCAGGGTTAGCTTGCATTGTTCCACCATAGGATGGTGCAAAAGTAATGGTTACCGCCAGCAATACTTTATCAATTAGTATCTGCTCTAATAGATGTTTTATCTTTCAGCAGAGCTCCAACATATATTACGTTGGATGTCAACTGTTATTGATCTCTCTGGTTGTTGTATATATCTATGTTGTTTAAAAAGTGAGTTTGATTACTCATGGTGAAGTATTCTTGCTTGAAATAGCTGTTCATCTAGGTTTGGCACTTAAGTCTTACTGAAGGCCTTGAAATCAAAATTGATGATAAACAGCATTACCAAGACTGGGCTTAAAGAATAAATTGTTTATTGACTAGTGTGTGTAATCTGAACACCTTTGAATATTATGCTATGTCATACCTTTGACAGTTATGCTATGTGGTTAGACTATTGGGAAGATTTTTGGATCAGGTTTTCCCCTAAATTATTCGTTGTCGCTGGTAGCATCAAAGGATCATCACAACACTTAACATTAACACTCAGAGAATCTCTTAATTCTGAGGAAGACCTTCCCATCAGAATGGAGAGGGGGGATCTTTGTGTAAAAATATTGTGATTCTGTAGGTCTCACAAGCGATAGCGGATAATTTAGGGGAAGATGTGATCCATGGAGAACAATAGGTCAACAGAGTCTGAATTGGTTTCACGCACAAGCAATAAATACCCATGACTCATCAAATCTTCTGCGTACATCAAGTTGTAAGGTTTACCCCATTTAAATTGAGTTTCCTGGATGTGTTTGGGGTCCTCACTCTTTTTGACAGAAACCAAACCTGATTTGTCACCAAATCAAGGCCAAACACTTCATGTTTTAGGTCAAAAGAATCAGGTTAAATGCCTTGCTGTTCTTATGTTAAAAATTGTTTCTCTTCAAGTGCTTGATTCTAGTTTACAATGTAGGTCGATAGATGTAATTTTGTGAGTTTTCTGGTTTCACCTAGCAATATTTTATGTTAAAAATTGTTTCTCTTCAAGTGCTTGATTCTAGTTTACAATGTAGGTCGATAGATGTAATTTTGTGAGTTTTCTGGTTTCACCTAGCAATATTTAAATTGCTAATTAGCATAGCAGAGTTAGTGGTTTGTTACATTGATGTAAAAGGTTTGATCGTTGTTTCTATTGGAACAATTGTTTGGTGAGACGTCTTATATTTTCTCCCGCAACTGAAGAATCAATTCACTCGGTAGTTCATACACATTCCTTTTATGGAGTTGCCAGCTACGAATGCGATTAAATTTTCAATAGCAACTTAGCAGTACAAGTGCATTTATTTTACAAGCATGGAAGTATCTTAGCTGTTGGTTGAGTAAGTACAATCCCTTTATTTGTTAATCGACAAGTAGCATGAAACTTGTCCGAGGTAAAGCAAATGTTTGCCCAGGTGGGGGTCGGGTCTTGGTGTTCAATTGACAGGCAACAATATTGGAAGCCTTCTTAAAATACATTAACTAACCACAATAGTGAATGAATTGGTTTATCTTCTGGAACACGCATCCATTGTAAATGCTTGAAGCTTTACCTAATTAATTCACGCTTTGAGCTTAAATGAATGAGATAGATTTTAGCTAGTCAACGTCACACATAAGTTTATAACATAAACGGTTATCCATAACAAAGCCTACGAGATTAACAAACACCAAGGATATTGTACGAAAGAATATACTCCTATTGTATCAGTGTTGGTAATGGTATACATTATGCACCCTTCATACATTTCAAGCATCTCGTTAAGCTTAATTCCTCACTGCAATGTCATACTTTCATGGTTCATCCGTCCCTTGATTTGGATACAAATCTAAAATCTCGTGGTTTATCTAAAGAGGATTTAATTTATGATCATTATTCATATACAACTTATACTAATTCAATCAGTTCTGCAATTTGTTCGGCAATGAGTCAATTCTTCTTAGACTCTAATCACCTTGATATATTAGTTCGGTATTCAATCAGAAATTTTAAAAAGTCACCTATATAAATGATACTTATACGCCAAAATTAACACTCAGTACTATGCTATAATGGTTGATAGAATCTTATAAGGCTTTTACTAAAGGTAAAGTAATTGTGTTGATTAGATGGATTTTTGGATTTTTCTCATAATTATTGTAATTATGTTGATTGAAATGGATTTTTGGATTTGTCTCATAATTATTGATCTCGCACAGCCCCACAGAAAATGAAGGCATACTCTCCACTTTATTGGTTTACATGAAAATGTCAAATTTATTTATGATTTGCCTACAGGGTTTATGATTTTCTAAACCATCCTATTTGCAAAAATGCTACCATTATATCAATATAATTTTTTATTATTAAAATTATATTTTTATTTATTTATTTATTTTTATTTTTTTTTTTAAGAGAGAGTATCACTATACTTTCATAATGGGCTATTCAGTTCATGAGCAACTGGATTTTTAAGCTAAGCTGTCAAAGTATGATGATTTAGGTAAACAGTAATGAAAGTATAGTGACTTAAAGGCATACCTTTTGATTTAGGTAAACAGTAAAGAAAGTATAGTGACTTAAATGCATACCTTTTGAAAAGTTTAGTGACTAATAAAATCATAATAAGAGGTACAATAACCTAAATGAACGAAACAGTAGTACAATGACAAAGCTTATCATTTACGCAAAATATAATGACTCAAGAGATTATTACCCCTTTGGCTAGATAGTAGATACCACTTCTCCTTCTCAGCCAATGTAATAAACAGGGTAGCTGCGACAGAAGCCAAAATAGAAAAGAAATTGAATGTGGCAAACAAACATACTGCAGCAAGCATGAACATTTTTAGGAGCTATTGAATTGAAGCAAAGGCTATACGATGCTTATTTATTAGCATTCTCATTTGGATTTAACAATGATGCCTCAGCACGTCTTACCTTTTATAAAGTCATAAACCAGCTTACTCCAACAACTTATAAGTTGATAAACATATGTTGTTTGACCCCATCTAGATACTCAAATGTGCATATTGGTTGTGCAAGAAACTTTAAAAAGTTTACCCAAACACCCCTCTAACAGTTATATCAAAAGTTCTAAAAAGGAGAAGGTATTCCCAAAAAAAACATAATCATCATGTTAACAGCTGGTGGTGGCTTCTCTAACTATTAACTCTATCATCATGTTAACAGCTAACAAAATCAAACCACATCCATTATATTATTTCATACAAATAAGCAATTAAATATGGATTTAGTAGACCAATAAATAAACGGGTAAGTCGATTAGGTTTAGTACCAAGTCCAAAACCATTAAATTTCTGCAACTAAAAGTGAATTTATTTATCAAACAAAAGCAATGCAACATACAGTTACATTAAAGGAATGGAACTAAAATCTCCTAGAATATAGTTGGGCTGTAAAATTTCAACTTCGTCTACAATTTATAACATATAGTTGTTGCTTGTGGTTTATAGGCAATTGAAGAAATAAAATCAGAAGATATCATGTTTTGAGGTAAAGTTACAGACGAAAATGGAGATAGGCATGCCGACAAAGGATGATAAAGGACTATAACAATGATAGGTTGTACAAGTATACTAGGCATACCGATAAAGGATGATAAAGGACTATAACAGTGATAGGTTGTACAAGTATACGTATTAGATACTTCATAAGCAGATTTGATTCATGATTGCAAATGCATTCATGACTGAAATAAAATATTTGAAGTGTCGACTCAGGACTCAGGTAAACCAGTAATTGAAAAGAATTTACACTAGCATTGTTACTATCATGATGTCTGCTCATTCATATGTTAACTTTTATCATCTTATCTCTTTACGAACCCATACATCTACCCCCATCATGTGTTTAAGATCGTTCGTGTACAAAAACAATTCACTTTCGAGACTCCTGTAGCTTGGTACAGATTGAATGCTTTTTATCTCCTATTTTTATCTGTCAGTTTCTAGTTTTGCTGTTAAAAAGAAGTGGGGAGAAAAAAGAACTATTTTCTTAAACAATGGATGGCCTAGCCGAATAAAAAGCAAACCCAAATTTATAGAAGGCCCCTCTCTCATTTTGAAAAATACTACTATCCGTCCCCATACAGTCCTTACTCACTCTCAGTCGACGCCTATTATATATACACGCCTCCTATATCCAACACGAGCACACAAAAAACATACTCAAAATGACATATTCATCCACAAGATCTTACAACAACATTGTTTCCATTCTTTTCTTGGTTGGGTTAGTGACATTGTCGCATGTAGTGAATGCGAAACCAGCTACATTCTTGCAGGATTTTCATATAACGTGGTCGGATTCCCATATCAAGCAACTTGATGGTGGAAGGGCAATCCAGCTTCTTCTTGACCAAAACTCAGGTATATAACTACATACCATCCTGTAATATATTATCACCTCAATGACCTTACTGTGATACAGGATGTGGGTTTGCTTCGAAAAGCAAATACTTGTTTGGACGTGTGAGCATGAAAATTAAGCTTATTCCAGGAGACTCTGCTGGCACTGTCACTGCTTTCTATGTAAGATTCTTGATATTTATACCAAGGATAATAAAAGGATGTCATATAAACACAATTTTTAATGGCAGATGAACTCAGATACTGATCAAATACGTGACGAGCTCGATTTTGAGTTCTTGGGGAACCGAACAGGGCAGCCTTACTCAGTTCAAACCAATGTTTATGCTCAAGGGAAAGGTGATAGAGAACAAAGGATCAACCTCTGGTTTGACCCTGCTGCTGACTTCCATACTTACTCCATTCTATGGAACCATCAACATGTGGTGTAAGTTGTGAATAATACGTTGACAAGAATCCAATAATTCAATCAAGCCGTAGAGCACAACAAAATAATATATTCTTGTATATGCACAGGTTTTATGTAGATGAAGTGCCTATCAGGGTATACAAGAATAATGAAACCAAAGGAATCCCATTTCCAAAAATGCAGCCAATGGGGGTATACTCAACATTATGGGAAGCTGATGATTGGGCAACAAGGGGTGGGCTTGAAAAAATAGATTGGAACAAAGCACCCTTTTACGCATACTACAAGGACTTTGACATTGAAGGCTGCACCATGCCTGGTCCCAGCAGTTGTAGCTCTAACCCATCCAATTGGTGGGAAGGTGCCACCTACCAACACCTGGACTCTGTTGCCGCCCACCGTTACCGGTGGGTCCGCGTGAACCACATGGTTTATGATTATTGCACAGACAAAAGTCGGAACCCTGTAACCCCACCAGAATGCATGGCCGGAATTTAATACAATTTTCAGGGCATGAATTGAATTCTTAATTAGGAGAGTATAAGGTAAGTGGATTGCTCCTGTCTTTTCAATATAAAAAATTGCTGTAATTGTAAGCACTTTGAAGGACACTAATAATGTATGGGCCACAACTGTAAAAGGAAATGCAATATGTGTACTATATACTTCTTTTATATGTCAAAAAGCTTACTTTTCCTAATTCCCATAATTTTATGCAAATTTTGGCTCTCTTAACCTTTTAAAATTGAAAAAGTTTTAAGGTAAATAAGCATTCCTCATTAAATACTACTGTCTTACAAGTTACAACTTACAACCACTAAAAGGTAACGCTCACTTGTGAAACCATAATACCCCTGCACTACTTGTACATTGGTGCAACCAGAAAGTAGCATAATTTCCAGATGCTAAGTTACTCTTAGAAAAAATATTAGATTGTACTAATAAACTGCTTACCTCATATATCTTGATTTCTTGAATTATATATAAGAGAAAATGATCTATTTTCTTGTGCCAATTTTGACTGCAACCGGCTCGGAGCAATATGGACAATTCCCAAACAGAACATCAAATGACCTGCATTATTATAACCATGTACAAAACTAACTCAAGTCAATAATTATGTTGACCAAATAATAACAAATGAGCTGAGATGCCATATGCGAGTAGTGATTACATACTGTCGTGTTGTTGTGATGGAACGCAACCAATCCCCAAGGCAAACACTATGAAAAGCCTTGCTGCAGGTGCTATTTTCACATGTATAATCTGTTGTGCCTCCACTTTTTGTTCCAAGTTCGTCATCTATAATACCAACACAAAGTCAGCTTACAGAAGCTAATTAAAAAAATAAAAAATTACTGATTTACCTATTGGAAGGAATTGTGAATAACATATCCCACATTCAACTTGCTGCTCATTTTTCTCAATGCCCGGAGGTCCTGGAAGTTCAAACTCCAACATATTCGCTAGATTTTTGGCAAATGGTTCATCTTTCCTCCTAAAATAGCATATAGAATAGATATAAACATATCAGCATTAGAAGTTGTTTAAGATATCAGAGCATTAAATCATTAATCAACATTCAGAGCACTTTATCAGTCCCAAATAAACTTTATGTTTGTCTTATTAATGATGCCACAGAACTATATTTTGGTGAAACATAGAACCGGTCAAGCCAATTAAGGGTAACATGTGAGCTCCGTTTAAAAGTTGGATGACCTCTCTTTCAAGGTTAAAAGTCTAGTCAATAGGCCATCTTCAAGTGTTCTTTTATTCATTGATCCTAGTAGTGATGAGAAATACGGGATTGTTAATTGTATAACTATTATATCAAAGTATCAAACATAGTCATGATATAAACCTAACGATACTAAGCTATCTTAAGTTAAACCTGGATAGAAAGACTGAACTCTATTATTATCAACTTCCCAAGCCACCCTGTGACTAGTTTAAATAGAACAGTCATCTTTAAATGGCATAGGATTGTAACAGTTATTTCCATACACTAACAGTAACACAGAACGCACTTCTTAAACACACGAGTCACTTAGTTAAGCAAGCTAGACCAAAAACAGCATCCTGATCAGTAACTGTTACAGGTGACATAACGCATTTACTTATCAATGGTCATTCGGGTTTTTGTATCATCTCTAATGGGTCAAGATGGTAAAACAAACAAAATTAGCTTAAAAGAAAATGGGTTGAATCTCGCCCAAAGAATATTGTTAATTCACAAAATCTCCTCGATCATATATTGGTGGTGGGGGGGGGGGGGGGGGGGGGGGGGGGGGGGGATGATTCTACAGAAAAGTTACAAGCTTTTGTAATTATATTTGGACACGAGTTATTCATATGAAGTTACAAAATTTTGGACAAAAAAGGGGTTTGGATCGACCCAACCCAACAACCCGGTTCAGTCTATACAAGAATGTATCCAATTCTGACATGTCTCAACCCATCCGGCCAACCATTCAAGTACACAGATTCACAGTTTATTCTAAATAAGAAAGATGTTTTTGTCAGCCTATATCAGATGATTAACATTATATATTTTACTATAGAATAGAAAAAGTTCAATTATTGTGGAATAGAAGCTGATTTTGGAAGACATGACCATACTAAGGCAAAAGATTAGTTGACATCATGCAATCACGTTTTGGGTTTGCAGGCTGGTACACAATGACACAGATCATGCAAAGTAGTGATGTCGAAGGTATTTCAGTGACTTTACAATTAGGAAGAAGTCATGACTAGGATTAAATACTAGCAAGATGAAATAAATAGTATCCAAAAAACAGTGTTGGACAAATACCATTTCTTGCAATTCCTTTGCCATTTATCCCTTATCAAGTTTACTTTGTTGCCCGAGCCCATAAAACGACACCTGCCACAACATAGAAGATGTTACTATTCACAAAATTATAAGTAGAAACTACGGAAAGCTGTCTACTCAAAATAATTCAGTCCTACTCTGGTAATGATCTTGGTTCGTTTGCATGTATATATAATATGATAGAGCAATCATCGCCTGCAAAAAGAACAAGCAAAGAGAACTTGTCACACCAAGAGACGTGCACAGGTGGGAATCATTGGCATCTACAACAGGTTACCGATATTAATATGACGGAATGACGTAGCACGATGCATCTGTGCTGCATCCAAAACCCAAAGAGACTGGTCAATTTCTTCCATTGTTGACCAAAATTGTTGAAGCTTCTCTAGATGCTGGCACATCGTCAACCAGGAGATCACAATCATTAAAAAGAATAAATCCAAATTCAAGTTCAGGATAAAAAACAATGTGTCCTATGTACCTGTCTAAATTGCTTTACAACATCCTTAAGTCTTGAATTCGTCGACCATTCCAAACTAAATAAGTAAGGTACATCCTGATGAGAGGATTAAGATATTAGTCGTCGAACAGATATCATTTGGAGTATAGAAAAATGAAGAGGTTGTAGATAACTAACGGCTGAAACCGATGGTGGGCAAGTCGGATATGATTTATCCAATAAAATCTCTAAAACATGAACTCTTTCCTTCTTATCGCTACAAAAAACCAAAATGAATCACTACAATGCGAAGACAAAAAGCTACTCCATAAATAGTAGTGAACGATTAATCATTGGCTAAAGGATCTTACATAACACGAAACGTCACAAATGATAAATCTTCTGCCAACCTCACCAAATGTTCCCATCCAATCTCTTCAACCTACAATAAGAATCAATCAAACCCAATCAAGAGACTGCGACTTCATATATAGTTAGAAATCTTTCTCCACGATATTACAAAAATGGCTATAAAACTCACCTGAGTGTAAACTGCACGTGAGAACGATGATGACAATGCTGCCTCAGGACGGTTATCCTGCTCGGCAAACAAACATATAACTTACTAAGTAAAACAATGAAGACAACTGATCACATCTATAATGTGACACCTTAATCATTAAGAAAAATACACAGGGCATTAAGGAATAAAGTTTACGACAGAATAACATACAAAAATGTTGTTCATTTTAGCGGGAACAATGAGATCAGAATCTGCAAAAGTAACAAACTTTTTATAATTGTAAAGTTTTTGAAGGGGGTTTGATCATCATTTGACATGAACTTAATATCAAACACTTGGTGTGCGTTCTCATTACATACCATAAAACCCACATTGATTTCTTTACTCTGAACTGCAATTTGTCTACGTTGCCCGGCCCAGATTATATGACGTCTTCAGTAGTACTGTATTATTTTGTGTTGTGCTTAATTGGCTTCTTGGAGCCAAACCACCCTTAACTGTTTATCTTCAAAGAAGTGGAAGAAGTGGGGATGTTTTGAAAACCTGGTTTTTAAATCGACCGAGTCGAGTCATCGGCTCACCGGGTTACCGGTTCAACCGGTTCGACCACCGAGCCAACTCGATTTTTTATTAAAAATTAATAATAATAAAATAAATCAATAAAACTATTTTTTTTCAACCGGTTCGACCACCGGATCAACCTAGTTTTCTGTTAAAAAATTAAAAAGAAAAAACAAACTCGGCCGGGTTTCGAGAACCGTGTTGACCCGGGTCACTTAAAGCCCGGCGGGTCTAACCGGCTAACTCGTTTTTAAAAGCCCGATTCTTTTTACCCTCTTTTTTGGCCGGAATCAGTTCAACCGGTTAATCTGGCTGGCTCAACCCTAGTTTCAAAACATTTTTCATTAGATTTACATTTATCAACGTCACATCACCATTTAAGCAAATAAGCAAACCCGTCACTGAACTCGTTTTTAATAACCTAATTAAAAACTAAATTGAACTTTCATTTATAATTAAAAACATTACATTGAAAATTAAAAACATCATACACAAACATAACTTAAATTAAGCTTCACGGGAGAGGTGTTCAACCAAATCGTCACGAAGATTTTGATGTGCGTTTGACGATTTGATTTGTCTTATAACTTCTAAAGTTTGTTTGTGAGTTCGCACGAGTTCGTCCTCACGATGTTCTTCTTCTGGATAAAAGTCGAGAGATGTCGTCTTTCCTTTGTGTTTTCGAATCATATTATGTAATATGATGCATCATGCATGTATACATCGTATTCTTTATTTGCTATTATAGCCTTCTTTTTTTTTCTTGAGAACACCACGCTCGTTCCACATCTTTTTTTTCCCTCCATGCATTTTCTTATACCGTATTGGCTTGTGGACATCATTATTTGGATGTGAAATCAACTTAACGAGTGTCATTCATTCGGACTATATATCGTCAATAAGATAATATCCCCATTTGTAATTTACATTGTTGGCTACAAATGGAATCTCTGATACTTTCCTGTCTTTGAGATCGTTGAATCAAGGAGATTGATGTATAACGTTGATGTTGTTGATCGCCCAGAACTACTAAAGAAAGCATGTCATATCTATAAATCTTGTGAGGTTAAAACTTCTAGCAAAATGAATGGATTCGCACCATTATCACATCTACAATATTGACCAAGATATGCAATTGGACAACTTACCCACTCTCGATCCGTACAATCAAGGCTTCAAAACATTCTCGACAACCCGTGTTTTTCTTTGTGAAACCGATAAATTTTTCCACATCAGTGTAAGTAGGTTCTCGCAAATAATATTCTCCCCCTATATTTCCATAACAGACCTACAAAAATAGGCAGTAGCGCCATGGAAAGTTTTTGCACCCATTTGCAAATATTCATCTAAGGCGTCAGGAACGGCGTCGTGTGCCAATTGACAAATCACTATTATTACAAAAGTATTCATAATGATTAGATACATCTTCAACTATGCTTATGAGTAGTTCTCGACTCATTCAAAACCTCTTCAAGAATGTATATACGTCGTATATCGGCTTCTCATTAACATGAGCTTCACCTAAATGATCATTTGCACCATAACAATCTCTTCTTACAATGTTTCTTGTACTTCGCAAACTTTCATCTTTTTGGTTATTCTTAATAGACAACGCCGCACTCGACTGGGGAGAAAAAGGTGCACTCAATTTCATCTTTTCGTTTATTATTCTTATATGTTGTTGTTATTTATAAATATTATTATCATTTTAGATAAAATTAATGTATATCATGAGATTATAAATATCAAATAACATCAAATGTTAATGTAATAAGCAAATAAATACACGAGATTGCACATATACAAACGACTCATGTTATCATCTTTAAGAGTTTAGGTAATATCACAATAATAATAATAATAATAATAATAATAATAATAATAATAATAATAATAATAATAATAATAATAATAATAATAATAATAATAATAATAATAATAATAATAATAATAATAATAATAATAATAACAATAATTACTATCTCGGTACAATAACGATTCATGTTCTTCCTATTTATAAGTTTAACTTGTGCGTGTAAAAGTCTAAAAATTAAAATACGGCTATAACTATTATTAACGGGAAAATAAATATTAACATAAAAGAACATGTGTTAATCAATATTAATGCATAATGAAAAATTTATGTAAAAACTCGTGCGTACACGAGTATTATAAGTTATAACTATACGAGTATTAAATATTTTACATAACAACTTATACGACTAAAATTATTATAAAAAGAAAAATAAAATATTAAAATGAAAGCACGAGTTATTATGATATGAAAATAAATACACTTAAAAAGCTACTTAATAATTAAAACGAGGCATTCAGAACCCGTGCTACGCACGGGCTGTTGCTGATTGTTCCTGTGCATTGTAGAGTGTATAATTAATATTGTTTAGTATGTCGTATGAAACGTTTTGACTTTGGGAAAATGGCAGGAAAAGACATCATACTTGCCACTTTTTGTCATTGTATGTAGCGACATTTTTTTTTTTTTTTTGAATTTGGCCCTAACTTTTCAAATCCGTGTCATTGTGTGTATCCGTGACTTGCTTGACCTGTTACAGCAGGTTGAGTTAACGACAGTTAGTTTTATTATTGCAGCGTTCGTCCTTTATACTAACGACAGTTTATAAATAACTAAATGGAGCCTGTTAACTTAACGATCGTTTATTTTATTATTGCAACGTTAGTCCTTTGCACGTTTTTTACTGTTTTTACACGTTTTCGTCCGTTTTTACACGTTTTTTTTTCCATTTTCGCACATTTTCGCACGTTTTCATCCTTTTTCACACGTTTTTGTCCGTTTTTTCCCGTATTTACATGTTTTTGTTCGTTTTCATCCGTTTCTACACGTTTTCGTCCGTTTTTCTACGTTTTCGCTCGTTTTTGCCCGTTTATGTCCCTTTTCGCACATTTTCGTCTGTTTTTACATGCCCTAGAATATGTATAATCATTTCATGCACAGTCCATCACCACAAAAAACAATTCCAAAAAAATATTTTCAAAAAGAAAATATAGAAAAAAAAATTAAAAATAGAAAATAAAAAAATCAAAAAAATCTTTGAAAAAAAAATATTCAAAATTTTTTCAAAAACATTTTCAAAAAATGTAAAAAATATTTAAAAAAAAAGAAAATAAAAAAATTTTGGAAAATAATTTTTTAAAATAATTATCGAAAAATATTTTTTTTAAATAATTATCGAAAAATAATTTATTATTAAATTATTTTTCAAAATTTTTATTTTCTAATTTTTTTGTTTTTCGAAAAAAAAATTTGAAAAAAAAATTTGATTCTTTTGATTTTCTTATTTTTGTTTTTTTGAAAAAGAATTTTGAATTTTTTTTTTTTATTTTCTTATTTTTTTTTAATATTTTTTTGGAAATTTTTTATTTTCCATTTTAATTTTTTTTATTTTCTAATTTTTTTTAATTTGAATTTTTTTTTCCAAAAAAAATTTTTGATTTTCTTTTTATTTTCTAATTTTTTTAATAAGAAAAACGAAGGAATACGTATAATAATACGGACAAAAGTGGATGAAAACGTGCGAAAACGAACGAAAACGTGTAAAACGGACGAAAACGTGTATAAACGGACGAAAACGGGTAAATACGGACAAAAACGGATGAAAACGTGCGAAAACGGACAAAAACATGTAAAAACGGACAAAAACGTGTAAAAACGGTTGAAAACAAATGAAAACGTGTAAATACGGACGAAAACGTGCGAAAACGGACAAAAACGTGTAAAAACGACGGAAACGCGTAAAAACGGTCAAAAACGAACGAAAACGTGCAAATACGGACGAAAACGTGCGAAAACGGACAAAAACGTGTAAAAACGGACGAAAACGTGAAAAAACGGTCGAAAACGTGCAAAGGTCTAACGTTGCAATAATAAAATAAACGATCGTTAAGTTAAGAGGCTCTATTTATTCATAAACTGTCGTTAGTATAAAGGACTAACGCTGCAATAATAAAAGTAACTATCGTTAACTCAACCTTATGTAACAGGTCAAGCTAGTCACCGATACACGCAATGATACGGGTCAAATTCAAAAAAAAAAAAAAAGGTCGCTACATACAATGACAAAAAGTGGCATGTATGATGTATTTTCCTGTCATTTTCCCTTTCGACTTTCTTGTATAAAAATTGTAAAATGTTTGATGTTGTTATGGTTTTGTGGTGTTGCATTTTTAAATTGGCTTTTAGTTATTAAGTTGTGATAGCTTGGGTTTATATTGCAAGTTATAAATATTTTTTTGAAGTTTAGGATGTTAATGGTAATGTATTGTACATAGAGGGGTTGTTTTATATCCAATGTATAAATGAGGGGTTTATGTTGCAATGTTGGATATCTCATTGAAAATAAACATTGAATTCTAACTAATATTAATAAATTTTATCAATAAACTCAATTCTAAATAGCTAACCAAATGAATATTAATTAATACGCTATTAATAATTCCTAAAACCTTTAGACTCCACTATTATGTCTTAATTTTTTTATTTTTTATTTTTTATTATTATGATTTACAAATGGGCTCGAGCAAAAAGTATGTACTTTATCATTTAACCATTTAAATGTTACTTACAAATATGTACATACTAAATATGATTTTGGCCGGTTTATATAGGCATGAATTAGGTTAAATCATTAATTATTCTTGCAGCCTTTTCAACTTCATCTCAGTCCATAACCGTCTTTTAATTCTTTACTAAATGCGTGATCAATTTCGGCAACTCTTACACTTCCATTTCGATGTTGTATATACGTCACATTAAATTATGGGACTCTATCTTGAGTATTTTGATTACTCTACATTTAATTAAGTGACTTAATTAAAAATTAACATTGAAGTCTGACTAATATAAATAAATTTTATTCATAATCTCAATTCTAAATAGCTAACCAAATGAATATTAATTAATATACTATTAATAATTCCTAAAACCTATGTACTCCACTATTATGTCTTAAACTTTATTTTTTTTTATTATTTTAATTTACAAATTGGTTCGAGCAAAAATTTTGTACTTTTTCATTTAACCATTTAAATGTTGCTTACAAACAAGTACATACTAAATGTGATTTTAGCCGGTTTATATAGGCATGAATTAGGTTAAATCATTAATTATTATTGCAACCTTTTCAACTTCATCTTAATCCATAACCATCTTTTAATTAATTATATGCTAAATACGTGATCATTTCCGGCAACCCTTGCACTTCAATATCGATGTTGTATATACTTCACATTAAATTATGAGACTCCATCTTGAGTATATTGATTACTCCACATTATATTAAGGGACTTGATCTTTTAGTATTATAAAGCTTGTGTAATCATTTATATATAATAATGCCACATAAAATATATAAAAATCGTTGCAAACCTTTTTGGTTTCATCTCATTTTACTGTACAACTATTATCATTGAAATTAACATTGAATTATAACTAATATTAATAAATTTTATCAATAAACTCAATTCTAAATAGCTAATCAAATGAATATTAATTAACACACTATTAATAATTTCTAAAACCTTTATACTCTATTATTATGTCTTAAACTTTTTTTTTTTAATTTATTATTATAATTTACAAATGGGTTCGAGCAAAAAGTATGCACTTTATCATTTAACCATTTAAATGTTACTTACAAATATGTACATACTAAATGTGATTTTGGTCGGTTTATATAGGCATGAATTAGGTTAAATCATTAATTATTCTTGCAGCCTGTTCAACTTCATCTCAGTCCATAACCGTCTTTTAATGCTTTACTAAATGCGTGATCAATTTCGGCAACCCTTACACTTCCATCTCGATGTTGTATATACCTCACATTAAATTATAGGACTCCATCTTGAATATCTTCATTACTCCATATTAAATTAAGGGACTCAATATTATAGTATTATAAAGTTTGTGTAATCATGTATATATAATATTGCCACATAAACTATATAAAAATCGTTACAAACCTTTTTAGTTTGATCTCATTTTACTGTACAACTAATTTCATTGAAAATTAACATTAAATTCTAGCTAATATTAATAAATTTTATCAATAAATTCAATTCTAAATAGCTAACCAAAGATGTTGTATATACTTCACATTAAATGCACCGGTTTTGTTTTTCGATAAAAGTTTGAACTTTTGCTTATGTTTAAAACTCAACTTTTTTATTTGATATTATAATTTACAAACGGCTTTTAGTCAAAATTATGTATTTTTTCCTTTATATTCATTACTCAATGTGATATTTTTAATATGTCGTATTTTGCTATTATGGCAAACTAACTTACATACTAAATCCATATAATCTACAAATATTACATGATTTATTTCAAATATGTCACATCAAATATTGCATTACTTGATAAATGGTTTCTTCATTACAATTTTTTGTTTTGTACAATGCTATTCATTTGCCTTTTACTTCGAATAATAAAACATGTTTAACTAAAAATAAATTACATTAATGAAAAACACATTACATAAAATTACAAAAAAAAAAAAAAAAAAAAAAAAAAAAAAAAAAAAAAAAAAAAAAAAAACATTAGGGTCTAACAATGTAAATACATCAAGGATGTCAAATGGACACAAAAGAGGGGCAATCTGGGCACAAAAGATTTTGATGTAGATACATTCTTAGATACTCGTATTGCATTTTACATGCATGGCATACAGTCCAAAACGTCTTCTGATTTGTGCTTGTGGGAGGCGTAGTGCTAGTGGTGCCTCTATCCTTTGGAGTAGTACTTGTAACTTTATTTCGAGTGGTTGTAATTTTAGTGAAATTGTAGAAACCATTTTGGCCCGGTGAAGCACCGTTTTGAGCAGTATTTCTCCGATCGTCATACGCCGATCTTTTACTTTTATCAGACAGTTGACCCCATGCTTCTAGGTAATATATATTTGAATGCCCCATCTGCCCATACAGACTTGTTTTTATTAGGATGAAGAGATAAATCTAGTTTTGGGTAATTTTTCCTCAAGGTTTCATCATCCGTTGATGGGTTCCAGTTCACACCAAGAATTGCGTAAAAATCTGATAATAGGATAGATGAAAAGTTTCGCGTTTTAGAAAATGAGAATATGTAATTTAACCTTTTTGTCTACCAAATTATGTAGTTTGCTAGTTTCCAAAATATATCGAAAGAAGCATTTGATTGACATCCGGTTTCTTGGAGTGTTTTATAAATTTTTCATCAAAAATATTTTGTGGTGAGCAAGTTTTTGTCAGAATATAATCTCGTACCATCAACATATTAATAGTAATATAAGAAGAATACATATGTACCTTAATCAAGATATGTATTTTTTCATATGAATTGCCACATCCAAAGTTGTCAAATTTTCGTTGTTGACGGCATAAATGTTGACCCCACGATCCATTTCCATTTCATCTATTTCGAATAAGTAATATCTAAGGATCCAATGTTGGGATCTGCCTCTAATAAAGCTTCTATTGTTGCTTCTTCTATATCATAATAAACATAATAATGGAATGGTGCCCACCCATTATGTATTCAGGTTTAGTGTGTTCTTCAACTTGACATGCATGTAAGTGTGTTATGTGTCAAACATTGAAGTAATACATGTAACATACAGGAAAAATACATTACCTTTGGTTGATGGTAGTAATGATAATGTTGTATAACTTGCACACGAAAAAAAAATTGATGGTAGTATTGATAATGTTGTATAACCTGCACACGAAAAACAAATCATGAATGAGGATTTGAACTTTTTAAAATCAAGAATGAAGATTCGAACTTTTATGTTTGTGCATGTGATTTTGGCCGGTTTATATAGGCATGTATTAGGTCAAATCATTAATTATTCTTGCAACTTTTGCACTTCATCTAACCAACTTTTAATTCTATACTAAATACCATGTCTCTTCATTTAGCCAACTTTTAATTATATACTAAATATCATTGAAGGGATGTAATAAGTTAAGCAAAAATAGAGTCTCTTCATATTTTTTTGGACATTTTTTTAAATAAGTTAGACACAAAAAATGGAGCCGCTTCATATTTCAGTAATAAATTCCGAAGCATTAGGTTGTTGTACGCTATGCAATCTTGACGCCTCCACATTCAATTAGAGGAGACAATCTTATAGTATGATAGATTTTAGAAGATGATAAATATTAGTCGTTATTATCATAATAAAAAATTTATGCAAAACCCCATGCGTGCGCAAGATATTATCACTAGTTAAACACATAAAAATGCGGTACAATATTTTGTTTACTCGAGTTTATTAAGAATTTAATTTTTAAATTCTGTAACTTTGTTATCATTGTTAAGGCACATAGTTAAGTTGACATTGCAAAAAAAATAAAAATAAATAGCCTTGTGGCATTATTTTGAGTATGTCCTTGAGTCAGCACTACAATAAAGCACCTCATTTTACACTATTATATTGTTATATTTTCATGTTTAGAAGCGTGTAAAAAATTAAAGTACACGCTCACTTTTGCGTGTAGTATATGTGCGTCACAAATTAATACACATGTTTTAGTGTGAACAATCATATAAAAGTAAACACTAGTAAGCGTGAAGAAATGTTATAAAAGTACATGGTTGTATATGTGAACAACATATCATCACTCTATACACTAAAAAGCGTGTAGAAATGACAAAATACACAGTAAAAAGCGTGTAAAAGTGATAGAAGTACACGCTTTTATATGTGAAAATGCACAACACATATTACACGCTTTCAAGTGTCTTAAGTCTTAACATATTTCTTTCGCTATAACAAATCTGCAATTGATACCCAGTTTCTGAATATAACAAATCTGCAATTGATACCCAGTTTCTGAATATAACAAATCTGCAAATTATGAAATCTGTATTTTTTCAGTATAACAAATCTGCAAATTAAAATCTTCTTCTAACACAGTTTCTGATATTACACAGTTTTGAATAGAATTTAACAAGCTCCAATCTTTTGTCTACATAGTTTTTGACAGTTTTTTTTTTATATAACAAAATCTTCTTCTAACTCTTGTTTTCAACAACCTCCAATCTTTTGCCTTCAACAAGCTCCAATCTTTCATCTTCAACAAACTCCTAAGCAACAAGAATGAAAACCAAAAATTAGTTATTATTCACTATGTTATGCTCCTAACAGACCTCACATCAGCATCTCAACCAATGACATGACTACCTTATGTTTTAAAGGCACGGAAAAATTATATATTACCGAACCTCAAACTCCAGGCATTGATGCATTAACTTGACAAACTTGGAAGCTTGTGCATATAAAGAAAAAGGGTCTCATATGGCTCACTCAGGCTTCAATAAGTTATAATGATTAATAAATCGCTGTATAATACTACACTAACATGGTCTTAGTAATGTAAGAACAGTCCAGATAACTGGCATCTAGATATCTAGAATCCTATAACATATTTAGAATCCTATAAGTGTTCATATGGGAAATTAGAGACGTGGCTGTAAACCAAATGCACAAACAAAGTTCCACCCAAATCTTTTATTATTTTCTTAACAATTATTCTTTAGAAAAGGTGTGTCTAGGATATCAACTACTAGGAAAATTATTTTTTAGTACATTACACCTTTCTTCTTTCTGGTTATTTAAAAGTTATGCATCCATTCGTAATGATTTGAAAATTGCACTAGCCGTCCCCAAGATCAAGGTTTCTTGGCGATTTTGTCCATGCAGAAAGTGAATGACTAGCCAATATCTTCAACTAAAAATCAACTTGTTGGTGCTCTTACTGAGATTTCACCTATAGATTATCATTAGGATATGCTACTCAAACTGGGTATATTTTCTTTTCCATCAACTTCCAGGGGTTGTGACGAGTCTTAGGACGGGAATTAAGATCAACTCACTAAAGCAGAAGCTGGTTAAAGATCAGTCAACTACGTATACCACAACACATAAGTAACAGCTTCAGTTCTAGCTTGTTAGTTTGTAAAACTCATTGGTTAATTTGTTTCCACACATACATTTTAAGATTTTAAATGTACTTTTGTTGCTAGCTTATTTAGATCCAGCGACGATATCAATTAGCTAGACTAACTTTAGATTGTAATCTTTCACGAGGTCTGAATTATTAATCATCAACAATAAAGATGAAGAATCTTTTCTTTCTTTAATGAACACAGTTATGATATATAAGTTATCACCAGGGGATCCATAAACTTCGACTTAGGTGAACACTATCATAAGAATCTACATGGAGTTCATTTGTTTGTTTTTAAGAGAAAAAAGGCAGTATAAACATATGTGATAATTAAACAATTAAAATATGAAAGGTACTATAGACCAAATTCAATTATAGAAAATACACCTACAGGCAGGCACCGGAATGACTATATGGTTGTATATCATGCAATGCATGATAATCCAATTATCCTACTAGAAAGTTGAAAATGAGTGAGGTATATTGTACTCTAATGCCGATGAAGAAAACAACATCTAACAATTATACCCAAAACTATCGTTTTTGCATCAGCACCAATCACGTAAACAATGAACCTACATACACAACCAGCCATCCAATAATATTCTATGTTTTTGTGCATCCTCTTCTATACAAGCATATCTCAGGCCAGACTCAAAACTAAACTACATTCCCTAAAGGTAGTATATGTTCGAATAACTTTATGAAGTTTCTGTATATAGTAAATTAAATATAAAACATACCCAGGTAGTGATCCATGGCGGGTGAGTAATGGTCCATTACGGGTGAATAGTGATCCAAGACGGGGGATACGCTAGAAGAGGGCTGAAAAAACATATCATCTTTTAAACAAGGGACTGAATTTTTTTAACAGCTATAAACAACAAACCACGTACTCACCTGTTTGTCACAGGTACGAGTATCAGCCGCAGTAGAAGTAACATTATAGAGATCCGGAAGCGCAGTTTGAAAAACTTTAAGCATTCCATAAACCTCATTCAAACTTTCCCCCATATTCTTCAACTGCAAACCTTGAGTTTCTACTTGCTTAACGTACGACTCAACTTTTTTATTTTGAATATCTAATTGCTTTTTATGAGTCTCTATTTCCATATTTTGAGTCTCTAATTGCTTTTTCTTTTAGTCTCTAATTGTTTTTTTTAGTCTCTCCTTCTCCAACAAAAAGCGGTTTTCGTTTGTTAGAACATCACCCCTCATCTTTCTTAGATCGCAACTAAATTTAGATACTTGAGATTTTGTTACACCGGCTCCAAAGCAGTGAGGTTCTTCATCCCCAATAAGTTTGTTAAGAACCTCCCTAGCAATTTCTGCCTCTACAGCATGTTCAACATCACCTTCAGGACCTCCTATCTCTTTTTTCTCTCTTAATATTTCTCCATTTGCTTTAACCTGAAACAATGCATATGCTTTTAAGTTCATAAATCAAAAAATGCCATATAAAACTTTTAAAAAAAATAAAATTGTAGGACCTTAAATAACACAACTTTATCACACTATTATAGAAGCTTTATATGGCATTCCAACATGCTCATACATCTTTGGACTTTGATATTCATATGCACGTAATTCCCTTTCTTTCACTTTGATCCTTAGTCTTTATACTTTGTAGATTCTTCTTTTTGGCGTAGAATCTTTCTTTGAACTTTGTGTTGTATAGATCTCTGAGGGAGCTTTCTTTAACTTCCAGATGTATGTATGAGCAAGCGGAATTTGTCGCCATGGAGGTGATGTATAGCTGCAGGTAAACAGTTAGCAATAAAACAACCGGTACTTACAGATAAGAATTAGAGATCGTCAACAGCATAGTGTGAAGACTCCTTCTAACCCTTACCAAGGTCGTTCCCATGTCAGATACTCTCAAGAGAGCTTACAAGACCTACTATGTAGCTCAATGACTGGGTGAGTCGCTGGGGATCACTCCACGACTGTAGACCGTTTGAAACCACCGCGAACACTAAGCGTGATGAGGCGAAAAATGATCCGTTTTTAGGGGGTCATTTAAGCCCGAATCCGAATTTATTTGATCAAATATTGCCCTAAATCGTTCCTTTTGTGATTTTAGGTACTTTGGGAGAGAAATCTGGAAAAGGAAGCAATTCGGACGTTTTTGAAGCATAAAAGTGAAGAAAACGCCAAAGTCTTAATTTTCCAAGCTGGGAACAGTAGGTGACGGCGTCAAGAGCAAATTTCATAAATTCCCATGACGGTCCAGTAGAGTTTTGACGGCGTCACGTGAGAAGGGCGTCAAGAGTAAAAGAGTCATGACGACCTGGAAGTGCATAACTCTTGACGGCGTCAGAAGTAGATCTAGGCAGTCCGAGGAGAGTTTTGGCGGCAAGGTGACGGCGTCACAAGATTACTCTTGACGCCGTCAGACCTGTTTTTCTATATATAGTTTTCTAATTTTTCACATTTAAGGAGAGAAGTTTTGGAGAAACCCTAAGTACGATTTTGGTGCTACTTTTACAGGTTTTTCAAGGGTTCCAAACCCTTGATACCTTGCATTGTAATTGAGATAAGTGTTCTTCAAATTCAATCAATATGTCTATGTGTTGGTTGTCTATATCTTGTTCTTGTCTCAATTCCATTATGCTAGGTTAGATCTCTTTTGTGTTTGCTTAGATCTAATGAAACCTAGATATTGATTATGTATTGATTACTTGTTTATTCTTGTTGTGGATGAATGATTTATATGTTAGGCTTAAGAAAACTGGCAGATCTCCAAATGGTAACATGCTTGAACGTCTTAAGAAACATGAACCGAGGCGTACTAGGTCTTTATTGGTTGTATTTAATGCATGAGCCACTGTTTACAATCCCTATAGTTGTGTTGGGCATGGTGTAGGAGGAGATAAGAGCTCATAGAATTGGGGAGTTATGTATGCCACCCCATGAACGGTATTAAGGAATACAATCCGTCATCCATGCAATTATAACAAGTAATTAACGTGTAAAAGATATCTAGGGAGTAGTGAAATCTAAGTAAACACATTTTCTCCAATTACTGCTCACAACCTTAGTATAAATTAGTTTAATTTCATTTTTAGTATTTTATTTTGATTGCATCTTAGTTTTAGGTTAGTTGAATAGCAACTAATTCCGCCCACTCTTCCAAAACCCCGAGATTTTAATTGCTTTATAAAAAATATAAAAACACAAAAATAATCATCCCCCACCTTTAGAACTAGTAATTTAGGCTTTCTAATCCTAGCGACACTATTCCTAAGCTGAACGATCAATCCCCCGGTACTTGTCACTATACTATACTACAACGATCAGGTACACTGCCTGGTGGGGGTTGTAAGCTTCTCAAGATCCCTCGAGAGGTAAAGCCTGTTGCGATTCCCACGCATCAAGTTTTTGGCGCCGCAGCCCGGGGAATAGTTATTGTCTAGGTTAGAATTTCTTTTTATTAGATTTACTTGCTAGATTCCTTTCTAGTAAGATTTTATTTTTATTTCTAGGTTTTCTTTAGTCTATCTTATTTCTTTGTGCCTTTGTTCGTAACTCTTTACCATCCGACATCATGGAAGGTGGTAACATCTTTGAACCCGTCATCCCACCACAACAAAACCCACCATTAGAACCCCTTAGGCCCCGAACCTTAGGAGAGTACTCCCGACCTAGCCACCAAGGCTACCGAAACACCATTGAGCTCACCGGAGCCAATGTGACCCCCTTGCGATCCGACACCATCCGGTTGGTGCAAAGCGGATGTGCATTCCATGGACTTCGTTCCGAAGATCCAAACCAACATCTTAAGGACTTTCTCAAAATCGTAGATTCCATAGACCTAGGTGTTGAAACTAGAGAGACGACCCGTTTACGCCTATTCCAATTCTCTCTACGGGATCAAGCTAGTCAATGGCTTGAGCGTTTACCCGCGGGATCCATCACCACATGGGATGATCTCACCACTCGTTTCCTTGCTCAATTTTTCCCACCGGGGAGAACTACTAAGCTTAGAAATGACATCTTGATGTTCCAACAACGTCAAAATGAATCTCTTTATAAAGCATGGACTCGTTTCAAGGACTTACTCCAAAAAGTCCCTCATCATGGCATAGATCTTTGGCTCCAAGTCCAAATTTTTTATGACCATATCGACATCTCCACGAGGCGAGCCGTTGACCAATCGGCCGGTGGTAAGCTACGTGATCTTAGTGCGGAACAATCATGGGAACTCATAGAAGATCTTGCTCTCTATGACAACGAAAGTTGGAATGATCCCCGTGATTTGAACAAAACGGTCAAGGCAATATCTTTGCCTTCGAACAATTCTAGCACTCCCGACCGTAGGATCATGGAACTTGAGGACCAAGTCAAGTTTCTCATGAAATCTTACGATGCTCCTAAGCCTTCAAGCCAAGTGAACAAAATCACTTCTTCATGCGACTTATGTAGTGGTCCCCATGACACTCGTGATTGTGTGGAACTCCCCGGAACAGCTTTTGCGGACTACGCATCCACGCGTACCGACGAAGCGGGAGATAAGTGGTACACTTTCAAGCCCGAGCCAAACCCTTACGGTGTGATTCATACAACCCCTCTTGGAAAAATCACCCAAACCTTAGGTGGAAACAAAATCAACCCAATTCCTCCAATCCGCCTAATCGTTACCAACCAAACGGTCCACTATCCAACCGTACTTTCAACAACAATCCTTCTAACAACTATGGTAGTACCAACAATCTCGAAGGATTGATGTCATAGTTTATGGCATCTCAAGAAGCCCGCATAGCTAGGTTTGAAACCGAATTCAACCAACAACAAACGGAGATGACCAACAAGATTGACAACTTGTTGAAAGCCCTCAACAACCAATCATTAATCACATCTAGGAAGGACACTAGGGACACCAATAGTGGAATCCAAATTAAGGACCCCTCATCATCCAAACATGTCCACTTTGTCAATGTGGTCACCATTAAGCCGATAGATAGGGAGATAGAAGAGAGCGACAAGGATGAAGTTAGAGTAGAAGCCGATAGTAAGGATGAGAGTAGGGAAGTTGAGGTTAATAAGGATGAGGAATTAGAGGAGGTAGAACCTATAGAAGAATACTTTGATAAGTTGCCAACCAAGGAAGAACGGGAATACCATAAGGATTTATTCGATAGTCCCGAGAAAACATATATCTTTGGCAACCCCCTTATCAAAATGGGAGACCCCTCTAACATTAACATCCCATGCAATATCGGGCACATGCATATATGGAAAGCTTACATCGACCTTAGATCCCCCGTGAACATCATGACTAGGACTTATTACAATTGGGTGATGAAGAAGCAACTCAATTTTAGGATGATGCTCGGTAAGAATCTGATAAGTAATTTTGCAGGAAGAGTGAAGGGATTGCATGTGATTATTGGGAATCTCACCTATGAGATCGATTTTATGATAGTGGAAGACACTCGTCCGGTGATAGATGCTTGCCTAAGCCAAATAACATTCGGAAAACCATTTGTTGAGGCCACTAGGATGAGTTATGATCCAACTTTAGGGATAGTTAGATTCAAGAAAGAGAATGATGAGGTTGCTTATCAAATGCCCTACAAGATCGAACAATACCGCCTTCTCTCTAATTTCGAAAAGGAACATAAGCAAGCGGCTTATTATAGGAATGAGGAGGATAGACGTAGGGGAGTAGAATATGTAAAGAATAGGATGCTTGGTTTCTACAAAGAGTGCTTGCAACTAGGTCCGGAATACAAAACTGGTTTAGAAGACGACCTAGAGAGTGGAACCAATGATGAAATCACGTAGTAACCCATGACCTTGAGTCTAGCTACAAGACTCGTAAATAAAGAAAAGCGCTTCTTGGGAGGCAACCCATGTTTTGTGTGATTTTATTTGTTTGATTGTTATTTGCTTCCGTATGCAAGCTTTATTTTTATTGTTGGTTGATCATGTTAAAATGTGGAAATACTTTACTTTGTTGTTTAGCCTAGTCTTAACTCCACCTAGAAGTATTTTTGCAAAGATAAGTGTAAGGGGAAACCCCAAATATGTTTTTAAGAAACAAACCGATCATGATTCTCCACAATAATAAATGAGCATGTATATTCGTATTTGTTGGAGTCAAATGCTTGTATTGAGTCATAATGAAGTTTTGCAGGATTTTCCAGGAAGTAGGACCAAGTTTTTTCAGAAATTTTCCGGAAACTTAACATAAGAATTTCTGCAGGTCCATTCTGACGGCGTCAGAGGTTTACTCTTGACGGCGTCAGGAGTTAAAAATCTGGAAATTTTACCGGTTTTGTTTTTCTAACAGAGTCTTATGGTTTTTGTGAATTATTAAGTTTTATAATCTCCAGGAGATCTGCAAACTTCATTCCACAAGCATTATATCTTATCTTGTTTTCTAGGACTTAGAAACTTATATAGGATGCCGCCGATTTTACGCGAGGTTGTCTTGTCTATTTTCTCAGGTTTTACAGGTTATGTATGACAAGAAGATGATTTATATTCTGGAAGGGAAGCTTTGATCGTTCATTTTCTTGGAGGAAGATTTAACCTGGCCATCTTATTATCCATACCGAGCGAATCAGGGGAGTATTTGATTTCATTCTTTTTATTTATTTCACTTTTACATTCTTTACTTGAACATTGGGGACAATGTTCATCTTATGTGTAAGGGGAGGGTAAAAAGATGATACCTTACATATGCACTTTCGCTTGAGTTTGTTTTGTTTAATGGTAGATGTGTAATAAAACTATGAGAAATACTTGTTAGTGTAATTTTAGCGCCAAATTTAAAATTTTTTACAACATTTAGGAATGAAACTTTAGCCATAGCAAGCGTCTCATGGATAGGAGATTGTATGACTAGCACATAACCGTATATTCAGAAAAATTTTCCACCCAAATATGTGAGGTTCGCCTTTAGATTTGATAGGAAAAGCATTTACTATTAGTGCTTATGAGTGTACCGGTAGCATTTAGATTCTAGAACTTGCGTTAGTGATGCATCCCGAGACCGCTAGTGAGACTACATTCGTGTGGTAGGATTTACTACATGATAAGAGGCATTAGGATCACCCTTGTGTTAAACCCGTATTATAATTACTTGACCATTTAAGTCATATTACTTGGCTAGTTAAGTCAACTAATTTTTCCCACACCCTTAGCGTTGTACTCATTTTTAGTACACGAAACCCCTAGTACACCCCTCCGAGCCTATTTTTCGTTTCTAACTTTAAGCATTTTACTTAAAGGAAGAATTTGTTACACCCCACTTAAATGTACAACCAAATCGCCTTAGCCTTCCGTGTATGCGCTCATTTTTAGTGCATTATTGTTATTTGGTAAACCCTAAGTTAACTTTCTAATTGATTACATGGTTGCTAAGTCGAGTCATATCCTTGTACATATTGTTTTGGGACGATTGGGACTCATGGGTAAGTACTTATTTTATGGAGTAATGGGGAAGAACATCATTTATTACCCCCATATGTACGATAATCTTAAAAGTGCTCCAAGTGTTTTAATTTTCTTAATTCGAGTCATTAGATTAGTTAATTGTAAAGTATGTAAAAATTCAAGTGTAAGGGGAATGTTCATCCCCTATGATGTATTATTTTGGATGGTAGGGTAAGAGTGTATGCAAAAAAAAAAAAAAAAAAAAAAAAAAAAAAAAAAAAAAATCGAAAAATCAAGAAAAAGAAAAAAAAAATAGAAAAAGGAAAAAAAGAAAAAAAAACATACGGACTACCATCCCGTTTTTATTCTATGTTCATTTTATGTTTTTGTTATTTTTCATTTATTAGCTTAAGTCGAGTCTAGTCTTGGCTTAGCAACGCCACATTGTACATGTAATTAACTAAGATTGTTAACTCGCCACCAGTAAAAACTTCCTTTATCCAACAAAACCGTGTATTTCATATCCCTACACCTAACGTTACAACCCTTTAAAAGACCTCTTTGATAGTTTATCCTAGGTGCTTACGCCATGTGGTGGAGGTTTGATCCTTACCCAAGCCTATGGTAATCTATTTTGCTATGACAGGTAGTGAGAGATATCTTCCGTTTCCATATTGTAATTTATACTTTATTACACCCGAGAGATGTGAGTATCTAAACACTATTTGTGAGGTGCTTGTGTATGACCTCCGTGCTTGTCTATTGGTCTTTAGTGGAACGATTATTTGTTGTAATTACTTTTGTATTAGTGTTAAATGACCCCTAACTTGTCTTTTGAGTAGAATAAAAGCGCATTTGCTTGAGGACAAGCAAATCTCAAGTGTAAGGGTATATGATGAGGCGAAAAATGATCCGTTTTTAGGGGGTCATTTAAGCCCGAATCCGAATTTATTTGATCAAATATTGCCCTAAATCGTTCCTTTTGTGATTTTAGGTACTTTGGGAGAGAAATCTGGAAAAGGAAGCAATTCGGACGTTTTTGGAGCATAAAAGTGAAGAAAACGCCAAAGTCTTAATTTTCCAAGCTGGGAACAGTAGGTGACGGCGTCAAGAGCAAATCCTTGACGGCGTCAAGAGCAAATTTCATAAATTCCCATGACGGTCCAGTAGAGTTTTGACGGCGTCACGTGAGAAGGGCGTCAAGAGGAAAAGAGTCATGACGGCCTGGAAGTGCATAACTCTTGACGGCGTCAGAAGTAGATCTAGGCAGTCCGAGGAGAGTTTTGGCGGCGAGGTGACGGCGTCACAAGATTACTCTTGACGCCGTCAGACCTGTTTTTCTATATATAGTTTTCTAATTTTTCACATTTAAGGATAGAAGTTTTGGAGAAACCCTAAGTACGATTTTGGTGCTACTTTTACAGGTTTTTCAAGGGTTCCAAACCCTTGATACCTTGCATTGTAATTGAGATAAGTGTTCTTCTAATTCAATCAATATGTCTATGTGTTGGTTGTCTATATCTTGTTCTTGTCTCAATTCCATTATGCTAGGCTAGATCTCTTTTGTGTTTGCTTAGATCTAATGAAACCTAGATATTGATTATGTGTTGATTACTTGTTTATTCTTGTTGTGGATGAATGATTTATATGTTAGGCTTAAGAAAACTGGCAGATCTCCAAATGGTAACATGCTTGAACGTCTTAAGAAACATGAACCGAGGCGTACTAGGTCTTTATTGGTTGTATTTAATGCATGAGCCACTGTTTACAATCCCTATAGTTGTGCTGGGCATGGTGTAGGAGGAGATAAAAGCTCATAGAATTGGGGAGTTATGTATGCCACCCCATGAATGGTATTAAGGAATACAATCCGTCATCCATGCAATTATAACAAGTAATTAACGTGTAAAAGATATCTAGGGAGTAGTGAAATCTAAGTAAACACATTTTCTCCAATTACTGCTCACAACCTTAGTATAAATTAGTTTAATTTCATTTTTAGTATTTTATTTTGATTGCATCTTAGTTTTGGGTTAGTTGAATAGCAACTAATTCCGCCCACTCTTCCAAAACCCCGAGATTTTAATTGCTTTCTAAAAAATATAAGAACACAAAAATAATCATCCCTCACCTTTAGAACTAGTAATTTAGGCTTTCTAATCCTAGCGACACTATTCCTAAGCTGAACGATCAATCCCCCGGTACTTGTCACTATACTATACTACAACGATCAGGTACACTGCCTGGTGGGGGTTGTAAGCTTCTCGAGATCCCTCGAGAGGTAAAGCCTGTTGCGATTCCCACGCATCAAAGCGTAACCCATAAGAAGTTACCGAAGTGACCTGCTGTCAGGGCTGCTTGATGTTGACCATGGCAGGAGTTTCCATTCAATCATTGAGAATCACAAATGTGAATCCTCTCATAAATGTTCTGACAGATTGCTAAGATCTGCGTAGGACTCTAAAGTTTACATCTGGTGTCCTTAATGTTTGAACAACCAGTGTAGAAATATCATGTGTTCCTATGAGATCTTTTGATGAATCTCGGGGCTCTAGACTCGATAAGTGCACATTTGGTTTCCTATGCGGAGATTAGGGAGAGGTCTCCTGCTTCAATATCAACCATCTCTAAGAGATAAGTCGATAGATTAAACCGGTTCCCCGTGAGAATGAAACAAGCTCTTTTAAGAGAACTTTAGTGGTTAAGAAGGTTTAGTGCAGTGCGTCACTGGGTCCATGACGTCTTTGTCTTCAATACCGGTGTCACCTTACTAACAACCAGTAGCATACGAATTGTACCCGGTGTCTGCCCTAAGGTTGAACATTTGGAGGGCTATTTCTTTTCACCCTTTTTCATAACTTTTCTTTTTAATTCTTCAACCCCTTCTTTCTCCTTTCTCATTTTCTCCTTTTTTCAATCATACCTAAGGACTTCTAATTCTAATCTATTGGATTTGTCCTTGGGTAGATCCCTCCGGCTCTGGCGGATCATAGGACGGTTTTTCCTAACCTTAGTCACCTTATAACTCCATGACTATCCTATTGTTGATCACATGCCAAAAAACCTTTTTGTGAAAAATCTTCTCAAAGTGTTTATGATAATGAAATATTTTTGTTAACACTTTAAGAGTTTTGATTTCATTTTGAAGGACTCCCCCTTCACATGTGCTCATGAATATTTAAGAAATTTGCACATGCGAGAGGAGTTTGCACTTTTGAATTGATCCACTTTCAGCGAACATGACCGATTCGAGACACGCTTACATCACTAGTTAGACTAGCTTGAAATTATTACCCGTCCTGGTCAAGTCCAAAGAAAGTCTCTCGATACGGTACACTCTACTCAGACAAGTCCTATTCGAGACACGCTTACATCACTAGTTAGACTAGCTTGAAATTATTACCCGTCCAGGACAAGTCTTTTCGATTACTGACATTTTAAGCTTCGTCAATTCATTGGTACTTACTGAGTCGAGTTCTTCTGAGATTCAGCCACAATCTTTAAACATCTTTGATCACATTTTAATCATGTCTTCTCCCCCTCAAAAATAGCATAGCGTGATATTTTTGATATCAACTGATTAAGAAAAAGCTTTTGGAGAGATAGACAGATTTGATTTTGCATGAAAACGGAACATTTAGTGTTTGTACTCTCCCTTAATGATAGCATATTTAAAATTACTTAAGGGTTTTGAGGGAGTTATCTTGAGCACTAATTTTGTGAGATTTTGAAAAATCTTTTGAACAATCTTGAAAAAGTGCTCAAGAATTTTGTTTAAAAACGAGTTTATGCTTGAAATCTTTTTCGTTTGTTTAGACTCGAACTTTTTGAAAAGGATTTCGTCATTGAACGTACGAGTCCTTGATATGAAAATAATCAGAAGTCATCATTGAAGTCCGGGTTTCGTACTGAAGTATACGAAAGCCATAGTGAAGAAAATTTTGAGAAATGACATGTTTTAGAAAAACATTAAAAAGAACTCCCGCTCAAGCATCTGTATATGTCCGTATCATTGTTAAGTGACATTTCTAGAAACGAACAGAATATTGATTTATACGAGAGACATGTCGTGAGAAGAATATTTTTGGATTTTTTGATTTTATATTGTTTTTGTATTTTTTTTTGAAATTTTATATTTTTGTATTTTGTTTTTGTTGGTTTTTCAAATTTTGTATTTTGTTTTTTTCAAAGATATTTACAGCGAAGCGATTTTGAAAATATTTTTCAAGAAGATTCGAGAAGACGTTCTAGCTCCTCAGGAGTTAGGCTTCGCATGCCAATTCGTCGAACTAAATAGTCAAACCGTTCTTTTGGAAGGGCTTTAGTAAAAAGATCGGCGAGTTGGTAATCTGTCTTAACGAAAAATAATTCAACAGTACCCTCTTCTACGTGTTCTTTGATGAAATGGTAGCGGACTTTGATATGCTTCGTCTTAGAGTGATGTACGGGATTGCACGAGATGGCTATGGCACTTTTTGAGTCACAATACATAGGTATTCTATCAAAAGTAAAGCCAAAATCTGTGAGCTGTGTCCGCATCCAAAGAACTTGGGCACAACACGTAGATAGAGACACATACTCGGCTTCAGCGGTTGAAAGTGCAGTACAATCCTGTTTTTTTGACGACCAGCTTACAAGCTTTTCACCTAAAAATTGTGCTCCACCTGATGTACTCTTTGCTGTAACTTGATCACCAGCATGGTCTGCATCTGAAAATGCTGTTAGATGAAACCCCGAATCCTTCGGATACCAAAGTACCATGTTAATGGTGCTTCGTAGGTACCGAAAGATCCGTTTAACCTCTTTGAGGTGAAGTTCGGTAGGCTTTTCCTGAAACCGTGCTAATAAACAAACATCAAATTGAATATCGGGTCGGCTAGCAGTTAAGTACATGAGAGAACCGATCATGCTCCGATACTTTTTCGGATCGATGGGTTTTCCAAACAAATCAGCACCTATTTTTGGTGAAGTGACCATTGGTGTACCAACAGAATCACAATTTTCCATTCCATGTTTTTTCAAAATCTCTATCGTATATTTAGCTTGATTGATAAAAATACCACGAGGGGATTGATGGATTTGTAAACCAAGAAAGAATTTTAGTTCCCCCATCATGGACATTTCAAATTTGCTTTTCATGAGATTTTCAAAATGTTTTGAATGGTTAGGATTGGTTGATCCAAAAATAATGTCGTCCACGTAAATTTGAACGATCAAAATGTCATCTTTGAATTTTTTGATAAACAAGGTGTCATCAACCGTTCCTTTTGTGAAATTGTTTTTAAGCAAGAAAGATGATAGTTCGTCATACCACGCTCTTGGAGCTTGTTTTAAACCATAAATTGCTTTCTTAAGCTTGTAGACGTAGTCTGGATGATCTTTGTCGATGAATCCCTCTGGCTGACTCACATACACTTCTTCTTTCAGAGTTCCATTTAAGAAAGCAGTCTTAATATCCATCTGATAGACTGTGATGTTTTTGTGAGCGGCATAGGCTAAGAAAATCCGGACTGCTTCAAGTTTAGCTACAAGCGCGAATGATTCTTCGAAATCTATCCCTTCTTCTTGTGGATAACCTTTAGCCACGAGACGAGCTTTATTGCGAATAACAGTCATTTCCTCATCCAGTTTGTTCTTCCACAACCACTTGAGATCAAGAACACGTTTATCAAGTGGTCGTTCAACAAGTTCCCAACTATCATGTAACAGGTATTGAAGAAATTCCTCCTGCATCGCTTCAATCCAAGCGTTTTCTACCATTGCTTCCCGAATGTTCTTTAGTTCTTTGAGGCTGATTGAGCAAACGTAGATGCACAATTTGAGATCGGTGGCAAGTTGTCTCCTTGTCTGAACTGGCTTTGAAGGTTCACCAATAACATGTTCTATTGGATGGTCTTTTATCCATTGAAATGTAGAAGGGTACCTTGGGTTTAACGAATGTGTGTTAGATGGTTCTTGTATCCTTGAAGAACATTCAGCAGAGTTTGTTGCAAACGGGTTTTCAAATACTTCTTCTTCTTCTTCTAACGTAACATCGTTTGAATTATTTGTTGGTTCTTCTTGAAAATTTGTGTTTTGGTTTTGCTCATCAACTCTTAGTAGAACAGTTTCAAGTACTAAAGTTGCTTGAGTAGATGTAGATGATGTTGATGTAGTTGGTGCTTCAGCTTCGATTGTAGTGGATGCATCTTGTGGTGGTGGTGGTGGTGGTTGATGGTTGTGAGCGGGTGCAGCGGAATGTTGTTGAGATGCATTAGTCGAAGTTCCACCATAGTATTCATCAAACATTAACTCGAAGAAATTTTCTAGTTCTTGTTCTGTTGGTTTGTCCGTGTTTGTTGATTGAGCTCCTTGAGGCACGAGTCCTGAACTGATGTGTCCAGAAGTCTGCATGTTTGGTGCGGGTCCTAATTATAAGCCATTGGATTAAGTGCGGGTTCTAGAGCGTATCTCTCAGAAGCCATCTGTGAAATCTCGTCAAACTTCACATTCATCGACTCCATTATCCTTTTTTTTCGTCTATTATACACCCTGAATGCCCTCGAGTTTTCTGAATATCCAATGAAGATTCCAATATCACCCTTAGCTTTTAACTTCCCTAGATCTTCTCTGTCATTCGTCGGATAGCACAAAGCACCAAACACCTGAAGGTAAGAGATGTCAGGTTTACGGTTGTTCACTAGCTCATATGGGATTTTATTGAATCTCGGATGGACTAGGGATCGGTTTTGAGTAAAACAAGCAGTGGCTACAGCATCAGCCCATAAGAATAGAGGTGCACTAGAAAAAATCAGCATTGTGCGAGCAACTTCCACAAGAGTTCTATTTCTTCTTTCAACTACCCCATTCTGCTGTGGAGTTCTAACAACTGATGTTTGATGTGTGATTCCAACATCCTCAAGGTAAGTTCTTAACTCCTGGTTTGTAAATTCTGTGCCATTGTCTGTTCTTATAATCCTTACTGGAGCTTGAAGTAGAACTTGAATACACTTCAGAAAGGTGATGATGATGCCTGGTGCTTCGTCTTTTGATCTCAAAAACTTTACCCAAGTATATCTTGAATAATCATCAATAATAACGAGAATATACTTCTTCCCATTAATGCTTTCAACTCTCATTGGGCCACATAAGTCCATGTGCAACATATGTAACCTTGCTTTCGAACTAGGTATGGTTTTGGGTTTATATGATGCTCTTTTACTTTTTCCTTGTTCGCATGATGGACATAGGTGTTCCTTGGTGTATTTGAACTTAGGAAGTCCTGTGACGATGTTGTCTTTGGCAACTTGTTGATGGTGTCGAAATTGAGATGGGATAAACGTCTATGCCACAGCCAGGACTTAGTTTCGGTTGCCCTTGTCATAAGACAAATTGGTGATGTAGAAACCATTTGGTTGATGTCGATAGCATACAAGTTTGTACCACGATTACCAGTTAATAGATCATCACCAACCAAATTTCTAATAAAAACAGTGTTTCTTCTGAATGCAACTTCTAAATCTGCATCACAAAACTGCCCAACTGAAAACAAGTTGTGTCCCAACCCTTCGACGTAGTAAACTCGAGTGATTTAAAAATTCTCAAACCGAAGATCTCCATAACCCTGAATAGCTGCTACATGATCATTTCCAAAGCGTACAGTTCCCATGAATTTCCAGGCGAAATTGATCAGCAACTTTAAATTCCCGGTCATGTGCTTAGAGCAACCCGAGTCGACGATCCAAAGACATATTTCGATAACCTGCCAAGAACAGAAGAGTTTGTATTTGGAAACCGTTTTGAATTTGGTTCCATGGGGTTAGGAGTAAAAGCAGAATCACGCTCATAGACAGTTGCTACTTGATTAGCTTGAGTTATTTCTAATTTGCCGTTCTTAAGAGTGAACTCTCTACCCGTCGGAATCCACATACAAAACTTAAGATAGTTCCTAGGCATTCGACTAATAGTGGTAGTCCTAAATCGTGCAACTAATCTTTCTATAGATCTGGATCTAGCACTAGGTCTTTTCGGAACATTCTTCTGTTCAGGCGTAACATACACATTCTTAGAAACACATTCATCATGAACATCATTAATTAAAAATTTCTTGCATATTAAACAAACAGAGTCATTACATGCATTAGAAACAGTACGCTCGACATTACATTCAGATGAAACATGTCTCTTATTACAAAGCGATAAATTCCTAGGGTGTTCTTCTACTTCTTCAACTTTATTCTTGCTACTACTCTTAGAAACAGGCGAGACTCTATTGTTCCTTGTATTGCTCCTAGGCTTTAGTCTGCTGCTCCTAGAGGTGCTTTCTAATCCTGTAGAAGGTAAGGCACACACATTAGGATTTATATTGTTGTCCTTTTTAGCATCCCTAGATTCTTTAGAATTAGCCTTAATGCACTTGTCATGTATCTTAGATGTTGAGGCAGACGCACTAGTGGGACTAATCCTAAAAAGGCCAGGTGCTATCACTTTTGGTGTTTCGACAACCGCTTTTCCTTTATCAACAATCTTAACATTTTCACATTTCTTAGGGAAGGGTGTTGGAGTGACTGGTTTTGTCAAATCCTTTTTCTCATCGACTTTTGGGGCAAACCGTGAAATTGACATTTTTGGTTTTTGAACCGTGTTTGAAACATTTGGTTTCTCCGAAGTCAATGGTTTTGCAAACTTAGTTTCCTCACCCTTTCCTTTTTGACTTTCAAGCTGAGCCGTCAAAAGATCATTTTGCTCTTTCATGTTTTTTAAGTCACGCTCATACGACAATTTGTCATACTTACATTCTTCCTTTTTCCGATCAAGTTGTTTAAAATATGACACATTTTCTTTTTCAAGCTTTATAAGAGCATTTTCATATTTTGAAACAATTGCGGAGGTCTCAGCTCTTAGTCGTTCATCGTCTTGAACAGAATATGTTTGTAAAATGATGGACATAATGTCAGTTGTCATAACAGCTTCGAAGAGAGAATTATTTAGGTTTTCCAAAACATTCATGTTTTCACGAGTATCATTAGCTTCGTTTACCAGGGATTTGTGGTCCTTGACAAAGTCGGCCGTTTCTTTTAAGAAAGCTTGTTCAAAATGGATTACCCTTGCACTGATGTTATTCAGTGGGATAGTAATTTCGTTTTGAAACACCTTTTTCTGTTCGATATAAAAACTAGAATGCCAGTTGTTAATATTGATGGTAGTTTTTGATGCAACAATATTTTGAAGTTCTTGAATTCTCTTTTTAACGTCATCAAGAATTTCTCTAGCCTCACTTGTATTAAAAGTGTTGTTAGAGGACATTTGTTCCATTTTTGAAAGAGATTTGGAAATAACTTTCTTTTTAGACAAGAATTTCGCAAATGGTCGTTTTATGGAAAACGCAGATGGTTCTGTTTGTGGAACAAAAGTGATTCCCGAAAGTTTGTTCAATTTGTCGTAATCAATGGGTTTCAAATCCTTTTGTTTCATTTTATTTATGCTCTCTTCGACATGTTCAATCGTTAGCACAGAACATGTTTGGTGTAAATCACATTACCATTGTACAAAACATTCTGTTCTTGCTGAGCTTTCTTGAGATTACAATGGGTGTTGTTACCAAGAGCCATTTTATGTTTCGTATGGTAAACCAGATTAGTTTGATTTGAAATCGTTTTCATTGTTTGACTCGACTGACCCGACTTAACCACTAATTCTTCTAAATGAGCAATCATGTGTTCTGACTCTACGATTTCTTTCAAAAGTTTGTCTTCTTTCTTTGCAAAATCCTTTTTCAACTCATCCCTTTCTTTTTCAAGATTAGTATAAGCTGTTTTTTGTTTAGAAAGTTGGTTTTGTAAATCAGAAATTTCCGCGTTTAAAGATTTTATCTTTTTGAAAGAATTAACGTCAAGTGTATCAAACTTGAGTTGCAATTGTTGTTCCCTTGAAACGGAATTTTGATAACCAGTTTCTAATTCAGACAATCTTTTGTTATGAAATTCAAAAGCTTTAACGGTTGCTTTGTAACTCTCAAGCTCAGCGGTCAATTTAACATTCGTGGCCTTAACATCGCGATTGACCTTTTGCACATTCTCAATTTCAATACGACAATTATTCAATAATGATTCAAACAAAGCACGTGTTTCCTCATCATTCTCAGCATGCTGTGAAACGAAGCCTCCATTATGATTCACATCTGGAGTTGCTGAAGGAGTATTGCTACTACTTGACGTGTCTAGATATGTATCATAATTATATGCTTGCTTCTCAGAATGCTGTTCCTCATGAGGAGACATATCAAATATATCATTATTGTGACATGTGTTGAAATTTGATACCTCAGATGGTGCATTGGTGTCATAAACAAGAAGTGTGTCAGAATCCATGTCACACTTAGCTTCCTGAAGATTCGCCATGAATATGCAGTTCGCATCGATATCCTCTCTATCTTCCATGTCATCCATAAGAGCCATAAAATCATTCTCCTCTGCATTCAACTGAAACCCTGCCTTTGCCTTTTGTGCCAACATCAATGCTTTCTACTAGTACTCTAGATCTTTCTTGTTCGGCTTAGTAGGACAGTTCCTTGCCATATGACCTACACCCTGGCAGTTGAAACACTTTACTGGATTACCCTGATTCACATTTCACAAATTCCCAACTACTGGAGCTACAACATTTCTATTCTGATTACCCATTGCCTGATTACCAACATTCTGACCCCTCTGATTTCCAACAAACTGACCCAACTGATTCCCTGCATACAGACCATACTGATTCCCTGCAAACTGCCCTGCATTCTGATTTCCTGCATACTGACCTGCATTCTGCATATTCTGATATCCCAGCGGATTCCCATAAACTCTAACCATTTGGCCTCCGTTACTCATATTGAAACTCGGCTGAGCAATCTGCTTGTTGCGAGTGTTCGATGATATCCTTTGGTTGTTGTTTGTTGGTGTAGAATATCGTCCTTGGAATGTTTTTGACAGAAAAGCAAACGCTTGAGTCAATGCTGCATTAACTTCATCATTGTCAGTGAATTCCGGTTCTTGGAATTGTGGGTATTGTTGTTGTGGGTAGAATTGTTGTTGGTAGACCGGTGTTGGTTGTTGAATGCATGATGGTTGCATGTAGTTGTGAATGGGCGATGATGGTTGTTGAGTGTTCACTTGTAATGATGTTGGTGTATTAGCAATTAGTGCGAGAGGATCATGATTCTTTGCCAATCTTTCTTTCCTAACTTCATTAGCCTCAGCTTGGTTTTGTTTCAGAAAGTCATAGAGTTGATCATAATTCACCTGATGTAAGTCCTTTGTCTGATTAACAATTGTAACATAACGACCCCATTCTTCTGGAAGGTTGTTTACGAATTTGATGTTTGTTGCAATTGTTCGAGGTGTCAACTTGTTTCTGATTAACTCATTCATCAATGTGCAAAACCTTGTGTAGTATGATTCAATCTATTCACCTTTAGTGGATGTAAAGTTCTCCCATTCAGTAAGAAGTTTGTTCTCAACATCTTGTTGTCCAATTTCTGTTCCATGACATATCCTTCTTACACGTTCCCACATAGCATAAGCAGTTTCACAGCTGTCGACCGCAGCAAAGATCTCCCGTGGTAATCCAAGTTGGATTAAATGCATTGCCATATCATCAGCTTTGATCTGCGTCTTGTCTTCATCAGTGTAATCTGCTTCTGTTTGTATACGCACGAGTGGTTCAGTAGGAGGTGTTGTATTTGGATTACCTTGAATTTGAACTTATCTTGGCTGAAATGGACCGTTTTCTATGGATTTGATCATAAGGTGACCGTTATCCTTTGTTTTGATGTATCGAAGCATGCGGCTTGTCCATGGGAGATATCCACCTTTTTCAAGCATTGGAGGTCGGTTTTCCGCACCTGCTGCATGAATGTCTTGCTGAGTTGCCATTGATGAAGTGTAGATGGATAAAGTTGATTCTTGGATCGTTCCAACGAAATAGGAGTAGTGTTTAGAGTAAGTTGATGCAAGTTTTTATGGTGAAAATTTTGACCTAAAACCTTAAAACCTCAATAACTTTTTTCTCGAAGCATTTTTAGGCCTCGAAACTTCGCCTGAATCAATAAATCATTCAACGTTTCGTTCTCCTCTGTCTCACGGTCGTTTTGACAGCTGATTCGTCGAAAACGGAGTTACGATTCAAAAGTTATGGGCTTTTGAAGTTTGGTCGTCAAAAACCTCACTTTTGTCAAAATTCTTGAAACTTTGTTGTGTTCTCGAAACTTTGGATTGCGAAACTTCTGTGTTTGCGAAACTTGTCATGATTCTCGAAAGTTTGAGTAATCTCGAAACTTTGCAGTGTTTGCGAAACTTTGAGTATTCTCGAAAGTTTGAGTAATCTCGAAACTTTGCAGTGTTTGCGAAAATTGTGATTTCGAAAATAGTCAAGACAGAGTTTTCGAAAGATTACAAGTTTTCGAAACTTTGATGTTTGCGAAAAAAAGTGTTCTCGAATTTTTTTTTTTTCGAAAATACAATCTCACAAAAAGAATTTCGAAATTATCCAATTTCGAAATTTAGCCAAAAGTCGAAGTATTTTCTTTCTTATACAAGAGAAAAAATACCTAGTATCCAACTGTGAGCACGAAAGAAGTCGCGGCTTGTAATCTCGAAAGTTTGACAAATGAAGATTGGGAAACTGAGTCCTTGGAGATTGCGAAACTTAGGCAGATTATTGAATTAGCTTAAAGCACACCCAAATGAAGTTTTTAATCCATGATTCTTGTGCTTCTATGCTAAAAAACACCAAAACTTGAAGAAAGTTGTAAACTTGATGATGTTTATGGAAGTTTTTTGAGTTCTAGAAAACAAGTACGAAAACCAAATCGAATTTTTAAGCTTTAAAACTTCAAAAAGATTGAAGCTTTCTTGTTAGAAAAAGTTTATAACACTAGTTTGTAATAAAAAAAAAAGTGTTAAAAACCAAGAAAAACAAGAAAAGTAAGAATTTTTTGAAACAAAATCGTGATAAAAGGCTTAAGAACACGAAACTAACAAACCCTCAACCCTCCTAAATCATTGTTAGGCGGTTGATACCACTTGTAGGACCTTAAATAACACAACCTTATCACACCATTATAGAAGCAAAGATGAAGTAGAGATTGAAAGATAGTGACTTGTATGATGTATGTAAATCGTATGAATAGAGAGAGAGATAAGAAATATGAGAGCTTTTATTCAAAGAAAACACACACAATACACACACAAGCACGCACCTCAAATGAGCCTTTGAGGTATTTAAATAGTAAGTTACAAGAGAAGCCCTAAGGTTTTCTATGGGCTTGGGCTTGGGCTTGGACTTGGTTACATGATTAGATAACAAGGCTTATGAAACATAGCACATAACATATTAGCTTGCCAAGTCCAAAGCCCAATGACTAAACTATTACTAATCTTAACAAACGACACAAAGTTATAATATGAGAATGACCATCACTTCTCTATATATATATATTTTTAATGCTAACAAAAATAATCCATGTTGCTTCTTGAATATATAAAACATGCCACATACCATCATTTCTGTTGTTGCTTCTTGAATATATGTGTCGTCCGCTGTTTTATAACAGATGTGAAATGACTCAACATCATGTGGTGATCTTTTATTTTCCACTTTTTCTATAACAATAGAGTTATAATAGTTTCAACACCATCTCCCATAATTACAGAATCTATGCGCATTCAAAGGCGTAAACTGGTCTCAAGGAAATCCCCATTTCCCGCTTCTTTTTTGGAAAAAATGGAAGATTTCCTTTTAGAGCTTCAGTCTCTACTCGATCAAAGAAACTTCAAGATTCAACATCAAGCATACATAACTGCTTGCAAATCTTATTTCTAATTTGAACTTCTTAATATGCTTAAATTTCCTATTATGTTCTTATACTTAAAGCTTCAGCCATGGGTATTAACAGCAAAAACTAGAAATTACAAAAACCTAGGACCCAAATTGCAAATCAGCCCATGATCTATACAGCCTGTGAATTACAAATCTTATTGCTAATTCCCCCATTTCATCTTCTACGACGTTTGAGAGTTTCAGTTAATGATTTGGAGTACCTTATACTGTTAGAATAGTATCTTAAATCGGCAACCGTTTTTCCTATAGAATTAGACGAGCTAAAACTACAAGTAGAACTTCCTATGTACATATATACAATTAGAATGTAGAAGAAACAACAAAAGTAGTAGAATACGCGTTCAGAGGAGCTCACAATTTATAAAAGTAACAATAGTTGGTCTGTAAAAGGAATCAAATTGAAGAGTAAATCAAGTGGTACATTAACCAAAGCTCCTATGGATCAAGTTCGAATCTTGGATCAACTCAAAGAAAGATTGAGTGCACAAATTTAGCTCAGCTAAACTATTATTTTGTAACATATGTGAAATGACTCAATATCAATGATTGCATAACAATAGAGTTATAATAGTTTCGAGATTAAAGGTTACCCACCCATTCATGCCTTCTTTGCGCAAAACTAGTAGCACCGGTCGTACGAGTATGGGCATGTTCAAGTCGTGCTTTCTTCCCACATGATGAGAGTTTCTGAAATTAAGTAATGTCATGTATCTTATAGCTGCCTTGAATAAATGATCTAAAATTGTCAAAAGTGACTCTCATTTTCTCAGCAAATTAACTATTAACTCAAGCAATGACAGCTTTGCAATACTGAAAAGTCCAGTAAGAAACATGGCAGACTGAGGTGCATCATATTGCAACAAACACATCAATACTAAATGTCTTTCCTTCTATTACATATCTGAACATCACAAATGTATTATCAGCGTATTTGCTTTTTCAGATTTTAGGGAACAACATATGGCATAAACTTAGAGCTGGAAATTTTGGCTCATTTTACTTTTTATGCGTCAATTTGGGTTGTTTTCTATATCAAACGGGTCAAATAAGTATAAAATGAAACAAAACCATATGGTATTCATGACCACAAGTCTAGGTTTTAAGATGTAAGCAAATTTTGAGGTAAGCAAATTAACTATATATCAGGGCAAAAGTCTCCGCCTAAATCAAGCTTACCAGACCTTTCTCAGGTCTATCAAATGCCAATACTTGTTAACAACCACACATCAACTGATCAACATAATGATCCACATCCTTATATTTATAAACGAAAGTGACCAACAGGCCAATAAAACTGACAGATGAGACTCTGCTTAAGTTTACATTAATAATCTATGGAACAGAAAAGAAGAGAACTATTAACTCACTTTTGACCAATAACACAGATAAACGTATTTAAAGGTTATATTAGAGAGAGTTTTTTTCACGAATTTATGTTTGGCGAGTAAATAAATCAAGAAAATAAACAACTTTGGTAGTCTGTAGTCCCTGTGTTAGAGTACAGGTGACATATTGTGGTTTTATAGCTTAGTTATAATGCATATTCTGCCAATAAATTCCTTCTGATAAGCAAAATGTTACCGATAAAAAATGAACAGATAGTTAAAAACAGAAGATATCTAAGTTGTGTTACTGACATAATAATTGGAGCTCTTTTATTAAAGGTTTTAGATATACGTCAGTAGCATTGCCGGGAGCTTTCTCCCCCGGAATAATTGATGAAAGAATAAATGATTATCGTTTCATGCATATCCAAGGAGGTAAATTGTAAGGAATCAATAACACGGGCCATGTGCTATGTGATGTATTCATTGTACGAAAAGGATTAAAACCATCACTAGCCAAGCCAAGCCTCACACTCCAAGGATCATTAAACGCACTCCAAGCAAGACCATCTGCAGGGTGCCTCAGTTTTCCAGCTTTTGTTCTACCAGTATCATGCCACCTCATGTCCTTTGCTGTTTTCTCGGACATGTACAACCTTTTAAGTCTCGAAATTAAAGAAAAATAACGTAAAACTTTTGCCGGCTTATTTGATTTGCATGATTTTGAACTTCCACCCACTTCATCGATTTTATATCGCGAAGCTTTTCAAATATGACATGATTGTTGACCCACCCTGTCACCCTAATAAAGCATACAATCATTAGGGCACGCATGGATTTTTTTCGTAACCTAGACCTAAATCTTTCGTAAACTTTTTGGCTTCATTGGCGGATGATGGTAATGTTGTAAGATGTGGAAACGCATCCCTCAAGAGTTCTAGTATCATGCTAAAAGTCTTATTGGATATTCCACCAATACTTTTAATGTGATATAAATGTAAAGTGAAGGAAAAATTTGAGTACTTGCAACCAAAATACAATTCTTTGTCACATTCTTCCAACAACTTCTTATATGAAGCACCCTCATCACCATGACTACCACCTTTCGTAGATTCTCCGACATCTCATTCCATCGTTGTATCTCCTAATTGGGCGTTATCCGAAGGCAAAGAACTAATACCTAACGCATCACGAACCAAACCTCTTATATACTCTTGACCAAAAGAAGTTTCCTCAACATTAACATTACTAGATTGAGATGGTGGTAAAGATATAGTATGCTCTCCATGCACAGTCCATTCTTTATACTCGGGTAAAAACCCGTAATGCAATATGTGGCCATGAGCTTTATCTAGGTCTAACGGTTTAGTGAGACAACATCTATTACATGGACATTTGATGATTCCTCTTATACTTGTAGCACGAGCAAAACTTATAAAACTTTGAGCACCATCTCTAAAAGTTTTGCTTTTAGTCGGAGCATTAATCCAACTTTTATCCATCGCTTATACTTACCAAGTTCTAAACAGCTTCATACAATGACCCTACACAAGTATAAATTCTCATATTGACAAACAACCCTATAAAAATGTAAATATAATGCATTGTAATTATAAATTTTAAACAGATTCGTACGATGACCCTACACAAGTATCCACATACATTTTGATAATTAGAATAATCGAAGTGCATAAGTGATGAAGTTTTACTCTGGAAACTAGCAACTTTTGTAAAAAAAATGATTAGCAGAACGCAAACACAAACCAACCATTAGCCTCGGAAGTTAAATAACCTATAAAGTTGTAATCTATAAATATGATATGAGTGCGCTACAAACACGAAGTCTAGGCCATATTACACATAAATTATTATAACTCGCTTAAACGACTCCACAAGCACATATTACACATAAATTATTACCGAATAAACGCGTGTAAATAGTTTATACCTTAGCTGCTGCAAATGGACCACGTTAACTACCTACCGAATCGCTCAAACCCTAGCATCTGCTGCAAATGGACTGATTTAACTACCTATGTGAAACTCAAACCCTAGCTTCTTCTGCAAATGGACCGATTTGAATAGAATTCCACAAGCGAATTTTACCCCTAGCTTTTGCAACAACTCTGCAATTGATTTTACCCTTGCTTCTGAAACTCAAACTCAACTGATTCGAATCGCTCAACTGATTTGAGAAGAAGCTAATTTAACTGATTTTACCCGAACTCTGCAACTGATTTAACGATTTGAATAGAATTTAACGATTTAGGGTTTATAACAATTTCATATTTATAACAATTTGGGGATTTATAATGATTTCATATTTATAATGAATTGGGGCTGATGAATTTGAGGATTTATAGAATTTAACGACTTGGGCTGATGAATCGGGGGTGACAAATTATTATTAAGTTAGAGCAAAATTCAAGGTAGAGAAAAAAGAAAAAGAAAACGAATTTATATTTTTTATATAAAAGAGTTTAAAAAAAAGTACACGCTTTTAATAGCGTAATTTTTTTTTTAATATTTTCTTTTACTTTTTTTATATAAAAGAGTTTATTTAATTTGTATACGCTTTTAATAGTGTAAGTCTTTTTTTTTATATATTTTCTTTTACTTTTTTTATATAAAAAAATGTATTTAATTTGTACACGCTTTTAAGTGTCTACTAATGTTTTATACACATATAAAATTGTGAATATTTTATACACATGACTTATTTTGGTGTAAAAGGACAAATTAAAACTTCACCCTTTCCAAAGCGTGAAGAAATAAACGTGAACAATGAACCTTTTTTTTTAGTGCAGCTTCGTAATTTCTTCCAACGTAAATTGTCCTGAGAAGTTTGGTCTGGTCAGCTTTGTTAGTTATCAATGTTTTACAACAAGATTGTTAAATTAAAATCATACGGAAATATCGGAATAGAGTTTGTTTTGACTCGAAGCCACCTCGCAAAGACACTCTTGTTAAAGAGATGAAAATCATGTCGCGTTGTTGGATTAACAATAGGAGTAGGCGCAAAGATCTCACTTGGCTTGATCGGATTAATGATTCAATTTCAACTTGTGTAGCTACTAGTAATCCCTTTGTTTATAGCTACTTGCTAGCTGATGAAAATGCCATTCTAAAAAGAAAAAAAGAACATTTACTAGAGTTTGTATTGCATGTCTCCTTCCCTTTTCATTTTTGGAATAGATAAATTTTTACGCTATGAATAAATTGCAGTATTGTTATATGAAAGCACAATTGATCATGTCAGATAAAGAGGAGACATGGATCTTAATCAGCTGATAGTTTGTCACTGGCCAATAAGTGATTTGGATATCATGAAATTCAGGGCATTTTTTTTTTTTTTTTTTTTTTTTTTTTTTTTTTTTTTTTTTTTTTTTATGAAAACATACGCATATCATACTAAAACAAGCTTTATACCTATTAAATGGATCAGCTGATGTTCACATTAAGCCTTAACGTGAAACTTTCTTGTTCAACATTGTTTCAACTTTCTGTTATGTTTGTATACCATATGAACATAATTATTTCTCTTCATAATTATATTTGTTACATGTCATATCATATACTAATATTATTAGCAAGTCCATCATTTCATATAAAACATTGTTTACATAAACTACCATATCTATAGTCTACTAATAATTCAATATAACAATTAACAAATAATGAGAAACATGCTAACAAATGGGTGACAAAGTTTCATTTTCAAATCAATTACTCTCACAAAACCTGAGAATTGAAGATATGTCGTCCATTTGTCCAAGCTTTGCTATATTATAATCAGGAGAGATTATTTACAAGAAAACACAAGTACATTTAAAAATATGTACAACAATAATATATTAAAATTATATGACCACCTAATATGCATGGGTGATTTTAGCAACACACTCCATATATGTCAAATAAAATTTATAACTAACCACTAACAAGCTGCCGACGAACTAGTGAACGTATTAAAAAAGTATGGTTCAGTAAAACTGGTTTTCATGGTGGCGGAATTGGTGTTGCTGTCTCCGATCTGTTCACAAGAAGGACACATGGTGATTGTGGCTGCAGGCAGCTGCATGTACAATGGATGCGACACTTTTTGTGCTCTTAGTCGTTGAACCTCTTGCCTTAGTCTTTGGTTTTCGTCTGTCAACGTCTTGCAACATCTCTTTAAGTACTCACAATCGACCTCCGTTTGCTTTAGTTTCGTTCTTCATTATATCAACAACATTAAAAACAACCACATATGTTTGTTAGCTAATTTTATACAAATTTATTAGTACAAGTATGTTTGATGATATAAAAGTTGGTAACCTAATATAGAATTTTCTAATACTCGTTAAAATGGGACGCTAATTATTGGTAATAATCAATGAACCTACAAAAGTGTATGTACGTCCAGACACGGAACCAAAACACAAATTCACCAGGTGCATTTAGAGCAAATCAAACAAAGACTACATACACAAATTTTTTAGACCAGGTGCATCTTTAAAAAAAAATAATAATAAATAAAATAATAATAAAAAAATCCAAGTTTTTTTTAAAAAAAAATTAATACTACACGACAAAAATTCATGGTTGTCCGGGGACACATTGGTTCCATAACTGTGTACGTCCGTATCATACAACTTTTTTCTTTCTTTTGTAATGGTTTTATGGTTTCTTAGAAAAGAAGACAGAAGGTTATGTAGTAGAGATACTAGCTAATAGTACCTGGCCCTCCTGTTTTGGAACCAAACTTCAACTTGTCTTGGCCTTAGATTTAGGTCCCTTGCAAGATTTTGCTTTTGTTTCTGCTAATATATATTCAACATCAATCTCTATTAGATTTAAAACGATATAACTAATATGATTATGACTATATAAAGTATATATGTAGCTCAAAAAAAAACTAACAGGATTTAGAGTAGGCTGAAGTTTAAAGGCTTCTTCAAGTAGTCCAGATTGAGCTTTGGTTAATCTAAGCTTCTTTCTATTATTCACACCGCCATCTCCTTCGTCGTGATCACCATCTTCGTGACCACTAGTGTTGTTTTCCATTATTCTTTCTGATTCTTCACTTGCAACATCTCTTTCCCTCTTGACACTAGCGTTAGAAAAGAATGAACCACTACCGCGACGACACGAATCACTGGAAGAAGCTAACGTTAGAGAGGGCCTAATAAGATGGTGATCATTAGTACACGGGTTAGGTTCCTTAGTGGTTGTGTTTTTGGCCATGGATGATATTGAATTAAGACAAAGTTCGAGCGCAATTTCAGTGTTGGCAAAACCATGGAGCCCCATTTGAGTCTTATGGATCAAAAGGTGAAATAGTATAAGGTTGATTTAGGTCTAGAAAGAGGAGAAAAAGAAGGTATGATAGGTTTTAAGAATGACATGAATTTGAAGGAGAAAAAGAGGAGAATATAAGAAAATAATTGGTGGTCATGATTATTAATAACGAAAGAAATGAATGGCAGAAAAACGAATATGGTGTGTGGAAAGAATTTTTCTTTTCTTTTTATTTTTTTATTTTTTGATTTTCTTCTTTTTTTAATTTTTTTTTATTTATTTTTTGAACACTGTGTGTGGAAAGAAATTGAATATAACCAATTCCAGAAGAAAAAAAATATACGAAAATTTTGTGAGTGTATACTTATGTCTATATGTGCATGTATACACACATTTGTATGTATGCATGTAGTGATCAGACAAACATATATGTCATCATATCCATAAAATATTAAAGATCAATATTATGCATACATGCATACCAATACACATATTTATTGTTAATATATTGAGTAACTCTTGGGCAAAAGAGTTGCATTTTTAGCATAAGTATCACTCTTCTTTCTTTTCACACGTGTATCTCACACTACATCTGACAATTGACAAATGACAAATGTGTATGATCGAAACCATGGTTGTTAAAATTTCGATTTTAATTTTAAGATCTTACAACTTTACGATACTATGTAACAAAATTTATCCGGATTTTATGTAAGATCTTAGCAAGCTTAAAATCTTATAAGATCCTAATTTTGGCAATGATATCTTAAGATCTTATCTGATCTGATCTTATTTTTCTCAAACGACAAAATAAAAAACTACAAAGTTATGGATTATATTTTATAGAATTAAAAAAAAAATGTTAATCTTTTTAAACATTCTATATTCGTAATTTAGGACAACATTTGCATGAAACATTAATATAATTTTGTTTTTATGATATCTAATAATTTGCAGATTTTAATATTATTACAAGTTATAAAGAAAATAACATTATAGTAGAATTTTAGGATCCCGATCTAATCTTACGATTTCAGTCTTGTAAAAACAAACGATCTTGAAACGAAACTTTGATCGAAACTTAAACTCATAACTTTTTAGACGGTGTGCACACTCAAATACAAAAATGTCAAAATGGGTTTACTGAGATTGTATATACGTCTCTCTACGTATTGTATATGCTAGAGCATCAGGTATGGCTGCTCAAGCCAAAAAGATATACGTGCATCATATTATGCCATCTCAGCATTTGCCATTTTTCACACCATTTTTAAGACTCGTCATACTCCGAAAAAAAAAGTAAATAAATAAATATATAAACCTTTTGTCGCAAGCCAGGAACTTGCCTTGGGGGGTTGGAATGTGACCACATCGATCCAGACCTCTTTAAGTTAGTTGCTTACACATATATAACTACTTACGTCTAAATTTGAAATAATGTGATGTCTTTATCTGAGTTGGATTTTAGTAAGTAAGACGAATACCAATGAAATATATATTTTTTTCCTAATTTGAGTGAGACCGGAATGAAGTGTCCCTTTTGATATTGCTTCTTTTGCTAAGTGTTTCATAATTTTAAGGGAAGACGATATACATAAATGTGGTTGTGGGGTAGGATATGATATACGTGGTAGTTATTTTCTAGCCCTTTTAATTGATTCATGAAAGGTTTTCAAGATCAGGATTCTGCTTAGAATTGATTTTGTCTTTACAAGATTATAATTGTAAGATCAGATCGGGATCTTAAGATCTTATTATAATGTCATTTCTTTAGTAGCTTTTGTAATATTATACAAATTTATAAATTATTATATATTACAAACACAAAATTACATAAATGTTTCATAAAAATATTGTCCTAAAATATGATTATAAATGTATAAGAAGATTAACATGTTGCTTTTTAAATTCTACAAAACACAATCCATAAACTTGTATTTTTAGTTTGTGTTTCGAGAAATGTAAGATTGGACCGGATTAGATCCTAAGATCCCATAGTCAAGATCGGGATTCTATAAAATCTTAAGATTTCAAAGATCCTATATAAGATCCGGATCATTTTTTTTTTTTTTTTTTTTTTTTTTTTTTTTTTTTGCAGTATCGTAAAATCGTAAGATCTTAAGATCAGGATCCTGACAACCATGGTCATTCATGTATTGACAAATTTATGTCATTGTTTATGAAAACAATGACTAACTCAATTACGTGTTAGCAATCATGAAAGTTGGGTGGTTGTTTATATCTCTCCTTACCCTGTTTTGACGGAATTAAGTATGTTGTTGTTGTTGTAATCATCTTGTATAACTTAAGTATATATTGAAGTAGAAGGATGATATAAAATAAAAAACAAGTGTTTATTTATACTGATTTTGTATATTTTGCCTTCATGTACACGATTAATTAGACACCATGCTTTTACATTTTAGCCATATGGTTTCCATAGTTGAAGTGAGCTCTTGTTTTGCTCATATATTCATCTATCTTTAAAATTAAAATTAAAATTAAATAAATAAATAAATAAAAATAAAAATATATATATACAGTATTTGAGTGATAGAATATTTAGATAATATGAGGTGAAATTAAGGTGGGCAAATATGATTGGTGATGCATTAGAAGCCAAAGCTTAGCTGAAATAGAAAGTTTGATGAGGTGTTTAGGGGACCAATTTTCATGATTAAATGTATGAAGTTTCATACATAGAATAAAGGCCATGTCCAATTAAAATGCATTGTCGGCTCACACATATGTTTTCAACATCATAAAGTTAGGTCACGTATATATAATATTTCGTTCAAAAAAATTTATGTCTCAATACTTTTTTCTATTTTCATAAACTAGTAAGTACCACTTCATATTACTTTTTTCATTTCATTTAGTTTAAAATAAGTGTTTACTATTATATGCAAACCGATATAAATAATTTTAAAATAAAAATAAGACATACTGTATTAGTTAATAATAAAATTCATATGCTTTTTTATAAAGAGAAATTATCAAAGTAAACATTTATTTTAAATTTATTTTAAAATAATAGTACTACTACTAATAATACATCTGGTGTTTTTATGTTGTTATTAGTGCATTTTTTATTTATTTATTTATTATTATTATTATTATTATATTTTTTTAACTTAATTAGTGCATTAGTCATTTGCGATGTTTTCAACATGATGGATGTGTTAGGTCACATTTATATACTCAAGTCTAACTGTTAAGAAACTAGACAGTGAATGTGCGATATGATTCAATCATCATTTTTTGTTTTAAAAAACATGAGATGAAATGAATCAGTGCTTTCGTTTTGGATTAGCGGTACGAACAAATGGTGGTCCATTTCATTATGATTAGGTAGAACCTTCGAGTGGATAGATATTTGACCTTTTATGGAATATATATAATCAACGGTTGTGTAAGTTTTAAGTCGTTGAAGAATCGGACAACCAAATCAAATTGATAGATTTCTAATTAGGTTTTAAAACATGATGATTTGATTTTTGGTTCATAAAAAGTTTGTGACTTTCAAAATTTACTTGATCTTCTTAACCAATTTGTTTAAAGCTATAGCGTGTACTGGTACTATTGGTATTAAACTTCGACACAACATGGTGCGTGATACTTTGCTTGATATTTGTTCTCGATCCGGGGTCTCGGCTCGTAAATAGGTCGACATCGGGTTGGGTGGAGAAAAAGAGCAGGTCTTAAGGTCAGCAGATATTTTGCTCTATTCGTGGGATGGAGGGAAGGATATGTGTGTTGATTTGACGGGGTCGTCTTCCCTCACGCAAACCGGTATGATTGACTTTGTGCCGGGTCGCGTGGTGACTGATGTCGTAAAACGCAAGCGTGTCAAGTACGGAGCTAAATGTGTGACTATGGGATATAGGTTTATCCCTTTCTCATTTTCCTCTTTGGGGGAACTTGAGACAGATGCGGTGGCCTTACTCGGATCCGAAAATTCTCTATAACTCAAAACATTGGGGCGCGTGTTGCAACTCATATTTTAAGTAGAATTAGTTTTGCTATTGCTAAAGATGTGGGGGCTCAGATAGTTTCGAGGTTCCTCACTAATTTCTTGTAATCCTGTGGTTTTGTTTTTAATGGAAATGATGTTTAATAAATAAATAAATAAATAAATAATAATAATAATAATAATAATAATAATAATAATAATAATAATAATAATAATAATAATAATAATAATAATACTCCCTCCGTCCTAAAATATAAGTTTATTTTGACATTTTCAAAGTCTTTCTATTCCAACTTTGACCTTAATTATTTTTTGTCGTGTTATATAATACTTGATGCAAAATATATAAATGGACTTGTGTTTTACATGCATTTGTATTGGTATACTTTTCATCAAGTATTATATAACATGAAAAAAAATAATTAAGGTCAAAGTTGAAAAGAATAGACTTGAAAAAATCAGAAATGGACTTATATTTTGGGACGGAGGTAGTAATAATAATAAAGAAAACAAAGGTAGATTAAACCATAGGGCACTCAAATTTAATAAGACAAAACACGTATAGTAGAGATTTATAAAGGTAACTACATACTATAGTACTATTTGTAAAGTTGAGTACATTATCATGCAATATAAGTTTTGAATATACGTTTTGTTTGATAGACATAAGTTATAAGAGATTTTAAAAAAATAATATTCTTTTATCTCTTAAAATCAAATTATACTTCATAAACTTATAAAAATAATTTTCATTTTTAGTCTTTCGCTTCATCGCCACCTATAATTACATCTACATTTACTTTTGCTAAACATATTCTGAACAAGAAACAAAAAATTTAAAATTAAATCTTAGCCAAACATTAGTCTTTACTAAAATAAAATAAAATAAAAATGTGGTACCCACAAATGATTTGGTTGGATTACATTAGATTAAGGGTGATCACGGTCCAAAAACCGGACCGGACCGACCAAGACCGGACCAGACCGAAGACCGAGAACCGGGAAAACCATAGACCGAGACCGGACCGAATGTGGTCGGTCCGGTCTCGGTCCGGTCCGGTCCGGTCGGTCTTAGGTCGGTCCGGTCTAATTTGGCAAGTTTTTTCGGGTTTTTGGTCGGTCCGGATCGGACCGGACCGGACCGAGGACCGAATTAGCCAAAAAGCTTAGACCGAGGACCGGACCGAATGTGGTCGGTCCGGTCCGGTCCGGTCGGTTTTGTCGGTCGGTCCGGTCTATCCGGTCCGTTTGCTCAGCCCTACATTAGATTGAGAGATTGATGATCATGGTACGTAGAAGTTGGCAATAATTGTGGGTTTGAATTCTAATAAGTATTTTTTTCTCTTTTTCCTTTTTCTTTTTCACGAATATCATTTTCAATTTTCGTTTGTTTTTCGTTTACTATAACCTTCCCCTTTCTATAAAGAAAAATTGATGTAAAACTTATGAAAACTTTTTAATAACTAAATATCCAAATGATAAACAATAGAATCTTATGATAAACAAAAATAATGTATCATTCATGGCATTATGTTTTATATTTTATTTTAAATGTTTGTTTCGTGGTCTTTATTTTAGACGATTTAGTCTAATGTTGTTTGACCACCTTTATCAACTTTTTTTTTTTTTTTTTTTTTTTATTTATTTATGGAAAGGTGAATATATATTAATAAAATGAAAACTATACAAAAAATAAAGAGAGAAAAGCCAAAATACATCCCCGTGCTTTGCCAAATAACCGATTTACATCATTTTTCTGTTTTTTTGGAACAAAATCATCCACCGTTAGTAAAGTTGGCACAAATACATCCCTCAGTTAGTAATATCAGTTACTATGGACTAACGATGCAAATGATTTTCCGTTATCTCCTAACAAGAGTTAAAATAGTTGTATCGTTAGTCCTCTTTGAGTTAAAATATTTGCATCATTAGTCCTCTTTGACTATAGAGTTAAAATATTTGCATCGTTAGTCCTCATTAAATTAAAATATTTGCATCGTTAGTCCTCACTGAGTTAAAATATTTGCATCGTTAGTCCTCATTGAGTTAAAATATTTGCATCGTTAGTCCTCATTAACTATTCTTACGTTTTTATCCTTTTTCGTCCGTTTTTCTTATGTTTCGTCCGTTTTTATCCCTTTTCTCATATTTTTATCAGTTTTCATCCATTTTTCTCATGTTTTTATCCGTTTCTTCCGTTTTTCTCACGTTTTTATCCATGCTCATACACTTTTATTCGTTTTCGTCTATTATTCTACGTTTTCATCCATTTTTCTTATATTTTATCTGGTTTCATCCATTTTTATATATATAATATGTATGAAAACGGATAAAAATATATGAAAATAGATAAAAACGTATGAAAACTTGACATTTGATAAAAAAATGTTTTTAAATCACGATTTTAACCCCTTTCTGGTCTGAATCATCAAAAGTGTAAAACATAAAAGTTGTCCGAAATAATGTTTTACATCAAGACACGCGTGATTTTAACCTGAAATAGTGGCTTTTTGCTACCAAAACTTAAGCGGTTTTCGACCAAATTCATAACCGCTTAAGTTTTGGTAGTAAACAGCCACTATTTCAGGTTAAAACTTCGCGTATCTCGATGTAAAACATTATTTCAGACAACTTTCATGTTTTACACTTTTGATGATTCAGACCAGAAAGAGGTCAAAATCGTGATTTAAGAACAGTTTTATCAAATGTCAAGTTTTCATACGTTTTTATCTATTTTCTTATATTTTTATCCGTTTTCATACATATTGTATATATAAAAATGGGTGAAACCAAATAAAATATAAGAAAAATGGATGAAAACGTAGAATAATATATGAAAACGAATAAAAGTGTATGAGTATGGATAAAAACGTGAGAAAAACAGAAGAAACAGATAAAAACATGAGAAAAATGGATGAAAACAGATAAAAACATGAGAAAAACGGATAAAAATGGACGAAACATAAAAAAAACGGACGAAAAAGGATAAAAACGTGAGAATAGTCAATGAGGACTAACAATGCAAATATTTTAACTCAATGAGGACTAAAGATGCAAATATTTTAACTTTATAGTCAATGAGGACTAACAATGCAAATATTTTAACTTAATGAGGACTAACGATGCAAATATTTTAACTCTATAGTCAAAGAGGACTAACGATGCAAATATTTTAACTCAATGAGGACTAACGATGCAACTATTTTAACTCTTGTTAGGAGATGACGGAAAATCATTTGCATCGTTAGTCCATAGTAACTGATATTACTAACTGGATGATGTATTTGTGCCAACTTTACTAACGGTGGATATTTTGTTCCAGAAAAAGAAAAATGATGTAAATCGGTCATTTGGCAAAGCACAGGGATGCATTTTGGACTTTTCTCAAATAAAGAAAAGGAATCAAAGGATTAGGACATGCCCTATAATCTAACAAGAATACTAGAAATCAAACCTACACTGTAAAAGCAGTAGCTAATACCATCAAACTCAACTGGTATCTCCTATGATAAACACATTGTATTTACCTACATTCACCAAATTTAACTTCATGACTACATTTCATTCTAATGTTATCTCAACATAGTCCATATTAGTGCAACCCTCCCTCACACCATATGAAACTATGGAAACAACAATAGCAAGCATCATCATGCAAGTTAAAGCACCACTGACATCACCAATGAAGAGCTTAATGGCCCGACTACATTTCCCTTCTACACTAACATCCCCAATACCATACATACAACACCAGTCCTCACAAGAATATCATAAGGAACGTAAGTATGAATGGGCATCATCAAAAACTATCAAAATTATCCACTGTGATCTAACCTTTAACCTCAATGCCAATACAATGCTAGGACCAAGAAGTCCCATATAATGACTCTATATTCCTAGTAACTTGTATTCACCACGTTTACACATTTCACCAATCCAATCACTATCCCACATCACTGCGGTCTTTTTACTTCTTGCACAAAAACTGAGTCTTCTAATCATCTGCTACTTTAAGAACTTGATAAGTCTTTTTCATTGTGATGCCCATTAATTGCATTATAACATTTTCACTAATGATTTGAATCATTGGTTCAACATTCTTCTTTTCATTAGAGAACAATCTTTCATTCTTCTCTTTGCATATATGGTAAACTGTAGTAGCCAACAACAATCTTCTTAGAACACTCCATATGGACTTAGTACATGGAAGTGCAGTAATGTATCCTACTACATTATCCCAGGTGTTTGGAATAGAGTCGTTATTCATCTTACCCTTAACAACTTCCCATATTTTCTTTGAAAACTCACATTCAAAAAATAAATGGTTTTGAGAATCATTGGCCTTCTGGCAAAGAGGACAGAGGAGTTGATTATGATTCCATTTCATAAATCTATCTTGAGTTTGCAGTCTACCTCTGATTGCCATCCATAGAATGAATACATTCCTAGGATTACATTGTTTAAACCACACCACTTTCTACCATTCAACAATAGGCAATTCTACTTTCCAATCTTTCCATACTTTTTGGACAGAGAATTCACTATTTAACCATTTCATGTTTCCATCTTACATAATAATCTGTGTTTTCTTGAAACTTTAGAATATCAATACTGCAAATAGTAGGAAATCGATCCTGCCATTGAGAGGGCCACTTCCATTCATTATTATTTGTTATTTCAGCCACAAAACTATCGCTTTGTAATCTAGTATTATATAGTATTTGATGCGTGGGAATTGCACCCGGCTTTACCTCTCAAGGGATCTTGAGAAGCTTACAACCCCCACCAGGCAGTGTACCTGATCGTTGTAGTATAGTATAGTGACAAGTACCGGGGGATTGATCGTTCAGCTAGGAATAGTGTCGCTAGGATTAGAAAACCTAAATACTAGTTCTAGAGGTGAAGGATGATTATTTTTGTATTTTTATATTTTTTAGAAAGCAAGTAAAAATCTCAAGTTTGAAGGATTTGGGCGGAATTAGTTGCTAGTCAACTAACCCAATACTAAAGATGCAATCAAAATAAAATACTAGAAATGAAAATAAAACTAAATTAAACTAAAGTTGTGAGCAATAAGTGGAGAAATGTGTTTACTTAGATTTCACTACTCCCTAGATATCTTTTACACGTTAATTACTTGTTATAGTTGCGTGGATGACGGATTGTATTCCTTAATACCATTCATGGGGTGGCGCACTTAATTCCTCAATCCTATGAGTGCCTACTTCACTCCTGTGTCGAGCCGGCTAAGAAGCTCCTAACATGGGATCATTAGAATTTACTCATGCATTAAATACAACCAACAAAACCTAGTGCACATCGGTTCATGTTTCCTAAGACGTTCAAGCATGTTACCATTTGGATATCTGCCAGTTTTCTTAAGCCTAACATCGAAATCATTCATCCAATACAACCATAAACAAGTAATCAACACATAATCAACATCTAGGTTTCATTAGATCTAAGCAAACACAAGATAAATCTAGCCTAGCATGGTGGAATTAAGACAAGCACAAGATATAGACAACCAACACATAGACATATTGATTGAATTAAAAGAACACTTATCTCAATTACACATGTAAGGGTTCAAGGGCTGAAAACCCTTGAAAAACCTGTAAAAATCGTATATGGTTCGGCCTTAGGGTTTCTCCAAACTTCTTCCTCCTAATGAATGAAAATTAGAAAGCTATATATAGGAAATTGAGGCTGACGGCGTCAAGACCAAATGGGTGACGCCGTCATCTCGCCGCCAAAAGAATTCTCGGACTGCCTTGATCTACATCTGACGCCGTCACGTTATATATTTTTCCAGGCCGTCACGTATTTAACTCTTGACGCTCTTCCTTGTGACGCCTTCATTTCCGTACTGGGTCGTCATGAAATTTACTCTTGACGCCGTCAGGATGGTACTCTTGACGCCGTCACCTACTGTTCCCAGCTTGGAAAATTAAGTCTTTGGCGTTTTCTTCACTTTTATGCTCCAAAAACGTCCGAATTGCTTCCTTTTCCAGATTTCACTCCCAAAGTACCTAAAATCACAAAAGGAACGATTTAGGGAAATATTTGATCAAATAAATTCAATTCCGGGCTTAAATGACCCTCTAAAAGTGGTTCATTTTTCGCCTCATCATATACCCTTACACTTGAGATTTGCTTGTCCTCAATCAAATGCGCTTTTATTCTAGTCAAAATACAAGTTAGGGGTCATTTAACACTAAAATAAAAGTAATTACAACAAATAATCGTTCCACTAAAGACCAATAGACAAGCACGGAGGTCATACACTAGCACCTCACAAATAGTGTTTAGATACTCACATCTCTCGGGTGTAACAAAGTATAAATTACAATATGGAAACGGAAGACATCTCTCACTACCTGTCATAGCAAAATAGATTACCATAGGCTTGGGAAAGGATCAAACCTCCACCACATGGCGTAAGCACCTAGGATAAACTATCAAAGAGGTCTTTAAAAGGGTTGTAACGTTAGGTGTAGGGATATGAAATACGCGGTTTTGTTAGATATAGGAAGTCTTTACTGGTGGCGAGTTAACAATCTTGGTCAATTACATGTACAATATGGCGTTGCTAAGCCAAGACTAGACTCGACTTAAGCTAATAAATGGAAAATAACAAAAACATAAAATAAACATAGAATGAAACGGGATGGTAGTCCGTATGTTTTTTTCTTTTTTTTTTTTTTTTTTTTTTTTTTTTTTTCTTTTTCTTGATTTTTTTCGATTTTTTTTTTTTTTTTTTTTTTTTTTGCATACACTTTTACCCTACTATCCAAAATAATACATCATAGGGAATGAAAATTCCCCTTACACTTGAATTTTTACATACTTTACAATAAACTAATCTAATGACTCGAATTAAGAGAATCAAAACACTTGGAGTACTTTTAAGATTAACGCATATACGGGGGTAATAATATTATGTTCTTCCCCATTACTCTATAAAATAAGTACTTTTACCCATGAGTCCCAATCGTCCCAAAACAATATGTACAAGGATATGACTCGACTTAGCAACCATGTAATCAATTAGATAATTAACTTAGGGTTTAACAAATAACAATAATGCACTAAAGATGAGCGCATACACGGAAGACTAAGGTGATTTGGTTGTACATTTAAGTGGGGTGTAACAAATTCTTCCTTTAAGTAAAATGCTTAAAGTTAGAAACGAAAAGATAGGCTCGGAGGGGTGTACTAGGGGTTTCGTGTACTAAAAATGAGTACAACGCTAAGGGTGTGGGAAAAATTAGTTGACTCAACTAGCCAAGTAATTTGACTTAAATGGTCAAATAATTATGATACGGGTTTAACACAAGGGTGATCCTAATGCCTCTTATCATGTAGTAAATCCTACTACACGAATGTAGTCTCACTAGCGGTCTCGGGATGCATCACTAACGCAAGTTCTAGAATCTAAATGCTACCGGTACACTCATAAGCACTAATAATAAGTGCTTTTCCTATCAAATCTAAAGGCGAACCTCACATATTTGGGTGAAATTTTTTTCTGAAAGTACGGTTATGTGCTAGTCATACAACCCCCACCAGGCAGTGTACCTGATCTTTGAAGTATAGTATAGTGACAAGTACCGGGGGATTGATCGTTCAGCTAGGAATAGTGTCGCTAGGATTAGAAAACCTAAATACTAGTTCTAGAGGTGAAGGATGATTATTTTTGTATTTTTATATTTTTTAGAAAGCAAGTAAAAATCTCAGGTTTGAAGGATTTGGGCGGAATTAGTTGCTAGTCAACTAACCCAATACTAAAGATGCAATCAAAATAAAATACTAGAAATGAAAATAAAACTAAATTAAACTAAGGTTGTGAGCAATAAGTAGAGAAATGTGTTTACTAAGATTTCACTACTCCCTAGATATCTTTTACACGTTAATTACTTGTTATAGTTGCGTGGATGACGGATTGTATTCCTTAATACCATTCATGGGGTGGCGCACTTAATTTCCCAATCCTATGAGTGCCTACTTCACTCCTATGTTGAGCCGGCTAAGAAGCTCCTAACATAGGATCATTAGAATTTAATCATGCACTAAATACAACCAATAAAACCTAGTGCACATCGGTTCATGTTTCCTAAGACGTTCAAGCATGTTACCATTTGGAGATCTGCCAGTTTTCTTAAGCCTAACATCGAAATCATTCATCCAATACAACCATAAACAAGTAATCAACACATAATCAACATCTAGGTTTCATTAGATCTAAGCAAACACAAGATAAATCTAGCCTAGCATGGTGGAATTAAGACAAGCACAAGATATAGACAACCAACACATAGACATATTGATTGAATTAAAAGAACACTTATCTCAATTACACATGTAAGGGTTCAAGGGCTGAAAACCCTTGAAAAACCTGTAAAAATCGTATATGGTTCGGCCTTAGGGTTTCTCCAAACTTCTTCCTCCTAATGAATGAAAATTAGAAAACTATATATTGGAAATTGAGGCTGACGGCGTCAAGGCCAAATGGGTGACGCCGTCATCTCGCCGCCAAAAGAATTCTCAGACTGCCTTGATCTACATCTGACGCCGTCACGTTATATATTTTTCCAGGCCGTCACGTATTTAACTCTTGACGCTCTTCCTTGTGACGCCTTCATTTCTGTACTAGGTCGTCATGAAATTTACTCTTGATGCCGTCAGGATGGTACTCTTGACGCCGTCACCTACTGTTCCCAGCTTGGAAAATTAAGTCTTTGGCGTTTTCTTCACTTTTATGCTCCAAAAACGTCTGAATTGCTTCCTTTTCCAGATTTCACTCCCAAAGTACCTAAAATCACAAAAGGAACGATTTAGGGCAATATTTGATCAAATAAATTCAATTCCGGGCTTAAATGACCCCTTAAAAGTGGTTCATTTTTCGCCTCATCAGTATTATACTAGATAGATGATTCATCAAAGGGCAAATTCATGACATGTATCATGTCACATGTAATTAGACTTTCCATTACCAATAATGTGAAAAAAATACCTAACCTTGCTTCTCATATCTAGTAAAGATTTCCATGTACAACTATCATTATGATTTGCATTTATCTCCCAGAAACTCCTCCTTTTCAACTTTACAGTATGTACCCATTTGACCCATAAGCTATTTTTCTTGTAGCAATATTCCATATATGTGTGGTTAGGAGAACTTCATTCCAGTCACCAAGACTTTTTAAACTCAACCATCCTTCAATCTTTGGACTACACACAATCTTCCAAGCTATTTTAACTTTCCCCTTAACTTGTTTTCCTTGACACTACAGGAAAATTTTAAAGACTTTATTCACCTCTCTAACAGTGTACTTTGGTAACAAGACTACAGATGCCCAATAAGTTTGGATAGAAGCAAGCACATAAGTAATCAATTGAAGCCTATCTGCATAAAAAAGGGCCTTATTTTTGCAATCATTTACTTTGCTTTTTTACCTTATCCACCAATTGTTTACAATCATTTATACCCAGTCTCTTTGCAAGAAGAGGAACGCCTAAATATTTTACTAGAAGGCTTCCTACTTTAAATGGCATAACATCCAAGATCCTTTGTTTTTCCTCTATACTCACACTACCAAAAACTATAGTACTTTTTTTCCATGTTTGTGATAAGACCTGATGACTTACTAAACTACAATAGGGCTTCTTTAATCACACTTAAAGATTTCACATCTCTATGACTTAACACTAACAAATCATCAGCAAATGGAGATGGGTTAGTTTCAATTACTTGCATCCTTTATGATATTTAAGCTCAGCATTCTGCTTCACTTTCCTTTCCAACATCAATGAGAAAATTTACATTATCAAAGTAAACAGATAGGGAGAAAAGGGGTTACCTTGCCTTAACCCTCTTCCAATTTTAAAGTACCCATGCCTCTTACCATTGATACAAATTGAAAATGCATCTGAGGAGACACATGTCATGATTCCTTTAACCATATTTTTATGAAAACCAAAGTGGGTTAGAATTGTTTCTATAAAGGCACAATTCACTATATCTTATGCTTTGGCAATATATATCTTTATAACACATCTTCAAGCACCATTCTTGCAATTACAACATTTTAACAGTTCTTGTACATGATCATATTATTTTGTATCTGCCTTCCAAAGAAAAAAAGCACTTTGGTTTAGGTTGATTGTTTATGCAGACCAGGTTTGATTCTTTTTGTTAACATCTTACTTATACACTTGGAAAGTAAATTGCAATAGGTAATAGGTCTCAAGTCTATCACCATATTGGGATGATTTATTTTAGGAATAAGTGAGATAATTGTTGCATTAATTTCTACAAGTAGTTTACTATCTTAAAGAATTCTTTTACAGCTTTACACACATCTTTCCCAATCACACTCCATGTATGTTTGAAAAGTGCAGAGGAGAAACAATCTGGACCTGGTGCTTTAGACTCACATATGTCAAAGATTTATTCCTTAATTTCTTTATCAGTTACTTCATTCACCATTTGTTCAACAACCATATTCCCTTCAGACCTTACTCCTGCTTCATTATAAATGGTGTTAATTCCATTTGAATGCTTCATACGCTTTATGAACTTATGGACGTACTTATTTTTTTTTTGTTCCCTTTACTTAAACATTCAATTTTTGCCTTTAGAAATAATAACTTCTCTTCATCACTCATAGCTTCCAAGTATTTAGCCAAGCATTTGATTCTTCCTCTTTCATTTGATGATTATGGAGATGTTTGTCCATTTAAATTTGGGCTACCTTCAGTTTCTCTCTAGCCTTTTCGACTCTATTAAATAAATACCCATGCTTCCAATTCAATTTGGTTATATGACTTTTCATAACTTTCAACTTTTTCATCACCTTATACATCTTAAAACCTTCAACTTCAATATTTTATTATTTTTTCACAACAGGAAGAAAGTCATCGTTATCCACAATAAAATTTCTAAACCTAAAAGCTTTGATTTTCTTACTAATACTTTTTGGGATAGTAAGAACTGCTAAACTATGGTTGAAAGTGACAAACGAAATAAACTGGGCAGCTGCAATACCATAGCTACTCATAAATTCCTCATTAGCCATGAACGTGTCCAATTTCTTCATAATACTTGTAGTAATTATTAAAGGAGATTCGATTTATGTTAAAAACAAACCAGAACTAAAAACATCCTCCACTTCAATCTTGTTGACACAGTCAATAAAATCTTGCAGATCATTATTAACATTTGGCCCTCTAGCTTAATGTTCTTCGACCTTTAATGTAACGCTTAAGTCCCCTAACACAATCCATGGGGAATCATTTACGACATATTTTTCTACCTACAATTCCTTCTATAAAGTTTAATAACATCAAATTTTCTATATATATTAGTGCCAAATTCCCCTAATAAATGCTCATATTTGTTATGTTTTTGTGTAAAATATGCACTTAATTGCTTCACATTTCGTTGTAGGTAATATTTGAGCATTGAAACGAATAGACATGGAAATGGAAGGGTAAATTGAAGAAAATTACAAACTTGTTGGACTAGACATACATTACGCTGTAAGAGAATCGGAAGAGCTACACCGTAATCCTTCATAAAGACTTTATGGCGTAGCCACCCCGCTAGAGCTACGCCGTAACCTTCATAAAGATGCATGGCGTTCCTATCAATCTCATAACTGTGGCATAACAAGGTCGTTGTGGTTACGTTGCAACAAATGAAAAATATATATTAACAAGACGTTTACAGCGTAACTTGTACTTTGGGTTATGCCATAACCTTGCTACAACTGGTGAAAGGATTCGTGCATTAAGAAGTCTACGACATAACTGCTCACTTATGGTTACGTTGTAGTTGAGTCGAGCCTGTATATCCAAGCCCTAATTCAGCTAATTTGACATCTGATGCGTACGTTTATCGTTGTAGGTATAGATTATAATTATCAAGTTTTAAATTTATATTTAGACGACTTAACCTATAACACACACTAACGAGAAGTGTACCCGATCTATTTAGTTAGTTGGTAAGTAGAGTGTCGATCACTAAGAGTGGAACGTTAACACCTTAAACGTCTATCAGTATTTTAATTCCTATGTTAGTTCTAAAACCAAATCTAACGCAAGGGGGTCTCAGCCTGAGAGACTGGAATGATTGAGTAGATTAATAACAGTAATTAAAACTATCGAGTTGAATAAGCAAATAGTAAACACGTACACAAATAGAAGACATATACAGATAAGAGGTCAAGCTGATAGTAAAGTAGATTGTCATTTTGTTTTATTGCTAGTTTTATAGGATGAATAATAAAATCTATTCTCCCTCGTTGGTATCTTAGTTACAGGTGAGTAAACTCTTAATGATTACTTATGTCTATATTATTTAACCCTTTTACATGTTTACATTAACTTATAATTATGCTAATGAAGTAATTGTGGGAGGCGTATGGCGGCGCAGCAAGCCACGTCTAAACACAAAGGTAATAAAAGCACATGCATAAAGAACCAAATAAACATCAAATTAACTTTAATCGATGGGAAATTAGATTAAATGAGAGTCGTATGGTGGCGACAAGGCACGCAATCCTGATGGATTAAAGAGTACTAATACAATAAAACAAATCTACTTATTGAATTAAATACTAGCAGGACCTTCTTACTGATCTGAATTCTTCGTTTGGGTGGTGTCTTATGTTGCCAATTCGTCTATATTCGTCTCCTCAAGGTTTCATATGTGTGTGTCAAATGGGGTATTTATAGTTTATGCCTAAGGGATCGATACGGCCAGCGCATCAACTAAGTAGATGCGGCGTATCTCAATAACTTCGCGTGTGGACCAAGATTATAATATTCACGAATATTTGTTCACCACCTTTAGATGCGGCATATCTTCAGTCTCTTATGCGGTGCATGTGCTTCTGTGTCTTGGATATCTTTGGTGAAGCCTTGAGATTAATACGCCATATGTCTGGAATGTAATACAATGTATCTGGAGTAGATAAGTCAGATCTTCTTCGTTGACCAAAGTTTCATATACGATGCATATGATGAATTTATACGGCGTACGCTTCAAAGTCAGGCAATGGTCTTCAAATTCGTCTAAGTATCATAGTACAACATATCTATCTAGAATGATATGGCGTATCTTCCTTCAGTTCAGTAGAGTTTTTCAACTTGATCCATTTTGCTCCGTTTTACTTCCAAAATAGCTAACTTTCACCAAACGCTTGTTTATAACTGAGAATTACAAAAGTAAACGATTAAGTATCAATTCTTTTATAAAGTAATATAAAACAATTCAATAACATAGGATAAATGATGCCAATAATATGTACTTATTTGATGTCATCAATATCTCCACTTCACACAACTTTTAAAGGACGATTCGAGCTCCATACCAAGACATTTTCTAGCATTCTTCAACCACTTTCTAAGGGAGAATTCACTCCGATTCATCATTTGTATTAGTCATTCATCAAGTACATCGTGTCAAACTTAATGTTTAATCCATCCATGATTTTATACATTATTTCTGTTGTACTTTATACCATGAGTGGCTAAACACTTTAAGTGTTAGCTTAGTTATGTATTTATTAACGTCTTGATCATTGTTTCCTTCATTTAATTATCATTTTATATGGATATCTTATTTGCCTATTGATTGATCCTCGCATTTTGGTAGTACTAAGGCTAGTGTAGAGCTTATTAGCTAGTTATTAGGTGTGAACAATTGAAAGCTATTCTAGTAGGTTACTCGAGATGGGATGTCATCCATTTTGATTGTAGGGATTGAACATATCACTGTCTACATTAGATTAGGTACTTAAAAAGCATAGGTAAACCTTTTATGAGATGACACCTAATTGGGGTTTAAATGTCGAGAAGTGGAATTGTCGACATTAAAGGTCTTTAAGATTGTTGGGATTGTCGAGAAGTCGGATTTACCAATCCTTCACTACAGGGTACCTGGTTCTCTGCCCTTTAGTGCTTTAGTAGATCATAGGTAGACGAGATTTTATAAATTTAAAATGTGATCTTAAATTATAGCATCAAATTTCTTCTTTCAGTTCCACTGTTTGCAGCATTGACTTTGGTTGAATACAGGGATGGCAACGGGTCGGGTTCGGGGCGGGTTTTAGTGTACCCGTACCCGTACCCTTTTATAATATCCATACCCGTATCCACCTCATTAACCGCCGGGTACCCGATTAATATTATCCATCGGTTTTTCGGGTTTCCCCGCGGGTTTCGGTTATCCCCAATTGAATAATATATGGACAAAATGATGGTATTAAGATTAAGTCACACGCTAAAATCCATCGAAAAAACAAAGAAAAACACCCTAATATATTATTTTTTGTTAAAGTTAAAGAAAATGAATATCGTATCAAACGATTTAATGCTTTTGAATAATTCATATACAAAATAAAATATATTTTGTAATAGAGATACATATATAAAAAATATAATGGAAGAAATTATATATAATGTATATATATTCTAGTTAAATATAATATCAATGCGGATGTAGATTCTGGTAAACGGATACGGGTACGGGTAATCGGGCGGGTATTACTAGAACCCGTAGCCGAACCCGTACCCGGATAAAAAATTATATCAATACCCAAACCCGCATCCAAACCCGCCAACCCGCCCCCGAACCCGACCCAACCGATTCGGGTTTCGGTTTTCCCCATCGGTTTCGGGTGCTTTTGCCATCCCTAGTTGAATAGTTTCAATTAAGCATAACACATATTACTCTGACATATGTAGAACCATCAAGTTCAATATATCTTTATCGCATCCTATTAAAAGTCTACATCTAGATTGCAAGGACTGCACAAACCTAAATTCTCTCCTCTCTAATCAACAACTGAAACAATTCTTTTTGTTACTTCAATTGATTCACACTTCTTATATTCCAAGCCGCTATCTTAAAATCCATTATATTAATAGAGTTTATAAAAAAATATGTCTATTTAAAATAGTTGTGTCATTCCCACTGACCTCATTAACAGCCTAATCTTTAGCATTTTCAGCCACCTCTTCCACAATATCATCCATATCTTCATTCCTCATTTCTTGTTCTTTTAAATTCTCTTTTTTCATTTCATTTTAAAATAAGCTATCATATCCTGTGACCAATTCTTTATTTTTTGAAAGGATGATTGTATTCACTTATTGAGGTACTGGTCCACTACACTTAAGTCCTTCAAAGTGTTCGACTCCCGCCTTTCTTCCATATCCATCTCTCCCAACACAATATATTTGTTAAATGATTTTCATTTCAGCCATCATGTCATTTTTCAGATTTCAAGTCTTTTCATTTCTACTTTTTTGTATAGGGCTTTTTCCAGATCCTTCATCCACACTTTCCTTTTCTTTATTTTGTTGCCTCCTTTCATTATTTTTCTTTTATTTGTAATCAAATTTATTCCCTACCAATTTTTATCTTGCTCTTGTTGTTTATTGTTATTACCATTCCTTTGTTGCCCACCCCCTTTCCTATATTCCACAGTAGTAAAGCCTTTATTGTTACTGCCATTCTGATCATTAGCAACTTCACTTTTATCCTTCATAATCTCTAGTTTATCCTCTGTTCTAGGCCTTTAGTACACTTTTTAAACTCGTGCCCAAACACACTGCATTGGGAACATACTCCAGGCTTCCAAACATAGTCAACATTAACAGTTTTCAACCCTTTGACAACATTCTCTTTGTTCCTATATTGCACTATAATCTTGTCTATGAACCCTTTCTTTGCATCAAACTCCACTAAAAATCTTGCATACTTAACTCTCCCCACATCATTTTGACACCTTTGAGTTGTCATATTATCCATAATTAGTGGTTTACTAAGGCTGCTTGCAAGAACACTTATTGTTTCACTACTCCAAGCTTCCACAGGCTAATATATGAATCTTATTTTGTTTCACTTTTTCAAGCCCCACAATAGGATCCCATATTTTTACAATTAGTGGCCTATTATTAACTATCCATGGTCCCTCCTCTATAACCTTGTTCATAGTTTCATACCTTCTTTAGTTTTGAATATAAAAAAACACATACCATTGGCATGCACTTTCACATCTATCAACCCAAATCTATTTCAGATTCTTTTTTAGATGATAGTTAAGATCATTTGTGAACATATGAAAACCCACCAAATACCCACAAATTGTCAATTTCCACTTATCACTACCTTTCATTACAATTTCTTCATCAAAAGTCGCAAATTCACTTCCATCTTCACTCATTACAGTAGGCTTAAAGGACAGCTTATTATTCACAGTACTTTCCCTTTGTTTTGCAATTGTAACATATGTATTAACATGTTTAGTTTGATTTTCAATATCCCTTACGTCATCTATCATATCAGTATCATTTACAGTTACATTTTTTGTTTCATTACTAGCCCTACTTTCAAAATTCACCACACTAGTTATATAGTTCATAGATGTAGATTCATTCACATTCATAGGCAATATCTAAATTGGATGAAAAGTACTTAGATTATTATCAACATTCTCCAATTGCACTTCCCCTTCCTCAATTTCATCACTCACCCCATTTTGAGCCTTAATTTCATTTTTCCCCAATTATAAACCATCAATTTACGAATTATGTTTGGTACCAATGCTATTCTTACTTATTTTCCTTCCATTAACACTATAGAATGAATCCCAAATTTCAATGGTACCCTAATGTTTGGTTTTGATGATTGGTGATTAGGTGACATTTGGACTCTAAGGGCATGCTTGGTAGGGGTTTATGGGGGTGAGAAATGTGAAAGATAATGAAAAAAGGTGCTTCGTAGAATATAATACAATGACCCATTAACCAATAGTGGGTAATTGACAATTACCTAATAAATTAGGGGAATGCTTTCATTTCCTTTTCCCTTTCCCCACCATTATCATTGCCTTTCCCCTTCCCTTTCCCTTTCCCGAGTTTAAACCAAGCACACCTAAAACTAACTATTAATTGAAATAATTAACAAATGAAAAACTACAAAAGCTATACCAAACGAGGCATAAGAACAATTAGAATCGAATACACAATTTTGGATTTGAAAAATTCATTTAAAATGGTGACAAAATGAAGCTTTTACAGCATCTACAATGTTTCGACCTATAATGACTTTCTTTTAACAATTAAGTTTTCTATAAATTCTATCTTTTAAAAAGTCATTTTAACAAACACTCTCCAATGCACAAAAGCTTATTAAAAGCTTTATTATAAACTGATACGTCCCGGGATTTATGTCATATTAATATATTATATTTATTTAGGATATGTCTCTGTGTCGTATTAGGAAACTGTTATTGTTTAGATATGTCTTTATGTTTGGCTTGTTTTACAAGCTAGGGTTATTCGGTTATATATACCGAATCATTATTATGAATGAATAAATCAAGTTTGTCAAGTAATTATTTAGTCTTCTTCTCTCTATTTTCTTACGTAGCTCGCACACGCTAAAAGTGGTGCCCTATCCCGATACAACCCCTAACCGGGTTGTATCAATTGGTGCTTTCATTGAGAGCTCTCGTTGAGAGGGTTTTTTTATTAGGGTTCCAATCTTCCCCAAAAAAAAAAAACTGTTCGTCGAACACTGTTCATCAGCACTATTCATTCCAGAGTACTGTTCATCGATCACTATTCACGGCTACTGTTCACGAGTTACTGTTCATCAGGAATTTTTTTTCTTCTTCGAGATATGTTCATGGCATCGGGCAGCAGCGATCGGGACGCACTATCTAAGCTCTTGCAAATGGGTAACGTGGCTGAATATCAGAGTGAGTTTATGGTACTTGCAAATTGAGTAACAGGGATATCTGAATCTTTACTTGTATCGTTTTATATCTCTGGACTTAAACTGGATCTACAATGTTTACTCTTACGGTCAAATCCCAAAACGTTAGACGAAGCTTTTTCATTGACCCGTGCGGCGGAAACACGCTTCGCGAACCTAGATATTTGGGAATTTTTGAGGTCCAATCCTTTAACTTTGGGAGAAGACTTTTTCAAAGCTCGTATCACCGAGGTTCGTTTTGAGACAATTTCAAGGGAAGAGAAAGAGCATATCGTTGAAAAGAAAATAGATGTCATTCTACCATTAGAGGGTGAATTTGCTTCACCTAAAGCGGCTGAAGAGTCATTGAATGCTGATGAGTATATTGGAGTTGAAGAGGTTGTGGGTGGTGGCGAAGTGCTTAAGGTTGTCGAGGATGAGTTGAGTAGAGTGATATCGACACTTAAGGATGGAGGTGGTGAATTTGATAGTGGTTTGGATGAAATAAATTTGAATTTAAGCGAGGAATTAGCGGACTCTCAATCTGCATATTTTTCGTATCACCTTGAGGGCAAGGTGATTTTTGAAGGAGTGGGGAGTGTTATGGCATGTGTAGCGGAAGACGGAAGAATGATGTTGTGTTATGTCCAAGGCAAAGGAATACGAAAGAAGGAAAAGGTGAAGGCTGCAATTCAAAGAAGATTATGGGATCCCGGATTACGCCAATGTTGCAGGAGGACGGACTGCCCAAACGACTCAAGAAGTCCAAACGTATGGCATAAATATTATGTCATATAATCTATCTTTATTTACATGTCTTTGTTTAGGATTATTTCATGTTTCTTTAGGAAAGTCGATTAAGAATGTTTTAAGACAACACCTTGAGGGCGAGGTGGTTTTGAAGGAGTGTGGAATGACACACCTGGGCCCGAGCCCATGGCTTATTTAGGTCTTAGGGTTTACTTTGTCTTATAAATACTCTTGTAATCATTTATTATAATCAATCAATCAAAAGTTAATAAACAAATCTCTAGTTCTTCTCTTCTATTTTCTGACGGAGCCAGCACACGCTTGAAGTGGTGCCTTATCCCGATACAACCCTAACCGGGTCGTATCAATTGCTGCTTTCATTGAGAGGGCTTACGATTAAGGTTCAAAAAAAAAAAAAAAAAAAAAAAAAAAAACTGTTCATCGAGAACTATTCATCAGGTACTGTTCGATCGGGTACTCTTCATCGAAAAAAAAATTATTATTATTATTATTATTTTGTTTTTCGAGTTAATGTTCATGGCATCGAGCGGATGTGATCGGGACGCGGAATATACACTATCTAAGCTTTTGCAAATGGGTACGGTGGCCGAATACGAGGATGATTTTAAGATTCTTAAAAATCAAGTAACGGGGATCTCGGAGTCTTTACTTATATCTTTTTATATCTTCGGACTTAAACTGGATCTACAATGTTTACTCTTACGGTCAAATCCCAAAACTCTAAACGAAGCTTTTTCATTGACCTGTGCGGCGGAAACACGCTTCGCGAGCCTAGATATTTGGGAATTTTTGAGGTCCAATCCTTTAACTTTGGGAGAAGACTTCTTCAAAGCTCGTATCACCAAGGGTCGTTTTTAGACAATTGCAAAGGAAGAGAAAGAGCACATTGTTGAAAAGAAAATAGATGTCATTCTACCATTAGAGGGTGAATTTGCTTCACCTAAGGCTGAAGAGTCATTGAATGCTGATGAGTATATTGGAGTTGAAGAGGTTGTGGGTGGTGGCAAAGCGCTTAAGATTGGCGATGATGAGTTGAATAGAGTGATATCGACACTTAAGGATGGAGGTGGTGAATTTGATAGTCGTTTGGATGAAATTAATTTGAATTTAAGCGAGGAATTAGCGGACTCTCAATCTGTATATTCTTCCTATCACCTTAAGGGCAAGGTGATTTTTGAAGGAGTGGGGAGTGTTACGGCGTGGGTAGCGGAAGGCGGAAGAATGGTGTTGTGTTATGTCCAAGGTAGTGGAAGGCGGAAGAGGAAAAGGTGTTGGTTGCGGTAGTAGAAGGCTAGAGAACTACGGGAGTAGAAGATACGACTAGGATTAGGATTAGGATATGGGATCCCGGAATCAAGATAATTTTTCAAGACAACACCTTGAGGACAAGGTGATTTCGAAGGAGTGGGGAATGATACGTCCCAGGATTTATGTCATATTAATATATTATATTTATTTAGGATATGTCTCTGTATCGTATTAGGAAACTGTTATTGTTTAGATATATCTTTATGTTTGGCTTGTTTTACAAGCTAGGATTATTCGGTTATATATACCGAATCATTGTTATGAATGAATAAATCAAGTTTGTCAAGTAATTCTTTAGTCTTCTTCTCTTTATTTTCTTACGGAGCTCGCACACGTTAAAAGTGGTGTCCTATCCCGATACAACCCCTAACCGGGTTGTATCATAAACTCAATAACTTATTAAATGAGAATCAATTGTTGCATTTTGTATCATACGCTTGGTGTTTATCAAGCTATCTTCAAAGTCATTGGACTAGCTTTTGTCACAATGAGAAAATTCATTCAGATAACTTGATCAAATACCGAATAGTCTTTTGTAAAGTTAGTGTTGCAGTTGCTGCTAAGTTAATTTTTAATAATAAAAAAGATTGTGAAAAGTGGTTAGAGGAGAGGGAAAAGTGATCTTCTCACCTATTTCCTAATTCTCATACGTTATCTCATTAACTTTCGCCAAGAAGGAATAATCCTATAACATGTATTCATATTCCAAATATATTCGTGTTACGTGTTACTTTAAAATACTTTTAATCATTTGTGTCCACTCAAATATGTTACAATCATTGACAAATGGATACACTTCTATGCCCTATACTTGCACACAGAACATAATCTGGAATCTGAGATAAGATATAATACAATGTTAATACTCTTATTAATAAGATGAAAGCTGCTATTTGGTGGTGACAAGCTAGCAATTTTGGTATGAAACGAGAAGGTAAAGTATATCTATACTAAGAATAAGTTTGGGCCTCCATAGGCATTATCATTAGCAGCCCATGATCTTATAATCGATCCCAGCAGCCCATGATCTTATGATCTATCCCAGCAGCCCAATAACTAAATACCATTTCAGTTTTTTTTCTAATTTATCAATTTAAGATTTGCCCATTTTCCTAATAAATTGGTAATCGTGAATCGTCTACTCTTTCACTTATTTAACATTTTAATGCTTTTTATTATTATTAAATTGGTTCTTTGCCTCGTTTAGTTAATGCAAAGACATTATTTCCGGAACCCTAAGGGCATATTTGGTATAAGGAACTGAGATAAGAGAAATGAAAATGAAATCATTTTTAATTTTTGCTACACATATAAAAAACTAAAGTGGAGAATTACAACTCTTTGAAAATGGATCCTTTGTAAAAGGTGGAGAATTGATTTCCACTTACAAAATGATGAAAATGAATTCTCTCATAATAATAATAATAATAATAATAATAATAATAATAATAGTGTATTCATATAATAATAATAATAATAATAATAATAATAATAATAATAAATAAATAAATAAATAAATAATAATAATAATAATAATAATAATAATAATAATAATAATAATAATAATAATAATAATACTGATTTCTTGAGTCAATTCTCTAGTGTTACCAAATACTGGAATTTATACTGAATTTATGTGAGAATTCATTTCTGTGATTTGATTTCTGCACTTCATTTCATTTATCTGAATTTCACTCTACCAAACGTGCCCTTAAATACTTGATAGAGATTAGAGACTAGAGAAGCAAATAGTAGTAGTTCACATAGAAAAGTTGATAAGGTGTAAGTTACACACGTTCGCTGGTGCACAAACACGATCAAATGATCAATGAAATGAGTAATGAGTATATACTTTTGTTTAAAAAAATAGTAAAAAATGTCCGCACGGTGTTGTGGATTTATAAAAAATCTCAATTTTTCTGGTATTTGATGTACAAAATACTACTAGTATTCAATATAGATTATTTGTTTGCATGGGTCAGATGGAAACATGTGCGTGTGGAACTAATGACCGGGGTTTCTTCTCTCGTAGGTTTGAGCAGCCGGGATTTTACAGTTGGATAGGCTGTTTTGAAAGATGCTTCGTACAAAGTGGCAAAACACGAGAAAACGTGCGTTGAAAATCAATATGTTTTTATTCCTTTCGTGTTTGATACTTTTAGTTTCCTTGCACCTGAGGCGGTGGAGTTTCTCAATAGAGTCCAACGAGTTATGCATAGTAATGTTTGACACTTAGATTCACAAATTTAGTTTTCAAAAGTATTGGTTTTGCTATTCAAAAAGAGCTAACGGCACAGCTTGTTGCCCATTCGCCTTCCACCCATATGTAAACCTTATTTTCACATGTTAAATGCGAGAATTCATCATTGTATTTGATAGTGAAAATAATAACTTTGATTATAGAAATGTAAAATTCATCATTTTAATTTGTTAAGAGAAAGTTTAAAAAATAATGTTTTCCATTTTCACTTAATAGTTTATATTTTGTACGTACATAACTATATTGGTACTAGTAGGGGTGTTCATCGGTTTGTTTATCAGGTTACTCGGTTTATTCGGTTCGGTTTGTTCGGTTAATTTTTTTTCTGGGTCAAACCGAAAATCGAACCGAACCGAATTCAAAATTGATTCAACCGAACCGAATAACCGAAAACCAAACCCATATAACCGAAAACCGAACCGAATAACCCGAATTACATAATTTCAATTATTTTTTCATTTAATTATATATATTTTTAGAACAAATTTTTTTTTCAAACTTAAATAATGTTATATTTATACTAAAAAAGACTTTTAGTGATTATTTTTATATATAAATACATAAAAAAATATATATATTTATATATTTTCGGTTTTCGGTGGCAAACCCATACCCAAACCGATAACCGAATATTTAGTTCGGTTCAGTTTGGTTTTGACCAATTCAGTTCGGTTACGAATTCGGTTCAGTTTTTTTCGATTCGGTTCGGTTTCGGTTTTCGGTTATTGTGGATATTAACCGATCCATGAACACCCCTAATTGGTAGTCCATTCTAGTGGGTTAAGCTAAGCTTTTGGATGGAAGAATATTGGGCTTTTAAAATTTGTGATACAATTAACCCTAAATTCAAAGCATAACGATTTGTGATATAGTTAACCCTAAACTCAAAGTATAAAAAGAAGAAAGAATTATTTGTTCTATTGCCAAAGCTTGAACTCAAGACATCTTTTAGAGGCCGAATGATTTAGCCATCTTGCGTTCAAATTTTCCTTAAACTTTATTTAATACTCACATTTCTTTTGGTAATCCTTTCGATTACGACGTCGTTCGCTACGGCATATACAATATTTTAGATACTGGATTACCATGACTATGTTTGGCACACAAGATTATTGAAAGATTAAGCTTATTTTTTTTAAAAAAATAAGCTACTTAAAAAATAATCTTAGTTTGGCAGATATAACTTATAAGAGATTTAAAAAATAATAAGCTTCGATAATCTCTTAACCAAAAGTTACTTCATGTAGCTTATAAAAATAATCTCTTTTTATAATCTCCAGCATCAGCACCATCTCCAGTTCCAGCAACAGTTACTTTCGCCAAACATACCCTATATGGTGTTTTAGTTATTATAAGTCCAGAAGTCTATTAGGCCAATCTTTTAATAATAAAAGAATGAGTAAAATAGACGGTTGGTCCCTAAACTTGGCAAAAAAAATCACGGTGGGACAAACTTGGGCGTTTTGGTCACCGGGAGTCCAAATTTCATAATTTTAGTGTCAATGAGGTCCCTTATCTCGTTTTACTCAGGACCAAAACACATTCTACGTTTTACAAGGGGCATAATAGACATTTCCACTTTTGGTAATTATTTTGGTGGTTCATGCTACATACAAAAAAAATTTCACCTCACTCACCGACACTACCATCACTACCGCCACCAACCCCACCATCATCTCAGTCACCTCCACCGCCATCCACCACCATCCACCATAATTATATGAAAAACTAGTCTTCAGATAAAGTTTGAAAAACTACCAAGTAAATTCTTCAGATAAAGTTTGAAAAACTAGTCTTAGTTATTTATCGGAACAGTCTATTGTTATTATGCATTTTGCAAAACACACTGCTTCATGTATTATTTGTAGAGACGTGTTTTTAAAACATTTTGAATAATCATTTTATGTAAGGGCACATCTATGAATTTTGCCTTTGTATGTCACCATTAACATAATTTTATAGTAGATTCTACATAATTTGGATCATATTCGACATCTGTGTCTGAATGCTGGATTGGATTGGCTATATGATGATGACATGTAATGTGGACTGGGAACCACCACTAAAAGTTTGTCTTGTTTTAGTTCTACCCTTTTATAACAAGACATAAAAGCAATTGTTATGATTCAAGGGCATAGTTGGTTATGTGCAGATAGCTTTTGCTTATGTAAAAATCACCTCCTCGTGTAATTATTAGAATACTCTCACTCAGACTAGATTGTTCAAGCAAAAGGTGTTTGGTTGAATATTCATGAGATTCTATACAATGGGAATATGAAATAGGTGAAATTTTATGATTTTTAAAGCTTGAATGGCACAGGCCATATGTAGTTATTTCTAGCAATTAACTTATAAATTATACTGTAGGAGACTATGAGAGTCATGATGGTGGTTATTCATATCAGTCTCTAACTTCCTATACATCTCATCTGAGGCTAATAGTCATACTTTGACTTGGGAAGTCAAATATGTATTTGCCAGTTTATCATTGATATACTTACTCTCTGAGATTTATTTTGCTAGTTCTTGACCTGTTAATTGGAGTTGTTGTCCTTCACGGCCAGTTACGAACTTCCCACAAAATTAAATATAGGCATCTGTGTTTTCAGATTGAAACCAGTATATTTGACCTTCAAAAGTCAAATATAAAAGGTTAGTTTGTGTAATTCTATTGCAGTCTGACACATGTGGTAATCACTTGAACAAATGCATCGGTTTATGCTACCATATGTTATCGACTTGAAGTTACTACTCTTTGTAAGACTAATCCTGTTTGAAAACGTTTATTAAACTTCGGATATAAGAGTTGTTATAAGACTAATCCTATACCTAACTCCAGTCACAACATCATCTCTAAAATTAATGTGTGCTCTTAAAACAAAGGATATCCTAATGGAATCTCAGGCCTTAACGTGTAAACAAAATACGAAAACAAACTAACAAAAATGGCGAATTTGTCTCTCTTAGAAACCACAACAACGGCTTGATCACTAATCCATTAACTAGCTCTTGAAACTTAACCTGACGGCGGGAATGATGTCATCATAATATTAACAAACGAAAAAATAGTCGAAACTTTAATATTACATATACCTAAATCAATAAGCGCTTGATGAACATTTCTTGCCGCGCATATGATGACGTCACCTGCCACATTGTTTCCGTTAATTGTGACATCATTTCTATTATTCATGATATCACATGTAACACTATTTTCGTTGCTAATGATCTCACCTGAATCATTATTTTCATTGATGACGCCACCTGAGAGTGAGGCATAATTTCTGTTACTGATGACGTCATTTGTGTTATGGATGATGTCATACCTTCTAGTGATGACATCATGTCCAACGGAACTGGCAGTGATTAAAGCTTGAGGATAGAACGGTACAACGTGCGCCTAAAGCTAAAGAGAGGCGTAAGAGGAGTTGAAGGCAATGTCGTGGATGAGGTTGTTAGGAATAGTTAATAACAAAGTGATGTTAGAGTAGAAGAAAGCGCGAATAACGGAAGATTCGGGGTTGGCGAGATGGACAGAGGTGATTTTTAAGGAGTGGAGTGTTTGGATGACCATTTGTGTTAGGGGTTGCATTAGTCTTATAACGTTTACAGCTCTTATATCTTGTTGAATTTACAGCTCTTTTTATCCGTTATGATGACTAATCCTGGTTGAATTTACAGCTCTTATATCTTGTTGAATCCGTTTTGAGAGGAATTTTATTGAAATTTATGTTTTATGCATGTCATTTAAACATTGATCAATAAAAAGTTACAGTCAAAGGATTATAATGTGAATAAGAAAAGTAAAAAAATGTGAGTTAAATAGTATTTTAAAGTTTAATCATATTAGCAATTGTAGTGTTAGTGGTGGTAGTGATGGTAGTATGGGTAAGTGAGGTGAGATTGTACAAGTTGTACCAAAAGAAAATGAGAGTGGGAAGAAGACGAAGGTAAAATAGTTATTTCGCAGGAATAACGAGATTTGACAACATATAATAAGACATTGACCAGAGAATAACAGGTCAAGGGACTTCATTGATACTAAAAACTTGAAAAAAGGACCTTAGATAACAAAAACACGTAAGTTTGTCCCACCGTGATGTTTTTTTGAAAAGCTTAGGGACCAACATTGTATTTTACTCTAAAAGAATTATATCATTTTAGATTGATTTTGCAAAATCATTCTTATTGAAAAAAAAAAAGAAATTGAACCAATAGGAGAGCTCGATTTTGACATATACGCGAAATCAAACAACATTATTGGCAAATAAAATGTCAAAATTGAATTGATTTCAGTCAAACTTTAATAAAACTGGTGGAGAATTTGGTTGAGGAAAAAAAACACATAAAAATATAGGTGTCAAATTTATGAAAACAAAAACTTAAAAAAAGTGGAGGTAATTAATAAAACTTTAGTGGATTAATTTTAAATATATTATATAAAGTTAAGTGTAAAATTATGTCTTCATGTTTTTTTAATAAGTTTAGATAATAAACAAATAACGTCTTACACTTTATACCTCCTAAACTTTATAATATGAACTTCGTTTACAATTACATGAATACTAGTATTAGTTTGAGACTTTCATCCATTAAAATTACAAAATTTTGTAAATATACAAATAGGTTTTAATATACGTTAAATATTTTATAAATATTAGTTTTAAACTTCATCTATTAAATTCTTTTTTGACTATATACGTTAAATGAGGACTCATGTTATCCTATTTAAAAGTTTAATCTATGCGTACACGGGTTTGAATATTAAATACGGCTAAATTATTTTTAAAAGTTTAATCTATGCATAAACGGGTTTGAATATAAATATCAAATGGTAAGCACGAGTTACTGTAATATGAAAAATAATATACACGATTGTACTTATAACAACGACTAATTTATTATTATTTAAAGTTTATATATGGATATCCAAAAAATATTAAAAAAAAATTTACTGAGTATATTTTAACTTCATGAAAACTCATTATCTGCTATTAAACTTGCACATTTTTTAAAACAAGCTATCAATAGTTAAAGTTAAACAACAACCTCAACATCAACCTTAACCCCAAACAACTATGTCAGCTAAACAAAGTTAAATATTTCATCCAATACAATTTTTTACAAAATATTAATAGATATTAATAAATAATTAATGCATATTTATTAGTTGTACCTATATCACAATTTTTATTTGTCTACATAGTAAACTAAAATTTTAAAATAAATTTGATTTATGTGTAAACCCCGCGCGTTCACGAAACTTATAACTATCTGGAAAATTAGAAGGGGGGGGGGGGTGAATAGTTTTACGTCCTTTTAAAAATTATTGAGAAAACTTTTGTTTACTTTAAAAACTTCGATTCAATCTTATGTGAATTCAATACTTGAAGTATATGAGTATACGTAAATAACTAAAAGCAAAGTAAATAAGTAATGAATGAAAAGATAGGGATGAAAGATCAAACCACAACACAAGGATTTATAGTGGTTCGGCTAAAAGGACACCTTCTTTGCCCAACTCCACTCCCTGAGCCACCTACTCGAGAGTCCTCTTCACTATGTCAACAAACTCCCTTGTGGCTGAGAAACCTTACACACTTTTGCTTACACCAATTAACGAAGGTAAGCTAAATGTCGAGTTCTAATAATAGCTAAAACCAATCTCACAACTTCTTCACAACTTCTACACGACTTCTTCATGAAGGCTTCACGACTTCTTCACACCAGCTTCACGACTTCTACACACCGGCTTCACGACTTCTTCACACCTCAACTATTTCACAACTTCACACTACCTCTACACTACTTCTTTTACAACACAACTAATTACCTACACTTGGATCTACTTATTACAAATACACAACAAGCAAACAATATAGATTGAACTACAATACTTCTTCTCTAGTTGTTGAAGGAGTATTCTATTTTGCACTTTGATGGTGGAAGCTTGAATCACTTGAAAACAAAAGCTTAAGATTAAATGATCAAATGATTTTAGAGGATGGAAATGAAGATTTAGATCAGAAAGTTCGGGGTGCAAAAGGTGAGCAAAAAGTCCAGAAATGAACTAGTATTTATAGGCAAAGCTGGGGACAGCAGGAGCGTGGCCGGCCCCCTTAATTAATAAGGGGGCCGCCTAGTGAATTAAGGGGGCCGCTCCTTATATCCGTTGCCCAACTTTATCCTTTTGTGAGGAAGGTTTTTCTAGAATATTTTTGCTATTTTTGGTTGAAAATTTGAATTCATATATTTTTAATAAATTTAATATATTTACTTAATAACAAAAATGATTTTCCAAAAGATATAAAATGCTTATGAGATTTTATAAAAAATCTAGTGATTAAGAAAATGTTCCTTTGATCATAAAATGCATTAGACACTTTATTTATTCATACCTTAAGAGATTGAGTTGTAGAAACGTATATTAACAACTAAATACTTGTTTGCGTATTAATCTTTGCGATTAATGATTTTACATTTTGTAATTATCAAAACGTACAGATATCAAAAAGTATTAATAACATTTTTAGGTATTATTTATATCAACAAACTAGTTGTTTTATAATATACTTTTAATTTTAATTTTCAAAAATTATAGTGGCTTAGCTTCTGTAGGGATGACAATGGGTGAGTTTAAAAACCCATAATCCGTGGGTACCTCGCCTATAAATGGGTGGGTAACCCCGTCATATTTCACCCACTGGTGGGTCGTGGGTGAAAATTTCTACCCATCGTGGTTGGTGGGCGGGTAAAGGGTAATGTATACCCGTCACGTGTAAACCCATGACACCCATTTCAAATACCCACGGATGTACCCGTCAAAACACTCATGGGTGTACCCATAAACCCATTTGTGTTTAACTAAAATTTATTATACTGCTTAATGATTTGTGAGGTTCTAAGTATATATTTAATAAAATAACTCTCTAGAAAACACGGTAGGCTAACAGTTTATTTGAGTTACAAGACCAAAAGGTATGAAAGATCAAATCATCAAAGATATATACATGATACATGGTAGTTCTGATCATCTATACTCAAATACTCCTTCTCGGCTTCTCGCTTGAACTTCCGCTTACTAACCCATGGGCAACAAATACCCACGGACATGAGCATGCCCACTTGTAGGTGATGGGTGGGTGGCGGGTGAAAAAAAATCACGTACGCAATTGATAGGTTAGAGGTACCCATTACTATTGCCCACGACGCCATCCCTAAACTTGTGGCAAAGTGTATATTGATACCCTCAAATTAGGTCAAGAATATTATTTATTTCCTTAAATATTAAAGGTGTTGTATGAACCCTATACTAATTAATTACGTTACTGTAGTACCCCTGGCTCACTCTGGTTGTTTTCCTCATTAGTTTAGAGTAACGGGCGTTAGAGCAGGCATGTGATTTTTTTTTTTCTTCTCAACCTTACAAAATTTGCCCCCGACAACAAACCTCAACTCCACCAATTTGATTAGGTTATTCGTTATTCACATGATGAAAGAAAAAAGAAAACAAGTTAGAGCAACAAAAACAAAAACGAAAACAAAGGTATATAAGTTGAACCATGCTTATACTTCCTCAACCACTTATTCATAAGAGGAATGCTAGAGCCACAAAGAAAATTTCCACAAAACATCCACAAAGTGATGTGTCAAAGAATGATTGGTTTAATCATAAAGAGGAGAGAGAAACTATCACAACATACACCAATGACCTTTTGACACGTCACTTTGTGGATGTTTTGTGGAAATTTTCTTTGTGGCTCTAGCATTCCTCTATTCATAATGAGGTGCGATCCCCTACAAAGGGGACTAAAAATACAAAGTCTACAAAGGCTAGAAAGCCACTCACCATGTGACAAGTGTCTACCACCCACTCTCTCCCTTTTTTCTTTTTAAATTCGGTTAGGGGGCATTTTTGTTATTTTAACCCGTTTCTTTATTTCACCCTAAAACTTCAAACGCAAATATCTTTCAAACGACAAACTTTTACGAAAAATCGATTTCTCCATAATTTTTTAAATTTAATCCTCTTTAATTTGGTATAAATCTTGTTAAATATTTCGAACTTTTTTTTTTTACATATAAAGTGGGTCTTGATTTTCTTTATTTTTTTGTCATTTTCGACCCTATTTTTTTACCCTCATAAATGTCGAATCGTTAAAAACTTAAAACATAAAAGTTATAGACTTTTGTTCACTCTTTACACAGGTTTTTGAATAACTCAAATCCGATCTCATATGAGTAAGATAACACACGTTAAAGATGGTGTTTAACTCATATTTGTTGCACACAATGTGTTTGATGAAATGTCTAGCTTATATATTTTGTGTTAAAATTGAGCTAAATGCACTAATTTTTTTTTCTCAATGCATTATTAATCATTTTATTAATGTAAGACTCAAAAAGTAAAGTTTTTTAATTATTATATTTTTAAAATATACATTTAGTTCATCAGTTAGGTTATTAGGTTCATTAGTTAGGTTATTAGGTCCATCAGTTAGGTTACTTTGGTTCACCAGTTTTTATGGTAACATTTTGACTAATTGATGAACCTAAACACATAACACATGACAAATAATTATAAGTTCATCAATTAGTCAATAAGTGATAAACAAACTGATGAACCTAAAATTAATGAACTTAACTGATGAACCTATAATTATAGGTTCATCAGTTAATCAATAACTGATGAACCTATAATTAATGAACCATAAAATCAATGAACCTAACTGATGAACCTATAATTAGTCAATAACTGATGAACCTATAATTATAGCTTCATCAGTTAGTCAATAACTGATGAACCCAAACTTTTGATCAAATTTGATGAACCTTAAATTGATGAATCTGAAAAAATTGATGAACCAAAGTAACTGATGAACAAAATGTCTAACTGATAAACTTATTACCTATAACTTAACTGATGAACAAAACATAACCTAACTGATGAACCTAATAACATAACTGATGAACTAAATGTATATTTTAAAAATATAATGATTAAAAAACATCACTTTTTGAATGTTACATTAATAAAATTATTAATAATGCGTTGTGGGACAAAAATAAGTGCATTTAACTCTATTTTAAGACAAAAAATCTAAGCTAAACATTTCATCAAACACGTTGTGTGCAACAAATATGACTAAAATGTCATCTTTAACGTGCGATATCTCACTCATATCATATCGGATTTGAGTGATTGAAATATCTGGGTAAAGAGTGAATCAAAATCTACAACTTTCGTGTTTTAAGTATATTATGATTCGGCAATTTTTAAGGTAAAAAATAGGGTCGAAAATAGCAAAAATATCAAGAAAATCATGATCCAATGAATATGTAAAAAAAAATGTTTCGAAAAAATTAAAAAGATTTATACCAAATTAAAGAGAATCAAATTTTAAAAATTATGGTCAAATCGGTTTTTTTTTTTAAAAGTTTGTCGTTTAAGAGATATATGCATTTGAAAATTGAGGTGGAAAAGAAAAAACGGGTCAAAAGACCAAATTACCTCTGGACGGATTTTATGTATAATTTAGAGTGGGGGACACATATCACACTATGAATGACTTTGTACACTTTGTAATTTTTCTCACTTTACAAGGGATCCGTATTCTATTCATAATATACTCCAATAATTATATAACACAATATATTTTAAGTATATAAACCTTATACGACCCATGACATTTGAAGATAATAATGATAGAATATCACGCAAGTCACCTTGCTAAATATTTTGGAGTTGAGGTTTGTCGATTGAGGAAATAATAAAAAAGTTGTAAGGTTAAAAAAGAAAAGAAAATCGCAAAACTAATTAATGAGAAAAAATAAATTGAGTGAGTTAGAGTACTAAAGTGACCTAGTATGGTATCATGAATTCATGATATACCTCCAAATTCAAGGGTACAAAATAATCCACTTGACTACTTTGAGGGACCAATATATACATTTTGTCCCAATTTTATAAAGCTATTGTAAATAGAGATGAATGAAACTATGATTCATACTACGGAAGAATTAATCAAGCACGCAACTTAATTCACTTTGAACAAACATGTATTATTTGCACGCGAATAGTCATGCAACTAATGCAAGTTCTTTGCTTCTAATGATTATCTTTGGCATTTGCAAAAAAAATAAAAAAAAAAAAATAAAAAAAATAAAAAGAATAAGAAAAAAAAAAAAAAAATAAATAAATAAAGCCACTTAAAATATGATAACCTTACTAGTTAGATATCATTTACATGTTCAGAAATGAATATATCAAGTTCTCCACCTTCTAATGATCTTCTTATTTATCTTCAAAGGTTACTAAGATCCCTTAAATAAATGTATTGAGGATTTATCATCCATAATAGCTAAACATATACAGCTATATAATTGTAACATTGTGAAAGAGGGATAGATAGGGACCAAATACTATTTGATTAGTGGACCTATTTAGTAACTTCAAGGTATGGGGTGATTGGCATATTAATATGAGACAAAAGTGTCATGTTCAATTTGTCCAATCTTGTCCTCATCATATCATGCATAAAAAGGACCAGACTTACAACGTTGCCCCTTCATTGACTTGCGATTATCATAACAAATGACTTGAAGGATGCCCCTTCATTCAAGCAAGGTAGAAATGGAAACTCAACAAATGTATGTTAACTTCATAGGTCTAGCTATTATGTAGGTGAGACAGTACTATGAGATGTTAAAATGATTTGTTATGCAACTTAAACGTTAGTGCATATGATTTTCTAAGGTAATATCCATTGTTAAGGCGCAAAACAAATGATTTAGAAGATATACTACAGTGTATACTATAAGGTAAAGTCATTACATGACTTCCTGACAAGTTTGTGCAAATGTTCTGGTTCCCTTGCATTTAAATCTACATGTGCTAATGTGTGGGAATTTAGACACCTTCATCCATCATGTCTTCATCTCCGATGTTTACATCATGTTAGTTGATCTCATGAAAAAGATCTTATCTCGAATAATGTACCACATGAATAGACTTGGTAACATCTAGTTCCTTTTTGATAATCCAAGCAACAAATGAATGACATTGACTCTTTAATTAACACTTCGAAGAAATTAATATATATCTAAATCAAATGCCACATTAAAGGACAAGTGGACAACCTGTTTCTTAATTATTGCTCATGCAAATTTTACAAATTGTAAAATGGTTAAGTGAGAAACTAAGAAATCCACACATGCTTTGCAGCAAGAAGCTAGGAGCTTAAACTCCATGACGCCAAACAATATAAGTCGTCGTTACTTGGATTTTTAGAAGAAACGATAATGTCAGTAAATTCGATAGAGTTGTTGTACGTAACTCTCTTTTCTAGCATCTTGATGGGTTTTATAATCTAATTGACGTTTTCAAAGAAAAGTTGGTAGCAAATATTTCAAGGTGTGACAGTTAACTCGCCACATGTATGATGCTATTTTATGCGTACATGATTTGTTGATACGTACCTTTACATAGCACACACACATGTATACTTGACACCCACGTACCTGATATTTAGTCGGGCATAATAGTCTTCTCTATGATGTAAAATACGTAGTAAAATTTAAAGCGTGTAAATGTTAAGTTTGAAAAAATTATGGTTGACCAGAGTGTTTGGTCAAAATTGCTTAGTTTGTTGTCGAAAGAGCAAGTAATAAAAGCACATACATGAGTCACTGCCTTCCTGGTGAAGTAACAGTAGATCCAATTGAAAGTTGTTGACATTTGTCAGTGTCTTTTTGTAGTGTATAAGGTTGACATTCATTTTTCGTAATTGGGATACCTTAACCGGACCCTCCCTACCCCATCACATCATAGCCTTTTGGTCAAACCGTGCAACCCGTGAAGCACACCGTACAACCCTCCGATGCGTCCAATCATTGCAAACCCTCCCTATGGGAGGGTCAATATATCATCAGCCTTCTTTGTGCGTTTCATCCAATTTTTTTATATTATTTGGCCAAACAACTTGAATGTGTCGTAACGTGTGGTTTAATAAATGTTTATATAAGTAAAAATTTCAGTTTGATATCAGGACATCAGTTAATTACTAATGTGTATGTAACTAATTAATATAAAAACGCTGATAAAGGAGGGTTAACGTAAATATAGTGTCTTAAAGTTGGAAGAATAAGAAGCGATCATGACTTGATTTGCTTTAAGAAAATCAATGGCAATGTGTACCTTATTAAGAAAACTTATTTATGACTTCACTAATATGTCCGGATTTCTTGCCATCGAATGTTAAATTACTAGACGCAGAATTCAGCATTTCACATATTCACTGTAGGTTGCTTGAATAACTTATTTACAACTACATTATCATTAGTTTATTTTGATACACATAAATACGATACAGATGTTCCCAAATTGAAACACAATTGTTTTATTTATGTACACGACAAATACAAACTACTAATATTAGTATATATAAGCTTGAAAACGTTACTAATACACCATTCTTTATTATCAGACTGATACATTATGTATCATTCTTAGGGTGTGTTTGGCAACAAGCATATACGAGCATTTTAAAGCAACTAGCATTTAGCATTTAGCGTTATTAGTACAAAGCTTGTTTGGAAGGAAGAAGTTAGCATTTATAAAATTATAAGAATGCTAGTTTTTCCACTACTCTTTGAAGAAGCATTTACAAATTAGCAGTTAGCATTGAAGAGCACTAGAATTTACAAATTACTTAAATTCCCCCATGCAAAAGTAACTACTTATTTTTAGAGTTTCTATTTAAATATTTATTTTCTTTTACGTAATTTTACACATTATTATTACAGCTATAGCTACTCAATCAAAAATTTTTATAAAATAAATTGATACTGCTAACTGCTTACTGCTAATTGCTACTGTTAACTGCTACTGTCAGTTTTGCCAAACATAGCCTTAGTACTAAAGTGATACACAACTACTGTGATAACCATGATCTACGAAGAAAACTAACGTGAAATCCGACCCTCGAGTTAAACCATCTAAATGGGCAGGCCTCGGGACTCGAACCACTAGGAGAGACTCGCGAAGGGAAATCCCTAGAACTCACGGCTTCACACTAGAAGGAAAACCTGAAGTTTTTGTCTTTGCAAGACTTGAACCCTGAGTAAAACCTCCCCCAAGCTCCAGAAGGAGTCCAGGTGGTCAACTGAGCTAAGTCAGTTGGTTATTTGTTACAAACTTATAAATCAACTCATTTGCATCAAACATCTACCGCAAGTGTCATGGCTGAAGGTGTGGTTGTCACTATCGTGTTGGTTCTCGATGCAAGCATAGGGAGATCCCTGGGAGTTTGAGAAGACGAACATGTATGCCACAATTGACCCTCAAAACGAACTTATGTCTGAATGACATAAAAAGTGTTAGCGATGGGCTATGAAATTTACACAATTATATATAGCATGTACAAAACCCGAATAGTAAATATAGCCGATAACATCCCACTTTATCAAAGAGGTTTGGCTCAGTTGGTACCCATCTTCGAAAGACTCATAGGCCCACCGGAGAGAATTGGTGGATAAAATGTCAAGGGTTCGAGTCTCGGCTCGTGCTCACTCCAGTTGGTGCCCCACTGGGGAAGGAGAGTTGCCAGAGCTATTCCTTCTAGGGTGAAAAATTGCTAGTGCCAAAAGACACACGAGGTTAGTGTGTTCCCGCCAATTTAAATCTTTTGGTGGATATGTCTGAAATGTGTGCGTTTGTTGATAATAATTACATAACTGTGAGATAATTCTACCCTCAAGTTTAACATGCCAAGAAAATATGCATGCTGAGAATTATATATATATGTAAAAGAATGCTTACGCAATTAGCATGCAATTAATAATTTGTCAAAACTAAATAATGAATCAGAATTGAAACATACTCATTCCAATAAGAAAAGAAATAGATAAGAAATTTCATGCTTAATTAGACTATTTGATCGGAGAAATCAAGCTAGTCTTTTCACTCAGATGTCTGCGGATGTATTCCCGTTATCGTTTCCGATACATTCCCTGACCACCCTAAATTTGTACGTTATGATATTTTAACCTTTAGCTATTGTGAAAAAAATTATTATTAATAAGACATACAAATACATTGAGTGCAATATTTCTGCACGAATAAAAGCCCCAATAGGCGAAAACATTACGGAACTCAATACAACATGTATTGAGGAAAAATATCAATCACACACTGATTATTTGATGTGGATAATCGATGTTAGACCAAATTACATACTCTCCATCCCCGACCTTGTGGTGGTGAACGATAGCGTAAAAACCCACTTGGGCAACGACTTTGTTTTTCTTAGATCTTTCTTTAGTGACTTCAGACGATGGATTTGATCTTTCGTCTTTGGCATGGAATCCACAAACGAACTTAAACGTTGCATGGCGAGATCAAGGGTTTCTTTAGACATATTTGCAAAGCAAACCCTAAACCAACCAGGTTCGCTACAATGACATGATGAACCAGGAGAAATGTTCAACCCTACTTCATACACAATCTTCTTCCATAACTCCATTTCCCCTTCAAATGTTTGTGAGCTCAAAAGGCCTCTCATATCAACCCAACTAAATAAACCGGCATTACTTTTTAGACATTTGATACTGCTTTTTTGTAGGGCATTTTCGAGCATTTCATGCCTTTGTTTAAGCCTTCTTCGATTCTCTGATAGATAGTTTTTTGTAAACTTTTTATCAGATAGAATTTGTGATAGTAAGTACTGTGTTTGAGATGAGATTAACCCGAAGCTAGACATTTTTGTTGCGGCTGAGACCACGACTTTATCGTTGGAGTAAATGGCTCCAATTCGGAAACCTGGTAAACCAAGATCCTTGGAAAGGCTATAGACAATGTGAACTCGTTTCCCGACATCTGTGTTGATTAGATCTTTGTTTTTTAGGACCTCCATGATGCTAATGAAGCCAGGAGAAGAAAAAACAGTACCGGAATAGATTTCATCACTAATGAGATGGATGTTCTTGGAGGAGATGAAGCTAACGAGGAGATCAAGCTCATGCAAGCTAAGTGATGTACCTAATGGGTTTGAGGGGTTTGTAACTAGTACACCTTTCACTTTAAGGTTCTGCTTTTGTGCTTGTTCATATGCTTCTTCAAGGGCCGATTCAGTGATTCTGAAACCATTTGAACTCGAGCAGTGAATTGGTACTATCTCGGCTTCTGTTCGCCACTTGAGATCTCTATCGAACCTATATATAGAAAGAAGATAAATTTGATGAGTTTAATTTTCTCAACAACATTGAAGTACGTAACTGCATATTCATTTAAGGACGGAACCACATATGGATTTTAGAGGTCAAACTTAATCACGTAGATCTAGTTATTTTATGTATTATATAAGTTTAATATAACCCTTTATTTTTTTATTTGAAACGACGAGTTAGTACAATAATATAGTTAGTGATTCGATTCCACAATACTTACTCAGAAGATAGTCTCTGCCAGCCTTTAATCGACGCATCTATGGGGCAAAACCACCACAGATCCCACCCAGGAGGAAAACCTTCCACGGAGAGACTCGAACCTGAGACCTCTCGCATGTGGTAACAACTCCTGACCAACTCTGCTAGGCAGAACATGTTATTATATATATTGGCTCCGTCAATGACTGTGTGAATATGAACTCACCCTGGATAGTATGGCGTAGGAAGTAGGAAAGCGTCTCCGTGACCAGCAAGGCAAAACATTAGAGTTTCGTTAGCGGAGGTAGCACCCGCCGTGAGTACAAGATTGTTTGGATCAAAAGTTACTTTGTTATCTCTAATCTCGGACATGAAATCGACTAATGCCTGTAAAATGAAAACATTTACTGTTATCATTTGACATACCAAGATGAAAAGATGGAATTCTGAAACGGGTGAAATGATAAACTTACATTTTTAAAAGCAGGAAGGCCATGATAATCTTGAAATAGTGCAAGCTCTCTAAAAAGTGATTGATTTTTAGCCGAGAAACCAGCTGAATCAGGGTTACTTAGCAGCCATGATTCAAGAAGATCGAACGAGAGTTGATTCTCAGCAAGACCCATTTGAATGATGCCTTTTGGATTGCTAATTGGATCGTAGGGATTTTTCTCGTATGCCTCCCATCCAAGGAAGTAGGATGAATCTTGGCCATGAGAATTGCACGTGACCTTTGTAGACAACATTTTCACTAGGTCTCTTTGTGTTTTAAAGAGAGAAGTGAATGATTTGGTTTGAGTGAGAGGTTAGCTAAGCTAGAGAACATATATATATAGAAATATTTTGGCTTTGAAAGATGATAATAAAAATAAGAATGCCACCTCAGATTGTTGACCTGGGATTATTTGGATTTTTTTAAACGACAAGTGTTCCCTCTTTCTTCTTTTTAATTGTTTAAAAAATTGATCACACGTACGCTTGCCAAATATAATTATATTCTTTTTTAAGAAAAAAGTTCTAAAAAGTGAAAGATATTATTTGATACTACCTCCGTCCCAATTTATTTGTCCACTTTTAATTTTCAAAGTCTTTATATGTCAACTTTGACCTTAAATATGTTTGCTTTTGTTATTTAATATTTGATGCAAAATATATGAATTGATGCAGTTTTAAGTGTATTTTTAATTTGTATAATTTTCATCAAGTATTACATAACACAAATAAGAATATTTACGGTCAAAGTTGAAAAAGAAAAACTCAAAAAGTCAAAACTGGACAAATAAATTGGGACGGAGGGAGTATTTTTTTATAGAATCTTCAACTAACTAATGAATATTTGCAATTATAATTAAATTTGTATACTAGAATTTTATTTATTTAAAAAAAAAAAAAAAAAAAAGCCCCATATGAAAGTTTATTTAAATGTTATAAACATCTAATGATACATATGAAAGTTTATTTGTCTTTTAATGTTATAAACCTCTAATGATAGAAATGTTTAAAACATGAAACATTCCATCCGTGTTTTGGAAGTCAAAATGTTACATTTGATACAAATTTCCAAGTTTGATTTAAAAAATTCAACAATAGGCTGTAATATTCTGATTCTCAATATCCATTTTGTCTATATCCTCAGGGAAATCGTGATGAAACTGCTTTAAAACCTAATTAAATACAAAACACAGTTGTACTCACCCTTAGTCACTATCTCGCTTAGTTTGCATGACAAAACCATACGTAAAAAATATAAAGAATATTATGAAGCAACCATGCAACACTTGTATAGATAAAAATATCAAATAGTGGGTGGTGTACGTGTTTATGTGAGCATTATTCCGTACACCAGATAATGGTGTAATTAAGGTAAACCACTTTTTTATAAAGAATTTGGTTGGAACACATGTAACTTTGAAGTGCATTCAACCCTTTATCTTCTTACATTTATAACTATGAAGAACTTCTGTTTAACGACAAAACCAAAATAACCTACATATTTGTTTTCTTTCACAGCATTTGAACTCACGACCAAGAAGTTGGTAAACATTTTAATCACATTCACACACGTCTAAGTCAAAAGACGACTAGCTTGTTTCTAACTAAAAATGAGTGCATTGTTTAAATTTTTGTTAGTATGAATAATTTGACAAATATGTACAAAATGTTAATTTGTTGTGGTAGGGCGTTGCAATGAAAGTCCAATGCCGACAAGAAATCTTGAATTGAAGAGGAAGGTAAAACCCTTAAAAAGCATGCAACGCCATGCCCCGTCACTCATCTCTGGTCCATCTATTTCTCCATGTAGGCCATGTTTTAATTTTCAATTTTGACCTTTGAACAAAAATACTTATGAACAAAAATACTCAGCTTATTGGTCACGACAACGTCCTGAAAATATAGAGCTTTACCTTGTTTGAATTTGTGTAGTGATGAGTTCAAACCTCGTAGATTAATCAGTCAAAAGGTCAGAACTATGATTAAAAAAAATAATAATAATGATGCAAAAAAAAAAATTATGAACGTGTACATAAAGAATACTAAAAATACTCACCTTGTTGTAGATCATGTACGTACATTTAAGTAATTCCTAGATGCAAAAAACCGATGAAAACAACGTAATGTTGGGAACAATTTATCTTTTTAACTTAACCATTCCACGCGGATGAAACCTTTCCATCCGATGAAATGCTTCTTGCTCAATTTCTCCTTAAATTTAACTCCATCTGTTAAACACGTTTATATTCTGAAATTTTCTTATGGATCAACCAACTGTATATGTATTTGTGAAAAATTGGAGTATTTGATGCTACTTGGTTATAACAAGAATTAACATTATCCCATAAATAAACATTGTCGTTGATTATTGGATAATTCTTTTGTTCAGCCATTTTTTAAAAATAGATAAATCAAAATATGGGTCACGATCTTTTGAGAAATAATCGTTGATCTGCAACATAAGAATGTCTCAGTTAATTTCATGAAAAAATATATTAAGGCAGCCACATTTCCCTCGTACGAGATCCGTCGGTACTTTTTATTTACCGCAAGTTATCATTTTAAATTAAGGCCAAAAGAAATGATCATAAGATTTGCGTGATTCAAACAGTTAGGATAATCATAGTATTCATGCTTGAAACATAGAGAATATTATTAATCGCTAACTTGTGGTACAAGTTTACATTTACATACATGTTGTATGCAACAAGAATACCTAATTTTACATGAATGAGATATCAGAAATGTATAATATAGAGAAGGGTTAATATACTAGGGCCAATTAAATGCAAGTATATAGAATGGGAAATGATAATTACATCACTTTTGTCGATGTATACACCATAATGTTACATCATTAATGCACATGTTACAACATGTTATATACATAATTATGGTGTGTGTATTAAAAAAAGTGGTGTAAGTATCACTTCCCATATAGCATAGTAGGGCCATCAATAAGTAAAATATAAGACCTATTTATTTACTCTCTCACAAAACATTAACCCTAGACGAACATGAGGGAGTTAAAAAATAAAAGAATCTCAATAATACTTCTGCTCAAAGGTGTACCCAAGGATAAGTAGGATGCTTTTAAAGAGTCCGCCTAAAAGACATACACGTTGTATGCATAAAGTAAAAATTCTTCTTCTTTGGTCTTGACTTTTGGTGCTACATGCCTTAGAATTTTGTGAATTCGTCTGCATTTAAATTTTCGGCTAACTTATTTCCACCCATCATATTCCCATATATACTTGCACTCAATAGTTGAGAAGTTAAGTAAGACAAGCAAAAATCAGATTTGAAAATGACTAGAGTAAATAGACATGTTCAGGGACGGAACCAGGGGTGTCCCAGGGGGTCACGGGACACTCATGAATTTTTGTCTCGTAGTGTTAATTTTGTTTAAAAAAATATATTTTTTATTATTTTTTAACAAATGCACCCGGTCCTAATAAGTTGTGCATTTAGTCTTGTTTAATTTATGATAAATGCACCTGATGACTTTGTCTTCTGGTTCCTTTCCTGGACATGTTAAGTACGTGGATGCAATTATGGTACGAGTATTAAGTGAGGCGAAATTACGAGATTTAAAAGACAGAAAAAAAGGAAAGGGAATTGGTTAGATAAAGGGGCGGCAGTATAACTAAAGCACAAATAACACCTTCCTTGGTTGTCGATTTATTTAAAAAGGATGTAATTCGGGGTGACATTTAACTTTTTTAGAAACGGTTAAAGAATCATCAGAGACATTTACTGTTTTCTCAAAGTGTTGCTTAAAACTTCTACTTCGTACTAATTTAATACAACTAAACGATTTACCTGTGAATAGCGTCGACGTCATATAGTAGCATTAATTTGTGTGCATTTTTTATGTATATGCCTGTAGAGTAAATGAAAGTGAAAAAAAGTTTAGTGGTTTAAATTGCAATTTAAAATTTTAACTGATTACATTGTCTTTTATAAGTTTTTACATTGTAACAATAGTACTTATTTTTTGAGCTTTAAACAAATACGTTTTCTTTTTATATATAGTATAGATATAACTTGAAAAAAAATCACATCCAGTTTTCATTAAATACCAACTTTTCAAAAAAAATGAAATAAAAATAAAAATACTCATGAAATTCACAAGATTTGCGGACTATGTGGAATTTCAAAAATTCACACGTTTTTGTGACAAAAGTAGTACTTTTGCGGTCTTTTGCGAGAATGGTCCTTGTAGATTTTTTCAAAAATGATCCTTGAGGTTTATTTGCGAAAACGGTCCTTGTGCGATATTTATTGCAAAATTAGTCATTATGTAATTATGTAAAAAAAGTTTGATACTTTTTCCCTGAAATAGTGAATTTTATTAATGTTAGAATCAACAAGTTACATGAATTCAACAACAGCCATTTATAAACATGCTCATATGGCTAATACAAGATTATGTATCATACAATACTCAACATACAGGGACAATAGCTGATTCACAAAATCACCATTCTTCTAGACTTAGAAACTACATGCATATGAAGACTAGAGGCTCTTATTCAAGGCATCACCAACCATGGAGAAATATCTTAGCTTGGCTACATTTCCACTGAACAAACACTCTACCTAGCCTCCTCTGCAGTCTTGCATATGAAAACTAGAGGCTCTTATCCAAGGCATCACCAAGCAAAAGATCAAAACTCTTGTTCCATTGGGTCTCAAAGTGCACAGAGCTACATTTCCTAAATCAGGCATCACTCAACTTGCACTGAGTTTCCCAATGATACATCCCACCTTGGCTACATTTCCCATTCCTATTTTCTATATCCCTAGCACCATGAAAAAACAAGAATAGGCATCACTAGGCTGGCACTCCACCTGGTTTTCTGAAAACCTACTTTATGTAACTACTTACTTGTTTGAAATGGACAGAGCAACTCACTCATGATTAATTGCCACACTAGGCACCCCTAATGCTAATGAGTTGATATCTACCCATCATTTCAACAACCACAAGTTACAAGGCCCTCAAATACCCCAGTCAAGAAGATAAATTGGGTAAAAGGTCAACGACCCGGTAAATGTATTACTCCAAAAAACGTTTAAGTACAACGGATATGAGTGAGTCCCATATCTCAGCCCGTTACATAGGCGAAAAGCTTACATAACAAGATACTTCCTATTTTCTAAACAAGAAAAACAAAACCACTACCACATAATAATGAAAGACTCGAACAAACATAAAAACTACTTCCTACGACCTTGGAGATTAAAGCCATAAATGGCATTAAGAGCATCCAATTCTCCTGGAAGATCGTAAATTTGCTTCGAGTAATCATCATAATCATCAAGCTCATCTTCACGCTCATGGCCTCCGCCAAAGAGATTTGCAGATTCGTCGAACGTGTTAAGAACCTCCTCCTCCTCACTATCAGAAACCACAACCTCACCCACCTTGGAAAACGGGTTAACCCTCTTAGTGGCAGAGGCGGACGGAATAGGATGACCTTCATCATCCACAAGAGTAGCTTTCCCATCAATGAGAAGCTTTTCAAGCTTACTAATTTTCTCAACTAAAGGAGTAGAACCAACTTCCTTAGTTCCCATTGAATCACTCACAAGAGGATCTTGTGATGTAGTACAAGTCTTAACCGACTCATCCTCATTAACTTCCATTGTACGGCCATCATCCACTTCCTTGTTGGTGTCATAAGTAGGAATACCAAATGTATCTGTATCATCTATATTAAGAGCATCAAATTGGTTAGATGTAGAAACCGTTGTACCACTAGAACTAGCCACATCAGAAGTCTTCTTCTTAGTGCCACCAACATTCTTAGGTTCAGGAGGAGTCTTTTTGGGTTGATACTGAAACTGCTTACCCACAACAGGTTTAGTAAACCCTCCTTTACCTGAAATTGTAGAACCACCTTGTTTTCCTTTCTTCTTGTTAGTAACAGTCTTGAAACTATCATATACAGGCTTAGTAGGCTGAACAGGAGGTATAACAACTTTAGGACATTCGGTCAAATTATGACCAAATATCTTACAGTTGTCACAACGAGGTGGTTGCCATTCGTATTCAACCCGTATCTTCTCAATAGTCGAACCTGAACCATCAAGTAATGGTATCTCAACAGTGAGGCTGTCCCGAAGCACCTCCTCCGACTTCACTTCTATCATGCATCTAGCAAAACTACTACGGCCCCACGATTCCTTGCACATTTGGCTTGTAAAAGCATCTAACCTTTTGGGCGTACCAATCAGTGTGGCTAGAAGACTGAGGCCATCATCAGAAAACATTGCAAGGGGGACATCATGGAATTTAACCCACACCGGGATGTTAGTCAAATCCTCTTTAAGTAGATTAGTGTTCAAAGTCCATGGTTTAAGAATAATAGGAACATTTCTGATCAACCAAGGACCGTTTTCAAGCACACCATCCACACCTTGCCTCGAATTGAACTTAAAGAAGAAGAATCCCTTTGCATTCATCATTACCTTTTGCACACCAAACTTAGCCCATGCATTGCGTACATAGTAGTCAACAACAGGAAAAGCAAGGCGTTGGCCAAGAAAATAACCGTAGAGAGTATTCTCAAACCTCGTGTTAACCTCTTCCACTACTTTCAATGGAACTTCTTATCTTCTTGACCCAAACACCCTTTAAAGGGATTGATAAAGATACTGCACATCTTAAACTAGTGTTCCATTGATACTTATCACTTATTCTTTGAGTAATTCATCATCACTTCCCATTTTTTAGCAACCTTTATTGAATTGATTTCCTGACCTTCAAATAGAGCAATTGAAGTTTAATATTCTCAATAATGTTTTGAAATAGACCTTGCTTATTAGTTTTCTCCCCAGTAGTTAATCTTGCATTCCTTTCTTTCCAAATGTGATATACTGCAAAAGTACTTTACCCAATGTATATGGAACAAAAAAGAAGTTAATTCATAAAAGAAATAAGTATAGCATGACAAATTTGGTGCTTGTGTAATTTGTTTTTGCAAAATTAGTCCTTATCTAACTTTTTTAAATGTTTGATAAGAAGTTAATTTTACAGTTTTCCTTTCACTATAAAAGTGTAAAAGACGACGGATATAATTAAGGATAAAAATTTTCATGTTATAATTGTTTGTTGTGTGAATAACCCTTTTGTTGTGTACATAAAAAAAAAAGAAAAAAAGAAAAAAAAAAAAAAAAAAAAATTGCCTAATGACAAATTTCGCAAAAAAAATCACATAATGACCATTTTCGCAAAAACATCGCAGGGACCAATTACCAAGTAAATTCGCAAGGGACTAGTTTTGCAACAAAACATTGTCAATCTTTGAAATTTCGCAAATGGTCCTCAAATTTTGCTGATTTCATTAGTATTTTGGCTTTAAAAAAATATTTTGTGAAAAATGATGTAAAATCAGGTATTTTGTAACTTTCTCTAAAATAATATGTACCCAAAAGATTACTAAAGTTCAAAAGGAGCTAATAAAATATCGCATACGAAGTATATATATGTAGTATGTTGACATTAGTGGTTGTTAGTGGGGAAACCGATCCAAGATTTACAGGCAGACATTCTTAGCTTTTTGTTTACAAACCAAATATCTTTACTTCTCCTTTTGTGTTACTGTCTTCTTTTTTAAAAAAGTTCAGGTAGAGAACAAGTGATAGACACCTCATTGTGTTCTTTAATTGGTGTTCAGGTTTCATCTTGTGCACCTACGAAGAAGCAAGTTTTTTGGACCCCATTGATATATTTGTACTCTAGTCGATCATATTGTTTTCTTTGCTATCAAATCCATTTTGTGACAGGATCGATCGTCGTCGTAAAATAGTATCTGTGTATACTTGACATGTTTCACTATTTTTGGTCCTTGCATATACACGAGTTTACAGACATCCCCACGTTACTTGGTTTATTTAGCGACTAGGAAGTGGGTGACATGTATAATGGCGCCTGCTTAGAGCACAAGGTGCAGCAACAAGCACTTGGCTCCCCATTCGGGCCCTACCATGCCACATCACCAAAATACCTCAACTTCAACAAACCACAACAAACCCCCCCTCACCAAACAACAAACCTCCACTTCTCCATTCGGGCCCCACCTCTTACACATTTATTTTTTTATTCATTTCATTAAATAAATTAAATCCATTTCACAAATACTAAAAAATAACAAAACATACTAATTTTATTTCATCAAATAAAAAAAGTTACAATACGGAAAAAAAAAACATACGATTTGCGAAAAAAAAAAAAAAAAAAAAAAAACATACGATACGGCACGAAAATAAATAAACCGATAAATACGATAATACAAAGGCGATTAATTGATAAATCGGTTCTAGATGGTGTTGCTCTTCAAAATCAACCAAACCTGAAAATATTTGAAAGCTCTCCCATCATGCTGTTCTTTGTAAACATTCAACGCATCTTCAACACGATCATCTGGCTCACGTGTCGGTTGCAAATTCAAGTGAATTTCATGAAACTTTTGGCAATCTGAGTTCATTCTTGCCCACTTGCCCATTAGCTGGCTTTTGCTACGAGTTGGACCGTCAGATTGTTCATTGAACTTTTCTGTTACAACTTGCCAGAAAGGTCCTTCGTTGGCATGGAATTCGTGAACGTTTTGCCACATCTCGGCTAGCCAGCATTCTTCATCAATAGACCAACGAGTTGCCATTGTGAATTTTTTTTGAAAGTGAAGTGTGTGCAAAGTTGTATGATAATGTATGGTTTATATAGGAGTCTATAAACATTTAGGATTCAAAACCTGAGCGGGATAATATTCAAATTTCAAAATATTCAAACTTCTTGAATTCAAATTCAAATAAATGGGCGGGTAAACGATTAACATTTGAATTCAAACGTTTAAAATACATAAGAGAAGTACACATGATACATAATTAGTTAACATAAAGTACATAAAAGATATCCACCATTACTCATCGAATCTGTCTAATGTGAACGTGTTTCTAAGAGCGAACCACACATGTTGATATTTAATCGCTTTACCATATTGTTCATGATAAATACGGTTTGCATTGCTGAGACGATTAGGGTCTGCACTTGTACGCTCCAACTCTTTGTAAATAGAATTATACCTACGACATTCAAGGTTCATTCTGTTCCATTGAGCCGTAATACTATTTTTATTACGGTGCTGACCTTCTGTCTGATTGTTGAACCTTTGTGTAACTGCATTCCAAAAAGAACGTTCATTCACAAGTTCTTCAGAATCGTGAACTTCAAGCCATACAGTTGCTAGCAACCATTCTTCTTCCACTGACCAACGATTAGCCATTGTAAAACTTAATGGTAAATATTGAAGTGTGTCAAAAACTGAATGGTATAATATGGTATTAATAGGGGTTTTTAGAAAGCGGGATAATTTCAAAATTTGAATTCAAATTGAAAGCGGGATAATTTCAAAATTTGAATTCAAATTGAAAGCGGGATAATTTTAAAATTTGAATTCAAATTGAAAGCGGGATTTTTTCAAAAATTTGAATTGAAACCAGAGAGCTGTATGCTTCCAAAGATCCTTCTATAAATACGTATCCAAAATCTGAAAACACACACAATTCCCACAATCATCAAACAATTCTCCTTTCTTCTTCCAGAAAAATGTCTCACAACGCATCACCTCAAAACAATTCCCAACAAAACACACCGCCAGAAGATATATTTCCAGTGTTTCAGTACGACAACCCACCACCTCCAACTCCACCAGAAGTTATGTTTCCACCTCAAAACACACAGCCAGAAGATATATTTCCGGTGTTTCAGTACGACAACCCACCACCTCCAACTCCACCAGAAGTTTTGTTTCCACCGCCAAACAACCAACAACCAAACAATCAACCTGAAAACCAGCCCATCATTCGTCAATTGACTGAGCAAGAACAGTATGAGCTGGATATGGAAGTGCTACGGGAGTATGAAGCTGAACAAGCCCGTCAGGAAAGGGAGCGTGAGGTGTACCTCAAAGGAAAACAAGATCGCAGGAACAGAAGAGCCGAATGGCGTTGGGCTTAGGGACTTCCACCTGTCCCATCCAGTGAGGACGACTCAAGTGCCTCATACTCGAGTCAGGAGGGATACGTGTCGGATGATTCATTTTATTGAATCATAGTTTTTATTATCGTATGGTAGTTTATGGTTTTTAATTTTCGTTTTTAAGTTTAATGTTGTTATCGTATTTGTAAAATAATTGTACGTTGTTTCAATTTATTTTAATCCTATGTTTAATATAGTTGTATTATTCAAAAAAAATATACGTATAAAAACCATACATATACATATACATATACATTTTACAAATAAAAACACACATATACATATACATATACATGTTACAAAAAACATACACATACACATACATTTTACATTACTATTAAAAGGGTAAAAAAAAAAAAAAAAAAAAGAAACGAATCAGATTGTCAGAAAACTCAGCTCGTCGTCCCGACGAGGAGTTTCCTAACGGCGAAGAACGGCGAGCCACCAACGGTGTGGCGGCGAGCAACGGCTCGCCGTTGGAGGTGCCACCTCGGACGGCGAGGGTTGCTTAGCCGACTGCACCTTGTGCTCTTAACTAATAAAGCTAGCTAGCAATGGCATATGTACTAAACGACAAAAGTATCAACATGGACTATTCCATGCAGAACACGACAAGTAACATTTACACTTTGGCCCGTTTAAATTTAAAATCGGCGTAAAAAAGGTTTTATCTTTTACTTTCTTTTCTTTGAAGTTTGTAAATCTATTATTGTTGTTGATATTCTGATTTCTTCCAGCAATGTATTGATATACATAGAGTTCATCTGTATCGTATCATTCATGTAATTTTGGTATATCGTTTCATATTTTGCAATAGAGTTCCTTTCCATTCAAGGAAAAAAAAAAAAAAAAAAAAAAAAAAAAAAACTAGCTAATTAACAATTCTTGCATGTTATTATAATTATAAAAAACAATATTTACTATCAAATTAACAGAAAGGGGTGGCGGCGCAGCTTGTTGCCCGCTTATCTACCACCTTGATGTAAATCCCGATATCCTATGAAACAGCAAAAATAATAAAAATTAGAATTAACAGAGAAAGAAAAAAATAAAACTGATCCGTTTAAAATATCTGAAGACAAATTACAAACATATGAAATAATGAGAACATTAAAAAGTTGGTCTACCATATCATATCCATGTGTTACATTCCTAAAATTCACATCATCACATGACTCTCCATGTTTGCCCATTCCCATATTTCGTTTTCTGATTCTTCTTTCAAATCACGTGAGGTATATATAATCATGAAAGTTACATGCTGATATATATAGTTGCTGAAGCATTTAATCATATTTGTAATAGAATGAACCAAGCCGTTGAATAAAATTCTGAGTAAATATTGTTCGTTGAACGTTCATGGCATCGGTTTTTTTTTTTTTTTTTTTTTTTTTTTTTTTTTTTTTTTTTGTAATCTCATTTAAGCAACTTCTTGTATTTACATTAGTCAACATATAGACAAAATATATTTCATTACGATTAGAAATACTTTAGATAAAGACAATAACACATAAAAGTAATACTATTCTCTAATTTATCCAAAATGGTGCATTGTCAAAAGTAAGACAAATAGAAAATACGAGACAGTGGGACGTATGTCGGTGAAATGAAGAAAATAGGGCCAAAGCGACCAAATTGGAGAATTAATATTTGTACATATTTGGGTTAAGAGGGACAAAGTGACATGATGGACCCATTCTTGTTTTGAAATCCATCTCACACTACATGTTAAACTGGTAACAACTAGACCTAACCATCGATATACTAATCAACCGTCTTTTCCACTTGTATTGGTCTATTGTACCTCGATTAAATGCTATCGTTGAGTAGAATCGTCATTTATCGCTTGCAAGTTGTCTCGAAGAGTCAACTTCAAGATGCGTTGACAATGCTTGTAGTGAGATTCTGATGATCAAAATTAAATACTTCGTCGTGCACTAAGTTAACGAGGTTTAGGAGATGAATACCCTTTATGAAATGCAATAACAGTTAAAGAATCTTACAGCATTCCACATGTATTAGCCATTGACTGTGTAAGGAGTTCCATGTATATATGTAAAGAAAGTTTTCTACATACTGAATCAAATTCCGTTAGCCTTGAGTCCCTTGAACGTCTTAAAAAAGAGGTGGAAACCTGCATAACTGCATAGAGATATACTTAATTTGTCCAGAACACCCTATGTTTGTGTAAATTCTCGTATGTAACAAGTCATACTATTTCACATGATCTATACTACAACCTGCTTAACAAGGAGTTTGGAATTAATAGAGGGCCGGGAGTGTCGTTTGTGTTGTTGTAATTTGTAGGGTCGGGTATTTTGTTAGAAATCGTAGTTTCAAGGTCGTTGTAACTCTTAGCTTCTTGCTAATCGTAATTTATATATTTGCTAAACAAGGAGTTCAAGAAAGAACTATATAATGGTTGTTTCATCAAAGTAAGTACCCGAAATATATCCATACAATGATGTTAAGCTCATGCAATTGATTTACAATGCACTTTGCATGGTAAATTAATAAATATGCAACTTTTACTCGCCATATATTTGAAAGTGCAAGGAGATTTGATCTCTCATTCTCTCTGTAAGAGTGTAAGACTTTAACTAGACAGTGCCAACTGGGCTTATATGGGCTTTTAATCGGACTGGGATAAACATTGGGCCAGGCTTTATATCATAGACTTAACCTATTAATTGACTGAAGTAGCATTTGTAGGGTTACTTAGCATTGGGGCTGGCCCAATTGTCTGGATTAAATTTTGCTCGGAACTTGAAAATTAATCAAGACAGATTTATAAGGGTGGGAAGTGGATTGATAAGGTTGTTGAAGAAAGTGATAGTGCTGTGGAAGACGTATATGACGAAGCTGCTAACTTCATGGCTTCAAAAAAATTGAAAGATGGAAGTGGCATTGGGAACAAGAACTTGTATGAGCGTTGGAAAGAGGATTATGATGAAGATCCATATGATGAATATGATTGTGAATATTTAAATGAAGAACAACTGGCACTCTGTGATTCGCTTGATATAAATCTCTGTGGCTAAATTAGACGTTACTTTATGTTTGGTCTTAAGTCAAATATATTCTCCAAAAGGTGAAGAACGATGAGATCATCCTGATCTCATGCATTCTAAGGATGCCAGCCGGACCCTCCCTCAAGGACTCGGCCCCAGGCAATGGGCATCTGTCCTAATGATTGTACTTATCAGGAGGTGGGTTTTGAACCCTGTCCATTTTCTCTAATAGGCCCCTCGTTGACCAGTCAATCTAAGCATTTGTGATGGAGGGATGGTACCATTGAGAACTTTAGGACAAGGGTAGGACTCGAACCCGATTCTATTGACTCGAGCACAAGAGCTCCACCAATTGGACTAAAGCTCCGATGGTCTTAAGTCAAATGGAGGGACAAGGGTAGGACTCGAACCCGATTCCAGTTACATTTTTTTTTTTTTTTTTTTTTTTTTTTTTTTTTTTTTTTAAGAGAAATGGTAATGTCTTGTAACGGGCCGAGAAGCGGGATTCACCAGCATCCTATGTACTTAAATGTTTTTTTAAGTAATATAATCACCGAGTGTCAAAACACCCAAATATTATGTTAATTTAACCACCAATCAATTAATTTGAGGCATCCACATAACTCTTTGTTTAAACAATGGAAATCATTTTTTGTATTAAAAAATAGTTGCTCAAAAATTTGCCTCTCCTGCCTAAAAGCAAAGCAACTCATGACGTAAAAAAAAATGTAACAAAATGAGGAAGGTGTCAAGTAGTATACAACTTTACCGCCTTATAATTCTCTGTGAGAACCCTCACCAAAACAGGTTAGTCAACGATGACCATTGACTCGACAAGTGACTTCTAATTAGAAATTATAACACTAATATTTTAATTAGCATTTTTAATAATTATATTAATTTCATCTTAAGAATAAATGAATAAATACATTATATCTGTTACAAGTACCTTATATTATATAAATACAAGTTTTGATTAAATAACAAACCTTAGATAAGTTTTATGAAATATGAACTTATCAGTTGGTACTAATCTTTATTCTATACCTTGTAATTAAAAAAAATTCAAACTATAATCGTAACCTACAGAATAAACGACATACTCTTGTTTTTTAGCATCTCGATCAGTAAACTTAATAATATAACATATGTTTAAGACTTGTATTAATATTATGATACATATTATAATAAATGAGATACTAAAAGTACTTCAACTTTTTCACACGTTGGAATTTTTGAGCAAAACTCGGTCAAAGATAACTACTTGATATCCCATATTAATCGATAATTTGGTACGTTCAGCCCTCATATGCAGCCACATGCTACATTCTTATGAGAATCTCACAAATCATCAAACAAAACTTCAAATCTCAAACCTGTTTTCATGAGTAAAAGTGAGCGTGTGTACAAGCTATAACTTAGAGTTCGATTGTTGGCTGGTGTTCTTACTTGGATTCGTTTTCTGTTCGTGTGTGGGTCGCAGTGTTGGCTTCGATTCGCTGGAGGATTTTGGGTGTGTGCACAGGTTAAGGGTTTGGTTCGAGATTCGTGCGTGTTCTGAACGTGTACTATCGGGTTTTGAGTTGGTTATATCTCGTTGAATCTTAGTGTTCATGTTCGAAATCGGTGTTTGTGTTCTTGTTCCTACACGATTTGTTCTTATTCAATTCATCCTAGAGGTATATATTGAACCATAATTCCATGCATAATCATGCATCACATATAACTATTATGTTAAGAAATCTTGCATTATAGCATGTTATACTCATCGTTTCGGAATCGTAATTAATCAGTTTAAAACATGTACTAGACCTGGGGAGACATGTACATATACAACAAATTAAGTATATATATTATAGTCTGAAAACATGGAATACATAATTAGGGAACATGCATATAGTACGTATATATTCATAAGAAACTCTAATCTAAATCTTGTGTTACTGCATAGTCATTACTACCATTTGAAATATATATAAAGATTATGTACGTAAGCACGATTGAAGTCTTGTTAACATAGGATGTCGAGTCCTGTTTCTGTTCTATTAAGTCGATCTTGGTGTGTGTGCGTGTGTATGTGTGTTGCCGAGATAGATAAAGAAAATGTGTCGAATAAATAATGAATCGCTATATATATATATATATATATATATATATATATATATATATATATATATATATATATATATTCATGCACGTGATTCTGTTTTAAAAAGATTTAGGATCGATCTAGTCTCATTAATATTCGTAGGGCGTCTCGCATGTCGTGTCGCGTTAAGCTTGTTTTGGTCTCGCGAGGGTTTGTGGTTTATTTCTGGCCTCGCTACACCTTGATTTTTGTTTCGCGTGTGTCTGGGGAAAACTATACCGAGAGAGGTATCTAAAATGGAGTAAACTTAAAGAAGAAGATGAGACCTTGCATGCATGGTTTGTAAATTTACATAATAAAAACAAGTAGAATAGGTAAATTGAAATGTGCATGCATGGAATAAGACTTTAGTATTAAATGGAGGAAAACTGAAACTGCTAGGTTCGGTATAATTCGATTTATGTATGAGGAAGGTATATTGCATGCATGTAATTTAATTACTCAACAACATGATCACTACTGTTATTAATAACCTTAAATAAAATTGTCAAAGTTGAATGACACCAAAACAAATATTATGTAACAATTATTCGATGTGCTAAAAAGAATAAGTAACCTATTGTATACTATCAGTCATGCACATTTTGTGATGTAGAATTTAACAACAGTAGCTCATTAAAATTAAAATGGTATTATCAGTATAAAAAAAATCAATCAACATGTTATCTTTAATGGACATGTTTAGATATTAACATATGCTACTTTGACTATAGAAGTACTACTGACTCAAGTATACGATAATAAGAATATTAACAAATGTACGAAATATAATAATAATCAGTTATGACATTAAATAGTGGACTTATAAATGATAAACGGTTATAAATTTATGTAGATCCGTTGAAGAAGGAGTAGATTGTGATTCCTTCGAGTATTTGCTTACACTTGTTTCATTATATCATCCGCTTTAAGGTGAGTTTTCGTGGCCCCATTTTCACTTATGTTTTCCTTGGGGGAGAATGATACTCAAGTTCATTTTATGTTATGCTCAACTTTTATTCCTATTAGACAAGTGTGTGCTTATAATTATGCTAGGTGCTTTAGTAGTGTTATCAGTATATTCAATATGTCATGGATTTATTTCCACTTGACACACTATGGTTATTCAAGATTATTCAAGACACATGTAGTAGCTCCAGCTGGTAGGCTTTGCATGTTATCAGTATATTCAATGTGTGGTATTCATATTGTGATGATGATTATTCAATTTGTGCTACTTGCCCTATGCTTTATTTATATGCACACTTGTCCTAAACATTTATGCATGACAAACTAGTTTATGTTTATTTTAAACCCATGAACTCACCAACTTTATGTTGACATTTTAAAGTATCATTTTTAGGTGATCGATAGTGATTTATTGAAGGCCTTTACATTTTGAAGTTATACTGTATTATCATTTCAAAGACCGAGTTGACATGGCCAAGACGTTTTCTAAAGACTTATAATTTGACAAGATTAAGACTATTGTTTTCATTATTCATTATTGTAATAAATCCTTTATGTAACATTGTCGGTTATTTCTTAAATCAATATATGGTGTTATTCTACTATCTTATGCGATGGTTACATTTAGTTGCACATCGTGTTTCCGCTTCAAGTGGGGTGTGACATTCTCTACCTCCGGGCAAATAAACAAAAAGAGGATGTGCAAAACTAAAAAGAAGACCAAAAGCAAGAAGATGCTTTCAACATTTTATTAAGTTTGTATGTCGGAAACTTCTCATTCTAACTGCACGAGAGTGTTACATGATAGGCAAGGTTGCAAAAATCGTGAATCGGTAGTCGGACGGTCGACCACGTTGTAGCTTGTAATCGGTCTAAACGGGATTAATCGGATTGGCAATCCTGACAAATTTTGGTTATTTTCGGCAACTTTTGTATATTTCCGGTCAGTTTTAGGTGTTTTCGGCAATGTGTTTTCTAAAAAACAACTTGTAATAGACTTAAACAGTTATTATAAGTGATCAAAATAAGTTTACATTGATTTTTGGGTACTTCCGACAAGATTTATAGGTTTTCGGCAAGTTTGACTAACATTGACCGTCGTTGATCGCCGTTGACTACAGTTGACCTATTTGTTTGATCTAGTTACATAAATCGGAAAGGTCGGTGGCCTTGTAGCATTTAATCGACGATTAATCGGCCTTGTAAACTTTTTTTGCAACAATATTGACAGATTTATGTTATCACTATAAGATATTGATGAAGCGAAAAATGAACCGTTTTTAGGGGGTCATTTAAGCCCGAATTCGAATTTGTGTTATCACTATAAGATATTGAAAAATGGAGCATTTTGGACGTTTTTGGAGCATAAAAGTGAAGAAAGCAGCAAAGTCTTAATTTTCCTTGCTGGGAACAGTACCTGACGGCGTCAAGAGTTATCAAGTGACGGCGTCAAGAGTAATACAAGAGGTGGAAGGGGATAAAATCCGTGGTGATCCAGAAGAGTTTTACACTATGGACACGACGGCGTCACCATAGGCCGTCATGGTCCAAATAAGAGTGACGGCCCAGAGTAATATTACACATGACGGCGTCATAAGTGGATCTAGGCAATCCGATTTCATTATGGGCGGCGAGTTGACGGCGTCAGAAATTCCTTCTTGACACTGTCACCCTGTAAAATCTATATATAGTTTTGCAATTTTCATTCATTAGAGAGGGACAAGTAGGGTATAACTTTGGAGAGAAACCCTAGTACGAATATTACAGCTTTTTCAAGGGTTTTTACCATTTGAAACCTTTCATGCTCAATTGAGATAAGTACTCTTTCAATTCATTCAATATGTACATGTGTTGTATGAATATATCTTACACTTGTCTTGAATTTAACATGCTTGGCTAGATCTCTTTTGTGTTTTCTTAGATGTAGTGAAACCTAGATGTTAATTATGGGTTGGTTGTTTGTCTATAGTTGTTACGGATGATTGTATTCGATGTTAGGCTTAAGAAAACTGGCAGACTTCCATTGGTGACATGCTTGAACGTCTTAAGAAACATGATTAGAGGTGTACTATATTTTTGGTTGTATTTAATGCGTAGGAGAATTATAATGATCCCATGTTAGGAGCTTCTAACGGCTCGACATAGGAGTGAAGTAGGATCCTATAGAGTTAGGGAATATTGTACACGGCCCTACGACTAGTATTAAGGAATACGACCCGTCATCCATGCAATTGTAACAAACTATTAACATGTAAAAGATATCTAGTGAGTAATAAAACCTAAGTAAACACAACTCTCCCTATCATTGTTCACACCACTAGTTTAATTAGATTCATTTTCATTTCTGTTATTTTATTTTGATTGCGTCTTAGTTATTGGGTTAGTTGATTAGCAACTAATTCCGCCCACTCTTCCAAAACCCGAGATTTTAATTGATTTTATAAAATATAAAATTTACAAAAAGAATTATCTCTCACCTCTAGACCTAGTTTTTAGGCTTTCTAATCCTAGCGACACTATTCCTGAGTTGAACGATCAATCCCCCGGTACTTGTCACTATACTATACTACAACGATCAGGTACACTACCTGGTGGGGGTTGTAAGCTTCTCGAGATCCCTCGAGAGGTAAAGCCTGGTGCGATTCCCACGTATCAAGTTTTTGGCGCCGCAGCCCGGAGAATAGTTATTGTCTAGGTTAGGATTTCTTTTTATTAGGTCTACTTGATAGATTCCTTTCTAGTAAGATTTTCTTTTTATTTTTAGGTTTTTCTTTAGTCTATCTCATTTATTCGTGTCTTTGTTCGTAATCTTTACCATCCAACATCATGGAAGGTGGTAACATCTTTGAACCCATCAACCCACCACAACAAAACCACCAACAAAACCCACCATTAGCAAACCAACCTCTTAGGCCCCGAACCTTAGGAGAGTATTCCCGTCCTAGCCACCAAGGCTATCGAAACACTATTGAGCTCATTCAAGGAGCCAGTGTGTCCCCCTTGCGATCCGACACCATCCGGTTAGTGCAAAGCGGATGTGCATTCCATGGACTTCGTTCCAAAGATCCTAATCAACATCTCAAGGATTTCCTTAAAATCGTAGATTCTATAGACCTTGATGTTACAACTAGAGAGTCAACCCGATTACGCCTATTCCAATTCTCTCTACGTGATCAATCTAGTCAAGGGCTTGAACGTTTAGCCGCGGGATCCATCACCTCGTGGGATGATCTCACCACTCGTTTTCTTGCTTAATTTTTCCCACCGGGGAGAACTACCAAGCTTAGAAATGATATCTTGATGTTCCAACAACGTCAAGGTGAAACTCTATATGAAGCATGGACTCGTTTCAAGGACTTACTCCAAAAAGTCCATCATCATGGCATAGATCTTTGGCTCCAAGTCCAAATCTTCTATGACCATATCGATCTCTCCACAAGGCGAACCATTGACCAATCGGCTGGTGGCAAGCTACGTGATCTAAGTGCGGAAGAATCATGGGAACTCATAGAAGATCTTGCTCTCTAAGACAACGAAAGTTGGAATGATCCCCGTGATTTGAACAAAACGGTCAAGGCAATATCTTTGCCTTCGAACAATTCTAGCACTCCCGACCGTAGGATCATGGAACTTGAGGACCAAGTCAAGTTTCTCATGAAATCTTACGAAGCTCCTAAGCCTTCAAGCCAAGTGAACAAAATCACTTCTTCATGCGAATTATGTAGTGGTCCCCATGACACTCGTGATTGCATGGAACTCTCCGGAACAGCTTTTGCGGACTACGCATCCTCGCGTATCGATGAAGCGGGAGACAAGTGGTACACTTTCAACCCCGAGCCAAACCCTTACGGTGATTCCTACAACCCTTCTTGGAAAAATCACCCGAACCTTAGGTGGAAACAAAACCAAAACAATTCTTCCAATCCGCCTAATCGTTACCAACCAAACGGTCCACCTTCTAACCGGACCTTCAACAACAACCCTTCTAGTAACTATGGTGGTACCAATACTCTTGAAGGATTGATGTCCAAGTTCATGGCATCTCAAGAAGCTCGCATAGCCAAGTTTGAAACCGAATTCAATCAACAACAAACGGAGATGACCAATAAGATTGACAACTTGTTGAAAGCCCTTAACAACCAAGTGCTAGCTACACCTAGGAAGGACACTAGGGACACTAATAGCGGAATCCAAGTTAAGGACCCCTCGTCATCCAAACACGTCCACTTTGTCAATGTTGTCACCATTAAGCCAATAGATAAGGATTTAGAAGAAAGTGACAAGGATGAAGTTGGAATAGAAACCAAGACTAGGGATGAGATTAAGGAAGTTGAGGATACTAAGGAAGAAAAGTTAGATTAAGTTGAAAACGTAGAAGAGTATTTTGATAAGTTGCCCACCAAGGAAGAACGAGAATATCACAAGGATTTATTCGATGATCCCGAGACACCATATATCCTTGGTTCACCCCTTATTAAAGTAGGTGACCCTTCTAACATCAAAATACCATGCAACATTGGGCATATGCATGTATGGAAAGCTTATATCGATCCTAGGTCTCCTATAAACATCATGACTAGGACTTATTATAATTGGGTAATGAAGAAGCAACTTGGTTATAGGATGATGCCCAGCAAGAATTTGATAAGTAACTTTGTTGGAAGAGTGAAAGGATTGCATGCATTTGTAGGAAACTTCACTTATCTTACCGACTTTGTGATAGTGGAGGATACTCGTCCGGTAATAGATGATTGCCTAAGTCAAGTAGTGTTTGGAAAACCGTTTGTTGAGGCCTCTAAGATGAGTTATGATCCGACCCTAGGGATAGTTAGATTCAAGGAAGAGAATGATGAGATTGCTTAAATGCCCTATAAGATTGAACAATACCGCCTCTTATCAAACATAAAAAAGGAACACAAGCAAGCGGTTTACTATAGGAATGATGAGGATAGAAGTAGAGGAGTAGAATATGTTATGAATAGAATACTTGGTTTCTACAAAGAATGCTTGCAACTAGGTCCGGAATACAAAACTAATATTGGAGATGACTTAGAGAATGAGACCAACGATGAGGTCACGTAATTGCCCATGACCTTGAGTCTAGCTACAAGACTCGTAAATAAAGAAAAGCGCTTTTTGGCAGGCAACCTATGTTTTGTGTGATTTTTAATTGTTTTATTGTTATTTATTTCCGTGTGTGTGTCTTATTTTTATTGTTGGTAGATCATGTTTCTAAACTAAAATTGTGAAAATGCTTTATTTTGTTGTTTAACTTCGTCTTAACTTCATACAAAGGTATTTCGCAAAAGATAAGTGTAAGGGGAAACCCCAAATATGTTTTTAAGAAACGAAATTGATCATGATTCTCCACAATATTAAATGGACATGTGTATTAGTATTTGTTAGAGTCAAATGCTTGTATCGAGTCATAATGATGTTTTGCAGGATTTTCCAGGAAGTAGGACATAAGTTTTTTCCGGAAATTTTCCGAAAACTTAACATAAAGATTTCTGCAGGTCAATTCTGACGGCGTCATGTGTAAAAATATGGAAATTTTGCGAGTTTTGTTTTTCTAACGGAGTCTTAAAGTTTTTGTTGATTCTTTAGTTTTATAAACTCCAGGAAATCTGCAAACATTCATTCCACAAGCATTATATCTTTAATTGTTTTGTTTTTATTCCTAAGTCTGGAATTACATCTAGTTGTGAGTTTTCTTTGTTCGGATTGATGCTTTGGGTTTTTGTGATTGTTTTCTCAGGTTTAACAGGTTATATATGACAAGAAGATGATTTATATTTCTGGAAGGGAAGCTTTGAATGTTCATTTTCTTGGAGGAAGATCTAACCTTGTTACCACACTATCCACACCGAACGAATCAGGGGAGTATTTGATTTCATTCTTTTACCTATTTCACTTTTACATTCTTTACTTGAACATTGGGGACAATATTCATCCTAAGTGTAAGGAGAGGGTAAATGATGATACCTTATAGGATACTATTGCACTTGAGTTTGTTTATTTGATGGTAGGTGTGTAATAAAACTAAGAGAAATACTTATTAGTGTAATTTTAGCGTCAAATTTAAATTTTTTTACAACATTTAGGAGTGAAACTTTAGCCTTAGCAAGCGTCTCATGGATAGGAGTCGTATGACTAGCACAAAACCGTACCATTCAGAAAAATTTTCCACCCAAATATGTGAGGGTCGCCTTTAGATTTGATAGGAAAAGCATTTACTATTAGTGCTTATAAGTGTGCCGGTAGCATTTAGATTCTAGAACTTGCGTTAGTGATGCATCCCGAGACCGCTAGTGAGACTACATTCGTGTAGTAGGATTTACTACATGATAAGAGGCATTAGGATCACCCTTGTATTAAACCCGTATCATAATTACTTGACCATTTAAGTCATATTACTTGGCTAGTAAAGTCAACTAATTTTTCCCACACCTTAGCGTTGTACTCATTTTTAGTACACGAAACCCCTAGTACACCCCTTCGAGCCTATCTTTTCGTTTCTAACTTTAAGCATCTTACTTAAAGGAAAAATTTGTTACAACCCACTTAAATGTACACCCAAATCACCTTAGCCTTCTGTGTATGCACTCATCTTTAGTGCATTATTGTTACATGTTTAAACCCTTAGTTAATTATCTAATTGATTACATGGTTGCTTAGTCGAGTCATATCCTTGTACATATTTTTTTGGGACGATTGGGACTCATGGGTAAAGTACTTGTGTTATGGAGTAATGGGGAAGAACATCATTTATCACCCCCATATGTGCGTTAATCTTAAAAGTACTCCAAGTGTTTTGATTATCTTGATTTGAGTCATTAGACTAGTTTATTGTAAAGTATGTAAAAATTCAAGTGTAAGGGAAATGTTCATTCCCTATGATGTATTATTTTGGATGGTAAGGTAAGAGTGTATGCAACTAAAAAAAAAAAAATCGAAAAATTTAAGAAAAAGAAAAAAAAAATAGAAAAAGAGAAAAAACATACAGACTACCATCCCGTTTCATTCTATGATTGTTTTTTGTTTTTGTTATTTTTGATTTATTAGCTTAAGTCGAGTCTAGTCTTGGCTTAGCAACGCCATATTGTACATGTAATTAACCAAGATGATTAACTCGCTACCAGTAAAGATTGCCTATATCCAACAAAACCGTGTATTCCATATGAATACACCAAACGTTATAACTCTTTAAAAGACCTCTTTGATAGTTTATCCTAGGTGCTTACGCCAAGTGGTGGAGGTTTGATCCTTTCCCATGCCTATGTTAATCTATTTTGCTATGACAGGTAGTGAGAGATGTTTTCCATTTCCATATTGTGATATATACTTTATTACACCCGAGAGAAGTGAGTATCTAAACACTATTTGTGAGGTGCTAGTATTTGACCTCTGTGCGTGCTTGTCTTTGGTCTTTAGTGGAACGATTATTTGTTGTAATTACTTTTATATTAGTGTTAAATGACCCTTAACTTGTATTTTGATTAGAATAAAAACGCATTTGCTTGAGGCAAGCAAATCTCAAGTGTAAGGGTGTTTGATGAGGCAAAAAATGAACCGTTTTTAGGGGGTCATTTAAGCCCTAATTCGAATTTATTTGATCAAATAATGCCCTAAATCGCTCCTTTTGTCATTTTATGTACTTTTGGAGTGAATTCTGGAAAAGGAAGCATTTTGGACGTTTTTGGAGCATGAAAGTGAAGAAAATGGCAAACTCTTAATTTTCCTTGCTGGGAACAGTACCTGACGGCGTCAAGAGTAATACAAGAGGTGGAAGTGGATAAAATCCGTGACGATCCAGAAGAGTTTTACACTATGGACATGACGGCGTCACCATAGGCCGTCATGGTCCAAATAAGAGTGACGGCCCAGAGTAATATTACACATGACGGCGTCACAAGTGGATCTAGGCAATCCGATTTCATTATGGGCGGCGAGTTGACGGCGTCAGAAATTCCTTCTTGACGCCGTCACCCTGTAAAGTCTATATATAGTTTTGCAATTTTCATTCATTAGAGAGGGACAAGTAGGGTATAACTTTGGAGAGAAACCCTAGTACGAATATTACAGTTTTTTCAAGGGTTTTAACCCTTTGAAACCTTTCATGTTCAATTGGGATAAGTACTCTTTCAATTCATTCAATATGTCTATGTGTTGTTTGAATATATCTTACACTTGTCTTGAATTTAACATGCTTGGCTAGATCTCTTTTGTGTTTGCTTAGATGTAGTGAAACCTAGATGTTAATTATTGGTTGATTGTTTGTTTATAGTTGTTACGGATGATTGTATTCGATGTTAGACTTAAAAAAAACTGGCAGACTTCCATTGGTGACATGCTTGAACGTCTTAAGAAACATGATCAGAGGTGTACTATGATTTTTGGTTGTATTTAATGCGTAGGAGAATTCTAATGATCCAATATTAGGAGTTTCTAACGGCTCAACATAGGAGTGAAGTAGGATCCTATAGAGTTAGGGATTATTGTACACGGCCCTACGACTAGTATTAAGGAATACGACCCGTCATCCATGCAATTGTAACAAACTATTAACATGTAAAAGATATCTAGTGAGTAATAAAACCTAAGTAAACACAACTCTCCCTATCATTGTTCACACCACTAGTTTAATTAGATTCATTTTCATTTCTGTTATTTTATTTTGATTGCGTCTTAGTTATTGGGTTAGTTGATTAGTAACTAATTCCGCCCACTCTTCCAAAACCCGAGATTTTCATTGCTTTTATAAAATATAAAAAATACAAAAAGAATCATCTCTCACGTCCAGACCTAGTTTTTAGGCTTTCTAATTCTAGCGACACTATTCCTGAGTTGAACGATCAATCCCCCGTTATTTGTCACTATACTATACTACAACGATCAGGTTCACTGCCTGGTAGGGGTTGTAAGCTTCTCGAGATCCCTCGAGAGGTAAAGCCTGGTGCGATTCCCACGTATCAGATATAAATGAACATGTAATCATACTTGATTACTTATGTAATCACAAAAAGACATCTAATAATAATACTCTCTCCGTCTCAAAATATAAGTCCAGTTTAACTTTTTTAATTAAACTTTGACCTTAAATATTTTTGGTTGTATTATATAATACTTGATGCAAAATATATAGATGGATAGTGTTTTATATGTATTTTCATTTGGTATAATTTTCATCAAGTGATATATAATACAAACAAAAATATTTAAGGTCAAAGTTCGATACAAAAAGTCAAACTGGACTTATATTTTGGGGACTTATATTTTGGGACGGAGGTAGTACAATATTTGCTATTTTTTTTTTCTTTAACTCATATCAATGATTGGTTGTAAACATCACTGAATAGCATATCTAAATGATGTAGACAAAACATGAACATATCACATGAAATTTACTCATCTTTACAAGTCATCCTACCAGTGAAGTTTGAAATAATATACAGGCAAGTAACCGAATTAAGCATGCATTCATACAACTTCTTACTTTTAAGTTTTAACATCAAAAGATAACTCATTAAACACTTCCCAGACAATTCTTAGCTTATAAATGGATTTTCTATTCTAAATCCAATAGGATTACAAACGTATATGAAATAACGACGATAAACATGTTGACATGACATGCATAACTCACACATGTTAATGACAGCTCCTTATTACAAGAAAGAATGCGGGATACACATGATTCTATTTTCGCTCTTCTGTACCTAAAAGAGTAAAAGGTGATTTCGAAGCCCCTAAAATTCAACATGAATAATTGTAAACGTTTTCTCCACTTATTTGAAATTTGTTTAGTTAAACTCTATGTAAGAAAATGTCTAGAGGAACCGAACATTTGAACTAAGACAATCACTAAGGCCATGGCGACGTTGCGATCAATTAGAGGCTGTACAACCAGATGAAAAACATTTCCCCCAAGTGAAACTCCTGTTTTAGCTTCCTTGCGCCTGATCTCAGCAACACACCGTCGCTTGTCATCATAGATTATACAACATTTATGCGTGTATGATCGTTCAATCTCATAAATGACATTTTTATAATTCCTAACATTGTTAAACTTTAACGGCGATCCTGCTAAGCTCACATAGGCCAGTGACTTGGTATTCAGACGGTTCAGATGTTTCCTTACAATTAACCTTGGTTGTGCCAGTGTTTCTCCATCATACATGAGCCAGGTGTTTAATAGGCTAAACTTCTGTTAATAACAATAATCACCTTATTAATAAATATGCACTATAATTCAAAACATGATTAGTACACATATAAACACTATGAAATATACCTTGCGCTGGATGGTAAAGAGCGCACGGCCAAAGGCATTCATGAGAACAATGTCACCATTTCCTCCCACGACATAGTTGTCTACTCGATATACAAGATCACCTTTAGAATCATACACTGTGAATCCATCGCAATTAAACACGAGAGACTTCTTCCAAACTGTAAAGACCACTGGATTTGAGGGTCCATCAACTGGAATACTGGTCTCTGCGCACACTTTTGTCATGACGAACTAAAAATAAACTTTATATAACGTATATGCAGAAACCAAAATACTTTAAAAATTAATGATTTAGGTATGAGAGAATAGAGAAGAGTCTTTGCATTCTTATATACTAAGTACTCAAATCATGAATATATGCCATCCACTGAACGTTACTAGCTAGTAACATGCGTGCATGATGTATAGTCAGGAGTAGTATAATGGCACACGTGATAGTTATGGTAAGCATTGGGTTGCTCTCTTAATTTTAACCACGTTTTTGAGTATTTTGAAAATCTCTCTCATTAATTTTAAGTAGTACTCTTTAGTCTTTAGCGCTGGCCAATTTAGATTAATTAGTTTATGTTCATAGATTTAACATTTAAATAAATATCTTAGTGTTTGATCAAGTACTATTAGCTGAGTTAGAGAGAATGACTGAAGTAATAAATAATTCGCTTATTCAAGATACTGAATTTTTGTTGTATAATGTATGCAAGTTTATTTATCAAGCAGATAAGCACTATATGTATCTAGAAACTTCTTGTTCTAAATTACGAATGACTAATTATATAATATCACGTGTATCGTGCTTCTGAGTTTTTTTGGCATGCATAGTATTTTCCAGAATAAGTTTTCCACGATTTGCTCGACTTATGTTTTCCGGTTGGAAACGAGCCGAGCCGCTCATAAAAAGCTCGGAATCAAATATGTAAAAAGCTCAAATGAGCCGAGCCTAAACGAGCTCGAGTCCGAGTTCGAGCCTAACTTTGACTCGTTTAATAATCGAGCTCGAGCCCGAGCTTTATATCTAAAGTTCGATTAGACCTCGAGCCTAAACGAGCTTTAAAAATATATTCGTATATATATTTTCTATACATATAATAATGTATATATATTTTCTATACATATAATAATCATATATAAACGAGCTTGAGCCTAGGGTGATTAACGATGTTTCGGGCTTTACTTCATATATAAGTTAGTCGAGCCCGAGCCAAGCTCGAGCTTTTAAAATTTTCATGAGCTGAGCTCGAGCTCAAAATATGAGGATCGAAACGAGGTTAAACCCGAGCTCGAGATTTATATATATAAATGAGCCGTCGAGCTCTGGCAGGTTGAGGCTCGCGCGACTCAGCTCATTTCCACCCCTAGTTCTCCCTAACGACTTTAGGTAAACATGTCTTTTTAATATCATATCAGATTAGGCACAAATATGTTAGTGGATTTGTATTTGAATTATAATTTTTAATATTACTTGTATTGGATTAGAATTAATATAAGCCAAAGTGTTATGTTGTAAATATTTGATCATATGTATTCCCTCATTAATCAATTCATTCAATCAATATATCATGTCTTACATGGTATTAGGGGTGTAAACGAGCCGAGACAGCTCGCGAGTTATTCAAGATCGACTCGTAAACTACTCGAAATCGACTTGATATAAATGAGTCGAGCTCGAGCTCGAGCTACTCGGGTACACTTTCGAGCTCGAATATACTCAGCTCGTGAGGCTCGCGAGCCCTTATCGAGCTTCAATGATATTACACTTTTACCCTTTTATATACATGTATTTACGTAATTGTCATAAAATCGAGTCGAGTCAAGCTTATTTTTCATCGAGTTCGAGATTTAAATGTGGCAACAATCGAGCTTGAGTTTGAGATGACGAGCCGAGCTCGAGCTTGAAATCCAAAGCTCGAACGAGCTCGAGTCGAGTTTCGAGCTCGAGTTTTACTAATCGAGTCGAGCTCGAGCTTGGCAGTATTCGGCTCATTTACACCCCTATATGGTATGAGAGCTTTAGGTAAGATTTACCAACAAAATTTTTTTTATCCATCGACTATCGGCTTCTCACCGACAATCCAAAGAGACACGGTTATTTTCAATTTTTTTTTTTTTTTTTTTTTTTTTTAGAATTTTGTTGGTTTAGCAATAATAATAATAATAATAATAATAATAATAATAATAATAATAATAATAATAGATTATTATTATTATTTTTTCTTTCTGTTCTTCTTTTGTCGACATACACAAAAGTCGAATGTTCTTTGGAAGTAAACACAATCCATTCTTATTGGTTATTTTTGGTTATTCTTGTTCCGGTTCTTCTTTAGTCAACACATTCGATTGATTGTTTATTGGGTTATTCTTTAAGTCCGACTACAATAAAGTCGACTGCTTGTTTCTAAAATGAATTTGGTGCATGAAAATCTAGTTTTTTTTTTTTTTTTTTTTTTTTTTTTTTTTTTTTTTTTAATATAGAACTTTTGGTTTTGTTTGAAGATTTAGCATTTGTTTGGAATTTGATTTAAAAGTCGATTCTCAAATCATTTTCTTCATAAAGTCTACCAAATCTCGATTATTTTCACGTTTTTTCTTTGTTTGCAAATTCAGTCAACTAAAGCTCGACTATCTCCATATTTTTTTCTTTGTTTGCAACCTAAAGTCGACTAAAGCTCGATCAGTCTTTATCTAAAGTCCATCTAAAGTTGACTAAAGCTCGACTATAGGTGTTACTTCTTCAATATGTTGTCTGATGTTACTTCAAGAATCAGTATAAAATTTTTTGATGTTCTAAGCACATCAATGGTGAATTTACATGTACTGCATGCTTTATTTGCTGAGTTTCAAGACATTTTGAGTATTTTAATTTTCTAAACCACATCATTGGTGAACCTACAAGTGTCTGATTGGTTTACTGAGTTTCGAGACAGTTTGAGTGTTCATTCTATTCCCACTCCAACTGCAGAGAGCTGTTAGAGGATTTATATTAGAGTTAAGGATTATATTATTATTTGTATTAGATATGGATTGATATAAAGCCAAATGTTTAGATATAAATATTGATTCATATGTATTCTTTCATTAGTTAATTCATTCTATCAATATTATCAATCAATATATCACCTTTTACAACATATAGGTTGCTCCTTGTAATTTAAATTTACATTTAATATTACCCCTCAATGAACTAATTTTATTTTTCACACTCGATCCACGTTGCATGATAAAAGTCGCACACATTCGAACTGTTTATTTTGCTTTTCCCTTCTCTACCTCGATGTACTATATATCCTCACAAGAGAAATCCAATTGCTGATCAATTCTTAATGTTTAAATTGTTAATTGCTTGGCATTTATGATATATGTATAATTGTAACAAAACAAGAAACATCAATTGAAAATTATCAGCTTTCAAAATATTAATACTATAATACTTTTTTTTTTTCTTCTTCTTCTGAAAGGCCATATATGTGTGAGAGTTTACATTCTAAAACCCTACAACTTTATCTACTATACTGGTAGTATATAGTGTTTAACATTAGTTTCACCTTCACGTGAACGTTAAAGAGAATATAAAGTTCAAACCTGCTAAGCTGACGATTTTGGAATCAAATCTTAAATAATCTGATATTATGCTTGCCTGCGTGGCTTAGAAAATTTGCGTTTAGGTATAGTTAACTCTAAGATATTACTGTATAATTTTACACTTTCAGAGACACTATAGTGTCCGGCGTAAGGAACATTCTTCCTCAACCGGCCATTTGATTAATATAATGGGGAACATATTGTTTTTCTAGTCCCTCTTTGATCATTCATTCCAACACTTCTATAAAATACTACTCTATACTATTTTAGTAGTCCACCTTAATATTATTTCAGTTTGTCTTATAGACTTATCCAATCTTTAAGCAAAAAGGTTTGGATTGTAATGAAACAACTAATTAATAAAGATAACAAGAAACATAGAGAACAATAGAACAATAAAACTAGTTTAAACTTCATCTTGTTACTCCTATGTTCTCTTCAAGTTGCGAATCAACCAAAAAACTACCCGGCCCCAGAATAATGCACTCCTCATTTTCGCCTACAAAAGATGATGCAACTACGATAATCTGGAGAAAAAAGAAGCCAATTAAATGCATGCATCAAATACTCTGCAACGTTTAATTCCGTAAACCTTTGACATTATAAAGAGGGCTAATTCCATAAACCTTAAAGGCTTGAAAAAAACACCAAGTTAAATAGACATTTAATTCATGGCAACATTCAGTTCCAATTCTAAGTTAATTTGACTATGCAGCCTATCAGAATGTTGATGTGGCAGCTCACATCTTGTATGAAAACAATAATTATCTTACGTAGTAGTTAAATATTACATTCAATTGAAAACTGGCGACTCCCATCTCCCTATTAATCCCTTGCTTTAACGATTCAATAACTGGTTTATGTCATTGTTGATTTCGTTTCTGACATGGATTGATTCCGATAAAAAATTTAACGATTCTAGGGTTTATTTTTGCCAGTTTCGGTTAGGGTTTACATATGATTCTTTATTTGTTTAATTATTCCACTATTCTTGGACGCATTCATCACATATCATTATTCTATTTTTTAGCGTTTATTCTGCGTTGTTGAAGCATGACGCTACTTGTGCTTCTGGTATTTTGGATTGTTTTGTGAATGGTTTGAGTATGATTAATGGTTTCTTGGATTCGGGAGGGAGAGGGGGAAAAAGAAGAAAAATATAGTAGTACCTGTTAACAGTACGAATGCGAATACTAGGAGTGCTGATACGAATGTTAACATACTAAAGTTAAGTAATTTGGTCTCTGAGGTTCATAACACTGATGGAAAACTGTTGGGGGTGGATGGTAAGCCTCTTAAACCTAGGCGAGGCACTATTTTTAAACCTGGATGTGTTAAGGAGGGTTCTGGTAATGTGGAAATCGTGAACTCAGGTGTTGTTAGTAATGTGGAGCAAGCTGGTGGTTATGGAACACCATTGAATCGACTGTTAATTCCAAGCCTAAGGCTACCCAAGATGATGTTGCTGTAGGTGATAATACACATAATAATACTCAACATGCTGGTGTATAAAAAACCACTAATATTCAACAGACCACTAGTGAACTTCATGTTCAATAGTGTGCTTCAGAGGCTGGTCATGATGCTCCTCTACAACCCTGAGATTAATGTGGTTGTTGACCATGTTACTCATTCAGCGTGCAAGAGCTTCCAAGATACTATTCGTGGTGCTAATGATATGACTAACAAAGTGACAAAGCCTACCATTATGCCTACTAATGATGCTCCGAGATCCTTTGCTAGTCTGGTTAATACTTGGGCTAATAACGAAAAGGTGAACTTTAGACCTCTTGACATGGATAAACCAATTAATGCAAAGGCTAAAGTTAACATTTCGAATGCACCTCAGTGACCAAATCATTGTATAGTTTGTATGGTTATTTCATGGCTAAAAGGGTAGCCTTCCCGGTTACTGAGTACTATGTTAAGAATGGATGAAAGAAGTATGGCTTGGTTCGTGTAATGATGAACTCAAAAAGTCTTCTTTTTCTTCAAGTTTGCTTCTATTGAGGGTGAACGGGGTATTGGAGAATGGTCCATGGTTTATTCGATCTACATCTATTATCATGAAGAAAAGGACGCCTAATGCTAGGGGTGAGCATCGGGTCAAACCAGACCCAACCCGACAAAAACCGACCCGACCTAAAAACTGAAAAAGGAAAAAATTCATACCGAGAACCAAAACGAAAATACTCGGTTCGGTTTCGATTCACTTCGGTCGGTTTGGCTCGGTTTTTCTCAGTTTTCGACCCGAACCGAAAACCAAAAATCTGTAAAACCTAAACCGAGAACCGAACGGAAGTAACTCGGTTCGGTTCGGTTTTGCCGGTTTTGTCGGGTCGGTTCGGTTCTTGGTCGGTTTTGCTCACCCCTACCTAATGGTAATTTACTTAAGTATGATATGAATTTTGTTCCCATTTGGGTAAACTTCTACGATATTCCCATTCTGGCGTTTACTACAAATGGATTAAGTGCGATTGATACTAAGCTTGGTAACCCGATTATGCTTGATTCGTATACGAGTTCCATGTGTCTTCAATCATGGGGTCGTATAGATTATACTCGTGCATCGATTGATATTAGGGTTGATCGGAAGTTAAAGAAGGACACGGTTATTGCTATTCCTAATGTGGAAGATGATGGAGAGGCTTCACACGGTGAGGGTGAAGTATGAACGGGAACCACCTAGATGTGGTGTATGTGCGATATTTGGGCAAGAAGATATGTTATGTCCAAGATGGGTTGTTGAAAAACCAAAGAATGATGTTTTCAAACAGCCTCCTAGAAAGACTTCTCATGTTATTAATGTGAGATATAAGTTCCAGTTTAAACCTAAGGAACAAGTTTACCGAGTCTCTCTAATAAGAATGGTGCTAGTTCAAGTGGTACAAAAAAGAATTTTGAAGTAGAGACGAGCTTAGCTAATCCTTTCGATGTTCTTAATTCGATTGGGAAAGATGAAAAGTTTGGATCAATTGGGGGGGGGGGGGGGGGGTCGTCAAATTCAAGGTAAGAAAGTTGTCCAATATGTGGCTGGTTTGGCATCTAGTAGTACAAGTACTACACCTTTGGTTGCAAGGATTAATCAACTGGGAAAGTCAGATGTTTGATGGGAAGCTTGTGTTAGCGGGTGATGATGTGAAGCCGCTAAAACCTTGTAAATCAATGCTTCCTAGTTTTTTTTTGTTGTGGTTTCTAAAAAGGTTGATGATCTAGTTAATGAGGATAGTGATAGCGAGGTGCTCGAGGTGGACAGCCACTTTTGTGGCTTCTACGAGCTCCAATATTAAGAAATCTTCTAAAAGTGGCAGTGGAAGAGGGACAAACAAGCTTGTATGAACAATAGAAAGATTCTTATGATGAATACCCGTACGATAAGATTACTTTGATGATCCTGGTTTGACTGATGCTCAAATGCAGTTTGCAAATACTTTTGATATTTGTCTTCGTAGTCAACTTAGATTGAGTTTCTAGTAGGTCTCACAAGTGTTGCATGTCATTCTTTTGATAAGTTAGGTTTCAAGTACAGTTGATGTGTTTGTTCTCTCCTAATTTTAGGCTAAAATGTGGGATTCACCACATTCGTTGTGCTTAATTATTTTTTGGAGTAACAAATTTACCAAAGGTAACCCGTTATCCAAAAAAAAATTTTTTGTCTTAGTTTAAATTATTTACCCACAAACAAAGTTTATTATGTTGAGGTACTTAGGAGATAGGTAATCAACTACATCCGGTATTAAAGTAAGTGAGAACATCGTAGGTTCATAAGAAAGTGGGAGCTTGATACGATCATCAACAATAATAAGACCCATTTCCACAAGTCTTTTACAAGCCATGTCACCGTCCTTTATATCATATATTGGCTCCACACCTTATGTTTTTGTGTCTATCTTCATCAACCCAGGTATACAATCGAGTATCGATCAAATGAGCAACTATTAAGTCTACATGCATATAGTACCTTCTGCATGTTATCAGCATAGGTGGATTTTTTTTAATTCAAAACAAGAATTAATTGCATTACGAAGATCGGATGAGTAACCAATTTCACTTACGCTAATATGAGCGCCACCCTATTTGTAATTTGTTCACGCAAATATACTTTGAATCGGAAAAAGTGATTCCGAACAAAATGCTAAGCCGAGTGCCTAAATAAACCAATATTCAACCAAAAGTTACTCTCCTTTTCTATCTGGGTTTCTTGTAGTATATTTTTTTTATTACGTGGGGTATGTTTGTTCGATGCATTTGATGTTAACTAATAATGAAAATGGAAGTGCATGTTGACGTGAAGCTAGTCATTACTACCACTAAACCTACATTTTATATTCTTTTAAAACAAGTCTTACACTGCAACACCCTACACAAATCCCACATCGACTGTGGCCTGGAGAGATGCTGAGATCATAAGATAACATTCGCCTTACAATAACTCAACGCGTTTTGTTGTCTAATGCGGGTGGAGTTCTTAGGAACTGGTTAAGCATACTCATGTGAGAGTAGTACTGGCTTAGGTGATCTGCCGGGAAGTCTTCACACGAGGCCACAAAAGCAAAGCCGTGAGCCTGCGACAAAGCGGACAATATTATGGTCTGAGTAGGCGGGATGTTACAAGTGTTATCAGAGCCACTACTGAGCCATTAGGGATGGTAGGGTAAACCTCATCGAGGACGATGAGTCCCTAAGGGGGTGATTATAACACCGTAGGCAAATCTCACATCAGCTATAGCTTGGAGAGATGTTGTGTTCATAAGATAACATTCGCCTTACAATGACACAACGCGTTTTGTGGTCTACTGCGGGTGGAGTTCCGAGGAACTGGTAGTTAAGCATGCTCATGTGAGAATAGTACTAGCTTGGGTGACCTGCCGAGAAGTCTTCACATGAGGCCAGAAAAACAAAGCCGTGAGCTTGCGGGCAAAGTGAACAATATTAGGGTCTGAGTAGGCGGGATGTTACATACACCAAACCTTATTAGTTATTACATCTAATATTCTTTCAAAACTGTGGAAAACTAGAAGGGGGGTTGAATAGTTTACCGATTTTAACTTAGTTATCTTTATAAAACTTTTCGTGTAATCAAGATATAGTGTAAACGACAATATGTAATATGCAAGATAGAAAAAGAAACAATTAAAAAACAACACGATAGTTTATCGTGGTTCGGCTACAAGGACTCTTTTTCCTTGCCCTACTCCATGCCTCGAGTTTTCCAACTCGAGAGTTTCTTTCACTAGTCAACAAGCTCCTTTAACCGGCGAAGAAAACCTTACACGTCGCTTACACACAATTACCGACACAAAGCTAGATGTCGAGTTCTTTTACAAGGGTACAACCACTCCCGTCACACTATGTATTTTAAGGCCTAAAATACAAACCGATCACTTACTGAAAACACACAATGAATGAATGTATAAACCTCACAAGTTTACACAATACTAATCTAATAAGGCTTGCAACGTTTATGTTGAACCTTGTAACTTTTGGTTATGGACTTGTGATCTTCTTTGCTACAAAAGATCTCACAAATGAAAATGAAATGTTAAGGTGTTAGATGCAATGAGAATGTATGTATGTGTGAATTATAATGAGAAGATCTCTTGCAAGTGGCTTTGGTATTTATAGCCAAACACATCAGACCACTGGCGGATCTGGCGGAACCAAAACAAGGGTTCCGCCCTTTTACCCCCAGGGTTCCGCCAGGGTCTGACAGTCAAAGCTTATAAGAGCTCTTTCCATATCAAGCAATGTCAAATCATGTTTCTATAAGTCAACACACTATGGATTGAGTAAGAGACTATCCAAATGTGTAAGAGATCTTTATTGAAAGTCAACTACTAGATTTAGTAAGCTTTCCCTAAATGCACATGATGTAAGTTATGATGTCATATTACATTTTCTATTTTTAGTAATATGAAAATGTTACGTCTAATGTAAAATGTAAATGTAGCAAGTAAAGTCTAGTTATGCAAGACTAAAACTAAAGTTGTGATTTACTAAAAACTAAGGTTTATACTTTGTCGTTAACAAAACTTAGCAAAGATCGTAAAATATAAATAACGTTTTTAGACGATATTTGTATTAACAATCTACCTCTTTTTGTTGATTACAAAACATAAACTATGTTTGTAAATTACTAGTTCTAGTTTTAAGTCTTCGTATTTAAACTCTGTTAATACAAATATCGCCTAAAAACGTTATTTATATTTTACGATATTTGCTAAGTTTTGTTAACGACAAAGTATAAACTTTAGGTTTCAAGTAAAACATGATTAAGGTTTAAGTCTTGCATAATTAGACTTTTTGCTACATTTACATTTCATATAAAACACAACACTTTTTATATTCCTTAAAATAGAAAAACATTACATTTACATATTACTTAATATAGTAAATGTTAACATCACATCATGCATTTATGGTAAGTTTGTGTGTTTGACTTCCCATAAACTCTTACACATTTTTAGAAGCATTCTATTTTGATTCAATGTGTGTTTGAATAAACTTGATGTGACCTTGGTTGGTTTGGATACTTTATTGCAAGACTCTTCTGATAGTCCTGGTAGAACCTTCGGGTTACACGGGCGGAACCCATTCTAGGGTTCCGTCGGATCCGCCAGGCTGCTGTTTGGTTTTGCTATAAATACCAAACCACTTGCTAGTTTTTCGGTTGATCACTTCTCATTACATTTACACATACACATTCATATCATTCATCTAACCCTTTAACATTTCATTTTTGTGTGAAGATTCTTTTGTAGCAAAGAAGTTCACAAGTACAAATAATGTTACAAGTATTCAACACAACGTTGCAAGACTTGTTAGCTTAGCATCGTGTAGACTTTGTGTAGTTTACACTTCATTTGATTGTGTGTTTTCAGTTGTGATCGGTTAGTATTTTAGGCCTTAAAATATATAGTGTGACGGGAGTTGTTGTACCCTTGTAAAAGAACTAACAGGAGTGGTTGTACCCTTGTAAAAGAACTCGACATCTAGCTTAGTGTCGGTAAACGTGTATAAGCGACGTGTAAGGTTTTCTCCGCCGGTGAAAGGAGCTTGTTGACTAGTGAAAGAAACTCTCGAGTTGGATACTCGGGGCGTGGACGTAGGCAAGGAAAAAGAGTCCTTGTAGCCGAACCACGATAAATGCTCGTGTTGTGGTTTGATCGTTTCTTTCTTTATACTTGCATATTATATATTGTCTTTGAGTTTATATCTTTGATTAAACGGAAAGTTTCAAAAGATAATTAAACGAAAAACCGGTAAAACTATTCAACCCCCCTTCTAGTTTTCGACAATTGGCATCAAGAGCTACGTTACTCAAGCTTTTAAAATATATTGTGTTTTAAAACTTGAAACGATCTATGGATTTTGAAAATTACAAAGAAAGGCAATCTATGCAAAGACCACCACTTTTTGAAGCAAATGGCTTTGTATATTGGAATAACCGATTTGAAACTTACGTGAAATCTAAAGATATAGATTTATAGTATATAATCATTGATGGTGATAATGTAGCTACGAATAGTAAAGATGAAGATCAAAAGAAATTGATTGCTAAAAATAGTGAAGCTAAAATGATGCTTTACAATGCTTTGTCTAAGAAAGAATATGAAAGAGTCTTTATGTGCAAAACCGCCAAAGAAATTTGGCAATCTTTAATAGTCACTCATCAAGGAAACTCACAAGTTAAGGATAACAAAATTGATCTTCTTGTTCAACAATATGAACAATTTGTTATTTCCGAAGATGAGATTATTGATAGTGCATTTGCTAGGTTTAACACTATTGTTACTTCACTTAAAGCACTTGATGAATCTTTTTGTAGCAAGAATTTTGTCAGAAAATTTCTTAGAGCACTCCATCCGCAAAAGTGACGGCAATTGAAGAATCCAAGGATCTTTCAAGCATGTCACTTGACGAGCTAATTGGAAACCTCAAAGTTCATGAAATGGTAATGGAAAAAGATTCGGAAATAGTTAAAGGCAAGAAAGAAAAGGTTAAGTCCATTGCCTTGAAAGCTAGAGTCCAATCAAGTGATGATGAAGAATCTAGTTCGGATAGTGATGATGAAGAATATGCCATGGCCGTTAGAGACTTCAAGAAGTTCTTTCGTAGATGAGGGACGTTTGTAAGGCAACCTAAAGATGACAAGAAAACCTTCCGAAAAGATCGTGATGATAAGAAAGGAAAGGTTGAAAGGAAATGCTTTAGGTGTGGAGACACAAGTCATCTCATAGCAGAATGTCCAAAACCACCCAAAAGCAAGTCTCAACAAGCTTTTGTTAGTGGTGCTTGGAGTGACTATGAAGAAGATGACGATGAGCCAAAGAATGATGAAATTGCTCTCATGGCTCATGACTCAAATGAGGTGTGCCTCAAAGTATGTTTGGAACCGAATGAATGGATTAAAGATAGCGGTTATTCAAGGCACAAGACGGGTAACAAAAGCCTCTTCTCAACTTATCACAAATGTGATGGAGGTAACGTTACTTTTGGTAGTAAAGCTAAGAGCAAAATCATCGGAGAAGGTACAATCTCTCATGACTCTCTTTTTATAGATGATGTAGCTCATGTTGATAACTTAGTTTTTAATCTCCTTATTGTTAGTCAACTTTGCCGTAATAAGTATAACATCCTTTTTAGTGAAAATGGAAGTAAAATACTTAAAGATGGCATAACCATTGCCAAAGGTGTTCTTAAGAACAATGTGTTTGTCATGAAGATGGATCATTCATCTAGAGACAAACTTTGTCTTACTTCATTAGATGAATCTTCAACTTTATGGCATAGACGTTTAGGACACGCTAACATGAGACTAATTCAAAACCTCTCCTCCAAACACTTAGTTCGAAACCTACCCAAGTTGAAATATGACCAACACTTTTGTGATGCTTGCAAAGTCGGTAAACAAGTCCATAGTAGCCATAAGGCTAAAAACTTGGTTTCTACTTCTAGGTGTCTAGAACTTTTCCATATGGATTTGTTCGGTCCATCCGCTATACAAAGTTATGGAGGTAACTTCTATACTTTGGTAATAGTAAATGATTATTCAAGATATACTTGGACAAAAATTTTGAAAAGTAAAAATGAAGCTTTTGATCAATTTGAAATTCTAAGTAAGAAAATTCAAAATCAAGTAGGAACTTGCATTGTGTCTATTAGAACGGATCATGGTCGTGAATTTGATAATGAATTTCAATTTGGAGACTTTTGTGATAAAAATGAAATAACTCATAATTTTTCGGCTCCACGAACCTCTCAATCTAATGGTGTAGTAGAACGTAAAAACCGAACACTTCAAGAGATGAGTAGAACAATGCTTAATGAACAAAATATTCCACAAAAGTATTGGTGTAACGCCGTTGACACATCAACTTATATTTTAAATCGTGTCTTAATAAGACCATTTTTAAACAAAACTCCATACGAACTTTATAAAGGTAAAAAGCCTACACTAGGTTATTTTAGAGTATTTGGTAGTAAATGTTTTATTCTTAACACAAAGGATTATCTCACCAAATTTGACCCAATGTCTTATGAAGGTGTGTTTGTTGGATATTCACAAAGTAGTAAAGCTTACATTGTTTTAAACAAAGAAACCTTAAGAGTTGAGGAATCGTTGAATGTAACCTTTGACGAGAGTCCACCTCCTTCTAAGACATCACCTTTGGTAGATGATGACTTAGTTGAAAGCCAAGCAATAGAAAGTCAAGAGATCTTAGGTAATGACAAGGAAGATGAACTATTAAACAAAGAAATTGTCAATATCAAAGAATCTAAAAGTCATCCATTAGATGATGTCATAGGAAACATTAAAGAAAGAACACTAAGATCAAAAGTTCAAAATGAAAACAACTTCTTTTGTTTCGTGTCAACCATTGAACTGAAAAATATAAATGAAGCAATAAAAGATGAGTCATGGGTAATAGCCATGCAAGAAGAATTAAACCAATTTGTTATGATGTTTGGACATTAGTTCCTTAACCAAAGAGTCAAACAATAATTGTAACAAAATGGGTATTTCGTAATAAAATGGATGAAAATGGTGTAGTGTCTAGAAACAAAGCTAGGCTAGTAGCACAAGGTTATAATCAACAAGAAGGCACAGACTATGATGAAACGTTTGCATAGGTAGCTAGGCTCGAGTCTATTAGAATTTTACTTGCATATGCATGCGCACACAATTTTAAACTCTTTCAAATGAACGTCAAAAGTGCATTCCTAAACGGGTTTATAAATGAAGAAGTATATGTTTCTCAACCACCGGGCTTCACTGATTTTGAAAAACCAAATCACGTTTACAAACTTAAAAAGGCTTTATACGGACTTAAGCAAGCTCCAAAAGCATGGTATGATCGACTTAAAACCTTCCTAGTTGACCATAAGTATACCATGGGCTTAGTTGATAATACTCTCTTCACTAAGAAGAAAGGTTCACATATTATCATAGTCCAAATCTATGTTGATGACATTATATTCGGATCAACTTGTCAAGAATTATGCGTTGATTTCTCAAAAATCATGCATGACGAGTTTGAAATAAGTATGATGGGAGAACTCAATTTTTTCCTAGGACTCCAAATCAAACAACTAGAAGATGGTATCTTCTTTAACCAATCCAAATACATGAAGGACATGCTTAAGAAATTTGGACTAGAAGATTCGAAACCAATCAAAACGCCCATGTCCACGGAAACAAAACTCACCAAGGATGAGGAAAGTGGATCCGTAAATAGCACTAAATATAGAGGTATGATTGGAAGTCTACTTTACCTAACGGCTAGTAGACCTGACATTATGTTTAGTGTTTGTCTATGTGCTCGTTTTCAAGAAGATCCTAAGACAACTCATCTTGAAGCCGTTAAAAGAATTTTTAGATATATTAAGGGCACTACACACTTAGGTTTATGGTATCCCAAAGGAACGGGAATAGACACCATAGTGTATGCCGACTCGGATCATGCCGGTGACTATGTTGATAGAAAAAGCACAAGTGGTACTTGTACTTTTGTTAGACATTGTCTCACCTCATGGTTCTCTAAAAAGCAAACGGCTCTCGCTATCTCAACAACGGAAGCTGAATACGTTTCGGCTGGAAAGGCATGTCAACAAGCTCTTTGGATGAAGCAAGCTCTTGTCGACTACGGAATTCAACTTAACGACATCACCATTCTTTGTGACAACAAAGTATCCATTGATCTTAGAAAAAATCCAGTTCAACATGCTCGTACCAAACATATTGAAATCCGTCATCATTTCCTTCGTGACAACGTTCAAAAAAGAAACATCTCAATTGGGAATGTTTATTCAGAAGACAACATAGCTGACATCCTCACAAAACCTCTTAAACGAGAACCATTTAACCTCCTTAGGCTAGGCTTAGGACTTATGGATCTTATCTTGTAGTTCTAGACATTAGACAAAAATCAAAAAAATCAAAACAAACCAATAAGTCTTTTTCTCGGCAGAGTCAGCGGAACCCTCAACCATAACGGGCGGAACCCTCTTTTTGGTTCCGCCGTATCCGCCGACCTGCATAATTTATTTTTTAGTTTATATTAAACCAAACACCCATTATCTCATACCACCACTTCCAAACTGCTACTATTCACTTCACCATTCATCCACACCTACGAATTTTTGGTCCTCCCTTCATTCACATTGCTCATCAATCATTATTGTAAGTATTCTAAACTTGATTACACTCCTGATCTGAGTCTAGGAATTCTATTTTTGCACAAAAACAAAAACTTGGGTTATGCATTAACTTGAGAAACTCATGCATGAAATTAGGTGTTTAACAAAACTAATCATGTTCCCCATAGTTAGGAATTTCATTCTTACTAGTTATAAACATGTTTGCTAAAACACCCCATGTCAAATTTTTGCAAAAATTTCTCACAAATAGGACAAATATTTTTTTCGTCTCACATTGTGAATACAAAATAAAAACGTTATGTTTAAAACATCACTTGCATAATGTCTCTTGAATGCTAAAGGGAATACATAACTAATATGTATTTTCGGGTACATTCAAACGAAGCTACATTGAACTAGGAGCATTTGGGTTATCTTTTGTTTTACAACCAAAACTTGCATTATAAAATGCTTTGAGCATCAAAATGAGTCAAGATAACCGCACCTCCACATTGTTTTCATATAGGCGCACACTAGAACATCCACATTAAAATAGTCATTTACTTAGACTAAAATGTGAAATCTTGTTTTTCTAGGAATCACATTGCCTCCTCTAACCCACTACGACCACAAGGACGCCATTAAGTACCTACCCAAACACTACAAAACCAAAGGTCTTACTCAAACTCAAATCGACATTTTCAAAGCCTTAGAAAAGCGTTATGTCCACGAGGGTACAACCATTGACCCATCTGTGGAAAACTAGAAGGGGGGTTGAATAGTTTACCGTTTAAAATCTTTTTAACTCGTTTGATTAGCTTTGAAACTTTCCGTTTGATCAAAGATATATATACACAAACACAATATATAACATGCAAGTAAATGAAAGAAACGGTCAAACCACAACACGAGTATTTATCGTGGTTCGGCTACAAGGATTCCTTTTCCTTGCCCTACGTCCACGCCCCGAGTATCCAACTCAAGAGTTTCTTTCACTAGTCAACAAGCTCCTTTCACCGGCGGAGAAAACCTTACACGTCGCTGATGCGTAGGGATTGCACCAGGCTTTACCTCTCGAGGGATCTCGAGAAGGTTACAACCCCCACCAGACAGTGTACCTGATCGATGTAGTATAGTATAATGACAAGTACCGGGGGATTGATCGTTCATTTAGGAATAGTGTCGCTAGGATTAGAAAACCTAAAGACTAGGTCTAGAGATGAGGGATGATTCTTTTTGTATTTTTATATTTTTATGAAAGCAAGTAAAAATCTCGGGTTTGAAGGAGTTGGGCGGAATTAGTTGCTAGTCAACTAACCCAATACTAAAGATGCAATCAAAATAAAATACTAAAAATGAAAATAAACTATATTAAACTAGAGTTGTGAGCAATATATGGGAGAATTGTGTTTACTTAGATTTCACTACTCCCTAGATATCTTTTACATGTTAATTACTTGTTATAGTTGCGTGGATGACGGATTGTATTCCTTAATACCATTCATGGGGTGGCGTACTTACTTCCCCAATCCTATGAGCGCCTACTTCACTCCTATGTCGAGCCGGCTAAGAAGCTCCTAATATGGGATCACTAGAATTTGCTCATGCATTAAATACAACCAATAAAACCTAGTACACATCGGTTCATGTTTCCTAAGACGTTCAAGCATGTTACACAATGGAGATCTGCCAGTTTTCTTAAGCCTAACATTGAAATCATTCATCCATTACAACCATAAACAAGTAATCAACATATAATGAACATCTAGGTTTCATTACATCTAGGCAAACACAAGATAGATCTAGCCTAGCATGTTGAAATCAAGACAAGCATAAGATATATTCAAACAACACATAGACATATTTATTAAATTGAAAGAAGACTTATCTCAATTGAACATGAAAGGATTCAATGGGTGAAAACCCTTGAAAATACTGTAAAATATGACCTAGGGTTTACAAAGTTCGGCCCTAGTTTTCTCCACACAAGTTTCTCTTCAATGAATGAAAAATAGAAAACTATATATAGATTTTGATGGGTGATGGCCTCAAGAACAAAAGTCTGACGCCGTCATCTCGCCGCCAAATAGTTTCTCGGACTGCCTAGATCTGGGTCTGACGCCGTCATGTATACTCCTTATGCAGGCCGTCACCAAAAATTTTCTTGACGCCCTTGTTGTGACGCCTTCAGGTTTTCACTGGGTCGTCATGGATTCTACTCTTGACGCCGTCATGATCTTCCTTTTGACGCCGTCAGGTACTGTTCTCAGCATGGAAAATTAAGTCTTTTCCGTTTTCTTTACTTTTACGCTCCAAAAAGTCCGAATTGCTTCCTTTTCCAGAATTCACTCCCAAAGTACGTAAAATCACAAAAGGAACGATTTAGGGCAATATTTGATCAAATAAATTCAATTCCGGGCTTAAATGACCCCCTAAAAGTGGTTTATTTTTTGCCTCATCATATACCCTTACAGTTGAGATTTGCTTGTCCTCAAGCAAATGCACTTTTATTCTAATCAAAATACAAGTTAGGGGTCAGTTAACACTAATATAAAAATGCGCTTTTATTCTAATCAAAATACTAGTTAGGGTCATTTAACACTAATATAAAAGTAATTACAACAAATAATCGTTCCACTAAAGACCAAAGACAAGCACGGAGGTCATATACTAGCACCTCACAAATAGTGTTTAGATACTCACATCTCTTGGGTGTAATAAAGTAATATCACAATATGGAAATGGAAAACATCTCTCACTACCTGTCATAGCAAAATAGATTACCATAGGCTTGGGAAAGGATCAAACCTCCACCACATGGCGTAAGCACCTAGGATAAACTATAAAAGAGGTCTTTTAAAGGGTTGTAACGTTAGGTGTAGGGATATGGAATACACGGTTTTGTTGGATATAGGCAGTCTTTTCTGGTGGCGAGTTAACAATCTTAGTTAATTACATGTACAATATGGCTTTGCTAAGCCAAGACTAGACTCGACTTAAGCTAATAAATGAAAAATAACAAAAACATAAAATGAACATAGAATGAAAAGGGATGGTAGTCCGTATGTTTTTTTCTTTTCTCTTTTTCTATTTTTTTTTTTTTTTTTTTTTTTTTTTTTTTTTTTTTTTTTTTTACATACACTCTTACCCTACCATTCAAAATAATACATCATAGGGGATGAACATTCCCCTTACACTTGAATTTTTACATACTTTACAATAAACTAATCTAATGACTCGAATTAAGAAAATCAAAACACTTGGAGTACTTTTAAGATTAACGTACATATGGGGGTAATATATGATTTTCTTCCCCATTACTCCATAAAATAAGTACTTTACCCATGAGGCCCAATCGTCCCAAAACAATATGTACAAGGATATGACTCGACTTAGCAACCATGTAATCAATTATATAATTAACTAAGGGTTTAAACATATAACAATAATGCACTAAAGATGAGTGCATACACGAAAGGCTATGGCGATTTGGGTGTACATTTAAGTGGGGTGTAACAAATTCTTCCTTTAAGTAAGATGCTTAAAGTTAGAAATGAAAAGATAGGCTCGGAGGGGTGTACTAGGGGTTTCGTGTACTAAAAATGAGTACAACGCTAAGGTGTGGGAAAAATTAGTTGACTTAACTAGCCAAGTAATATGACTTAAATGGTCAAGTAATTATGATACGGGTTTAACACAAGGGTGATCCTAATGCCTCTTATCATGTAGTAAATCCTACTACACGAATGTAGTCTCATTAGCGGTCTCGGGATGCATCACTAACGCAAGTTCTAGAATCTAAATGCTACCGGTACACTCATAAGCACTAATAGTAAATACTTTTCCTATCAAATCTAAAGGCGAACCTCACATATTTGGGTGGAAAATTTTTCTAAATGATACGGTTTCGTGCTAGTCATACAATCTCCTATCCATGAGACGCTTGCTATGGCTAAAGTTTCACTCCTAAATGTTGTAAAAAAATTTTAAATTTGGCGCTAAAATTGCACTACCAAGTATTTTTCATAGTTTTATTACACATCTACTGTCTAACAAACAAACTCAAGCGAAAGTGTCTCTGTAAGGTATCATCATTTTACCCTCCCCTTACACTTAGGATGAACATTGTCCCCAATATTCAAGTAAAGAATGTAAAAGTGAAATAAGTAAAACGAATGAAATCAAATACTCCCCTGAATCGCTCGGTATGGATAATAAGGTGGCCAGGTTAGATCTTCCTCCAAGAAAATGAACAATCAAAGCTTCCCTTCCAGAATAATAATCATCTTCTTGTCATACATAACCTGTAAATCCTGAGAAAACAGACAAGGCAACCTCGCATAAAATCGGCGGCAATCTACATATGCTAATAAATCCTAGAAAACAAAATAAGATATAATGCTTGTGGAATGATGTTTGCAGATTTCCTGGAGATTATAAAACTAATAATTCAACAAAAACTTTAAGATTCCGTTAGAAAAACAAAACTGGTAAAATTTCCAGATTTTTACACGTGAAGCCGTCAAGAGTAAACTCGTGACGCCGTCAGAAGTGACCTGCAAAAATTCTTATGTTAAATTTCCGGAAAATTTCTGGAAAAACTTGGTCCTACTTCCTGGAAAATCCTGGAAAACTTCATTATGACTCGATACAAGATTTTGACTCTAACAAATACGAATATACATGTTCACTTAATATTGTGTAGAATCATGATCGGTTTTGTTTCTTTAAAAACATATTTGGGGTTTCCCCTTACACTTATCTTTTGCAAAAATACCTTTGAATGAAGTTAAGACTAGGCCAAACAACAAAATAAAGTATTTCCACTAATTAGTTTTGAAACATGATCTACCAACAATAAAAATAAAGCATGCATACGGAAGCAAATAACAAACAAACAAAATAAAAATCACACAAAACATGGGTTGCCTCCCAAGAAGCGCTTTTCTTTATTTACGAGTCTTGTAGCTAGACTCAAGGTCATGGGTTACTACGTGACCTCATCGTTGGTTTCACTCTCTAGGTCATCTCCTATACCAGTTCTGTATTCCGGACCTAATTGCAAGCATTCTTTGTAGAAACCAAGCATCCTATTCATCACATACTCTACTCCTCTACGTCTATCCTCATCATTCCTATAGTAAGCTGCTTGTTTGTGTTCCTTTTCTATATTTGACAAGAGGCGGTACTGCTCAATCTTATAGGGTATTTGGTAGGCAATCTCATCATTTTCCTCCTTGAACCTAACTATCCCTAAAGTCGGATCATAACTCATCCTAGTGGCCTCAACAAATGGTTTTCCGAACACTACTTGGCGTAGGGATTGCACCAGGCTTTACCTCTCGAGGGATCTCGAGAAGCTTACAACCCCCACCAGGCAGTGTACCTGATCGATGTAGTATAGTATAATGACAAGTACCGGAGGATTGATCGTTCAGCTAGGAATAGTGTCGCTAGGATTAGAAAACCTAAAGACTAGGTCTAGAGATGAGGGATGATTCTTTTTGTATTTTTATATTTTTATGAAAGCAAGTAAAAATCTCGGGTTTGAAGGAGTTGGGCGGAATTAGTTGCTAGTCAACTAACCCAATACTAAAGATGCAATCAAAATAAAATACTAAAAATGAAAATAAACTATATTAAACTAGAGTTGTGAGCAATATATGGGAGAATTGTGTTTACTTAGATTTCACTACTCCCTAGATATCTTTTACATGTTAATTACTTGTTATAGTTGTGTGGATGACGGATTGTATTCCTTAATACCATTCATGGGGTGGCGTACTTACTTCCCCAATTCTATGAGCGCCTACTTCACTCCTATGTCGAGCCGGCTAAGAAGCTCCTAAAATGGGAGCACTAGAATTTGCTCATGCATTAAATACAAAAAATAAAACCTAGTACACATCGGTTCATGTTTCCTAAGACGTTCAAGCATGTTACACAATGGAGATCTGCCAGTTTTCTTAAGCCTAACATTGAAATCATTCATCCATTACAACCATAAACAAGTAATCAACATATAATCAACATCTAGGTTTCATTACATCTAAGCAAACACAAGATAGATCTAGCCTAGCATGTTGAAATCAAGACAAGCATAAGATATATTCAAATAACACATAGACATATTGATTGAATTGAAAGAAGACTTATCTCAATTGAACATGAAAGGATTCAAGGGGTGAAAACCCTTGAAAATACTGTAAAATATGACCTAAGGTTTACAAAGTTCGGTCCTAGTTTTCTCTACACAAGTTCCTCTTCAATGAATGAAAAATAGAAAACTATATATAGATTTTGATTGGTGACGGCGTCAAGAACAAAATTCTGACGCCGTCATCTCGCCGCCAAATAGTTTCTCGGACTGCCTAGATCTGGGTCTGACGTCGTCATGTATACTCCTTATGCAGGCCGTCACCAAAAATTGTCTTGACGCCCTTGTTGTGACGCCTTCAGGTTTTCACTAGGTCGTCATGGATTTTACTCTTGACACCGTCATGATCTTCCTCTTGACGCCGTCAGGTACTGTTCTCAGCATGGAAAATTAAGTCTTTGCCGTTTTCTTTACTTTTATGCTCCAAAAACGTCCGAATTGCTTCCTTTTCCAGAATTCACTCTCAAAGTACCTAAAATCACAAAAGAAATGATTTAGGGCAATATTTGATCAAATAAATTAAACTCCGGGCTTAAATAACCCCCTAAAAGTGGTTCATTTTTCGCCTCATCAGTCGCTTATACACGTTTACCGACACTAAGCTAGATGTCGAGTTCTTTTACAAGGGTACAACCACTCCCGTTAGTTCTTTACAAGGGTACAACAACTCCCGTCATGCTTTGTATTTTGAGGACTAAAATACTAACCGGTCACAACTGAAAATACACAATCAAATGAAGTGTAAACTACACAAGTCTACACAATGCTAAGCTAACAAGTCTTGCAACGTTGTGTTGAATACTTGTTACTTTTTATGAACTTGTGAATCTCTTTGCTACAAAAAGAAACTTCACATATGAAATGTTAAAGGGTTAGATGAAATAATGAAATGAATGTGTGTAAATATGATGTAGAGTGATAAGCCAAAAATCAAACTTGTGGCTTAGTATTTATAGCAAAACCTTCTGCAGGCCTGGCGAATACGGTGGAACCCTCAGATGGGTTCCGCCCGTGTACCCCCAGGGTTCCGCCGGGCTTGCAGTTAGTTTTGCAATAAATCTTGCAAACCAAACAATGTCACATCTCATTACACCTAGTCAAACACAAAACTTGCAAGCAAACATATAGTTTTGTCAAACACACTTTCTTTCCATAAATGTATATTGACAAAACTTGCCATAAATGTGATGTGACATTTCTATTTTAAGAAATAAAAAGTGTTGTATTTTATGAAATGTAAAATGTAGCAAAAGTCTAGTTTATGCAAGTCTTTAAAACTAAGATTATGTTTTACTTAGAAACTAAAGTTTACATTTTGTCGTTAACAAAACTTATCAAAGATCGTAAAATATAAATAACGTTTTTAGGCGATATTTGTATTAACAATCTCCCCTTTTTTGTTGATGAAAAAACATAAACTTTGTTTTTAAGTAACTCACAAAATCTTGGTGTTTAAGACTTAAAAAAAATTTATATTAAACTTGTTTTACTTAAGTGATGAAAATCATATTAAGTATTAAAGATTTAATATATTTCTCCCTTTTTTGTCGAAACAAAAAGTAGAGTAGCGAAGCGGAATAATGTACTTGCTCCCCCTTGGTTGTTACTCCCCCTAAAAGGAGTGCCAAGATGGGAAACATGGATTTTGATCTTACAAAAAAAATTGTTAGTTGGTGATATATATAGTCAAGCTTGTAGTTACCACACACATTGCAACCACAATGACAACATAAAAATGATCAACCAACAATGCAAGTAAGTAAGTAGAAAGAAATATCATTCCATGTAAAATTTGACTTTTAAAAGTCAAAGACAAGAAATGGGAAAGATTCTTCTACTTCTAAAAGAAAAACTAAAAATAACCTAGAAAATAAAGGAAAATCAAATCCTAATTTCCTAAATGGGGCAAAAGGCCTACAAAGGTTTTCTAGGATTTGTTTGGGTGGGAAAGAGCATCCAAACGTTCTATGACGTGTTGGAATGCAAAACGGGTTTCATCTTGGAATTGGTGAAGCAACATTTTGATGCTTTTACCCATTTGCTCACAATTTGAGCAAACATGGGGATGAGTGGGTGGAAATGGGTTGGTTTTGGTTTCTTGGTTTGAGGGTTGGTTGGTTTTTGGTTCTTGGGTGGAGGATGGGTTTGGTATTGAGTCAAGCAAGGTGGTTTGAAATTCCATTGCTTGATGGAGGTGATTCTCAACCATGCTTTGGATTTTCTCATATGAAGGAAAGAAAGAGTCAAAGGTTTGGGCTTGAGAATGTGGTGGAGTTGGGTGATCATGGTTTTCAAAGTTTGGTTCTCCATATAGAGGACCATGGATGTCATGGAAGATAGGGTGAAACAACAATGGTTTGGGTTGATGGTACACTTGTTGTGGTGGTTGGGTGTGGTTGAAATGCTCATTTTGGTCAAGAATTGACCTTGGTAATTTATTTGCAAAAGGTGGTGGTTGTGTAGGTCTTGGTGGAAGATCATTGAGATCTTGGACAAAAGGGTGTGGTGATGTTGGAGGAGACCCAAATAACTCCATAGGTTCAAGTTTGGGTAATGGTGATGGTGATGGAGTTTTGGATGGTTGGGTTGGAGCACTTGGTGGAGCTGGGTCAATGGGTGATTTAGTTGGTGGTGGAGTGAGCTCATTGGGTTCATTGGGTGATGGAGATGGAGATGCAAGGTTCAAAAAATGTTCATTTTTTATAGGTGAGGTGAATTCATCCGAAGATGAAGAGCTTAGGTTGATGGATTGATTAGACCAAAGTGGTTTGACACTTATCCGGGCGGTTTTTCAGATGGGTCGTGATGGTTGAGAGGTGATTGTTGACTTAGTCATGGTTAAAATGGTTTAAAAGATGAGAAATTGTGATGAAGAATGTGTGATTTGATAGTGTTTAGGATGGTTTAATTTATAGTGATGAAGGAGTGTGGGAAGGAGTGTTTGGATTTGATGTTAGGCCATACAAAAATGGAGGTTCCTAATGATTTGGAAAACTAATTGTGGGTTGTCATATCATGGAAGTCAATCCAATGAAAATGGTGAAGTGAGAAGACAAGATTTGCACTAAATGCTTAGTGGTTTTGGTAAATTTGTTGAAGGATAAATCTCAGGGATTTCAAGGAACCTTTGGAAGGGTTCCTTCCTTTATGTGTGAAGGTTCCTTGGGGTGGTTATGGCTATTTTTGAAATTTGGCGGGAAATGATTTTGTTTGAGTTGTAAGGAATGAGAAGTACCCTATTGTGCTAAACAAATTGCAGGAAATTGGTTTCTATCTAAAAGTATGGTATTTTGTTGGTTGGATGTTAAAATGTTGAAAACTAAAAAAAAATTTCTGCAGGAAACTGGCGGACCCTTCAGGATACACAGGCGGAACCCGTGTGAGGGTTCTGTCAGGTCCGTTGGGCCATTTATGGGTTGCCTAGAAAATACACTGGCGAAACCCAATTTTGGGTACCGCCAGATCTGCCAGGCCTGAAAAATTTGGCAGTCCGCGATTTTGATCCGCGAGATGATTTTCAAATTTTTCGAAAACTCCTAAAATCAAAAAGATAATGCATTTCTAGTTAGGCAATGCAAAAATTAGACACGTAAACACACATACCATAGGACTTTGACCTTGAGGTCGAGAATTTCACTATACTTAGTGAAAATATCATAAACATGAAAATTTGACAACTTGCCAAAAGTTGTCTACCTGCATCATTGTTAGATAATACGTGTTCCAAATAGTATCAAACATTGTACCAACACACAAGTACATAACAAACATTGTTTAAACGACCAAATTTGTTCAAATAGCACCTAGTGCCAAACACTCCTACACACCTACACTCATTGACGGTCAATCTTATTCTTAAGCTTTCCAAGGAATCTTCCAAGATTCTTAAACATCCCCTTTGTTTGCTTGAACTCCGCCGACTCATTTGGAATATCCGGAAGTTGGGATAGGTATTCTAGAGGTGGGAGCCTAGAGTTGGGCAAATTGTCATCTTCACTCATTGAGGAAGATGATGAGGAGGTAGGAGGATGAGGACGCTTTCCTTGGGCTTTGTAAACTCTCTTATCACTAAGTGGGACAAAGGTGTGTGGAATGAGAGAGTAGTCAAGACGAAGACCGTTTGGAGTTGGTGGAATGGGAGAGATGAACCTAAAGAGACGGGTCAAGAGCATTCCATACGGCATAGCCGTTGTGCCATGCACGGGAATGTCGGCCATTCTCTTGGCCATGTAGTAGGCAAGGTTGAAGGGTTGCCTAACGGACAAAGAGTAGAGCATGTAGCAAAGGCAAAGATTGATATGATCTCGGTTTCCTATGGTGCTAATGACATTTGCTCTAAGGACTTCCTCCCATTTCTTGAATTGGGGCTTGAGTTCATTCATTTCCATTCCATATGGGTCCTTATTGACCTCATTTCCCGAACGGGTTCTCCTAGTGTTGGTTGTCCTAACAAAGACGTGGTCACGAATTACATCTTTTGATACAAGAGGTATGTCATAAGGATGGATGCGGTCTTGGAGGGTGTCAAGAGTTGAGAGGGAGTGCAATTCAGAGTAGATGCAAGTACCACGGTTTGGGACACCTAGGATTTGAGCAAACTCCTCAAGAGTGAAGGAGTATTGATGACCACTAGCCCTAAAGTTGATAGACGTTTGACCATAATCATCCGTGGAGAGGACGACGGATGCATAGAATTCCAAAATGAACCTAGGACAAATAGGCTCGTTGATTTCCAAAAGACACTCGAATTTGATTGTGGCAAATTCGGTGTAAAGGTTTGTGCCTTCTAGGAAGGACGGGTCAATGGTTCTGCCCCCATGGACATAATGTTTTTCTAAGGCTTTGAAAACATTGACTTGGTTTGGGGTAAGGCCTTTGGTTTTGTGGTGTTTTGGTAGGTACTTAATGGTGCCCTTGTGGTCGTAGTGGGTTAGAGGAGGCATGATGATTCCTAGAACAACAAAATTTCACATTTTAGTTTAAGTAAACTACTATTATAATGTGCATGTTCTAGTGTGTGCCTATATGAAAACAATGTGGAGGTGCGGTTATCTTGACTCATTTTGATGCTTCAAAAACGTTTTATAATGCAAGTTTTGTTATAAAACAAAAGATAACCCAAACGCTCCTAGTTCAATGTAGCTTCGTTTGAATGTACCCGAAAATACATATTGGTTATGTATTCCCTTTAGCATTCAAGAGACATTATGCAAGTGATGTTTTAAACATAACGTTTTGATTTTGTATTCTCAATGTGAGATGAAAAAATATTTGTCCTATTTGTGAGAAATTTTTGGAAAAATTTGTCATGGGGTGTTTTAGCAAACATGTTTACACTTAGTAAGAATGCAATTCCTAACTATGGGGAACATGATTAGTTTTGTTAAACACCTAATTTCATGCATGAGTTTCTTAAGTTAATGCATAACCCCAAGTTTTTGTTTTTGTGCAAAAATAGAATTCCTAGACTCAGATCAGGATTGTAATCAAGTTTAGAATACTTACAATGATGATTGATTTGCAATGCAAGTGAAAGGAAGACCAATAAATCGTAGGTATGGATGGATGGTAAAGTGAATAGTAACAGTTTAGAAGTGGTGGTATGAGATAATGGGTGTTTGGTTTAATATAAACAAAAAAATGGTTCTGCAGGTCGGCGGATACAGCGGACCCCTGAATTGGGTTCCGTCCGTTGTGTCTGAGGGTTCCGCCGACCCTGCTGAGAAAAAGAGTTATGGATTTGTTTTGATTTTTGTGATTTTTGTCTAATGTCCAGAACTACAATGTAGGTTCCATGAGTCCTAAGCCTAGCCTAAGAAGGTTAAAAGGTTCACGTTTAAGGGGTTTTGTGAGAATGTCGGCTATGTTGTCTTCGGAAGAAACTTTCACAATTGAGATATTTCCTTTATGAACGTTGTCACGAAGGAAATGATGACGGATTTCAATATGTTTGGTACGAGCGTGTTGAACCGGGTTTTTGCTAAGATCAATGGCACCTTTGTTGTCACAAAGAATTGTGATGTCGTTAAGTTGAATTCCGTAGTCGACAAGAGCTTGCTTCATCCAAAGAGCTTGTTGACATGCCTTTCCGGCCGAAACGTACTCGGCTTCCGTTGTTGAGATAGCAAGAGCCGTTTGCTTTTTAGAGAACCATGAGGTGAGACAATGTCCAACAAAAGTACAAATACCACTTGTACTTTTTCTATCAACATAGTCACCGGCATGATCCGAGTCGGCATACACTATGGTGTCTATTCCCGTTCCTTTGGGATACCATAAACCTAAATGTCTAGTGCCCTTAATATACCTAAAAATACTTTTAACGGCTTCGAGATGAGTAGTCTTAGGATCTTCTTGAAAACGAGCACATAGACAAACACTAAACATAATGTCGGGTCTACTAGCCGTTAGGTAAAGTAGACTACCAATCATACCTCTATATTTAGTGCTATCTACGGATTCACTTTCCTCATCCTTGGTGAGGTTAGTTTCCGTGGACATGGGAGTTTTGATTTGTTTCGAATCTTCTAATCCAAATTTCTTAAGCATGTCCTTAATATATTTATATTGGTTAAAGAAGATACCATCTTCTAGTTGTTTAATTTGGAGTCCTAGGAAAAAGTTGAGTTCTCCCATCATACTCATTTCAAACTCGTCATGCATGATTTTTAAGAAATCCACACATAATTCTTGACAAGTTGATCCGAATATAATGTCATCAACATAGATTTGGACTATGATAATATGTGAATCTTTCTTCTTAGTGAAGAGAGTATTATCAACTAAGCCCATGGTATACTTATGGTCAACTAGGAAGGTTTTAAGTCGATCATACCATGCTTTTGGAGCTTGCTTAAGTCCGTAAAGAGCCTTTTTAAGTTTGTAAACATGATTTGATTTTTCAAAATCGATGAAGCCCGGTGGTTGAGCAACATATACTTCTTCATTTATGACTCCGTTTAGAAATGCACTTTTGACGTCCATTTGAAAGAGATTAAAATTGTGTGCACATGCATATGTAAGTAAGATTCTAATTGACTCGAGCCTAGCAACCGGAGCAAAAGTTTCATCGTAGTCAATGCCTTCTTGTTGGTTATATCCTTGTGCAACTAGCCTCGATTTGTTTCTAGACACAATTCCATTTTCATCCATTTTATTACGAAAGACCCATTTTGTTCCAATTATAGTTTGACTCTTTGGGTGAGGAACTAATGTCCATACATCATTCCTAACAAATTGGTTTAACTCTTCTTGCATTGCAATTACCCAAGACTCATCTTTAATGGCTTCATTAATGTTTTTAGGTTCAATGGTTGACACGAAACAAAAGTAGTTGCTTTCATTTTGAACTTTTGACCTTAGTGTTCTTTCGTTAATGTTTCCTATAACACAATCTAATGGATGACTTTTAGATTCTTTGACATTGACAAGTTCTTTGTTTAATAGTTCATCTTCCTTGTCATTACCTAAAATCTCTTGACTTTCTATTGCTTGGCTTTCAACTAAGTCATCATCTACCAAAGGTGATGTCTTAGAGGGAGGTGGACTCTCGTCAAATGTTACGTTCAACGATTCCTTGACTCTTAAGGTTTCTTTGTTCAAAACAATGTAAGCTTTACTATTTTGTGAATATCCAAGAAATACACCTTCATAAGACTTTGGGTCAAATTTGGTGAGATAATCCTTGGTGTTAAGAATGAAACATTTACTCCCAAACACTCTAAAGTATCCTAATGTAGGCTTTTTACCTTTATATAGTTCATAAGGAGTTTTATTCAAAAATGATCTAATTAAGACTCGATTTAAAATGTACGTTGATGTGTCAACGGCATTACACCAAAACTTTTGTGGAATGTTTTGTTCATTAAGCAATGTTCTACTCATCTCTTGCAATGTCTGGTTTTTACGTTCTACTACACCATTAGATTGAGGAGTACGTGGAGCCGAAAAGTTATGAGTAATACCATTAATATCACAAAAGTTTCCAAATTGAATTTCATTATCAAATTCACGACCGTGATCCGTTCTAATAGACACAATATTAGACCCTACTTGATTTTGAATTTTCTTACTTAGAATCTCAAATTTGTCAAAAGCTTCATTTTTACTTTTCAAAAATTTTGTCCAAGTATATCTTGAGTAATCATCCACTATGACCAAAGTATAGAAGTTACCTCCATAACTTTGTATAGCGGATGGACCAAATAAATCCATATGTAAAAGTTCTAGACATCTAGATGTAGAAACCAAGTTTTTAGCCTTATGGCTACTATGGACTTGTTTACCGACTTTGCAAGCATCACAAAAGTGTTGGTCGTATTTCAACTTAGGTAGGTTTCGAACTAAGTCTTTGGAGGAGAGGTTTTGAATTAGTCTCATGTTAGCGTATCCTAAACGTCTATGACATAAAGTTGAAGATTCATCTAATGAGGTAAGACAAAGTTTGTCTCTAGATGTTGGATCCATCTTCATGACGTATACGTTGTTCTTAAGGACACCTTTGGCTATGGTTATACCATCTTTAAGTATTTTACTTCCGTTTTCACTAAAAAGGACATTATACTTATTACGACAAAGTTTACTAATACTAAGAAGATTAAAACCTAAGTAACATTACCTCTGTCACATTACCTTTTCTGATGATTTTGCTCTTAGCTTTACTACCAAACGTAACATTACCTCCGTCACATTTATGATAGGTAGTGAAGAGGCTTTTGTTACCCGTCATGTGCCTTGAACAACCGCTATCTTTAATCCATTCATCCGGTTCCAAACAAACCTTGAGGCACACCTATTTTATGAAAAACACTCAAACATTTGGTCCCCAATTTCTCATGGGTCCATTTTGGTTAAGCATACCATTAACTTGTTCCAAGTATGAAAATAGAATATAAGGGTTCCATGACATGTAATTTGGAGTTTGGTAATGTCCAGGAGTGTTTGGTTCCAAACATGTTGGTAGTTTGGTCGAGCGTTGAAGTTGCTCTTTGGAAAGGGGTGTTTGGGAATTGGAGTCTTAGGTCTTGGTTGAGTAGTCTTAGCTCTAAATTCATTTTTACTAAGTCCTACTCCAGTTTTAAAAGCAGGTTTTGTTCCATTTTTATATGTGACTTTAACAAATTTTGAACGATCCGATGTGGATGGTGTTACTGCTGCAGCAGACCTGGCGGAACCTTCGGGTCCAACGAGCGGAACCCTGGATTGGGTTCCGTCTGTTCCGCGGGATGCTGTAGCAGTTTTGTTAGTTTCTTGGGCAATCTTTTCTTGTTTCGTTTGACCCTTTGAAGTTTCTATTTTCATGAATCCTAGTCCTGTTTTATCAAAAGGTGACTTTTGAATTTTCATAATTTCATCCGCACAAGAAATGCTCTTATCAAACTTCTTAAACTTTGTGGTTTGTTTTATTAGATCATTTTGAGTAATTTTAAGTCTCTCAACTTCGAGTTTAAGTTCTTCACATGATTTGCAAGATGTGTCAATACCTTTACTCATTTCTAATCTCTTAGCTTTTTCTTTTAATTCATAAACTTCATTTTCTAAAAACTCCTTTTTAGTTTTCAAAAACTTATTTTTGTTTATGATTTTTAAGCTCAATTTGCAAAGTTTGTTATATTCTTTTTGTAAGGTGTCATCATCAATAGAGGAGTAAGATGAGTCGGAGAGTACCTCATTTGAGTTGTGAGCCATGAGAGCAATATCATCATTCTTTGGCTCATCATCATCTCCTTCAAAGTCACTCCAAGCACCACCCACAAAAGCTTGTTGAGGTTTGCTCTTGGGTGGTTTTGGACATTCTCCTACAAGATGGCTTGTGTCTCCACACCTATAGCATTTCCTTTCTACCTTTCCTTTTCTATCATCACGATCTTTTTGAAAAGTTTTCTTGTCATCTTTAGGTTGCCTTACAAAGTTCCCTCTTCTATGAAAGAACTTCTTGAAGTATCTAACGGCCATAGCATATTCCTCATCATCACTATCCGAAGTAGATTCTTCATCATCACTTGATTGGACTCTAGCTTTCAAGGCAATGGACTTAACTTTTTCTTTCTTGCCTCTAACTAGTTCCGAATCTTTTTCCATTACCATTTCATGAACTTTGAGGTTACCAATTATCTCGTCAAGTGACATGCTTGAAAGATCCTTGGATTCTTCAATTGCCGTTACTTTTGCTCTCCACTTCGGATGGAGTGCTCTAAGAAATTTCCTGACAAAGTTCTTACTACAAAAAGATTCATCAAGTGTTTTAAGTGAAGTAATAATAGTGTTAAACCTAGCAAATGCATTATCAATAATCTCATCTTCGGAAATAACAAATTGTTCATATTGTTGAACAAGAAGATCAATTTTGTTATCTTTAACTTGTGAGTTTCCTTGATGAGTGACTATTAAAGATTGCCAAATATCTTTGGCGGTTTTACACATAAAGACTCTTTCATATTCTTTCTTAGGCAAAGAATTGTAAAGCATCATTTTAGCTTCATTATTTTTACCAATCAATTTGTTTTGATCATCATCTTTAATATTAGTAACTATATTATCACCATCAATGATTATATATGTTAAAGATCACTTAAGCCCATCTAGGATTAGTAACAATAATAAGCACAGCGGAATAATAATAATAAGAATAATCAAAGTTACTAATAAGGTTTTCTTTATTGAATATAAAATAAACTACTAATAAACTACTACTACTACAAACGCTCTATGCATTTTCTAGACTCTCATTGAAGAGACTAGCTATGAATGAGATACTCATAACCTAGACGCCACCCTCTTTATATAATAGAGGAGGTTACAAGAAAACCCTAGCTTACTAAGAAAGCTAGCTAACTATTACATATTAGGTCCCTCTTGTTTCTTCTTTCTACACTTCTAGTTGTTTGTTTTGTAATCTTCAAATCTGTAATTCCCAACAATCTTCCCTTATTTGATATTACAAAACAATCTGTATGAAGAAACAATTTCATCACCAATAATAAGCTGCACATCATAACTATTCTTCCCCTTTTTGTAATCTTCTAATAGGGTCTTGTGCAACTCGTAAACGCTTCCCCTCAAGTGATGCATATCTCAAACTTTAATCGGCTTCAAATATCCTTATCTGATGTAGTGCGAACAAGCATATTAAATACACCTTAGTTATCCGTGTGGTCCCAGCCATCGCACGCCATAACCATCCATTGGTACCAAACCAAATCAAAATATAATAATGTGTGTGGTCCCGGCCATCGCACAACATTATTATGTTATGTATTCAACAACCTGTAAACACCAAACCAAATGAATAGAAGGAACCAACTCGTCGTCCAAGATCCAAGGGCGTCTTCGGACCTAGAATTAAATATCAAAAACAAAATAATAATAATTTTTTTTTTTTTTTTTTTTTTTTTTTTTTACTAAACTAATAAGCAGTAACGAGCAGCAGCAGTAACGAGCAGCAGCAGTAAGTATCAGCAGTAACTAGCATCAGCAGTATCGATCAGCAGAATCAAAATAATCACATCAGCACAAAGTGTAAGAGAATGATCAAGTATATTAACAATAAGCTTCCCCTTAAACTTATACTTGCCATCTCTTTAATCCAATAAGTTCCAGGGAGTGATCACTGATGAAGAAAATCAACTATAACTGATTTGATGAAGAAGTTAAATCTCCCAAACTTTGCATCTTATGTCTTGCACTATCCACGTGACTCCAAACTCATACTCCCATAAAAAGTATAAGTAGACCGCAACCTCTTGACAAATCCTCAACTAAATGAGACACTGAGCACAATAAAGTAACTCCTTAAAGTGATAGCAAATGTACGCATTAAGCACAATAAGATGGATCGTACCCCTTCACTAGATTCATCAAGTCTTTGTCACACCATTAACGCACGAACAAGTTATCTCCAAAGTGTTCCACTCACTTTGAGATATGATAAGAACACGAACCTGTGAAATTTAACTACAACAGCAAATAAATTATAATCAAATGTCTTCAACAAGTAATCTCCTCAACGAACTGATAATGGTTGATAACACCATCCTCCCTAACCAGTAGTAATCTCACATGACTAGTAGGAACCAAAACTGACCAAAAGAAAAAGTATACAACAAGCCAGTAGGAACCATAAAGAAGTCAGCAAGAACCGTATGTATCAGCAGGTATCCATCAGTAGGAACCAATCAGGAGGAATGGTCAGAAAGAACCATCAGTAGAAACCATCAGTAGTAAACAATGTCATCAGCAGAATCAAGTAAAGCTTCAGCAGAAACCATTAAAGCTTCAGCAGAAACAATTAAAGCTTCAGCAGGAACTAATAATGCAGCAGTAACCGTCAACAGTACCAATCAAAGTCGTGTCATCATCAAACCATATGAGATTACAACACTTTTAAAGTGTCGCTAAAACCCTAAAATCATCAAAAATCAATCATACTCATCCCCAGCTGCTTCTTTCATGAATTTTAGATATCAAACATCATATATCCAAGTTCCATAATGAATTTAAAACAAGGAAGCATGAATTCATGAAGTGAAAAGCATAGAAATCCAAAAAATCGACTTACATAAACCTTTTTCAGCAGCAGACCTTGACAATTTTTATCTTTTTACTGAGAGCTCAGATTGAAGATCCCTCCGGTGGAACTCTTCCTTGATATGTTTAGAACTTCCAGTAAAAATTATAGCCCGATCCAACGGTTAACGAATGAGAAATTGCTGTTTGAAAACTACACTGCAGAAAGTGACGAAAATTTTTACCAGATCTGCTTCTTCTTCACAACTGCTCTTTATTCATGAACATAAAAACCTTGAAACCCTAGATATCAAGAGCCCCCGCTCTGATACCAAATGTTAAAGATCGTTTAAGCCCATCTAGGATTAGTAACAATAATAAGCACAGCGGAATAATAATAATAAGAATAATCAAAGTTACTAATAAGGTTTTCTTTATTGAATATAAAATAAACTACTAATAAACTACTACTACTACAAATGCTCTATGCGTTTTCTAGACTCTCATTGAAGAGACTAGCTATGAATGAGATACTCATAACCTAGACGCCACCCTCTTTATATAATAGAGGAGGTTACAAGAAAACCCTAGCTTACTAAGAAAGCTAGCTAACTATTACATATTAGGTCCCTCTTGTTTCTTCTTTCTTCACTTCTAGTTGTTTGTTTTGTAATCTTCAAATCTGTAATTCCCAACAATATACCATAAATCTATATCTTTAGATTTCACATAAGTTTCAAAACGGTTTTTCCAATATATAAAACCATTTGCTTCAAAAAGTGGTGGTCTTTGCATAGATTGCCCTTCTTTGTAATTTTCAAAATCCATGGATCGTTTCAAGTTTTAAAACACAATACGTAGTATATTTTAAAAGCTTGAGTAACGTAGCTCCTGATGCCAATTGTTGAAAACTAGAAGGGGGGTTGAATAGTTTACCGTTTAAAATCTTTTTAACTCGTTTGATTAGCTTTGAAACTTTCCGTTTGATCAAAGATACATATACACAGACACAATATATAAAATGCAAGTAAATGAAAGAAACGATCAAACCACAACACGAGTATTTATTGTGGTTCAGCTACAATGACTCTTTTTCCTTGCCCTACGTCCACGCCCCGAGTATCCACGTCGAGAGTTTCTTTCACTAGTCAACAAGCTCCTTTCACCGGCGGAGAAAACCTTACACGTCGCTTATACACGTTTACCGACACTAAGCTAGATGTCGAGTTCTTTTACAAGGGTACAACCACTCCCGTTAGTTCTTTACAAGGGTACAACAACTCCCGTCACGCTTTGTATTTTGAGGACTAAAATACTAATCGATCACTACTGAAAATACACAATCAAATGAAGTGTAAACTACACAAGTCTATACAATGCTAAGCTAACAAGTCTTGCAACGTTGTGTTGAATACTTGTTACTTTTTATGAACTCGTGAATCTCTTTGCTACAAAAAGAAACTTCACATATGAAATGTTAAAGGGTTAGATGAAAGAATGAAATGAATGTGTGTAAATATGATGTAGAGTGATAAGCCAAAAATCAAACTTGTGGCTTAGTATTTATAGCAAAACCTTCTGCAGGCCTGGCGGATACGGCGGAACCCTCAGATGGGTTCCGTCCGTGTACCCCCAGGGTTCCGCTGGGCTTGCAGTTGGTTTTGCAATAAATCTTGCAAACCAAACAATGTCACATCTCATTACACCTAGTCAAACACAAAACTTGCAAGCAAACATATAGTTTAGTCAAACACACTTTCTTTCCATAAATGTATATTGACAAAACTTGCCATAAATGTGATGTGACATTTCTATTTTAAGAAATAAAAAGTGTTGTGTTTTATGAAATGTAAAATATAGCAAAAGTCTAGTTTATGCAAGTCTTTAAAACTAAGATTATGTTTTACTTAGAAACTAAAGTTTACATTTTGTCGTTAACAAAACTTAGCAACGATCGTAAAATATAAATAACGTTTTTAGGTTATATTTGTATTAACACCATCCTTCATAGCCGGTACAAACCTACCCATGGAACTTGCAACCATCAACTTTGATTGTCTCTTAGAAATCGATGAGCCTGTTTTTTCTAGGTTTATTTTGGAATTCTATGCATCCGTCACTCTTTCCTCGGATAAGTATGGTCGCATGTCTATTAACTTTAGGGCTAGTAGTCATCCATACTCCTTCACTCTAGATGAATTTGCTCAAATCCTAGGTGTTCCAAACCATGGCACTTGCATCTACACCGACAAACACAGTCTCTCAACTGTTGATACACTCATCTATGACCGCATCCACCCCTACGATACCCCTCTTGTGTCCAAGGATGTACTTCGTGACCACCTTTTCATTAGGACCACCACCACCAGGACAACCTGTACGGGAAATGAGGTCGACAAGGACCCATATGGTATGGAACTCAATGAACTCAAGCCCCAATTCAAGAAATGGGAAGAACTCCTTAGAGCCAATGTCATTAGCACCATAGGAAACCGGGATCATATCAATGTTTGCCTTTGCTACATGCTCTACTCCTTGTCCGTTAGGCAACCCTTCAACCTTGCCTACTACATAGCCAAGAGAATGGCCGACATTCCCATGCAAGGCACAACGACTATGCCGTATGGAATGCTCTTGACCCGTCTCTTTAGGTTCATTTCCCCCATTCCGGCAACCCCTAGAGGTCTTCGCCTAGACTACTCTCTCATTCCACACACTTTTGTCCCACTAAGTGATAAGAGAGTCTACAAAGCCCAAGGAAAACGTCCTCATCCTCCTACCTCCTCATCATCATCCTCAATGAGTGAAGATGAGACTTTGCCCAACTCTAGGCTCCTACCTCTAGAATACCTTTCCCAACTTCCGGATATTCCAAATGATTCGGCGGAGTTCAAGCAAACAAAGGGGATGTTCAAAAATCTCGGGAGATTCCTTGGAAAGCTCAAGAAGAAGATAGACCGTCAATGAGAGTGGGTGTGTAGGAGTGTTTGGCACAAGGTGCTATTTGAACAATTTGGTTGTTAAACAATGTTATGAATTTATGTGTTTGTTGGGATATTTGGTAACATTTGGAACTTGTATGAACTAACAATGATGCAGGAAGACAACATTTGACATGTTGTCAAATTTTCAAGTTTATGAAAATTTCACTAAGTATAGTAAAATTCGCTAGCCCCCGGTCAAAGTCCAATGGTAAGACTGTTTACATGTCCAATTTTTGCTTTTCCTAACCAGAAATAGGATAGAATTTTGTTTTTAGGAATTTTCGAAAATTTTGAAAATCGTCTCGGCACTTTAATATGCGGACTGTGTTGATTTTCTGGTCTGGCGGAACTGGAGGAACCAAATAATGGGTACCGCCAGTGTAAATTTCTAGGCAACCCAGTTTTGGCCCAACGGACCGGACGAAACCCAAAATAGGGTTCCGCCTGTGTTTCGCGAGGGTTCCGCCAGTCAACTTGCAGATTTTTTTTTAGTTTTCGACATTTCAACTTCCACTCAACAACAAATCATCCTTTTTAGATAGAAACCCATTTCCTACTATTTGTTAAGCACATTAGGGTCTTTCTCAGCCTCTAAATTCCTTTGGAAACCATTTCTCGTCAAAAATTAAAATTAGCCATAACCACCTCAAGGAACCTTCACCCATAAGGGAAGGAACCCTTCCAAAGGTTCCTTGCAATCCGTGAAACATATACCTTCAATAAACTTGACAAAACCACTAAGCATTTAGTGCAAATCTTTGTCTTCTTCCTCCACTATTTTTATTGGATTGACTTCCAATGATTTGACAACCTTCATTAATCCTCCAAATCATTAGCAACCTCCATTTTTGTATGGTTAAACATCAAATCCAAACACTCCTTCCCATACTTCTTCACCTCTAAAAATTTAACCATCTTAGAACACCCTCAAATCATACCATCACCATCACAATCTCTGATCCTAAACCTCTAATCAACCATTTTAACAATGAGAAAGTCAACAATCGCCTCTCAACCATCTCGACCCATTCGGAGAACCGCCCGCATAAGTGTGAAACCAATTTGTTTACACCACACAATCAACCTATGTTCTTCATCTTCGGATGAATTCTCCTCACCCATCAAAAATGAACATTTTTTAAACCTTACATCTCCAACTCCATCACCCAAAGGACCAAATGAGCTCACCACTCCACCACCAACAAAATCACCCATTGACCCAACTCTACTAAGTGCACCAATCAAAACATCCAAAACTCCATCACCACCAACACGACCTAAACTTGAACCAATGGAGTTATTCAGGTCTCTTCCAACATCACCACATCCTTTTGTACAAGATCTCAATCATCTTCTACCAAGATCAACAAATCCACCACCTTTGACAAATGAAAAACCAAGGCCATTAATTGAGACTAATGAACCTTTTGACCACAACCAACCACCACAACAAGAGTACCACCACCCAAAACCATTGTTGTTTCGCCCTATCTTCAAAGACATCCATGGTCCTCTATATGGAGAACCTAACTTTGAACACCATGATCACCCAACACCACCACATTCCCAATCCCAATTCTTTGAGTCTTTCTTTCCTTCTTATGAGGAAATTCAAAGAACGGTCGAAAATCACCTCTATCAAGCAATGGAGCTACAAACCACCTTGCTTGACTCCATACCAAACACATCCTCCACTCAAGAAACCAACACCAACCTACCACCACCACCATCATCAAACGACCCGCTTCCACCCACTCATCACCATGTTTACTCACAATGTGAGCAAATGGTCAAAAGAGGTGAAAGCATCAAGATGTTGCTTCACAAATTTCAAGATAAAACCCGCTTTGCTATACAACACATCATCGAGCGTTTGGATGCTCTTTCCCACCCAAACCAATCCTAGACCAAGTTTGGAGGCTTTTTGCCCAATTTAGGAAATGGGTTGAATGACTTCTACTTATAGAAGTAGGATTTTATTTTTCTTTTATTTCTTGGTTATTTTTTATCTTTTATTTTTATTTTTAGAAGTAGGAGGATATTTTTCATTTCTTGTCTTTGACTTTTATAAAGTCAAATTTTACTTGAAATGACATCTTTTACTACTATCTTATTTGCATTGTTGGTTGATCATATATAAGTTGTGATTGTGGTTGCTTAAATTCTCATATAGTGTGGTGATTACAAGCTTAATTATATGTCATTATCACCAACTAACCATTTTTTTGTAGTTTCAAAATCCATGTTTCCCATCTTGGCACTCCTTTTAGGGGGAGTATCGACCAAGGGGGAGCACGTGCATAGGTCCGCTTTGCTACTCTTCTTTTTGTTTCGACAAAAAGGGGGAGAAAATATATCTAAACTTAAGAACTTAAAATGATTTTCATTAATTAAGTAAAACAAGTTTAAATATAAAACTTTTTAAGACTTAACACTAAACTTAGTGATTTACTTAAAAACATAGTTTATGTTTTGTCATCAACAAAAAGGGGGAGATTGTTAATACAAATATCGCCTAAAAACGTTATTTATATTTTTACGATCTTTGCTAAGTTTTGTTAACGACAAAGTATAAACTTTAGTTTTCAAGTAAAACATGATTAAGGTTTAAGTCTTGCATAATTAGACTTTTTGCTACATTTACATTTTATATAAAACACAACACTTTTTATATTCCTTAAAATAGAAAAACATTACATTTACATATTACTTAATATAGTAAATGTTAACATCACATCATGCATTTATGGTAAGTTTGTGTGTTTGACTTCCCATAAACTCTTACACATTTTTGGAACCATTCTTTTTTGATTCAATGTGTGTTTGACTAAACTTGATGTGACCTTGGTTGGTTTGGATACTTTATTGCAAGACTCTTCTGACAGTCCTGGCGGAACCTTCGGGTTACACGGGCAGAACCCATTCTAGGGTTCCGCCGGATTCGCCAGGCTGCTGTTTGGTTTTGCTATAAATACCAAACCACTTGCTAGTTTTTTGGTTGATCACTTCTCATTACATTTACACATACACATTCATATTATTCATCTAACCCTTTAACATTTCATTTTAGTGTGAAGATTCTTTTGTAGCAAAGAAGTTCACAAGTACATATAAAGTTACAAGTATTCAACACAACATGGCAAGACTTGTTAGCTTAGCATCATGTAGACTTTCTGTAGTTTACACTTCATTTGATTGTGTGTTTTCAGTTGTGATCGGTTAGTATTTTATGCCTTAAAATACATAGTGTGACGGGAGTTGTTGTACCCTTGTAAAAGAACTAACAGGAGTGGTTGTACCCTTGTAAAAGAACTCGACATCTAGCTTAGTGTCGGTAAACGTGTATAAGCGACGTGTAAGGTTTTCTCCGCCGGTGAAAGGAGCTTGTTGACTAGTGAAAGAAACTCTCGAGTTGGATACTCGGGGCGTGGACGTAGGCAAGGAAAAAGAGTCCTTGTAGCCGAACCACGATAAATACTCGTGTTGTGGTTTGATCGTTTCTTTCTTTATACTTGCATATTATATATTGTCTTTGAGTTTATATCTTTGATTAAACGGAAAGTTTCAAAAGATAATTAAACGAAAAACCGGTAAAACTATTCAACCCCCTTCTAGTTTTCCACAAACTCTTTTTACTTAATTTGATGAAAATCATTTGAAGTTTATAATTATAAGTTTAAATAAATTTTCTCCCCCTTTTTGTCGAAACAAAAAGAAGAGTTGCGGAGCGGAAGAATGCACTTGCTCCCCCTTGGACAATACTCCCCCTAAATGGAGTGCCAAGGTAGGAAACATGGATTTTGATCCTACAAAAAAAATGGTTAGTTGGTGATAATGACTATTCACGTAGCCATAACATGAGAATATAACCAACCATATCACAAGCACAAGCCATATATGAGCAACCAACAATGTACGCAAAAATAGTAGAAAAGAAGTCATTTCAAGTAAAAGTTGACTTTTCAAAAGTCAAATGACAAGAAATGACAAAATCTAGCCTACTTTTAGATAAAAATAAAAGTAACAAAGAAAATAAAAGTCCTTGTCCTATAAATAGAGGTCTCCCAAGAAATCCTTAAAATGGGGCAAAGCCTCTAGAAATCCTTAAGCGGGTTTCATCTTGAACTTGATGGAGCATGATTTTCATGCTCTCACTAATTTTTGTCGTGCGCTCACAATGTGAGCAACCATGGCGGGGATTAGGGAGATTGGGTCGTTGGGAGATGGTTGTGGAGGTGGAATGGTGGCGGTTTCTTGAGTGGAGGTTGGGTTGATGATGGAGGCAAGCAAGGTTGTTTGAAACTCCATGGCTTGATGGAGATGATTATCCGACATGTTTTTGAATGCATAGAGGTTGTCAAGACGGTCGTTGATTTCCTCTTGGGAGTTAGGAAGGTTGTTCCATAATGATGCCTCAATTTCCTCATAAGAGGGAAAGAGAGACTCAAAGTGTTGGGATTGAGAGTGTGAATTTTGTTGTGATTCTTGGGGTTGTGATGGTTGGTTGTGGTTATGGTGGGTTTCTTCATAGAGAGGTCCATGGATGTCTTTGTAGATGGGGTGAAACAACAATGGTTTTGATTGAGGTGGTGGTTGTTGTTGTTCTTGTTCAAACGGTATATGGGGCACAAAGAATGCCCGGGTTTGTTCATGTGCCATTTCTTCCATAGACCCAAAAGATGGCAATGGTGGTGAAGATGGTGAGTTAGAGAAGAGATGATTAAGATCATCTAGGAACGGAGTTGGTGATGTTGGTGGAGTACCAAATAGCTCCATTGGTTCAAGTTTCGGTGATTTGGGTGGTGATGGTGACTTGGATGGTTGAGTTGGAGCCGGTGGTGGACTTGGGTCAATAGGTGTTTTGGTTGGAGGTGGAGTGGTGATCATATGATTGAATTATGGTGATGGAGTGGGAGTTACAAGATTCAAGAAGTATTCATCTTTGATGGGTGAGGAAATGATGAGTGGTGATTCATCCGAAGATAAGGAGCTAAGATGAATGATAGTGTTACAACAAAAAGGTTTTACACTTATTCGGGCGGTACGCCTAATGGGTCGTGGTGGAGAGTTGATTGTTGACTTTGTCATTGTCAAATATGGTGATTTGAAGGATAAGTTTCAGAGATTTGAGAAGTGGTGGGGTGATTTGATAGTGTTCTAAGATGGTCAAATTTATAGAGTTGAAGAAATGTAGGAAGGAGTGTTTGGATGTGATGTTTAACCATACAAAAATGGAGGTTTCTAATGATTTGGGATAGTTATGAAGGTTGTCAAATCATTGGAAGTCAATCCAATGGTAGAGATGGAGTAAGAAGACCAAGATATGCACTAAATGCTTAGTAGTCTTGTCATTGTGTTTTGACTAAGATTTTTCATGGACACCAATGAACCTTTTGGAGGGTTCCTTGCCTTATGGGTGAGGGTTCCTTGGGTTAGTTATGTTTGATTTTGAATTTTGGCGGGAAATGGATTTCTATTGATTCTAATGCCTAAGAATGATCCTAATACAGGTAACTAGTTATTAGGTATGAGTTTTTAATCTTAAAGGATGATTTGGCGGAATGTGAATATCTAACTTAAAAAATTCTAAGAAAAATTTCCAGGTGCAACGGCGGACCCTGGGAATACATGGGCGGAACCTTTGATTGGGTTCCGCCATATCCATTGGGCCAACCTGGATTTACCCAGAAATTACCTTGGCGGAACCCTGATTTTGGTTCCGCCATTTCCGCCGATGCCCAAAATGTAGACAAAGCGTATTTTTCGAGATCGAGATGAAATCGAAAAATTTCAAAAACTCTTGGGACATAAACTTAAGGCGATATCTGGTTAGGAAATGCAAAAAATGAATACGAAAACACTCTTACCAATAGTGAAAATTTTCATACAATAGAAAATTTGACAACATGCCAAATGTTGTCTTCCTGCATCAAAGTTAGTACCAACATGTCCTAAACATACACAAGTATCCATACAAATACATAAATCCATAGTGCATATTGTTTAAGTAGCCAAATTGTTCAAAACACATCTAGTGCCAAACACCCCCTACCCACGCTCTCATTGTCGATCCAACTTCTTGTTGAGCTTTCCAAGGTATCTTCCAAAGCATTTGAACATTCCTTTGGTTTGCTTGAGCTCCTCCGACTCATTGGGTATTGATGGAAGTTGAGAAAGGTATTCAAGAGGTGGGAGCCTAGAGTTGGGCAAATTTTCATCTTCACTCATTGAGGATGACGAAGAGGAAGTAGGAGGATGAGGGCGTTTCCCATGGGCCACAAAGACTCTCCTAGAACTAAGTGGTACAAAAGTATGTCGAATGATGGAGTAGTCTAAACGAAGACCTCTTGAAGTTGGAGGAATGGGTGAAATATGCCTAAAGAGACGGGTTAGGAGCATTCCATACGGCATAGCCGTTGTGCCATGCACGGGAATGTCCGCCATCCTTTTCGCTATGTAGTAAGCCAAGTTGAAGGGTTGACGGGTTGCCAAGGAATATAGCAAGTAGCAAAGGCAAGCATTGATATGATCCCTATTTCCTATTGTGCAAATGACATTGGCTCTAAGGATTTCTTCCCATTTCTTAAATTGAGGCTTTAGTTTATTGTATTCCATTCCATAAGGGTCTTTGTTAACCTTATTTCCCATGTGGGTTCTCCTAGTATCGGTGGTCCTTACAAAAAGAAAGTCACGAAGCTCATCCTTTGACACAAGAGGTGTGTCATATGGATGGATGCGGTCGGTGAGAGTGTCAAGAATTGCTAGGGAGTGTTTATCACTATAGACACATGTTTGGGACACCTAGAATGTGAGCAAACTCATCAAGGGTGAAGGAGAAATCATGACTACTAACTGAGAAGTTGATTGACATGAAGCCATAATTGTCGGTGGAAAGAATGACGGATGCATAAAACTCAAGAATGAACCTAGGACAAATAGGCTCATTGATATCTAGTAGAAAATCAAATTTAATGTTGGCAAGTTCCCTACGTAGATTGGTTCCTTCTAGAAAGGATGGATCAACGGTTCTACCCTCATGGACATAGTGTTTTTCTAAGGCTTTGAAAATGTTCACTTGATCGGGAGTAAGACCTTTGGTTTTGTAATGTTTTGGTAGGTAGTGAATGGTGTCTTTGTGGTCATAATGAGTTGCGGGAGGCATGACTATCCCTAGAAACACAAAATTGTATATTTTAGTTTAAGTTGACGACAATTGCAATGTGGATATTCTAGTGTGTGCCTATATGAAAACAATGTGGAGGTGCGGTTATCTTGACTCATTTTGATGTTCAAAAACATTTTGTGATTTAAATTTTCTATAAAACTTAAGATAACCCAAATACTCCTAATTCAATGTAGCTTCGTTTGAATGTACACGAAAATACATATTGGTTATGTATTCCCTTTAGCATTCAAGAGACATTACGCAAGTGATGTTTTAAAATAACGTTTTTATTTTGTATTTACAATATGAGACGAAAAATATTTGTCCTACTTGTGAGAATATTTTGCAAGAATTTTACATGGGGTGTTTTAGTAATCATGTACATATCTTAAAAAGATGCAATTCCTAACCATGATTAGTTTAGTTTAACCACTAATATCCTACATGATTTGCTTAAGTTAATGCTAACCCCAAGTTTTAGGTTTTGTGCAAGAAATAGAATTCCTAGACTCAGATCAGAAGTATAGTTATGTTTAGAATACTTACAATGATGATTAGAGAGCAATGTATATGAAGGAAGGAGCAAATTTTAGAAGTTGTGGATGAGTAGTGAGGTGATATAGAATGGGTAGAGTTTGGTTTAATATAAAATAAGAAAAAGTTCCTGCAGGTCGGCGGATACGGCGGAACCAAATAAAGGGTTCCCCCATATGTCTCAAGGTTCCGCCGCATCAACAAATGCAAAAATTTTCCAGATTTGTTTTGATTCTTGTGATTTTATCCTAACGTTCAGAACTACAATGTAGGTTCCATAAGTTCTCTTTTAAGAGGTTTCGTGAGAATGTCGGCGATGTTGTTTTCGGAAGAAACTTTTTCTATAGAGATGTTCCCTTTTTGAACATTGTCACGAAGGAAAAGATGACGGATTTCAATATGTTTAGTATGAGCATGTTGAACTGGATTCTTGCTAAGATCTATGGCTCCTTTGTTGTCACAAAGAATGGAGATATCGTTAAGTTGAATTACGTAGTCGACTAGAGCTTGCTTCATCCAAAGAGCTTGTTGACATGCTTTTCTGGCCGAGACGTATTCGGCTTCGGTTTTTGATATAGCGAGAGCCGTTTGTTTCTTAGAGAACCATGAGGTGAGACAATGTCCAATAAAAGTTCAAGTACCACTTGTACTTCTTCTATCAACATTGTCACCGACATGGTCTGAGTCGGCATACACTATGGTGTCTATTCCCGTTCCTTTGGGATACCATAATCCTAAGTGTGTAGTACCCTTAATGTATCTAAAGATCCTTTTTACGGCTTCAAGATGAATTATTTTAGGATCTTCTTGAAAACGAGCACATAGACAAACACTAAACATGTCAGGTCTACTAGCCGTGAGGTAAAGTAGACTTCCAATCATACCTCTATATTTAGTGCTATCTACGGATTCACTTTCCTCATCTTTGGTTAGTTTAACTTCCATGGACATAGGTGTTTTGATTGGTTTGGAATCTTCTAGACCAAATTTCTTAAGCATATCCTTAATGTATTTAGATTGGTTAAAGAAGATACCATCTTTTAGTTGTTTGATTTGGAGTCCTAAGAAAAAGTTAAGTTGAACCGAATATGATGTCATCAACATAGATTTGGACTATGATAATGTGTGATCCTTTCTTCTTAGTGAAGAGAGTATTATCTACTAATCCCATGGTGCACCTATGGTCAACTAGAAATGTTTTAAGTCGGTCATACCATGCTTTTGGAGCTTGCTTAGGTCCGTATAAAGCCTTTTTAAGTTTATAGACATGATTAGGTTTTTCAAAATCGATGAAGCCCGGTGGTTGAGCAACAAACACTTCTTCATTTATGAACCCGTTTAAGAATGCACTTTTAACATCCATTTGAAAAAGTTTGAAATTGTGCGCACATGCATATGCAAGTAGAATTCTTATTGACTCAATCCTAGCTACCGGAGCAAAAGTTTCATCGTAGTCAATGCCTTCTTGTTGATTATACCCTTGTGCTACTAGCCTAGCTTTATTTCTAGACACAACACCATTTTCATCCATTTTATTTTGAAAGATCCATTTTGTTCCAATTATTGTTTGACTTTTCGGTTGAGGAACTAGTGTCCAAACATCATTTCTAACAAATTGGTTTAATTCTTCTTGCATAGCTTTTACCCATGATTCATTTTTTATAGCTTCGTTTACATTTTTAGGTTCAATGGTTGATACGAAACAAAAGAAGTTACTTTTATTTTGAACTTTTGATCGTAGAGTTCTTTCATTAATATTTCCTATAACACTATCTAATGGATGAATTTTTGATTCTTTGATATTTACAATCTCTTTTTTTGGTGTTACTTCTTCATCTATAATTTCTTGATTTTCAATTACTTGACTTTCGACTAAGTCATCATCTACCAAAGGTGATGCCTTAGAAGGAGGTGGACTCTCGTCAAACGTTACGTTTAACGATTCCTCGACTCTTAGAGTTTCTTTGTTTAAGACAATATAAGCTTTACTACTTTGTGAATATCCAAGAAATACACCTTCATAAGACTTTGGGTCAAATTTGGTGAGATAATCCTTGGTGTTAAGAATAAAACATTTACTTTCAAACACTCTAAAATATCCTAATGTAGGCTTTTTACCTTTATATAGTTCATATGGAGTTTTGTTTTAAAATGGTCTAATTAGGACTCGATTCAAAATATAGGTTGATGCGTCGACGGCGTTACACCAAAACTTTTGTCGAATGTTTTGTTCATTAAGCATTGTTCTACTCATCTCTTGAAGGGTTCGGTTTTTACGTTCTACTACACCGTTAGATTAGGGAGTGCGTGGTGCCAAGAAGTTATGAGTTATACCATTTTTATCGCAAAAGTTTCCAAATTGTGTTTCACTGTTGAATTCACAACCGTGATCCGTTCTAATAGACACAATGCATGTTCCTAATTGATTTTGAATTTTCTTACTTAGAATTTCAAATTTGTCAAAGACTTCGGTTTTATTTTTCTAAAATTTTGTCCAAGTATATCTAGAGTAATCATCTACTATGACTAAGGTATAGTAATTTCCTCCATAACTTTGTATAGCCGATGGACCAAACAAGTCCATATGTAAAAGTTCTAGACACCTAGATGTAGACACCATGTTTTTAGCCTTATGGCTACTATTAACTTGTTTACTGACTTTGCAAGCATCACAAAAATGTTGGTCGTATTTCAACTTGGGTAGGTTTCTAACTAAGTCTTTAGAGGAAAGGTTTTATATAAGTCTCATGTTAGCATGTCCTAAACGCCTATGCCATAAAGTTGAAGATTCATCTAATGATGTGAGACAAAGTTTGTCTCTAGATGTTTGATCCATCTTCATGACATACACGTTGTTCTTAAGAACACCCTTAGCTATGGCTATGCCATCTTTGAGTATTTTACTTCCATTTTCATTGAAAATAACATTATACTTTTTCCGGAAAAGTTGACTAATACTAAGTAAATTAAAACCTAAGTTATCAACATGAGCTACATCATCTATAGAGAGAGAGTCATGAGAAATTGTACCTTTTCCGATGATTTTGCATTTAGCCTTGCTACCAAACGTGACATTACCTCCGTCACATTTTTTATATGTGGAAAAGAGACTTTTGTTACTCGTCATGTGCATTGAGCAATCACTATCTTTGATTCATTCATCCGGTTCCAAACTAACTTTAAAGCATACCTCATTTGAATCTTGAGCCATGAGAGCAATCTCTTCATTCTTTGGCTCTTTGTCATCATCTTCACTATCGCTCCAAGCACCACTTACAAAAGCTCGTTGAGTCTTACTTTTTTGGTGGTTTTGGACATTCTCATATGAGATGACTTGTGTCTCCGGACCTAAAGCATTTTCTTTCTCCCTTTTCTTTATTATCATCACAATCTTTTCGGGAAGCTTTCTTATCGTCTCTAGGTTGCCTTACAAACTTTCCTCGTCTTCGAAAGAACTTCTTAAAGTCTCTAACAGCCATTGCATATTCTTTATCATCACTATCCGAGCTAGATTCTTCATCATTGCTTGATTGAACCCTAGCTTTTAATGGAATCGACTTGACTTTTTCTTTCTTGACTTTGACTATTTCCGAATCCTTTTCCATTACCATTTCATGAACTTTGAGGTTTCCAATTAGCTCATCGAGTGACATGCTTGAGAGATACTTAGATTCTTCAATTGCCGTCACTTTGGCTCTCCACTTCGGATGGAGTGCTCTAAGGAATTTCCTGACAAAATTCTTGGTACAAAAGGATTCATCAAGTGCTTTAAGTGAAGTAATAATAGTGTTAAACCTAGCAAACGCACAATCAATAATCTCATCTTCGGGAATATTAAATTGTTTATATTGTTGAACAACAAGATCAATTTTGTTATCTTTAACTTGTGAGTTTCCTTGATGAGTGACTATTAAAGTTTGCCAAATTTCTTTAGCGGTTTTACACATAAAGACTCTTTAATATTCTTTCTTTGATAAAGCATTGTAAAACATCATTTTTGCTTCATTATTTTTGGCAATTAGTTTCTTTTGATCTTCATTGTGTTTGGTAAAAGAGCTATCCTCATCTTTACCATTTGTACCATATTTAAAATTAGGTATGTTATCACATTCAATAATTATATACCATAGGTCTATATCTTTTGATTTCACGTAAGTTTCAAAATGGTTTTTCCAATATATGAAACAACTTGGTTCAAATAGTGGTGGTCTTTGCATAAATTGCCCTTCTTTGTAATTTTCAAAATCCATGGATCGTTTCAAGTTTTAAAACACAATAAATTTTAAAAGCTTGAGTAACGTAGCTCTTGATGCCAAATGTGGAAAACTAGAAGGGGGGTTGAATAGTTTACCGATTTTAACTTAGTTATCTTTATAAAACTTTTTGTGTAATCAAGATATAGTGTAAACGACAATATGTAATATGCAAGATAGAGAAAGAAACAATCAAACCACAACACGATAGTTTATCGTGGTTCGGCTACAAGGACTCTTTTTCCTTGCCCTACTCCACGCCTCGAGTTCTCCAACTCGAGAGTTTCTTTCACTAGTCAACAAGCTCCTTTAACCGGCAGAGAAAACCTTACACGTCGCTTACACACAATTACCGACACAAAGCTAGATGTCGAGTTCTTTTACAATGGTACAACCACTCCCGTCACACTATGTATTTTAAAGCCTAAAATAGAAACCGATCACTTACTAAAAACACATAATGAATGAATGTATAAACCTCAAGTTTACACAAGACTAATCTAACAAGGCTTGCAACGTTTATGTTGAACCTTGTAACTTTTGGTTATGGACTTGTGATCTTCTTTGCTACAAAAGATCTCACAAATGAAAATGAAATGTTAAGGTGTTAGATGCAATGAGAATGTATGTATGTGTGAATTATAATGAGAAGTGATGAGAAGATCTCTTACAAGTGGCTTTGGTATTTATAGCTAAACACATCAGACCACTGGCGGATCTGGCGGAACCAAAACAAGGGTTCCACCCTTGTACCCCCAGGGTTCCGCCAGGGTCTGACAATCAAAGCTTATAAGAGATCTTTCCATATCAAGCAATGACAAATCATGTTTCTATAAGTCAACACACTATGAATTGAGTAAGAGACTAAACAAATGTGTAAGAGATCTTTATGGAAAGTCAACTACTAGATTTAGTAAGCTTTCCATAAATGCACATGATGTAAGCTATGATGTCATATTACATTTTCTATTTTTAGTAATATGAAAATGTTATGTCTAATGTAAAATGTAAATGTAGTAAGTAAAGTCTAGTTATGCAAGACTAAAACTAAAGTTGTGATTTACTAAAAACTAAAGTTTATACTTTGTCGTTAATAAAACTTAGCAAAGATCGTAAAATATAAATAACATTTTTAGACGATACTTGTATTAACAAAAAATATTAGTTGATATATTATTTTAGAAATTTGGGCTTTGTCAATTTAGATATGTCTAGCTCATTATAGTTTGTATCTAGAATACTCTGTTGCAACTATATATTGTTTTGAATCATTAAAACAAAGCAGAAAATTTACTAAACTAACACGGTAATCGTAGCCATCTAATCTTCTCATAAACAATATCTAATTTTCGTTAAAGGACCCCCTCCCCCTTCCCCCGCCCGCGTGCACCCTATTTCACGTCTATTATCTCATGTACCCTTCCAAAACACTTTTTTGTTTTTCTTCTTTTTGTATCACGTATAGTTCATTATCGTTAATGAAAATGCTCCTCATACTCCACCTCCTCCATCCCCTTCTAATAAACTTCTTCCTTTTGGAGTCATAAGCATCTCAAATAATGTCCCGATTAAACTAAGTCTTGAAAAGTTGAACTACAATTCATGGAGTTCGTTTTTCAAGATTCATCTTGGAAGTCTTGGCCTCAAGAAGCATGTTGAGGATGACTGATCTAGCACATCTACTATTGATCCGGATCGGGATAGGATCGGTTATCTCATCAAGATGTGGATCCTAGGCACATTCTCCGAATCTGTTCAAGATCAAATCGTGTCTACACTGGGTAATGCTAAAGATCTATGGGATTATTTGCTTGATCTTTTTCACGAAAGATGCCAACCAACTCTGGTCAATCAAACTAGGTAATTTCCCCATCAGTGACTATTTTTCTAAAATTCAATTTATGGCGGATCGTTTCCAAATTTTGGGTGGTAAAATTAAGGAAAAAAAAAACTATTAGTTTATGCCCTAAATGGTTTACACAGTCGTTATAAGAAAATTATTTGTTATACGAATCTTCTTCCAACATTCCTAACACTAAAAATATGTTATTGTTGGAATAAAGTGAATTGAAATGGATACACGGATAAAACAAAAACTAACTCATCACTCTCATCTTCGGCTATTTATTTTTTTAGGTAAAGGGTTACCCAGGTAAAATATATTAAAACCAAATAGTAAAGTACAATTGAAAGTGACTAAAATACCACATTAACCTCAAGCAACGCTTGATAAACAACAAACCAAAATAAGTCTTCGAAATGCCAAAGACAACTACTCTAGCTTCCAGGAGTGTTTGGATATGAGTCTACTACAGTTTTACTTTCTTATTTGACTTTGTGCAAGTAAAGTCAAATAAGTAATATTATATGGAACCATAACAATAGGTCTGTTTCTTGTATCTTGGAGTTCATTGGGTGTGACTGTACTCACTGATTCATTATTCTCCTGCCCAGTTGGGCCTTAGGAGGAAACTATGGTAGGCTTTGATGCTAAAGTGAGAGGTCTAATTCCTTTGAATGTACCATAAAGTAGAACAACCTATTGTGAAGGGTATATGGTTTGGCAGGCTAAATGTATGATGAGTGGAATAGCGAGGAGTGAAACATGAACCTGCTTGGTCTACTCAATACATTGGCATAGGAGGAATGGTTGGTCATCATTGAGGGAGAGTGTTCCTAAACAGCTGAAGCCCTTCTAGAGAGGGAAATGTAGGTTGTTTGGCAGAGCCCCTCTATGGATGGGTAAGGGTTCCTAGTGAAGCCACACATCTGCCTTGTCTTAGCTATTGTGGGTGCTGGCTGATGGCTTTGATGGGGAGATGATGTGGAAATGTAGCTAGATAGTAGGTGCTTTAATTGGTGAATGCATACTCAAAGCTGGCATGGTTTATGTTAAAGTTCAGCCTTGATTAGCTTGGAATAAGATTGAGTTGTCTGATGTATGGACTAGTATGTCTGATATAGATCAGCATAGTATCATATATTGGATATGACTAGATTGTATTGTATGTTGCATTTGTATCTCACTGGATGAAGCCTGTTTCACTCCAGTTGTGAGAGAATTGTACTTGTAATTTGTAATATGTTGATATTAATATAATCATTCAAGTGCATTCTCTGTATGTTCACAGTACTTTGGAGTTGGGTTACAATTATTTGCTTCCTCTACTGGTTCTCTTATTGTATATTTTGATGTTGATCGGGCGGGTACCCCATTTACTCTACTATTTACTTCGAGTTACTATGTATTTTTGGGTAATAATCTTCTTTCTTGGTTTTCTAAGCGTTAGCACACCATATCTCGATCGAGTGTTGAGTCTGAATACAATTGCTAATGTTGTAGTTGAGACTACTTTGATTCGCAATCTACTTCGGGAATTACATTCCCCATTATTGTTTGCCATAACGTCAATGTCATTTACTTGACTGGTAAACATGTGCATCATCAGCAGACGAAGCATATAAAGATTGATATTCATATTGGTCGTGACATGGTTATTACGGGTCGGGTTTGTGTTCTTTATGTGTCATCGCGTGATTAGTATGCTCCTATCATTACTAAGGGATCATCTGAAAAGTTTCGTACCAGTTTGAGTGTCCCCCCACCCCCGCATGCGCGCATGCCCAATCTCACGTACCCTCCCAACATTTTATCAAGTTTGTATGTCAAGAAACCTCCCGTTTTAACTGAAGAGGAGTGTTAGATGATATGTTAGGATTACTTTTTCGATAAGCTATGTTATCACTATAAATACATATGTAATCAGAAAAAGCCATTCAATAATAATACTCTACTTGCTACTTTACATTTTTTTTTCTTTTAATTCATATCAATTATTGGTTATAGACATTAGTTTTTAATTTTTGAGAATAAAAACTTATATAAACCAAAACTAAAAACCATACAAATCACTCCTCGCAAGCGAGGTAAGTTCACAAGGATAATAAGAAACATCCCACATAGTATATCTAAATGATGTAGACAAAATATGAACATATCACATGAAATTTACTCATCCTTAGAGTGGAAGTTATGGTCTCGTTGTTGCACTTCGTTGTCCTATGTTGACATGATATGCATAACTCACATTTTAATGACAGCTCCTTATTACAATAATGAATGCGGGATACACAAGCTTATATTTTGGCTCTTCTGTACCTAAAAGGTGATTTCGAGCCCTAAAATTCAACATGAATAATTGTAAACGTTTTCTCCACTTATTTCAATTCACAGGGTTGTAACTTATCCCTTTTCTTCTCTAGCTACTGTTTGGGTTAGTTGTTTAGTTGACCTCTATGTAAGAAAATTTCTAGAGGAACCGAACATTTGATCTAAGACAATCACCAAGGCCATAGCGACGTTGCAATCAATTAGAGGTTGTACAACCAGATGAAAAACATCTCCCCCAAGTGAAACTCCTGTTTTAGCTTCCTTGCGCTTAATCTCAGCAACACACCGTCGCGTGTCATCATAGATTACACAACATTTATGCGTGTATGATCGTTCAATCTCATAAATGACATTTTTATAATTCCTAACATTGTTACATTTTAACGGAGATCCTGCTAGGCTCACAGATGCCAGTGACTTGGTATTGAGACGGTTCAGATGCTTCCTTACAATTAACCTTGGTTGTGCCAATGTTTCTCCGTCATACATGAGCCAGGTGTCTGATAGGCTTAACTTCTGTTAATAACAATAATCAACTTATTAATAAATATGCACTATAATTCAAAACATGATTAGTACATATAAACACTATGCAATATACCTTGCGCTGGAGAGTAAAGAGCGTGTGGCCAAAGGCATTCATGAGAACAATCTCACCATTTCCTCCGGCGACATAGTTGTCTACTCGATATACAAGATCACCTTTAGAATCATACACAGTGAATCCATCGCAATTGAACACGAGAGATTTCTTCCAAACTGTAAAGACCACTGGATTTTTAGCGGTGGATGAGGGTCCATCAACTGGAATACTGGTCTTTGGGTACACTTTTGTCATGACGAACTAAAAGAAACTTTATACAAACGTATATGCAGAAACCAAAATACTTTAAGAATTGATGATTTAGGTATGAGAGAATAGAGAAGAGTCTTTGCATTCTTATATACTAAGCATTCAAATCATGAATATATGCCATCCACTGAACGTACGTTAGTAGCTAGTAACATGCATATGTACATGATATGATGTATAGTTAATTGCACTCGAATCATGATATACACATGATGTATAGTAGTAGTAGAATAGCACACGTGATAGTTAATTGTTATATGACTATATCTAAATATAGATTAATAGACTGTATCTTTTTGTTGACTTATATATGGTAAGCATGGTGTTGTTCTCTTAATTTTAACCACGTATTTGCGTATTTTGAACATCACTCTCATTAATTTTCATTTTAGTAAGAAGATCAATTGAATGATATACAACGAAATCAGCTACTGTTTCTATAGTTATTTTATGAAATCTGTTATATAAAGTTTGATTAAGATCTATTAAGTAGTACTCTTGCGAATTTAGCTAGATTAGTTAAGTTAGAGAGAATGATAATGCTAGGGCCACAAAGAAAGTCCCAAAAAACAAACAAAATAAATATATAAATAAAAACTGATGTGGCATATTTTGATTGGTTCGGTAAGAGAGGGGAGAGAGAAACTCTTACACAGTACACTAATAAAATGCTAGACACGCCAGTTTATGAATGTTTTTGTGATAGTTTCTTTCTGCGTCTAGGATACATCATAAATAGTTTCGCTTATTTATGATACAGAATTTTTGTGGTAATGGATGCAAGTTTATCAAGCACTAATTATATCTGGAAATTTGTTGTTCTAAATCACGAATGACTAATTATATGATCACGTGTATCGTGTTTCTTGTATGTTTTTTAACCATGTAAAATATCGAAATTATCACCTTTTATAGCGCACTTTTATGTTTTTTTATGTGGCATTTTTGTTTCCCAGAATCATTTTTTCAGGATTTGCCCGACTTATGTTCTCCATAACGAATTTAGGTAAACACGTCTTTTTATATCACATCAGATTAGTCACACATATAGGTTGGCTCCTTGTAATTTAAATTAACATATAATTTTACCCCTAAATTAACTAATTATATTTTTCACGCTCGATCCATGTTGCATGATTTGCACACATTCGAAATGTTTATTTTTTTTTTTGGTAAAAGGGATAACACACCCTGGTAAAATATATTACGCCAAAAAACGTTGAAGTACAAAGGATGAGGGCGAACACCCCTCATCTCAGCCCATTATATAGGCATACACGTACCAAAAAGTACTAACTAGAAAACAGCCATAAACACTAATCAAAAGAAAACTATGGCAAAAATGAAAACTACTTCCTACGACCTTGGAGCTTCAAGCCATATAATGACTTAAGAGCATTCATTTCACCTGGAAGATCATAAATTTGTCTTGAGTAATCATCATAGTCATCATAGTCATCATATTCACCTTCAAGCTCATTACCTCCCCCAAATAAATTAGCCGGTTCGTCAACCTCATCTTCACTTTCAGAAACCACAACCTCACCCACCTTGGAAAATGGGTTAGCCCTCTTGGTGACAGAGGCAGGCGGAACAGGATGACCATCATCATCCACGAAATGTTTATTTTGCTTTTCGTTTCACTCGATGTGCCTATTCTCACAAGAGAAATTCAATTGCTCAATTCTTAATGTTTAAATTGTTAATTGCATGTCATTTATACTATTTAGAATTGTAACTAAACAAAATACATCAATTGAAAATTATCAGCGTTCGAAATATTAAAATATGCACTTATTGAAATAATTAAGCATGAATCAATGAATCGGTCAGATGAAGTGGCGTTTGGTAAAAATTATGTTGGTGCTGAACGACAATTTTTCACGCTGGATGGGCCATGACATGAGATGTAGCCTTTTCATTCAGAAGGCATCCATGTACAAATTTCTTTATCTTATGTACGTGTCATTTTTAGTGGATATTATTAGTTTAATGTATATGAAATTTTTTATGTCAAGAATATACAACTTTTTAAAACTAGATATGATGACACGTACAGATTACAATAGTAGACTCCATTACAAAAAATGCACACATCTTGACACTTGAAAATATATGTTGTTAAATAATGTCACTAACCGTTTTAATTTGCCTAATATCAATTCTTAACATTTATCAAAAAATATATTCCCTAGATTATATAAAAAGTTAAAATGGTAATATATTGTGGTTCCCGGTATTTATTCATGAGAGATATCAAACATTCATTTTCATTTAGAATCACGCTCATTCAGCACTTGTAAATCATTCAGTGTCTTTAATTCATTCAGCGCTAAATCATAATATTTTGTCAAACAGCCCTGTTTCTAACCCATTCAATCTAAGGTTGGTGTCTACATTCAATTTTTTTTTTCCTGAAAGGCCGGTGTCTTCTAGAGTATATGTGTGAGAGTTTACTTTCTAGAAAATAACAACTTTATCTAATAGAGTATATGTGTGTAACATTACTTTCCAGAAAACTACAACTTTATCTAATAAAGTTAATTAAACCATGTCGACGATTTTTGCATCGAATCTTAAATAAACTGCTATGCTTTCCTGCTTGGCTTAGAAAATTTCTTTTAGGTAAAGTTAACTCTAAGATATTACTGTATAAGTTTTACATTTTCAGAGACGCTATAGTATGTGCCCGATGTAAGGAACATTCTTTCTCAACCATTTGATTAATATAATGGGGAACACATTGTCTTTCAAGTATCTTTTTGATCAGTCATTCCAACACTTTTATAAAATACTATTCTTGCTCGGCTGTTCCATACTATTTTAGTAGTCGACAAAAATATTATTTCAGTTTGTCTTAAAAAAATTTCCACTTTTTTTAATTGTGTAAGTAGTCGACAAAAATATTATTTCAGTTTGTCTTAAAAATTTTTCCACTTTTTTTAATTGTGTTTTTAGCTAAAATTTGAGGGAAAAGAAAAGAAAATAAAATGTTTTTTTTTTTTTTGTATTTATTTTATTATTATTATTATTATTATTATTATTATTATTATTATTATTATTATTATTATTATTATTATTATTATTATTATTATTATTATTAAGTTTATTTTTAAGAAAAGAAAGAGAATTGAGGAGAAAATGAGAGAAAATTTTCTTAAAAAAGTCTTCACCTCCTTTTTTAGAGGAAAGGGAAAAGTAACATCAATATATATTGTTTCAAGACCAACTTAAGAGACAAAAGAATACACATGGATGTAACTATTTTGTTGGTTATAAAATGGTTTAGATAGTCGTTATAAGCAAATTGCAAAAATTATTCGTTGTACCAATCCCCTTTCAAACTAAAAACAATGTTATTGTTGGAATAAAGTGAATTAAAAGATTTTGGATACATGGATAAAACACAAATTGACTCATCATCCTCATCCCCGACTATTTTATTGGCACCTAATGGCAATAATCCTACCCAAACTCATGTTCATACGGAGTGCAAGCTTGGTCCTGACAGCCGGGATCATGTTTATTATACCGAAATCTCGCAGGTGGTTTGCAATATCTTACATTTACCCATTCCGATATTTCTAATTCGGTTCAACAAATAAGCCTTATATGCATGACCCTCGGGAGCCTCATTTGGCGGTTCTCAAGCGCATTCTCTAGTGTCTTCGTGGTACTTTGAAGTTTGGACTAAAGTTGTTTGCTTCCTCTAGTGGGTCATATTATGATGTTGATTGGGCGGGTAGCTTGTGTACTCCACTATCTACTTCGGGTTAGTGTGTATTTTTAGGCAATAATCTCCTTTCTTGATCTTCTAAGCGTCAACAGACCAGATCTTGATCGAGTTTAGGCTGAATACAATGGTGTTGCCAATATTGTAGCTGAGACTACTTTGATTCGTAATCTACTTCAGGAATTACATTCCCCATTATTCTTTTCCACTCTTATCGATCTACTGTGATAACATCAATGCTATTTATTTGACTGCTAACTCTATGCATTATCAGCAGATGAAGCATATAGAAATTAATATTCATTTTGTTTGTGACATGGTTATTGCAGGTCGGGTTTGTATTCTTCATGTGCCATCGCGCTATAAGGTTGTTCTGACCCCCCCCCCCCCCATTATTCTTTTCCACTCTTATCGATCTACTGTGATAACATCAATGCTATTTATTTGACTGCTAACTTTATGCATTATCAGCAGATGAAGCATATAAAAATTAATATTCATTTTGTTTGTGACATGGTTATTGCAGGTCGGGTTTGTATTCTTCATGTGCCATCGCGCTATAAGGTTGTTCTGAACCCCCCCCCCCCCCCCCCCCCACGCCCACGCCCACGCCCTATCTTATGTACCCTCCTAACATTCTATCAAGTTTGTAGGTTTGGAAAACTCTCGTGCTAACTGCAGGGGAGTGTTAGTTGATAAGTTAGGATTACTTTTTCGATAAGCAACACATAATCATACTTGTGTTATCACAAAAAGAAATTTAATAATAATTCTCTACTTGCTATTTTACAATTTTTTCTTTTAACTCATATCAACGATTGGTTGTAAACATCATTGAATAGTATATCTAAATGATGTAGACAAAATATGAACATATCACATGAAATTTACTCATCATTATAAGCCAACCTATCGGTTCAGTTAGAAATAATATGTAGGCAAGTAAACGAATTATGCATGCATTCATACAACTTCTTAATTTTAACATCATAAGATAATAACTAATCATATACTACGCAACACTTCCCAGACAATTCTTAGCTTATAAATGGATTTTCTATTCTAAATTCAATAGGATTACAAACATGAAATAAGGAAGAGAACATGTTGACATGATATGCATAACTCACACATTTTAATGACAGCTCCTTATTACAATAATGAATGCCGGATACACAAGATTATATTTTGGCTCTTCTGTACCAAAAAGGTGATTTCGAGTCCTAAAATTCAACATGAATAATTGTAAACGTTTTCTCTTCTTATTTGAATTCACAGGGTTGTAACTTATTATCCCTTATCTTCTCTAGCTACTGTTTGGGTTAGTTGTTTAGTTGAACTCTATGTAAGAAAATGTCTAGAGGAACAGAACATTTGATCTAAGACAATCACCAAGGCCATAGCGACGTCGCGATCAATTAGTGGTTGTACAACCAGATGAAAAACATCTCTCCCAAGTGAAACTCCTGTTTTAGCTTCCTTGCGCCTGATCTCAGCAACACACCATCGCTTGTCATCATAGATTACACAACATTTATGCGTGTATGATCGTTCAATCTCATAAATGACATTTTTATAATTTCTAACATTGTTAAACTTTAACGGTGATCCTGCTAGGCTCACAGAGGCTAGTGACTTGGTATTGAGACGGTTCAGATGCTTCCTTACAATTAACCTTGGTTGTGCCAATGTTTCTCCGTCATACATGAGCCAGGTGTCTAATAGGCTTAACTTCTGTTAATAACAATAATCAACTTATTAATAAATATGCACTATAATTCAAAACATGATTAGTACATATAAACACTATGCAATATACCTTGCGCTGGATGGTAAAGAGCGAGCGGTCAAAGGCATTCATGAGAACAATCTCACCATTTCCTCCCGCGACATAGTTGTCTACTCGATATACAAGATCACCTTTAGAATCATACACTGTGGATCCATCGCAATTGAACACGAGAGACTTCTTCCAAACTGTAAAGACCACTGGATGTTTAGCGGTGGTTGAGGGTCCATCAACTGGAATACTGCTCTCTGAGTACACTTTTCTCATGACGAACTAAAAAAAAAAAAAAAAAACTTTATATAAACTTATATGCTGAAACAAAAATACCTTAAGAATTAATGATTTATGTATGAGAGAATAGAGAAGAGTCTTTGCATTCTTATATACCAAATGTCCAAGCATTCAAATCATGAATATATGCCATCCACTGAACGTACGTTACTAGCTAGTAACATGCATATATGTATGATATGATGTATAGTTACACTTGATCAGTGGTGGAGCCAGGAATTGTGATTAGAGGGGGCATCGAGCAAAAAAAGGAAAAAATTAGTGTAACGTGAAACAAGTCTGGTCGAGTTTTTTAAAGGAAAAAAATGCTCTATTTCGATGCAATTAACACTTATCATAGACTACAAATACTATGTGTAAAAATAAACACACCAAACATTCTACAAACTGTATTATAACAATTTCCATCTCAGAAGTAAAAAATTTGTGATCATTTTATCGAGATTATAACTTTTTTGATAAAATAAAGAAGAATAAGACGCTAAATGATTACCGAAAAACTTACGATGAAAACAAACATCGCATACATGAAGTGACTATGTTATCCTTTCAAAAAAGTGAAAGTTTTACAAACAAGATTACTAACCAAAAAATCGTACACTATATATCACACTAATGCACAACTTGCAAGTCTTAAATAAATATTATTAACAATTTAACTTAACATTATGCTCCACATTATAATTTTTTAAAGAAATACATGTATCACTAACTGCTTTAAAAAGGAAAAAACTATTAAAAAAAGTAAAATGCAATATAAGCGACAGAGAAAAATCCCATATTAAATACAATACATTCTTTGCAAATATAAATATTACTGGTAATATCTATTAAGTCACGTGATGCGGCCCTACAAGCTTAGAATATCTCTAACTATTCACCGCAACTTGCTCACTTCGGAGCTCTCTTTTACCTTTTTCTCCATTTCCGGCGACACAAACAGAACACAGAAAAACATTTACATTTCCGGCGATACAAATCAAAGAGCAATCTTGTTGGTAAGTTGACAGTGGAGGGCACTCGGACGATTTTCCCGAGGGCACTCGCCCTATTTGTTACCGATTTAATTTTTTTTCTTATGTAAACTATATATCCGTAAGAGCTTGGTTGGTGGCAACGCCCCCACTGCTATGCATGTGGCTCCGCCCCTGCACGTGATAGTTAATTGCGCTCAAATCATGATATACGCATGACGTATTGTAGTAGTAGAATAGCACACGTGATAGTTAATTGTTATATGACTATATCTAAATATATATAGATTAATAGACTGTATCTTTTTTGTTGACTTATGGTAAGCATGGGGTTGTTCTCTTAATTTTAACCACGTTTTTTAGTATTTTGAATATCACTCATAAGTTTCATTTTAGTAAGAAGATCGATTGAATGATATACTACGAAATTATCTACCGTTTCCATTGTTATTTCATGAAATTTATTATATAATGTTTTATTAAGATATTTTAATTATAGTAGTACTCTTGCGAATGACTTAAGTAATAAATAATTCGCTTATTCAAGATACAGAATTTTTGTTGTAATGGATGTAAGTTTACCAAGCAAAATATATATCTGAAAATTTGTTGTTCTAAATCACGAATGATCGTGTATCGTGCTTCTTGTATGTTTTCTTTTTTAAACACGTACAATAACGAAATCATTACTTTAACGTACTTTTATGTTTTTTTGACATGGCTTCTTTTTTCCAGAATCAATTTTTCACAATTCACCCGGTTTATTTTCTCCTTAACGACTTTAGACTATCTTTATCAACAACCTAGCCCAACCTAATTTTTTATTAAAATATTATTTTCTCTTTCCTTCAGCTACACAGCCAATACATACAACCAATTCATATTTTTTTATCATTTATCAACGACCCAACCTAAAATAATATAAGTATTAAAAAGAAAAAAGAAAAAGTAAAGAAAAAAAACAAGTAGCCATAAAGAAAATATTGACATGTAGCAGATTAGGTTGTGATCTTTCGTAACATTAGTTTCACGTGGAACGTCAAAGAGAATAATATATATAAAGTTGAAACCAGGTTGACGATTTTGGCATCAAATCAATCTTAAATAAACTGATATTATGATTGGCTTAGAATAAGATTTGCTTTTAGGTTAATTAACTCTAATATATTACTGTATAAGTTTTACACTTTTAGAGACGCTATAGTGTCCGGTGTAACGAACATTATTCTTCCTCAACCATTTGATTACTAGGGAACATATTGTTTTTAAGTCTTTTTTATCACTCATTCCAACACTTTCATAAAATACTACTGCTGCTCGGTTACTCCTTCCTATTTTAGTAGTCCACCTTAATTTTATTTCAGTTTGTCTTATAAATTTATCCACTCTTTACGCAAAAGGTAATTTGGATTGTTCTGAAACAACAAATTAATAAAGATAACTAGAAACATAGAGAACAATAAACCAGTTTAAACTTCATTCGTTACTCCTATATTCTCTTCAAGTTCCGAATCAACCAAAACCCCGCCATGATGCACTCCTAATTTTCGCCTACAAAAGATGACACAACTAACGATAATCTGGAGAAAAGAAGCAAAACTAAATGCATCAAAGACTTTGCAACGTTTAATTCCATAAACCTTTGACAGTGGACACTATAAACAGGGCTAATTCCATAAACCTTAAAGGCTTGAAAAAGTCAAAAAAAAAAAGAAAAAAGAAAAAAAGGAAGACACCATCAAATTTAAATAGACATTTAATTACACAACGCCTTTGGTCTAGTAGTATGTGAGTTTCCCACCATGTTAGTTTTATAGACATGAAATAATATGTCGTGTGTTAGGATCGAACTCGAAATCACGGGATTACATACTTCACGGGATTGCACACTTTATAGACATGAAATAATATGTCGTGTGTTGGAGTAATTAAATATAAATGTTATAGTTATTTATTAAAATCAAAAAATATGTCTGACTACCGTTAGTATTTAACGAAAAATTGCTAACGACCGTTAGACGAATATTAAGAAAGTTTATTTTGTAAACAATTAGAAGTAAAGAAGCTGGGTCCAGAAACACCCTTAAGGGTGTTTGGCTGATCGGTTGGGGAAGGGTAGGCCAACCCAACCCTAACTTGAGCTTCAAGATTGAAAACACTATAAATACAAAGGCACACACATTAGTTTTTGACAGCTCTTGTGCGCGCACACACACTCAAAAACTCTTTCTCTTGCTTTTTCTTTCTTGGCCGATTGAAACAAACAACCCTTAGGGTTTGTCGATTTATGTTTTTCCAAAACAAATGTTTGGTTTGATTTTGTGATTCTTTACTTGCATAACTTTAATTCATTATAATATGTGTGTAAAAGAACGTGATATAACCACACTATTGATTATATTCTTTGATTAAATTACAAAAGATGTAGGGGTAATTCTTACAATCCTATAAACCCTTAATTAGGGTTCTTGATTTGAAGAATTGCTTAAAGTTTGATTCTTGTTCGGGCTAAAATCAAAAGATACATTTACTTTATGTTTGAATATTTAATTATACAATATATGATCCTATATGCTTCCGCTATGTTACTTGATGTTATTTGTTTTATTTATATAATAAATGTCATGATTACATAATTATAACACACCAACTTATAGGTTGTGAGTTTAAGGGCCCGTTTGGTTTGTAGGTGGGTTTAGATTAGGATTTGGATTTAAGTGTGAAGTTGTATATTAGGATTTGGATTTTGATTTGATGTAAGAGAGAGAAAATAATATTTAAAGATATATTATATAATAAAATATAAATTAAAGATTATTTTTATTTAATAAAGTAGTGAGAGAGAAATAAAAAACTATTATTTTTATTATTTTATAAAGTACATTAAAGAAAAGAAAAGGGAATATAAGAAAAAAAACAAAAAGTGGTCCCACACTTGTCAGTAATACACACAGGTTAGCCTACTTTTGTAGAATCCTTTGTATTTGGGCTACGAGCCTAAACCAAAATATGAAAAGTGTAAACAAACAGCAGATTCATACGTTTAATCCCAAAACCCATACAAACACCGGCAACCAAACGGGCTCTAAATATCGTTTGAGGCATTTGTGAAATATATTGTAAGAAAGGTAGTATAAGATATGAAAAAAATTGTCTTTTGGAAAAAGTAAAATTACATTTAATTCACGGCAACTCAGTCCAATTCTAAGTTAATCTGACTATGCAAACCTATCAAAGTGTTGATGCGGCAGCTCACATGTTACGTGAAAACAACATACAGTGACGGAGTTAAGATTTTATGATCGGATTAGCCAAAGCGAACACAAAAAAGTAGGGGTGAGCATCGGGCCGGATCCCGACCCGACCCGACCCGACCCGATAAGTACCGATACCGACAAACCAAAAAAACCTATCCCGATACCGATACCGACTTCTGTCGGGTTGGTTCGGTTTTAGTCGGGCTAAGTCGGGTCAGTTGTCGGGTACACCATATCTAGCCCGACAAGAAATACAGTAGGCATACAAAATTCTTTCCAGAGGCATACAATTCACTTAATACAGAGGCATAGAAATACAGTTGGCATAGAAATACACCCATAAATTCTTTCCAATGTAAAACAACAACAACGACATAGATGCACTTACCTTAAAAAATAATAATAATACACCCATAGAAATACAGTAGGCATACAAAATTCTTTCCAGAGGGTATTTAGACAATACCAGAAATCTATTACATAACGAAGTCCAAAAGTAAGATCATGAACTACAAGCAGTTCAAAAACTTGCTTATAATCTCAACAGAAAACATGAGATTCAAGTGAGGGCCTGAGAAGATTCAAGTGAGGGGCCTAAGAAGATGATGTCTCTATGCTATTTTTGTTCGCTGCGGTGTTTTTGATGTTGGGTTGTGAAATAGTGAAAGTGAGAAAGAAAGAGGCGCTTACATAAGGAATGGAATAATGGATAACCTAATGTAGTTTTGGGTAAGTCGGGCTCATATCGGGCTTAAGTCGGTTTAACCCGATACCGATATACATCCTTTCCTCTAACCGAATACCGACCCGCTAAGGGACTTGTCGGTTTCGGGCCTTATCGGTTCGGTCGGTTTGTCGGGCCTTGTCGGTTTCGGTCGGTTTTGCTCAGCCCTACAAAAAAGATTCGATAAAAATAAATATGGGGGTCGTTATCCCCACCCTCCCCAAAAATGTTAGCCGCACCCTCCCTCATTTTTTTATTTTTATTTATTTTTATTTTAGTTTTTTTTATAATTTTGTTTATATCAAAAAAATATAAACCTGAAAGTACGGAACAGAAAATATAAAGTTTAATATGTCAAATGCTTAAAACTGTCAGAAATACGAAACAGAAACTGACAAAAAACTATGTTGTACTAAAATAAATTGGGGGACAAATAAAAAGGACAAGGGGACAAGGTGAGACAGAGAGTGTGGTTAACAAAACCTATAAATATACAAAATTTTATAAGTCTTACGTAAGAAGGTGTTCATTTAAAACATCAAGAACACATGGCACTCCTTAATTAAAATCATTAATATTTAAAGGGTGGATGTGATTAAACAGTCTCTAGTTATTGTTTCATTTAATAGCCGATCAAATATATGTAATTTCAATCCAAGCCATACACTGATAAAATCTTGCACTAATTTTCACGTGTTGTACTATACACACACCCCAAATCTCCTATTTATACACCTTTTTATGTATAACCGGGATATAATGTGTGCATAACATTATTATACTGTGTGCATATCGGTTTGTACTATGTCCTATAGCGGGTGTTGCTATAGCAACTTCCAATTTTTACTTTGGATGGGTGACTTTTATTAATTTGGGTGGGGCTAAAACAATTTAACCGACTACACCACTACAACATATATGCAGGTCGCTAGTATTATGATAAAACTTTAAGGTTAGCCATGGCCCATCCAACTTATCACTTGGCTTCGTCCCTGCCCACATATAACACCTTTTGCATTCTAGCATCATACGTTTTTTCAAAACGGGAATTGCAGTATGAAGATCGGATAAGCAACATCAGTGTGATAACGCCAGTGCCATTTATTTGACTGCTAACCCTGTGTAATATCAGCAGACGAAGCATATAGAGATTGATTTTCATTTTGTTCGTGACAGGGTTACTTTGGGTCAGGTTCTTGTTCTTCATGTATCATCGCTTTATCAGTATGTTGATATCTTTAGTAAATGATTGCCGTTCACTTCGTTTGAGGAGTTTCATACAGTTTGAGTGTTTGGCCCCCTCCCGATCTAACTACGAGGAAGTGTTAGTCGATATATTGTTTAAGTGCTTTGAACTTTGTACATTTAGATAGCTCCAGTCCATTATAGTTTGTATCTAGAATTAGAAGTGCACAAATTGTTTTTTTTTTTCAAAACCGAACCGGTTTAAAAAACTAGTTTTAGTTGACAAGTCAAACCACTAAAAAAATAAATAATCCTCCTCAATATATTAACCGAAAATCAAAAGAAAAAAAAATAGATCTCGGGTTTGGTTTTCGAAATGATCAAAATTCGTTAAAGATCTAAACACAAACCTTTCACCGATCTAAACAAAAGAGTCCTAGAACCCGAGACCTTGTACCAAGATCTTTGAGCCGAAAAACAACTAACAAAAACAAATTTGTGTTACACACAAACCAATAGAGTGTGTATCTTGTTTATGATTTGTGTTTTGAGACCATGACAACCAAAAAGGGTATTCGTGATTTTGTACTAATTGGTTGTAAGAGATAAACCAATCAGAGGATAAAAGGCTGAGATTAACACGAACGGGTTTTGATTGTTTAGTTTGTGAATGGATATCAAGACGGAGTGTTTGGTTATTGGTGGGATAAGAATGAGAGAAAGTTAAAGAGGCTGAGTTTGTTTATTCGTGAATGAAATAATATAAAGGAAGTGTGGTGGCTGATGTTATGGGCTTTAGGTTTAGGGTTGTTAGCTTTAGGATATAGATAATACTAAATTGGGTCAAGCTTTAAATTCGGGTGTTGTGTTGTTGATGAGGCGAAAAGTGTACTGCTTTTAAGGGGTCATTTAAGCCCGAATTCGAGATTATTTGATCAAATATTTCCCTAAATCGTTCCTTTTGTCATTTTAGGTACTTTTGGAGAGAAATCTGGAAAATGAAGCATTTTGGACGTTTTTGGAGCATAAAAGTGAAGAAAACGGCAAAGTCTCAATTTTCCTTGCTGGGAACAATACCTGACGGCGTCAAGACTCTCCACATGACGGCGTCAAGAGTTACAAAAGAGGTGGAAGTGGAAAATACACGTGACGATCCAGAGAGTTTTTAAGCTTAGGACCTGACGGCGTCACCAAGGCCGTCAGGGTCCAATTACTAGTGACGGCCCAGAGCATAACTACACATGACGGCGTTACAAATGGATCTAGGCAATACGATTTTTATCATGGAGGCGAGTTGACGGCGTCACAGGCTAACACATGACACCGTCACGATGTAATATCTATATATAGTTTTCCAAATTTCATTCATTAGTGTGCAACTTTGAAGGAATAAACCCTAGTCCGAATTTTATCAGCTTTTCAAGGGTTTCAACCCCTTGATTCTTTCATGTTCAATTAAAGATAAGTATCCCTTCAAATCATTCAATATGTCTATGTGCCGTTTGATCATATCTTACGCTTGTCTTCTATTTAACATGCTAGGCTAGATTTTCATTGTGTTTGCTTAGATGTAGTGAAACCTACATGTTGATTATGGGTTGATTGTTTGTTTATACTTGTTACGGATGATTGTATTCGATGTTACGCTTAAGAAAACTGGTAGACTTCCATTGGTAACTTGGTTGAACGTCTTAAGAAACATGATCGAAGGTGTACTACGATTTTTGGTTGTATTTAATGCGTAAGAGAATTCTAATGATCCCATGTTTGGAGCTTCTAACGGCTCGACATAGGAGTGATGTAGGATCCTATAGAGTTAGGGAATATTGTACACGATCCTACGACTAGTATTAAGGAATATGACCCGTCATCCATGCAATTGTAACAAGCTAATCAACCTGTAAAAGATATTGATACGTGGGAATCGCACCAGACTTTACCTCTCGAGGGATCTCGAGATGCTTACAACCCCCACCAGGCAGTGTACCTGATCTTTGCAGTATAGTATAGTGACAAGTACTGGGGGATTGATCGTTTAACTCAGGAATAGTGTCGCTAGGATTAGAAAGTCTCCTAAACTAAGTCTAGAGGTGAGGGATGATTCTTTTTGTGTTTTTATATTTTATAAAAGCAATTAAAATCTCGGGTTTTTGGAAGAGTGGGCGGAGTTAGTTGCTAGCCAACTAACCCAATAACTACAAATGCAATCAAAATTAAATAACAGAAATGAAAATGAAACTAATTAAACTAGTGGTGTAAACAATGATGGGGAAAGTTGTGTTTACTTAGGTTTCATTACTACTTAGATATCTTTTACAGGTTGATAGTTTGTTACAGTTGCATGGATGACGGGTCATATTCCTTAATACTAGTCGTAGGGTCGTGTACAATATTCCCTAACTCTATAGGATCCTACTTCACTCTTATGTCGAGCCGTTAGAAGCTCCTAACATGGGATCATTAGAATTCTCCTACACATTAAATACAACCAAATATCGTACTACACCTCCAATCATGTTTCTTAAGACGTTCAAGCAAGTTACCAATGGAAGTCTGCCAGTTTTCTTAAGCCTTACATCAAATACAATCATCCGTAACAACTATAAACAAACAATCAACCCATAATTAACATCTAGGTTTCACTACATCTAAGCAAACACAAAAGAAATCTAGCCTAGCATGTTAAATTGAAGACAAGTGTAAGATATATTCAAGCAACACATAGACATATTGATTGAATTAAAAGAGTACTTATCTCAAATAGAACATGAAAGTTTCAAAGGGTTAAAACCCTTGAAAAAGCTGTGAAAATCGGCCTAGGGTTTTTCCCTCAAAGTTGCACACTAATGAATGAAATTTGGAAAACTATATATAGATTTTACAGGGTGACAGCGTCAAGAAGGAATCTGTGACGCCGTCAATTCGCCGCCTATAATAAAATCGGATTACCTAGATCCACTTTTGACGCCGTCATGTGTAATTTTCTTCTGGGCCGTCACTAATACTTGGACCATGACGGCCTTGGGTGACGCCGTCATCTCCAATGCACAAAACTCTATGGATCGTCACGTGTATAGTCCATATCCACCTCTTCTTTTACTCTTGACGCCATCACTTGGAAACTCTTGACACCGTCAGGTACTGTTCCCAAAAAAGAAAATTAAGACTTTGCCGTTTTCTTCACTTTTATGCTCCAAAAACGTCCAAAATGCTTCCTTTTCCAGATTTCTCTCCAAAAGTACCTAAAATGACAAAAGGAACGATTTAGGGCAATATTTGATCAAATAATCTCGACTTCGGGCTTAAATGACCCCTTAAAAACGGTTTATTTTTCGCCTCATCAGATATCTAGGGAGTAATGAAATCTAAGTAAACACAACTTTCCTCATTATTGTTTCCACCACATTAGTATAATTAGTTTTATTTTCATTTCTGTTATTTTATTTTTAGTGCATTAGTAGTTAATTGGGTTAGTTGTCTAGCAACTAATTCCGCCCACTCTTCCAAAACCCAAGATTTTTACTTGCTTTTATAAAATATAAAAAAAGAAAAAGAATCATCCCTCACCTCTAGACCTAGTTTAGGAGGCTTTCTAATCCTAGCGATACTATTCCTTAGTTGAACGATCAATCCCCCGGTACTTGTCACTATACTATACTACAACGATCAGGTACACTGCCTGGTGGAGGTTGTAAGCTTCTCGAGATCCCTTGAGAGGTAAAACCTGTTGCGAGGGTGCAATCCCTACATATCAAGTTTTTGGCGCCGCAACCCGGGGAATAGTTATTGTGTAGGTTAGGATTTCTTTTTATTAGGTCTACTTGCTAGATTCCTTTCTAGTAAGATTTATATTTTTATTTTTAGGTTTTCTTTAGTCTATATTATTTCTTCGTGTCTTTGTTCGTAACCTTTACCATCCGACATCATGGAAGGTGGTAACTTCTTTGAACCCATCAACCCACCACAACAAAATCCACCCACAAAACCCACCACTAGCAAACCAACCTCCTAGGCCCCTGAACTTTAGGAGAGTATTCCCGTCCTAGCCACCAAGGCTATTGAAACACTATTGAGCTCACCCAAGGAGCCAATGTGTCCCTCTTGTGATCCGACACCATCGGGTTGGTGCAAAGCGGATGTGCATTCCATGGACTTCGTTCCGAAGATCCTAATCAACATCTCAAGGATTTCCTTAAAATCGTAGATTCCATAGACATTGATGTTGCAACTAGATAGTCGACCTGATTATGCCTATTCCAATTCTCTCTACGTGATCAAGCTAGTCAATGGCTTGAACGTTTACCCGCGAGATCCATCACCTCATAGGATGATCTCACCACTTGTTTCCTTGCTCAATTTTTCCCACCGGGGAGAACTACCAAGCTTAGAAATGATATCTTGATATTCCAACAACATCAAGGTGAAAATCTATATGAAGCATGGACTCGTTTCAAGGACTTACTCCGAAAAGTCCCTCATCATGGCATAGATCTTTGGCTCCAAGTCCAAATCTTCTATGACCATATCGATCTCTCCACAAGGCGAACCATTGACCAATCGGCCGGTGGCAATCTACGTGATCTAAGTGCGGAAGAATCATGGAAAGTCATAGAATATCTTGCTCTCTATGACAACGAAAGTTGGAACGATCCCCGTGATTTGAACAAAACGGTCAAGGCAATATCTTTGCCTTTGAACAATTCTAGCACTCTCGACTGTAGGATCATGGAACTTGAGGACCAAGTCAAGTTTCTTATGAAATCCTACGAAGCTCCTAAGCCTTCAAGCCAAGTGAACAAAATCACTTCTTCGTGTAAATTGTGTAATGGCCCTCATGAAACTCATAACTGCATGGAACTTCCAAAACATGCTTTTAAGGAATTCACATCGTCACGCGCTGATAAAACAAAGGATAGAGAGCTCGCCACTAATCGACGTCCTCGAAACTTTGGCGAGGCCTATGATGCATGGAAGGATAAACCAAATTTTAGATGATACCAAACTTGGAGCGTATCCTTCAATGATTCTCCTCCACTCGAATGGTCCAAGCATTTTCCATCACAGAACACTCCTAGGCAAAGCTATGAAGATGCCTTGCGAAAGTTCATCCTCTCTCAAGAATTACAGCTTTCCACGCTCTAAACCCGATTTAGACAACAGCAGGCCGATATGAATGACAAGATTTGTAATCTGTTAACCGCTATTAAAGAGCACACTGCTAGTAAACCGATTCAGGCTAAAGAAGTCAGATCTGTCACCATTATGAATCAGCCAACCTCTCCTGTGAAAATAAAAAGTCCTAGTAAACTCTTTAAACATCTGTCACCAAAATTGAAGGACGTTAGGGAACATGTTAACCCCCATGACAAATCCATTTTATAAATACCATCACCACAATATCTGCCCCTAGACCTGACCAGAGCCAACAACCAACTGGAAATAAGGGTCATGAAGTTAAGGATGAGACCCCAGAGATAGACCACGAATTGGCCAAGAGCCTTGCCGACTCATTCGAGGACTCCGTCACACGAGAGTCAGGCGAATGGGATGAGTCGAAATAGAGATAAAAAGGGCACACGAAGAATCCAACAATTTTGGGTGAATCTATTATAGAGGAACTCGAGGAAAATTTGGTGGATATTTGATGAGGCGAAAAATGATCCGTTTTTAGGGGGTCATTTAAGCCCGAATTCGAATTTATTTGATCAAATATTGCCCTAAATCATTCCTTTAGTGTTTTTAGGTACTTTGGGAGAGAAATCTGGAAAAGGAAGCAATTCGGACGTTTTTAGAGCATAAAAGTGAAGAAAACGCCAAAGTCTTAATTTTCCATGCTGGGAACAGTAGGTGACGGCGTCAAGAGTAATTCCCTATCGGCGTCAAGAGCAAAATTCCATGACGATCCAGTAGAGATTTGACGGCGTCACGAAGGTAGGGCGTCAAGAGTAAAAGTCATGACGGCCTGGAAATGATTAAGTCTTGACGGCGTCAAATGTAGATCAAGGCAGTCCGAGAATAGTTTTGGCGGCAAGGTGACGGCGTCACAAGCTTGGTCTTGACGCCGTCAGACCCCTTTTCCTATATATAGTTTTCTAATTTTCACATTAAAGGGAGAGAAGTTTTGGAGAAACCCTAAGTACGATTTTGGTGCGAATTTTATAGGTTTTTCAAGGGTTCCAAGCCCTTGATACCTTTCATGTGTAATTAAGATAAGTGTTCTTTTAATTCAATCAATATGTCTATGTGTTGGTTGTCTATATCTTGTTCTTGTCTTAATTCCATCATGCTAGGCTAGATCTATCTTGTGTTTGCTTGGATCTAATGAAACCTAGATGTTAATTATGTGTTGATTACTTGTTTATACTTGTCTTGGATGAATGATTTATATGTTAGGCTTATGAAAACTGGCAGATCTCCAATTGGTAACATGCTTGAACGTCTTAAGAAACATGAACCGACGCGCACTAGGTCTTTATTGGTTGTATTTAATGCATGAGCCACTGTTTACAATCCATATAGTTGTGCTGGGCATGGTGTAGGAGGAGATAAGAGCTCATAGAATTGGGGAGTTAAGTGTGCCACCCCATGAATGGTATTAAGGAATACGATCCATCATCCATGCAATTATAACAAGTAACTAACGTGTAAAAGATGTCTAGGGAGTAGTGAAATCTAAGTAAACACACTTTCTCCACTTATTGCTCACAACTTTAGTATAATTTAGTTTATTTTCATTTCTAGTATTTTATTTTGATTGCATCTTTAGTATTGGGTTAGTTGATTAGCAACTAATTCCGCCCAAATCCTTCAAACCCGAGATTTTTAATTGCTTTCTATAAAATATAAAAACACAAAAATAATCATCCCTCACCTTTAGAACTAGTATTTAGGTTTTCTAATCCTAGCGACACTATTCCTAAGCTGAACGATCAATCCCCCGGTACTTGTCACTATACTATACTACAACGATCAGGTACACTGCCTGGTGAGGGTTGTAAGCTTCTCGAGATCCCTCGAGAGGTAAAGCCTGTTGCGATTCCCACACATCAATATTACTATAGAGAGTAGTGATAGGATTAAGGGAAGCGACTCTGAAGTTAAGATTTTTTGCACTACTGGGAAGAAGCTCATAACCGATACTTACGTAGATCCTAACCTCCCTATCAATGTAATCCCCCTCTCCCTTTACAACGAAGCTTTCCCTGAACATATCTCGTGTGACAGAGTCGATAACACCGGGATAATGAAAAGGTTATCAGTTATAATTGGAGGATTCGTCTATAACATTGATCTCACCGTGGTCGATGACATAGACTTTGTCACTAATCTAACATTAACCAACCTCGTCCTCGGGAAACCATTTGTTAATGAATCGGGAGTGATCCTTGATGAGAAGGATGGTAGTGCATTGTTCACCAATGGTTTCAGGAAAGTGATTTTTCAAAAAGGTAATGAGGAAGTGTATGAGTACCGTCCGTCACTAGATGGTAATATATATGGATCACATGATGGAAGATCGAAAAGGATAAAGCGGCGTGATCCGGATAACCTCAAAATCCCTTGTATGATTCGTCACAAGTATTTTGATAATGTCTACATTGACGTGTTTCTACCTAAGAATTTTATGTCTCTGTTCCATTATAACAATATTTGCGGATGGGGGATGATTTATAAAGGAGAAAATGTTGTTGGTAGAGATCATGAGATCCAGGTATTCATAGGAAATATGGCATTCACAATGGACTTTACGATCGTGCACAACATTGAGGATTATATCGACCCAAGGTTATCACAAGTTGTTTTCGGAGCGCCCTTTTGTGAAATCACTAACTTAATGGTTGACGACCGGAACGGAATCATGACTTTCACTGATGGAATTAGGAGGGTGTCATACCAAACGCCATACAAGAGGAAAGACTTCGAAGGAATTGATTGTGACGGGCTTGATAAGCTAGGTTCTCAACTTATCTTATGTGATGAAGATGTTCGGAGAGGATGTAAAAACACCTTTGATTTATCATGTGGATTCTTTAAGGATGTTAGTAATCTTGGATCCAAGTATCGGGAAGATGTCTTCGAGTTTGAAGACCTAAAATACCTGCACTATGAAAGCGATCCTGAGATTGGAGATGACCTAGAGAGTGAGACCAATGATGAGGTCACGTAATAGCCCATGACCTTGAGTCTAGCTACAAGACTCGTAAATAAAGAAAAGCGCTTCTTGGGAGGCAACCCATGTTTTGTGTGTTTGTTTGATTTTTATTTGTTTGATTGTTACTTGCTTCATATGCATGCTTTATTTTTATTGTTGGTAGATCATGTTTCAAACTAAATTGTGAAAATGCTTTATTTTGTTGTTTAACTTTGTCTTAACTTCATATAAAGGTATTTTGCAAAAGCTAAGTGTAAGGGGAAACCTCAATTTTGTTTCTAAGAACGAAATTGATCATGATTCGCCACAATATTATATGAACATGTGTATTAGTAATTGTTAGAGTCAAATGCCTGTATCGAGTCATAATGATGTTTTGCAGGATTTTCCTGGAAGTAGGACATAAGTTTTTCCATAAATTTTCCGGAAACTTAACATAAAGATTTCTTCAGGTTACTTCTGACAGCGTCAGGGCTTAACTCCTGACGGTGTCACGTGTAAAATTCTAGAAATTTTGCGAGTTTTGTTTTTCTAATGGAGTCTTGAAGTTTTTGTTAATTCTTTAGTTTTATAAACTCTAGGAAATCTGCAAACATTCATTCCACAAGCATTATATCTTAAATTGATTTCTAGGATTTGTTAGTATATATAGATTGCCGCCGATTTTATGCGAGGTTGCCTTGTTTGTTTTCTCAAGTTTAACAGGTTATGTATGACAAGAAGATGATTTATATTTCTGGAAGGGAAGCTTTGAATGTTCATTTTCTTGGAAGAAGATCTAACCTTGTTAACACACTATCCACACCGAACGAATCAGGGGAGTATTTGTTTTCATTCTTTTACCTGTTTTACTTTTACATTCTTTAATTGAACATTGGGGACAATGTTAATCCTAAGTGTAAGGGGAGGGTAAATGATGATACCTTATAGGATACTATTGCACTTGAGTTTGTTTGTTTGATGGTAGGTGTTTAATAAAACTAAGAGAAATACTTGTTAGTGTAATTTTAGCGCCAAATTTAAAATTTTTTATAACATTTAGGAGTGAAACTTTAACCTTAGCAAGCGTCTCATGGATAGGAGTTGTATGACTAGCACAAAACCGTACCATTCAGAAAAATTTTTCACCCAAATATGTGAGGTTCACCTTTAGATTTGATTGGAAAAGCATTCATTATTAGTGCTTATTAGTGTACCGAAAACATTTAGATTCTAGAACTTGCGTTAGTGATGCATCTCGAGACCGCTAGTGAGACTACATTCGTGCAGTAGGATTTACTACATGATAAGAGGCATTAGGATCACCCTTGTGTTTAAACCCATATCATAATTACTTGACTAGTAAAGTCAATTAATTTTTCCCACACCTTAGCGTTATACTCTTTTTTAGTACACGAAACCCCTAGTACACCCCTCCGAGCCTATCTTTTCGTTTCTAACTTTAAACATCTTACTTAAAGGAAGAATTTGTTACAACCCACCCATAAATGTAACCAAATCGCCTTAGCCTTCCGTGTATGCACTCATCTTTAGTGCAGTATTGTTATTTGTTTAAACCCTTAGTTAATTATCTAATTCATTACATGGTTGCGAAGTCGAGTCATATCTTGTACATATTGTTTTGGGATGATTGGGACTCATGGGTAAAGTACTTGTGTTTTGGAGTAATGGGAAAGAATATCAATTATTACCCTCATATGTGCGTTAATCTTAAAAAGTACCCCAAGTGTTTTGATTATCTTGATTAGAGTTATTAGATTAGTTTATTGTAAAGTATGTAAAAATTCAAGTGTAAGGGGAATGTACATTCCCTATGATGTATTATTTTGGATGGTAGGGTAAGAGTATGAAAAAAAAATCAAAAAATTAAAAAAAAATAGAAAAAAAAGGAGAAAAAACATACGGACTACCATCCCGTTTCATTCTATGTTTGTTTTATGTTTTTGTTCTTTTTGATTTATTAGCTTAAGTCGAGTCGAGTCTTGGCTTAGCAACGCCATATTGTACATGTAATTAACCAAGATGATTAACTCGCCACCAGTAAATATTGCCTTTATCCAACAAAACTGTGTTTTCCATATCCCTACGCCTAACGTTATAACCCTTTAAAAGACCTTTTTGATAGTTTATCCTAGGTGTTTATGCCAAGTGGTGGAGGTTTGATCCTTTCCCAAGCCTATGGTAATTTATTTTGCTATGACAGGTAGTGAGAGATGTTTTCCATTTCCATATTGTGATATATACTTTATTACACCCGAGAGATGTGAGTATCTAAACAATATTTGTGAGGTGCTAGTGTATGACCTCCGTGCTCGTTTTTGGTTTTTTGTGGAACGATTATTTGTTGTTATTACTTTTATATTCGTGTTAAATGACCACTAACTTGTATTTTGATTAGAATAAAAGCGCATTTGCTTGAGGACAAGCAAATATCAAGTGTAAGGGTATTTGATGAGGCAAAAAGTGTAATGCTTTTAAGGGGTCATTTAAGCCCATATTCGATATTATTTGATCAAATATTGCCCTAAATCGTTCCTTTTGTTATTTTAGGTACTTTTGGAGAGAGAAAAATCTGGAAAATGAAGCATTTTAGACGTTTTTTGAGCATAAAAGTGATGAAAACGGCAAAGTCTCAATTTTCCTTGCTGGGAACAGTACCTGACGGCGTCAAGACTCTCCACATGACGGCGTCAAGAGTTACAAAAGATGTGGAAGTGGAAAATACACGTGACGATCCAGAGAGTTTTTAAGCCTAGGACCTGACGGCGTCACCAAGGCCGTCAGGGTCCAATTACTAGTGACGGCCCAGAGCATAACTACACATGATGGCGTCACAAATAGATCTAGACAATACGATTTTTATCATGGCGGTGAGTTGACGGCGTCACAGGCTAACACATGACGCTGTCACGATGTAATATCTATATATAGTTTTCCAAATTTCATACATTAGTGTGCAACTTTGAGGGAATAAACCCTAGTCCGAATTTTATCAGCTTTTCAAGGGTTTCAACCCCTTGATTCTTTCATGTTCAATTAAAGATAAGTATCCCTTCAAATCATTCAATATGTCTATGTGTTGTTTGATTATGTCTTACGCTTGTCTTCTATTTAACATGCTAGGCTAGATTTTCATTGTGTTTGCTTAGATGTAGTAAAACCTAGATGTTGATTATGGGTTGATTGTTTGTTTATACTTGTTACGGATGATTGTATTCGATGTTAGGCTTAAGAAAACTGGCAGACTTCCATTGGTAACTTGTTTGAACGTCTTAAGAAATATGATCGGAGGTGTACTATGATTTTTTGTTGTATTTAATGCGTAGGAGAATTCTAATGATCCCATGTTAGGAGCTTCTAACGGCTCGACATAGGAGTAAAGTAGGATCCTATAGAGTTAGGGAATATTGTACACGGCCCTACGATTAGTATTAAGGAATATGACCCGTCATCCATGCAATTGTAACAAGCTAATCTACCTGTAAAAGATATTTAGGGTGTAATGAAATCTAAGTAAACACAACTTTCCTCATTATTGTTTCCACCACATTAATATAATTAGTTTTATTTTCATTTCTGTTATTTTATTTTTAGTGCATTAGTAGTTAATTGGGTTAGTTGGCTAGCAACTAATTCCGCCCACTATTCTAAAACCCGAGATTTTTACTTGCTTTTATAAAATATAAAAATACAAAAAGAATCATCCCTCACCTCTAAACCTAGTTTAGGAGGCTTTCTAATCTTAGCGACACTATTCCTGAGTTGAACGATCAATCCCCACTGCCTGGTGGGGGTTGTAAGCTTCTCGAGATCCCTTGAGAGGTAAAACCTGTTGCGAGGGTACAATCCCCACGTATCAGTTGTCTGGGCCAACGATTAAGAATCTTGAAAATTAGGATCTCAGGTTTCATAATTTCATAATAAACGATCTTTAAATATACAACCCAAAAACCCGTTATCGTCTTTTTTGTATTAAACCAAAAACTAACTCAAAACTCATCTGGTTTTGACTCATATCACGTGGGTGAACTAATATTTTTATATGAAATAATATGATATTGCTTAAAGATATTACAACAAAAGATCTATTTTTTATAAAGTTATTGTTACGATAAACATATAATAACAAAAAATTGTTCGCCAGAAATTTCAATCACATGGTACCCACCTCCGCAATGCACAGGTACCCTGCTAGTATAAATATATAACAAAACACAAGACAAAAAATATTTAAACATCAAACATCAAATTGTTTCTTGAATACATAAAAGGAATACATCGTCTTCTTGAATACAGAAAAGGAATACATAAATAACATCTTCATTTTTGTCTTCATCTTCGTCCCGGTCTTCGTCTTGAATTAATCATCTTGGTTGTAGTGTACTTCATCTTTGTCAAGAGGTTGGGACATACCAAACGGTATTTCTTCCGCGTGTATTTCTTCTTCAACCCGTTCAAAGTCGCTTTCAAGTGGTGATATATGTTGAATCCTTTCTATGTTATTGAGGTGGTCTTTCAAGCAAATGCAAGTTCCACCACCACTAGAGTGAGTTTTGATCTTAACTTGCTTGGATCCTTGGTACCTTTCGATCTCGCTACTAGGGGTGTTACCTTGAGCTCGTTTTGTATTCTAACTTCTTAAAAGATTATACATTCAAATTGTCTCGTTATTGTTATGTGAACTCGAACCTGCCTCTTAATGCATCGTATGAATATGTGAAGAACTTGAGATATATTTTGTTAAATAAACGTGAACCATTTTGTCAAAAACATCATTAAAGCGAGCACATTAATAAGTAACATAGTTCGGGTCATCATCAAACAAACCAAATCATGACTAATGTTAAAAATCAAAGTCTCAACCCCGATACAGTTTAGAATCGAGTTCAAAGCAGTGGCACAAGTTATAATGGGAGGAAATTATGAAAATATTTTTAAAAAATTTCTTTTATTGGTTTCACAATATTTCCAAATAAATCGCTTTTTGATTCAAACTCTTCTAATTTTGAAGTCATTAAACAAAGCTGGCTTAAAACTAAACAACTTGTAGGATAGTAAACTCCCAATAACAAAGTAGTAGCATTTTTTAAAAAGTCCAAGCATTTTCGAAACAAGTTGTATAGTATACCAAGATGACTTGGGATAAGCATAACTAAATTACGTTTTGCAAGGTGGTCATGAAACACTTTTAAAGTGTCTATTTGTCATAAAACACATTCAACCATGTTGCAAGTGGAATTCCATCAGGTAGGTACGTCCTAATACAGACTTAAACAAACGGCATTTGCTTCAGCACAAAGCTTGATATAATTAAGATATCGTTTATTACTATTACTAAAAATGTCTTTTAACATATCTTTAAAAGCATATTTTGTTACCCCGATAACTTGTAACTCGTCTTACACAACCAAATTAATGATATGTGCTACACATCGACAATGAAAAGAGACATAGTTGCAAACCGGTTTGTATTTTAGTTTAAATTGAACAACCGCAACAGTGTTATTCGACGCATTATCAAAAGATATAGAAAAAATCTTTTCATCTAAATTATATATTTTGATGACATAATCTAAAATAGCGTATAGATTTTAGCTGGTATGGGGGTATCCAAACAATTCAAAAGCAATCGAACACTTCATCATTACCTACGTTTTGGGATTTACCCAATGAGCGGTAATACAAAGATACGAGTCCGGTAAACCATGCGGAGCCATCCAAACATCACACGTTAGCTAACATTGGTTTCTAACGATTAAAATCCTTAACTCATTTCATTTTTAGCCCTTTTCATATTTATACAATCACGTCTAAGGGTCATTCGACTTACATGAGTATATCGAGGTTGAAGCGTATCTTGGATAAGCTAGGTCATTCACTTATTGTCGAAGTGGTCAAAAGGCAAGGTTTCTTGACTCACAAATTTTGACATCTTATCCCGAACCCGAGCCGCCTCGTATTACCACAATGAACCATCATTTCCCATTGTTGTTTGACTAGAACTCGATGCCGCTTTCACCGCGGGCTAAATTTTTGTCATAGGATTTCTCAACGCGGTATTCCCATCAAGTTTGTTAAAACCCCCAGATTTCTTACATCTCGCTTTTTGCGAACCATCCGGCATTGCACACAATTTGTAGTTTGGCCAAATCTCCGGGTTTCTATTCGTCTCTAGGATAGAAACTACCATGGGTTTGGTTCACGAATTCCCAATGGAAGCTTGAGATTGCCGACATTCGGATGCCATTTTTGACAAAATTTTTTGCATTTTAGAAAGTGTTTTTTGTGTTTTTGAAAGTGCAATTTACCCTTAATGTAACTGTAAAACCCGAAATTTTTAGTTTCTTTAACTTTTAGGACTAAATATAAATTAGATAAATCCTTGAGGGTGGTTTTTGTATTAGCATAAAGTAGATATAACTAAGAGGTTATATACCTTTTCAAATGGGTATTAATTAAACGTATCATGTATGGTTGTTAAGATGTGGTTACTGGACTTTTAGAATTAGACCGGATCCATGCGAGATTTTTGGGCCCAAGTGACTTCTTGAATAGCAAACGTAGAATTGCCAAAGATATGAAGGAAAACACACAAAAACCCTAGTCGAATATTGAGAGTGGAGGCTGCAACATTTAGGGACGTTTGGTTCAAGATATATAAATTGTGCTATTTAAAATTCTAAATAAATGTAAATGCTTCCCATGTGGAAGAAAATTAAAATGACTCACTTTTAGCCTCATTAATTCAAATAAAATTTTTGGGCCCACATATTTATTGTGAACCGAACAAGAGAATTGAAGCAATTTTAATTTCAAATTCCCCCAATTTCTTTGAATTTACCCCAACCAAACACCCCTTTAAGGAAAAAGGAGGAATTCTTAGTTCATGTTTATGTGGTGATATTTTTTTGAGTTGAGTTCAGTAAGGAGACTATTTACAACAAAGTGAACTTTCATTCTTGAGCAATTATTGAGCAATTATTGAGATGAGCTACTTTAGGAATCAAAATATTATTTATGACCGAGTAAGAGTAAATGCTTCCGCTGATATACGATAAATAAGAGGGTTTAATGCTCCAAAAAGGCAGGGTGTTACAGTAACAACCTACATTTTTCAAGTCAATAATTAGTTCAATAAATATTAAGTTTCACAATTTCTCCTCTATATTTTATTTAATGCATTGTCGCTTTTTAATTTCGCGCGTAACGAAAAACAACATTTAACGTGTACTGTTTCTAGACTACATTTAGTCTACGTGTGACAACAACAATACTATTTTCATGAGCACGTTTTACATAATATTTTTAGTTCATAAACTTTCACGTAAATTAATTACGTTTCGCATTTTTCTTACCCATAGATATAATCAAAATTTCAAAGTACCCCCCCCTTACAAAAATCAAATTCATCCACCTCTCTTACACTCAAAAACCAGGACCCATATACAAACTTCACACACACAAAATTGTTTTTCAAGTTTCTCAAGAGTATCTAGCAAGATTTGGGTAATAAATTACTAGTTGGTGATTTGACTTGAAGGCTTGGGTTATAAATTGAGTTAAGGGTTTTTTGCAAGGAAAGTTAGGTTATAAGTTTGGTTAGTTAAGAATTGGTTAAGTTCTTTGTTGCATTTCACTGGTTCTCACAAAACCTTTGTAAGCCTTCATCTCATCTCATTACTTTTTACATACAACATCATAACATATTTATTTACATCACCATTACATGTTTGTGCAAGAAAATTTCTATGTTTAGTAGATAACGAGCAAAATAGCACGCGCGTTGCTGCGGTACAGTTTAGTTTGTTTTTTTTTTTTTTTTCATGTGGCTTACGTTGTTGTTGATGTCGGGTTGGGTGTGCAGGACCGGAAGAATCATGTGTATAGGAAAAAATATAAACATATTTGACTGTTAATTATGGTAAGCAAACGTAATTGTCAAACGGTTGTTTTGAGACGAAAAGTTATATCATTATGCAAAGATATTTAAGCAACATAACATGTAATAAGTATTCTATAACAAAAATCGGTATAAGAGATGCAAACAAATGAGGCCAACTGCAAATTTTTTGTTCTAACTTTGTATTGCTATATATAATAATAATAATAATAATAATAATAATAATAATAATAATAATAATAATAATAATAATAATAATAATAATAATAAGAGTGTGTCTTTATTTTTTATAGATTAAGCTTTTGTATTCAAAAAGGAGTGGGAGCGCAACTTGTGTCTAGACTCCCTTCCAACTTTCTGTAAATTTTTATGCTTTAATAAAAATTTATTATTAAAAATAATAATAATAATAAAATAATAATAATAAATAAATAAAAAACTTGTATGTTTCTGTTAAAAGAGTTACAAATACGGATACATGCTTATTCAAACATCTTGAATCCGGAAACAACAATGCAAATCGAGCAATATAATTAAGCGTTTGCGAATTTACAAAAAAATATATTATCAAGCATGTTACCATTGTATACAATCAGATTGCACCTATTCGTAAGGCCATGAGAAACCTTGGTAAAAAAATGTACACTCTCCGTCCCAATATTATTGTCCACCTTTCCTTTTTTGTTTGTCCCAAAATAATTGTCTATGCCTAAATATAGAAATGAAAATAGTTTAAGTTTACCTTACTACCCTTAATCAAATTTGTTATTTACAAAGTTAATTGAAACCAGTAATTAATAGTCAAAGGATAAAACTGTCATTTTGTTAAAAAGTAAGAAAGGGAAAGCTGTAATAAATGCACTTTTCTTAAACTGTGTGTTTTTTGTCGGGGGACAATTATTTTGGGACAGAGGGAGTATGTTTTTAAGACAAAAACTGTACCAACACATTTTGACCCATTCGACCTACTTCTTTATGGAGCAGCTGAACAACGACATTAGGCCGCCTCTGGTGGTTTCTTCCTGCCCTTAATATGTGTAATAACCGTCCATCCTCCTTTTGTCGCATCTTTCTCCCAGTCTTTTTTTCCCTGCACATTTCATACAGTTAACTCCGTGAAAAAGAGAGTTTTTCGAAGACACTAGAAAACAAAGCAGTATAGAAATAACCAAGCAAGCATTGAGTTCTGCACATTATGTGATGAACCTGTAAATTAGAACACATGAGGTTAGTAAATAGAATTGACCCGTTATATGATTCACACAAAACGGCTTGAGATGACACCTCATTAGGCGATGAGTATGCCTAGATAGCTGTACCAAAATATGTACATTCATTTTTTCTGTCGCGCATATGGTTTACGGGGATTTTTCTATTAGCTTGAGATAAAAGACCATAAATTATTTCCACCTCAAAATTTCTAGTATTGATAGATATATGATACGTACTCTTGTTTTATCACGTATAACAAAGATCAACGTTGTTTTTCGTGGACTAAATAATCTCATCATGAACTGAAAAGTAGAAAATGAAAATAAATTTTTTGTAAATTACCAATCAAATATGAGAACGTAAAAACTAACAATAAAGTTCATACCTGAAATCCACTTTTCAGTAGTGGCTTATTCGCAGCATGCTCACGACCAATATCATGGCACCACCTACACAACACAAATTTTGAAAGGTAAAACCAATTTATTTACAGGACTGGTTAAATCCATATGTAAGCACTATGTCTGAAACAGCAAGCGCAAAAAGTGCACTTTGTTTTTCAAATGCGGTATCATCCTGAAACATGCAAAAAGTATAGTGAGCTGCAAGTGGTAATAAGCTATCTGTTTCACTTTCTACTAACACTAATCCAAAATTGTTAAATCAAACAATTTATATATGAACAAAAACAGAAAATTGTTGACTTGTAAAGGGAAAGTTTTCATTATAAACCTCACCTCGTTCTCTTCTATCAGTACCCTCAAGATCCATACAACAGTGCAAGGTTCGATATCAGCACATCTAGCCATCCATATACCTTTGGTTGTTTGTGATCTGATACAAACCTAATGCTTCAGTTTGCTAAGCTAGGGTCAGTAAACACAAAACTAAGGAGGCGTTTGGGATTGTCTATTGGTTCTTAAAAAAATTTAATCTTGAATAAGCAGTTGCAAACTGTTTATTAACAACAGTTTATTGCACTCATAGGAGATAAGCAGCTTGCACTCTCAAATACTCTAAGAACTGCTTATCTGCTGTATCAAAATGCAATAAGCAGATTAGCAGTTTAATTAAGCAATTGAAACACCCCTAAACGAACAAAATAGATACTTGCCTTCCCTTAAATGCATCCATTCATGAGTCAGGGGATGTTAGGGGGTGTTGGGTATAACGCCCTACACAAATTCGTTGTATCAGATTACCTATTTCGATACAGATAAAAACCTAAGATCGGTTCATACTCAAACATCAGCTCAACATGCAATTCTAAATTTTCCAAACAAATAGGTGGATGATGGTATACCCAACTTCCCGAATAGTTTTAGTTCATCTTCGGGCACGTCTGGCAAATCCTAAAACATTAAACATATAAATAATGAGTCAGAATTATTAGTCGACTAATAGGCTACAGAATAAATATACAACCTAAGGCGCCTAATCTGTTACGATTTTTGGAACATTTTTATAAAGACAGTCTGCAAGCATACATGAAGAACATGATCGTGTCAATTATGTCCGCTCCATATTAGCTTCTCTAGTATTAGGAAGTATAGGATGTTAAAAATTTCATGACAAATTATCCATTGAGCACCACCCGTGCTTCCTGTGTCGCCGTTGTCACTTGCTGAACCGAATTATCTGGTGCAAATTGCGCGCCCTCACGCAGTTGATGATCATGATCAACTCCCCCTTGGAGATGGATTTGCAGGCATAATATAGCGGTTGTTGCAATTTCGGTGCACAAATAGGTGGTACCAAACTGACCCTGAACCAACTTTTGACACAATGTGTAGACATTAGCCTGAGGTTTCTTTGTGCAAGATCATAAACCGAGTCCAAAATCTCATCCACTACAAATTTATTGTGTGATTCATCTTGTAAGCCTTTAAGTTTACCGGAAAAACAAGACACAGTTAGAAGAACCTGTGTGGTTGTGTCTATCACTCTATCGTAATTTGAGGGAGATCTTCTAGACTGACCTCTTGTGGATACCTAATGGCTTGTGAATCCGACCTCAAATGCGTCTTTTGTTAAGTATTATCCACCTTAAACATGTCTTTCAACTACAGCCATGACATATGGTCCAACCTTCCTTGCTCAAGAAAAGACAAATCGGTGTACCCTAAAACACGACCATGAATATAAAAATAAGCCTTACATACCTTGATTTAAGGTGAGTTGAGGTCAATCATAAGCAATAGGTTGTAACCCATATTCTGTATTACCTATTACTGCAAATGCGCGAATGTAAGTTCCCACATAAGCTGATATCGAATATTCATCAACTTTCCCACCCCTGCTTTTGTTTTATCAACTCTAAGAAGTTAGTTTGGACTTCTTATATCTTTTTGTTGTTAAGTGGTTGTAGCAGTTACAATAAGCCGCCAAAGACACAGAGATGGTAATAAAATAGTAATACTAAAAGAATGATAACTTAATGACTAATCATAGAATTAAATTTGAACACTAACCTCAATTTAAACCCTAAACTCGAGGTCATGGTCACCACCATTAAGAATATATTCTCATTTGGTTGAAAGGACCTCTAATCCATGCTTCCATTAGACCACTCGTTCATGCGTGATCCTGCTGCTGGTAAATCATGATTTGTGTTGTTTTTCCATGACCCAAATCAGCATGTGGGAGTAATTAAATCAACTACACCAAAAAAGCTTACAAATTCAAAAGTCAAAGATTTCAACCTGTGGTAACTTGAATATTATTTCGCTTCCTTATGACCCGACTTTTCTTCTTTCACCTATATCCTTAAATTTGACAACCCAAATCCATATACGTAAACAATACAATGCATAAAGTCGAACAATAAATATAAAAAAATCGTACAAATATTTATGAAGACCCTTTGATCTTTGTTCTATAGATAGGTACCGCTCAGTGACGTCATAAAATTTTCATATCCATCATCTCTATTTTCAGATGCGACTGGTAGCGGACTCCCAAATCGATGGTTTTTGAAAACAGTTTGATTATGCCCTATTTTTAGCTTATTAGTTTTTCAATATCCACTTAAGCTCATAAACTCAACATCTAAGCTAACATAGTCGCCCCCTTAATATCATATCACTAATTTCTAAATTTGTAAAAAAAAATTCATATGTACAATATAAACATCTTAGTGACAAAAACATTATCCAAATTTACTCTAAACTCAAAAAATATTAATCCTGAACCTTTATTAAAAAATAATAATAAAAAAAAAATAATCGACACACAAAAAAAAAACATTTAAATAAAACAACTTAATTCAAATTAGTTGACATAGAACGATTGAAAATAAAAAACAACATACCAGATTTACGAGGTATGACCCAAAGACTTGTAACAAATATGCTTAGTAGTCAAAAGCGCTTCCAAGAACACAATAACAACCTTCTTCTTTGAACCAACAAAATTAAAATTTCAATTTTATCAAACACCTCATATGCAAATTAAAACATTAATCAGCTTCACTGATAGCAATTTAGAAACATAAAGTTTATTAAATTAACAAAAAAAACTAAATTTAAAAATTAGGGTTAATACTTACATGAATTTTGCAGCCCTATTTTCAAATAATTTTCTTAAGACTGAACTCATCGATTCTCCATAGATGCGGCCATTTTTTTAATGATTTGTGTGTGTGTGTGTGTCTTTTTTTTAATTTTTTTAATTTTATTTATTTATTTTATTTTATTTTTTTGGATATAACCATGGGTGAATCTGGAATGAGATGAAAGAGAGAGAGAAGAGATACGTTAAGACTTTCTGGACCCCAAAATACTGTTAGCGCCACATGATTATGGGTTGTACAACTTATTAGGTTGCCGCACATGTTGCCTTTGAAAGAGTTAGCATGTTTGGTGCATTAGCAAACCAATTAGCGAGATAACCCATGAACAGTTTAGCTCCAAATGTCTGCCGGCCAATGGGCTGTTGCCAAGCCCACGACCAACCATTGTTGGGTCAATAAAGTTCCACAATAAAAACGTTAATGATTGGGTGCACCTAATAGGAAGCAAGTTTAAAGGGTAACAAAAATATATTTGCAACACAATTTATGTCACATCATTTTTACCTATGAGTATATGGTATAATATGCTAAAATGTGATTATATACTCGTAAAATGGTTATTTTACGCGTTCTTGAGTTCATATAAGAGCTAGTGTTAGAAACATGTCACTACAAGTGTATAAGATAGTTATTGGTAGTTTTGTTCAAGGGATATGATTATTGGAAGTATTGGTGTAAGTGGATAGCTAAAAAAGTGAAAAATAAGTTTATATGTATAGATTTATATAATTTATATGTGAGCTGTTAAAAAAATAGAATTCTAGAAAAATGGGTAAAAGTTTTTCAACAATGGGTTAGAAAAATAGAAAATGTACTCAATAATCTAAACGCGGCTACTTGAATCGCTAAAAACGGACATATACCGAATAAGTTACGACTATTTGAAGTTTCAACGAAATTATAAAAATGTGCGGGAACTGGGTAAAAATATTCAGTGTCGAGCTGTATTTGTCTGAGTGGTCATGTTCAAGGCTGTTTTGTAGTGCTCACAGCCTAGTTTTCAAATAGTCTAGAATCGAGTCAAATGGAGTAATACCGAAAAAGTTACAGCGTTGCAAAGTTGACTAAAAACTATCCGTATTTTGTCGATAACAGCCTGACCTCACTATTTAATGGCTATTTATAAACATGATAGAATATGTTTGGGGTGTCGGGTCAGAGAAGAACATTTGAAGTATGCGTAGTCTACTTTACACACGAATTAGAATTGGTTAAAAATGTTGAAAACGAAGGAGTTGCATATCAATAAAATTGGTCAAAAACTCACTTTTGAAAGTTTTAAAAAATACGTAATACTAAGTACTAAACTTCGACATAAAACCTTATTTATCTTATATAACTTAAATGCAAACATGTAAAACTCATATGCATATCATACATAACATGTACACGACCTAAAGCTCCTGATTATTTAACTAGGTCGAGTTTAGGACTTTGCACTCTCGATAATTGTGATTATTTTCCCGATTGTACTGCTTCACTTGAAGTGAGTTTCATAGCCCCGCTTTTTACATGTTTATATTATTTTGAAATACTCGGGTTGAGAATAAAATGCTTGCTTTTTACATACGGATACAAGAGCATAAAACATTTATTTATTACCTAAGGTACCACATTAGCCGCTAAGTCCCCAAATATCATGAATCGTTAATTACTTTTGAGCGCGAATGCTGTGAATAGATCTATTGGGTTGACACACCCGTCTGGGTTGGTCGCACCAACTGGGTAAACGGACACATATCATTTGAAGGCATACTAGGTCTTTGGCTAGACACTTACCAAGGCATTCATTTACATGTGCATTTATGCATACATTAAGGCTTCAGGATCATGAGATTAGGGCAACAGTATTACTTTTCATATGACATTATATTTGTTATAATGGTCATACGTTGAATATTGTGGTCCGCACTTGACATTTTCATTTACTTAAACCTATGAACTCACGAACATTATGTTGATATTTTAGCATGTATTTCTCAGGTTGTTGATCATTCTAACCCGGTAGACATTGGAGCATATCATTGGGTCTCATTAATAAGCATACGATCAAGAAATTTTTTTTATCACTATCATAACATTCGATTTGAACTTTAGAGAGTGTTTTTGTGTTTTTGAAAGTGTAATTTACCCTTAACACCCAAACCACTTGTATACTAGTGTAATGGGAGTGTTATTTTCGTCACAAAGGACCAAAAAAAAGCCAAAAAAGCTCCTAACAGTCATATTACCATTGTGAGCTGCTGTCTTCCCCAACTTTCAAAACCGGTTTAAACCGACTTTCAAACGGATCACTAAAAAAACACAGTTCTAAAACCGATGGTTCGGTTCAAGGAAAACCGGTTTTCTCTAAACCGGGTTTTAGGGAAACTGATTTTTGGCGTTTTCCGGATCGGATCGATTTTCGGTTTTGTTCACCCATATCTATAATGCTTTAGTGAATCTCGCCACAAATCACATATGATTTATAAAATAACAAATCAACTCTGATTTACAAACCACACGTGATTTTTCAGAGCGTAAATTTGAACACTCAAAATAATAATAATAATAATAAAATAAAATAAATAAAATAAAATAAAATCACGAAACAAATTTTTCAAAAGAATATAGAAATGACTTTGTAGAAAGATGATTTAATTCAAATAGCGATTGTGTGATTCGTTTCACGTAACGATTAACGTTTGGTAAGATATTTAATTTTGAGAAAAGTCCAAAATACATCCATGTGGTATGCCAAATGACCGATTTACATCCTTTTTCTTTTTTTGGCTCAAAATTCATCCCTCCGTTAGTAACTTTGGAACAAATACATCTCGCAGTTAGTAATATCAGTTACTATGGACTAACAATGCAAATGATTTTCCATTATCTCATAACAAGAGTTAAAATAGTTGCATCGTTAGTCCTCAATGAGTTAAAATATTTGCATCGTTAGTCCTCTTTGACTATAGAGTTAAAATATTTGCATCGTTAGTCCTCATTAAGTTAAAATATTTGCATTGTTAGTCCTCATTACTATAGAGTTAAAGTATTTGCATCATTAGTCCTCATTGAGTTAAAATATTTGCATCGTTAGTCCTCATTGACTATTCTTACGTTTTTATCCTTTTTTGTCAGTTTTTCTTATATTTTATCTGGTTTCATCCATTTTTTTATATATGATATGTATGAAAACGGATAAAAATATATGAAAATTGATAAAAACGTATGAAATTTGACATTTGATAAAAATGTTCCTGAATCGATTTTAAATCACGATTTTAACCCCTTTTTGGTCTGAAACATCAAAAGTGTAAAACATAAAAGTTGTCCGGAATAATGTTTTACATCAAGATACGTGAGATTTTATCCTGAAATAGTGGCTGTTTATTACCAAAACTTAAGCAGTTATGAGATTGATCGAAAATCGCTTAAGTTTTGGCAGTAAAAAGCCACTATTTCAGGTTAAAATATAGCGTGTCTTGATGTAAAACATTATTCCGGACAACTTCCGTGTTTTACACTTTTGATGATTCGGACCAGAAAAGGGTCAAAATCGTGATTTAAAATCGATTCAGAAACATTTTTATCAAATTTTAAGTTTTCATACGTTTTTATCAATTTTCATATATTTTTATCCGTCTTCTTACATATTATATATATATAATGGATGAAACCAGATAAAATATAAGAAAAACGGATGAAAACGTAGAAAAGTAGACGAAAACGAATAAAAGTGTATGAGCACAGATAAAAACGTGAGAAAAACGGAAGAAACGAATAAAAACATGAGAAAAATGGATGAAAACTGATAAAAACATGAGAAAAACGGATAAAAAAATGACGAAACGTAAGAAAATGAATGAAAAAGGATAAAAACGTAAGAATAGTCAATGAGGACTAACGATGCAAATATTTTAACTCAATGATGACTAACGATGCAAATATTTTAACTCAATGAGGGCTAACGATGCAAATATTTTAACTTTATAGTCAATGAGGACTAACGATGCAAATATTTTAACTTAATGAGGACTAACGATGCAAATATTTTAACTCTATAGTCAAAGAGGACTAACGATGCAAATATTTTAACTCAATGAGGATTAACGATGCAACTATTTTAACTTTTGTTAGGAGATAACGGAAAAACATTTGCATTGTTAGTCCATACTAACTGATATTACTAACTGGGGGATGTATTTGTTCCAAAGTTATTAACGGAAGGATAAATTTTGAGCAAAAAAAAGAAAAATGATGTAAATCGGTCATTTGGCATACTAACTGATATTACTAACTGGGGGATGTATTTGTTCCAAAGTTACTAACGGAAGGATGAATTTTGAGCCAAAAAAAGAAAAATGATGTAAATCGGTCATTTGACATACCACAGGGATGTATTTTAGACTTTTCTCTTTAATTTTTGAAAAAATAATGAAAGTCAATTTTTTTAGTTTGATTATAAAAACAATAAATGACCAATATTTGTCTATTAAATATTTAAATAATCAAATTCATGTGTGTATATATCACTGCTCGTTCTTCAGACATGAGTAACTTTTTTTTACACTATGTAGATACATGTTACGAGTAGTACATTACTGAGCTCAAATTAATAAGGATTAATGGATGATGTGCCATTCTTCAAACATAGAGTAACTTTTTTTTTACCGTACGCGCCGTAGATCCATGTTAACATACTACTGAGTTCAATTATTTGTTGTTGTTTTTGTAGCTTAATAAAGTCTTTGCTTCTTCCAAAAAAAAATACTGAGCTCAATTAATAAGGATTAATGGATGATGTGGACGCTTTGCGGGTGAAGTGGTCCATGAAGATAACCCGTAGCACAACTATAAAATTTGATAAGTATATGGAGTTCAGAAATTATTTAAAATTAAGAGACATGAATCTATATGTAAACAAAAAAATAGAAGAGAAAGTAACAAAACGAACCAATTTTACAAACATATTTTACTAAAGGGATAATTGTTTCAAAATGTAACGAACTTGTCACGTTTTACAATGTTGTGTATGTTTCTTTTAATTTTACTAAATAATGTGAATAATTGCCTAATCAGTCTATTGTGTGTAAAATATAAAGCAACATACACAACATTGTAAAACGTTACAAGTTCGTTACATTTTCAAATAATTATTCCCTTTGTGTTATTCTAATTTAATAAAGAGAATAATTGTTTGAAAATGTAACGAATTTGCCACGTTTTACAATGTTGTATATATTTTACTAAATAATGCACACAATAGACTGATTAGGCAATTATTCACATTATTTAGTAAAATTAAAAGCAACATACACAACATTGTAAAACATGACAAGTTCGTTATATTTTCAAACAATTATCCCTTTACTAAATACTTAAATTTTATTCAAAAAGCTATTATTAAAACTAGCAAGTTCTAGCTACTATTTGCATATTAAAAAATAAAAATAAAAATAAAATGGGTTACATTGCTATTTAAAAAAAAAAAAAAAAAAAAAAATAAAAAAAAAAATAAATAAATTGCTAGTTTTTTAAAAACTAGCAAGGTTTGACTAACACGATGAATGATCTTTTTAAAGGTCTGTAAATATACTCAAAATCTTGCTGGTTTCATGTTTATAAGGACTTTTTAGATTAAAATTAAGTATTTGGTGGATTATATTAATAAAATTAGTTATTTTTATTATTTTTCAAAAAAAAAAAAAAAAAAGAAAAAAAAATGTATATATACATGGATCCTACAAACCACAAATAGTACGTTCCTTTAGAGCACAAGGTGTCATCATCCTAGGTTAAAGTTTCACCCAGTGTCACGTCAGCGCCACATCAGTTTTAACTTTTTCATTTTTAATTTAAAGAAACACCCCTTATCATAACTCAACTTTAACTCGACTATTTTCAAATTCAACTCCTAAATTAAACTAATACTTTATTTATTAAAAGAAACATAACATTAATTCTTAAACATATTACAATACGGAAAAAAAATGTACAACAAAAAAAATACGAAATAATAAAAACACAACACAAAGCAAACTACAACATAAAGGAAATTACGAAATACAATTAAATCTAGTGACGAGGTTGCAAGTTATATTTTTTGATGATTCGGTCTTTTTCTTCAATGATCCAACCCACACTGTTTGGATCCTTGCCGGCAGTGTCAAGCATTAAAATTTTTATTTCTTCCAACCTTGTTATCGTTTCATCTTTTACTTTAGCCACCCGATACGGCTCTTGGAGGGTTTCCCGTTTAATACGATACTCGGATGCCATAGCCTCCCCAAATTGGGTTGATGAGCTCGTTCCTCCGGTACTCGCTCCCCCGAGTACTTGTCGTGCTCTCGGATTTGGTTTTCTACGAAGCACGCTTTTTGCCCATTGGGCGTGCAGTGGTTGTTCATCATGACCAAATAACGCCTCTTGTTTGGCTTGGAACATCGCCGGTTAAATCAAGCGGATCAGGCGCGTCCCATTTTTTATGACAACACAAAACCTCCCACGCCTCCTCGTTATTAAATGGCGCAGTTTTGTGCTCGTCATAATACATTTGTTTTGCCCGTTTCAAGATATCGATCTCACTTTTCCCACTTTTTTTTGGCATGTTTTGAACGTTTGTAAAACGCGTTGAACTTCATGGAATCACGGTTCAACGCTTTCTACTTTCCTTGTATCATATCCTTGTTGTGTTTTTGAAAATTGAGTCTATTGAACTCATTGATTACACGTTGCCAAAACGTATCGCGAGCTTGTAAACGCCTGACTTGTAAGTAATTTTTTGTTGATTACTTGTTGCCAAATCCTCGGTAGCGGCCACGTAACACTTTGCAAGCAATTTTTCTCACTTGATTGCCAACGTGTATTGACCACGTTGGGATTTTCTTCATTTTCCTCAATTAGTTCGCTTGGTTCGGGGTCTTTGGATTTTTTGGCATTTCGTTTACCACCACGTTTGAATGGCTTTGGAGGAGACGCAGGTGTTTCGGGAACTTCACTTGTTTCGGTTTGTGATTATTGGTGAGAATTGTAGATTTTGAAAATTGGTGTTTAATGTGTTTTGTTGGCTTTGTTCCAAATAAAGAAATCGTTGGTGTTGTAGGTAAAGTTCTTGGCTCGACAAGCCGAGAGGGTTAGGGAAAGGGATGTTGGGTGATGATGAACTCGCGTTCGGGTTTGAAGATGAACCCGCATTTGGGTTATTTCACCCACCCATGAGATCTAAGAAACTATCGTCGTTGTTGTTAAATCCTGACAGTTTTTGTTTAGCAAATGGAAGTATATGTAGATGAGATTGAGTTATGGAAGTGTGAAAAAAATTGTGTGTTAATTGGGTATTTATAGTGGTGGGAAACTAGCTTTGATTTTTTTTTTTTTTTTTTTTTTTTTTTTTTTTTTTTTTTTTTAGTCAAAGTAGCCGTTTATAAATGTTGAGGGTGGTAAAGTATTTTTTTTTTCTTCCTAACCCAATTGTCATAATAGCCGTTTGAGGGGGGTGAAGTGATTTCTTTTTAATTGCTTTTCACCCTTTAACGCAACGTTAAACGTTTAACATACTCCTTTAAGGCAACTTTAACTTGTGTGCGCGCGTTTTGGGGGGGGGGGGGGGGGGGGGGGGGGGGTTAACGTGGCTTTAACGCAAAAATGTTAACCTTTCACTCACTAAAAATGTGAACACACTGTGTGCTCTTAGAGTCTTAGACTCTCTGAAAATAGAAAGGGTAGAGGTTTTTAGCCGAAAATTGTAGATCTTGTTTTTAGTTTAAGTTAATTAATGTATTATTTTGTTGTGATCCATAACCTGAGATGTGGGGATATTGTCGCCAATGTATGCATCAGTCAAGCGTGCATGCTTCTTCTTTATTGTATATGTATGTTTGTCGATGACAGTGACATGTCACAAATTACCACAAATATCTTTACGCAACATCTTTTCAAGCATTATATAGCTTATTTATTTTCAGTTCTAGTCTTTGATCCGTTTTTACTCAAAAACATTTGAATAATTTGGAAAAACTTAAAAATTCTAACAATACACTTGTACAGTTTCAGACCAAATACCAATTTGGATATATGTTTAAAAGTATACTTTTATTATTATTATTATTATTATTATTATTATTATTATTATTATTATTTTGTGGGTGGAAAAGGTGAACATATATTATTAAAACACTTAAACCTCATACAATCATACACAGAACTATAGACAGGCCTATAGATCTTAGAATGAAAAGGTACATCAGATAACAAGTGTTATCTCATAACAATCAGAGCATTGAAACATGACTATAAAATCTTGTAAACAGATAGTCTTCACATCCATTCATTCTGCAGCCCAAACAACAAACACAACCATGCTGCATCAGCCAATATTCACCTAATAATGCACCAATACCATCTAGCTACATTTCCACATTATCTACCCATCATGATCATTCTACCTGCCACCACAATAACCATGATGAGATAGATTAGTGGCTTCACTAGGAACCCATAACCTCTCCATAGCAAGTGCTATACCAACTGTGTTATATTTCCATTTACTACAATGGCTTCACACAGTTGGGAACATAACCTTGCAATGAGTACCAACCATTACCTCCTTAGTAGTGCATATCTAGGACCATGTAGACTCATCTTTCACTCCTCACAATTCCTAGAAACATGCACCACCACACCTGTTCACTTTACCCTACAAAGATGGATACTCACTTTATGGTTTTCACAATAGATCATAGACTGCCTTTAACTCAAACACCTCTATTATTACCTAACAAAGGCATATAATAAAGATTTTCAGAAAAAACACCTATGAACTATTAGAACCCCAAGGTACAGAGCCATCATCTTTAAGTGAACACATCTCATTCAGATTCTATAAAGCAGAAACTGAAGAGAAGGTTAAGAACCTTAATACTGCAGAGATAGCAAGTAATATCACCTCTGCACATCCACATTCAATACACTGGATGAGAATGATCTTAATAACCATAGATCATTTATTGATAGTAATACTATACAGTATGTACTAATCCATAGCCACCAGTATCACTCTGCCAAACACCCTTTAAATTAGAACATAGTATCACAATCAACAACATTCTAGCCATCCATTCCAGAACCTCAAACCACTATCCAGAATTCACTTTGTTGAGCATTTAAATTTCACATCCCAAACCTTTTCAACACCAATTGTTGCTCTAGTTTTCTTAACAGATAAACTGCTCAATCTGCACTTAATAGTATCACAGATACATTGAACAAGCACTTTCATATTTCTTTTCTCTTCTATGAATATTCTACTGTTTCTTTCCTGCCATACCATGTACACACAAGTTGCCAAGCATAGTCTTCTAACAACACTGCCAATAGTATTGCCATTCTTCATATTAGAAAACTGCTCAATGAGATCCTTCCAATCCATATCAGCCCATTGCTCTCCATTAATTTTCATTAGTACCTTAGCCCATACTTCATTAGAGTACTTACATTTGAAGAATAAGTGCTCATGTGAATCCATCCCTTATAGCACAAAGAACATACCATCACATCATAAGAACATCACTTCCTCAATCTGTCATGAGTAGTCAATTTACCCTGGATAGTTAACCATAAAATAAATGCATGTTCGGGTATATTTTGTGAAAACCAAACCAACTTGCTCCATGGGACTTCATCTCCATCATTAGTCAGATCATTGTAAGCTTGTTTAACTGAGAATTTTCTTAAAGCACCATCACTGCACCTCCATATCAACTCGTCATGTTGCTCATCATTAAGGACAATCTGTTGATTCAAAATATTAACTGGAAGCTTATTATTCCATGAACTTGGCCAATTTCCACTACTTATTTCAACAAACTCCCTGACAGTCATGTTAACATTGTATCTTTCAACATAGAGATCCCTATATGTGATGTAAGTATTGATGGCACCAAACTCATACCAATTATCAAACCACATTGAAGTGCTTGCCCCATCACCCAGCTTTTTAACCATATGACCTCTAACTTCTTGTCTCATTCTTAAAATATTCTTTCAACCTCAACTGTCATTAGAATCCTCACAAACTTCCCACACACTTCTACCTTTTAATTTGAAAGTATTTATCCACTTAACCTACAAAGAATCTTTATCCATTGCAATGTACCAAAGGTGCTTTGAAATCATAGCTTTATTCCAAATACTCAAATTTTTCAAACCAATACCTCCTTTGCTTTTAGGCTTACACAAATTCTTCCATGCAACTTTTGCTTTACCATCTGCTTTCTCATTCTGGTTCCAAAGAAACCCTTTAAGGAGCTTATTAATATCATTAACCACTGATTGAGGTAACAAGAACACAGTTGCCCAATAAACATGTACGGATTCCAAAATAGATGCCACAAATTGAAGCCTACCAGCATAAGACAAGCACCTATTCTTCCAATTAAGTATCCTGTTTCTCACTTTATCAATTAGGCATTTTCATTCTCTAACTCCAATCCTTTTAGTGATCAAAGGTACACCCAAATATCTCACAGGAAGCTTTTCCACTTTGAATGGCACAACCTCTAAAATTTCCTTCTTAACTTCATCATGCACACTTCCAAAGATGATAGTACTTTTATTATAGTTAGGTTGCAATCCAGAAATTGACCCAAACTCTTCAATAACCTCCTTAACAACATTAACAGACCCTTTGTCTCCATGGCAAAACATGAGTAGATCATCAGCAAAACAAACATGAGTAAGCTTCACCTTCTGGCAGCCAAAGTGGTATTGAAAATTGTTGTCATTCTCTGCTCTCCTAACCATTAAAAGATTCATGATTTCAATTACTATAGTAAACAAATAAGGGGACATTGGATCCCCTTGTCTGAGACCTCTCCCCCTTTTAAAGTATCTACAATTCTCCCCATTAACACTTATAGAAAAAGATGTAGAAGACACACACTTCATGACCCACTGCACCATTCTATTATGAAATCTAAACCCATGAAGAATATATTCCAAGATATTCCAGTTTACTGTATCATATGCTTTTTGCAAATCAATTTTGAGAGCAACTCTGCTAGGACCCTCTTTCCTCCCATACCCTTTTAGTAATTCTTGAGAAATCAAAATGTTGTCCTGGATATGTCTATTTGGGATAAAAGCACTTTGATTATTACTAACAAGCTTCCCAAGATACTTCTTCATTCTCTCAGTAATGATCTTACTCACACATTTATAGATGACATTACATCAAGCAATTGGCATGTAGTCAGACACTTTAGTAGGAGTCTGAATCTAGGGAACAAGAGCAATTAAAGTAGAATTAACCTCAGTAAGAAACTTCCCATTGACAAAAAACTCCCTAACAGCCTTGCATATATCATCACTAACAATGTGCCAAGCCTTTTTGTAGAAATGAGCAGAAAAACCATCTGGACCAGGAGCTTTGTTGCCATCAATTGAAAACATTGCTTTCTTAACTTCACAATTAGTAACCTTTCTCACCATGAACTCAGCTTCTTCAATACTTAGCTTATTAGGAAACAGAATATTTGCATAATGAGTATTCATCACTGGAACACTTTCTCCCAAAAAATTCTTGAAATGCTTGACAAACTGCTCAGCAACTTGATCATCCACATATCTGACACCATTTTCATCATGAACAGCATTGATCCTATTCCTATGGTTTCTTCCCTTTAACACCCTATGAAAGAAGACATTATTTCTGTCTCCTAAACTCAACCAATTGATCTTAGCTTTCTGATATAAAAACTTTTCTTCCACCTTCAAAGCATCATAATACAACTTTAGAATTCTACTCTCTTCTTCCCTTAGCACTTTGTCATTAGGATTCAAGTCAATCTTACTCTGCACTTCTTTTAGCTCTTCTCTAATACTTTTCACGTTTTCAAATACATCCCCATTTTTCCATGCTAGCCTCTTTAGATGTGTTTTAAGAAGTCTAAGATTCTTCACAACTTTAAACATTTGACATCCTGAACTGCATGCCCCCAGTACTTCTTAACCACTTCTTGAAACTCCTCATTATTAGTGACAAAATTAGCAAACCTAAATGCTTTCTTTCTAGTATGAACAACATCAGGTATAACTAGAATAACAGGGCAGTGATCAGATATTAGATATGGAAGGAATATAGCCTGAGCATTTGAATACTTACAAATAAATTCTTCACTTCCCATCACTCTGTCAAGCTTTTAAGAACACCAGTGCAATCACCAACTTTAGTTTTATGAAGATTCTTTGTCCAAATATAGAAGAGACCACTGCTTGTTATATCCTCCACTTCAATCATATTAACACATTCCTTGAAATCCAACATATCTTTGGTCATACTAGAACTACCAGAAGAATGTTCTTTAAGGTCAAGAGTAACATTCATATCACCCATAATAACCCAAGGGTTATTGTCCACCAACATCTTATACTGTCCCATTTCATTCCATAACATCTTCCTTTCATTTCCACTATTATTAGCATATATAATTGTACAAAATATGGCCATATTACCAATAATGGGTTCTATTTTGCACAATATAGATTACTTACTATAGTGGATAACATTCACATTAACAATATCACTATTCCACCCTACCATAATTCTGCACCCCTTATCACAAAACCTCATATTATGAACCCAACTCCAATTCTGAAAAATGTTATCACCAATTCTTTGTAACCTTTTTGTTTTTAACTGAGTTTCAATAATACCACATACATGTAACTTCTCATCATCAATATACTTCCTCACCTCCTTTTGTTTATCAGAGGTACTCAAACCTCTAATATTCCAACATCCAATTTTAAGATCCATAGACACATTTATTGGTTACCAAACGCCCCTTTATCCATTCCATCTATAACATCTCCTTCCATACCTTGTGTTATCCCATTCTCATCAGGCATTACATCATTCTCCTCATTTTGTTTAAAAGTATACTTGAGAGAAATAAAAATGTGCAAACTCGAATAAGTGATATAACTGAAGCAAAATTATTTGGTGTCTAATTTCGCACTTTGTGGTACTCTTAACTTGAGGCGTACAAACAACCTAACCCGACACGTCTCGAACTTCAATAAGTTTAATCCAATATGTTAATATGGGATAATAACCTTATTCGGATTATTAATTAAATCTAATTAACCCGAACTCTTGCTATTTCCCAGTTTTGAGTGAAGTTTGGCCTTTAGTCGAGTGTAGTTTGACAAAAATATATGTATGAATCTTTTAATCTCTTTTCATTTTTTTACGTCTCTTTTCATGATTTTCTATAACACGAACCCGATTAACTCGAACCTCTATCAAAGTCATGTAATATTAAGTCTTTCAAATTTTGAAACCTTATTAACCAACTTGAATAACTTTTATCCGGATCTTGTTGACTAGATACAATACCCTACTATTAACAAAAACCTCCTTTATCCGGATCTAGCTGACCTGATACAATACCTACCGACAATAAAAAGGATCTTACGACCAAGTCTTAGAGACCCAAGACGCGTTGTACCTTATTATGGTGCCCTGGGAGCATGCGTCTTCAAGAAAAAAAATGGAAGACTCGATCAATGAAAAGACCAAGTCATGAGTGTGTGTTTTTGTGGGTCATATATGTGTTTAAGTGAGATATATTTTTAAGTGGGTCATATTGTTAAAGGCCCACTTAAAGTCATAAAGTAGGTTGTCTGCACTCTTGGTGGAATGGCAGTCAGATGATGCGTATTTTGTGGTCTCTTGGTATCTGTGTGAGGATGTAGCTGCATGGGTACTGAGATATCACTAAGTGGGAATTGTAGGCTGGTGGGATGTATCCTTGGGTAAGTCCAGTCATTTTGAGTGATGCCAATTATTTGGAAATGTAGCTCTTTGGTTGTGGATCCCCAATGGAACGGAGTTTTACATACATTCTGGGTGAAGCCTTCTACAAGAGCCTCTAATTGTTGCTAGTATGGGATACTAGGGCATTTAGGTAGGATGTTTGTAAGAAGGAAATGTAGCCAAGATGTGTGGTTTCTCCATGGTTGCGTAGGACTGGTTCATCTAGTACACTGCTAGAAGTTCTAGACTAGAAGAATGGTGAATTGTATTCAGTTTATCTCGATGTTTTTGCTAAATGTTAACTTCTCTGGATTTAGACTCAAATGAGACTTGTCCATTTTGAGTTCTAGTTGTATTAACTGTAACAATTATATGTTGTGTTATAATAATATTCACCATTTAAAAAAAAAAAAAAAATGAGATATATTTTTGTAATAAAATTAATTGTCTTATTATACTAAATTGATAATGAAATTGATTGTAATAAAAGAAAACTAAACCTAATATGACGAGATTAAATGCTAAAAGTCTCCTTGTTACACCCGGTCTTTCTCTTAACAAAAACCTCACGACTCTTGAAAGCCAACCTGAACACAACCATTCCAAAATCCAATACAGTGATGCACATGTTAACCAAATTCTAGGTTAGTGCCACCACAAGTCATCTATAATCCCTTTCCACATGGCCCAAAACCATATCATTTTACCCTCTTCTTCCATTCAAATTTAACTTTTCCAAACATTTACTCATCACCCATTTCACATGCGCACTACCAAATTTCACCTTTTCTTCAATTCATCATCCCAAAATTCACACACCCCATTCTTCAACTCTTTTTCTTTTTTTTAGTCATGAGATTTACAAAACTCAAACTTATAATCTCACTCATAATATGTTCAATCTTCTTACCACCATCAACACCAGATCCCAATGATGAATCTTGTTTGACCAATTTATTCAATTCTATCCAAGACCCAGATCATAATTTACAAAACTGGACAAAACCCACTTTCCAAAACCCATGTTCTGGTTTCTTATCAAATCTCGTCGGTGCTACTTGCAACAACGGACGGATTTACAAACTGTCGCTAATTAACTTGAACCTTCATGGTACAATCTCACCCTTTATATCAAACTGCACTAATTTACAGTCTTTAGACCTTTCAAACAACTCACTCACCGGGATAATCCCACCGGACCTCCGGTTGTTGGTTAACCTTGCTGTGCTTAACCTGTCGTCTAATCATCTCTCTGGCGACATCCCACCAACCGTCGCTAATTGCATTTACTTAAATGTTATAGATTTACATGAAAATGAGCTAACGGGCACAATCCCATTTCAGTTCGGGTCGTTAATGCGGTTATCTGTGTTTGATGTGAGCAATAACAAGCTATCCGGTGTAATTCCGGCTAGTTTAGGGAACCGGACCGGGAATTTGAACCGGTTTAATGTGAGTTCTTTTTATGGAAATAAGGGTCTTTATGGGTACCCTTTGGGGCCAATGAAAAGTAAAGGGTTGTCAGTGGTAGTGATTGTGGCTATTGGATTGGGGAGTGGGTTGCTGAGCTTGGTTTTGAGTTTTACTGTGGTGTGTGTTTGGTTGAGAGTTAATGATAAGAAGATGGCTGATGAACAAGAGGGGAAGATTACTCAAATGATGCCCGATTATTGATTTATTTCGCGTTCAGCGCGTAGCTTAGTTGGTTTCGGATGTTTAGGTATTTGGAACTGGAAGTAACCTATCGGTTCAATTTTCGCGAATGGTAAAGAGGAGTTAATTTTCGCGAAAGGTTAAGAGGATCATCATGTGAGCAGCCTTTAAGTAAACTTGATTTAGGGGGTGTTAGTTTCGGCTTACATAGCCGGCTTATGGCTTATTTGGTTTTGGGCTTATGATTTATTTGGTATGGTTAGATCATCTAAAATTAACATTTTGGAATATTGATTGAATTGGGGACAATGGAAATGTATGTAAAGTTTGATAATTGGTGTGATTAAAGTTGGTATTTTTTTTGTTCTTATTTTCTTGTGAATCTTTTTTCTGAATTTTGGGCTTTTATTGTGTTTTGAGGGTGTTTCGCAAGGGTTTTATCTTATTTGTAATTCTTTTTGATGACCCACATAAAAGGGTTTGACTTTTAGGACTGGAGTAAACACAGATTCGAGAATATGGTTTGTTGTGTGTTTTTCTGTGACTGTGAGGTGGTGCAACACAAAATGAAATTATATTCACGCACATGGATTAACCAGTTTTATTTGATTTTTAGCGTACAAAATTTTAATCGATGCGAATGTACATGTATTGCCACCTTCGTGTTGTACGGAAGTTTCTTAAGTCAACTCAATTTGAGATATTTCAATCTGTGAGATCATGTTGATTAATCATTGATCAATTTTGTTATGTTTTAGCGAGATTTGTTCCGCGTTGATCCGCTTATGGCTGAAGTTTTAGCCATTAGAAACTCTTGTCATTTAGCTCTCTCTTTGGCAAATGCAACAATTGAGTCGGACTCAAAATTGGCTATCTCATTTGTTTCTTCATAAGCCGACCCTCCTTAGACCGTAGCTGCCATCATTCATGACATTAAGCTATGGGCATCCTCATTAGCTCTCTCTTTCTAATAGGTTAAGCGCGAATGTAATTTAGCGGCTTATCGTGTTGCTAAAATAGCTTTTAACTCTCATGTAAATTTTGTTTGGGATGTATCTTTTCCTGTATAAATTTCCCCAATTACGAAGAGTGATATCTAATCTTTTGTGGTTGCTGCCTCTCTTTGCTAAAAAAGTGACTAGTTATATCCTTTGCCTATAAACGTAGTTTTGCAATAAATCTTACTTTGTGGTCGATATAAGTCGTGATACATCTAAACTTTAATTATCTGTGAATACAAATTATATACTTATTGTATTTCAATAATACACTTGTTAAAAATGTAAATTTCTATCGTGTGAATATCTATTTTGGCATTGTTGTTCGTGTGTATATACGAAATTGTTAAATACTATTTTTCAATAATGTTATGTAATTTTTTTTATAGTAATATGGTTATAACTAGCCGAGTACACATGCTGCGCAGTAGGATGTTTCAATATGATATTATACTAAGATTTCACAATTCGTAGTCTCAAAATCTTTTGTTAATTAACGTCCTGTGTTGGATTTGTATATTTAAATATTTTTTATATGTTAAAACTTTGTCTCACATATCCTTATTAAACTTATAAAAAATAATAACATGAGTCGCTAGTACATGTACAGTTATGTATATTTATTACGTATCACAATAACTCGTTCTTTCATTTTGATATTTATAATCCTGTGATTTGTAATGATAATGATATTTATAAATAGCAACAACATACATGTTATTATTATTTTTAAAATATATAAAGTCTAAGAGGTATTTTTTAAATACATAAAGTTATTAAAAAACATGAAACTAATAAGTTAACTAAGTCTATATAATTTATTTAAAATCTAACACCTAAAATTTTATTAATTAGCTTTTATTTTTCGCAAATTAGACATGTATATTTATATATATATTTTTTATCCACTAAATTTATCAAAGTTTGATCAATTATTTTTCAATTTTAACTTTCAATTGACTAATAAGAATTCTCAATTTCATCAATTTGACAAAATCGAACTTTCCTATTGATCCATTAAAAACTCATAAAACATCTGATTATCCATTTTATATGTTCTCCTGGTACAAAAGAGATGTTGAATATTAATATGTTCACACGAATAAAAGTTGAAATATCGTATTAGAGGTTTAAACCATGTTTTATTTTAGAGGTGAGTTATTTTACTTATCAAACTCTTTTACGTATCAAGGGACAAATCTCAGTCATTCACTTTTCTGTCGAGAAAAAAGAAGGATTAATAAATATTAAATTAAAATTTCAATTACACGTATTTTTTATAATTTAAATATCTCATGAAACATTTATCGTTTGATAAAACAAAATATACCGTTATAACGAGCATTTAATTATCTTTCGATAGACGGACACTTTGATATACTTTTGACAAAGTTTTTTTGGGCGTTTTTTCACGTTTTATTTTTGGTATTGAAATTCACATTACATATCACATGTGATTTATCACTAATATCAAAGTTCGAACATTGACTATCTGTACTAAAATTGACATAAGTATTTGTCTATAAATCAAAAACTTTTTCATGTCTTTTGCAATGAAAAACACACATTAATGCTTTCCAACCATATATCACACACTGTATTCGAATTATATATTATAGCAGTTCATTAATGAAACTTCTATAATCAAATGTGATAACATCACAATTATTAAAAACCACATGTGATTGAGATCACGTGTAGTTAAAATCTTATGTGATTTTTTGCGTTTAATCCAACTCCTTTTTTTTTGTGCAAAGGTGAATTATATTAACTTTCAAAAACTTTTGTACAACTCATAAGAATAACAAAACTGATTGGACATATCTCCAAATCAGATACAAAATCAAAAAAGCACAACTATCCGATATCTGACGAAGCTACAGAACATCTCATACCACGCTAAATTCTGGCAAACAGTACAAAAACAAGGCACCTTCATCAAACAGAAACCAGATATCAGTCACTGATATTCACCTTTTAAAAGCACCATACCATCTAACTACATTTCCAACACACCTTCCCATCACGATCATTCAACCATCATCCACATGATCAAGGTAGGATAGGTGGATGGCATCATTAGGAACCCATTTCCCCTTATACTCAAGGGCTATACCTGATGACCTACATTTCCATCTCTTAAAAATGGCTTCAGCCATCAGGGAACACACACCTTGAGGGAGGACCACCGAAACCTCCTATGGGTAGTGTATAACATGGACCAAGTAGGTTCATCTTTCATTCCTCACTATCCCATGCTTCATACACTACCCCACCAAACTCATTCATCCTCCACAGTTAGAAACCTACATTTTGGACTAAATCAGTACTCAAACCTATGATCACCAACTGCTTCCTTAACACCTAACAAAGGCCAATTAAGTTTGCAGGCTGATGACAACAGGATATAACTAAGAAAAGTACAAGGTATGAGTTTAAACTCAGAATCCTTTAAGGTTTAGGAAATCTGAGCAATGGTAAAAAAAAAAACCATACAAATGATTTGCAGATATTCTTGAAAATCATCATCTGCTGATAACCTATATTCTCACAAGGACTAAAGTATTTCCTTTGAACATTCTGTGAACTCTAATGATCCCTCCAAAACTTTAGCAATTGCAGGAAAGACCATAAAAGATATAGCGGGAAACTACATTTTATACCATCTTTAAAACCGTACCAATATTGTAATAACTATGGCTTAACTATGATATCCCAACACCCATAGTAAGCAATAGCTCTACTCATGGCAGAGAAATGAAATTGGAATAAGGTACTAGCCATTTGCTTCCCAAAACTTATTCATCCAAACACCCCTTTAAGACCAGCATAAGAGGACTCAGATGTTGATTCTCCCAAATTTTGACATTCCAAACTTGCTCCACTTGACTAATTGCAGAAGTTGAGTTAGCTTTCTGGCTTATCAGCCTACTTCTTACATGATCACAAATTGCCAAGTATAGTTTCCCAATTACACTTTTCTTCTATGAAAATTCTATGATTCCTTTCTCTCCATATACCATACACTGCAGAAGCCAAGCTGAATCTTCTTACTATGCTCTATATGTTATTGTTACATGGCTTTTCTACTATATTATTGATGATATCATTCTAATTACAAGACATGATCTGAACATTTATCATATTTTTTTAATTTGTCCCAAACAGCAGCAGAAAAATGACAGTCAAAGAACAGGTTTCATGTGTTTCTGCATCATTCATACATAGGGTACAAACACTCATATAATAACTTCCCCACTTAGCCATTCTATCATAAGTCATTAGTTTGGATTGAGCAGCCAACCATAGAATAAAAGCATGTTTTAGGATGTTTTGTGAGAACCAAACAACATTGGCCCATTTGACTTCATTTGACTCAGCCCTCAGATCTTTATATACTTCCTTGACACTTAATCTACACTCTTTGTTATCCTTATTCCTCCATACTATCTTGTCATTTTTATTAGGATCAAGTCTAGGAAGGTCAAGTCCATTCCCCATTGCACACTATATCTTTGATATAATTTGTTATATCTGGTTGGAAAAAGTTATGTTCATTTTATTACTTGTTTTGATAGTCGAGTATTCAAATTAGTGTTTAATCACATGTGATCTCTCATGCAAGTTTCAACAATGGAAAAAAAAGCGAATAAACGAAGAAAAAAAAGTTAGTAAAATGTTTGTCGAAAGTATATCAAAGTGGTCGTTTATAGAAAGATCGTTAAATGCTCGTCGCGATAGTGTAATCTTTCTGGCTTAAAGATTAGCGGTTTAACAGATACTAAGTTTTGAAAACAAAATTGGTTAAAGCGGGCTTGTTATCTAATTTAAAAAAGGAGTGAATACGATTGATTTTTTGGTATATATGTAGATGTTTGATTTATAAATGAACTTAAATCTTTATTTTATCGTCGGGTACTTATACCTACCCGCCTATTTTCATATTTGCACACCTTATTTATTTATTTATCTATTTATCGTTTTTTGTATTTTTTCCTTCCAATTTGTTTTAAGATTAACATGCGGTGGGTATATTTTTCAATCATTTTATTTCAGAAATAAACTGACTTATTATTATTATTATTATTATTATTGTTATTATTATTATTTTATTTTTTATTTTTGTATTTTCTGTCAGTTTGATTTAGGAATAACATGTATTAGGAATTTTTGTTCTTCTAATTACGGTATTTAAGAGGATACAATTAATAAATTTAGAAGAAAAGAATAGAAAAAAAAATTAGAAAAAATGATAATTTATGTCACATCATGGCAAATAATATTGGGGGTGGCCGGGTCGGTACTGCCGATCATATTTTTTGTTATTTAACAGTTGGCGGTCATTGTGTTAAGAAGGTCTATGTGTGCGTTGGGTTGTAGATAAACAATGGATTAACAAGATATCAAGTGACAACTGTGGGTCTGTGGTTAATAAATGTTAAATTCACGTCCATATCTTCTTATTTATCTCTCTAATCTCCACATGTCATTTACCTAAAATAGTGAAACAAAGTGCGTCTTTATTTTAAGTGAACCAATGTAGAAAGATGTGTAAAAAATATGTAGGAATATTTAACATTGTTCAGTAGAGTCACATTCATTTCTTTTATTGCATGTACGATTGTGACAAAAAAGAATTTCTTGTGGTGTTTTCTAGTTACTTTTATTCGGTCGAAACTAAGGCTGAACACAGTAGTTGATCAGACACGATCATCACATATCAGCTTTCTTTTTCTGACGACTTAACGACGACCAAATTGTCACAGTAACGACCGAGTTTATATTTTTTCTTATTGCAAAAAGGTAACAAAAATTTTGAAAATTGTGTGTAAAAAGTGGTCGGATTTCGACCAAGTTCATGTTTTTGAGGACCGACGACCGATCAAGATCGATGCCCCACATTAGGTCGACCGATGAGGACCGACCACGACCGATCATTGGGGACCGACCACTACTAGAAGCCTAAGCGAATAATTTTTTAACAACCTGGAATGTTTAAAAGAAAATTAATTGTTGTACCTAATAATCATGTCTACTTATGTACTTAATTAGGGCTGTAAACGAACCGGAAAACGAAGCCTTCTTTATGTTTGTTCATTTAATTTTAACCGGACAAATAAACGAACACGAGCGCTTAAACGGACGAGTTTTCTTGTTCATGTTCGTTTATTAAGAAAATGAGATGTTTATGTTCGTTCATTAAGACATTAAACGAATATAAACGATCGAACACAAATGAATATAGACAAACAAACATAAACTTTATTTAATTATGCATAATATATTGTTTTATATGTGTTGTTTTATTTAAACAAATCAGTTTTAAAATTATACAATTTAAAGATATGATATTACGAACGTATACAAATAAATAAACGTTAACGAATGCATAATATATTGTTTTATATGTGTTGTTTTATTTAAACAAATCAGTTTTAAAATTATACAATTTAAAGATATGATATTACGAACGTATACAAATAAATGAACGTTAACGAATGCATAATCGGACGATCATGAACATAAATGAACGGACACGACTTATGTTCATTTAACTAAACGAACGTAAAATATTGTTAATGTTCGTTCATTTAATAAAAAAAACGAATATAAACGAACTTTTTACCGAACGGTTAATGAAATGTTAATTGAACGTTTGTTCGTTTACAGCCCTATCTATACTGCATTATAATGCATTTAGGACTATTTTATAATTAAAAATGCTTAAAATTCAGATTTTTTCTTGTTTATTATGAAAATATTTCAAAATTAATTTGTTAGGAAACAAGTTGGTTAGGAAGTTTGTTAGGAAGCGGTTGGTTGTTCAAACTAAAATTATTTGGGTTAAGCATCTCTAATATCTCTACTTATAAAGCATGAAGACAAATAAACGTGCACCAAATAACGCAAAATATAATCATACGGTACCCGCCGCCACATCGCGCGGGTATCGTTCTAGTACTTAATGATTTGATTGGTTGATTTGAGAAAAATGATTGGTGAGAATTTTGAACGAGAAAATACATAATATACTTATACAAATAATTTATGCGTTAAACATGTATTTAAGCATGTGTTTTAGGTTTAAATATCATTACTCATTTTAAAAAGGCTATGTATATAAAATTTATAAGATGTAAAATACTAACTATTGTGGGCACATAGTATCACAAATAGGAGTAGTTTAACTCTTAATCCAAACCCAACTCCAACTGACAATAATGTTTCCTATAAAAACTCCGTCATCTCTAACGTCCCCCGGTCATCATCTTCCTCACACACCACATTACACACACATACCCATCTCCACCGTCCGATCAATCCTCCGTAAATCATCACCGTTGATCACTCCACTGATCACGTCATCAACAAAAGCATTGAAATTTAACAAAAACCTGATGGATAACACGGTTGATAGTTGCTACATTGTGGCCACGTTCTTTGTTTCGTTTTTAGGTTTTGTTATTTTATCCGTTTTACGCCATCGTAATACAGGCATGCATTCGAAGAAAGTTGGGAAGAATAAGAGTTATTTGACACGTGGAGGAGAGTTACGGGGTACACGTGGATCTGGAGATGATTATGATGACGTCATCATTGTTGGAGCTGGTGTTGCTGGTGCCGCCCTTGCTTATACCCTAGGCAAGGTGTGATGATTCGGTTTTTTATTTATTACGTAAACGTTATTATTTATTATTTTTATTGTTGTTTGATTTTATTTTATATTTGTTTATTGGTTAATAATGTGATTTTGTTTAGTTTTATTGAAAAAGGTGTGATGATATCTAAGGAGTTAGTTTAGTGTGACAAATTGTTAATTTGCCGAATGTGTAATATTCGTTGGAATATTGTTAGTGCATTCGATATAGTTGAGAAAGCATGTTCCTAGGTGTTTGGGGTTGATTATTACGTAAATTTTTTTGTTTGCGTATTGTGTTTTGATAGGACAAACAACAAGTGGTTTTAGGGTGTTTAGTATCGTTTATCTGGTTGTGACTAAGCAACTTGAAACTAAAGCCCATGTCAAAACGCAATGATAAGCGCTTTATGGAATAGTTGATTATGCTTGAAAGGCAGCTAGGATACAATGATGCACGATAAGACTATGGTTACAGAATTATTTAATCTTTGAAATAGAGATGTAATGACAATTTGTTATATACTGTATTTGAAAACGACGTTGATTATATATGTTAATTTGAGATTAGAATAGAATGAATTATATTCTGAGTAATTACTAGAGTGTGCTATAATTAGCCTAAACATTTGTGTTTCAACTGATTACCACAGGAAGGCTATAAAGTTCGTGTGATAGAGAGAGATTTAACTGAGCCAGATAGGATTGTAGGTGAATTACTACAGCCAGGTGGATACCTTAAGCTGATTGAGTTGGGTCTCGAAGGTATATGCTCTTGCTAGGTCAAGATAAAGTTAAAAAAATTGAGATTTTTCTAAAAGTAAGGTTACAAAGTAATTAGCATCAATTTTGTCTCAAAATCTTGACTTTGGTTGTGGAATATGTTATTGGGAATGCAGACTGTCTGGAGGAAATAGATGCTCAGAGGATATCTGGATATGCTCTTTTCAAGGATGGAAAGAGCGCTAAACTATCATATCCCTTGGAGAAATTTCATTCAGATGTGTCGGGTAGAAGCTTTCACAATGGCCGTTTCATACAGAGGATGCGAGAAAAAGCTGCTACTCTACCCAAGTTAGTACTAGACATTTGTGTTTTGTGAAGTTGCTATTCGGTGTTTTTGAAACATATCGTTTTCTTTCTATTAACAATGTTCAGTGTATTTTTAGTGTAATACTGGAGCAAGGCACTGTGACATCCCTTCTCGAAGATGAAGGAACTATAGGAGGTGTTCAACATAAAACCAAATCTGGTGAAGTGGTAAAGGCATTTGCACCTCTCACAATTGTGTGTGATGGCTGTTTCTCTAATTTGCGCCGTTCTGTCTGCAAACCACAGGTACATTATACATTGTTTGATCAGTCTTTCTGTTGTGGATTTTTTCTCATTTTGGTCACGATAATATTCCTGCATCCTTGTAACTGCAGGTTGATGTTCCCTCCTGCTTTGTCGGGCTTGTTTTGGAGAACTGCGAACTTCCTTATCCAAATCATGGGCACGTGATCTTAGCAGATCCTTCACCAATCCTATTTTATCCAATTAGCAGCACTGAAGTTCGTTGTTTGGTTGATATACCTGGTAAAAAGCTTCCTTCTCTTGCTAATGGAGAAATGGCTAAATATTTGAAGACTATTGTGGCTCCTCAGGTTCCACCTGAGGTGCATGATGCGTTTGTAAATGCTATTGAGAAGGGTAATATAAGAACAATGCAAAACAGGAGCATGCCGGCTGCTCCTGTTCCTACTCGTGGAGCACTTTTGATTGGTGATGCATTTAACATGAGACATCCTTTGACTGGTGGGGGGATGACTGTTGCACTTTCTGACATTGTTGTGTTACGAGATCTTCTTAAACCCTTAAATGATTTCACTGATAAGGATTCAGTTTCCAAATATCTAGAATCATTTTACACGTTACGTAAGGTAAAAAAACACCATCATGTGTTAACTTTAAAGTTAATAGTAAAATTGGGTTGTATATACTTACAAAAGTGTAATATTTGTGCAGCCAGTGGCGTCTACAATAAATACTTTGGCTGGTGCTCTGTACAAAGTGTTTTGTGCATCTCCTGATGAAGCAATGATGGCAATGAGGGAAGCTTGCTTCGACTACGTTAGCCTAGGAGGTGCTTGTTCGACAGGGCCCGTTGCTCTACTTGCTGGGTTAAACCCAAGCCCACTTTGTTTGGTCCTTCATTTCTTTGCTGTAGCTATCTATGGGGTTGGTCGCCTTTTATTACCTCTACCATCCCCTAAGCGTGTATGGATAGGAGTTAGGTTACTATTGGTGAGTCATCAACATCCTCATTTTTTCAATTTTGACACACATTAGGCTGTTTTACTTATGGTCATAATGTTTTAAACAAACCAGGGTGCATCAGGGATAATTTTTCCTATCATTAAAGCCGAAGGAGTAAGGCAAATGTTCTTTCCTGCTAGTTTGCCTTCATATCACAGAGCTCCTACAAAAAAGGGTTCACAATGATAATGGAGCACATTTTTGGTTGAAGACAATTATAGCTTTTAGCTACTATTAAGGAGTAGGAATTATTTGCCTGCAGTTGTAAATTTTCATGTACGTGTATGTACGTGTAGTTCATAGTTAGTAGTAACAGATGCATAGTAATACAGTGTGTTTGTAAATTTTTATGTACGTGATTCATCATGTTGATTTTTTTGTGAGAGTAAATGAGTAAGCGGACTCATAATTTTTATTAAAATAAAAAGTTTTATATATTTAACTTGTTTGACTCAACTTGAGAGTATCTTAGTCCCCAATCATAACATGTACAAAGTTACTTCAGTGTCATAATTATCGCTGGCGGAATCATCAACGGCTATGATGAATTTCGAGTGATGTCACAAAGTTTTATTGGGTCTAAAGAATTTTCACAGATGGGGAAGCAAGTCTAAAAACTAGCTTTGTGATAACTACTTCTGCTTCAGATTTAACCGGTGAATGATCTGATCTGATCAGACATTAAGGGATAATCTGAGGATCCGATCCTGGCAATCCATATAGCATTTGTACCAGGAGGGACCAATGGAGACTGCTGATATGGTAAGACTTCAGTTCTCGGGGTTTAGGACCACTTAGGATTAGGATTAGGATTAGTTTTAGTTAATAATACGTTTGGCCTGGGACCAGTATTAACTTAGGACCAGCTACGAAAATAACGAAATGGTTTTTGATTGCTCAAGATGTGTCATCAAAAGGACACCATTACACATCGCCACATCGTAGTCAATAAGACTAATGGCTATTTGTTAATTGATGGATGATGATGAAATCCTTGGCTGTTATATATATATGATAGAACATGGTAAGATAAACCAAAACAGATACGTAGTATCTTAATATTAACCAAAAAAAGAGAGAAAAAGCTCCTTCCATGAAATGATAATAAATACGAGAATGACAGGAAATCTAAAGAAGGGACTCTCAAAGGAACTGAAAGTTCATGTTTGGATTTTAGTGCACACTAAAAAACCCAGAGGGATGCAAAAAAAAATCATGACAATCTTTTATATAATAAAACAAAACCTCTATTAGGAATTTTGCATTTTCAAAAAAATCAATTCATTCATTTTTTAGTAATAATTTTTTTAATTTCATTTTTTCAGGAAAAATATGTTTAATAAAAAACCTTAAAATTTTCTAAGTTGGGTAAAAAAAATTATAAATTCGTTTTAAGTTAAAAGTGGGTACAAAATTATATGTGCCAAAAGTAATAAAAATAGAGAAGTTCGAAAAGGCAGAGCAAATTTACAATATTGTAGGGTCAAAACTGAACTTTTAAGGCATGAATCAAAAGCTTATACGGCACAAAAAACAATCTAACCAAAAAAAAAAAAAAAAAAAAAAAAAAAAAAAAAAAAAATCACACACATACAATATACTAAAAAAACACATCGATGACCAAAAATCCATAAATTAACGTGGATCAATCTGTTTAATCAAATGTATTTTTTTCAGTTAATAAATTAAGGTATTCTATTCATCTTCTGATTAAATTATGATTGATTTCAAGTTTTTTTTAGGCATAATTAAGTTGTGGTTTATGGATCCGGATGCAACTATTGACATCAACTCACCACACTCAATGGGAACAACAATCATCGGAGTTACATACTGGTATGAAATTTTTTTTGGGGCTTTTTATAAATTTTGGTTTTTTATGCAATTAAGATGATTTATTACGTGGGCAGTGATTATTTTTTGTTATTAAGGTGGTTTAGTTATGTGGGTGTTTTTTGATGGTTTAAAGGGTCTCGATTTTTTTATTTTATTTTATTTATTTATTTATTTTTTATTTTTTATTATTTTTTTTTCAGCTTTATGGTTTTTATGGATTTAAGATGATTTTAATAAGTGGGTGTTGATTAGTTTATGTAATTAAGATGGTTTGGCTATGTGGGTGTTGTTTTGATGGTTTAAAGATATGATTTTTAGAGTTTTTTTTTTTTTTTTTTTTTTTTTTTTTTTTTTTAAGATTGTATGGGTTTTGTATAGTTTACATGATTTGATTATGTGAGTGTTTATTAAATTTTGGTTTTTATGGGTTTTTAGGATTGTATGTGGCGAATCGAGATTCGGATAGACAACTCAGTTGACGATATATTCTTATGTAAAAGAGTTCTGATTGATGCTTTGGAGATCTATATAAACCAAGAATTTGTGATTGATACCCATCAACCAAGAAGTTGTGATCTATACTTCCACTTAGTTCAGACACTTTAGTATAATTATTGGTGACATTTTAGACTTCACGATACTCTCTCTCTCTTTTTTTTTTTTTTTTTTTTTTTCCAGAATTGTGTTTCAGTTTAATGATTTTGGTGATTTACGTGAAGGTACATGGATGCTGCAACTCTTCTATTAAGATGGGCAGTAACAGCTAATAAATGCAACGTGATTCATAGCCAGTGCAAGGTAATAAAGTTTTTTCATTCTCACAATTCATCGACCTATTCTAAAGCTTACATTAGTTATTGAAGCTTGAATTCGCGTGAATACTAAAGACTGTAGTGATCTATCTTTAAAGATTGTGAAACAATTATTGTATCTAAAATTTTGGAGATAACATGAAAGAGGTACATTACTACCCTATATGTGATATTTGAAATATTAATATGATCCTGTCTTATGAATGAGTTTATTTGGGTTATAGTATATCTTTAATGATTGAAGCATTTTAAGGGATCTATATATTCCAGGGGATTTGTTGCCTATCTCCCACGGGTTGAAGAACCTAACTGAATATTTTAATGTCGTTCTTTGAATCATGATTTTTCGAACTTACAAACTCAATTTTCTTTGGATATGTAGATTCCCTAGATTCTTTCTGGCACTATCCGAAGTAATGTCTTATTTGGAAAGCACTACGATCTAATAAGGTACACTCTTTTAATATAAAGTTGAACAAATCTCTAAAAGATATAATGAATAGTTTGATCCCTTTTCTCTTCGAGCGTACTCCATGCATATATTGGGTCAATTTTACCAGGAAAACTTCTGTACAAAATTTGTAAACTTTTTAATGAGTAAAGAAGTTTTAATATCTCATCAATAATGTAATGTAATGAATAAACTGGTTAGGAGGTTATGCATTAATCTAGCAACATGCGCGACTTTTTCAACTCATTCGTCCCGTTTGACCCATTTTCTTTTAAGCTAAGTTTTTTAATTTACCGGTTTGACCCACATAACCCAAACGAGTGAAAAGTTTCAACTCGTCGATTCGTCGAAGTACATCTATAAGATATGTGAAAACTTGTATCTGACGCTAAACCATGGATCTATTTGACGTGTAGAGATACTATGATGTTCTAGAGGTGTGCGCCCTTGACATAGATGTTTCGCACATGGTTGGAGGTGATATTGTAACACCCCGAAATTTTGATTAAGCAGCGGAAGTCTAATCGGGGTCATTACAGTTTAGTACACAGTCATACTCATAGAAAACAATTCAAAAGATTGCCAATATCATTCCATGAAAACTCAAATATTCAGAGTTTAAACATTTTTCCAAAATGTTAATTGTTTCACAAAAGAGGTGATGAGTTTGTAAAGAATGATATAATTTTTGAAATCAAAAGGGAGGTCCTGTGCCCTTTGCCAGCTCCGTGCCGCCATGCTTGCTAATTTTCTGAGATAAACATGCTTAAAAAGTCAACACAAAGGTTGAGTGAATCCATAGTAGTTTAAATAGTAATAGTGTGAACACAAGTCAAGCATTTGAAATAAACAAGCCAAGATAGACAGGTCTTGACTAAATCGGGTGTATTATTGCTCCTAAGCCTCACGAAACGCAAACCTTAACATTGATTTGACATATCATAAAGATAATAACAATCACCTACACCACCGCGGATGTAAATGACAAGGGGCCCTTGGTGACAGGAAACGTGCCAAATTTCCATAATACCTCGAATATAGCACACCTCCTGCCAAGTGATCACCTTGACAGAGGCGGGCAGCCATTCCAATAGATCTATCAACTATATTCACGCTCACTCGCAAGTGATTAAGGTTCGTGATATGAGGGACTTGTAGCACAGGTGTCAACTTAGGCAATATCAGGTGATAACAGCATACAGAAAAATACTTGTGTTCGTTTTATAGCATGTATCTCCCCACGGGGTTTAAAAACAATTAAAAATGTGGGACCATGAACTCGCCTGAAAGGTGCGTAAATCACAACGGTGCTCAAAGGTGATGGTGTATTGCTATGACTAGCAATAAAATTCCTCCGACTTGCGACCTAAATAATACATTGTAATCGGTGTTTTAGATTCGTGTTTTAAATGACATGTGATATGTCTCGTGTACGGTGATATCCGTTTTGGGTGTCTTAAATATATTTCAAATAACTTTACGTAGTTATTTGTATCGTTGTTACGAACCGGTGTTTGATAAATAGTAACTCGTTGTGAGAAATAATATCGTTAAAAATATTTACGATTAAATATTTTTAATAAGGTTATATATATATTAAAGTTAAAGAAATATATATATATATGTAATTATAAAAGTATATGAAATAATTAATTATAAGAATATACCTTGTCACAATTTAACCTTTAACTTTACAAAATTTACACTTTTTACCCTTTGGTCAAAATACTTTCACTTTAGTCCTTTTTGTACCTTTTACACTATATCCCATAAACTTTGGTCAAATGACAACATCTACCCTTGATTTCTACAAGAATTCGGTTTAGTAAATTTCAGTTCGCAAGTTTGTAGCTTTGACAAGTTTGGTCCCTTAACGTGAGACCTTTTGCAAAAATAGTCCTTGATGAAAATCCTTGAAAAACTCACCTTTTTATTTTGATATAGATAGCATTTAAAACTTGTAAAAACTTAAATTCGGTATTTCTACCCCTCACTATTTTTCAAGTCGAAATCTTATAAAAAAATGAGTTGGGCTCGTTAGCCCGTCTTAGGCCCAACCGATGTTTTTTTTTTTTAAAAAAAAAGACTAGGTTCGAGTGAGGTTTAGTTTTTGGTCTCGTTAACGTGTTATAATGTCGAATGAGTTTTGCATGTTAGGTTTGTTTGATAAAGGGTGAGTCGTAGACATGGATGGTCGAACAATATAGAGGTGTCGTACGTATAAAAACTAAATGGTGAGGCCACATATGAGGGTGTCGAGGCGTTTCGTAACACAACATACAAGTGCATTGTGAGTAAAAGAAATGTGTGTCGCGTGTATGCGTGCATGAGATTAACATACGAATGAAAAGAGTGAATAACACTTACAACACCAAGATTTGGTGGTGATGAGGTCGACGAGAACAAATCAAAGTGATACCCTCCTCGAGACGTGTCCTTGTTCCAAAATCTCCTTCCCAACTAGCTCTTAATCCCAAAACTTTGCTCCTCCAACCAAAACCTTGCTCGAATACTTGTGCTTGTGCTAGTAACCAAAGAGGGTGTGTATGGTTTGAGAGATTTCAAGTGTGTGTGAATGGTGTGCATTAAATGTGGTATTTATAGGGGGTGAGGGTGGTTCGAATGTCCCCAAGTTACACTACACCATCAAGTGGTCAAGTCATACTCGACAACTTCGTCTAGTTTGCATAGGTGTATTGTCAAATCGATTTGAGGTGATGAGGGAGCAATGGGGTTGACTTTGATGTGTTTAGTGTCTAGCTTAGGTTATTAGGGATTAAACAAGTACTTATGGAAGCTTTGTTGGGGAATAAGAAACACAAGGTCCACGGGGTAATATCTCTAGGTGGTTAAAACCCTTGCTCGTTGGGTTGATGGTTTACAAGGTCGGCTCTTTGTCTCATGAAGCAAGGTCAAAGGAGATGTTGTTAAGTTATAGGGAACCAACGAGAATAGCAATGGTGGTGTTTCGGTTTTTGTTGTAGCATGCTTCGCAAAAGGAGAATAACAAGTAGAGTGGGCCGTGTGGTCTAGGCCCAAGACGGAACAAAACAAAAACAAACCGTGTGGGCTTAGGGAAGGTAGTTCGGCCCAAGTGTCAAAAAAAATATAGTGGACTTATGGGGGTGATCCGGCCCAAGTAGAAAAAGAAATAGAGTGGGCTTGTGTTCGGCCCAAAAAAATAATGGGGTGTCGGTGTTCCGTAAAAATTGTGAAATCAATCTCGGTGTCGGTGTCGGTTCACGAAAACCATAAATATTTAAATTGTGTATATATATATACTCGTATATATATAGTAATAATAATTGTGATAGTATATATATATATATATATATATATATATATATATATATATATATATATATATATATATATATATATATATATATATATATATATATATATAAGTATATATATATATTAATAATTTCTCGGTGTTCAAATGGGTGTCAGGTCACAAGTGGGAGTTACCGGTGCTTAACCTCATTGGGTGATATCCAAGAGTGACATTCGGGTGATATCGGGTGACAAAACATAATCGGGTGTCAACAAACGGTGTTCATAACATTCGGGTGTTCAAACAAACAGTGTCTCATATAAAAATTTCAAATTTGCCCGCAAAAATGGCTTAGTTTAGAATAATGTTGATAATTAGCATTAATAAATGACCTGGGATTTTACGGTGTATTACAGATATGGCTTATATTGAAGAGAAAGGTTTAAATTTGTGTGGCGGACAGAGAGCTCATCTAGCCCTTGCCAGGTGTCATATATCGATGCTCTTTGAAAATAGCTCTTAGTGATAAGTGGTTATTAGTTCTTCATGGAAACCCTTATATTGTGGGGACATGAACAGGGCGGTTTGAGACTTTACAGCAAATCAACTCTTACACTATGTTCTCAAGTTGATGAAAAGGGGTGAAAGAAAGTGAAAGTGAAGAAATGTAAAAATGCTCATGTTCTCAAGTTTTTTTTTAAGAATGAAAGTGAAAGGAATGGAGTGAAAGTGGATGAATTTTAGCTTTAAAACTTTCACCCCACTTTTGGGGTGAAACATCACTTTACTTCCTCTCCTTTTCTTTACTTCCTTTTTCTTTACTTCACTTTCACTTTCTTCTTAATTTTTTTTTGAGAACACAGTGTTAGCATGCAATCATGTCGTAGGAAGGTAAATTGTTGAAATTGAATCATAATCATAATAGTTTCATTCTTATTAAACTCAAGTTGATGCTTATTAGGTCATATTGTGATGTGACATGGTCAATTTCCATTTTGCAAGGGACATTTTCGGATGTGGCTACTTTTCAGTTTCCATACAATTATGAATCTCTGGTATGTATCATCTCAACTTGGCATGATTTTTTTGAGATTAATTATATACTAATTGGATTCTGTTGGTTATGATGTCATATTGTGCGATTTCTTTATATACTATAAATCATAATGTGCAATATATCATTCTTTTGTATATGAATTTGCATATAGCTTGGAACATGATGGGTCGGTTGCATATAGCCAAATGGGGTTGAATTGAAAGGGATCACTTTTGTACGGGTTGGGTTGGTTTGAGACACACATACTCTTTCGTCCATATCATATATACTCCAATAGTTGTTTATCTTTTGTGTAATCATTGGCATCCTCTTTGATTTAAATGATGCACATATGATCAAACCTTAGGAAGTCACATGCTCTGCCTTGCTCAGGTATCATGAAAAAGAGTTTATTTTTAGTAATATTATGTTGTATTTTGATTTAAAGCTACTCTCAATCTCTTTTACTTTGTGGTGAGAGTGGTCTTGCTATGTCTCAAGTGGTAACAACTCTCTATTTCTTGATTATCATCAGAATCCTTTTCTAAATATTTTGAAATACTTTTTAATCAGCTAATTCGATTTATTTTTTTGTCTTTTCACCAGCTACTTGATAAACTCGAATTCAAATTTTTGGGGTTTTACTCAGAATAGTAGATATTGGTAAAGGAACATTATAAGAAGATTAATTGGTATGCATTAGTTTATAAATTATCTGTTGTTTGAATTATTGGTCATATCGGTTCAAGTTAATTCACAAGTGTGCTTTGTTAGAGCTTAATAAAAGAGTATAACCATGCCTATTAATCATAATAGGATAGCAGCTAAGATAATTGATATTGGTCATAATAGGATAGCAGTTAAGATTATTCAGATCGGGCATGTCATTTGCTTTGGAATCATGTTGTTGATATTGTTTATGTAAAAGTTAAGGTTTTCCCTTCTGATACCAATATTAAACAATAGCTATAGTAGTATCGTATAGGCATCTTTTGCCGTAAGGTTAACAACAACCCAATTTCAACAATTATGTGTAAAAATCTGCAGGCTAAATTAGCACCTATTAATGATAATATGTAGAGGTGGCAATTTGTGCCCAAAATCAAAAAAAATTGGCTAAATGGGCAAAAATTTAATAGATTTGGATACATTTGGGCCCTCTCTTTTATTTTTGAAATGGGCATATATTGCCCATTTAGAAGTTAAATAGGCATAATGGGCACATTTTTTTCACTCAATTGGAGAACATTAAATTAAAAAACTTATGAATATAGTATATTTAGTTATTTAAATTTAAATGAGGTGTTACGTTTCACTGTATTTTAGATAAAAATGTAACTCATCGTCTCATCAATACTATTTGCATTAGAAATCTAATTGAACCATTTGCTTTTATTTGAGGCCCGACATATGTTACACTTTAGGGAACAAAAAGTTAAACTAATAGAAATGTGGTTTTTGATTTTTAGTGACACCATAAACACTAGAAGGGGTTGATCAGGCATAAGAAACACGAAGCACCATCCTAGGCTAATAACTTAATTGACAAAGGTTGGCTGCAAGAACGTGATTTTGTTTCTAAAAATGTTACTAATATTTTTGCAGGCTTTGTTATTTGGTGCATGAGTCGCTACACCAGATTAAAATATGAGTGACTCACAGAAATCAAGCTGAAGAGTCAGAATGGTGTAAATGGACATGGACATCGGAAGGAGATATGATGTTGAATGGAGGTTTGGCAGGAGGAGATTGTTGTTTTGGTCATCCTCATTTGCTACAATGTGTTCCATATGTATTGTTGTATTTGGATTTAACATGTTCTTCTAATGGTACTTCAATCTCAAATTCTTACATATTTAAGAGTGCATGAACAGTTAATGTGTTCAATAGGTACAAAACTGTTTGTTACATCAATAATATTGTTTCAAAATTGCTTGATATTGTTAATGTCCAACTTGGTATTTTAGTTAGGCTCAACAAAAATTTGTCCTTTTTGTTGTGTACTCTGTAATTGCAACCTTCAAACTCACAATATTGTATTAACATCATAATTAAAATTTTTAAGTAAAAACCCCGTGCGTGCACGGGTATTATAACTAGTAGATCAAAATCGTTAAATCTGAGTCGAAGAAACAAAACTTTGATAAGCTAAATTTTTAGTGGTTACTAACATGCTCTTGTGTGAGCTTCGACAAGCCCATCTTGAGTTATAAATCGGGTTAGCCCAAGCCTTCCTTGTTTAATACCAGATGAGGTAGATGTTATTTCTTCATTTTATTTTTGAAAAATGCTAAACGTAGCTCAAAGGGTTAATTATAAGATATTAGGACATGCGTTTAGGGTCCGCTGGGTTCAAAGATGGGAAAAGTAAAAAGCAATGGTAAAAGGAATACAATGCAATATAATGAGCATTTCCCTCAATTTGTTGAGGAATGAGGTATTAACCAATACTAGGTAATGGGGCATTAGAGCATCCAGTGTGAATGGTCTAAAAAACTTGAAAAGGTTTATATTTTATATTAGCCATAGTGGAGTTTTATTTTATACACATGTGGCATGAAAATGTCCTAAATGTTAAACCTCTTCATAATCTCAAGACATTTAATGCATGTGTTGTAAGAAACAATTATAAGGCTTTAAGATGTTTATGCCGTAGTAGAAATAGGTTTATTAACTCAAAAGGTCTAAAACATATTGATGTGGCATGAAAAAATTAATTTATAAAGCTTTATAATATTTTACCATACTAGATGCCCTTATATTCCCTTTAACCAAGCTTCATTAATCATTATCTTACCCATTAATTACCCCTTATAACCTTTAACAAAGCAGGCCCTTAATGTTTGTCCATTTTTTTTTAAATTAGTAATGAATTATCCACCATCTGCATATAACTATTTTCGACTAACCTACAACCACTTTACATCTTTTTAACCTTTAAACTTACCCCTTAGGGCTACAAATAGCAAAACTCTCAATTTTATTTTTCAAGCATTTGATCAATAATCACATATTATCTTTATACGGATATATAATAGTATGGGAAGGGATCCGATGAGAATAATAATTAAAATAAAAATAATAAAAAGTATTTTTATCAACACATTTCAAATAGGAAGAATAATTTTAAAAGGAGATGCAGTAATTTTGTTAGCTGCATTTAAAATATGTAATTGTGATTTTTCTCACCATTCTCTTTTTAGTTATCTTTCTCATTTGATCCTAACTCATATATAATAAAGTAATATGTGACTGAGTCATTTTTACGGTTGGAAAATGCATATATAAATCAACATGGAAAGTTATATTCGTTGTGTTCATGTATTATCACAAATAATAAAATAAATAAATTTATCATGATTTACGTACTAAAATTTCAGTTATTTATCACAAACAATATAGTAGGTGTATTGTCATTTGGAACTTACATACACTAGCAGGGTACCCGCGCGATGCGGCGGCGAGTACCCTGTGACTATATTTTCTGGTAATGTGATGTTATGCGGCCATATTTTTTTTAACGATTAATTTACAAATAACAATAATTTTAAGGTTGTATCAGTTGGAAAACTCCGTGCATCTTAACCTATAAGTCAATGGTTTGATCCTCATTCCTTATAAAAGGTCAGAGGTCCTTTCCTATCTTAGATAAAACTGGAAGCAGTCTCTCTACCTTAGATAGGGGTAAGGTTGTCTACATCTCAACCTCCCCATACATTGTGAAAGACGGTATTGGGACCCATAAAAAAATAAAAAAGCAGTAGTATTTAAAAAAAATCCATCTTTTTTACACTATATATATCCCTTACATTGTCATTTTAATATACACTTTTCACAGTAACTAAATATCAAAATTAGCCCAAAATCAACTATACCATACAAATAATATACGGCTCAATTAGTAATTAGTCTAAAACCATTTTTAGCCTAAACAAACTTTAATCATCAATACCTATTAAGGCCCATGATAAAACTACCAAACAATTTGTGATATCATTTAGCCAGCCGTATAACCCAAATGTTAAGACTTATAAATACATTTAAAAAACCTAAATTACCTCATTCCTGCCCTAATTTTCCTTACAAAAATACGCAGGCATGATTTGCAGCCACACAAACATCACATACTTTTCCTTTCTTTCTTATCTTGATAACCGAACATAACCAACAATCTATGTTTGCAAGAAAATCAGACCCTTTTCTTGAATATCAAACGAAAACTCTCTCTAAGGTTTTATGTTGTGTTGACCGTGATGGTGGTTTTGAGATGGGGTTAGAACTGAGGTAGATGTAGATGTTGGGTTCTATTGTTGTTGTATAATTTCTGTTCGTGGACCATAGATGAAATAAGTTTGATGTTTGTTTTGGCTTGATTGATGATTGTTCTTTTCTTCTTTAGTTTAATCTTTGTTTTTGTTTTGATATGTAATGGTACATTTTTTTTTCTTCTTTTGTGGAATGCATTAATCGGTCGAGGGGGTGTCTGGTTTGTGAATTTTTTAGCCGTCCGACCTTCATCGATCTTATGGTTGCAGTGGCGGCGACTCGGTCAGCGCAGGGGCAACCGGTCCAGTCGACCGGCCACTGTGCCCAGCCTAATGGCTTTATTTTTAAGTACTTGGCTTAGTAGCTTGATTAGCTTGTACATTATAGTTAAATGGTTGTATATTTTGGTGAAGAGGTGAATTAATTATATGTGTTGAATAGATTATTGACCTTAAAATCATTATGCTTTACATGCTTGTGCTTTATGTTTTATGACTTGTATTTATTTTAAAACTATTATACATTGTGCTTAAATGGTTGTAATTTTTTGTGAATGGGTGTTTTTAATAGCATTAATGTTGTTTGGTAGAATTTTGGTATTAAAATGACACCACGCTGTTTTTTGTTGTACAATATGCTTACTTTGTTGTAGTTCTGAAAATTGGGTGCTTTAAAGTGTTGTAAACCATGCATTATTTCTTATAAATCTGAAAATTTTGGAGAAAGAGTGTTTCATGCATTATATGTAATATAGATAAACCACCAATTAAACATATACTCATTATATAATTATCTTTAAACCAAAATCATCCTTACATTCAAAAACCTAACACTATATCGTCTAACTATTAGTAATTGTAATAATACCCCAATAAACTAAAAAATAAATAAATAAAAATAAAAAATAAAAAATAAAAAAATTAAGGTGTGTTTGTTTTATTAAGATATTTTATGTCTAACTTTAACCACTACATTTTACCGGTAAGAAGTGGCTAGAAAGTTTAAATCTGAACGAAATAATGTTGTTTGTTTTTGTATAATTGTTCGAATGATTTTAAGTGCTCATTTATGCAAGTAACTTATGTAAATATTAAACAAGACTTTTTATCATAATATAACATAGTTAATAAATCATTAATACAAGTCTTTAATCTCTTATAAAGTAAGAAGCAATAAAACAAGTCACACACCTCTTATTGAGTAAGATGTCATATGTCTAACCACGTCTAATTCAAAAGAAAGAAAACAAACAACACTAATGTCTGACTACCTTTCACTGCCTCTGACTCGATAAGAGTAAGTGGCTAGTAAGACATTTTTCAAAAAATAAACACAACTTAACACGTGAAACTCATATGTTGATATGTAAGAAAAATCTAACAAGAAAAGCCAAAAGTCTTACAAGGGTAAAGAAAGAATATATCTGTATCAATCAAAATCGATATTGCATGGTATGGGAGATCTTCTCTTTTCCAATACCCCTATAGCATATCTTTAATAAGTTCTTCAAATTTCTTGAATCAAAGATGTTTTTTTTGGTTACTTTTATAAGTGTATGTAAACTATCGAATGGTTCCTAGGTGTATCCGTGCATTACTTAATTTTGGCGAATTATAGCGGATACAATATTATTATGAACCAAATGATATTTGGTTAGTGATATTCGTGTGAAACGTATTTGTCAAAAGGTTCTAAGTTAAAGTACGAGGATATAAAAGAAAATGTGATTAGTGTAGTTGTGCGAGAATATATTTAGTACGGAGTATCAATGAATGCGTGAGCTTGACTTTGAAAACTCAAAAACAAAAATGAATTTACGAGTCTTTTACTTAAATAAATAAATAAAAACTAGTAACTAACTTCATATAAACGAAGCAATAATATAGTAAAAGTGGCCAACGTTCGCGCCAGGCCCAAAAGATTTAATGAAAAGAGATTTTGTGAATCCTGGCTCTTTGGAGGATGTTTCCCACAAACCGCAAAGTTTCTTTTTACCCTTTTGCTACTGCCAACAATTTCAGTAACTTTAATACTTTTCAAAAAAACATTTTTTTTATCTAACATCTGTAATTCGTAATACTGAATACGCATACATTAATCCTACAATTGCATGTACTTATGATCATACACTCTGAGATTTTGCGTCCCTTCGCTGCTTTTTTATACAAATAATTACTAAACTAAAGATAAATCATACCCATTTATCAAGTCAGGCATAACAAAAACTGTACTGTCAATGCAACGAATGACAAAATCCATATTGGATATCTGAGTCTTTTTAGATCACGAATCCGCTCGAGTTTCAAACCCTGAGTCAAGGAATTTGGATTTGATTTTCTTTTTTGAATAATAAGATTATCTAGATACAGTACGGATGTGAATAATTCAAATATAGCTAAAAACCTCCATTAGTGCATGCATCAACATGAATCATATTAACATTCAACACCATATCCACCAAAATGTTTACGTTTCGATCATAGTATGTTGCATAAAGTTTAGGGAACAAATAAAGGCCGATGACATTATGTTCCCTCTTAATCAAATCCTAGGTGCTAGGATCTTTACAAATTATAATCTCACCAAGAAAAACCTATAAGGGGTTTCATTTTAATGTCAATTAGCTAGTGACACAAAGTACTGTAGCCCACCAAACTTATATTAGTTAACATATAATCGCTAAGGCAGCTGATTAATCCACTCTTAAGTCTTAACCGATTATTTGCTAGGCAGTACCGAGGCCAGCCGCCTCACTTGCATCTAACCATTTTTGCAACCATGGTTAACTTTGAGATTATCTTTTTATCGATGTGGGAGTGAGTTTACACGCCCAACACCAGGCATAACACTAAAAGGTCCTTGGTGGTCATGTCAATAATGCCCTACCCAACTAAAACTAAGAACAAAACAACTCATGCGAAAAGTGAAGGCAACAGTGAGGTAGACAATATAGAGTACATACATAATATGTTCAAGATTTAATCAACATTCAAGGTATGGTTGAAGCATGAAATTGATGTTTTGAAAAAAAAACACAATAATACTTAAGATAAAAAAGATCGCTAGGAAAGTGGCTTGGGTGAGGTGACAATACTCTTTTAAGCTCTTTATTGGAAGGAAATCCAAATGAACCACAATAATTGATAGTTTGATGCAGTATTCACTAGAGTATTCGTCCAAGATTTTGTGTAGTAATCTCACGCATCTAGATATTTGAGAAAGAGAAATGATTCGTACACATAACATTTTAATTGGCACACACAAAGGTACAAACTAACAAAAACATAATAGAAATATAGTACAACTATCAAATATGTTATAATTATAATATCATGACAATCATATAAAAATAAATCAAATATATCAAGAGAGCATATCGGAAGCGTTATAGCAAGATTATATAACATGTAATTAATTAATCAATAATAAATAGTAAATATACTTTTGTGATTCTAGCCCGAACAAGAATCAATTGCAATCTTCAATTCAAGAACCGTTTATGTGAACAAATCCAAGAAACAAACAATGATGTGTTTGATTCACGATCTTGTACACACGTACTACTTCAAGTAAACGTTTATGCAAGTAAAGCGAGCACAAACACTAGAGAATACAAAGTTTCGACTCCCTTAAACTTTAATGGGGTTTCGAAAAATTGCAAGGAGAAGAGAAGAGAAAACACACAATATTATGTGTTCAAGTTATGAGAAAACAATGAAACCTTGTGTGTTTATATAAGATAGAAAACTTGGAACAAAAGCTTCACCAAGCGATGTGGGATACCTTTAACCAATTGACCCTAACCAACCCACAAGGGTTCTAAAGCCTTCTTGACATTCCAATTTTCATCTATAGTCCCTTTCCTTTTATTCGTCTAATGGTCATTAGCCTTTTCCATTAAATGTTAACGATCATTACGTGTTTATGTTCTAATAATTAATATAACATTTATATATAATTATTATTCATTTACTTTTCATACGTAAAGTGTGCAATCCCGTGATCTCGAGTTCGATCCTAACATACAACTACTAAAATAATGTCCATAATCTAACAGCTCCCACTTGGACATATTTTAATAGTGTAATCACATTGGTTAGCGTCTTGCAACACGCTGGTGCCTCTAGTACGATCTCGAGTAAGGCTCCTGGAAAAACCTTTTAATGATTTCTCATTATTATTATCCTTTTATTTCTAATACCACGTTAATAAGGATATGGATTAAAGTCATTCCTTAATTAACCATTCTGTTTCCACTACTACAAAAATTGGTTTTACCCACTACCAAATCCGTGGGAAAATCAGTGTGAAACGGCCGTTATCCACAGATTTTACATGGATTCGTTTCGTGTGTAAAAACCCCGTGGGTAAATATTTTCCCACGAGAATTCCCACGGGCGTTGACTATTTTCCCACAAATATTACCGTGGATAATCCGTGTGTTTAATTTCCCACAGATTTCTCACGAATTTCCCACAGTTTCTAGTTGCCATTTTTCGCACATATCCGTGGTCTTTTTGCCACTGATTTCCAACGTTTTTCACACTATAATTTTCCCACAGGTTTCTCACGAAATTTCCCACAATTATTAGTAGCCATTTTCCACACATATCCGTGGTTTTTTTGCCACAGATTTCCAACGATTTTCACACCACAATATGAAACTACAAACACATATGAAGATATACTACTAATGTGGGAATGTGTAAGTAGACAAAACAAAAAAATGATATATTCTGTGGGAAATCCGCGGGTATTTACACACGTATTTCCCACGGATTTATTAAAATCGTAGATAATCTGTGAGAAAGTACACACATATTTCCCATGGACATAATTGTTTTCCTTTACTTTTTTGATATAGTTACACGTTCACGCATATACATATCGATATACCTAGATACAAAACATCTATAGGTACAATGAAGATCATAAACAGACATACGGAACATGTACGTGTAGATATGCACACACATATAATGGTTTTTTACACAAAAAGATTATTCATTATATTAATTAACAAACACATATAATATGAAACTACAAACACATATGAAGACATATTAAGTAATGTGAGAATGTGTAAGTAGATAAAATATAAAAACGACATTTTTTGTGGGAAATCTGTGGGTATTTACACACGTATTTCCCACGCATGTATTAAATTGGTGGGTAATTTGTAGGAAAGTACACACATATTTCCCATGGACATAATCGTTTTCTTTTACTTTTTTGATATAGTTACACGTTCACGCATATACACATCGATATACCTAGATACAAAATATCTATAGATACAATGAATGTCATAAACAAGCATACGGAACATATACGTGTAGATATGCACACACATATAACGGTTTGTTATACAAAAAGATTATTCTTAAACCTACACATACACTTGTGATACTGACATAAATAGTTATATTAATTAACAAACACATATGAAGATATATTAAGTAATTTGAGAATGTGTAAGTAGACAAAATATAAAAACGACATTTTCTGTGAGAAATCTGTGGGTATTTACACACGTATTTCTCACGGATTTATTAAATTGGTAGGTAATCTATGGGAAAGTACACAAGTATTTCCCACAGACCGGTTAAATTGTTACTTTATAAAAAAAAGACCGTGTGAAATCCGTGAGTAATGGAGCTAAAATTTTCCACATACTTTTGGCCGTGGCTAATATGTGTGAAATGTGCCACAAGTTTCCCATGGACGTCTAATAAACACAAATAGTGTGAATATGGTCGCAAATCTGTGGGAAATTTGCGACAGATTTCACACAAAAACTTGGTCAACAATTTAGTGTGTAAAGAGTGGGAAATCCGTGGGAAATTTACGACATATTTCCCACCGAAATTTGGTTAACAATTTGGTGTGTAATTTGTCGGTATTCCGTGTGAAATTTCACACAGTTTCGTTTCCGTGGGAAATTTCCCGTGAGAAAAACCAGTTTGTGTAGTAATGTTCTCGTTGTTTATGATTGATCAAGATTACCAAATCTTCTGACCATATTCAGGGGAGATCTTGGGTGCTGCCGCACATGCATCTTACCAACCCTACGAGGGGCCCATCAGTATTAAACTCCAAAAATAAATTTGAAGAAACAAATTCTATCTTGACTACAAGCAAAACCCATAAACTTTGTAACATTTCCGAAAACAACCCTTATGACTACCAGTTACGTATAGCGTTAAGTTGTTCCACAAAAATGTACTACATTCATGACACTTATCTTGCATCTCAAGTCTGAGGATAACTTCTCATGATTTACTTAATAACAAAATCCATGAAGTAACATCATGTAGTTGGGATAAGTCTTATATTCGGTATCATTGAATATCATCTGAAATGGCATGACTACACATCAATATACTTAAGTATATTATACCAACCTTCAGATTTGTCCTGATTTAATAATATTCTCATATTATTAACTGACAACGGACAATTTAGAATAACATTTATTCATGGATTAAGCATACAAATATAGGATACAATATATTATAAATTAAACATACCATGTATTTCAATTTATAATAGTTGTTTAACATCCCTAATCCAAATACTAAATAGATCAATGCATGATAACTCTTGTTGAAGAATTGTGTCTCAAGTAATGATATTCATACTTGTTGACAAGGCATATTTCGTCCAACTTTGATCTATTGGAATTTTGAGAATACTTATTTCAAGAATTCAACTATTAAAGTTCTTGTATATGCATACTCAACTATTTGATAATGTCATATTATCTTTTATAAAATGTGTGACATCCTTAACCACTAATTTATGATAATCAAACTTCCAAACATTTTAAAGTTTAAAGTATTTTTATTCTCTTAATGTATAATGCAACTATTCTTTTAGTAAGCATAACTAGTAATAGCCAATGATGAAATCCTTACCATGACTAGTATTGAGTGTCATCTCAATTTCATTAGCATCATTGTATGTGTCACAACTCGTAATTTCCGGTCATTTTCCAAACTTCGACAATCTACTATTCATTATTTACTATTCACCGATTACTATTCATCATTTTACTATTCATCGTTTTTGAGGTCAATTTGATATTCTGAGAAGCGTTCAGAAATTTTACTATTCACATGACACTATTTATTTCCGAAGAGAAAACACTATTCATGTACTTTACTCATTTCATCGTAAACTTAGTTTACGGGTATTCAAAATTCGCGTAACCGTATTGGTTCAGGAGCGAATTCATGCATTATCATTTGGACATTTCATACAGACTAGAAGTAGTCTGCATATTATCATTATGGCACTTGCATACTATTCCACTCGTAGGGTATTTAAATTAATATTTTTAGTATAATTGACTTTTTACGTATAATCAATTCTAAATAAACGTTAACAAGCGACCAATAATGTGACTAACACGTCCGACACTCCCGACTATGATCCCAATATATTTTTATATTCATTTTAATAATATAAAAATTATAATATTAATTTACCCGGTATTTTGGAAATTTATTTATTTCGTATCGTACGCCTAATTTAATTACGACGGTTTTCATAGAAATTAAACGACGATGAACCAAGCACTCAATATTTATACCCAACATATTTTTATAATTTTTACAACTTTATTTTATCCCGGTTAACTCCGTTAAAATTTATTTTTAGTTAACCCGGTACCCGGTACACCTTAAAACTACAAATAAACACAAGATAATACCAAAATTCCACCAAAACTATTACACACTCCAACCCCCCTCCATTATGCCGCCCCCCCCCCCCCCCCCCCTCCCTCCATACTACACTCTTACACCTTTGAAATATTTTTACTAACTCTTAGATTTTGTCCTAGATATTTTATATACAATATACATTCAATAATTCATTCACATCTCATTTCACCAAAACAACAAGCAAACTTTCTTCCTTTTTCTCTCTTTTCTCTCTTTGGTTCACGGCAACAACAAGAACAAGGAGCAAGACCAAGAAATTTTTCCAAGTTCAAGTGTTTATCTAGTTTAGATAGGTTATTCTTGTAAGGTTTTGAAATACAAACTTAAGAATCCTAAGGTTTTCATCACCAAAAACTCCCTAATCTTTGAAGTAAGTATAAGAAACTCAATTTTATGATTTTATCAAGTTTTTACAAGATCCATATGATATATATACTAGATCTACATGCATATGCTATTTATACCACTTTGTTTTATAAACTTTTAACTTTTGAACCTTAGAAAGTGATTATAGTTAGATCCTTGTTAGATCTACTTTGTTTATGAAGTTTAGGAACCCATGACACCCTAAGAAGGTGTATGGTAGGATTAGACTAGATTTGTGGTGATTGAAAGTGGTTTGGTTGAAGTTAGAACTAGATTAGAACTCTAGAAATGGTTTTTGAAACAATATAATTACCTACTGTCCCTATTTTTAAAACGTGGAAAAATCAGTAGATGGTGGTTAATTTTTGACCAAAGATTTAGAAAATACTTTCAAAAACGAAACTTTTGGCGAAAGAACGGATTAAAACGAGCTTATAACGAAGGAGATATGATTTTTGCAAATTAATTGACGAAAACTATTTTCTGAAAAACTGCATGCTGTTTGACAGTTTTCGACGGACAAATAGAGACGTTAGACGTAACCTAGTGAAGCCGAGTTATCGAAAATATATTAATACATACTAAAACGAATCAGTGGATATAAAGAACGAGGAAAATGAGCTTAAAACGACCAAGTTATACACGTTTTAAAATCGTCAAAACTATATATATATATATATATATATATATATATATATATATATATATATATATATATATATATATATATATATATAGTTACTACTAGAAAATAATATGACTACGTACTAAATGACATATTTTCTAGATTTCTTATTCAAGGAGTTTATTTTTATCTAACGAAGTACGTACGACTCAAGGTTTATTATGCGACTACTAGACATTATTTTAAGGTTTCCAAGACGAGGAATATAACACTAACGTTTTTATACGATATATATTACGACAAGTTCTATACTTCTAAATTGGACTTATTTTTCCTAAGTATAGAAATTTCTTACTTTGACAATAACAAATATTTTCAAGTTATGAGTGGTATAGGTATCATGTGCATGTGCATTCATTTATATTACGGCATGATCTAAATTAGATCACGATTATTCATTTAGGTTGCGGCTAGTGTTTGCACCTCATTGTCCCGACTACTTTACCATCATTGTACCATCTTTGTACCATCATTTCGAGGTGAGTTCTCATAGCCCCGTTTTAATTACTTATTTGATTTCAAATCCAACGGGGGAGAATACATTGCACAATTATTTTGTACATGCCCAAGTATTAAATTCCATACATTGCTTAAGTTGCCTTACTACCACATTAAGTCCCCTTTATTATCATGGACCGTTAATTATATTGCCAAGCGAGAGTGAGTGGATAGATCTATCGAGGGTGACGCCTCCATTCGTGTTTGGGTTGCTCCAATGGGTACGAATGCATTTTATGTCTTAACAATTTGAGTATCTGGTAAACACTCTGGTGGGGCCATTACAAAGTCTAGCTTCGGGGTCTTGAGCTTAAGAGCCAATGTAGCATTTTTGACATTTTTGTCGGTTTACTTTATACTTGTGGCTTATGTACATACGATTTAAATTACAAACCTATGATTATTCACCAACTTTATGTTGACCGTTTTCGCAATGTATTTCTCAGGTAACTAAGGCATGCATGGAGTCATTTTGTGTATCAAGGATGACGCGTCTCATTGGAGATTTCATGCACTTATGAACTATCGTTTGATTGTACTAAATTATTTCCTTAAACCTTTTCCAACTTTTGGGACCTATGTTTTATAACTCTGAATATTTTGAATGAATCAAACGATGTATTTTCAAAACGACACTTTAGGTCGTTCAATATATCCTTGTTTGTGATGCTATGACAGTCACCCCCAGGTATTCCATTCCGCTGCCATTCAGGTATTCTGGGGGTGTGACAGATTGGCATAAGAGCTAAGGTTATAGCAAACTAGGATGTATCATGGACCCTAGACTATAACCACATCATCATAGCATCTCATCATTTCATCATAGGTGCATATTCATTATACAGGTTGTTTCATGCACACATTGTACGAATTATTTATACCCATACTCATATATATATATATGATTATGTTGACCTGGTTCACAAGTGACATGTCTTCAGATACCCTCCCTGTTATCCTTTCGTCGGATTCCGACATTGAAAATGCCTTGTCATCTTCCACTACCATTGTACTACTAGTTGCACTTACACCGCCACTAGCACTATTGATTTGCCATAGGAACAGGGTTTTCCTATTATTCAGCCCATGCATAGAATGCCGTTTGGTAGAGTATTCAGACTTAATTTTTAATGGACCTATTAGGATGCTTATAGCAAGGAAGATAGTATGTTTTCTTTCCTTTACTAGTAGGGCGCTTATTACTCAGGTACTACCACCACCATCAGCTACTTATTACACTATTGGTCGTCCCATAGTGTGTACTTCAGTTTTACCTTTTGGATGCCGCGAGATAGCGCGAAAGATGGTAGTATTCCATTCACTATTATCACCATCGCCTCTTAACTCGTCACTAGGATTTCATCGTCATCAATGTTATTCTCATCCTTTAGAATACCACCATTGTCATTTCCCTTTTCCATTTTCACTTGCCATGAATTAGATAACGCCTTGTGGATAATACCAAGATTACGGACTCAACAGGAACATCCGCAGATTCCTCAGGATTAGTTTGGAACCTACACTATTTTGAATATGGTCGATGCACAACTTCAGACACTGCTTCAGGACTATCTCGACCTTATGATGCCGTAAAACCTGATTTCACTTAGAGGGACTACAGGAAGTCTTTAGACTAGACTTATATCTTTACTAGCTTTTACTATTATCCTAGCCACGAGAGGTGTGGCATAGTTCGAAGAAACTTATGGTATTTTGATTGTTGTACAACGGAATCACCAAGTGTTGACTCTAACATATGGATATGGTTGTGCTATCTTTGATATCGGTCCATGTAGACCAAAAATTTCATGTGTTATATTCATGAGTTATGAATATGATGGTTTTATTACTTATAGATTCTCATGGTCTCTTATAATTTGATGAAAATAGATTTAAGCAAACCACTTCAAGAATGACGCAAGCCGCTGTTGGACAATTCACTGTCAGGAACATAGCCACCGCCCTCACCAAGGAACTTACTCACGTGGAATTTATGGGTTGTAATCCCCCCTCCTTTGGCGGAAATATAGACACAAAGGAATTTCTCAAATGGTTCGAAGAAATAGAAATAATATTTCAATGTGGCGACTGTCGTAAGGAAGACAAGGTTAAGTTCGCCACTTTCACTTTTCAGGATCATGCCCAGAAATGGTGGACTAAATATGTTCAAGTAGTAGGAGTGGATGCTGCTTACTCACACTCTTGGGAAAAACTAAAAAGGATGATGAGTTTAAAATTTTGTGTGAAAAGCGAATTACAAGCAATTGAACATGAAACACTAAACCTTACCATGGTAGGAGATGATGTTGTCAAGTATACTGCTTATTTTTATGATTTAGCCCGACTAGGCTCTGCAATGGATGAGCCGGAAAGCAAGAAACTTGAAAGGTACATAGGAGGACTTTCTCCTGAAATTCGTATGTTAGTCATCTCATTGGAACCCGATACCATGCCTAAAGCTATCAGAATGGCAATCGAAGCAAAGGAACGCATAGCTCACACCAAGATTTTAGGAGGCAATGGTAGCAACAAGAGAAAGTGGGTCGGTAATCTGGATGCTAATGCTTCTCAACAACCGTTTAAGATACAACAAGTGGTGGAGACCTGTGCTGCTGGGTCAAGCCAAAAGAAAAGGTATGTTGGTAAATTACCCGAGTGTAACAAGTGTCAGTTTCATCACAAAGGATCTTGCCCCTCTCAATGTAAGAACTGCCAAAAGGTCGGACACGAAGCCAAGGATTGCAAGGCTCCCACCCTCGCAAAGCATCAGAAACTCACGGTAACCTGCCGCGAGTGTGGAGTAGTGGGACACTTCAGGAGTGAATGCCCGGAGTTGGGAAACCGGAATTGGAAGAAGAAGTTTATGTTTTAATTATATAAACCGTAGTTTGATCCCTCTAGGGTTGTACTTTTCTTTTGGTACTTTCCATAAGTACGTTAGTGTAACCTAGTTGTATTAAGCACTTTCCTATCTAGTGTAATGACTATCTTTTGTTATCTATGTGATAATCGTAACCTTCGTTTATTCCATTTTCTATTGCAATTGTGCAATTTTCAATCGTTTCGCAACATTATGTCACTGTCTTACTAGAGATTAGGCCGATTTCGTTTTTAACGGATTAGTAGACTATTACGATTCCATAAGATTCACCCATGTATCCAATAAACCATTTAACGAATTTTATCTCAAGCTATTTGACTACCAAATGGGGAAATTGTTTTACGGAATTATTAAAAGAAACTATTTTATTACCACCGTATAAATTGATTTTTCCGTCATTGCGATAAGTATTTACTATTAGTATACGAAACAATTTTCATATTACTTGAAAGGAAATGACTAGAATACCATTTTTCAAAACAAAACGTTGAACACCATCTAAAACTTTTGAGAGAAATAATATTATTTTGACTAAATCAAGCATCGCATCATTAGTCCTCAACTATACATAGCCTGATCACCTATGTATACTTCAGGAAGGATTATGCCATGAAGGAAATAGTTATCTTTTTAAAGTATTGCTAATAACAATCTTCATTTAAAAGCGTTTTAAACAAGTAAACTCTTTCATAAATGTCTCTTTCTGACAAACTTTCCCCTGGATACTTACCTCACCTGTCACTCAGTTAGCCATTAAGATGGACTTTCCATTGGCTTCTTTAGGAGAGACTTTCCGTATTAAGTACGAGGAGGATTCCTTGATACAAGAAAAGCAATGAAAGAATTACAGAACTACTAACCTAGACTAGAAGTATACATCAAGACAATTTATAACTCAACAACAATTCTAAGATGCCACGAGACCATCCGAACCACCATCTCTGACCTAGTTGTCCAATTCTATCATTCAAAGGTACTAGCTAGATTGAGTTGCAGGATTGAACACATTGTGAAGGTACGCTAAGCAACATTATAGAAATATACAAAGCCTCCTAACCGATACTGTAGAGTGATTTGATTAAACATGGCCTCATCTAAACGCAAACTTCCCTGTAATACGTTTCACCAAGGATAAATAATTTGAATTAAGGATGTCGATATAGACTCGCTTAAGGCATTGTGTTCTCAAGAAATTCCAGATAACCTCACCTATACGTCAAGAGAGGCATCAGACTCAAGAGTATCTCCCCAGCTACATGTGAAGACAAAACGGAAATTCATTGACATAGTATCAATTGAAACCCTCATATTGCCAACATGATGACAATTTCAACGATAAACCATCTCAAGACTTAAGTTGGTTGAATACCTAGGCATGTAGTTTTACCAGATAACCACCAATAGACATCATCCAAATATCAGGAACCGAATGTTAGACACCTATGCAATTAGGCGAACATTTCCTATCCTACTATTTTATCCTTGTTAGTATTTTACTTTTAAATGAAGTTGATTTCAAAATTGTGTCCATACAAATCACATATCTCGTAGAAAATGATTTTGAATTGCCTATTTTGAATAAATACGATCCTTTTTAGCCAATATTTACTTGAACCATTATACAATGAGAAATGTTTAAACATCAAACTTTGGTAAACAGTTCTATTCACAACATGTTTGAAAACAGCGTCACATTTCATAACTATTGAATGTTGAATCATCAAGAAAGCTAATATTTAGTATACCATTTGTTCCATTTTCTAAATTTGTCTATTCAGAAAAAGATTTCGACCAAAAACTCAAAAATCGCGAGATAAATTTTGAAAACAAATCACCATACTACATCGCTTATGCATTTAGGGCCTTGTGATTTGACAATAAGGAATATTAGAATATGTGATGAAGGAAATTAGGAGGAACACCATAGATCGATTACAAACGTCAGTAATGGAGACCAAGCACAATAGGCAAAGGAAAACACATGTCTTAGCACCCATTAGACCAAAACACAAGGAATCAAAGTGTTACCCATATTCTATCCTCTTTGTATAATGCCCTTTTCGAAAAGTATAACGTTGTAGAATTAATCACCAGATTCATTGTAACCGTTTCAACTATTCCCGATAAAGGTGATCGAATCACCTCAGACTTCTAACAATCATTCTAAGATTTCCTTCGGAACCTCATTAAGATGTAAACACCGCCTATCATCCTCAGACCAATGGTCAGAATGAGAGAACGATTCAAACATAGGAATGTTATACTCAGAGTATGAGTGATTGACTCTAGAAATGGTTGGACTAACCATTTACCATAAATCGGATTCTTTTACAACCATAGTTATCGCGCGAGCATAGAGACTACATCAATTGAGGCACTTTATGGTCGAAGTACCAATTACCCATTTACAGACCGAAATCGGAAAGTTAAATTCACTGGTCTAGAACTAAACTATGGAACAACAAAGGAAATTTCACAAGTCAAGAACCAGTTACAAACAACGAGAAGCTGGTAGAGGTAAGTTGGTACATGACGCACATCATACGGATTGGGTATCCTTGAACAACAAACTAACTAGATTCACGCGAGAGAACGAACTAAGTTAAAAGCTTTGCCTTGGAGAGGCATGATACAATTTTGGTAAACACGAGAGATTGAACCTCTGGTATATTGGACTAATTAAGATTCATTTTAGAATCGACCAGCTGACATATAGGATTTGAGTTCTGGCAGAGTTCAGCAACATATATTACCCATATTATCTTATAAACCTGAAGAAGCACTGATCATCTATTGACGAACCAAACTCGGAAAAATCCTAACTCACTAGTCTAGTAGGCATTCATGAAATAACCAGAAATTTCCTACAAGTCAAGAATCAATTACAAATTCTATAAGTTGTAAACCATTAAAACCTCAAGTTGGTAGCCAGATTATGTTGAAAGTTCTGCCTAGAAAAGGCATGATATTATTCGGAAAAATTTGGAAAGTTAAAACCTGATATACACTGGACCACGTAATATTTCAGACAGAGTAGGCCTGGTGGCCGTCAGACTTGAGCCTTGTTAGAGAACAACCGGATTACACAACCATGTTTCACCTATTCAAATTCCAGAAAATGACTTTCAGATTAGTCACTCATAATCCCATTTGGAAAGGAATCCAACCCAAAGATAAACGTAAACTTGGTAAGAGAACCAATAGAAATCATGGACTGTTAGGTCGAACGATTGAAGCAAAGCTGAATTCCTATAGTGAAAGTTGGTTGTAATTCACAAATATTATCATCTTTTCACCAATACCACTTCAGAGACCAACCAAAACTGAACTTCGGGATGAAGTTCCGGTTAGAAGGGAAGACTGTCACAACTCGTATTTTCCGGTCATTTTCCAAACTTCGACAATCTACTATTCATCATTTACTATTCACCGATTACTATTCATCATTTTACTATTCATCGTTTTTTAGGTCAATTTGATATTCTGAGAAGCGTTCAGAAATTTTACTATTCACATGACACTATTCATTTCCGAAGAGAAAACACTATTCATGTACTTTACTCATTTCATCGTAAACTTAGTTTACGGGTATTCAAAATTCGCGTAACCGTATTAGTTCAGGAGCGAATTCATGCATTATCATTTGGACATTTCATACAGACTAGAAGTAGTCTGCATATTATCATTATGGCACTTGCATACTATTCCACTCGTAGGGTATTTAAATTAATACTTTTAGTATACTTGACTTTTTATGTATAATCAATTCTAAATAAACGTTAACAAGCGACCAATAATGTGACTAACACGTCCGACACTCCCGACTATGATCCCAATATATTTTTATATTCATTTTAATAATATAAAAATTATAATATTAATTTACCCGGTATTTTGAAAATTTATTTATTTCGTATCGTACGCCTAATTTAATTATGACGGTTTTCATAGAAATTAAACGACGATTAACCAAGCACTCAATATTTATACCCAACATATTTTTATAATTTTTACAACTTTATTTTATCCCGGTTAACTCCGTTAAAATTTATTTTTAGTTAACCCGGTACCCGGTACCCGGTACACCTTAAAACTACAAATAAACACAAGATAATACCAAAATTCCACCAAAACTCTTACACACTCCAAACCCCCTCCATTATGCCCCCCCCCCCCCCTCCATACTACACTCTTACACCTTTGAAATATTTTTACTAACTCTTAGATTTTGTCCTAGATATTTTATATACAATATACATTCAATAATTCATTCACATCTCATTTCACCAAAACAACAAGCAAACTTTCTTCCTTTTTCTCTCTTTTCTCTCTTTGGTTCACGGCAACAACAAGAACAAGGAGCAAGACCAAGAAATTTTTCCAAGTTCAAGTGTTTATCTAGTTTAGATAGGTTATTCTTGTAAGGTTTTGAAATACAAACTTAAGAATCCTAAGGTTTTCATCACCAAAAACTCCCTAATCTTTGAAGTAAGTATAAGAAACTCAATTTTATGATTTTATCAAGTTTTTACAAGATCCATATGATATATATACTAGATCTACATGCATATGCTATTTATACCACTTTGTTTTATAAACTTTTAACTTTTGAACCTTAGAAAGTGATTATCGTTAGATCCTTGTTAGATCTACTTTGTTTATGAAGTTTAGGAACCCATGACACCCTAAGAAGGTGTATGGTAGGATTAGACTAGATTTGTGGTGATTGAAAGTGGTTTGGTTGAAGTTAGAACTAGATTAGAACTCTATAAATGGTTTTTGAAACAATATAATTACCTACTGTCCCTATTTTTAAAACGTGGAAAAATCAGTAGATGGTGGTTAATTTTTGACCAAAGATTTAAAAAATACTTTCAAAAACGAAACTTTTGGCGAAAGAACGGATTAAAACGAGCTTATAACGAAGGAGATATGATTTTTGCAAATTAATTGACGAAAACTATTTTCTGAAAAACTGCATGCTGTTTGACAGTTTTCAACGGACAAATAAAGACATTAGACGTAACCTAGTGAAGCCGAGTTATCGAAAATATATTAATACATACTAAAACGAATCAGTGGATATAAAGAACGAGGAAAATGAGCTTAAAACGACCAAGTTATACACGTTTTAAAATCGTCAAAACTATATATATATATATATATATATATATATATATATATATATATATATATATATATATATATATATATATATATATATATATATATATATATATATATATATATATAGTCACTACTAGAAAATAATATAACTACGTACTAAATGACATATTTTCTAGATTTCTTATTCAAGGAGTTTATTTTTATCTAACGAAGTACGTACGACTCAAGGTTTATTATGCGACTACTAGACATTATTTTAAGGTTTCCAAGACGAGGAATATAACACTAACGTTTTTATACGATATATATTACGACAAGTTCTATACTTCTAAATTGGACTTATTTTTCCTAAGTATAGAAATTTCTTACTTTGACATTAACAAATATTTTCAAGTTACGAGTGGTATAGGTATCATGTGCATGTGCATTCATTTATATTACGGCATGATCTAAATTATATCACGATTATTCATTTAGGTTGCGGCTAGTGTTTACACCTCATTGTCCCGACTACTTTACCATCATTGTACCATCTTTGTACCATCATTTCGAGGTGAGTTCTCATAGCCCCGTTTTAATTACTTATTTGATTTCAAATCCCACGAGGGAGAATACATTGCACAATTATTTTATACATGCCCAAGTATTAAATTTCATACATTGCTTAAGTTGCCTTACTACCACATTAAGTCCCCTTTATTATCATGGACCGTTAATTATATTGCCAAGCGAGAGTGAGTGGATAGATCTATCGAGGGTGACGCCTCCATTCGTGTTTGGGTTGCTCCAACGGGTACGAATGCATTTCATGTCTTAACAATTTGAGTGTCTGGTAAACACTCTGGTGGGGCCATTACAAAGTCTAGCTTCGGGGTCATGAGCTTAAGAGCCAATGTAGCATTTTTGACATTTTTGTCGGTTTACTTTATATTTGTGGCTTATGTACATACGATTTAAATTACGAACCTATGATTATTCACCAACTTTATGTTGACCGTTTTCGCAATGTATTTCTCAGGTAACTAAGGCATATTCTCATCGAGTCATTTTGTGTATCAAGGATGACGCGTCTCATTGGAGATTTCATGCACTTATAAACTATCGTTTGATTGTACTAAATTATTTCCTTAAATCTTTTCCAACTTTTGGGACCTATGTTTTATAACTCTGAGTATTTTGAATGAATCAAACGATGTATTTTCAAAATGACACTTTAGGTCGTTCAATATATCCTTGTTTGTGATGCTATGACAGTCACCCCCAGGTATTTCATTCCGCTGCCATTCAGGTATTCTGGGGGCGTGACAGATTGGCAAATCATCTTGTAATCAAGCATGATATAACAAAACATGATGTTCATGAAAAATCTTTGAGTCATACTTAGATTTTATTCATGTTGTTCATATCCATTTAGACTTTCTAAATGATATATCATGTTATATTAGATTCATTTACCGCTCATGTTTCAACAATAAACATTCATTCCAAGGTTGTATGTCTTATTTTCTAAATCTTACAAGTAAAGTTTCATTCCAAACTAAGTCTTAACTTTTAACTTATATGGAATGTTACTTTTATATGTTCCACAACATATATGATTTAAGAAATTAAACATAATACTCCCACTAGCTTTTAGGAATACTTAGAAATTATATTATTTCAATTATAAATCAAAACATGAATTTAATAATTAAACATAAGAGTAATATTCTAGATGCATGCATTTATCCATCCATGGATCATTGCACTTTGTATACTTCCAAAGATTTATTTGAATTCATAAACTCCTTTTGATTACTTATTGTCCTCGCTCAAGTAATCACTCAAGAAAAAGTTTTGATACATTGTCAATTTCATAAATATGACAATCATAATCTTTATATATTTAATGTGTTTAGAAAAGAATATTCAATCACAGTTAATTGCTTAAGTGTGATTAATAATCTTGTTATAAGACATGCATTAAATACGTGCACAATATTGTCCATATGATTTCTATACAAAGATTTAAACCAGAAGGGTTACCTAATCTTTGAAAAAACTCATCTTCATTTTCTAGTCTAACTATTAAGATAAATCAAGTTTCTAAAATTGATTATCTTTATGGACAACATCTTAATAATTCATATCATGTATACTTTACCTAATTACATATTTGATAATGTATCATAATGATTATCAGGTTTACAATAATCCCGTAAATCATAGCCCTCAACATATTAATCAAATATCTGAGATATATTGCTATTCTATGAATGATAATTCCATCATCTTGAGATTTAACATTTAAATGTCAAACTTTATTATCATGTTGAGATTTAACATTCAAATGTCAAACTTCATCATGATATTTACTAGTGTATTTTAGAAGATTATGTATCTTGTAATTTTATCTTTTAAAGATCAAAACTCCCACTTGCTTTTAGCAATTTAAAGATTATCTTTAAATTCTTAGCAAATAAAGCAACAATACAATGTTCTCTTTTGGGATATTACAAATACTTATTGATTGTTCCTGACTTTACTTTGTTAATAACCTCTTCATAAGCAGTTAAATAAATTTAGAACTTCAATTTAAGACTTAATGTAATTCATCACATTCATCACATTCGATCATATGATGATGTCTTATTAATCTTCTAGGTTGGAGTTTTATTAAATATGTCCAAGCCATACTCAATATTTTAACCTTGATAACTTTTTGAAGAAAAGAAATCATAGTCATCTTTAATCAAACAATATAATAAGAGTTTGATTTTCCTAATTGAACATACCATAAACATTTGGTATTTCATTAGTATTAATATTGTAAGACAATCTAACAATATTTAAGATAACCATATTTCCTTTTGACTTGTCTATTTACCAACTAATGCATTTAATGGTATAATAATTTTCAAGCCAATTACATGTTTTATAACACAAGTACTTTTTACAAAGTCACTTCATGTCCATGTATTTACAAGAAAACATAAACTATTATAATCCCACTATACGTTATAAGTCATTTAACAATTTAATGACTTCATGTATATGTCTTAATTAAAAAAACATAACAAGATAACGTCTTACTTTATTATAAGTCTTGTAACAATTAAAAGACTTTATGTTTATATCTTTACAATGAAACATAAACATGTTTAAATAAAGTAATTATGAACACCATCTTTTGGTTTCAATAGTAATTTCAAGTTAATTTATTACTTCACAATAATGTAAATAACATTATTTCTTCATTTATTTATGCCATTCCAAGAACACATAAATATTCAGATTGAAGCAGCATTAGATTACTTTAATAATTTATGTCATTCCATGAATTTATAAATATATAAATTAAAGTAGTCTTGATATCATATTGACACATGTTCTAATAGGTATCTAATTTAGAAACTGCAAATTCTTATAGTTCAATTACATCAGTTGATCTGCTAGTAATGAAAATATGAAATTCACCTTGTTGTTGCAATCTAGCTAAGCTCTCACATAACATAAATTGTAACACCAAGTGTTTCTTGAATTAGATTAGTATAATTCATATTAGAACTTTATTCTCTTACCTTGCAGTCAAAAGAATCCATCATATCTTTATGAGTTGTTTCTTGCACACATTAAAAATAACATTTCTCCCACTTGTGCATGGAACAACCTCATATAGTTGATAAACAACACGCCATGCATTTGTTTATGTGATCAATATGATTGTGTCATAGATTTTAGCATAACAAGTAGATGTAGAACAACACTATCTAGTAAGAAAACGTACAAGACTATCCTTAAAAGTATGAGTGTCTACACTTGGAAAGTAATTATCTTTAGCCACCATGATGTCAAAGCTTGTAACTCCCACTGAATTAAAGATCATTACAATAATTCCTTATTCAATAATAAGTAATCAATACTCCCACTGAATTTGACAACATTTTAAATGTTTCATATCCAGTGAAAGAAAATAGTGTGCTTTTAACTTTACTACACCTTTGAATGTCCATACGTAACAATTACTTATGCATTAAAGAGTGTATTCTACTACGTAAATGATGGACTATCCACCAAATGCTATTAACTTAAAAATTGGGCATGCAATTTCTTCCTTAACAGGTCTACCATCCTACAATGTATGTAGCACCTTTTAAATAGTCAAAACAACTAGTTTGTCTTTAACCATTTTGCGGTAATTAGTCTATCTCTAATTTTAATAACTCATAAAATGTCATACATAATTTTCTGTTAACTAAATATCATATTTGTTAATAAGAATTTAATCACCGAATGAGGATGATAAAATCCTTATGAAAAATATTCGCAATTTTCTTAACTATTAAAAAATTTGCTATGAGTTACATTAAAATTTAGACATATCTAATATTTCTATTATCCTTTCTCATTCATGAAAAGGAATAGGATTGTGTCTCGCTCTTCTTTCATAGAAAAGAGACTTCTTTTGTCTTTTAAGTAAATTATTCTTAATCAAACATTTGTTTGAAAACAGAACTATATCAATTTACCAAAGCCTAAAGTGCGTTTACGGTTTGAACGTTGCATTAATACATTAAAACGAATTACAAAATTCAATTTCAGTATTTTCGATAATTAGATCTTTAAGAAAATAAAATACCCATTGGTAAATAATCATATAAACCATAGTATTTTCTTAAAGATAGGATCCAAATTAACATAGTACCATTACATCAGTTGATCTGCTAGTAACGATAGTATTCAACAAGGTAATTGTCGAACAATAATTGCCAATATCATATTGCAATTCCTAGATCATTATGGGATTTACATTCACAAAACCTTTGTAATGTAACCATGTTTCCCCCCATCTTAATGCCTTGAGTCCAAGATCTCACTTCCTACTCAATTTAAGTCGTCTAACTTAAAAACTGCAAACTCATAAATCCATCACATCAGTTGATCTGCTAGCAATGAAAATACGAAATTTACCTCTCCATTGCAATTTCGCCAAGTTCTCACATGACGTAAATTACAACTTCAAGTGTTCTTAATTAGATGGCATTTGACTTAATTTTATATGGGTATTTAATTTTGACGTGTAATCAAAATAAAGTATGAAGAAGCATGCATACAACTTCATAACATTGGTTTTAAAAAACATTTTTATTACCAATTCACTAAGAGTAAAATAGCAAAGTTTTGATTGCGGTACCGGGTTCACCAATTAAAGAATTACCAACAATTATCGTCCACTTATATCGTACTTTTGCATAAGCCCTAAGGCTTAGTGTTTCGGATAATCATTGTGGAATTGTGGTGAATTCACCCTTAAGATGACAATGTACGTAATATAGTGATATAGGTAAGTCTAGAGTCGGCACACAAGCGGTTGTAGAGAACCGGTAGGTGTATGGTCTTTAATAACCCCTCTCTACAAGCACATTGTATGGCAACCTTCGGTCCGCCTTTCGCACACTATGTACAAAAACATCAATCAATCAATCCTTTGAAATTTTGACTCTTAAACCAAAACAATTTCGCCATTTATTTAGTCTATATTATTTTTTTATTCAAAAATTACCCTTTTCGTTTATAAACATGTCTAACATAATAATAAACAAAAAACAAGTAATATATAATAAAAAATAAAACAACCAAATAAACATATACATAACATAACAATTAAATATGTATAAAACATGTAGTCACATGCAAATCTTAGTCAATAGTCCTATTAATAATCAAGTCTAGGTGTATAATGCGTTTATTCAATTAAGGCTTTCTTCTTCAATGGAAAAAGAGCCACATAGATCGATAAATCGATTGCGTAAGCCAAAACTAAACAAACACCACTTAGCACATAATTGATTACTTAATATTGGAGTCTTCCCCAATTCGACATCTATTAATAAATTTACGTGTTTCGATATAACTTAACATTTAATTTATATATCAAATTTAAACCATTTAAATCATCACACAATAAAATCCATGCAAACATGCATTTTTCATGGATTATGCTTAACAATTAACATATTGCACCAAGATCGTTTACTAAAACGCATAACCAATTACATGACTTCCTAGGGTTTCTGATCATATTAAAAATCAAAACCAAAACCGTAAAACCCTAATAGGTTAATCGACCCAATTAAAAAATTAGGGTTAGGAAACAAAAAACCCTAAAAACATGTAATTAAACGAATCAAGATTCAATTTTTATGCGTTTCGATAATTAATTACACATTATAAGGGCTTTAGATGCCACTGTTGGAATTATAATATCATGACAATCATATAAAAATAAACTAAACATATTAAGAGAGCATAGCGGAAGCGTTATAGCAAGATCATATAACATGTAATTAATTAATCAATAATAAATAGTAAACATACATTTGTGATTCTAGCCCGAACAAGAATCAATTGCAATCTTCAATTCAAGAACCCTAATTAGGGTTTATGTGAACAAATCCAAGAAACAAACAATGATGTGTTTGATTCACGATCTTGTACACACGTACTACTTCAAGTAAACGTTTATGCAAGTAAAGCGAGCACAAACACTAGAGAATACAAAGTTTCGACTCCCTTAAACTTTAATGGGGTGTCAAAAAATTGCAAGGAGAAGAGAAGAGAAAACACACAAGATTATGTGTTCAAGTTATGAGAAACCAATGAAACATTGTGTGTTTATATAGGATAGAAAACTTGGAACAAAAGCTTCACCAAGCGATGTGAGATACCTTTAGGCAATTGACCCTAACCAACCCACAAGGGTTCTAGAGCCTTCTTGACATTCCAATTTTCATCTATAGTCTCTTTCCTTTTATTCGTCTAATGGTCGTTAACCTTTTCCATTAAATGTTAACGATCATTACGTGTTTATGTTCTAATAATTAATATAACATTTATATATAATTATTATTCATTTACTTTTCATACGTAAAGTGTGCAATCCCGTGATCTCGAGTTCGATCCTAATATACAACTACTAAAATAATGTCTATAATCTAACACGTGTGCAAATCAATTCTTTTCGACAAAACCTGGTTTCAATATTTCTAATCAAATAGCTAGCTAAGGAGACTTGGCAGAAGAGAGAGAGAAAAAAAAAAAAAAAAAAAAAGGGTAGCCATCTTTTTTCTAAATAACAATGTTTAGTACTTAAAGATGCAAATTGCAAATGCAATCGAGTGAACTCTGAGGTCATGCAATATTTTAAGTTTAGATTTTTTTTTTCTTTTTTTAATATCTTTTTTAATAATTTTGAATTTTTGATAAATGGGTTGGTCAAATGTCTTTATAACTTACAAAGGAAGGAAAAGGACAATAGGGCTTACCCTTCCCTTATCACTTATTACTTTACCAAATTATCATTTTATCAAAACTGTGTCTAGACAGATCAAGATTCACAACAAAATATATAACTTGATTTCATTTTTAAATTTAATTCTACTATCTCCGTCCGAAAATTATAGTCCTCGTTTAACTGTTTTGTTCTTTTTTTCTCAACTTTTACTATAAATATTTTTATTTGTGTTATAAAATACTTGATGAAAATTATATAAATGAAAATACATTTAAAACTCAATTTGTACATATATTTTGCACAAAGTATTATGTAATATAAACATAAATACTTAAGGTTAAAGTTGAAAAATAAAGAAAAAAAAAATTAAAGTGGGACAATAATTTTGAGATAGATGGAGTGCTACAATTTTATCAAAGATAAGGAGACATGCATAAATATGCAAAAGGTTAATAATCGGTAACCAAAATCAGCCCTGAATCGGTTGTCTTTTTCTAATGTGTGAGACATACAAGACTCACTCAGTGGTTGTAGCTATGGGGTGCCAAAGATTGAACCCTTGACCTTGTGCTTGTTAGGTGCAAAGATGTCCTACTCATTATCAACTGAGCTACCCGCCATTAACCTAAATATGTTATGGATAGTAGTCAGGAACATGATTTTTCAATGTTATTTAAAATTATTGATTTTGCGTGTTATTATTAGACATAGTTTAATGATAAGTTTGTTTATCGGGTGCTCTAAAAGCATTATTTTAAATGATTAAAAAAGAAAATTATGAGTTTGCTTAATTAAAAAAATATATTAGTTAAAGTATGTTGGGTAAACAAGTACCCAAAGTCTCGAGCAATATTTGAACATAAATTACACTATCAGCTAATGAAACAACATCTAAATACAAGACATGGTAAGCCATCCTAGGTAAGTTTAAGTCTCAGACATCGTTAGGGAAGTCAAAGACCATATGAAGATATACTTACTAGCTGAGTTGGATATCAGCTGGAATGTAGAAGGATCTTATCAAGGATATCGATATGTAATAGGATGACAATACTTTGACATATTGATCCACTCTTTGGAGCAACCAACGGAGCTCACTTCTGATGTTCTCAGATACACTAAGGCGGGAAGAATTTGAAGAAAGCGGATATGCGGGAAATATAAGCTATTCAAATTAAAATCTGACAAATGAAGGAAATGAAGTGATAATGAACTAATGGCAAATAGTTCACTAATCCAGTGAGATAAGCTTTATGAATAAACGTACAATAAACTATATTTGTACTTCTCCATTGGATTCATATCACGTCTCCAAAGCAACCAAGATCAAGACTCCCCTAGTCAATATATTAGAGAATTTTGGTTCAGAGTAACAATTGCTTTTTTACAAAAAATAGCATCGACTATTAAAAGAGCTATTTACTCTTCAACAAACTACTAAGGAGAGTCGCTGATAAGGAATCAGATACTCTATGTACGTTTGATCATAAACTTAAGTTCTACTTGGTTTATGAGTTCAAAGAGTAAACCCTATTGTCATTCAACTAGTATTATCCAAAACACTTTGTAATTATTAGATTATTAATCAATACAGATTTACACGTTTGAAAAGTTAATTATTTTTTGTTTTAGCTAGTTAATTGTTTTAAAGGCATTTATGGGGACAAATAAAGTAGTTTTTAAATTAATCTTTTATATAATAAAACAAAACCCCTATTGGGAATTTTTCATTTCAAAAAAATGCATTCATACCTTATTTGGTAATTTTTTTTTTCAATTAGATTTTTTAAAAAGCTTTATACTTATTTAAAAAGCCTTAAATATTTCTATTTTTGACCAAAAAATATAAAAATTTCGTTTTTCTACTAAAACATTAAAATTGGCAAAAATACACATGGGTTTAGGAGTTATTTTTTATAGTTTTAGGTTGAAAGTGTAAATGTTTTTAGAAAAACGGAAGTCAACAAACACACACAAATCCATCATCACTAAATTAAACCCTAACTTGAAAACGGTGTTACAAATTGGGGATATAATGAGAAGTGATTATTATTACTATTTCTTTGCCTTCACAAGAATCGAAAAGCAGAGAAGATGGATGATTGTTCTTAAATTTGTTCCTCTAGAGTAATTCATCCCTCCTTCATACCTCCTTCATACCTCCCCTGGCACCACGCTACCACCACCCGACCACCAAAAGACGATTGATTAATAGATTTTAAAGAGATCAAATTTTTAATGACAATGGTTTTTCTTTTTAAGCTTAATAAAAGGTATGCTTTTTTAATTAGTAGATTTAGGGTTTCATTTTTTTGTTAAAATTGACCTATGGGTTCAACTAGAGAGATTTATTAACCAGTGTTTGGTTGAGTAAATGCCTTGAAAAATGTCATACACTAGTAAACAGTCCAACCGTAACAATTAGTTCCCTGTCATCTTCTCAGTCTATTATTTTTCATTCCACTTTTACTTCATGACAATTCATTTTTAGAAATGGGAAGTTTGACCTTTTCTTAATCTGTATGGGTCGCTTTGTGCTGTGGTTTGTTTGTTTAATGTTTTAGCATATTAATTGCAGCATATTTGCCTAACTACTTGATTGTGTTAGTGGGTTGATTAATCTATTGATGATAGGGTGTTGTCGTGCTGATTGCATTTTGTAGTTGGTTTAACTTAATATTACTTTTCAGGTTGTGGGTATTAGTTTAATTAGCTGTAATGCTAAAAGAAGGTGTTGAATTTGAGCTAATTTTTGTCTTTTACGAGTCGGGGTTTAGAATAGTTGATTGGAAAATTTTAAAATTAAAGTATTCATTATGTTTTCATTGCATTTAGTGTTGATTTAGTGTTTAGCATGTTGGGAAGGCAATTGCAACTCTTCTAGAAACATTTAAACCTCAAAGAGCAGTTAAGGATATATTTGCATATCGTCGTAAGATAATTGAGATTGGGTGTAGGGTTTTGACTAGGCAGCTACAGAAGACTATCAATGATACAAACTTTTTACAGTTCAACTATTAGTTTGGTAAGTATAATGGACAACAAAGTTATGTAGATCCGGTGGTACTTGCACTCTCCAACTATATCATCCCTGATCACCCTTAGAACAGAGGGAATATCTACACTAGGAAAAAATGCAGCAAATTTGTTTATTCATTCATATTTTCAGGACGCTCTTTTGTTCAAATGTGTACCTTTTGAGTTTATGGATAACGATCCAAATTCGATGTGTCAATATATTTAGTTATTCTGCTGTAATTTTAAGATTACTATTTAATATATATTGTATTTATCTATAAGATAAGCATTATAAATATTATTATAAATTCTTATACATATCTGTTAGTATATATAATTATACTCTAGCTGGGACAACCTTATAACCTATAAATACTCAAAACAAATCATCAGTTTCTTCAATTCGTTTATTATTTTCCTAATTTTTTTTCACAAGTTTCATAATGGCCATAACTTTTCTGCAAGAAATTAACTCTGAAAAAGATAAATGGACTATCAAAGTGAAGGTTGTTTCTCTATGGAAACAATATTACATTAACAGGAATCCTCCATCATTAGCAAGTATAGATATGATCCTTAAGGACGAACAGGTATTCATAAATTCATAATCCTCTTTATTTTTTCCATATAATTTCAAAAGCACATATTATTAATATTATTAATCACAATTGTTAAAATTATAGAGTACTACAATTCCTGCTACAATAAGAGCCGGATTCGTATCAGATTTCGACAAACGTTTGGAAGAGGATGCTAATTTCTTGATTTCAAACTTTAGTGTAAAAAGGAATGTCGATGGTACAAAGTTAACACAACATCAATATAAGTTACACTTTTTGAAAAAAAAAAAAAAAAAAAAACCAATGTTCGACATTGTGAAAACTTTACCTGCGATAATGATGATGATTGTTTGAAACTTCTGTCGTTCCATGATTTCAACAATACTACATTCGACACAACATATGCTTTCGGTATAGTTCCTTTTGTTTAACTTCTTGCATATGAAACTTTAAATATTCTTCATTGTAACTGTTCTTTTATCTTTTTTCTTGCAGATGTAATTGGTCGTTTGATTAATAGTAAAGATATAACAGTTGTGAATGGAAAGAATGGGAGTAAGAAAAGCAGTCTAGAATTTGAACAACAGGATTTAAAGTAAGTCTGTAAATTTGTAAAATTTATACATGCGTATTTACACTTTAACAAATAACAAAATAATTTTTTTTCTCACATGGAGTTTTCTTAATATACTTATAAAGTGTGCATAAGGATTCAGTTACACCATGTTAAATGATATAATGTTTAAATGTTATGTATAAATATTCATGATGTTTCAGTTGCCATATAGTATATTCAAAAATAAACAAGCCAGTGTTGATTGTTCTGAATGGGATGAACAGTTCTTACACATATATAGGGTAGGAGGGATACAAAAAGTGGTACAACTATTGGTAACGTATAACAAAATATGCAATACTTTTAATGCAACTATGTTTTTACAGATTCGTTGTTGGGTACAATTCAATACTTATGAAGATTTTTTTTTTTTTTTTTTTTTTTTTTTTTTTTTTTTTTTTTTTTTTTTTAAGAAATTTCAAGCTCACATGAATGTAGAATGGTGCAATCAAGCGGCTTTTATCAAGTATTTGTTTAAATACATACATAAAGGACAAGATAGAATAACTGCAACATTTGAAAAATCAACGGATGAATCAGGTGCCAATTATGAACAAAAGAAAAAAAAAACAAAGATGAAATCAAGGAATATTATGGCTGTCGTGACATATCAGCATGTGAAGCGGCGTGGAGACTTTTTTAAATTCCCTATACACTACCAATATCCTACTGTTGAAAGGTTATCGTTCCATCTACGTGGTGCACAACCTGTTGTGTATGAAAACGATGAAATTGTAGATGAAGGTTGTTGTCAAAGCCTTCAATAGCCAATTCTCAGTTCTTGAAGTGGATGGAGCGAAACGAGCATGATACAGAAGTTCAAAAATTGACATATGTTGAGTTTCCAACAAAGTATGTTTGGAACAGAAAAGACCGAGTTTGGACACCAAGAAAAGCGGCTCGGCTGTAGGCCAAATCAATTACGTTCCTGCAAGCCTCGGTGAGATCTACTACCTAAGAGTATTGTTAAACAAAGTTAAGGGTCCTGCCTCATTTACAGAAATCTATACGTATAACGACATTGTCTATGATTATTTGTCAGTTCAAAACCCGAAATACCTTAACTATCCCTTATTTAATCACATAATTTGTTGGGGGTTATATTTTTCATGTTTTGCAATAATCTATTCCAGAATGCAAATCCAAACACCTCAAAATAAATAGTAGTTGGTGAATATTTTTTTAAAAGTGACTACGAGTTATAATCATAACATGGATATATGCAATCCCAAGCACTCTTTACATCTAATGGGTGATATGTAAACAATATGATGAACTGAAGGTTACAACAAACAATGCAACATATTTGTTTATATTAATAATTATTTAATATTAAATTGAACTTTGATGTCAGAAGCAAAATAGAGAGACTTAAGAGTGAATAATGTAGCATTTGACGAAGGGTCTGACTATAAAACATCTAAAATATCGCCCGTTATGTGATATCGTCCTAAGCTACACCTTCACAACCCTAAATTAGTGCATTGCCGTAAAATATATATTCAAGTCTATTGATGTTTTATTGTTAGATTTACATTTCACGTATGATGATGGTAACTTACTGATATATTATCCATAATATTATATGATAGCTGCAAATAGTAGTATGCTCATATGTGTATTGGTGTGTACATGCATCTATCCTTACAGTGTTGCAAGTCTTTCATTAGATATGATGTTATCTATCCTTATAGTGTTGCAGGTTTTTCATTAGATATGATGTTATAGAGCCCGAAGCCACATTATGAAAGATGCTATGGCAATGGAAGAACTTAGGACCTTTCTCACAAGTCACAATGCTGAAGTCGTAGCTTAGAGCCGAAGCTCATATGTGGTACACACTTTATTCGTGTTATATTAGCATTAGGGGTTTATGATGTTTTAGTACAACACAGATGCAACAATTCTCCTACAGTTAAATTATATGTGTAACAAGGAATCTATATTTTTCTATGAGTGTCAAGATGGGCGGGTCGTATGGGTATTGTGACATATTGAACCGTATATAATCTTAAATAAGCCATTTTTAGTGCGCCTAAAAACGTGAAGACTGAGTTGTGGTTTGGGATTTCCATGTTATAGATCAACCCAACACGATCTGACCTAGCCCGTTTGACATGTTTTTGATTTTTCAAAGTCATCTCCTTTGATTTGAGTCCAATTTGGGTTGAAGTCGTGTCTACCCACATAGACGTACTGAATATAAGCAATGGTACACCGGTGAGTTCCTGTCATCCAAACAGAAATAACAAATAGAGGATCGAATTTATTGTCAAATTGTAAATTCATATAATGTTTATGAGTTAAAGTTGTATTTGTCTCTAGGTTATTTGCTCTGTGTATAGTAGTTTGTCTTCGTGAATAATGTTTGTCTTTGGTAACAATAAGTGTTAGCATCGTATTTTATTTATAAAAAGTGTCGGTCATTAACGTATTGTTATAGGTTGCTTTAGAATATCATTATGATGAAGTTTAGGCTTAGTATTCATGTTTTGTGAAAGTCTAAGGGCCATTAGTGTAATAATGTATAAGATAGATGATGCCCTAGACTTCATGTATAAATACTCTTGTAAACCTCATTTGAGAGGTTGGTTCTCTTAGTGATTCATTTAGTAATATCAAGGTTATTATTCCACACACTAGAGTTCCCATCCACTCTCTCTCTCTACTTACTTTCTCTCTCTAGGTTTAGGCTTGATTCATATGTGAAATAGGTTGTTCTACGGTCCTACAAGTGGTATCAATCGCCTAGGGATAATATAGGTTGTTTAAGGTTTGATTTGGTAGAAAAAAACATGGTATAAAAGTGGTTTTTGTGATTCAAAGTTGCTGTTCATCGCCAAAACTTTTCGAGTTAGGATTCTGGTGTCTATCGAGTTAAGTGTAAGTTATCGAGTTAGGTGTAAGTGTTACCGAGTTTGGGAGACTCATATCGAGTTAGGTGTCATATTCTATCGAGTTAGGGGTTTATTTTAAGTTCTATCGAGTTAGGTGCTAAATGATCTATCGAGTTAAGTGTTTTCTATCGAGTTTGGATTTTTGGATTTTGGCGAGTTAGCCTTGTTTACCTAATCGTTTATCGAGTTAGGACAATTGTGACTCTAACTAAGGGGAAACTCTGCCCAAATCAAGACCATCTATCGAGTTAGGATACATATCGAGTTTGAACCTTAAGTGGACTTATCGAGTTAGCAACATACCTAACTTATCGAGTTTGAAACCCAAAGAACTTATCAAGTTAGAAACCCTACGAGTTAAGAACCCTACCTATCTTATCGAGTTAGGAAACCTACATGCACTTATCAAGTTAGAAGACATCTTAACTTACCGAGTTTGAACCATTTATGTCATATCGAGTTTGAATCATAATCCTATCGAGTTTGAACCATTTGGCGGGAAATTTTGAGTAAAATTTATTTTTCACACGAGACTAAACGTTCAATTTTTACACGAGATTTAAATTTTGGTATAAGGTTGAAAATTTTGGCCCGAAATTCAAATTTTTAGGCCAAAATTCAAAAAAATTCGGTAAAATTTGGCGAAAAAATTTTCAAAACTCAAAATTTTCTAGTAACCTTAGAATTGGATTTTATAGTGATTTTCAAATTTTGAGAAAGAAAATTTTCATACTCGATTTTTGGCGCGAAATTACGAAATCAATCAGATCAACCGAGAACGAACTTTCATCTTCACCAAAACATCTAATCTTCAACAACAACCTTTGTTATCTTTCAAAAGATCCTCAGAACAACGTTTCACTTTGAATTCAAATCATGGCAACTCAACAAGACATTCATGCTGCCGGTGCTGAAAACCGACCTCCAATGCTTGAAAAAGGTGGATATCTTCCATGGACAAGCCGCATGCTTCGTTACATCAAAACTAAAGATAATGGCAAATTAATGATCAAATCCATAGAAAAAGGTCCATTTCAGCCAAGACAAGTTCAAATTGAAGGTAATCCAAATGAAACACCTCCTACTCAACCATTCGTGCATGTACAAACAGAAGCAGATTACACAGATGAAGACAAGGCGCAGATCAAAGCAGATGATATGGCAATGCATTTAATCCAACTTGGATTACCACGGGAGATCTTTGCTGCGGTCGACAGCTGTGAAACTGCTCATGATATGTGGGAACGTGTTAGAAGGATATGTCATGGAACAGAGATTGGACAACAAGACGTTGAGAACAAACTTCTTACTGAATGGGAGAACTTTACATCCACCAAAGGTGAACAAATTGAATCATACTACACCAGGTTTTGCACTTTGATGAATGAGTTAATCAGAAACAAGTTGACACCTCGACCAATTGCAACAAACATCAAATTCATCAATAACCTTCCAGAAGAATGAGGTCGTTATGTTACAATTGTCAATCAAACAAAGGACTTACATAAGGTGAATTATGATCAACTCTATGACTTTTTGAAGCAAAACCAAGCTGAGGCTAATGAAGTAAGGAAAGAAAGATTGGCTAAGAATCATGATCCTCTCGCATTAATTGCTAATACACCAACACCATTACAAGTGAACACTCAACAACCATCATCATCTTCCACTCACAACTACATGCAACCATCATGCATTCTACAACCAACACCGGTCTACCAACAACAGTTCTACCCACAACAACAAGAAGTTATTCCACAACAACAACACCTACAATTCCAAGAACCGGAATTCACTGACAATGATGAAGCTGCTGCAGCATTGTCCCAAGCATTTGCTTTTCTGTCTAAGGCATTCCAAGGACGTTATTCTACACCAACAAACAACAACCAAAGGATCTCATCGAACACTCGCAACAAGCAGTTTGCTCAGCCGAGTTTCAATATGGGCAATGAAGGCCAAATGGTTGGAGTTTATGGGAATCAAAAGGGATATCAGAATATGCAGAATGCAGGTCAGAATGCAGGGAATCAGAATGCAGGTCAGTTTGCAGGGAATCAGTATGGTCAGTATGCAGGGAATCAGTTGGGTCAGTTTGTTGGAAATCAGAGGGGTCAGAATGTTGGTAATCAGGCAATGGGTTATCAGAATAGGAATGTTGCAGCCCCAGTTGTTGGGAATTTAGGAAATGTGAATCAGGATAATCTGGTCAAGTGTTTCAACTGCCAGGGTGTAGGTCATATGGCAAGGAACTGTCCTACTAAGCCGAACAAAAGAGACTCAGCGTACTTGCAGAAGGCAGTGCTGTTGGCACAAAAGAATGAGGCAGGATTTCAGTTGAACGCAGAGGAAAATGATTTTATGGCTCTTATGGATGATATGGAAAATAGAGAGGATATCGATGCGAACTGCATATTCATGGCGAATCTTCAGGAAGCTAAGTATGACACGGATTCTGATACACTTCCTGTTTATGACACCAATGCACCATTTGAGGTATCCACTTTCAACTCATGTCACAATAATCATATATTTGATATGTCTCCTCATGAGGAACAACATTTTGAGAAGCAAGCACCCACTTATGATACATTCCTGGACACGCCAAGTAGTAGCAATACTCCTTCAGCGACTCCAGATGTGAATCATAATGGAGGCTTCGTTTCACAGCATGCTGTGAATGATGAGGAAACACGTGCTTTATTTGAATCATTATTAAATAATTGTGGTATTGAAATCGAGAAAGTGAAAAAGGTCAATCGTGATGTTAAGGCCGCGAATGTAAAATTGACCGCTGAGCTTGAGAGTTACAAGGAAAACGCTAAAGCTTTTGAGTTTCATAACAAAAGATTGTCTGAATTAGAAATTGGTTATCAAAATTCCGTTTCAAGGGAAAAACAATTGCAACTCAAGTTTGATACACTTGATGTTAATTCTTTCAAGAAGATAAAAGATTTAAACGCGGAAATTTCTGATTTACAAAACCAACTTTCTAAACAAAAAATAGCTTATACCAATCTTGAAAAAGAAAGGGATGAGTTGAAAAAGGATTTTGCAAAGAAAGAAGACAAACTTTTGGCCGAAATCGTAGAGTCAGAACACATGATTGCTCATTTAGAAGAATTAGTGGTTAAGTCGGGTCAGTCAAGTCAAACAATGAAAATGATTTCAAATCAAACTAATCCGATTTACCATACGAAACATAAAGTGGCTCTTGGTAACAACACCCCCAGTAATCTCAAGAAAGCTCAGCAAGAACAGAATGTTTTGTATAATGGTAATGTGCTTTACACTAAACATGATCCTCCCGTTGTTTGGGATTCTGTGCAAACGATAGAACATGTCGAAGAGAGCATTTCTAAAATGAAACAAAAGGATTTGAAACCCATTGATTACAACAAATTGAACAAATTTTCGGGAATTACTTTTGTTCCACAAAAAGAACCATCTGTGTTTTCCATAAAACGACCATTCTCAAAAATGTTTTCTAAGAAAGTAATTGTTTCAAAATCTCTTTCAAAAATGGAACAAATGTCTTCTAACAACACTTTTAATACAAGTGAGGCTAGAAACATTCTGGATGACGTTAAAAAGAGAATTCAAGAACTTCAAAACATTGTTGCTTCTAAAACTACAATCGATATTAACAACTGGCATTCCAGTTTTCATATTGAGCAGAAAAAAGTTTTTGAAAACGAAATTACTATCCCACTGAATAACATCAGTGCGAGGGTAATCCATTTTGAAAAAGCTTTCTTAAAAGAAACGGCCGACTTTGTCAAGGACCACAAATCCCTGGTAAACGAAGCTAATGATACTCGTGAAAACATGAATGTTTTGGAAAACCTAAATGATTCTCTCTTCGAAGCTGTTATGACCACTGACATTATGTCCAACATTTTACAAACATACTCTGTTCAAGACGATGAAAGACTGAGAGCTGAGACCTCCGAAATTGTTTCCAAATATGAAAATGCTCTTATAAAGCTTGAAAAAGAAAATGTGTCATGTTATAAACAACTTGATCGAAAAAAGGAAGAATGCAAGTATGACAAACTGTCGTATGAGCGTGCTTTCAAGAACATGAAAGAGTAAAATGATCTTTTGAGGGCTCAGCTTGAAAGTCAAAAAAGGAAGGGTGAGGAAACTAAGTTTGCAAAACCATCGACTTCGGAGAAACCAAATGTTCCAAATATGGTTCAAAAACCTAAAATGTTGATTTCACGGTTTGCTCCAAAAGTCGATGAGAAAAAGGATTTGACAAAACCAGTCACTCCAACACCCTTGCCCAAGAAAATTGAAAATGAAAAGATTGTTGATAAAGGAAAAGCGGTTGTCGAAACACCAAAAGTTCTAGCACCTGGCCTTTTTAGGATTAGTCCCACTAATGCGTCTGCCTCCACATCTAAGACTTATGAGGGCAAAAAGGATAATTCTAAAGATTCTAGTGTTGCTAAAAAGGACAACAATATAAATCCTAATGCGTGTGCCTCAACTTCTACAGGATTAGACAGCACCTCTAGGAGCAGCAGACTAAAGCCTAGGAGCAATACAAATAACAATAGAGTCTCGCCTGTCTCTAAGAGTAGTTGCAAGAATAAAGTTGAAGAAGTAGAAGAACACCCTAGGAATTTATCGCTTTCTAATAAGAGACATATTTCATCTGAATGTAATGTTGAAAGTACTGGTTCTAATACTGTTTGTTTAATATGCAAGAAATGTTTAATTAATGATGTTCATGATGAATGTGTTTCTAAGAATGTGAATGGTATGCCTGAACAGAAGAGCGTTTCGAAAGGTCCTAGTGCAAAATCTAGATTTGTTGGAAACCTAATTAAAAGAATTAGGAACACCACTAATACTCGCACACCTAGGAACTATCTTAAGCATTGTGTTTGGATTCCAACGGGTAGAGAATTTATACTCAAGGATGGCAAATTAGAAATAGTTCAAGCTAAACAAGTTGCAACTGTCCATGAGTGTGATTTTGATTGTACATCTAACCCCATGGAACCAAATTCAAAACGGTTTCCAAATACAAACTCTTCTATTATTGGCAGGTTATCGAAATATGTCTTTGGATCGTCGACTCGGGTTGCTCTAAGCACATGACCGGGAATTTAAAGCTGCTGATCAATTTCATCTAGAAATTCATGGGAACTGTACGCTTTGGAAATGATCATGTAGCAGCTATCCTGGGTTTTGGAGATCTTCAGTTTGGGAATTTTTTGATCACTCGAGTTTACTACGTCGAAGGGTTGGGACACAACTTGTTTTCAGTTGGGCAGTTTTGTGATGCAGATTTAGAAGTTGCATTCAGGAGAAACACGGTTTTTATTAGAAATTTGGTTGGTGATGATCTCTTAACTGGTAATCGTGGTACAAACTTGTATGCTATCGACATCAACCAAATGGCTTCTACATCACCAATTTGTCTCATGACAAGGGCAACCGAAACTAAGTCCTGGCTGTGGCATAGAAGATTATCCCATCTCAATTTCGACACCATCAACAAGTTAGCCAAAGACAACATCGTCACTGGACTTCCTAAGTTCAAATACACCAAGGATCATCTATGTCCATCATGCGAACAAGGAAAAAGCAAAAGAGCATCATATAAACCTAAAACCGTACCTAGTTCGGAAGCAAGGTTACATTTGTTGCACATGGACTTATGTGGCCCAATGAGAGTTGAAAGCATTAATGGGAAAAAGTATATTCTTGTTATCGTTGATGACTATTCAAGATATACATGGGTGAAGTTTTTGAGATCAAAAAACGAAGCACCAGGTACCATCATCACCTTTCTGAAGCGTATCCAAGTTCTACTTCAAGCTCCAGTAAGGATTGTAAGAACATATAATGGCACAGAATTCACAAATCAGGAGTTAAGAACCTATTTTGAAGATGTTGGAATCACTCACCAAACATCAGTTGTTAGAACTCCACAGCAGAATGGGGTAGTTGAAAGAAGAAATCGAATTCTTGTGGAAGCTGCTCGCACAATGCTGATTTATTCTAGTGCACCACTATTCTTATGGGCTGATGCTGTAGCTACTGCTTGCTTTACTCAAAACCGATCCCTAATCCATCCAAGATTCAATAAAACCCCATATGAGCTTGTGAATAACCGGAAACCTGACATCTCTTACCTTCACGTGTTTGGCGCTTTGTGCTATCCGACGAACGACAGAGAAGATCTAGGAAAGTTGAAAGCTAAGGGTGATATTGGAATCTTCATTGGATATTCAGAAAACTCGAGGGCATTCAGGGTGTATAATAGAAGAACGAAAAGGATTATGGAGACGATGAATGTGAAGTTTGACGAGATTTCTCAAATGGCTTCTGAGAGATACGCTCTAGAACCCGCGCTTAATTCGATGGCTTCTAATCATAACATATTAGGACCCGCACCAAACAATCAGACTTCTGGACACATCAGTTCAGGACTCGTGCCTAATGGAGCTCATTCAACAAACACGAACAAACCTTCAGAACAAGAACTGGAAAATTTCTTCGAGTTAATGTTTGATGAATATTATGGTGGAACTTCGACAAATGCATCTCCACAACATTCCGCTGCACCCGCTCAAAACCATCAACCACCACCACCACCACTGGATGCATCTACAACAATCGAAGCTGAAGCACCAACTACCTCAACGTCATCTACATCTACTCAAGCCACTCCAGCACTTGAAAATGACCCACCAAGAGTTGATGAGCAAAATCAAAACACAAATTTTCAAGAAGAACCAACAAATAATTCAAACGATGTTGCGTTAGAAGAAGGAGAAGAAGTATTTGAAAACCCGTTTGCAACAGACTCTGCTGAATCTTCTTCAAGGTTACAAGAACCGTCTAACACACATACGTTAAACCCAAGGTACCCTTCTACGTTTCAATGGACAAAAGACCATCCAATAGAACAAGTTATTGGTGAACCTTCAAAGCCAGTTCAGACGAGGAGACAACTTGCCACCGATCTCAAATTGTGCATTTACATTTGCTCAATAAGCCTCAAAGAACCAAAGAACATTCAGGAAGCAATGGCAGAAAACCCTTGGATTGAAGCGATGCAGGAGGAACTTCTTCAATACCTGTTACATGATAGTTGGGAACTTGTTGAACGACCACTTGATAAACGAGTTCTTGATCTCAAGTGGTTGTGGAAGAACAAACTAGATGAGGAAATGACTGTAATTCATAACAAAGCTCGTCTCGTGGCTAAAGGATATCCACAAGAAGAAGGGATAGATTTCGAAGAATCATTCGTGCCTGTAGCTAGACTTGAAGCAGTCCGGATTTTCTTAGCCTATGCAGCTCACAAAAACATCACAGTCTATCAGATGGACATTAAGACAGCTTTCTTGAATGGAACTCTGAAAGAAGAAGTGTATGTGAGTCAGCCAGAGGGATTCATCGACAAAGATCATCCAGACTACGTCTACAAGCTTAAGAAAGCCATCTATGGTTTAAAACAAGCTCCAAGAGCGTGGTATGACGAACTATCATCTTTCTTGCTCAAAAACAATTTCACAAAAGGAACGGTTGATGACACCTTGTTTATCAAAAAATTCAAAGATGACATTTTGATCGTTCAAATTTACGTGGACGACATCATTTTTGGATCAACCAATCCTAACCATTCAAAACATTTTGAAAATCTCATGAAAAGTAAATTTGAAATGTCCATGATGGGGGAACTAAAATTCTTTCTTGGTTTACAAATACATCAATCCCCTCGTAGTATTTTTATCAATCAAGCTAAATATACAATAGAGATTTTGAAAAAACATGGAATGGAAAATTGTGATTCTGTTGGTACTCCAATGGTCACTTCACCAAAAATTGATGCTGATTTGTTTGGGAAACCCGTCGATCCGAAGAAATATCGGAGCATGATCGGTTCTCTCATGTACTTAACTGCTAGTCGACCTGATATTCAATTTGCTGTTTGTTTGTTAGCACGGTTTCAGGCAAAGCCTACCGAACTTCACCTCAAAGAGGTTAAAAGGATCTTTCGGTACCTACGAAGAACCATTAACATGGGACTTTGGTATCCGAAGGATTCGGGGTTTAATCTAACAGCCTTTTCAAATGCCGACCATGCAGGAGATCAAGTTATAGCAAAAAGTACATCAGGTGGAGCACAATTTTTGGGTGAAAAGCTAGTAAGCTGGTCGTCAAAGAAACAGGATTGTACTACGCTATCAACCGCCGAAGCCGAGTATGTGTCTCTATCTGCGTGTTGTGCCCAAGTTCTTTGGATGCGGACACAGCTCACAGATTATGGCTTTACTTTTGACAGAATACCTATGTATTGTGACTCAAAAAGTGCCATAGCCATCTCGTGCAATCCCGTACATCACTCTAAGACGAAGCATATCAAAGTCCGCTACCATTTCATCAAAGAACACGTGGAAGAGGGTACTGTTGAATTATTTTTTGTTAAGACTGATTACCAACTCGCCGATCTATTTACTAAAGCCCTTCCAAAAGAAAGGTTTGACTATTTAGTTCGACGAATTGGCATGCGAAGCCTAACTCCTGAGGAGCTAGAACGTCTTCTCGAATCTTCTTGAAAATGTTTTCAAAATCGCTTCGCTGTAAATATTTTTTGAAAAAAAACAAAATACAAAATTTGAAAAACCAACAAAAACAAAATACAAAAATATAAAATTTCAAAAAATACAAAAACAATATAAAATCAAAAAAAACCAAAAATATTCTTCTCACGACATGTCTCTCGTATAAATCAATATTCTGTACGTTTCTAGAAATGTCATTCAAAAATGATACGGACATGTACAGATGCTTGAACGGGAGTTCTTTAAAATGTTTTTCTAAAACATGTCGTTTCTCAAAAGTTTCTTCACAATGGCTTTCGTATACTTCAGTATGAAACCCGGGCTTAAACGATGACTTCTGATTATTTCAAATCAAGGACTCGTATTTTCAAGGACGAAATCTTTTTCAAAAAGTTCGAGTCTAAACAAACGAAAAGGATTTCAAACATAAACTCGTTTTCAAACATATTTCTTGAAGCACTTTTTAAAGATAAGATTTTTCATAATCTCTCAAAATTAGTGCTCAAGATAACTCCCTCAAAACCCTTAATTGATTTTAAAATGTGCTATCATTAAGGGGGAGTACAAAAACAAAATTGTTCCGAATTCATGCAAAATGAAATCTGTCTATCTCTCCAAAAAGTTCTTTCTTAATCAGTTGATATCAAAAATATCACGATATGCTATTTTTGAGGGGGAGAAGACATGATTAAAATGTGATCAAAGATGTTTAAAGCTTGTGACTGAATCTCAAAAGAGCTAGACTCAGAATGTATCAATGAATTGACGAAGCTTAATATGTCAGTAATCGAAAAGACTTGTCCTGGACGGGTAATAATTTCAAGCTAGTCTAACTAGTGATGTAAGCATGTCTCGAATAGGACTTGTCTGAGTAGAATGTACCGTATCGAGAGACTTTCTTTGGACTTGACCAGGACGGGTAATAACTTCAAGCTAGTCTAACTAGTGATGTAAGCGTGTCTCGAATCGGTCATGTTCACTGAAAGTGGATCAATTCAAAAAGTGCAAACTCCTCACGCATGTGCAAATTTCTTAAAAATTCATGAGCACATGTGAAGGGGGAGTCCTTCATAAGAAACAAAAACTCTCAAAGTGTCAACAAAAATGTGTTTATATTCACTTTGAGAGATTTTCAATCAAAGGTTTCATGGCAATTATAGGATTCATGGAGTTATAAGGTGACTAAGGTTAGGAAAAACCGTCCTATGATCCGCCAGAGCCGGAGGGATCTACCCAAGGACAATTCCAATAGATTAGAATTAGAAGTCCTTAGGTATGATTGAAAAAAGGAGAAAATGAGAAAGGAGAAAGAAGGGGTTGAAGAATTAAAAAAAAAAGTTATGAAAAAGGGTGAAAAGAAATAGCCCTCCATATGTTCAACCTTAGGGCAGACACCGGGTTCAATTCATATGCTACTGGTTGTTACTAAGGTGACACCGGTATTGAAGATAAAGACGTCATGGACCCAGTGACGCACTGCACTAAACCTTCTAGCCACTCAAGTTCTCTTAAAAGAGCTTGTTTCATTCTCACGGGGAACCGGCATAATCTATCGACCTGTCTCTTAGAGATGGTTGATATTGAAGCAGGAGACCTCTCCCTAATCTCCGCATGGGAAACCAAATGTGCACTTATCGAGTCTAGAGCCCCGAGATTCATCAAAAGATCTCATAGGAACACATGATATTTCTACACTGGTTGTTCATCATTAAGGACGCCAGATGTAAACCTAAGAGTCCTTCGCAGATCTTAGCAATCTTCCGAGAACGTTCATGAGAGGAATTACTTATGTATATTCTCAATGATTGAACGGAAATTCCTGCCAGGGTCAACATCAAGCAGCCCTGACAGCAGGTCACTTCGGTAATTCTTTATGGGTTAAGCTTAGTGTTCGCGGTGGTTTCAAACGGTCTACAGTCGTGGAGTGATCCCCAGCGACTCACCCAGTCATTGAGCTACTTAGTAGGTCTCGTAAGCTCTTTCGGGAGTATCTGATATGGGAACGACCATGGTAAGGGTTAGAAGGAGTCTTCACACTATGCTGTTGACGATCTCTAATTCCTTATCTGTAAGTACCGGTTGTTTATTGCTAACTGTTTACCTGCAGCTATACATCATCTCTATGGCGAAAGATTCCACATGCTCATACATGCATCACAAAGTCAAAGGAAAGTTCTCACAAAGATCAAAGGATAGCAACAGTCAAAGAAAGATTCTACGCCAAAAAGAAGAATCTACAAAGTAAAGTGACAAAAGATCAACGTGAAAGAACGGGAATAACAAATGTATGTATGACAAAGACTTAAGACGTATGAGCATGTTGGAATGGCAGACAACCACCACAAACACAGAAGTGACAAAAGGCAGATGACATCATTTGATCATTTCAACAACGATGAACTAAGAACAATGAACTAAGTACTATGACTCATCTAATGATTCTTAAAGACGTCAAGAGCTATGAATATTAAAGTATGAAGACAAAGATGATGACGTCGCGCAACCTTCAATGACCAACACTTAGGGGGAGATTGTTAGCATCGTATTTTATTTATAAAAAGTGTCGGTCATTAACGTATTGTTATAGGTTGCTTTAGAATATCATTATGATGAAGTTTAGGCTTAGTATTCATGTTTTGTGAAAGTCTAAGGGCCATTAGTGTAATAATGTATAAGATAGATGATGCCCTAGACTTCATGTATAAATACTCTTGTAAACCTCATTTGAGAGGTTGATTCTCTTAGTGATTCATTTAATAATATCAAGGTTATTATTCCACACACTAGAGTTCCCATCCACTCTCTCTCTCTACTTACTTTCTCTCTCTAGGTTTAGGCTTGATTCATATGTGAAATAGGTTGTTCTACGGTCCTACAATAAGTTCATATAATAGTTTTTGTTGATCAAAATGCTATTAAGAGTCATCAGTTTTCTTATATAACTCCTAAGTCAGAACCATTTTATTTAGATATTAGTGTTTTAATCATAAATAATTAAAACATTAGAAGGCCATATGCTCAAAAAGTGATTATTGGAACTTCAAATTCCAATTTTTAATTCGAATACACTTTGAAGTATCCTATATCTAGAGGGTATTTGGCTAAAGCTTCTTTCAGGTGCCTAATGACTTATGGTAAAAACAGGATGAGGGTTCGTTGGAAAAAGGTAATTCTACAAGTTCATTTATTGTGGAGCGCGGTATGAAAAGTGAAGTGGCTGCTTTTGTAACAACTGTAACGAGCGAAGAAGAGCCTACAAGTATGATTTCTTCTTTGAAAAATCATTGGCCAATTAATGGTCAAAGTGGGTAATTTTTTCGGTTAAAAAATAATTGGGGTGACCCGAAACACTGTTTATCTAAAAAATACATATGTGCTTACTAAAAACTCTTATTATTTTAGAAATAACACAATTCTCATTTTTTTCATAGAACAAATAGTACAATATGTTTAATAAATTGTTTTAGTACCTTTAATTCTTTTTTGAGCAAAGATTTAGTACCTTTAATTCACATCATAAAGTTACACTATTTAAAAATTTACCCATTTGCATGTTTCCTGTTTAGCTAATTGTTTAGTACCCGTTTCACTTAAGTGTAACCCAAGTCGGCCCATCTATAAGTAAACATGCTGAAATTAGAACTTTAAAATCGATTGGCTTTTTGTACCTTCAATCACAATGGAAGTTGTCTTTGAGAATTTGCTTTGATCACGAATAAATTTGTTTAAAATACCCTTTGTTGACAGAATTTATTACACAATGTTTTGATGATTGAGTCATTCTAGCAAAAAAAAGTTTGTAACATGACAAGTTGATAACTTTCTGAAGAAGGCACTAGTAAACGGACAGCCATGGCTGCTCTAAAAGAGCTTCGTAAAAATCAGCCAACATTTTTATTAGAAATTGTAGTACTATTTTGGTTTAGAGACTTCAATAAGCCTATATATAATGATTTCTCTTCTCAGCTTCTTATATTCACACTCTTAGCTCAAGTTTAATTCTCAGACATAAGCATGAAATAGGACTCAATAGTTATCAGTTGTTCAGTTCCTATAAAGACGTTAAGGATGAGTTCTTCTCCACAAGCCCACTAGCATTTTCTAGAAGGCTTTTGGAGGATTGAGGGACGCATTGCATTATAAATCGACAAAGGGTTCAAGACAACAACTTCTAAAGTCGGATACGATGCACCCGATATGAGATATATAAACATGAAAAGAAATAGTAGATGCATGTTTGTTTTTTTTGTTGGTGATGAGAGTTTCAATATATATTAGTCAACATTGTTTCTTAATAATTACTTTGTTTCTAATATTCTTTATCAATGCAACTATTTACATACAAAATGGCATGAAACAAACAAAACTAAAGAATGATATTGTTAATTTTATGTAAAAGAATCAAACAAGGTATCAACAACCATGGACTTTCAAAAAAATAAATAAATAAATAAATAAATAAATAAAAAAAAAAAAAAAAAAAAAAAAAAAACAACCAAATCTACTTTAAGACCATGATAAAGGAGATAAAATTTCATTGAACTTTTATGTCCAAGCCCCGTGCGTGCACGGGTATTATAACTAGTTAATGTGTGTTAAATAGATTTTTCAACTTAGAAGAAAATTTTTAAGTTTAATTAACAATATGTAACTAGTGCTAGTTTGATAAACCCATAACGATTCCTATTAAAAATTAAATAAATTTAATAGATAAGAGAATTTATTATTCATTTTTAAGAAAATACAAACTCGTGAATTATTTGACAATCTTTACTAGTTTGTGTTAAAGTCAAGATTAATTACTCTTCACTTTCTAAATATAGCTAGGATATGTATTTAGAAATAAAATTAAATCGTTAAGATAATAGACTTTTATCTCTATGAAAAGCTTAACTAATGAAAAATGAACGAATCACAATCAATAATGTTAAAGCAAATTGCTAAATGTAGCAATAAGACCTACATTTAGACACACATTAACTGCTTGTAATTTTAATAATAACTGATCACCACTATATTTAATCTTTCTCAACCAACTGAATATACCACAAATAATGCTTATTTTTGTTTTTTAAATGTAACCATTAAGGCTATATTTTTTGAAGTAATTAACTTGACTTATTCATTTTTGTGTTATGTGTGGTCTTCGTAAATCCCAATATCTAACAAAAAGTGTGATTTGAGATGGTAATTACTCATAGCATGCTCGTGTAAAAATTGTTGTCGCGAAGACGTGAAATATTTCAGATTGTTCATGTCACTTTTGTATTGTCACTTAAGTTTTACTTTTAGCGTTTTAAGTTATTTACAAGTGGGTCTTATATATAAAAACCCAACTTAATTACTTATTCGATGCTACAAATTTTATGAACTCCTGATTATGTAAAACTTGATATAAGATTATATTATAATTATTATAAGGAAAGGAAGGGCATGATGTCAAATCATAACCCTATAAAAAAGCATCTTCAACAATTGATGCATTATGAAAAGCAAGTAGTAATCTCGCCATTTGAGTATCGAAATATAAAAGGCATGAAGAAAAGCAACTCTTATCTTATTTATAGCTTATATTCCTTTTCAATACCTACTCTATGTTAATTTCCAACTCTTTTATTTATCTTTGAGAGCGACTTTCTGTTTTTAGGAAACTAACAACATCATCAATAATTTTATCAATGATATATTAATTACTTTATACTACAAATGTCTAAAACTTTAAAATACGTGGAGTATGTAGCATAATTATTCAATAGAATAATGTATTTATTGTTTATTATATTCTTATTTTTCCTGTAACATTTATAAAATTTCTAAATTGTCTAGCAACAGGAAAATATGCCTATACAAAAAAGTATTTTCATCTAGGAGTATTTGATGTATCTTTCTCATTGTAGGCTTCTTCCTCGGTTGTACGCTCTGGAGAATTGTAAGGATTGCACAGTCGCTACAAAAATGCAGGGTGATTTAGCTCTTTCTTTTCGTCGTCCAGTTCGGGGAGGAGCAGAAGCTCTTCAGATTGAAAATGTTCAGGAGATGGTCCGATCGAAGGTGTTATTTAATGTTGACGATAGATGGGTTTGGGACTTGAATAGGGAAGGGGTTTTTCGTGTTAAAGACGCTCATGATCTTTTGGATGAAGTTTTTCTTCCAACAGTGAATGTTGCTACGAGATGGATCAAGTCTATTCCTATTAAGGTAAATATTTTCGCGTGGAAACTTTACCTTGACCGCATTCCCACTCGGTCTAATCTTGTCAGACGTGGAGTTGAGGTTCCTTCTACTCTTTGTCCGGTCTGTAATATTTCGTATGAAGATACGTCTCATTTGTTCTTTAGCTGCGAAGTGGCCACATCTATTTATCGGCTTATATGTCGTTGGTGGAATCTGTCTTGGATCTCAGTTGGTTCTTATTCGGATTGGTTGGAGTGGTTTAATTCTATCCGGTTGGGCTCTAAGATTAAAGGGGTTCTGGAAGGCGTTTTTTATGTGTCGTGGTGGAGCTTGTGGAACTTCCGTAATCAACTCCTTTTTGCCACCCAAAAGCCTCGTAAAAATGTTTTGTTTGACGATATTGTTTCTTGTTCTTTCAATTGGAGTTTATATAGAAGTAAAACTAAGTTTAGATGGGATAGTTGGCTACAACATCCTTACTTGATTGCTTTGTCAGACGTGGAGTTAAGGTTCCTTCTACTCTTTGTCCGGTCTGTAATATTTCGTATGAAGATACGTCTCATTTGTTCTTTAGCTGCGAAGTGGCCACATCTATTTATCGGCTTATATGTCGTTGGTGGAATCTGTCTTGGATCTCAGTTGGTTCTTATTCGGATTGGTTGGAGTGGTTTAATTCTATCCGGTTGGGCTCTAAGATTAAAGGGGTTCTGGAAGGCGTTTTTTATGTGTCGTGGTGGAGCTTGTGGAACTTCCGTAATCAACTCCTTTTTGCCACCCAAAAGCCTCGTAAAAATGTTTTGTTTGACGATATTGTTTCTTGTTCTTTCAATTGGAGTTTATATAGAAGTAAAACTAAGTTTAGATGGGATAGTTGGCTACAACATCCTTACTTGATTGCTTTGTCAGACGTGGAGTTAAGGTTCCTTCTACTCTTTGTCCGGTCTGTAATATTTCGTATGAAGATACGTCTCATTTGTTCTTTAGCTGCGAAGTGGCCACATCTATTTATCGGCTTATATGTCGTTGGTGGAATCTGTCTTGGATCTCAGTTGGTTCTTATTCGGATTGGTTGGAGTGGTTTAATTCTATCCGGTTGGGCTCTAAGATTAAAGGGGTTCTGGAAGGCGTTTTTTATGTGTCGTGGTGGAGCTTGTGGAACTTCCGTAATCAACTCCTTTTTGCCACCCAAAAGCCTCGTAAAAATGTTTTGTTTGACGATATTGTTTCTTGTTCTTTCAATTGGAGTTTATATAGAAGTAAAACTAAGTTTAGATGGGATAGTTGGCTACAACATCCTTACTTGATTGCTTTGTAATTGTCTAGCTCCTTGCTAGTTTTATAATAAAGTTGTCGTTCAAAAAAAAAGAAGGAGTATTTGATGTATCTAAATACCGATAGGATTGTTGTTCAATCTCTTTTACGCGTTTCAAACATGCATATATATGATCTAACTTCCTTCCCCTGAATCAGGGATTCGCTCTCTTCGAAAAAAGTTATGTTTATTTTTACCATAAAGTGTCTTTAATTTGAATTAACTTGGCTAGTTATAATATATGTTCAAAGACAATCTAAATATAAATACAAAGCCAAGCTAATTATCTGCTAATTTCATGGTTTAACCAACTATTACACGTCAGATAGCAATAACGATTAGCCAAGAAAGAAATCAGTCACAAGATTTATAAGTTAATTGATAGCTAGCTAGAAATGATCTTTTTAAGCAATCTACTTAGCATACATGCATGTTGATGAAACCTAACACTCTGTTCCCGAGTTTATTTGCTGGAGTAAAAGAGAAAGGTTTGGGATGGTAATAAAAAAAGTTTGTGTTCCACATATTTTTTAGGAGGGGAGAGGAAAGTAAAGGGTAGTAAATTACATCAAAATTACTCTCCTAATTTACTTATCAAATTGGGATGAAATGGAGTGAAGTTGATTTTAAAATTTTTTTTTGTTACTTCCTTCTCTTTTCTTTTTAACTCGGAAACACAAAATAAAAAAAAAAAAAAAAAATTATTCCTCTCCTCTTTACTTCACTCATTTTTCCCTCTCCATCCCTCTTCCTTCCGTTTTATACTCGGGAACAGAGCGTAAATCACACAGAAAGTAATTTACTCGCTTAATTGTTACATGAATAAGATTTGGTTTAGTACTTTTGGTGAAAAAGCTAACAATATGCGAGGAATATCCCATTAACGTGCCATAATTTATTTATAAGTTTAAGTAGTTTTAATTTTGCAGCTAACCCACTTGATTAATAATTTAATGACCGCGTTTAAAGGGAAACCACTAAATTAGTTAAGTGGTAGGGGGACTACGGATACACACATTCTCTTTGTTAATTATTGATTGGCTTACGTCTTGCCCATCGTTATACATGTTTAATTTATTTACTCTAATAAAATAGTATTACATCACATTAACACCTTTGTTTAATTAATTAATTATTATCTATCGTAATCCAACTTGAATGATCCACATAACAACACCGTTACATTTTTAATTTTTGTTATACAATTGTTTCTGAACTTTTCGGCTGACTAATCGATTTACGGGGTTTAAGTCTGCGAGTTTTAAATAGGAAACTACCTGGCAAAATATTGATAAAAGAGGAATTGATTTCGACTCCACTAGTTGTGCCTTGTGTGATAAAGATATTGAAACGGAACAACATTTATTCATCTCATGTAAAATTGCGTAAGAGATCCGGAAAGAAGTTCAAAAATGGTGGCAAACTACCAATGTGTCAATCCAAGGCCTAAACAATGTGATACACTTGGCGATCAATCCACAATCGCATCCAAGCATTCTATGTTCTCTTTAATGTGGTGATTCAAACAACAATTTGGTTTCTTTAGAAATTTAGGAACAATATGGTCTTCTCTTTGAAGAGGCCAAGCAAAGATCTCCTCCTCATTGATATTAAGCTTTTATCAGTCACTTGGATTTCTAGTAGAGGTAGGAAATTGTCTTTAAATTAGATAGAGTGATTTAGTTACCTTCGTAACGCTCTATCCCTTTTTGTAACTTCTAGCCACTTGCTAGCTTTCCTAATAAGTTATCGTTCAAAGACAAAAAAGTCTACCTCTACATAAAGTTAAACCGAGTAGAACCCTTTCCTTTCTGAGAAAGTGGACATGACCACTTCAGAATGTGGCGCGTCGGATTATAAAGTTCACTATGTTGTTTTACACAAAAATACACTAGAAGTTTATACATATGTCTTATGAAAGACTTGAAATTGAAACTTTATTGAAAGGATCTCAGTAACAATACTTTGATAACGTAAAGGCTATTCACAATTTGTTGGTAAGAAAAAAGAAATAATACAGGTTAAAATGGTAAAGGTTACTCACAATTTGTTGGTAAGAAAAAAGAAATAATACAGGTTAAAATGGGGGATATTGATTTGATGTCAATGTTACATGAAAGCTAACAAATTTTAGGAAAAATTCTTTTAAAACGTATCATATTTGTCTAAAAAATCACTTTTGAGTATCGAACTTTTTTTTTTCTTATTTGGTTACTAAACTTTTATTTTTTGCCTCTTTTACGCATTTTGAGACGGTTTTGCCCCTCAAAATTTTGAAAATCCAGGAGCAAAAATGTCCTAAAAATGTCTCAAAGTGCATAAAATAGGCCAAAAATGAAAGTTTAGTACCACAATAATGAAAATAAAAAGTACGTTACTCAGAAGTGATTTTTTTGACAAGTATGAAACGTTTTGAAAGAATTTTCCCTAAATTATATATGAAACGATGAATGTTCGTTAAGTAGCAATAAAAACAAAATGCAAACGTACACTTGCTTTATTAGTGAAATAATCTTAATCAAGTTGTTCCAAATTTCTGATAGTTCACCCATGTGGTTGTATGTTCAATTTGTAACTGTCTTGCTCCTGTCTCTACAAATTATATGTTCATTTTTATACTACGTTTTACACAATAACATTTCATCGTTTACACAATAACATTTCATGTTAACATTTGTCAAGATACGTTTTACACAAACAATAACATTTCATGTTAACATTTGTCAAGATACGTTTTACACAATAACATTTCATGTTAACATTTGTCAAGCATTTTGAGTGGTTGAAATATAAAAACGTACCCTACATTGAGATTGAGATAAACAAAAATAGGAAGGTGACTTATAATTTAGGATGAAGGTTATATGAATTAGACAAGGTATAACTCTCCAGATGTAACAAATGGAACTATGTTCTAAAACATAATTAGATCCTAGTACGTAATATATTGGCATAATACAATGAGAATTCACATATGCCCCCAACTACTAGTTTGTTGATTGTATTGCATTATATTATTGGCCGATAGCACAAGTTTCTCATCTTGTACTTTTCATATCTCTGAGTTTTAACATCCAAATAGATAATTGCGTATACCCTTCAACTATATTACAGTAGCAAGCTATTATATGATTGCATGTGTTACGTCCAAACTGTGTAGTAAATTATTAATTGACTTGTAATATATATCGTCCATTCAAAATGGCACTTCATGTCATCCAAAAGACAATCAAAACAGGATGTGTTTAAGATCATTCAAATAATAAGGAAGATCATAGTAGTGGAGTTGCCTTATTGCATTAATATAAAATGAACCCTCGTTCGCTAGGATAGTGTCTCAAATTGCATGATTATAATACTCTCTCACACACACACACAAACCCAAAACATACACAATAATTGGAATAGAATTAATCTAATTAACTATTTTAGTGTCGGTATTATATGCCTGTTGCCGGTCAAACGATTAAATCAAATATTGGACCCCCTCTAAAAGGAAAATGAGACTCTTGTTTGCATGTGTACTAATTTGTTAATATTGTGTTTGATCTTTTTGACCAATTTAGCACTTCGAGAAATCCTTACTGTTTTTGTTCGTGATAACACATGTTAATCAGTAAAAAAAATTACAGTGTTGTTCTCAAGGTTTTGAAGACCTAGAGCGAAAACTGGAAATGAGCTGAGGCCTCAAAAGTCAAAATCTAAACAAAAAGTTTGGTATTTTAAAACACACAATCAAATCTATTTATGTATTTTTTTTTTTTAGTCATCTAACATTACTTTATGCAAATTCTTTATCGACTTTATTGTTTTCCAGAAATTGAAAAATTAGACCCTAAAATAAATGTTTCACAAAAATTGTCTAGGCTTGTCTTTATTTATTTATTTTTATTATTTTTTTAATAAATATATCTATATATAGAGAGAGACTTAACATCGTTTATACTCCAACGTAACTTTAGGGCATCCAAAAATTGGGGTCTTTGGACGGTCACCCATCTCACTCACGTTCGAAAATGGCATTGAGTTTCTGTTTTGTTACTACGAATGAAGTGTACATTGCTATTACATTATACATGGCTTGAACTTTGAACATAACTATATAAGCAGTTTATCTATATTTCGTGACACATATTACAATATCAATTAATTAATTTTCTAAGAATATATACATAGATCTCTATCATGAAGAAGCTACAAAGCTTGAGCCTTGAGCAGATATGTATCCTGAGAAGGAGTCACATTCGATAATTATTTCAGCAAACCATTTCATTCAAATGTAATATCAAACGTACGTAATTCATATAATTAGTTGACAAATGTCTATTGCAGCGAATTGAAATAAACAACATACGAGTACTATTTTGGCATGCGTATCAATGACTACGGACTATTTGTAATTTAACCAAAAAAAAAAAAAAAAGTCCGAATTCTCCAAACAAGCTAAAATACAACAACTCACATGTTAATTAACATCAATAACCAATATGAATATGAATATATAGAAGTTATTGCCGTATATTGTTGGAGACAAAGATATTAAGGCAAGTATATATACGATTCTATTTCTATATGGTATTAATATCCCGCGTGCCAAGTGTCTAGAAAACTCCATTTGCCTCGTGTGATTATAAAAAGCATATATAAATAATGATTGAAAACAAATATATTGTACTTACTAAACAATTTAATAATAGGAAATGATAATTAACTTAAAGCAATAATAGACACATGACATGACGCCAAGGTCCAAACTGACTTTTCATTGCACAATTAAGCCATACATGAACTTCGTAGCGAAATTACTTTAATTTACAAAATGGTAGCTCGATCTGGTTTTGACAAAAAAAACACCCATCGCCGTGTTCTACCAAAACCATCACTTTCCAAAAATCAACACAAAATAAAACAAAAACATAAAAAAAAACCGGCAAAAAAAAACTTCACATAACTTGCTGATTATGCAAACTACTATTCTTAAATTGCTTTACAAAATATATATGTTGGAGGGTGAGCTGCTAATTGTTCTCATGCACGTACGTAGTTACGATATAATTTAGTGAAATATATATATAAAGCTAGCTTGATTTGATTATGCAATTAAAGATGTTGCGTTTTGTTCATTGATTGATGTCACGTTATTATTGCATGCAGTCCATGCAGACGTAGATGATAACTGGTTTTGTAGCTGCCGTACAAGTAACACTTGATGTATGTCCCATAGTTTTTGCTTTAGCATCACGGATTCAGATCGAAGCCGCTCGTTTTCTTGTTTCATAACTTGTGCATGTTGGCTTATGAACCGTAACCGGTTCATTAGTTCACGGTTCCCAGTCTTATGTCTGGTCACTTGGTTCCTTAAATTTTCCAGGTGCTTTTGTTTTCTCATGCGTGACCTTCGTGCTGACTCACGGTTCGATATCATGCGTCTTCGCTTACGATCATCAATCACGTTCACTTCTATAGGGCTTCCTTCGTCCGAGCCTGAGTTTGAGCCATTGTTTTTTGGTGTAGAGTCATCTGAGCCAGAAAATGAAAAGACGGGCTCCTGAGGTTGGTAAACAAAGGGATTCTGGTTCGTATCAGTGTCCCAGGGTGTGAACCCAGTCCCGAAGAAACCTTCGGACGGGACATGTTCCACGGAGACAGGGAAAACAGATGACAACATGGTCATAGAAGTGATTTATGTAGTAGAGAAAGGTAGAAGGGGGAAAGGGAATAGACGATGGGTTAGAAGCCGGTATTTAAGGGCATAATTCAAGTGTTGGTGGGGTCCACCTAAGGGTAGTTTGGTCTATAACATTAATATTTCAAAGTTAAATTTATTGATATGGCGTGACATCTTTGGCTTTACAATTATTTGATTTGTAAATAAAAGAGATTGTGAAACTTGTACAATATTTTAACCGAAGACCAACTGATTTTCATTTTTTTAGTTACGTATGGTTAATGCTTTTGAGTCAGTTGGCACTTATGGTAGGGTCCACCGTGGCTTTTAAAAAGGTGGTGACATCAGCAAAGTGGGACCCAGTATGCTGATGTTTATGGCTTAGTCACGAAGAAACAAAACAAGAGCTATCATAGTTGGACACTTGTCAGTACCCCATGGGCTGGCACGCTGTAAGCCAATAGGATACGACTTGCTTACGTGGCAACACGTTGATAGCTCGGCTAACTTGGCTCTGACTCGGTGCGCCAAGCCGAGTAATGGTGTGTAACGTAACTTTAAAAAATAAGTACATTTCGCTTTCGTGTAATATATAATGTAAAGATTTACTCCCCACACCTTTTTCTGAATAGCTAATTTCACACCAACCAACTTACCAAGAGGCCAGTAAATAGGTCACAAGGAATTCATACAACATGATATCGGATCATTAATCATCCAAGCTATCGAGGAAACCGTTGTCTATTGAAAAAACAAAAAATGTGAAGTGTGAACCACGGGAAAGAAAGCATTTTGATAGCCTCGTTGTAGATTTATTTAACTGTCTTTCCAAGATGCTTTTAACTCGAAACGTATATATGCGTTTTCCAAATCTTTATAAAACTCAATTTGTTGTCAGCTACTTGCCTTCTAACTCCATTAATCCATAATAATCAAAACTTTATGAATGTGTCACAGTATTTAACAGTGTTGAAAAAGGAATGTTAAAATTTGGAATTCTGTCTATTATTAGTAAAGTTGTTGGTGGTGAAGTTACATACGAAATTGTTCCTTTTAAAGGTTAATATAGCTAGCTTTTGACTATATGAAATATTGAGATCATGCATGGGATTTACAACAAGACTTGTCCCATCATAATGGTCATTGTTTTAACTTTCAAAAAATTGTATAACATTGCTTTTACGTATACGTCTAGTTTATTATATCTCAATAACTTTTTATTATGGCTTATTAAATTGGCTATTTTCATGAATACATCAGCTTTTGTGCTTAAGATGAGTTTTGTAGCTCTTTGATTGGTTTTAGTTTGCCGTCACCTTAGCTTTCCGCTTTGGTGCGTGCATGATTTTTGTATCCCTTATCTATAAGCTGTTTTTAATAAAGCTTAAAAGTTAAGGTTGATGAGTTAGTGCACAGAAGAAGATGTTATTTAAGGCTAATTGTAGTGCTATATATGCAACATTTCACAATTATAAACCAAAAATACTATACTTTTTGAGAGTATATACCCAATCAAATTAAAGTTATACGCTTTGAGAAACTAAAAAATATAAACATTGTGAAGTAAAATACTAAAAAGAAAAACTAATATTACTAGTAAAGAATGAAGCAAGATTCTTGGAAGCATGAGGCCGACAAATTGTTAAAGAATTGATCGAGATACAAAGCTGTCTGTTTTCCATCTACGTGTCAGAATAATTACGGAACAAAGATAATGCAATCTAATTTGGTTCAATAAAGTAGTTAAGTAAGTTTAAAAATGGAAATCTATGTATTATAACCAACTAAATTAATGCCTTAATGGAAATTCTAAAACCTTCATTTTCTCCGTGCATACATACTTATACCTAAATTTCCTTATTGTTTTTTTAGTGAAATGGTGAATATATATATTACTCCAAGTATAATATGTACAATAAAAGCATCTTAAGAGGAGATTGCCATATTCCAAACACCCCTTAAGAGCTAATAACAACAAATAACAGAAGTACATACAATCTTTCAAATTCTAACACAAACATTGCTGAACCAAATGCATACAGAACCATATGCTCACATCACCAAATTCACCAAGTCACCAAGCACTAAGGATATACTATCAGGATTATGGTTACATTTCTTTTTGTAAGATTATCTTAATGCCAAACTGCAGCTACAGCCTCACAGTTAGCACGAAGATCCTATCACAAGAAGGCTTCGCCAAAGAACCGTATCACTTAATGCTAGTTCACCTCACTCAATGGCTACATTTCGTAACTCCGTTAAGCACAGATAATCTATCCATCAGCATTATCTGACCTAACAAGGATAGGCATCACCACTGATGGAACTCTACCAATCAAAAATAAATTTCCTTATTGTTGTCACATCTGCGTGTAAGAATTGTCTTCTTAAAAACAAAACTTAGCGTGCATATTGGCAGAAAGATGTTAATCACTTTAAATGTGGATAATTGGATAAATATATGTTATGGTCAATTCCTAAAAGTGTGGATGTATTTTATTGCCACCCTCAGTTTTTTAACACCGGATTAATCAGTTTGACGCCTTTATGTGAGTGCATATGTAAAAAAATGTGTACACATAGATGTTTGTTATAGTGTTAACTTAACACTATACATAATCCAAGAATATGGAACTGCGCAGATGCACGATAATAAAAACAGTAAACGCATGAGATTTTCAAGTATCTTTGACTCATGTGCGCGCGAGACAAGCTACAAAGGCAATGCTGATGCATAGTATAGTATACTAGTATGTATAAATATGACGTAGTTAGTAGGTTTGTTTATAGAGGATTAATTACTTAAAGGTGAGGAAAAAGCATTAAAGCGGTTAGTGATTTTGTGGAATTGGTTCCTTAATTGTTGCAACTTATCATGATAATGATAATTAAACTTACGTAAAAAAAGAATACAAAAGGTGCTTTCCGAAAGTCGATTCCACAGCTAATAACAACCCCACATACTTCTTTACCTACTCGTTTTGGTTAATCATCTAATTACATACAATATAACGAATATCAGTAGTATAATTAGAAATTGTAACTAGCTAGTTAACATAACTTTTAGCAAATTAAACTTGCTAAAAGAATCTAACGAACGCGCGTACCATTAAAGATTTAAGTAAATAAATTCATTCATCGATTTCGTGTGATAATAAGTCATTAAGTGATATGATGCAATCAGTCTTGTCCTAAATCATTGTATATTTATTGAGATTGTAATACTTTACACTTCTGATAAGTTCTGTAATCAATTCTACGTTATTTGTTCTTTATAATTCTGATAAGGATGCTAGATTGAATTCACTTGATAAGATGATAAACACATCATCTTTATTGGTTTCTCATAGTTTGTTATGGATGATCGGTTGCAGGTGATCGCTGTCACTACAGGCCCTTGACAAATTTTAAAGAAAATACTAAGGTCTTCGTCACATGTACGTGTAGGCACTGCACTGGATTCTCTATAAAGCACATCACCCTCTAAAGTTGGTTAAGAAAATATAAAGTTAACTTGATATCACTCATGGTTAGATCGAGAAAGTTCAGGATTTCACTTGAAACCAACACAAACGAATAATACACCACATGCTGTAAAACAGCAAAACATCAGCAAATTTAAGTTCCAAACATTAAGAAAGTTACTCGATCAATTTCGGATTTTCACTCACTAGGACCATATTAATCTCAACATGACCCCATATTGATACAATAAATCTTGACTTTAAATTTCCTAAATATATGTTTCCCGGACTACTAACCATAATGGATTACACTAAGCCGGCCATCCTTTAGAACACTCTCCTATGACAGTTACTAAGAGTTGCCTATATAAAAGTAAATATGGTCTAGCTAGTTCTCACTTCTCCCCCTATAGTTATAGCAGCTTTTTGCAAAAACAACGTTATAATAGTTACGAAATTTGTGAAATTGTTAACTATCGACAGTCCATTTTAATCACAAAAGCTAATGCATACAACATGCTTTAGTTCGCCAATCCACTGTCTATCTTTTATATATATTAGGTAGGGATTTTTTACATGAAACGGCATGTTTAACTTGTATATTGCTATCTCCACCAGTTTATTCGGTGAGAGTGTCAACTGTCAAAGTAATCAACAATGTTGAGAATATGAGTGTACGTATCCCTCTGTATAATCTGATCGATGGGATAAAAAAGTTAGAAAGGCTGAAAGAGAAACATAAGTTTATCTTGATAAGCATAAATACACTAGTACAATCGATGGCTTCCCTGTCGACTTTTTTACGACGTTGCCGTCATCATGTCAACGGTAGTATTGGTTGCCGTCGACATGTCGACGGGAACGTAACGACGGGATGCCCCGTCGGCAACAGCGTTCCCGTCGACAATCGCCGTCGACATTGTCGACAATCGCCGTCAACATTGTGGGTCCCACTTCGTTTTCCAGTCAAAGGAATTGTTTGTCTGTCAAATTTAGTATATTTATTTTTACTTTCTAATCCCGTTGACATGTCGACGGGACTGTTAAACCAAAACACATAATTAACGCTAATCACATGTTAATTACGTAATAACTCGTTTCTAATATTATCCCGTCGATGGGATTATTAAGGCGGGATAATTTCGCGCCAAAGTTTTGGCAATTATTGAGCCTGGGAATTTTGACCATTATGGTCCTGTCGACATGTCGACGGGAGCGCATGAACCTAAAAAATTCAACGCAGCCTGGCTCGGTCAAGCATTTTTTTTTCGTTTTCTACGTATTGCCGTCGACATTGTGTCGACGGGAATAGGCTCGTCGCCTGTTCTCCTGATTCTTGTAGTGATATTGGTGCTTAATTAGTTACTAATATATATACTTATCATTCTAATTCCTCTAGTAACATCAGACACTAGAGATCGTGATAAGGGTAAGAATACGGATCAGAATGAGTTCCGATCAAAAGGGGTCATAGTATGATGTTCGAGGTACTTAAGTTTATACAATAAAACCTTAATGGTCATCTATGGAACCCAATAACTTTTGCTACAACAGAGCCCAAAGTTTACGGAACTTAATAGGCATTGGACACAACACAACTTTAATACTTAGGTGGGTCCAATGATTGTTAGTACTTGCCACCACCGGCCATAAGGTAAGTCCACCCCTGTGATTAACCATAAGAAATTTGCGTAGCAAGAGAAGATACTCAGCTCAAGTTTTGGAATTCATAAAAGATACGTGATTGCACGTATATATTTAATCTGTATGTGGTCATATATTATTTCTTGTTAACAAGAATTCAAGGAAAATTTCAGACTACCGAGATTTTAGTCACAGTTTCGATTTGTGTGATTTTATAGCTGGGTCGAAACAATAATAGAAAAACATGATTTGTTGCCAAGCGCAAGAAAAATCATCAATCTGTTGATCCAAAGTTTATAGGCACCTAAATTTAAATAGTCTGTTGAATTTCTACAGGTCTGATCTTCCAGGATCATATTGATGTTCCAAACAACATCATGACATCGTTTAATTGAATACAAAACACATAAACAAAGAAGATTTTGGTGAACCCTTTATATTGATATATATAAAACGAATTGGGTTACTTTTGATGTTTACAGGATCCTATCTATATATACATATTGAAACGTTGTCTTCAAGAGACATACCGCTTCTTCTAAACCGTTGCAACCCTAAACTAAACGTTGCAATCTAATTAACTGACTAAATAACCGTCTAATCTAAATATTGGGTTTGTTGGCCTGTGGCCCAAACCATTAACTAATCTACAGGCCCTTTATTCGACCCAACTTGATATCCTTTTGGCATAGCAGACATTATTCGTCCAACAGTTCCTCCCTAATGTCGATATGCCAAAAATCTGCTTTCTTCATCTTCTTTGTGACCGTCTAAGCCATTTGTATTCTCCATTTCCTTGTTGGTTATCTTCAAAAGTTATAATTAACTTTTCTTCCATCATCGAATTTCTATTTTACCTATCATCCCTTCCAGCCTTGCCTTGGTTCCAAATATGTCTTCCACTTTGACATCTCTTGCAGTCCTACTCCTTTTCCTTGGAGTTTCTTGTACTTGGGCTTCAAGTGCTTCAACCTGTGCATTTCCCTGTGCACCATGTGCAATCACCCTTGCATCATTCTGTGGCTCCATTTCACTCATGCTAGCCATTCCCTCTGGTTCACCCTGCACCCTTTTTGCCTCCATAGTACACTTTAACCATGCCAATGCATTTCTTGACTGCCTCGCATATTCCTCCCTGAACCCAATCGCATAGGCTTCTTTTATTCTCATAATAACTTGGGTATGACCGCGTCCATTCTTTTGTATCTTTCACGCAACCAACTTCTTCTATCTAACCATCAATTCTAACCATCGGTCTAACCATCGGCTCTGATGCCATGTTGAATTTCTACAGGTCTGATCTTCCAGGATCATATTGATGTTCCAAACAACATCATGACATCGTTTAATTGAATACAAAACACATAAACAAAGAAGATTTTGGTGAACCCTTTATATTGATATATATAAAACGAATTGGGTTACTTTTGATGTTTACAGGATCCTATCTATATATACATATTGAAACGTTGTCTTCAAGAGACATACCGCTTCTTCTAAACCGTTGCAACCCTAAACTAAACGTTGCAATCTAATTAACTGACTAAATAACCGTCTAATCTAAATATTGGGTTTGTTGGCCTGTGGCCCAAACCATTAACTAATCTACAGGCCCTTTATTCGACCCAACTTGATATCCTTTTGGCATAGCAGACATTATTCGTCCAACATAGTCGTCACATGAGAGACTGTCTTGCACTACATGCATTCTTTAAAACATAAACATTAAAGGCATGAACTAAGAATTACACATTGTGTAACAAAAAATATAACGGTGGCAAATTCCTCAAAGTTTTTTAGGATAAGTTGGTCTACTATGGGCAAGATATAACTGGTGTAAGTAGACTAAAAGCAATTTGCATGAATATAGATTTAAGCTTTTTCATGGTTTTTTCTTCTGTGTATATATGTAGTCGATATGAGCAACAAGGGTCCTTCTCATCAAACACTCATCTTCACCAATACCTTCACATCCCTCTTCAATCTCAGCAGTTTCGCCACCACCCTACAAAGAAAATTACTCCGTACATTATTTTAAAACGTGAGAAATATGAAACATGGAAAATGTTAGTGATAATTTAGTGTAACCCAAGGTATCAAATAGGTTCAAATAGGTTCGAAATAATGTATTATGCAAGTGCTATCTAATAACGACTCACGAAATTATCCAAGCAATTCTTGAATTATCAACACCCTCGGCAAACAAAATCGAGTACTATAATTTACACATGCTTACAAAGATACCTTGTTTTGAAGTTTAGTCTTCGCCATGGCAGCTACCATGAGACGGGCGGACTGGGATTGTGCGGAGCATAGGAGAAGGGCTAGTAGGAGCAAGAGAGTGGTGGGTCTAGACATGTTAGTGTTGAGGTGACGAGGGTATTATACATGGATAGATTGAAGTAACATGATATAATTTATAGATACAAGTCATACAACCAACAACAGCTGTGTGAAAAGGAGACTTTAGAATGCACATATTTTAAGGTATTTTGTTTTGTATATGGGCAGTATTAATTGAAGTACATTCGAATCAAAAATCAATAGGACAAATAATATATCCTGCAGGTCAGCCAAAGTTGGCATGTACACAAGTTGATTAACCTGCACAATTTCCACCCGTGAAGGTTCTGGTGGTCTAATCATGGTCAACTCTTAACCCATATATTGTTTGATTTGAACATGATTTCCGCAGCTTGACTATGAAAAGTATGTCCAAGTGGCATAATATATATGCAGACAAGCAGTTGGTTGTTCCGGGTTAATAATGAGCTAGGCAGAAATTTAGTGGATATGTCTGCATCTATTACAACTGTGTTTGCATAGAACATTTAGGGTAATCATCCATTAATCTTGGTTCAACTCTGTACGTTTGCATAGTAACACTTGGTAGCTATCAGTTACGGAATGCTCCAACTGACCATGGTTAATCAAGCGAACATTCGGTGAATTAGTTTGTCTCCTGTTAACTTTAATGTTCACCATGTACCATGAAACAAACAAGGATGCTTTGTGGAGATCATATATAACTCTCCTGAGGTTTTCCCTTTTGCGTGATCAGTTCCATTTTCGATTTCTATCGGACTTTTATGTTCTTAATTACATGGTTAAGGTCTTCTACTTTTTTTTTTTTTTTTTTTTTTTTTTTTTTTTTTTTTTTTTTTTTTTTCTGAACGGGGTTAAGGTCTTCTACTTAGTTATATTGTACTTGTTTGGTTGGTATGAAGACTACAAAACGTTCACGGTTATGACAGGTGTTCACAAGCTCAAGTTGTATTATTCCTTCAGTGGTCAACACCTACTTCATTCACCCATGACCCATGTATCAGATTCGACTTTTGACCCATCACATCGTTAAATATGACTGAAAAACGAAAAACTTATAATATTGGACACATGAAAAAACATACTCGTATATACCAAAATCACTGGTAATTTTTACTGATCATACACATTACAGTAATAGTTATTGTTCTAAAACATCATTTTATCAACAACATAAATACCACTTGGAAACTTGTACATGCTCGTTGGTAGCCGATGTTAGTGCAAAATGTGTGATAGGTGAATATTAGGCTTGGTTTTGTATTGGGCCGTCCTTGTGGACTGTCCGTATGAGAATTATGCACTAATCCAAGTGGTAGATTCCCTGCACAAATGAAAGTAAATCTTTAGCCTTACCGTGAGGACGGACCCCACGATTAAGCTCCGACGTGAGAGTAAGTATTCATGTTGTCAGAGAAATATGTGTGAATTGGGATGTGTGAGAAAGTCATATCTTGTAAATATGTCGAAAGGTTGTCTTTTATAGGTGAGCCAAATACGAGGGTTCCCTAGTATTTTGCTTGTTGTTGTTAATGGCTAGAGTGGGACCCTTGTCGGGCAAGGGTTCGAGCTTAATCATGATTGCAGACACAAATCATCTTCCGCGACTGCGGACCGATCCGCAAGCTTACTACGGTAGTGTCGCTTGGATAATCTGTGTGCGTCTTTGTAGGCATGGACCGCGGGCTTCAGCGATGTCCAGCGCCTTTTGTTTGTTGGGCCGGGGTACAATTATGTATAATATAATATTGGCCTAGTAGGCCTGCTATCTGTATTATACGTCATCAGCCGACATGTTAAAAGGCAGTATAACACAACCGAAACGTTCATTTGTGTATATTAAGGCAGGAGTATACAACCTCAAATGAATTGAAGTTTTTTTATGTTAAATAAAACACGAATTAGCATTGTTAACTGTAGTGTGCTTGAACTTGTATTTAGCAAGTTGTAGTAATAACCGGAAACGATTTACAGATTTTAACGAAATATTGATCGATAATTACCCAAGCTAAACATATGACATACTTAAAATTTGACGCTGACCAATTACTGAAAACATTTACTAAGATTCTTGATCAATTTGCATGAATACTGCGGGTTCCTGCAGTATATAACGAGTACTGTTTTAACAAAACCATACGTATTTCAATACATCTCGATCCAACGACAGATTGGAGTAAGGGTTGACCTGTGTTGTGTAGCTGGTTTATCATTATATTGTCAACCATTCAGGTTAGGTTATCTTCTTTCTCATGTTCATTTCTCTAATTGATTCGTTTCCCATATCCAGCATTGAAAGATTAATTTGGCCAGTTTTGGTTGAAATAGTATAAAGAAATGAAATGAATTAGATATGATGTCTAACAAACATGCCCTTAATGATTATATCTTTTTGTTTGTTTCATTGAAAAACTGCCAACCAAACGATCTTAAAATATTTGCATTCTAAAATCACAGTTCTATAAATTCATACATTCTTATATCACTCAATGTGTATACCCTCAATCATCACCTTAACATTATATAAGTCATTAACCATGTCTAGAACCACCACGCTCTTGCTCGTTCTAGCCCTTCTCCTCTGCTCCACACCATCCTACACTGCTCGTCACATGGCAGCCGACACCACCACGATCATAAAGCATCAAGATAAGGTATGTATCACGTGTAATTTAATTACTACTAGTACGTGGTCCATTTCATATTTTTTTGACATCTCGATATAATTTAAATTTCTTTCTAGGATGGTGTTCAAACTGCTGAAATTGAAGAAAGTTGTGAAGGAATTATTGAAGAAGAGTGCCTGATGAGAAGGAGCCTTAGTGCTCATACTGATTACATTTATACATACAAAGAAAAATTGAATTAAACCCTGCGAAAAAGCTTATATCGTTATTTATGTATATTGTTATTTGTTACTACAAATTTCTTTCAACGATGTCATTTCTCCCGCCTGTTGCATTTTCTTTTGCCGTTATGTCAATAACCGAAATACAAAGAAAACTCGAATAAATTTGCATTGAAGTGCCTATAAACTTCTCAACAGTTTTCTTTTCATACCTTCGAATATACGAAATGCATATACTAAGGTTTCATTTGTTTTTTCAGAGCTTTTACCTCTTCATCTGCAAACTATGTCTGCAGAAGAAGAGGTGCATATAAGCTCTTCATCTGCAAAAAGAAGACCGTTTGTTTTTGTGCTATTGAAGTACTTATTTCATTTTTTTTTTCAAAACTATTTTTTGTACTATTGAAATACTTTTTATCTTTTCCTTTTTCTTTTTCACAAGTTTTTTTTTACATTTTCTTCCGCTTGTTACTGTTTTGGTACGTTTTCCACCGTTTTTTACGTTTTCTTTGGTTTTTTTTTACATTTTTGTCCATTTTTTTATGTTTCGCCCGATTTTTTTATTTTTTTTATGTTAAAAAACAGGTAAAAATGTAAAAAAACAAACAAAAAAGTATAAAATAAAACGTTTGAAAACATAAAAAAATAGACAAAAACAAATGAAAGCGTAAAAGAATGTCGAAAACGTAAAGAAACAGACGAAAACATAAAAAATGGAAAAAAACATAAAAAACATAAGAAAACGTAAAAAAATGAACGAAAACCTTAAAAAACAGAAGAAAACGTAAAAAACGGACGAAAACGTAAAAAAGCATACGAAAACGTAAAAAAAAACAGACGAAAACGTAAAAAACAGCCAAAAACGTAAAAAAAGGCAAACACATAAAAAAACGGACGAAAACGTACAAAATCGGACGAAAAGGTAAAAAAGGGGGCGAAAACCTAAAAAATTAGACGAAAACGTAAAAAATGGTCGAAAATGTAAAAAACGAGCGAAAACATAAAAAACGGGCGAAAACGTAAAAGAATTGACGAAAACGTAAAAAAACGGATGAAAACGTAAAAAAACGGATGAGAACATAGAAAAACAAACGAAAACGTAAAAAAATGAATATTAAGAAAGAGATGTATGGTTTGTGTATAAAAAGAGGTAAGAAGTGAAAGAAGAGGTAATAAGAGAAGGAGATGTCTGCATTTTGGAAGAGGAAAAAAGAGGAAAAAAGCTCTTTTGTCTGAAAAAAAACAAACATGTTCCTCTGCGTGCCCGCAGAGGAAAGAAGTGAAAAGAGGCAATAAGAGCTTTTTTTGAAAAAACAAACGAGGCCTAACTGTTGGAGAATACTTGCTAATTAACAAGAACACCAGAAAAACTTTATATACCGAAATCAATGTCACTTGTAACTTTGAATGATCATAATATAGTAATTGTGGTATTTGTTCTGAAACATCTTTTACCATTTACAAACACACAACTTGGCAACTTGCACATGCATTTTGGTAGCCGACATGTTAAATAACATAATCAAAACGTTGTGTATTTTATTAAGGTATGAACATACAATCTTAAATTAACTGCATATCTGCAATTATTTTAATGTGTGTTTTAGATAGAACACGATTAACCATTGATAAATGAAGTATGCATGAACTGGTAGCTAGCAAGTTTTATTAAGCATTTGATTCACAGAGTGGACTGTGGACCAAACACAGATTGATAATGACCCATAACTAAAACAAATTCCATGGTTGGGATTTGATGCTAACCAATTGTTAGGCAAATGCCATAACTAACTAACCACCAAATTCGGCCACATTTATTATAACAGCAATTCTCGACAACCAACAACTGGTGCGTCAACTCATATTGTTTTGACAAACCTTGCAATGCTTCTCATCGTTGAGCCGCAGAAATCATGCTTTAATCAAACAACGTCTCGTGTTGACCCAACAGAGCACCACGGGTGAACACCATAACCTTCATGGGTGGACTTTGTGCAGGTCAATCAGTTTGTCTACAAGAGTACAAGCCAATCGTTTGGCTGACCGACATGTTATATTCTTTGTCCTGTTTATGTCATTAATCAAATCAAATAACTTTACATCCACCTTTAAAAACCTTAAATGATTCCACATTCGAGTTTAATTACTTCAATTATGACTGCCATATACAAGACAAACCTTATATTAAATTATGTGCATTCTAAAGTCTCCTTTTCACACAGCACATATTGGTTGTATCTATAAATTTATATCATGTTACTTCAATCCATGTATACCCTCAATCCCTCATCACCCTAACAACCATGTCTAGAACCACCACCCTCTTCCTCATACTAGCCCTTCTCCTATGCTCCACGACGTCCTATGCCGCCCGTCACATGGCAGCCGACACCACAACAAGAAGACATCAAAATAAGGTATCTTGGAAAGTATGAGTAACTTAATACTAGCTGTAAATTTCATGTTTTTCAATGTCTAAATAGATTATATATATATATATATATATATATATATATATATATATATATATATATATATATATATATATATATATATATATATATATATATATATATATATATATATATATATATATATTGCAGGGTGGTGGCGAACCTGCTGAGATTGAAGAGGGGTGTGAAGGAATCGGTGAAGAAGAGTGCTTGATGAGAAGGACCTTGATCGCTCATATTGATTACATTTATACGCAGAATAAGACCCCATGAAAAAGCTTCAATCTTTATTGATGTATATTGTTATATCTAGATTCTTTAGCGATGACAACAGAAAAACAGAGAAACTTGAGAAAGTTTCATTTCGTTTTCAGAGTATAAGTACATATTGATAGTTCTTGGATCCATATTGATAGTTCTTGTACCTATAAGGCTAAAAACCAACATTAACTCAACAACAAACGACTACGCTAAAGTTCTAAACTTGCATCAGACTCCATGGACCGCTTAACATATGCAAATACAGTGAAATGCATATAGTCAAAATAATCAAAGATTTTGCTTTCAGGTAACTATAAGCTTCTTGAAAATTTCTTTTCATACCCTCAGAAAATCGATTCAACGAAAATCCCAGAAATGATTTCATAGTTGCTAGTGTTACCCTTCCCATCACGTCAAGAACAAACCTCATGTTGCTCGGTGCTGCCAATCTTTGAATATTTCTTCCTTTCAATTTACTCAAAACTGATTCTTTCCCATCTAAAACTTTACTAATAGTAGACGAACCTCTCCTAATCAAATCCGAATTACCATTCGATCTTGAATTCGTCAACACTTGGTGTGAAGTCCTAACAAACGTCTCAATAGCACCGTTACAAACCAACGCCAACAAATCCCTTACTTTCTCTTCATGTTTAGGATTAGTCAAACCAGCTAAAATCTCATCATAAGTATGTTGGAATTAATGTCCAAGTTCATAACTAATTGGTGAGACTATCGTCAAAAGTGGAGTCCTTTTTGGGTCGCCCTCAGTGAACCGTAAAAGAGAAAATGATTCAAAGAATTAGTCACGGCATAAGCACGTTAAGTGTTACGCCGTAACAAGGCATGTGATGTTGTTTTTTTGGGAAAAGTCCCACATCGCTCCAAAGGGTAAACCAAGACCCTTTTCTTTCCTTATATATAGAAGGAACATGCCTTGGCTTTTAATTGCTCATTCCTACTCATTCTAGTTCCTACTCCTTGTAAGAGTCTTTCGTTTATCGGGACCTTAGGAGTTCGAAAGAATAGTTTCTTTTTGGTTCTTGGGTGTGAACTATTAGAGGTACTCTCGTTTGGGTACTCGCCTCCAAGTTCGACCAAAGTGGTCCGAGTGAGAAATTCGATTTTCTCAAAGGTTAGTAATTTTCTTCTTTCCTTTTAATTACTTATTTATTTATTTCTTTTAAGTTGCTTTTAGTTAATTAGGTTTAGATCCTTTAGGGTTTAGTTCCCTTCTTGCCCTAGATTATTATTATTTCCGCTGCGTATTAATCTAGTTGGGAATAGAAAACCCATCAGTGGCATCAGAGCTTTAGCCTAATTCTATTAGCACTTAAAAAGTAAATTGTTAACATGTGATAAGTGTAAATAATAATTGTATATTATATTATTGTCTTATGATCATTGAATGTTAATATGAATTTACATTTTGAACCTTATATTTTAAAATGTTTAAAATAGAACCTTAAAGTTTAAAATGTTTCGTTTTTAACCTTATATTTTAAAATGTTTAAAATAGAACCCTAAAGTTTAAAATGTTTCATTTTGAACCTTATATTTTAAAATGTTTAAAATAGAACAAAAGTTTAAAATGTTTAAAAGAAACCTTATATATATTATAATTGTTATATTATTTGAAACTACTAAAATAAAATTCCCGTTTTAGATATATAGAAAATGTGAATAGTATGCTAACCCATGAAAACCGCACATCTATCATATAGGCTATTAATGGAGCGTGTGTGGTTTACCGGCACATTAATAAGAGAACATAAGTGAAAGATGATGTGGGTCTCGCGATTCTCGGGCTGACTCGAGCCGGGTACCACGCGGGTTTTGCATGGTTAAATTCACTGTCTTATTCATGATCCTCGGCATCCCAGTCATGAATTGTAGATAAGCATATACGAGATTAACATGCCATTGATCAGAATCAATGAATCTCAAAAGAACTAGGAATTTCATAGAGAATGAAATTGACAAAGACATTGTCTACCTAAAATAATTTCGTGATATGATTACGGCAACCCTCTTCATAAAACGAATCTAAAATATGGATCCTAGCCTTAATATAAAATTGGGTAATTGATTAAGGAATATTCATGCTAAACTAAAACTGTTTTATCTTATAGATGTCTACTGAAAATGGTGTCAATCCTCCCGTTCCCAATCCCTCACATAACCCAAACTTCTCATTACTCTCAGTTCTTGGGAGGGAAAGACTCACCGGTCCTAACTATATGGACTGGATGCGAAACCTTAGGTTCACCCTAAGGTACGAGAACAAAGAGTATGTTCTCGATGAGCAAATTCCCAAAATTGATGATGATTCAACCCAAGAAGAGATTGAAGCTCACCGAAAGCACTATGATGATGCAAACAAAGTGTCATGCATCATGGCATCGTCCATGAACCCTGAACTGCAAAAGACTTTTGAGAACACTTGGGCTTATGAGATGAACCAACAGCTCAAAGAAATGTTTCAGGCAAAAGCAAGCAAAGAACGCCTTGATGTTGTTAAATCCCTCATGGCTTGCAAACCAAAACCTGGAGCCTCTATTTGTGCTTTTGTCTTAGAGATGAAAGGGTACTTTGACAGATTGGGATCTCTGAACATGGTATTCGATACTGAGCTTTCTATCAACATAATCCTATCTGGTCTGCCAGCTGATTACAATCAGTTTGTGCTCTCGTATCAAATGAACGGGAAAGAGACCTCAATAATGGAACTCCATAGCTTGTTGCAAACCGCTGAGCAAGGGATCAAGAAGATTGATATGCCCTCTACTTCAGCGGCTCCTGTGTTGACTGTTGGTCATAATGCAAAGAAAAGAAAGACTTCTCATTCCAACTGGAAAGGAAAGGCCACAAAAGGAAAGTCCGATTATGGGTCTAAGAGAAAGGCTGAATCTGATATTGCACCGACAAGTGATCCAAAGGAAGCAGTGTGCTTCTACTGCAACACAAAGGGACATTGGAAGCGTAGCTGCCCAAAATATCTGAAGGACCTCAAAGACGGAAAGGTCGAAAAGGGTAGTCACTCAGGAAAGTAAGAAGTTGAAGCATGGAGAGCTCAACTTAGTCATGGGGAACAGGAAAATCACACCTGTGACGAAGATTGGAAAGTACGAGCTCATGCTAAAGTCTGGAGTTAGGATAAATTTAAATAATTGTTGTTATTCGTCAGAAATGACAAGAAACATTATTTCATTTCATGTTTTGTTTAAGGATGGTTATCAATTTTCATTTGACAATGAGAATGGAGATATTTTGGTTTATTCAAATGGTTGTTTTATATTTAAAGCTTCTCCTTGCAAAGGCATATATGAAACTGTTGAATGTATTAGTGATAATAGCAATGTGATTTTAAATGTTGGTTCATCTAATGAGATTGATAAATCAAAATTGTGGCATTCTCGTCTTGGGCACATAAACAAGAAACGCATCGCCCAACTCCAAAAGGATGGAGTGTTGGAATCATTCGACTTCAAATCGGATGATGTATGCGAGCCTTGCTTATTGGGAAAGATGACTAAATCACCATTCACAGGAACATGTGAAAGAGGTGAAGGATTATTGGACTTAGTACACACGGATGTGTGTGGACCATTCCGATCAACCACAAAAGATGGAAACCGCTACTACGTTACATTTACTGATGATTTCAGTAGATATGGATATGTTTATCTGATTAAACATAAGTCGGATACTTTTGAAGTATTCAAAATGTTTCAAAACGAAGTAGAGAACCAACTGGGCAGAAAGATAAAGGTACTCCGATCCGATAGGGGAGGAGAATACCTTAGTATCGAATTTTTCGATCATCTTAAAAACTGTGGTATAGTTTCACAGTTAACTCCTCCTAGAACACCACAACTAAATGGAGTTGCGGAGAGGAGAAATAGAACCCTGTTAGACATGGTTCGATCTATGATGTGTCGAGCAACACTTCCAATAAGCTTCTGGGGTTACGCATTAGAAACAGCTGCCCATATCTTAAATCTTGTACCCACTAAGAAGGTTTCGAAGACACCTTTTGAGATGTGGAAGGGAAAACGTCCTTCCCTTGGGCACATCAAAATCTGGGGTTGTGAGGTTTTCGTTAGACGAGAAGCTCAGGACAAACTAGAAGCCAGATCCGAAAAGTGTCTTTTCGTCGGTTATCCTAAAGAGTCATTTGGATATTTGTTTTACAAACCCAAGGATAATGTGGTGTTTGTAGCTCGAAGAGGAACGTTCCTCGAGAGAGAAATGATATCCAAAGAGGACAGTGGGAGTAAAATAGACCTTGAAGAAATTCAAGATTCTTCCGATGAAGAACCTATAGTAAACACTGACATTCAACAAGAGGTGGTGACACCTGTTGAACCTGATGATATATCCTTACCCATTCGCAGAACAAGTGGTAGAGTTAGCAAGCCTCCTCATGATCCTCAGTTCTACTATGGTTTTCATATAGAAGAGGACAAGATTAGTGATAGTACACTAAGTGAGTTGGATGAGCCTGTCAACTACAAGGAAGCGATGGCAAGCCCTGAGGCTGCTAAGTGGAAGGAAGCAATGAAAAGCGAGATTCAGTCTATGTATGACAACCAAGTTTGGAATTTGGTTGACACTACACTCGGTCTTAAGATTGTGGGATGTAAGTGGATCTTCAAGAAGAAGACAGACATGGATGGGAATGTACACACTTATAAAGCTAGGTTGGTAGCGAAGGGTTATACTCAAACCCACGGGATTGATTATGAGGAAACCTTCTCACCAGTAGCTAAAATAAAGTCAATTAGGATAATGCTTGCCATAGCTGCATTTCATGATTATGAAATATGGCAGATGGATGTCAAAACCGCTTTCCTTAACGGAAAACTAACAGAGGATGTGTTTATGGCACAACCAGAAGGTTTTGAAAATGCAAAGTATCCTAAAAGAGTGTGCAAGCTTCAAAAGGCCATTTATGGACTTAAACAAGCATCTCGTAGCTGGAATCTCTGCTTCCATGAGAAAGTCACACAGTTTGGATTTTCTAGAAGCGAAGATGAGTCCTGTATATATATCAAAGTCAGTGGGAGTATTGTAGTCTTCCTGGTATTATATGTGGATGATATACTACTCATAGGAAACGATATCCCAACATTACAAAGTGTAAAAGAATGGTTGGGGAAATGTTTCTCTATGAAAGATTTGGGAGATGCAGCATATATTCTCGGTATAAAGATTTACAGAGATAGGTCAAAGCGTCTTATAGGACTTAGCCAGGACACGTACTTAGATAAAATTTTGAAAAGATTCAAAATGGAGAATTCTAAGAAAGGGAATCTACCCTTACATCATGGCATAAAGATTAGTAAGGATCTATGTCCGAAAACTAATGAAGAACTGGACAGAATGAGTCGAGTCCCATATGCTTCGGCTGTAGGATCGATCATGTATGCCATGACGTGTACAAGGCCTGATGTCTCCTTTGCTTTGAGCATGGTGAGTCGACATCAGCAGAATCCTGGTGAAGGTCATTGGACAGCAGTAAAGAACATTCTTAAGTATTTAAGAAATACTAAAGACAGGTTCTTAGTTTATGGTGGAGAAGAAGAAATCAAAGTGACTGGTTATTGTGATGCAAGTTTCCAAACAGATAAAGATGATAGTCGTTCACAGTCTGGTTGGGTATTTTTGCTAAATGGGGGAGCGGTGACGTGGAAAAGTTCAAAGCAAGATATAGTGGCAGACTCCACATGCGAGTCCGAGTATATTGCAGCTAGTGAGGCTTCAAAGGAAGCTATCTGGATGAAGAATTTCATTGGAGATCTTGGAGTTGTTCCAACAGTACAAGACCCCATTGAAATATTCTGTGATAATGAGAGTGCAGTCGCCTTGACTAAAGAACCCAAGGATCACGGAAAGTCAAAGCACATTGAAAGAAAATACCATTTTGTTCGAAGAAAGGTAGAAGAAGGACACGTGATTGTGAAAGACATACGATCAGAGGATAATCTAGCTGATACATTCACAAAGGCATTGGCTAAGTCCAAACACGATGAACATGCTTGGAGCATAGGATTGAAAGATAAAATAAAGTTTTAGTTGTTAGTTTGAGTTTGAAACATTATAAACAATGATTGAAATCGTAATAGATTTGGTGATTAAATAATGGAGATTTGTTTATTTGCAAGTGTGCTACCATTTACTATTGTTTATCATTGTGTTTCATTTTTTGCATGTTTAGAATCCACTTCCTGAGTACTTAGTTTACTCAAACCTCCTCAGTCGTTCAAACTACTGGAAGTAAGTTTTGATTTAAGACTGTCATGGAGTGTTAGTAGATTGTCTATGGAGATTAGACATAGCATAGAGAATGCTGCAACACTCATGAGTACTTAATGGGAATTAAGTATAGGACAAACCCGCACTTAGAAAGATTACTTCATGGATTGAGATCACGAGTAATTCTAAGATGATAATATCCTCTATTCTTAAAATGGAGATACATCGAGTATCTAGTTTTCAAGTCTGTTATACTTTAGTTTATTCAAACGCTGTGCGTAAATGCCAGTTATAAAGGGTATGCTAGGTATGACATGATAAGTTGACTAGTTCTATGTATTCAAAGTTTATTTGTTCCTTTCGCCTAAAAGGGAAAGTGATATCAATGGGCCCCTCGATGATTAAATGTTGACTTAAATGTGCTAGGCCTAGCCAGGACTAAATTGATGTGTTCAATTCAGTAGTCTCATATAGTCAAATAATCGGAAATCGAGAAACATAATGTTGAACCTGGAGATTGATTAAAATCCATGTCTCAGGTTCATACGATATCAGTAGAACAAAGGAATAGTTGATCGCTTATCTAAGGGCTGACTCTAAGATATGATTCAGAGTTCGGCAGTTGCATTGGATGGCACTCTCTGCTTAGTTGATCGGAATAGGCTTAGACCAATTATAGTTGATGAATTGTCCAAGTGGGAGACTGTTGGAATTAATGTCCAAGTTCATAACTAATTGGTGAGACTATCGTCAAAAGTGGAGTCCTTTTTGGGTCGCCCTCAGTGAACCGTAAAAGAGAAAATGATTCAAAGAATTAGTCACGGCATAAGCACGTTAAGTGTTACGCCGTAACAAGGCATGTGATGTTGTTTTTTTGGGAAAAGTCCCACATCGCTCCAAAGGGTAAACCAAGACCCTTTTCTTTCCTTATATATAGAAGGAACATGCCTTGGCTTTTAATTGCTCATTCCTACTCATTCTAGTTCCTACTCCTTGTAAGAGTCTTTCGTTTATCGGGACCTTAGGAGTTCGAAAGAATAGTTTCTTTTTGGTTCTTGGGTGTGAACTATTAGAGGTACTCTCGTTTGGGTACTCGCCTCCAAGTTCGACCAAAGTGGTCCGAGTGAGAAATTCGATTTTCTCAAAGGTTAGTAATTTTCTTCTTTCCTTTTAATTACTTATTTATTTATTTCTTTTAAGTTGCTATTAGTTAATTAGGTTTAGATCCTTTAGGGTTTAGTTCCCTTCTTGCCCTAGATTATTATTATTTCCGCTGCGTATTAATCTAGTTGGGAATAGAAAACCCATCAAAGTATTCACATCCATTGTCTTATCAAGATAAACCGTCACCATCGTAGTCACAAACTGCTGAATACAATCCGCAATCACTTTCCTACACTTATCATCCGCTATTACATCAACCCATCTCTCAACTGAACTATCTTTACCACCCACTCTATCAGCATACAAAGCCATAACCATATTCTTAGTAAAACTCCCAACAATAACAGAAACAAAACCTGAACCAGCAGGCGAAAACAGCTTCTCAAAAGCCCTATCCGAAAAACTTAAAACCGAATCATCTTTCCTACCCTCAACCCGATAGCCGCGTAAAACTCCTACTGTCAAAGCTGTAGTAACCTTAACAACAGACTCCGCAAACTCATCTGATTTCGTAATCTTGAAAAGTTGTTTTAAACTAGTAGGAATTTGATCAGAATCAGATTGTATAAAATCTTTCAAATCTTTCGAAATAACACCAATGGTTTCAGCAGAGTCACCTAATAATTCAGTTATTGAGGCTAAGGCGCCTAAAACTTTCATAACCCTGTTGGTTTTTTGAATCACATAAGGTGATTTACAAAGCCTATAAGCACCATAAGTTGATAAACCTAAGGCTGTGATCAAAAGAAATGGTTTTTTTCTTTTCAAACCCTTGGGTACAATCTTTAAATCCATGCAAAATATATTTTTCAAGAGGATATTTGGGTGTGTTTGTTTTATAGCAATTGCATGTCAAATAAATGAACCTGTGATCAAGAAAATATATGCAGAGCCTTGTAATGACGGTGCAAGAGTATATTCCAAACCGATCTTATCCCCTTCAAAAGGTGATATTCTATCGAAGAAGATAAAATGATATTATTGTTTTTTTCCTCTTGCTAATAGAAACAGGCGGGTAAAATGTTTAACCCGTTATCAGTTTTTTTAATGGTAAAGAATGAGGTAAAAAAGGGGCTACATAATAATTACAAATAAATAATTTACCAAGATGCTGGCAACGTGACACAAGTTATAAACAGTTGGAATGATTTCCCCAAAGAAAAAAAAGACAAGTAATTAATCATAATTTACATTGAATACAAGGTAAAATCATCATAGTATCATCTCGTTCGAGTACAAAAATCCAAGGGGTCTGCATTTCTTTCTCGGTTTATACAGACATCATTTTTGCAGAAAAGGAGATGCCAAATTGCCAATTAGTAATGCATTTCGTATCTTGAAAACTGTTGAGGCATAACCTATATTGTATGTATAACGAAGAGTATTGGATAATGACTCTTCAAATTGCAATAATCACTTTGTATATGCATTCAACACCTTAAACTTACGTCAGAGGATGCCGAGACAATCTGTACCAAATAACATTCCATAAAACCAGAGCATTACGTAATGATTCTGTGACTACTTCAAGTGGCACGTGTTTCCAATGATCTATGTACATTTTGAAGCCATGGTGTAGACTTTAACAAACTGAAACAAGCTATTTGCTCCAACAAAGGCAATTAAGTCATCGATAAAGAATTAGAAAACTATAAGTTCAGATGTCATGCCACATCAATGGTAGAGAAGTCACTGTCCTTTCCAGAATCAGTGGAGCTTCGACCCAATTGTACCCAACCTTGTGACTCTTTTGTTGAAGAATCAGAGGTGTATGTTGCCTTTTTGTAATGTATAGGGATGTTTCCATCATCATCATCATCATCCTCAAAATCACTAAATGATACATCCTCGTCATTTCCAATATGAATAGTAACTCTGCTGCTAACAATTTCCGAGCTTTCTTCTTTTAACCAATCATCTGTGTCATCTTCAGCTTTGGCTGTGTCATGTGGCTCCTCTTGAATCGCAGATTTGTCAACAATTGGAATTTCATCACTGTGGCTTGGGTGTTTTACAGTTTCCGTATCAGTTGATACAGTGGGTGTACAAGTTTCCACTGCAGATACCTCAAGGGGGACAGAATCAGGTAGATTTACAGAAGACAAATTGCTTCCTGGTGGTTCTTCATTAGACGGTGAATAAGGACGGTTCTTTAACTCGTGTGTTAGTGTGGCTCGCGCTTTCAATATCTGCATAAAGAAATGTCAACGGATGGGAGTGAGACAGAAAAAGAAAGTGCTGTTGCAAAATTACATAGCATAGGATCCCGAGCCTTGATCTCGCAAAGTAGAGACAATTGTCTATATTCTTAATATCACGGATCCTGATTAAGCTAAAATATAGGAAAAGAGTGTTTTACCACAGGTTATAAATAAAAAACAAAGCTAACATTAACGACTTGGTCAATATTTCAGCTCCAGCTAATTTGACTATTTCATGTTTTATGAATACTAGCGTCATGGACCCATGTATTTTTCTGTGCTTTGGTGGTATTTGATGGTATTCTGCAATACTGTTAAACATGTAAACAACTTCTATTATGTACATTGCTACTTGAAGATCGCACCCACAAACACCAATAGCAGAGTGGTGACATAATAAGCACATTATTCAAAGGTCAACACTAGACTAAGATACCCATGGGAATAATAGAACCTACCCTATCTCGAACTTTTATAACAAAAATTCTAATGAGCTCTTCAGCTTCCGATATTCAGCATATGAAGTTCAGTTGTTCCCCTATGTGTTTTGTGTAAAAGAGAAGATTAAACCCATTAACTCCAGGTTTGGGCAATGCATTATGAGAAATTTGCTGGCGGGTGCCTTACCGGATGTGTCAAACAAGTTTGTTCCCTAAGTTAACCTATGTTGTAATAGCTTTATAGGATGTGTCTATTTTAATTCAGGAAACATTTATCACCACTGGCGCCATGAGATAGAAACATCATGAGCATACATGTAGTGGCAAGTAACTGTGAGATTTATTCTACAAAGTTCATAGTAGTTTGTACACTCCAATATAACAAGGACAACAAAAACTGGCACAGAACATAAACTAAATAAATTAAGTCAAGATTGCTCCTAAAAGACTTACCTCATGTGTCGAAAGAAGTTCAGCAGCATGACGTTCAAGTCTCGGATGCAAAAGTACAAAATATATCTTCCAAAAGGAACTCTCACTCATATAACCAGGACAGAGCTCAATTCTAAGAGCACTCAACCCTGGTACTAGACGTTCAACCGCCAAAGCATGCTCTTGTTGGACATCAGACAGCTTAAAAGCTGAAGCAAACAAAATCTAATTTACCACTGAAATTCTAACAAACGAGTACCACATATGAAATATTACTACTAGAATAGCATTTTAAAGCCTATAGATTAGCAGATTTACAGCACATGTTTTCTAGAACTTATAATTCATGTGGTCTTAGCAATAAAACTAAGCAATCTCTTATTTTCTGCTATCATCAGTAAATTTAGATATCTCCAACAACCAAAAAACTTGTCACGAGACACCACTTAATAACTATGTGTACTCTTTTAAAAACTGTCAGTCCAGTCCTAGACAGTTTTGGACGAGTTTAAGTCCGGGTCCTAAACGGGCCGGTATTAATTAGGACTGAGTAAGGAGTGGCAGACAAGTCTAGGACAGTCCTAAACTGGCGGTAGTTCTAAAGACCAATTTTGGGCCAGTTCAGAACCGGTTTGGTTTTTATACTGTTTTGCAATCTCCAGTGACGGAACCAGGGTGGGTCCCGGGACACCCATAGATTTTTGCTGTATAGCGCTAATTCTTGTAAAAAAAACCTCAAATTTTCGGAAATGCACCTCGTCCTAAAAAAAATGTGTTTATGTCTTATCTAGTTTTTCGTAAATGCCCCTGCTCATCTATATAAATGAATAACGCAAACTCGAAAAACGACTTAAAAACAGAATCATCATAATACCTTCATTTTCATCTTGAGGTAACGGAAAATCCAACCAAGTCCGAGGATGCATCACAACATCCTTAACAAACGCCACAACCTCATCCGTCACACCAACCACATCGTCACCGTCACCGTCACTGTCACTGTCACTATCAAGTTGGATTAAACCAGAAGCAAGTTTAGTAATATCCGCCACGTGTATATTATTGGAGAGGTTTGAGATTGAACTCCGGAACTTTCCTCCGATCTCGGCAAAGTCACGGCGGATGCCATCGGAAGGTCCCGGGGATATAAATGAAGTGACGCCTTGAAAGTGATGAGTTAGGGTTTGAGTGATATCTGATATGTCTTGTTTAATGCCTTGAGTTGATGATGATGATTCAGGTGAAATGTTTTGATCGTCGTTGTTGTTGTTGTTAATGTCTAGATTGAGTGTGTTGGCGATTGATCGAGCTAACCATGATGACATTGTTGTCTGGTTTCACTTTAGGATTCGATCGCTCAGTTGCTAAAGTTAGATATCCAGAGTTTAAATTTTACCGAATGTGATGAAAAACATGTCATTTTTTAGAAAATAAATAAATAAATAAATAATAATAATAATAATAATAATAATAATAATAATAATAATAATAATAATAATAATAATAATAATAATAATAATAATAATAAAATAAAAATCATAGAAAAATGGGTAAAATGCAAACATGGTCCCCAAATTATCACGAAATCGCAAAAATGGGACCGAGACAAAAAGTCACGCAAAAAAGCCACTAACGTTACGCAAATTTGCAAAAAAGCCACCGAGAGGCATTTTCCGTTAGTTTTCTCGTTAAGTGTCATGTCACCGAGGGCATTATCGTCATTTCATTGATTTAAGGATTAATATGTCCACGTGTCGATTCAGGGACTAAATTTGCAATTTAATTTTGATCTTTTATTTCACTTCACCACCACCACCCTTTACCAACACCACCACCCTCTACCGCCACCACCAACCTCTACCACCACACCCTCACCAAAGGCCACCACCACCACCACCCTCTACCACCACACAACCAACACCACCACCCTTTGAAAGATTCCGGGACCACCACCACCACCACACAACCACCCTTTACCCTTCATCTTCATCTACTGCTTAATCTGAACAAACTTCACATATTTAGACATTATTCTTAGTTGGATGAAACTCAATGACAAAAAACATACAAGCCATAACTTATCTAAGATACCCATTAAAACAGAGGAACACAATACATCTAACGTTCTCGCCAAAAAGGAGTTGAACAAATTAAACAATCCACAATTTGCAGCCAACAAAATGATTAACTTGTACGGTTGTACCTGGGAAGCAATAGCTTGGGTGATGGTATACTCGGTTTCTCTCTGAAATTGGTTCAATAATGATTTACACTGAACGGGAGTAATTAGCGTCTTTGTAACAGGAACCTGAACGTCAATAAATAAAGTAAAAAACAAGAAATATCATCGATCAATGCTCATACTTGGGTTGTAGATAACATGACACTATATTCAGATTTATTGGCGAAAAATGGACAGATTCTATAATATTCATGTAAAAAAAGGAAACCGATATGCCATAAGTAAAGTACACAAAATATCTCTTCCCGTGTGCTAGAGGCCAATGGGTCTGAGGTACTCTTGCCAGTGCCTTTCTTCGGATCCACTAATGTGAGAACTAGTGTATCCCCGATAGTATCAGTCTCTTCATCCAAACGAATTGCAGCCAGCACAGAGAGCAACTTTAAAGACCGGAAGATAAATATGCATAAATAAACAAGATTGTACACCACGGTTAAACAAATATAATAGATTCAAGTTCAAGAGATTCTTATAGAAGACCGGGCAGTTTTAGTTATTGCTCAAATATCTTCCTTCCCACTCCAGACTCGTAGCATTGAATCATTATCATGGTTGAATAAGGATGTAAATTTGTGTTGATATAAGATCGACAATGAGTAATAGTAAACTAAAATTGAGATCACTAAAGCTTATTCAGTGATGGTAGAGGTGGACGTAGCATGTGTTAATGGAATTGGGTATGTGTGGTTACCTCTAATGAATTAAATGGTTAAAAGAAAACTAATCAAACAGGACGAGAAGTTCCGTAAGGTGTATGTTTATGCATAAAACCTCTCAATTAGTTTATTCTAGAATGCAGCTTATCACTTAATAATATAACTTCTGTAATCCCTATCCAAAAAACAGTATGACTTATGTTTTGATAAATGGAACACTAAATATTTAAAAAAAATTAGTTGAAAATGTTGGACTAAAAGATTTTCAAGAATACCAAATTCGGCTCAACCCATTTTAACCCGTTACTCAACACGCCCTGCCCTTTTCCACCCCTAATTATGACTTAAACGACACATTCATATCTACAATCATTTAGTACCTCTCCTTCATGCGGTACAAAACTTTGGCTGCTTCTTCTCTAGTCTTTTCTTCAGCTACTACTCTTCCATAGTTCTTCAATTTTGAAATCATATCTTCCTTGTCTTTTTCATCCATTTCAAAACCACAAAGAGCGAAAGAGAACTCAGATACAGCTTTTTCAGTTTCATGAGAAATAAGTTTCCTTACGGCAGGCCAAGTATCATCACTAGCTCATTCTAAAAGAGCTTCCACTGGACCATATAATGCCCCTTTTAACTTTGACTGCAGAAATATGCATAAACTAATTAACTAATTAAACTAATTAACTGTCTTAAACTACAAGAAAGAAAGGTTGCAGTTCAAACAGATCTAAATTACACAAACCGATTAAGTACTCCTTCAAAGATTATGAAATACAAGTCGATATTACCTCATACAGTGCAGTAAGTTCAGACAGTTTGGCAGTTCGAACTTCAGCAATATGCGAATCTAAGTCCCGTGAAAATTTATCCTTTACTTTAGCCGAGTCCCACTTGGCTTGCTTTGATTATTAATACAATAAGTATAAAGAAAGATACATGGATGGCTTAGATAAAACGAAAGCAAGATAAGTTGTTAGAAGATCATTTGGATGAGAGTTTCGCTCTTAGATCTTTTCTTAGAATCTTTTCTGATGGAGATTTAGCAGTAGCAGGGACAAAATTTTGCATAGTAATAGGAGTCTAGATAACCTTAAGTCGAAATATTCAGAGTAGTTTTGTTGCCAGAATCTGGGTTTGGTCACCGGAATCTGGGTGTGGTCATCGGAAAAGATGAAAATGAAGGGTAAAGGGTGGTTGTGTGGTGGTGGTGGTGGTGGTGGTGGTGGTCCTGGAATCTTCCAAAAGGTGGTGGTGTTGGTTATGTGGTGGTAGAGGGTGGTGGTGGTGGTGGCCGTGGTGAGGGTGTGGTGGTAGAGGGTGGTGGTGGTGGCGGTAGAGGGTGGTGGTGGTGAAGTGAAATAAAAGATCAAAATCAAATTGCAAATTTAGTCCCTGAATCGACACGTGAACATATTAATCCTTAAATCAATGAAATGACGATAATGCCCTCGGTGACATGGCACTTAACGAGAAAACTAACGAAAAATGCCTCTCGGTGGCTTTTTTGAACATTTGTGTAACGTCAGTGGCTTTTTTGCGTGACTTTTTGTCTCGGTCCCATTTTTGCGATTTCGTGATAGTTTAGGGACCATTTTTGCATTTTACCCTAGAAAAATAAAAATGGGCAAATGGCACAAAAAGGCATTAAAGTTATGGTCCATTTCCAATCAAGTTATTCTACTTTTTTTCTTGCATAAAAAGGTACCCAATTTTTTTTTTTTTTTTTTTTTTTTGGCTGATTTTGGTTTTTTCCTAACATCCCGTTAACAACTAACCTAACATTTCGTTAAGTATACATTGGGTTTTTTCTAAAATATGAAGGACCAAAATTGAACATTATATATTTGTTTTAGAGTAAATTATATGGATGGTCCTAGTGCTTTGTCCAAAATAACAACTTTCGTCCCTCGAAGTTTAAAGTTGCACATGTAGTCCCTAAGTTGGTAAACAAATAACACCACCGGTCCTTCAGTTTAACTGGTGTTACGTAGTTCCGTTATAATTTACACATTAGCCCCTTTGGTTAAATATCGTTGCATCGTTTATCCTTGATAATAACGGCTATTTATAATTTAAAGTTTCCATACATTTTTATCCGTTTTTACACGTTTTTGTCCGTTTTCATACGTTTTCGTCCACTTTTATACGTTTTTTTTACCATTTTTATACGTTTTCGTCCGTTTTTCTTACGTTTTCATGCATTTTATCCGTTTTGGTCTGTTTTTATATGTTTTTGTCCGTTTTTATACATTTTCATCTATAATTTTTTATGCGTTTATCCGTTTTTATACGTCTTCATCCATTTTTATACATTTTCGTCCGTTTTATAGGTCTTCTTACGTTTTTATCTATTTTTAGACATTTTCATCCCGGATAAAAACGTACAAAAATATGAAAATGTAAGAAAACAAACAAAAATGTAAGAAAACGGGCAAAAATGTATAAAAATGTATGAATATGGATAAAGTGTAAGAAAAGCAGACGAAAACGTATAAAAACGATCAAAGACGGATAAAAACGTATGACAACTTAAGAAAAACGGAAGAAAATGTAAAAAAAATGGACGAAAAAACGTATAAAAATGGATGAAAACAGATAAAAACATATAAAATGGATAAGAACGTATGACAACTTAAGAAAAACGGAAGAAAAGTACGAAAATGTATAAAAATTGATAAAAACGTATGACAACTTAAGAAAAACGGCTGAACACGTTTAAAAACGGAAGAAAATATACGAAAACATATAAAAACAAACGAAAACGGATAAGAACATAAGAAAAATGGACGAAAACGGATAAAATGTGTAAAAATGTAAGAAAACGGACAAAAACGTATAAAAACGGACAAAAACGTGTAAAAACAATAAAAAAAAACCCTATTAAAACGGACGAAACGGATAAAAACATATGAAAACAGACAAAAATGTGTAAAAACGGATAAAAATGAATGGAACTTGAAATTATAAATAGCCGTTATTATTAAGGATAAACGATGCAACTATATTTAACCAAAGGGGCTAACGTGTAAATTATAACGGAATTACTTAACACCAGTTAAACTGAAGGACCGGTGGTGTTATTTGTTTACCAACTTAGGGACTACCAGTGAAACTTTGAACTTCGAGGGACGAAAGTTGTTATTTTGGACAAACCACAGGGACCATCCATGTAATTTTCTCTTTGTTTTATAATAGCGGGTATCTCTCATTTTCCCCCAATTTCCTTTCCAGACATAAACCTTAAAAACGATTAAGTAAACAAATCACAAAATTGGACCTTCTTTTGTCTTCGTTAAGGTAATTAATACGTTTTGTTGTTGTCAACTATCTTAATAACTGTTAAGTTGAGCATTGATTGACCTTTTGTGTTAATTCTTTTTGTTTAGCAGGATGGCTTCTTCATAAAATGGAGGTAGATTATCATTGGATCTTTATTATAACAGGTATTTTAGTGTGAAACCTTTAACCTATCATAATGATGATATGCTCACAACCATTTTTGATGTCACCCCTTTAACCTATAATGAGTTGAAAAATCTTGTTCAAAATAACATAGGTTCAGTAGTGTGTGGATTGCATTACCTTAGTAATGGGTTAAAAAGTATTAAGTCTGATGATGATGTTAGGTTGTTAGTTGAAAAGTGGCAAAGTAGTGATGAAGGTATCATAGCCTTATATGTTTCTCATAAAAATGAATCTTTAGTAGAATACAGTGATGATTATGTTCTTGTACTTTTAAACCCTGCTACTTATTACAAAGACTCAGATGATGAAAGTGATGTTGCATCACTTGATCATTTATCTGAGGGTGAAGAAGAGTTGAGGCAGGTTAGGATAAAAGAAAGGCAAATTTTAGATGAAAAGAAAAAAAAAACAAAAGAAGTTGTTGTGTTTGATGAAACTAAGCTAGTGTTGGAAAATAACAGTGATGATAATGAGCATGAAGTAGATCCTTTATTTTCAGACCTAGGTGATGAATCTCAAAAAGAGAAACCTCATGTTGAACCAGAGATTAACTTAGATGAGGATATGCCCATTAGTGATGAGGATAAGATTGTGTTTGACCCTAATAAAATGGATTACCCTATCCATGACCCAAACACACACTTGAAGTTGAAAAAACCTAGATTAGGTGAATTGTATGCAGACTTAGATCAAGTAAAAGATTGTCTTACCTTTTATTCTGTTGTCAATGGATACCAACTTTGGTATGAAAAAAGTGATAGTGAATAGTTCAGCGCGTCAACCATTACTCCCTCCATCCCAAAATTATTGTCCCGTTTCAATTTTCAAAGTCAAACTGGTTCAACTTTAACCATAAATATATATTTTTTATTATATAATACTTGATGAAAAATTATACCATTGAAAATTACACTTAAAACCCAATTCATTTATATATTTTGCATCAAATATTATATAACAGTCACAAAAATATTTAAGGTCAAAAATGAAGAAGAAAGACTAAAAAAGTAAATAGTGGACAATAAATTTAAGACGGAGGGAGTATAAGTTTTGGTGCATCACAATTGAAATACGATTCTTTTTTAAGTTTTGGTACATCTTTATTATAAGTTACTGCATCATAGTTAATAGTTCAGCGCATCAACTATGTTGCAGTAACTTATAACCTAAATGCACTAAAATTTATAAATGTGATGCAGTAACTTTATAGCTGTGATGTACTAAAAAGTTTGGCGGGAAATTTTTTGGCGGGAAAAAAAATTGGCCAAAAAAAAATTTTTTTGGCGGGAAAACTTTTTTTGGGGGAGGTGACACGTGTCATATGATGTGGCATAAGGGTGACACATGTCATTCTCACAATCCTTTTTACACTTTTTATTACAAGGGACTTTTTATTTTAACTCATACCAATATATATATATATATATATATATATATATATATATATATATATATATATATATATATATATATATATATATATATATATATATATATTAGAAGGGTACCCGCGCAATGCGGCGGGGGGGTACCCGGTGACTATTTTTGGGGTGAGCAAATATTTTTCATTTTAAATTTCCTTATCTAGCATGTTCCAAATAGTATAAAGTATTAGAAATATGTTTTTCTAAAGTAGAACGCCTAAATTATTAATAGTGTAAATGGTTAACACTTATATTTTTCGAATATTAGCATTAAATTGATGGTTAATAGTGAGTTTTTCTTATAAACACTTTCATTAAACTGTATCATTATTGGAGGGGGGTTACATATTGTTTAAATTAGACTTAAATTTTCATATTTTACATTAATTTTCTACTTTTCCTTTAATAGTAATGTTTTTTGTCTTAAAAATTTGAAGACTTCCTTTTGCAGTAAGTCTCAAATGCTTTATAATGTAGTGTATATATATATATATATATATATATATATATATATATATATATATATATATATATATATATATATATATATATATATATATATATAGCCTTTATTTTCATAACCCTGTTAAGTACGAGAACTGCGAAACCTTCTCTAGACCAATCATATCTTTTTAAATATTAAATATTTTTATTTAATCAAAAAGGGTATAATAGTTAAATATATTTTTATATTATTTTTGATTTTTTTTAAAGAAATCTCGTTTTTTAAAAAGCCTTAATTTTCGGAATTTTTATTTATTTTATTTTATTTTATTTTTTATATTTTTTTGTAGCATGCATGTTTTAAAATTGATTTAGTGCATATGTGTTTTTAGGAATTAAATTTTTTATTTTGGTTTTCAGAATAATTTTATAGACATACATGTTTTTCAAAAAGTATGGTACACATGTGTTTTTTCATGTAAATTTATAACAACCCAATAACATAAATGTTAAATACAAATTCAATATCGATTGAAATACAATTCAAATACATTCTTTATACTTCTAAAACTAAAATCAATAACATAAATGTTGTACATGTGACCTTTATATTTACGACAAACCAAGAATCTAACTATTATACACAAAATTTGATATCAAATGAAATAAAATATAAATACAAATGTATCATGTTTAATTTACACACGCCTTAAAAAAGCATACGTGCACGCCTTTCAAGAACATATGTGCTCCGTCTTCAAGAACACGTGTATTTGAAGTTTCTCATCGAAATGCATTCAAACATGTGTGCACGTCTTTCAAAAACCTATGTGCACAACTTCAAAAAACATATAATATTTCAAGTTTCTCATCAAATTCATTAGAGCATATGTGCACGCCTTTTAAGAACATATGTGCACGTATTCAAGAACATGTGTATTTGAAGTTTCTCATCGAATTCATTCGAACATGTGTGCACGCCATTAGAACATATGTGCACGTCTTTTAAGAACATATGTGTGTTTGAAGTTTCTCATCAAATTCATTAGAACGTATGTGCACGCCTTTTAAGAACATATGTGCACGTATTCAAGAACATGTGTATTTGAAGTTTCTCATCGAATTCATTCGAACATGTGTGCACGCCATCAAAAAACATATTTGCACGTCTTCAATGAACATGTGTATTTCTAGTTTCATAAAATCATAAAATGATTAAGATTAGATGATAGTATAGTAAAGTAATATATGTCTAACAACAAATGCTAACAAACAATCACATCTACCATCTATCTAAAAAATTAAAAAATAAATAAATAAATAAAAACAAAAAAAAGGCTTTTCGTTTTACAAATAATATAAACAAGCTTGTATATTAAATCACGAAGAAAGAAAAACCATCATGTATTCTCTTGTATATTCGGCCTAGAACAAAACACAAAAGTTAACACCATTAATTTTAACCTATTTGTGTTTATGCTTATTTGTTTTTACGTGAATGGATTTGCAAACAAAAGATAACCCATAAAACTTGTTACTAGAACTAATTTATAAATAGATGTTATCCGGCCCCTGATTTGTTATTGTAACAGTGTAACTGATGTCGAAAACAACTATAAAAGTAAAACACCAATCAAAATCAAAACCAAATATAAAAACTTACCTAATAGCAGGAACTATTTTTTCCTTGTCTGAAGATAAAAACCGAATACCATGAATTATAACCGAATATAAAGGTTTACTATCAAGATCCGCCGCTACAGGTAGGCTTGGGGTGCACGAGAAGAAAAGTGATTATTTTTTGTGATGGAGGAGGCGACAGTTATTAGGGGAGAAAGAATGAAACGTGATTTTTTTATTTTGTACCTAGTTACCATTATTAATTCCTTAATTAGTGGGGATAGTTAATAGGAATAAGATTACTATATTACCCTTTGTGTTTTACAAATAATAACCAAACTTTTAACTAATTACATTAATGGCACAAGTCATCTCATCCATTCATAAAATGATCTAACGGTCCAAAAGGAGTTCTCGTACTTAACAGGGTTCTGAAAATGAAGTTACACTATCTATATTATATATATATATATATATATATATATATATATATATATATATATATATATATATATATATATATATGTGTGTGTGTGTGTGTGTGTGTTCCTTTTTCAAAAATCAAGGAAAAAAATCTACAACTAAACACTACCTAAGGTTCTTCAGAAGGATAAAGTTTGTTAATTATCTAAAATGTTCAAAATTTCAAACTAATTTGCATAACTTTGCATTTTTACTCAAAAGTGTACTTATTATAACTTGTTCATAATTTTGCACTATCTTTTACACTAACTCTGTACTATAATTAATAGATTACTTAAAAATGTATAAAATTTTACATGTCAAAGCTCGGGCGGTGTTGTGACGTGTTAAGATTGCTTGAGATAGACATTTTCCAACAACTGAAGTGAAAAAAGACTTCTTAATTTACATCAATCACTTTATACAACTATACAAGTATAACTCTTTTTTATATTGTTTGTTTGTGGCACGATATTGTTGATATAGGCCATTATGTTATAATATAGTGTCAATTCTTAGTAAACTATAGTGTAACTAGTGCATGTAGGGATTTAATTGTACATAGTTAAATAGAGTTAGAATTAGATTTAAACTAGGATTGTTTGTTGTGCAAGGCAAACAAATATATTATGGAAAAATTCCAAAGGGATTATACATCTTCATCTCTATAATTAAATAGAGGTGAGTGGGATGCTAGTTAGTTCAATCATCTTGTCTCGATGTAATTCTTTATTAAAGGAGGTTTGAGGATATATATATATATATATATATATATATATATATATATATATATATATATATATATATATATAGTATGTGTATTGTTCTTTTCTTTTGTCGATTATCTTGTGATCTTGAGGTGTCGACTTTTTTACGAACTCTATGATCAATTTCACGCTAAGCTTTCAGGTTTGTTGGAGATTTTATCTAACAATTGGTATCGGAGCCTTGTTTGAGAAGAAGGAACCACATAACGGGGAGAGCCTGTAGAAAAGCGCAAGTGCACATATAGTAATTTCAAAATTTATTTAACACTCAAATAAGCAGTATATCTAATAAAAATGCATAGTGCAAGATCCGGTTGGTGCAATTTAGATACAATGTTGCCCAAAAAAAGAGAGAATATTTGTTATTGGATTACTGAACCACTTGTTATTGTAGGTATGATACATATAAAGTTACACAAAATCATTTTGTTGCTGGTATTATCCTCTAGGAGAGTTTATATCATATCTACATTAGAGTGACATATGACATACTTGTCATCTAAAGAACCAAAAGCTTTGAAGATGCCAAAAAAAAAGAGAAAATAGTTGTTATTTGATTACAAATGTATTTACATGTAGTATAGATAAAGCAGAGAACTTATTGGTGCACAATAATATTTTAATTCGAAAAAGAGAGAGCATGTATCAAGTAACAGAGTTCTTATTATGAAATATAAGTTATGCCATAATTGCTAAAAAAAATAAGATAAATTTGTAGAATTATATTTTTCCCTTGATTCCAATTGATTACAATGCCGATATATATAGATGATACAATAGGGTAAATATGGTAAGCCCAATAAACCACACGGGCTAACTAACTAATACTGCTAACAGCCCCCGCAATTGGAGCGGGAGATGGGCAAACGCTCAGACTGGAGCAAAAATCATCAGACAACGCGTACGGAAGACCTTTCTTGAAGATGTCCGTGAACTGATAACGCGAAGGAACAAGCAACACCCGAACATGACCTGCAGCAACCTGATCACAAACAAAATGGATATCTGTTTCTATATGCTTCGTGCGCTGATGTTGTACGGGATTAGATGAGAGATATACGACACTAACATTATCACAATACACCAACGTAGCAGTCTTCAAGGGGGAATGAAGCTCACGCAACATATTACATAACCATGCAATCTCAGCAACAACATTAGCAACACCGCGATACTTAGCCTCTAAACTATACTTTAAATTATGTTTTAACAAATGAACGAAATTGAGCAAATGTACTAAAGGTATCAGATTTGTTTCACAATGCATAAACCGACGCATAATGAGAAAAATGATCTAAAAACAAAACATAATATTTTATTCCACTAATGCTCGGCAGGGGAGAAGTCCACAAGTCCGAGTGCAAAATATCAAATGGAGAGTTAATAATAGACTCAGAACTGACAAATGCAAGTCACACGTGTTTGCCAAGTTGACAAGCATGGCAAAGCAAGGGAAACTTCGTTTTTGTAAAACCCTAAAATCCGTAACCCTAATTTTACGTATAAATTGAGATTTTTTCCAAGTTACGGGTGCGATTATTTAAAAATACGAATAAAATTAAACGAAGTAACCATAGATCCATAAAATCATAATGAAACGTCATTTTAGAAATCTTTGAATATTTTAGAACCCCAAAGTAATTGTATGACATAAATAAATTACGAGGGAACCATTAACGTTTCGTCGACTTTTGTTTTGGGCCTTTTCTTTTGTTACGTCAACTAAAATCCATATACAAACCAACATAAGCCCGTTTCACTTAATCCATGAACTCCCTAGGCCTAGCCCATTCGAAACCCACTAAAAAAAAGGAGACCGGTTTTGTTCCCCTCTCACTCCATAAACATAAAAAAAAAATAATAAAACCCTAGCAGCCTCCATTGTCACTTTGTTCAGCCCTCAAGAAGCTTGGAAGAAGAAGATTTGACTAGTTTTGATCGTGTGATCCTTGGTTTGGTTGTGTTGTATTCGTGGGTTTGGTTGGGTTCTCTTTTGGTCTCGTTATTTTCTGCCTAAGGTAACACTTCACCTCTTTTGTTCCTTCACCCATTCGACACCTTATTATGATGGATAATCAGAAAATAAGCATGTAATAGAAACCTTAATGATCAAACAAATATGATGGTTGTGGGCTCGTGGTATCTGAATTTGAATAACACTTTAAAACACTACATAAATCATGGAATTATAACCTATAGTCGACTTCATTTCTTTGTTTTGGTTATTCCTATCTCTTTGTTATTCACGCCCTTGACCTGATATTTTAATCTTAATAAACCATGTGTTACGTGACCTAAAAATCTGGAAAGAAACCCTAATAATTAATGATGGGGCGTAATTATTAATTACATGGATTAGGGCTTGTTATAGTGTGATTTCATGTGAGTTGTTGCTGACAGGAATTTTGTGTCGGATTGAAGTGGGTATATTTTGATGATACCAATGTGTTTTTAAGTGATTTTTTTAGTCTAAACATAAGTACTATTTGTCTACTTTCTGGAAATATAAATTTTATGGTGATTGAAGGTCGGGAGGTATGATTTTTGAATTTTATAAGATTAAGTGTCAAAGCTGAGTAATCGAGTCTGAAAATCAGCCACTTTGTCAAATTTTATTTTATAAACTATAAAGATTTGAGCTATGAAACTCTCTCCAGTATGTAACTTCTATATGTATAGTAATGTCATGAATTTTTGGGGATTTTTCCTGGATGTGTTGGTAGGTCGTTCAAGTGAATATTTTGTGGTACAACAGCAGGTCCTAATTCTGGGTAGTCTGTGTTTGAACATTTTTCTTTCATGTTTAAGCTATTCGATAAATTCTGGATAAAATTGTGTGGGTTCCTAAGACATGATAGTATCACTGTGATTTTTGGAGAATTTTAGTTTGGAGTTCTAATATGGTTAGTAAATTCGAAAACCAAGTCTTGTTTGTGATTAAAAGCTGGAATTCTGAAACATAAGAGTTTGTTTGATTAAAGTAAAAATAAAAGGGGTTATGAGTGTTAATTACTTAACTAAAGGGATGCAACTTGTAAATTGATGACATTAGAGGGTTAATCTGTAATAAATGAGTAACTCATGATAATTACACTTTAGACCATAAAATTTGGAAGACTGTCATCATTAACCCTAAAATTTATAAGTTAGCTTAATCAAACCCTAAACTAATTATAATTGTACATATTGAATACTTAACCTAATCTAATGTAAAACTTACTAAGTATGGACATTTCAAATTATGGGAACTTGCTAATGATGGAGATTTGCTATTTTTGGAAACTTGCTATAAATGGAAAGCTACTAAATCTGGAAAGTCACTAAAAATAGAAACTTGCTAAATATGAAAAGTTTCTAAAAATGGGAAGATAACCTAAAAAGGAGTAATCTAATTCGAAATGAACTATTAAATAATTCTCAGCTTCTAATTCATTTAGGTTCTGTGAAGAAGGAGTGGTTTCCATTCCCGTTTGATCTTTCCATTATTTTGCTTTGTCATCGGGTTGATGTACAGATATTCTAACCTTTCAGTAAGGTTTCTTACGACTCATGATCCGTTCCATTGCCACTATTATGATTTCTGATCTTTATACGCCTGATATCCTTGGTTCATTTGATAGTATAATTTCGTATAAAGACCCTTTTAAAAATATAACCTGATGACTTTTGAGAAAAACTATTTTTTTAATGATTTATGTGATTACGATGCGATGCCAATTTTATATGAAGGTTTATGACTTTTATGAAATGTGTTTTTTAAAGGAATACTTTTACGATAAAAAGGTTTTAAATAATTTTCTAAAGTCCTTAATTCTGTTTTATTCTCTAAGATTTCTCATGACTTTCTTTAACATCTTTTGATTATTTGACTTCAAAATTTGAACCTTTACTATGAACCCTTTTGCTATTATGAACCTTTGATTTGAACCTCATGATATGAATCTTTGATTTGGACCTTTGACTTGAACCATTGCTATGATCCCTTTGTATGATCCATTTTTTATCGATCCATTTCTGTTATGATTTGCTTTGATATTTGTTGTATGCTATATTCTATTTCTTATAGCATTCCTATGCCCTTATATGATGCCCATTATTTGATTAAATTGTAGCCAGTCATGGGGAGTCCATGGACTTGCCACTGATACACCAGTGGTATTGACGCTATCTGTGGAGGTGGGTTTTTGTCCACAACATTCCCTATTATGCTATAGCACCATGGCCATTATTATTATTGTGTGTATGCTTAGCCTAGAGCTTGGTATATGTATATTTTTTTTGCAGGGAGCGTATGGATGCATCCTAGGTACTTTGTTTCATTTTGAATTTGGTGAATGGGTATGTGTGTGCAATACACTCCATTTCACATTTGGTACATCAAGCTAGCTACTCTATGTGCAATTTGATATATGATTGTTGGGCATTTCTGTTAGTTCTACTTTTATATGATCCTTATTATCTTATCTTCTCTATTGTGATTAACCTATGTTTGTTTTTCAATTGCTTACACTTGTGATCCGTTTCATTTTCATTTGATTCGTTTGAAATTCCATATTCGTACTTCCTTTGATTATTTTCTGTTAGTCCTACTATATGTTCCATATTCCTTGACCTTTGTCTCAGCAGGTTTGCTTGGACTCATTTCGCATTCGCTTTCGTTTTCCTTTGTTTATTAGTTTTCATTTGTTTATATCTGTTCACTAGGCTTTTTAAGCTCAACCGCATTTCTTTTCCTGCGGCAGGTTTTAGTAGGAAGCTGAGTTATGAGTGGAGAATACTTTTGGGCTTAGAAGGCTTTTACCTTGATAGCTATTCTGGACTAGAGATGACTAGAAGGATTACATTTTTAGACTTAATATTTTATTATTGTTCCTTTGTAACCTTGTATTTCAGATTTTCCTTTGTAACCCTTGAGATTCTTTTGTATTACTTATGTTGTACGATTGTATTTGCTTTGATATGTCACCATAATGTGGCACTTCTACCCTTGTCTGGTTGGAGTGTTACAGTTTTATTACACAAAATACTATTACTAGACAAAAGAGACCGTAACACTTCACTTCCATGATGGCCTAGTTGTTGGTGCCACGTATGTTGACTTGTAATGAAAGCTTGGGAAGAGGTGGTGGGCTTGGTGACAAGATAAAGATCTCCAGTACTGTCACATCGGAGAAGGATCCGACGAGTCGAATAATCCTTCACAGAAAAGCCAAATTCATCAAATTCAATAGAGCACTTGTTATCACGGGTAAATTTTCTAACAACAATTAAGTTTTAAACAATGTGGGGCGTGACAAGGACATGATTCAGGTGCAAGGGTCGGTAAGGATTTGGCAAAGTGCTATGGCCAGTATTAGTGACGGGTATGGAGGCACCATCACCAACAAAGACAGATGGATAAATGCGTTCGTTATAAATAAAACTTAAATTGTTTGCATTTGAATTAAGATGTAAGGACGTACCTATGTCCATATTCCACCCGGCATCTCCGAAATCCTGTAAGGTCAAAGTACTAAGAGCATGACGCGGATTAGTCTCTTGAGTATCAAAACCATTGACATGTAGGGCCTGCTGAGAATCCACATGAGCCCGAATTTGCTGACTGATGAGGCAAAATTTGTTACGCTTTTAAGGGGTCATTTAAGCCTTAAGTCGTGATAATATGATCAATTATTACCCTAAATTGTTCCTTTTGTCATTTCAGGTATTTTGAAGAGAATTCTGGAAAACATAGCATTTTGGACATTTTTGGAGCGAAAAGTAAAGAAAACGACGAAGTCAATAATCCAAGCTGGAAATTACACCTGACGACGTCACCTATTCCTAAGGGACGGCGTTAGCCTATGTGACAAGAGGTGGAAGTTACTTTTACCCTTGACTTGCCAGAACAGAAATCAGAACTTAAAGAGTGACGGCGTCACCCTTTACCAGAAGTAGGCCGTCACGTGTAACTTTAAAGCGTAACGGCCCAGAACCCTTATAAAGTGACGGCGTCGAGAAGTTGGATTGGGCGACAAGAAACCCTAGCCGCGGCGAGATGACAGCGTCAACCATCAAAAGGTGACGCCATCACCCTTGTAAATCTATATATAGTTTTTGATTTTTCATTAATTAGTGTGCAACTTTGGAGAGGAACTTTGTCACACAAACCCTAGTTCAAATTTCAGAAGTTTTTAAGGGTTTCATACCCTTGTCTCTTCCATGTTTGATTAAAGATAAGTAATCCATCAATCATTCAATATGTTTATGTGTTGTTTGATTCTATCTTACGCTTGTCTTTCTTTTAACATGCTAGGCTAGGTTTATTTGTGTTTGCTTAGATGTAATGAAACCTAGTTATTGATTATTGATTGATGGTTTGTTATTAATTATTGTTGGGTGATTATTAATCGATGTTAGGCTTAAGAAAACTTGCTAATCTCCTATTCGGTAACTTGCTTGAACGTCTTAAGGAACATGAATCGGATGTGTACTATGATTTTAATGGTTGTATTTAATGCATAAGTGACTATTAAGGAGGCCATGGTAAAGATACTTAATGTGTCGCCATAGGAAGAGATAGAAGCTTATAGAGTTGGGGAAGATCATACACGGCCCCACAAATAGTATTAAGGAATGCAACCAGTCACCCACGCAATTGTAACAAGCTTATCAATCAATAAAAGATAACTAGGGAGCAACGAAATCTAAGTAAACACGTTTTCTCCATATAGAGTTTCACATTTTATTTTATTGTCATTTTATTTTTATTGCTTTAGTAGTTATTTGGGTTAATTGACTAGCAACTAATTCTGCCCACTCTTCCAAAACCTGAGATTTTTACTTGCTTTCATTTAAAATATAAAAATACAAAAAGAATCATCCCTCACCTCTAGACCTAGTTAGATCAATTTCAATCCTAACGAACACTATTCCCTGTGGAGAACGATCAATCCACCGGTACTTTCCACTTCACTATACTACATCGGTCATGTACACTGCCTAGTGGGGGATTGTAAGCTTCCCAAGATCCCTTGAGAAGTAAAACTTCCATGTAGACCACAATCCGCACGTCACTGACCTACAGAACTGTTGGACCCACGCTGTCCACTAGACCCACTAGACCCACGAGAGCCGCAGACCTATAATGAACGTCCATGCTGGGCTGAGTTGGATTGTGAAAGGAGGCGCTGATAGGCCTGCAATAAATGTGAGTATGCCTAAAGAATTTGGACAACTCCATATTATGTTGTGTGGTCTATTGAGGTGCACCATTCCCACGAGAGTTGTTAGTGGTCCAAGATGTATTAGAGTTATTCCCAGAAACATTATGTGCATTGGGATCATGGAAAAATCTACATCGATCACCATACCAACACGACCTGCGAGAAAAATTACGGCAAACTAAACTAGTTTTGGAAACAGATGGACGTGAAGTATTACCTTGGGAGCAAAGATGTGCCTGTTTGAGAGACTAGTGCAGTAGGAGAGGAAGAAGATATGTGGGAAGACGAAGAGCTGTTATTCCTCCGATTCAGACGAGTCTTCGCAAGAGACACCATAGACCGAACAGTTTCCAAATCGGGGAATGGATCCCGATTAATTATAACATGCGCCACTTGATCGTACTTGTCACTGAGGCTGTTAATAGCATGCGTGACAAGATCGTCTTCGATGATTTTCGAGCCTAAGTTATCCAAACGTGTGGCAAGAGATTCAATCTTCTGAATGTAGGCACCAATAGTAAGGTCTCCAATGTCAAAGCTACGTAATTCGGCCACCATTTCAACCATCTTCGACCTCTTATTATCCTTGAATATCTTCTCCAAAAACTCACAAGCATAACGTACTGTTTTGGGTTTGGATTTTAAGACGCGTTCTAAAAGCTGATTGGATATCGTCATGTAAATCCGGGATTGTATTATAGAGTCCAGTGAGCCATTCTTCTGTGGGTGGTGATGGGGTTGCAGCTATGCTACTCGATGCGGGTGGTTGTATGAATTCAAAATCTTGAAAACCACGAATTTGAACAAGGAAATGATCATGCCAATTCGAGTAGTTCAGTTTTTCAGCATCAAACTTAAGTGGCATAAGGTTTTTGAAGTTGTTGGTCGTGAGGACCTTCGCGTATTTGGATGGGGTGGGTGTTTCGTTAACCATGTTGAAAGTTTATGAAGATGAAGATGAGCAGCGGGTTTTTAAAGGTTATGATGATGAAGATGATTAGCAATACGTAAGGTGTTGTATGGTTTTGTTTTGTATGGGATCTTGGATGGCAATTAATGCAAAGATATATGAATTGGTGAATTCACTAAGCTACCTAGCAAGCACCTTATTAGGATTAATGAAACACTTACTATTGAGGATAGAAAAAGTGACGCACAGATGAATTGACGGCCAAAAAAGATTTGTTTGGTTTTGTGATTTTAGGGTTTTGGGATAATTCCTGATACTCTGATACCATGTAGAATTATATTATTCCCTTGATTACAATGCCGATATATATAGATGATACAATAATAGGGTAAATAGGGTAAGCCCAATAAACCACACGGGCCTAATTAACTAATACTGCTAACAAAATTCTTTCAGATGACCATTATTAATCTCCTTTAATTTGATATCGGATGACCATTATTAATCTCCTTTAATTTGATATCGATATGTTGTATCATTTTTTTATCATGTTTTGTAAGACATTATTCTAAGTTCCAGATATGTTTGGTAAGTGTTGTAGGACTTTATATGTTCTACTTTTGAGGTAAACAATTTTTTTTTTATTTTTTTATTTTTTTTTTGCCCTTAAGTTGCGATAAGAATAAATCAATATTATGTACAAAACAATAATTTTATAAATCAAAGTGTTAAAGTATAATTTGGTTAATATAAGGGTGAAACTTAATATTAAAGTATACAGGTTTAACTCAAAAGAAAGTTAAAATAAAACTAAAATTGTAAATGTAAAAAATTTGAAATGAATAATAAATCTTTGAAAATTGATACCATAAATCCTTACTAGTAACTATTTTTCTTTCTTTTATTATTATTATACACTCTTTCAAAAAGGTACTACTTATTTTGTTTTTCTCATTTTAACTATAGTTACTCTAACAATAATTGAAAGTTTTCAAAGTAATACCACTAATTAATAGTTAAAACTATATTAACAGGACATATCATAAATTGTATTTTTAATGTTGTGTAAAATGAGGCTGCTGGGGCGGCCGGAGACAGTATTCGCATTTCTTCTAGTCTTTATGAACAAATTATGTTGGTAGAAAATTAAAAAATTTATAATTGTAATAAGTTGATACTTTATATTTGTTAGATGATAGGTTAAAAGCCTAAGCCTAAATGCTTATTGTTCATTAGTTTTAGGGTTATGTTAGCGTAATTTTTAAGCAATGTTACTATTATAAATAGACATGGATTCATTATACAATTACAGAAAAACACAATCAATAATATCTCTATTTGCTATCTTACATAGTATCCGAGCTTTAGGTTTATATCCTCCGGTCATCGGCTACTCGTCGGTGATCTAGAGGAATCTGACTTTCGCTGTATTGTTTTCCTTTTTTAGTTTTTGTGTTTTCATATTCAATGCATAAATCCTAAATCCAAGCAGTCAAAACACAAAAAAAAATATGTTGAGTTGTCTTCAATCAACCATATTTGTCTAAATTTGTGTTGTTTCGTAACTTTGTTCATCAACCATATTTTTTCCTTCCTCATCAAATTGTTTTCGTTGTTCAAGATCATTATCGTTGACAACAATAGTTGACCACCAAATTGTCGCTCTCTCCTAAAGGTAAAGCAAGCCATGAAGTACAGATAGCAAACGTCATAAAAATTAAGAAAATCGCGAAGCAGTATACAATCATGTTGCCAAATACAAGTCCATCTACGTACAAACAAACAACAAATAAGTGGAGAAAAAGAGAAGAAGAAAAGAAGAAGAATGCGATTTCAACATTATATCCAGTTTGTACGTCTAGAAATCTCTCATTCAAACTGAAGGAGTGTGTTAGATGATAAGTTAACGCCAAAGCCTAAATGCTTAATGTCCATTAAGTTTAAAATTATATTAGCTTAATCTCTAATTAAATCATGTATTATTAAAAATAGACATAAAATCTTATTATGTAATCACCAAAAACACAATTAGTAATCTCTATTTGCCATTTTATAATATTTAATGCATTGGAGTTTAAAAAAATGTTTATAACATTTTGTGTAGCAAAGATAGGTTTTACACCAAATGGAATCTCGGTGGCTGTTCTTGAATGTTCAGCCAATCTATTCGACCGTCAATCTCCTCCGATTGGAAGCCAGGTCTTTAAGTCTAAAACAAGGCTATAAATTGGTTTTGCATGTTTTACAAAACTATATGCCATAACTTTGATCCTCATCGGACTTTGGAACTCTCCACCCCTCTGTGGCGATTTTGGCGACATCCATATCTAAACCCTTATCGATTTTTCCCTTGCTCGATCTGTGATTAATTCTGAAACAAACTTTTTCTTGTGTTTTGATTATACCTTGTGTTGATCTCAGCCTTGATCGAGTCTTGTTTCTGATTCTCTTTGCTCTCGTTCTTAGGGTTTTCTGTAAGGGTTTCGTTTCTTATATTATCGCTACTTAGGGTTTTTAATTCGATTCATTAAGCATTTATTATACAATTATCATTATTCATTGGATCGATTTAATCATTATGGGTTGATTAATTATTCTTAGTTGCTTATAAACCCTAGTTATCACTAGGGTTTACTCGTGTGGTTTGAAGATTAGACGCATGCTTCTTCTTGTTTCTTTCGATTTAACTTTTGTTAGGGTTGTGTCTGCTGGTTCTAACTATTTGGAGAGATGATTAACAAGGGATTTCTTAATAAGGTGAATGCATCAAAGGGTACGATCGGTAAGGATAATGGTGATGTCGATGAACTGAATGCAAGTATGGAAAGGTTAAAGGGTGTTGATGCTCCCAAGGTTGATACGACTAGTGGTAATGGCGGTAAGTCAGTCTCTTACGTGGATGTTGCTTCTAATGTATCCCAGAAACACGTATCTAATTTTCGGAGGTTAGAATGCAGCAAAATGAAGGATGATGTTGACCTTTCAGTCCCGTTGACTGTAGTGGAAGAAGTCAACATGAGGTTTGAGAATACTCTCTACGGATACTTCCTTGGTCAACGCCTTGCTTTTCCTGTTGTTGATTACTATGTTCGCAATGCGTGGTCTAAGTATGGTTTACAAAAGGTTATGATGAATGCTAAGGGGTTCTTTTTCTTCAAGTTTAACTCGAAGAAAGGTGTCGAGGATGTTCTTGATAACGGTCCTTGGTTGATTCGAAATGTTCCTATTATTCTTAAACCATGGACATTGAACACAAACTTGCTTAAAGAGGATTTAACTAACATTCCTGTGTGGGTTAAATTCCATGATGTTCCTCTAGCTATGTTTTCGGATGACGGGCTTAGTCTTCTTGCTACTTTGATTGGGACGCCCAAAAGGTTAGATGCTTTTACCAGCCAAATGTGCAAGGAATCGTGGGGCCGTAGTAGCTTTGCGAGATGCATGATTGAAGTAAAGTCGGATGAGATGCTTAGGGATAACATCACTGTTGAGATACCTTTACTTGATGGTACGGGTTCGACTATTGAAAAGATTAGGGTGGAATATGAGTGGAAACCTCCGCGTTGTGATGAGTGTAAGGTTTTTGGTCATACTACTATTGATTGTCCGAAAGTTGTTGTTCCTCCAGTTCAACCTAGTAAGCCGGTTAATGATGGTTTCAAGACTGTTAATAATAGGAAGAAAGGAAAACAAGGTGGTCCTACTATTCCGGGTAAAGGAGGGTTTACTAAACCTGTAGTGGGTAAGAAGTTTCAGTATCAACCCAAACAGACTCCTGCTGTACCTACGAATGTTGGTGGCACTAAGAAGAAGACTTCTGGTATGGCTAGTTCGAGTGGTACAACGATCTCTACATCTAACCCATTTGATGCGCTTAATATGGACGATACGGTTACGTATGGTATTCCTACTTATGATACCAGCATGGATGTGGATACTGACTGTACAATGGAAGTTAATGTGGATGAGTTGGTTAAAACTGGTGCTGCATCACAAGAACCGCTTGTGAGTGATTCATTGGGAAATAAGGAAGTTGGTTCTACTCCTTTAGTTGACAAAATTAGTAAGTTTGAAAAGATTCTTATCGATGGGAAAGGTACGCTTGTGGATGATGATGGTCATCCTGTTCCGGAGCAGGTTGAGCCTCCTATGACTAATATTTCTTCTGCTCCATCTACATCTTCTAATAAGAGGGTTAACCCATTCTCTAAAGTGGGCGATGTCGTGGTTTCTGAAAGTGATGATGAGGTTGACGAACCGGTTAATTTATTTGGTGGTGGTACTGATTTTGAAGGTGAATGTGATGACTATGATGACTATGATGATTACTCAAGACAAATTTATGATCTTCCAGGTGAAATGAATGCTCTTAAGTCGTTATATGGCTTGAAGCTTCAAGGTCGTAGGTAGTAGTTTTCATTCTTGCCATAGTCTTATTTTGTTTAGTGTTTATGGCTGTTTTCTAGTTAGTACTTTTTGGTACGTGTTTTGCCTATATAACGGGCTGTGATGAGGGGTGTACGCCCTCATCCTTTGTACTTCAACGTTTTTTGGCGTAATATATTTTACCAGGGTGTGTTATCCCTTTTACCCAAAAAAAAACTTTGATCCTCATCAATCATCATGGTATCAAATATATTTCAAGGGAGGTGATTTGCACACTCCCATAAATGATTGGGACACTCTAAATTAGAGTGTCTTGACATTTATACCCTCACAGGATAAAAATAAGTAAAAGTAATATGAGGGTATAAATGTCAAGACACTCTATTTTAGAGTGTCCCAATCACTTATGGGAGTGTGCAAATCACCTCCCATATTTCAAGCAACGTACATAAAAGAAAAATATTATATCAACTAATCAACATATGCATTATTTCCTTTTTACATGCATGCTACGCATGATAAATCTCACTTACTAAACTTCGAGCTTTTACGTATCAAAACACAAGAATACAACAAAATTAAACAACATGATCCAAAACTAAAGGAAAACAACATAATTCTTCGCAGAAATATAGTCCTTAGAGACCATCACCAGAGAATGTTTCATCCAACAAACTAACATCAGATGAAAAATGCAATGAAGTACCTCCTCCATAGAATGAAGGTGTCACCCGAGGTGTTGGGGTCGTAAGCACATTATGAGGCTGAGGAGCGCCATTTTTTTGGTGGTATATAGACGGATACTGAAATTCCGGGGTGCTAGTAAGCATACGAACAACTTCCTTAAAGTTTCTAGGATCTACTGTGTAAACTTTAGGCTGGGTCGGTGGGAAAGGTGCAATGAAGTTCTTGGTCTTGTATTTCGAAAGTGGCTGGCGGACCGAGTGAAGAGACTCATGGTGCGATGATTTGGTAGTTTTAGGTGGATTTTGGTGTTGGTATGATGACGATGAAGTGTAGTTAGAGCTGGTGAAGTGTTCCATTGTGTTATTTGAGATTATGATTATGATAAATGATACCTAGCTTGTTGTTGAGTGGATGCATATATAACGGGAAATACTTGTGAAATTCTATTGTCGTTTCACGTCGGCTAGATGGTCTTAAATTCAATATCTTGACTTATTAATAGTTTTAAGAACAGTGAGTATACATGCATAATCAACCGCGTTTTTTTTCCACAGACTTCAAAGTTACACTTTGACGGATGAAACCTTCAGTTACCTTTTAGTTAATTATCATATATCAAATGAGTTGAGATTTATAAAAAATCAATAGTATCTAAAGTACATATAAATAAATCTTAACCATCCATTTCCTTTTCATCTAATGGCTTAGATTAAACCAAGAAAATACAAACAAGGGCAAAATAGTAATTTAGAAATCACAATAAAAAAAAAAAAAACAAAAAAAAAAAAAAAAAAAAAACAAAACAAAACTACTCCCTATCATAACAACCTCTACTTTCTCTCTCATCCAAAACAAAAAAACCCATATCTGATCTGAGATCCAAATTCTCGCCGGAAAATTCATCCGATCGCCGGATTAAACATCCAATCGCCGGAAAAATCATCCAATCGGAATCACGAATCCAACGAATTCATACAAAACACCACCACCTCCATACAAAACACCACCACCTCCATCGGAATCATCATCAACCCAGCCGGAAACATCAATAATCCGATCGGAATCATCAACAAACCAATCGGAAATCATCGGAATAAGGAATTCATCAAAAACACCACCGCCGCCGTCGAAATCATCAATAATCAGATCGGAATCATCTACAAACCCGCCGGATTCTTCAATAAACACGTCAGAAGATGATTTGATTACAGAAGGTGATTTACCAGATGAAGATGCTACTGTTAAAAAAGTTCATGGTAAATCCTTTCAGAATCTACTTTTTTTGTTTAATAATTTAAGAGAAGTATAAATCCCATGCGATTCATACTGAATCCTATGGGATTCATAGATGAATCCCATTTGATTCATTATTAATCATTTGATTCATCAATTTGATTTTATAAACGTATCACAAGTAATTTATAAAGAATCTCATGGGATTCTGTGTGAATCCCATGGGATTCTGTACAAGAAATTTATAAATGTATCACAAGGAACTTATAAAAGAATCCCATGGGCTTCGTTAAGAATCCCATGGGATTCTTTATGAATCCTATGGGATTCTTTATGAATAACATGGGACTTTATGAATCTCATGGGATTCATTATTTGCAGAATTCTTAATCCCTTGAGATTCTGCTTTTTATATACAGATTCTATGAAATCACCAAGACCAACTTTATATGAATACACTGAGACACCGGGCAGATCGGAATATTGGAAGCCTCATGTAGAAGGAATTCCTATACCAGAAGAGGGAAAATTCTATAACACTCTAGATGAAGCTATAGAAATGTATGGGAACTACGCTGAAGCCGGAGGTTTTCAAATTAAAAAAGCAGGACAAAAATTAACAAAATCTGGAGCGGTGCAACTCAAATACATCATGTGCAATAAAGAAGGAGCTCCAAGACATATTAATATCGACACTTTAGATGCTAAAGACAGTGACAAACGAAAAAGAAATACAATAATGCATGGAACAGGTAGTAAAGCTCTCTAATATATTATAAGTTTCTTTCTGAATCCCATGGGATTTACAAAATCCCATGGGATTCTTTGTAAATCCAATGGGATTCTTTCTGAATCCCATGGGATTCTTTGTCAATCCATGGGATTCTTTCTGAATCCCATGGGATTCTTTCTGAATCCCATGGGATTCTTTGTCAATCACATGGTATTCTTTCTGAATCCCATGGGATTTGTTTTTGAATAACATGTTTTTAAAATATTTTTTTATATAACAGGTTGTAGAGCTCGTATAAGGTTAGAATTGGATGTTGTTTCTCAAAAATACCAGATTGTTAAGTTTAATGCAAAACACAACCATATGCTCCTACCAAAAGAGTACAAACATTTTACAAAAAAGCAAAGAAGAATGACACAAGCAGAAAAAATGTTCGTTGTTAAAGCTGCAAAGAACAAGATTGGTCCAATACGAGCTCATAACTTGTTAACGAGTATGAAGGGAGGGTATAAGTATGTTCATGGGACAGTTGATGATTTTAAGAATGAAATACGGGATGTTAATATGTTCATTGGGGAAAGTGACGCACAAATGCTTATAAATAAAATGGAAAACAGAAAGATATATGTGTCAAACTTTACGTTTCAGTATAAGGTAGAAGAGAGTGAGTTAGTTGCTTTGTTTTGGGCTGATGAAGTTGCGAAATGCAATTATAAGGAATTTTGAGACATAGTCTCATTTGATGCAACATTCAGATGTAACAGGTAATTTTTACAAGAGATTCTTTATGAAATCCCATGGGATTTAATGAGAATCCCATGGGATTCTTTATGAAATCCCATGGGATTATCATGAAATCCCATGGGATTCTCATGAAATCCTATGGGATTCACAGATTATATCCCATGAGATTCACCCTTTTAGATTGTGTGTGTAATTAACAATCATGTTATTTTTAGGTACAATATGGTGTTTGTACCATTCACCGGTATCGATAATCACAGAAAGTGTGTCACACTTGGATCGGGAATGCTATTACATGAAGACACTGAGTCATACACGTGGCTTCTATAAGCATTTATGACGGCTTTCAAAAAAGAACCAACAATGGTGGTAACAGATCAAGATGGAGCAATGAAGAGAGCCATTGAAGCCGTTTTCACTAAAGCAAAGCACATACTTTGCATGTGGCATATTGACCAAAAGATTCCCGCAAAGGTAACTTATCGAACTTATAAAAAATGTTCACATATGATACTATGAATCCCATGGGATTGCCTAATAAATCCCATGGGATCGCATGATGAATCCCATGGGATCGCATGATGAATCCCATGGGATTGCATGATTAATCCCATGGGATTCACATGAATCCCATGGGATTTACATGTGTAAATCATCTTATTTATGCTAATAACATGATTCTAAAACTATCTTTATCAAAAACAGATTTGTAAAGAGATATATGTAGAAACAGATTTCAAGAAGCGTTTTAGGAAGATTGTTTGGAATATGTACATGGAACCGTTGGAATTTGAAGAGAAATGGGCTAAGTTGATTGAGGATTTTGGTTTACAAAATCATAAATGGATGACCAAGATGTTTAACCTACGAGAAATGAGGATTCCAGCTTTTTTCATTGATTCGCCATTGTTTCGTTTGATGAGAACCACATCAAGATCCGAGAGTAAAAACTCGTTCTTCAAAAGTTTCACAAGCCCAGGAGCAATGCTAGTTAGTTTTATGATGTCCTATGAATCAGCAATGGAAAGACAACGATATAGGCAAGAACATTTGGACTTTAAAACATTTGATGCAGCTCCAAAATGCCTAATACAATTAGAGATTGAACGTCATGCAGCAAAAGTGTATACTAGAACGATATTTCTGCTGGTTCAAACTGAAATATACGAAGCATGCTGGAATTGTACGATTCAAGATTTAAAGATAGAAGAAGGTTGTGAGATTGTAATGATAAGAGACAACAATCTGTGGGTTTATAGAAAAACTAAAAAGGAAGCAGCAAAAGAACAAGCAGAGGAAGACAATAGTGTGGAGAGGAAAAAGTTTATAGACTATAAGGTATGTTGCTTTTTATTCAGCATGAATCCCATGGGACTCACTGTAAATCCCATGGGACTCACAGTGAATCCCATGGGATTACTTATAAATTATGGTTTTCAGTATGAATTTAAAAAAAGTAAATCAAAGTAATTCTTTTCTTATTTTTCACAGTGAATCCCATGGGATTCACTCCCATGGGATTAGTTTTGAGAATAAATTTGTTACAGTGACTCTTGTTATCAGCATAAAAACCATGATATACACATGTAAATCCCATGGGATTGTATGTGAATCCCATGGGATTAGTTAGGAATCCATGATTTTCAGTATGAATTTTAAGGAAAAAGTAATTCAAATTAATTCTTTTTTTTATTTTTTGTTTAAAACAGGTACTGCGTACAATAGATGATGGGTCGGTGGTATGCAGTTGTAGACATTTTGCTCAATATGGTTTTCTATGCCGACACATATTCTTTGTCTTCAAGAACCGTGATATTAACGTCATTCCAAAACAGTATATTTTGAGGCGTTGGACAAGCACTATAAGAAAATGGGGCTTTTAGGACACCAACTAGGGTCCTGTAAAATATGTTTATAGGACCTTTAAGCTAATAGGACCAATATAAATGTGTCCTCTAAGTGAGGGTTGTAATAGATATTTAGGACTCTTATGAGCATCCTAATAAACACTAACATTATAAAACTAATTCTTTAGTCCCATGAAATTATCTTATAAGACCAAAAGGGCGTCCTAATAGACCACATATTCGGATGCTTTCCTGTGTTTTATTATATGCTTAATCTTCCAATATGTTTTGAGACATATTCACGAGTCCTAAAAGATACATTCATGGGATGAAATAATAATGCATAAACACTTATATGAATACCAAAAAGTGAGACCTAATATATATGTGTGTTGTTAGGACCAAAATTGATGTCTTATAGACATGTTTCATTCACCACTATTCAAAACAAAAAAATGCAAAACAATTAAGCAGACTTGATTTTTGACAAGTAAATATAAAGACATTACTCGATAAGCATGAACAAATTTCATTTCCTTTATAATAGCATCCAGAATAAAAGTATTCCAAAATCCAACAATATACATAAGCTAATGGTTTTGAGCCATCATGCAACTATCTCCAACAGAAAGCAAAAAAAAAAGAAAAAAAAAAGTTTATGGTCTTGAATAACATATGGTAATTTAACAATGACAACATGAAAAAACCTAGAAACTAATGGTCTTAATCATCATGCTTCATCCCCAGGGACCACCTACAAATAAACAATCCATGTTAAATAACGAGTAATTTGGCTGCCGTGCTTTGCGACGGAGCCAATTTTATTCAAAGTTTAGTACATAAGTGCTTTGAAACCGTAGCAAATTACTGTGATGTATATTTGTATGAGAGTACATACTCACTTTTATCTAGGCATGTGACTAAGTAAAATTACAAATTCACTTTTAAGAATAACGACTACCTTTATCACTTATCAGCCTTAGTTTCTTTATATAGTTGCTTTATTGAGCCAAACGACTTTTGTTGGGCTTCCCCGGGTTTTAAAAAGCGCGATGCGTGCCGATGTGATAAGGGTCAAAAAGCCAACTAAAATGAAATGATAAGCCAATTTGACTTTCACCAATTAAACTTCCAATATAATTCTACTCTGAGCAGCATAAAAGTTGTACAAACAAAATAGTTCTAAGTGACCATCAATTAACAACTACAGCACACTACACTCAACAGATCCAAACACCCTCTTAAGCTATATATAAAACTACTAAATGCAGATTTAGACTTCTGACTACTGATCTAAGGATTAAAACTTATGCAGATTTACACCTACTGATTTTAGACCTCAAATCTTTCAATCAATGCTCAATCTAAGTCACAAATTACTTACATGAACTAATTAAACTATGAATAACCACAATAAACTACTAAATAACAGATCCACAGGATGATCAAATAAATCTCAATAACAACTTAGTTCAAGAAACCAATTGTACAGAGAATCAAATAAGCTCAACTACAACTACTATAACTAAAATATCATGGGATTCACTAGAAAATCCCATGGAATTCACTGTGAATCCCATGGGATTCACTGGGTATCCCATGGGATTTACTGTGAATCCCATGGGATTCACTGGGAATCACTGTCAATCCCATAACTTTAAACATAATATTAAATTAGATAAAAGACTCAAACATAAAAACTTAAAGCAATAGAGATGAAATAAAAACACTTTTCATGGATTTGGGACATATCTATACCTTTTGGAACCTTAAGCTTTTGTTTCTTTGAACTATCATCAACTTTTGCTAATACTAATTTCTGTTTCTTTGGAGGAGTTGGAGTTTCCTCCTGAACCAGCTTGTTGGATCTCAAAGCAGGAGCTTCTGATATTACTTTATCAGACTTCTTCTTCGGAGTCGTCTTAACTGACTCCGTCACCTTAATACTCTTCTTAAGCTTCTTATCATCAACAACCGTCACCTTAAAATTCTTCTTAAGCTTCTTATCTTCAACAACAACAGAACCCTTGTCCGTTGACTTATCCTTAACAACAGACAACTTCTTGCCCTTTTTTGATTTATATGTAACCAACTTCCCACTCTCCTCATTTTCACTCTCCACAACCTTCTCAATAACATTCTCCTCACTCTCCACCACCTTCTGAATAACATTCTCCTCACTCTCCACCAACTTCTCAATAACATTCTCCTCCTTCTCCATCTCAGTCTCACTCTCCTTCTCACTCAACAACTTCTTCTCCTTCTCCTTCTGACCCTCCTTCTCCAAATCAGCAATAACAACACTACTCTCCTTTCCCTGATCAACAATCGCCTTCCCCTGAACATTAACCTCAAACTCTACTAGTTTGGCAGCCTCACTAACATCACCCGTTGGTTTTGTCTTTGACGGCGATTTGTTTTTTTTTAACATCAAACGGATTCAACCGAGGCTGCTTCACCGGCGATGTTTTCTTTCCCAATTTATCGAACGGATTGAACCTAAACAACGGTGTTGGGTTCAATACTTTACCTACATAAATTATAAGATGAAAAGAATAATATTAGTTATAAGCAACTAACAACAGAAAAAACTAATTAATCACAAACACCTAAAACTAACAAACAAAACAGAAAACTATAAATCTGATTCCTAAAAGCTAATACAAACACTCATTATATGTTAATCCCATGGGATTCAGTGATAATCCCATAGGATTATTCTTAAACATTGATATTTGCCATAATTTTAATTCTATGTGAATCCCATGGGATTTAGTGATAATCCCATGGGATTATTCAGTGAAACAAAATCCCATTTGCTAATCTACTTATATCACAAACCACTGATATTCCGCAATCCCTTCACCTCGACTTGTAACACCCCTCTGATCGTTCATAGTTAAACAAACACTAATAGATTTTTCAACTGGACTTGTGATACAGATGGAATACCTATGTGCTATCAATTAAAAAAGTTGCATAATCTCAACAACCTAAGCGATTAATTCACAAAAATGTACACACATATTGAAGTGCTGCAACAAGCATTATATCCCGTAAACAAACTGCAATCGCTTATTTGAAACTACTTTTGCTTAATAATAAGTAATCAACCACTTATCTTATTTGAATGACAACACCATTTTCATAAAACCGAACACTATCTCATCCTACATTGCTTTAGTTACGCTATTTCCCAAACACTCTTTACAGGTACATATATCGCACATACAGGCGTAAATCAAGCAAAAGCATACAAAAACAATACAACGACGTACATAACGAATTTGCTAAACACTCAAACTACAACCGCTTATCTGATTATGCCATATTTATCTAGCCAAATATATCGCATATACAGCTTACATCAAGCAAAAACAAATCTAAATAGTCCGTAATTCTCTACAAAAAAAAAAAAAAAAAAAAAAAAAAAAAATTCAAACACAATGTACTCGTTAATCTACTTATACATCACAAACCACTAATTCTTATGTGAATCCCATGGGATTCAGTGATAATCCCATAGGATTATTCAGTGATAAGCAAAATCCCATTTGCTTATCTACTTATGCTTATCACAAACCAAAAAATAAGCAAAAATAAGCTAATCCTAAACAGTCATTACATAAAAAAAAATTAACTAATTCTAAAATCTAATCTAATCGCTAACATAAACTAATCCAAACACTCATTCAGTAACAAAAAAGCTAATAAAACCACAAAATAAGCTAATAAATTCAAAAAAATAACCTAATCGATAACAAAAATTCAAAATAATAACTGATTTTAAAAAATGAGACAAAAACATACCAGATTCGACATTATCAATGGGATCCGACAACAAACGCTCTTTAGATTGAGCTATTTCACCACGTAGGTCCATTTAAATGACGATTAATAACGGATTAATGGCGATTAAACGATTTAGGGTTAGGGTTTGAATTGGGGGAAATGAGGAGAGAGTGTGTGTTTTACTGTGTGTGAGGGTGAGGGTGAGAAAAACACGTGAATTGTGTGATACGGGTCAATATTAGAGTAAGTATGGAAATTACAAAAATGCCCCTCCGTTTTTTTTTTTGTAATAAATATACACCGTTGGATGAAAGGGGAATGGATGGATGAGATCGTTTAATTTGTACTTTAGCTAAATGTAGTTTCGTATAGAACTTTTCTCTATATGACATAAGTTAGTGTTGGTCTCGATATTTGGGTAAAACAAGAGTATCTTTAAGACGTTAACAAGTCTTACGCAACATTTATTTGACAACGAATTACACTGTTCGTACTTTTTAACGTTTATTACTTTTATTAGAATAATTAAAGAATTACAAAGGAAAGTTACGAAACACTATCCCAATTGAATGACAAATATAACTATTGGTAGATATGAATCAAAGATTGATAGCTTAGCTTATGGTTCAAGGAGTAAATGATAATTTCACTATAATACATTTATAGTATTTTTGTGTAAAGAATATGTGACTCTTCTCTTTACAAACTACTAGTATCTCTTATAGGTAATGATAAAGTTGAAGTCACAAGATGTAGCTAGTAGTTTAGTGTCAAGCATATTTAGTGAATAGAAAATTCAACTATTCACTTTTTATTAACGTCTCTTATACTTCTTTGACTTTTATGTATTTATTTTTTCACTTTTGCTTTTAGGAAGTTCCCGATCATATTTCAAGTCTAACTTTGAGAGATTATATTGAGTCAGTGAGACTTTGTCACAACTGAGTGACTCGAATGTTGTTTATAGCTCAGGTACTTTACTCACTCATACCGCATAAGTAAGTTAAGTGTATCTTCAGTTGGTCTTGGACGTCCCTGAAGCTTGTTGTTGATCGAACTATATACTTATCACGGAGTAACTCAAGTTGTTTTATGTTTAGATATTATTAGTGACAATTGAGTTAGATCTTTGGCCCAACAATCTCTCCCAATCTACAAATAGCCAGAGTTATCATCTTCTTTGGTTCATGGACTCTAGTTCATTTACTAGAGTATCTTATTCTTCATTCTGAAGATGACTCCCCGAGTGTATTCACTTAGCGAGTAACTAATTCTACAATTAGGTTATTTTAGGTTTAAATCCTAGTCAGATACTATTGGGCATATACTATTGGACCAACAATTTCCCCTTATTTAAATATACGAATAACCATTATTTTTAAGTTGTAAGTCAACTTCTTCTTTTTACAACACAAAATAAATGAAAGCAATAAAGTTTGATCATTTGTTGTGTTTCTGAAAAGACATGTTCTGTAGTTGAAGTCCCTAAATGAGACTTAAATCAGTCCCTGATGGTGACTTGCTGAAACTATCCCTCACGGAGCTCACTGATGCTTTCTCATGAAGCTTCCTGATGCTTGATTAATGAAAGAGCTCCGTGAATCATTTTAATGAAGGAGCTTCCTTGATAGTTCTTTGATGAAGCGTCCTGATGAACCTTGCTAAAGCATTTTTAGAAAAGGAGCTCCCTTGGAAAAAAAAATGCAGTTGAACGAATTTGCACTTGCTGAATATATGTTGTTGCAATTCTTACTTAATTTTCAGGGACCTTTGAACATTCATAGACGTTTCCATTGTCATGTTCAGGGACCACTATCAATGTAGTGTCCTCCGTGACAAAGGGAAATGTTGGTGCAATCTTGTTGTTGAAGCATCTCCAAGCAAAGCGAGATCAATGATACATTTTTACAATGCAATTTAAGGTAGACTAGTCCCTGATTCGGTTTCCTCATTCCTCCCATTTTACAATTAGTGACAAACTTAGTGACACAATTTTTCACCATGTCTCCTTCCTCCCATTATTATGTCATTTGGCATCCTCCCTCCAATTATATCTACTAAGGCTTGTTTCTAATAGTAACATTCACATGACTTTTAGATTCTAAAAATGAGCCATGTTGACATACCTTTCAATAAACCGAGTGAAACGCACACCACCTGTTTCTCTTTTACCATCTTGTAACCCCTGCACCAGCCCCTAAAAAGATAAAATATAGAAGCATATGCACACAAAAAATCATACATGAGCGCCTACTACAACTGCACCACCATCGCTAAGGTACTATTTGTTCTGATTTCATTAATCTTCTTAAAACCAAGCATTCTAATACTCTAACACTACTTAATCTACTCATGATCATTCTTAATACCGTATTACGTGAAAAACCAAGTACTAATTCCTTATTAAGGAAAACCAAACATCATTGATTATAGTGACCTTGCTTATGTAACTAATCATTAATTTTTATATGTTGCGGAAGACCCACAAAACCCACATCCAGGGGACTTTGTGCATACCTTACAATTGGCCCTACCATAGTAGCGGACGGAGATGAACATGTTGAAGGTTGTACCGCTGAACCACCTAACAGAAGGGACTGGTATACCTGAAACACAAATGCAAACTTCCGTTAGAACCTAATCAAGTCTTGCATACCATGAACCTTTCTAACGGCAACATGATCCTAATAATTATGTTAAGTAGACTAACTTGATGACTCAAACTACCAGCAAGCAATATAGCAATAGGCTGCAAAACATAACGTAAACCTGATCCTCATACTCCTTGGTGTGTTGCTTAAACCTGTTAAAAATCAACTTCTTGTTAGCCGCATTCTTCTTCACCAAATCCCATTCGTCGCTTCCTTTTTTATTCTTCAATACGGACTCAGGGACCAATTTTCCTTCCTTGGCGTAGTATCTCTGACCAATGATGATATTTCTAATTGTTCACGGGTCTGCACCTGTGCTTCTACATTTACCACAAGGATCGAGTTGGCTAGCAAAAAAAGAATACACAGTTAATAAAAATAATAATAAACCACATTGAATATTTACACAAGTTGTACATCTAACAGAATTTACCTTCTTTATCTTTCTGTTTCAATAAATCTTTCACCTGTAAGAATGAATCATAGTTAAGACTTTAGACATTTGAGAAAATTCAAAATTGAGTAAAAGAGGGTGATAGAGAGAGAATGGGATTGCTTTAAACACATGATCATGGAAAAATGGATGATATATAATTGGAAAAATAAATGATGCACACCTTAACACTCGTTGATTGCGCATATTTCAGTCTCAGATTCTGTAAACAAAAGTTTAGTAAATAATGGAAAAAACCTGAAATAAGAGGGAAAATGACAAAATTAACCTTGTGTAATGCCTCTATTAGAACTCGATGATATAGTCAAACAATTGCTTTACATAAGGATCATTGTGACCCTGGGACTGCCCTTCTCAACATCTAATTTCGCTAAACGAAGTAACTCAGGACAGGTAAAAGAAAAAGTCAATGCTTATATTTAGCTAATTTTAAAAGTATTCAGGATGAATTTGTACCTAAAACATGAACAAAGATATAATCGTTACATTGAGTATTAGTTCAAAAAGTAGCCGATAGCATCTCTAAGATTGAACAAACCAAACCAAAATCTGAAAACCAAATAAACCCCAATTCAATATTCGAAATTAATAATAATAATAATAATAATAATAATAATAATAATAATAATAATAATAATAATAATAATAATAATAATAATAATAATAATAATAATAATAATAATAATAATAATTGCACCTCTTACATGCCATTTGAAGCTAAAATTCTAATGTGTTATTTTTCTTCACCATCTCCATTCTGTCACATCAAGAAGCAACCACTAACCTGTATGCTTTTTTCAAAACCATAAAAAACCAACATAATTCATTACATGCAAAACATATATAATTATTGTGGTGTGTACAGATTACTTGATCAATTTATGATGTAAGTGAAGAATATGAGCCTGAAATAGATGAATGACAGAATAAAGGGTTTTTGGGGCAATATTATAAGATCAAGAAAGAATTTAGGAACATGCATATATTTAAGAACAAAACATATATAATGAAGACTCAATATGAAGACCACCTGGAAAAATAATGAGGCGAAAAATGAACCACTTTTAGGGGGTCATTTAAGCCCGGAATTGAATTTATTTGATCAAATATTGCCCTAAATCGTTCCTTTTGTGATTTTAGGTACTTTGGGAGAGAAATCTGGAAAAGGAAGCAATTCGGACGTTTTTGAAGCATAAAAGTGAAGAAAACGCCAAAGTCTTAATTTTCCTTGCTGGGAACAGTAGGTGATGGCGTCAAGAAGGAATTTCTGACGGCGTCAAGAGTAATTTCCATGACGACCCAGTACAGATTTGACGGCATCACGAAGTAGGGCGTCAAGAGTAAAATTCATGACGGCCTGGAAATGCATAACACATGACGGCGTCAAAAGTAGATCAAGGCAGTCCGATAAATATTTTGGCGGCGAGGTGACGGCGTCACAAGATTTGTCTTGACGCCGTCAGACCCTATTTCCTATATATATTTTTCTAATTTTCACACATTAAGGAGAGAAGTTTTGGAGAAACCCTAAGTACGAACTTGGTGCGAATTTTACAGGTTTTTCAAGGGTTCTAAGCCCTTGATACCTTTCATGTGTAATTGAGATAAGTATTCTTTTAATTCAATCAATATGTCTATGTGTTGGTTGTCTATATCTTGTTGTCTTAATTCCATCATGCTAGGATAGATCTATCTTGTGTTTGCTTAGATCTAATGAAACCTAGATGTTAATTATGTGTTGATTACTTGTTTATAATTGTATTGGATGAATGAATTCGATGTTAGGCTTAAGAAAACTGGCAGATCTCCAAATGGTAACATGCTTGAACGTCTTAGGAAACATGAACTGATGTGCACTAGGTTTTTATTGGTTGTATTTAATGCATGAGCCACTGTTTATAATCCCTATGGTTGTACTGGGCATGGCATAGGAGGAGATAAGAGCTCATAGGATTGGGGAGTTAAGTGCGCCACCCCATGAATGGTATTAAAGAATACAATCCGTCATCCACGCAACTATAACAAGTAATTAACATGTAAAAGATGTCTAGGGAGTAGTGAAATCTAAGTAAACACATTTTCTCCACTTATTGTTCACAACCTTAGTATAATTTAGTTTATTTTCATTTTTAGTATTTTATTTTGATTGCGTCTTTAGTATTGGGTTAGTTGACTAGCAACTAATTCCGCCCAAATCCTTCAAACCCGAGATTTTTACTTGCTTTCTAAAAAATATAAAAATACAAAAAGAATCATCCTTCACCTTTAGACCTAGTTAGATAAATTTCAATCCTAACGACACTATTCCTAGCTGAACGATCAATCCCCCGGTACTTGTCACTATACTATACTACAACGATCAGGTACACTGCCTGGTGGGGGTTGTAAGCTTCTCAAGATCCCTTAAGAGGTAAAGCCTGGTGCAATTCCCACGTACCAAGTTTTTGGCGCCGCAGCCCGGGGAATAGTTATTGTCTAGGTTAGAATCTCTTTTTATTAGGTCTACTTGCTAGATTCCTTTCTAGTAAGATTTTATTTTTATTTTTAGGTTTTCTTTAGTCTATCTTTTTCTTTGTGTCTTTGTTCGTAACTTTTCACCACCCGACATCATGGACGATGGAAACATCCTTGAACCCGTCATCCCACCACAACAAAACCCACCACTAGAACCCCTTAGGCCCCGAACCTTAGGAGAGTATTCCCGACCTAGCCACCAAGGCTACCGAAACACCATTGAGCTCACCGGAGCCAATGTGACCCCCTTGCGATCTGACACCATCCGGTTGGTGCAAAGCGGATGTGCATTCCATGGACTTCGTTCCCAAGATCCAAACCAACATCTTAAGGACTTCCTCAAAATCGTAGATTCCATAGACCTAGGTGTTGAAACTAGATAGACAACCCGATTACGCCTATTCCAATTTTCTCTACGGGATCAAGCTAGTCAATGGCTTGAGCGTTTACCTGCGGGATCCATCACCACATGGGATGATCTCACCACTCGTTTCCTTGCTCAATTTTTCCCACCGGGGAGAACTACTAAGCTTAGAAATGACATCTTGATGTTCCAACAACGTCAAAATGAATCTCTTTATGAAGCATGGACTCGTTTCAAGGACTTACTCCAAAAAGTCCCTCATCATGGCATAGATCTTTGGCTCCAAGTCCAAATTTTTTATGACCATATCGATATCTCCACGAGGCGAGCCATTGACCAATCGGCCGGTGGTAAGCTACGTGATCTAAGTGCGGAACAATCATGGGAACTCATAGAAGATCTTGCTCTCTATGACAACGAAAGTTGGAATGATCCCCGTGATTTGAACAAAACGGTCAAGGCAATATCTTTGCCTTCGAACAATTCTAGCACTTCTGACCGTAGGATCATGGAACTTGAGGACCAAGTCAAGTTTCTTATGAAATCTTACGAAGCTCCTAAGCCTTCAAGCCAAGTGAACAAAATCATTTCTTCATGCGAATTATGTAGTGGTCCCCACGACACTCGTGATTGTGTGGAACTCCCCGGAACAGCTTTTGCGGACTACGCATCCACGCGTACCGACGAAGCAGGAGATAAGTGGTACACTTTCAAACCCGAGTCGAACCCTTACGGTGATTCATACAACCCCTCTTGGAAAAATCACCCAAACCTTAGGTGGAAACAAAATCAACCCAATTCTTCCAATCCGCCTAATCGTTACCAACCGAACGGTCCAACCGTACTTTCAACAACAATCCTTCTAACAACTATGGTAGTACCAACAATCTTGAAGGATTGATGTCAAAGTTTATGGCATCTCAAGAAGCTCGCATAGCTAGGTTTGAAACCGAATTCAATCAACAACAAACGGAGATGACCAACAAGATTGACAACTTGTTGAAAGCCCTCAACAACCAAGCGTTAGTCACACCTAGGAAGGACACTAGGGACACCAATAACGGAATCCAAATTAAGGGCCCCTCATCATCCAAACATGTCCACTTTGTCAATGTTGTCACCATTAAGCCAATAGATAAGGAGATAGAAGAGAGTAACAAGGATGAAGTTAGAGTAGAAGCCGAGGTTAAGGATGAGAGTAGGGAAGTTGAGGTTAATAGGGGAGAGGAATTAGAGGAGGTAGAGCCTATAGAAAAGTACTTTGATAAGTTGCCCACCGAGGAAGAACGGGAATACCATAAGGATTTATTTGATAGTCCTGAGAGACCATATATCCTTGGCACCCCCTTATCAAAATGGGAGACCCCTCTAACATTAACATACCATGCAATATCGGGCACATGCATATATGGAAAGCTTACATCGACCCTAGATCCCCCGTGAACATCATGACTAGGACTTACTACAATTGGGTGATAAAGAAGCAACTTAATTTTAGGATGATGCCCAATAGGAATTTGATAAGTAATTTTGTAGGAAGAGTGAAGGGATTGCATGTGATTATAGGGAATCTCACCTATGAGATCGATTTTATGATAGTTGAAGACACTCGTCCGGTGATAGATGCTTGCCTAAGCCAAATAATATTTGGAAGACCATTTGTTGAGGCCACTAGGATGAGTTATGATCCGACTTTAGAGATAGTTACATTCAAGAAAGAGAATGATGAAGTTGCCTATCAAATGCCCTACAAGATTAAGCAATACCGCCTTCTCTCTAATTTCGAAAAAGAACACAAGCAAGCAGCTTATTATAGGAATGAGGAGGATAGACGTAGAGGAGTAGAGTATGTAAAGAATAGGATGCTTGGTTTCTACAAAGAATGCTTGCAACTAGGTCTGGAATACAAAACTGGTTTAGAAGACGACCTAGAGAATGGAACCAACGACGAGGTCACGTAGTAACCCATGACCTTGAGTCTAGCTACAAGACTCGTAAATAAAGAAAAGCGCTTCTTGGGAGGCAACCCATGTTTTGTGTGATTTTATTTTATTTTTTTGTTATTTGCTTCCGTATGCATGCTTTATTTTTATTGTTGGTTGATCATGTTTCTAAACTAAATAGTGGAAATACTTTACTTTGTTGTTTTGGCCTAGTCTTACCTCCACCTAAAAGTATTTTTGCAAAAGATAAGTGTAAGGGGAAACCCCAAATATGTTTTTAAGAAACAAACTGATCATGATTCTCCACAATATTAAATGAACATGTATATTAGTACTTGTTAGAGTCAAATGCTTGTATTGAGTCATAATGAAGTTTTGCAGGATATTCCAGGAAGTAGGACCAAGTTTTTCCAGAAATTTTCCGGAAACTTAACATAAGAATTTCTGCAGGTCACTTCTGACGGCGTCAAGAGTTAACACTTGACGGCGTCACGTGTAAAAATCTGGAAATTTTACCGGTTTTGTTTTTCTAACGGAGTCTTATGGTTTTTGTGAATTATTAAGTTTTATAATCTCCAGGAAATCTGCAAACTTCATTCCACAAGCATTATATCTTATTTTGTTTTCTAGGGTTTAGTAACTTATATAGGATGCCGCCGATTTTACGCGAGGTTGTCTTGTCTATTTTCTCAGGATTTACAGGTTATGTATGACAAGAAGATGATTTATATTCTGGAAGGGAAGCTTTGATTATTCATTTTCTTGGAGGAAGATCTAACCTAGCCACCTTATTATCCATACCGAGCGAATCAGGGGAGTATTTGATTTCATTCTTTTTATTTTTTAACTTTTACATTCTTTACTTGAACATTGGGGACAATGTTCATCTTAAGTGTAAGGGGAGGGTAAAAAGATGATACCTTACATATGCACTTTCGCTTGAGTTTGTTTTGTTTAATGGTATATGTGTAATAAAACTATGAGAAATACTTGTTAGTGTAATTTTAGCGCCAAATTTAAATTTTTTTACAACATTTAGGAGTGAAACTTTAGCCATAGCAAGCGTCTCATGGATAGGAGATTGTATGACTAGCACATAACCGTATATTCGGAAAAATTTTCCACCCAAATATGTGAGGTTCGCCTTTAGATTTGATAGGAAAAACATTTACTATTAGTGCTTATGAGTGTGCCGGTAGCCTTTAGATTCTAGAACTTGCGTTAGTGATGCATCCTGAGACCGCTAGTGAGACTACATTCGTGTAGTAGGATTTACTACATGATAAGAGGCATTAGGATCACCCTTGTGTTAAACCCGTATTATAATTACTTGACCATTTAAGTCATATTACTTGGCTAGTTAAGTCAACTAATTTTCCCACACCCTTAGCGTTGTACTCATTTTTAGTACACGAAACCCCTAGTACACCCCTCCGAGCCTATCTTTTCGTTTCTAACTTTAAGCATCTTACTTAAAGGAAGAATTTGTTACACCTCACTTAAATGTACACCCAAATCGCCTTAGCCTTCCGTGTATGCGCTCATTTTTAGTGCATTGTTGTTATCTGTTAAACCCTAAGTTAACTATCTAATTGATTACATGGTTGCTAAGTCGAGTCATATCTTTGTACATATTGTTTTGGGACGATTGGGACTCATGGGTAAAGTACTTATGTTATGGAGTAATGGGGAAGAACTTAATATATTACCCCCATATGTACGTTAATCTTAAAAGTACTCCAAGTGTTTTGATTATCTTAATTTGAGTCATTAGATTAGTTTATTGTAAAGTATGTAAAAATTCAAGTGTAAGGGGAATTTCCATTCCCTATGATGTAATATTTTGGATAGTAGGGTAAGAGTATATGCAAAAAAAATAAAAAATAAATAAATAAATAAATAAATAAATAAATCGAAAAAATTAAGAAAAAGAAAAAAAAATAGAAAAAAAGAAAAAAATAAAATAAAATAAAAAACATACGGACTACCATCCCTTTTCATTCTATGTTCATTTAATGTTTTTGTTATTTTTCATTTATTAGCTTAAGTCGAGTCTAGTCTTGGCTTAGCAACGCCATATTGTACATGTAATTAACTAAGATTGTTAACTCGCCACCAGTAAAAACTTCCTTTATCCAACAAAACCGTGTATTTCATATCCCTACACCTAACGTTACAACCCTTTAAAAGACCTCTTTGATAGTTTATCCTAGGTGCTTACGCCATGTGGTGGAGGTTTGATCCTTTCCCAAGCCTATGGTAATCTAGTTTGCTATGACAGGTAGTGAGAGATATCTTCCGTTTCCATATTGTAATCTATACTTTATTACACCCGAGAGATGTGAGTATCTAAACACTATTTGTGAGGTGCTAGTGTATGACCTCCGTGCTTGTCTATTGGTCTTTAGTGGAACGATTATTTGTTGTAATTACTTTTATATTAGTGTTAAATGACCCCTAACTTGTATTTTGAGTAGAATAAAAGCGCATTTGCTTCAGGACAAGCAAATCTCAAGTGTAAGGGTATATGATGAGGCGAAAAATGAACCACTTTTAGTGGTCATTTAAGCCCGGAATTGAATTTATTTGATCAAATATTGCCCTAAATCGTTCCTTTTGTGATTTTAGGTACTTTGGGAGAGAAATCTGGAAAAGGAAGCAATTCGGACGTTTTTGAAGCATAAAAGTGAAGAAAACGCCAAAGTCTTAATTTTCCTTGCTGGGAACAGGAGGTGACGGTGTCAAGAAGGAATTTCTGACGGCGTCAAGAGTAATTTCCATTGACGACCCAGTACAGATTTGACGGCATCACGAAGTAGGGCGTCAAGAGTAAAATTCATGACGGCCTGGAAATGCATAACACATGACGGTGTCAAAAGTAGATCAAGGCAGTCCGAGAAATATTTTGGCGGCGAGGTGACGGCGTCACAAGATTTGTCTTGACGCCATCAGACCCTATTTCCTATATATATTTTTCTAATTTTCACACATTAAGGAGAGAAGTTTTGGAGAAACCCTAAGTACGAACTTGGTGCGAATTTTACAGGTTTTTCAAGGGTTCTAAGCCCTTGATACCTTTCATGTGTAATTGAGATAAGTATTTTTTTAATTCAATCAATATGTCTATGTGTTGGTTGTCTATATCTTGTTCTTGTCTTAATTCCATCATGCTAGGCCAGATCTATCTTGTGTTTGCTTGGATCTAATGAAACCTAGATATTAATTATGTGTTGATTACTTGTTTATAATTGTATTGGATGAATGAATTCGATGTTAGGCTTAAGAAAACTGGCAGATCTCCAAATGGTAACATGCTTGAACGTCTTAGGAAACATGAACTGATGTGCACTAGGTTTTTATTGGTTGTATTTAATGCATGAGCCACTGTTTATAATCCCTATGGTTGTGTTGGGCATGGCATAGGAGGAGATAAGAGCTCATAGGATTGGGGAGTTAAGTGCGCCACCCCATGAATGGTATTAAGGAATACAATCCGTCATCCACGCAACTATAACAAGTAATTAACATGTAAAAGATGTCTAGGGAGTAGTGAAATCTAAGTAAACACATTTTCTCCACTTATTGTTCACAACCTTAGTATAATTTAGTTTATTTTCATTTTTAGTATTTTATTTTGATTGCATCTTTAGTATTGGGTTAGTTGACTAGCAACTAATTCCGCCCAAATCCTTCAAACCCGAGATTTTTACTTGCTTTCTAAAAAATATAAAAATACAAAAAGAATCATCATTCACCTTTAGACCTAGTTAGATAAATTTCAATCCTAACGACACTATTCCTAGCTGAACGATCAATCCCCCAGTACTTGTCACTATACTATACTACAACGATCAGGTACACTGCCTGGTGGGGGTTGTAAGCTTCTCAAGATCCCTTGAGAGGTAAAGCCTGGTGCAATTCTCACGCATCAAAAAACATAATGATTAGGTTTACATTAGGGATAGGTTAAAAAAATTGTTCTATCATCACCTACCTCAAAGCTATGGAGGAAACACATGTTTTGATTTAGGGTTTCAGAGAAGAAAATGGATAATTTTTTTAAGGGTTTTTAGGTATTATTTTATGTTACGTTATGTTTAATTGTTTTTTGTTCTAAAATAGTTTATGTAGCTTAATCACTATTTTGACATGGGAGGAGAATAACAAAAGTTTCATTGTTCCAATGGTTAAGATGTTTGTTAGTGTTTATAGAGATCCCATGTTCGAACCCTCTTAGATACATTTTTTGACTGTATATTTAATCCGGATTTTTAAGTGGTGGAGTTGCTTAAGTGGAGCATAAATTGCTTAGGTGGATTAATAGGTGGCATTAATGCATGATTACTGGGCATTATGTGGCATTGATGACGTCATACACATTCTGTTATACATATTTTGTAGATATGCTAGCAGAGTGCCCACGCTTGGCGGCAGTGATGTCTAGTTTTAAACAAACTTTCAGCCGGGAATAATTCTTTTCGGCAAACTATTTATGTAGCATAAAGAAATCCTCTTCGAATAAATTTTTAAGGTGAGATGGTTTTATGGTGGCTCCGATGCATTATTTTCAACGAAATCCAGTTGCGCTGCTATGTGTCGTTTAAAGGCTAAGACTTAAGAGTATTATACAAACACAAATTATCTTGTGCTCCATTTTGCTGCTAAGAGTATTACATATAAAAGCACTGTTTTTGCCGCTATGTCATGTGCTCTAAAACAAAAGAGAAATGATTTGCACACTCACACTTTTGATTGAGACACTCTACTATATGTGTTACATACTTGTGCAGTACTAACAGTGTGCTTTAAGAGTTTGTACAATTGAGTGTCCCAATCAAAAGTGTGAGTGTGCCAATCACCTCCCAAAACAAAATGTCTTTAAAAGGAATTTAGAGCACATGTTAAACAAACTACTTATTCCGTTTCAAAATAATTGTTCTCAGATAAAAAAGACACACAATTTAAGAGAAATATAATTATTATTGTTTTTTCTTACTTACTTTTTTTTGGGGAATGACGATTTTATCACGTAAGTGTAATATGATAAACTCAAACAATTTTCTATATCTATATTTAGTAGTGAACAATCAAAATGAATGAATGAAAAAAAAAAAAAAAAAAAAAAAAAAAAAAAAAAAAAAAAGCTTGTTACTAGCAATATAGAAGTTATTTGAAACATGTGTGAAATTTATATTTGTTTTCCAAGTTATTGAATATGTTGATCTAAATAGATGCTTGCTTGAATATAATTAGCTCTCACATGATATACCGTGTAGAAACCAAGAAAGAATACTGAAAAAACTTAACCCTAAACTAGACGGGCCTAAACAGTAGGCCGGGCCTAAAGGTCTTATTAGCTAAGATTTCCTCTCAAACTCATAATGCTACATTATTGTTTGACAAGAAAACTCTTAAAACGGTAGACAGACAGATACAGATTCAGCGGCAGAGAGATCTAAACAGAGGTAAACGAAGAGCAAATCCAGGCATACAGCAGTAGACAAATACAGATTCAACATCAGAGAGATTCTAACAAAAGTAGGCGAAGAGCAAATTTAGACAGACAGCGATACAAATTCAATAAAACCAAAACTTATTAATATCCTACCGTCCTTCACAAATCCAACAACCAATCAATGACATACCGATATAAAAACTTACTTGTTTACTTGTTCAAAAGTGATGTCACGTATGTGTTACTGGACCGCCGACATAAGACGCGTAGATGATGAACTATTGATATCACCAGTCACACAAGCGAACATACTAATATCATATACCAAACATATACGGATTCATGGCTTTTGATACCATGTATAAATCAAGACGGAATACTAAAACTATATTGATCAGATTCAACAAATACGAAAGACGACAAGACAATAAGTAGTAAATAAACCTTAAACTAGACGGGCCTAAACAACAGGCCGGGCCTAGAGGCCTTATTAGCTAACATATTGAAAGTTATATATTTAGTGTAGGTTTGGTATGTGTATATGAGAATGATGTCATAGGTTTCTTAGTGATTAACAAAAATAAGCTTGTATCAACCTTTAAAACCCTTTTAATCCGTTGAAATATGAAATTAAACGCATTTTAAGAAAAAAGAAATGTGAACATATAATTGAGATGGGTGAGTTATTTTTCTTTCCTGATTATAACTTAGATGGAAAGCGGATTATATGAATCGTTACGGAAGTCTAGACCGACTGAACATAATTTCATACTCGAGGTTGGAACTTAACAGACACGGAACATAATTTCATACTCGGGTGTATACATATTAAATTGTGCATAAAACCGTATATATGGTTTGGAGGATTAGCTTATTTTGTCAAGAAGTAATCTTTCAATGATTAGATGACTTTAGGAAACAGCTTCTTTTTTACAATGACAAGAACATCAAACATGTCTCCCGTTTCGTAGAGAAATTGCACTCATGTCTACGAAGCGTGCGTTCCTTTTGAATATCAAATTTTCACTTCACTTTTCTATTGTTTGCGTATGAAATATTACAACACTAATGGTGCGTTTAGTTTGAGGGAAAATTTTAACTTTTTTTTTTTTTTTTTTTTTTTTTTACAGTTTTGTAAAAAAGATGAGGGGATATAATTTTCCACAAAACATAGAAAACGTGTTTATATGACACTGTTTCTATTTTGAAGAAAAGAATGGTAGGTTACAAAGAAAAGAAAAGAAAAAAAATTTGTTTTGTAGTTTTCTTTGTTAAATTAAGAAATGCAGTTTTTTTTTTTTTTTTTTTTCTTTTTTTTTTTAGAATTTGATGAAATTTTTTTATTTGAATGCGGTCTCTAGTTTTCTTCTTTTGTATAAAACAATTTATAAAAAAATAAATGTGTTTCCTTTCAACTAAACGCATCATAAGAATTCTGTAGTGTTTATCATTTTTTAGCAACAACAAAAAACAGCAATACTAAATTACTTAACATGCATTATTTTCTTTTTTACATACATGATGCTTGCTATGCCGCATGATAATTCTCAAGTCTCAGCTCTCAACTACTAGTACTATACTAGAGTTTTTATTTTAGTTTTTTCACGTATCTAACCATATGGAAAACACAAACAAATAGTCCAAAGCTAAACAAAACGTACAACGTTACATCACCAAGAAATTAAAGCTGGGGCAATGGTTTATCACATTTCATTTCTGGTGGTGCTGAGAAGAACTGTGTAAGTGTGCAACACCACCAAAGTCACAATGGATCCCAATCCCATCATGAAAAGTTTCATCCAAGACGTTAAGAGTACCAGAAGACAAAGGCAACGAAAAACCTGCTCCTCCTCCGGGTACATCTTTGAAAAACATCGGTTGGTTTGGGCTCATAAGCACATTATGAGGCTGAGGAGTGCCAGTTGCATGGTTGTAAATAGACGGGTACTGGAATTCCGGGGTGCTAGTAAGCTTACGAACGACTTCTTTGAAGTTGCTAGGATCCACTGTGTATACTTTAGGCGGGGTCGGTGGAAATGGTGCTATGAACTTCTTGGTCTTGTACGTCGGCAGTGGCTGGCGGACCGAGTGAAACGAATCATCGTATGATGATTCGGTAGCTGTGGGTCGATTTTGGTCCTGATGTGATGAATATGAACTGTAGTTGGAGCTGGTGAATTGTTCCATTATTTGTTTAGTAATTACTTATGTTTCTTGTGGGAGTGGGGGACTTTATATAACGTGAAATACTTGGGAAAATTCCAATTAATGTTTCACGTCGGCTCAATGGTATAAAATTCAATATCTTGACCACGCTTTTGGTTGAGTACTATAACTACCCGACTTTTTTTCCAGAGACTTGAAAGTTACACTTAAACGGATGAAACTTTCAGTTACCAGATGTAACCTGTTAGATGCAAAGTTGTTAACATGAGCTAAAAATTGTATCATTTTTTAAATAAGAAGTTGTTAACTTAGCTGTTAAATGTAATTATAATATGTAAAATGAAATAAAAGGGCATATCTATAATTGTAAATAAATGTTTAGAGGGTATATCAGTAATTTAAAGTTTTAACATCTCCAAGAAGTTTAAAAAGCTTCATAAATCAGCTTTTTATTTAGGATCAATTTGTTTAAAATAAAAGTTTGAAGTTAATACATATTCAAACGAAACTTTTATTTTAGAGAAGATTATTTTTATAACAAAAAGCTAACAGCTCTTCCAAAAATGCCCTACCAAGATTTAACTAAAAATACAATCAAACATCAATAATCTCTTATATAATGAGAGACTTCGAAAAAAAAAAGAAAAAAAAAATTGAAACTTGAAACAATTGAAATTGGATCCTTTGTCACGCAAAAGAAATGGACCCATTTTATTAGCCAATAGAAAGTGCAAATTAAAATAATTTGGTCAAACTCAACTAAATTTTTATCTATAAAAAAAATATGTATAAAAACATATGTGTCAATTAATAATAATAATAATAATAATAATAATAATAATAATAAATTTTAAAAAACTTTAGTTGTTAAATTTTTAGATAAATTATTTGAACTTAATTAAACTTATCATTTTTCATGTTTTATTAATAATTTTATAAATTTAATAAATAACCCATACACTTTATTTTTTTTAAACAACATATGTTGTTATTATTTATAAATATTATTATCATTATATATTAAATATATATATATGAATTGAATTATAAATATCCAAACTAAAGCACGAGTTACTGTGAAATATAAATGAATATACGAAATCGTACATATACGGACAACTCATGTTTATTCCCCTTGAGATTAAGTAAGCATATCTAGAAAAGTAATTTTTATTATTATTATTTTTTTTTAACTATCTACGTTCAATAACATCTCATGTTATACATATATATAAGTTTAACTCGCGCGTATACGCATTTAAAAATTAAATGCAGCTAAAATTATTATTAACATAAATATAAATATCAAAATAAATGCATGAGTCATGGGTTACTGTGAAATGAAAACATATATACGATATTGTGCATATAGCAATGACACATTTAATTAATTTTTAAAGTTTAAACAATGATACATATAACAACATTTTTAAGGTTAATTACGTGCTATTAAACATGCATAATGTTTTAAAATGATATATATTTAAACAACATTAACCTCAACACTATTGGAATCTGTTGACCCTTCTAAGGAAATTAGACCCTTTTTCTAGAAATTGCATCCTTGGAATCTTGTAGAACCAAAAGACATACATTAATTATCATGATGGCTTATTTTAGTCTCAAGACTAACGACTGATGTGATGTATAGTGTTACAGAATTCCTATCCGGCGTGCCAAAATTACGATATATTTATTGTTAGTGCAAGTTCTATAGGTTCAAAATTCATAAACGCATTGGATTAAATCTTTTATGAGTTATATACAATCAAATAATTTCTTCTTTCTTTTTTGAAACGGAATCGAATATTTCTAGGTACAAGTTGAATCATATAATATTGATTTGCTATTTTGCTATCACTTTAACTTAAGGTAGGTTCTCAGAATTAAATTTTGACCGGAGAAGTTTAGTGCAATATGCCATAATTTAAGATTCACGAATTTTTATCAAAACTTTTAACATTTCTGTAAGTCTGTAACTTTAGCATAAATATAAAAGGGCAAATTACATTACATGATTTGTAAACCCAACCTTTTTGGGCTTAATTTAGGAATGCATGAAGCCCATATAAATTGATAACTTCATTATGACATACTCTGGCCCAAACCCGTCCACGATAATATGCAATGAGTATGTACCACTCAGCCCACCCAATTTTGACATCTTTCTTATATGTATGCTACACTTTCTTTCTTTTCTTTTTTTCTGTTTTTTTTTAACTATGATTTTCGATTTTTTAACTGACTAATCTACAAAGGTTGACTTTGTAATGGCAGAGAGTTAAAACGGTTATATTCCTTCCGTGGGCTCTATCGCCTGTTGCACTGACCAATATTGAGGAGGTAAACTTCGTTAAAACAATAAAAAGACGAGAAGACATAACTTGAACCCGTTACCATTACATCAAAGTTGCATGTACCAAGCTGTCATCGCAGGGACACAATGGTAGGGAATTTGAAAGGACGAACATAAGAATAGAGGAGTGGACAAGGGGAGTTCCCAGGTTCAGGGGAATAGGTGGATGTTCGTCAGTTAGTGTAAATTTGCATTAAAAATCATAATATTTCCGAAATGAACCTGGTCCTGAAAATTTGTGTCACATGAATACTTGTTTTGTTTAGTTAGTCCACTACTATGTCAAAAGAAATATATGAATTTGTTAACTAGTTTTGATGAAAATTGTACATTTTTATTTCTTTTATATTCGAGGAAAAAAAAATTGCATCCGGTGACTTTGAATCTTGGGTCCGCCAGTGCATAAGAATGACCTTTTAGAAAGCTGATCTTTTTTACGGCCATACGTTCATACATTCCTAGTTTTTATCGAGTCTTGGACTTCCAATTTCTCATTATTTGTTTCATCAAGTGTGTGTATCACAGTTGATTGACACATGACAATGAAAAAAGAATTTGAAGTATAAATAAAAGTACATTAAATGCTTATGTTGAACTTTATGCTCTTTCAATAAAATAATTGTATCGTTCTGTATACATATTAATTAAAAGATCACACATGTGTGTGATGGTAAGCAAGATGTAAGCTATCACATGCAGTGTTGAAGCAATGGGTGACAAGCTGGTCTCACACTCTCCCTGTCCCTCTCCCTCATGGATTAGAAGTGTGGTCTCAATCTGACTTAAGACTTGGTAACCTAGAAAGAAAAAAATTTATGCATTTCATTTTGTCAAATTTCAAGATATTTTATGCAAGCATAACATGGCACTAAATTAGGATAAAAGCCTATTATGTGAAACCAACATCTTTGATTTACCAGTTTTAAGTAGTATATCAATTTTAATGCAAATGCAGCTCAGTTTGTGCTTCACTTTATTATTAGTAATCTCAATTATTTGATTGGTCAAAGTCCATAATACATTCAAACTAGACAAAACTCTTATCTTTAACAAATATTAAGACAACTCATAAAAGATAATTGAAATTGAAATATCCAACATAATCGAATCTAAGACAATGAGACATGAGTAACAGTGAAAGTTTTACTTAACTTTCTTTTCATCTCCAAGTCATCATTGATTTGAAATATGAGTTTTTTCATGGGGCCAATCTTCATATTCTTCTAGCAAAATGTCAAAACACAATGGTCCTTACTTTCTGACCAGATTGACCCACCCACAAACACACAATTATTCACTCATTCATTTTACTTGCATTGCTTTTGTTAACTAGAATCTAAGTCCAATAATCATAACAAACATCAACAGAAACATCATGAACTCAATTAAGTAATTAACCATTTGATGAACAGAAGACCAGATCAATATTTATATTCCAAAACTGTAAACTGAAAAAATATTTCAAAGATAAAAAAAGAAAGAAATAAATTGTACCAAAAAAAGTTGATCTTTTTACCCTTGGTAATTTCCACAAAGCCAAAACAAGTAAACTGAATTGAGTATAACAACCACTTATCAATTACAAATTGTGATTGTAAGCCCTAATCTTGAATATTTTTTGCACCATCTTTGGCTCCAAATCGAACTGCATCAACTATATACATTCATTCACCAAGGCGTTTAAGCGTCTTTGCGGGTTCAAATAATGATGTGGTCTGACTTCACCTAATAGTTCTGGTTAGCTTGCACTTGGAAATGAAAATCGAATCTGTGTAATTCGAGCTGCATAGCTTCAATAATTCAGCTGACCGCTGTTTAAGCAACGGATCACAACCACTCTGGATAACAAGGAGCAATTTCGCTGCAAGACCAACGTCAACAGCAACCGATGAGTATTCTTCAGGGGAAAGCTTGCAAATTGACCATAGAATCGACAAAGCAAGCTGTGTACAGCTTTCAGAAACCCTCATCAATACTTTAACCGTATTTGGTATAGTGCTTGAACAATTGCTCAAAGCCAATTTACCTTCTTTTAAAGACGAAACAGCTTCCAAGATAAACAACGCTAATTCCAAACATTCGGGATTAAATCCAGGCAATAACTCAACTAACTGACCAACAGCGCCTATACTAACAATCAAGCTTCTCGTTTGCGAATGTGAGCATATCGACTTAAGCAGCATTAACCCCGGCAAATTCCCACTTGGGTGCCTTTTATCTCTAACCATCCTCATCAACGCAACCAATAAACTATGACTACACACAATTTCCACTTGAAAATCGTTTTCTTCCATCAACATTTGAATCAATTTAGTACAATTGATCTTAGTCTCAATGGACCCCTCATTTAACATATCAACCACAAGCGAAACTTTAGCCGGTTGCATAAGATTCAACCTTGAACACGAATCAAGGCTCAAATTAACAAGAATCGAAACTACTTCAGAACCAATAGCATGAGAAGTATAAGGACCTAACAAACCTAATAAAACACTAATTCCACCTTTATCAACAACAGTCTTCCTAGCACTCACATGATTCGCCACAATTCGCCTAAGCTCCTTAAGCGACTTAACACGCGCTTGACCCTTAACCTTTTTAAGCCCATCCAAAACCTCTAAAACACTCCCTTGCACATCCTCTGACCTCTTCTTCATTTGCACATACTTTTGAGAAAACCAAGTATGACACAGCTGACTTAGTGTCTTATTAGGTGTAACACTATCATCCCAAAGCTCTTGCATAGTAGTAGGACAAGTAAAATGACCCAAACTAAACCATTTCAAAATGTTACCCCTTTCATAAGTTTGACCTGTGCAAAGGGTCACTGGATCTTGCATTGGTTCAAGAGAAATAGGACAAATGAACACTGATGGTACATCTTGTAAATCTACTAACTCTTCAATCATTTTATTAAGATCCATTTTCTCAGCAAACCCACCTCCAAAACCTATCCCTCCACCCAAATAACCATCTTTTACAGCAGTTTCAAGATCTAAAACCTGACCCTTAACCCCATTATTAACCCCCTCACTTCTTGACATACACACAGGCATTTTTTTAAGGTTTTATGATATTATGATATTATCAAAAACACAAAGAAAGAAAATAAAAATGTGGGTGGAAATGTGGTATGAGTCACTTTAACAAAATTTTCAACTTTTGGTCAAAAGACTCATTACACTAAAATCAAAGGTGTCGTATTCAAAGGTTTAAAAGGTATTGAATCATAAAACCAATAGAGGAACAGTCAATGGATATATAAATAAATAATTATTAAACAAACACATAGATCTATAATGACCTTTTTTAAAAGTGAGGTTATGTGATTAAAATAAAAGGGGTTGGTTTTATTAAAATAAATGAATAATGAAAATTGAAAGAGACCCAGATGGGAAGAACCTGTGTGTGTGTTGAGAGAATTTTAATTTAAGGGCTAATGTTGAATGCCCTTATCACAAAGCAATAAAGCAAAGAAGTGATGAATGTATATTAAAATCTGTATGATTTTTATTTTTATATTGTTACCGAATTTAACTTCATTGAAACTTGTACCCTTGAAAAAAAATACAGAAAAAAATATATTTACTTTTCTCTATATTATTTTTTGAATAAAAACATTTTACCTTTATGCAATTACTATAAAACTTTGATCGAAGTTTGTAATTTGTAATATCATTAGATGTAATATGATAAACTTGCTATATTATTCACAACAATATTTTCATTCAAATGACAATAACTTCAAAAGTAACCAAAAAAAAAAAAAAAAAAAAAAAAAAAAAAACTAATTGAGTGTTGGATTTTATTATATTTGTAGTAAAAAAATATTTTGAGCATATAACATTTTAAGAGTTTTTAAATTATAAGAGATTTTATTTATGTTTTATAAGTAGTGTAGATTATGTTAAATTTAAGTATATAAATAATTTTTGTTAAACATTTTTATATTTTTAACTTTTTATAAAAATAAAATTGATTGATTTTTTGGGAATTGTTTTTATTTAACTTTGACGTTTATTAATCGCTAATAAGATACTACCTTTGTCCCATAAAAACTGTTCACTTTGACTTTTTTAAATCTTTTTTGTTAACTTTGACCTTAAATATATTTTTTACTTTATACAACATTTGATCAAAAATATATGAATGGATGGAATTTAAATGTATTTTTATTTGTATGATTTTCATCAAATATTATAAAACGTAAACAAAAATATTTAAAGTCAAAGTTGAGAAATAAATATTTAAAAAAGTTAAACTAAACAGTTACGTAGTATTATATAACGGAGAGAGTATTAATTTACTAGCTGGTAAAATCAACAAATATAACTGCTTAATTGGAAAATATTTAACTTTTATTTCAAAACATACTTTAAAATATGTTATTCAAATTAAAAAAATTAATTTGATGTAATAGTGTTTGGGACCGATACTTGAGCCATTTAGACCGCTCCGCACGTGGTAATGGTAACACGTGTCTACTTGATGTTTCCAGTTCAAATGCTTTTGATTACGAAATTATAAATTCTAGAATTAGTGAATTGACATAAATAGCCCTCACCATGTGACTTTGAGTTAAATGGGTCCTCAACACATGTGCATCATTCTATGCAGTTTTATCGATATTTGGATGTAGTGAAAAGAAAAAGAGGCTTTTTCTAGCTAATCAATAGTTTTGTTAGCCGAGTATTTGCTTTAACATTATTTATAAAAAGTTTTGAGAAAATAAAGAATGCTAATCAAATTATTGTAGCTTCACAAATATTTAGCTCAACTCGACAAAGCTAAATGATATACTTTCTTCGTCCGAGTTAAATGTACCTTTAAAAAACAGACGTGCTTTAATAAAAACTAGATAACTAATGCACCAATGAAATTTCGTATTTACTCACTTAAAGACAATATGATTGTTTGCAATTGAGAATGAATGACAACCAAAATAACAATGTAGAAATTTATTTTTGTAAGAATAGAGTATCAGTTATTTCACACAAACTAGTTGTAAAAAATCTACCTACAAAGTATTATGTTTCTACATCAAGTTTGTATTAATAATAATAATAATAATAATAATAATAAATTAAATTAAATTAAATCATATTAACATATTATATGAATAAAATAATAGTTTGCCATCTTTTTTCTAGAATTATAATTACTATTAATTAGTGATTAAAAAAGTAGTTAGTAATTTAGAATGAAGAACGAATGAGAAAAGAGTAATGTGAATTGGCGCACGTGATTCGATTTTTGTAGTCAAGTCTTGTGAATAAAACGCCGCACGAGGAGTACTGGGTTAGCCAGGCCACACGCACGAACCGAGACCGTATAAAAGTGAGCATATCTCGTAAAACTTCCCATGAACACATCTCAATGTTATTACAACTTTCACTATCACCCCTTCAACTTTCATTATTTCCACTTCCATTGTGATATCATTTACAATATCTTTTATGGTTTTCGACTTTTTTGCCGACTAATTCACATGGTGTGAATCTACCGCCATACAGACTCAAACCAGGTAAATCCTTCCTTTTTTAGAAGGTTGGCATAGCTATTTCAAGATTGTTTGCAACTAGCAGGAATTGAACTTAATACCTCACATATATTACTATATTAGTGTGATAGCCACAAGCCCTCTTACCACTAAGACCAGCCTCGAGTGGTTCATATCATTTACAATATCGTGAATCGTACTAGTTGATTTATAGCTATTTCATCACTATAAAAATCAAAGCAATGATTTTGCTTCATAAATGCCTTATGTTCGATCAAAAGACATTACATGTTCCATCAATAATCAAATAGATATACAATGAGTTGTCAAAGTTCCATCAAGTAAAACGTTCACCATCTCACTGATCTCATTAAAGAAAATTTAAGTAACGGAATATGCAATTGTAGAACAAGTATATGTGATGCACGCATGACAAGACAATGATATTGTGAAAGAGTCATTATCATTCTCAATACTTTTTTTAAAGAATATTTAGATAGTCGAGTCAAATAATCTTAATTAGCTAGATAGTATAACTTACAACCTTGAAATTACTGACAAATTTTGTTACACTAGGCTCAGTTAAGATTCCATATGAATATTGCTGTTGCATGCTTAACTTTTCATTATCATCTCTTAGTAAAGAAATAAACACTAGTGCCAAGGAAAGTTTTGTCCATGTCTATAATGATATTATAATGCTTAAAATCCTATATATACTCCCAAAAAACGAAAGGAATTTAATTCTCAATTATACTAGGAGCACTTGTTTACTAGGCAAACATCATTTCCAACACCATAAAATCCATGGTCTGCTACTCTTCTCCAAAAGAATCTCTAAATAATTTTAAAAATATGTTCACGAAAGATTTTATTCCATTTTTCCTAATGTAAACTTTGATTCTCATGGGAAGAGAATTTGAAAGACTCATCTACCCTTCATTTTAAACTAGAAAACACACATCCAAACCATACATACTTTCATCCTAACATAATAATTCATTTGACAATACTTAATGATATGTTTAATAAATAATACACACCACACTAGTAGTTGCGGGAATCATAACCAAAAAAGGCGTAGTTTATTCACAAAACAGTTGGGACCCAAGTTTCTTTATAAGAAGTTAAGAGTCAAAAGAAACTAGATGTACATTTGAGGGTGATTTAGTAATGGCCGGAAATATTTTTTTTATTAATCCGGTGAGACCACGTAAAAAATCTGAAGCAAAAAGATATGTCCTCTCTAGATAATCTAAGCAAGAAAAAACCTTATCCATTTACTGGTTTATGTTAGAATATGGACATTATTTTAGTAGTTGTGTGTTAGGATCGAACTTGAGATCACGGGATTGCACACAATACGTATGAAGAGAAAATGTAATAATTATTTATAAAATGTTATAATTAATTATTAAACACAAAACAAATAATAATAATTAGTATTATTGATTAATGACTAATTATTTATTAAACGAAGATTAGGAAAGTAAATACTAGACAAAACATGGAAACAAGGGAAGGTTCCGGAATTCCCTAGAGGATCCATAACCGATCGGCCCAAGGGGGTATTCCACCTCCATTGTGCCTTGAGCTCCAAGTTTTGTGTAGTATATAAGCAAACCCAAGATGTAGGTTTTTCTCATAACTTGTACACACACATCTTGGTGTTTTCTCCTCTTTTCTTTTACTTGATCGATTCTTATTAAACAAACCCATAGGGTTTCGATTTTCATAAGATAAAAAAGGTTTTGTGTTTTATTACTTGCATAAACTTTTTCTTGAATTAGTACGTGTGTACAAGAACGTGATTCAAACACATTATTGTTTGATTCTTGGATTGAATTACAAAAAGGTAAGGGGTAATTCTTATAATCCTAATAAACCCTAATTAGGGTTCTTGGTTCCGGAAGATTGCTTTGATTCTTGTTCGGGCTAGAATCACAAAGGTATGTTTACGATTTATATTATTGATTAATTAATTACATGTTATTCGATCTATTATAATTGCTTCCGCTCATGCTCACTTTGATGTACTTGGTTTATTTATATGAAGGTCATGATATAATAATTCCAACAGTGGCATCTAGAGCCGTTATAATATGTAATTAATTATCGCAACGCATAAAAAATTGGATTTTGATTCGTATAGTTACATGTTTGTTTTAGGGTTTATGTTTTTATCCCTAACCCTAATTTTTGGGTCGAATGACCTAAGGGATTTTTAGGGTTTTGCTTTTATTTTTTTATAAAATCTAATTAGAAACCCTAAGATGTCATGTAATTGTTATGCGTTTTAGTAAACGATCTTGGTGCAATGTGTTAATTGTTAAGCTAAATCCATGAAAAAAGTGCATATTTGCATGGATTTTTATTGTGTAATTTAAATTGTTTAAATTGTTAATATGAATTAATGGTTAAGTTATATTAAAACATGTAAATTTTAATAGATGTCGAATTGGGGAAGACTCCAATATTAAGTAATCAATTATGTGCTATGTGGTATTTATTTAATTTTGGCTTACGCAATCGATTTATCGATGTATGTGGCTCTTTTTCCAAGAAAAAGAAAGCCCTAATTGAATTAATACGTTATACACCTAGATTTGATTATTAATAGGACTTTTGTATAAGATTTGCATGTGGCTACATGTTTTATACATATTTAATTATTATGATTATGTATATATGTTTATTTAGTTGTTTTATTTTTTATTTATTGCAAATTACTTGTTTTGTTTATTTATTGTGTTAGACATGTTTATTTAAACGAAAAGGGTAATTTTTTGAATAGAAAAATAATACGGACTAAATAATGGCGAAATTGTTTTGGTTTTTAAGAGTTAAAATTTCAAAGAATTGGTTGATTGATGTTTTTGTACGTAATGGTTAAATAGGCTCGACCGAAGTTTACACACTATAAGATGGGTATAAGGATGGCAACGCATTAAATTGTGGCCTTAGATAGACAACATTCATGTCTTAACGCTCGTTTGTGTGTAAATTAGACTTACCGAACAACCATTACATGTACATTGTCATCTTAAGGGTGAATAATCCACAATTCCACAATGATTATCCGAAACACTAAGCTTTAGGGCTTATGCAAAAGTACGATATAGTGGACGATAATTGATGGTTATTCTTTAATTGGTGAACCCGATACCTCAATCAAAACTTTGTTATTTTACTCTTAGCAAATTGGTAATAAAAATGTTTTGTAAAACCAATGTTATGAAGTTGTATGCATGCTTCTTCATACATTATTTTGATCACATCAAAATAGTTATACCCTTATAAAATTAAGTCGAATGCCATCTAATTAAGAACACTTAAAGTTGTAATTTACGTCATAGTGAGACTTGGCGAGATTGCAATGGAGAGGTAAATTTCATAAATCCATTGCTAGCAGATCAACTGATATGATGGATTTGTGAGTTTGCAGTTTTTAAGTTAGACGACTTAAATTGAGTAGGAAGTGAGACTTGGACTCAAGGCATTAAGATGGGGATCAAACATGCTTACATTACAAAAGTTTTGTGATTGTAAATCCCATAAATCTAGGAATTGCAATATGATATTGGCAATTATTGTTCGACAATTACCTTGTTGAATACTATCATTACTAGCAGATCAACTGATGTAATGGTACTATGTCAATTTAGGATCCTAGCTTTAAGAAAATACTATGGTTTATATGAATATTTACCAATGGGTATTTTATTTTCTTAAAGATCTAATTATCGAAAATACTGAAATTGAATTTTGTAATTCGTTTTAATGTATTAATGCAACGTTCAAACCGTAAACGTATTTTGAGCTTTGGTAAATTGATCTAGTTCTGTTTTCAAACAAATGTTTGATTAAGAAATATTTACTTAAAAGACAAAAGAAGTCTCCTTTCTATGAAGGAAGAGTGAGACACAATCCTATTTCTTTTCATGAATGAGAAAGGATAATAGGAATATTAGATATGTCTAAATTCTAATATAACTCATAGCAAATTTTTAATGGTTAAGAAAATTGCATACATTTTTCATAAGGATTTTATCATCTTCATTTGGTGATCAAATTCCTTGTAACAAATATGATATTTGGTTAACAAAAAAATTATGTATGACATTTTATGAGTTATTAAATTAGAAGCTAGACTAATTACTGCAAAATGTTTAGAGACAAACTAGTTGTTTTGAATATTTTAAAGGTGCTACATACATTGTAGGATGGTAGACCTATTAAGGAAGAAATTGCATGCCCAATTTTTCAAGTTAATAGCATTTGGTGGATAGTCCATCATTTACGTAGTAAAATACACTCTTTAGTACATAAGTAATTGTTACGTATGGACATTCAAATGTGTAGGAAAGTTAAAAGCACACTATTTTCTTTCACTGGATATGAAACATTTACAATGTTGTCAAATTCAGTGGGAGTATTGTGTACTTATTACTGAATAAGGAATTATTGTAATGATCTTTAATTCAGTGGGAGTTACAAGCTTTGACATCTTGGTAGCTAAAGATAATTACTTTCCAAGTGTAGACACTCATACTTTTAAGGATAGTCTTGTACGTTTCCTTGCTAGACATTGTTGTTCTACATCTACTTGTTATGCTAAAATCTATGACACAATCATATTGGTCACATAAACAAATGCATGGCGTGTTGTTTATCAACTATATGAGATTGTTCCATGCACAAGTGGGAGAAATGTTATCTTTAATGTGTGCAAGAAACAACTCATAAAGATATGATTTAATGGATTCTCTTGACTGCAAGGTAAGGGAATAATGTTCTAATATTAATTCAAGAAACACTTGGTGTTACAATTTATGTTATGTGAGAGCTTAACTAGATTGCAACAACAAGGTGAATTTCATATTTCATTACTAGCAGATCAACTGATGTAATTGAACTATGAGAATTTGCAGTTTCAAAATTAGATACCTATTAGAACATGTGTCAATATGATAACAATACTACTTTAATTTATAGATTTATGAATTCATGGAATGACATAAATTAATTAAGTAATCTAATGCTACTTCAATCTGAGTATTTATGTGTTCTTGGAATGACATAAATAAATGAATAAATAATGTTGTTTACATTATTGTGAAGTAATATATTAACTTGAAATTACTATTGAAACCAAAAGATGGTGTTCATAATTACTTTAGTTAAATATGTTTATGTTTTATAGTAAAGATATAAACATAAAGTCTTTAATTGTTACAAGATTTATAATAAAGTAAGACGTTATCTTGTTGTGTTTTTTAATTAAGACATATACATGAAGTTTTTAAATTGTTAAATGACTTATAACGTATAGTGGGATTATAACAGTTTATGTTTTCTTGTAAAGACATGGACATGAAGTGACTTTGTAAAAAGTGCTTGTGTTATAAAGCATGAAATTGGCTTGAAAATACTATTATACCATTAAAATGACTTAGTTGGTAAATAGACAAGTCAAGAGGAATATGATTATCTTAAATATTGTTAGATTGTCTTACAATATTAATACTAATGAAATATCAAATGTTTATGGTATGTTCAGTTAGGAAAATCAAACTCTTGTTATATTGTTTGATTAAAGATAACTATGACTTCTTTTCTTCCAAAAGTTTTCAAGGTTAGAATGTTGAGTATGACTTGGACATATTTAATAAAACTCTAACATAGAAGATTAATAAGACATTATCATATGATGGTATGTGATGAATGTGATGAATCACATTAAGTCTTAAATTGAAGTTCTAAATTTGTTTAATTGCTTATGAAGAGGTTATTAACAAAGTAAAGTTAGGAACTATCAATATGTATTTGTAATATCCCAAAAGAGAACATTGTATTGTTGCTTTATTTGCTAAGTATTAAAAGATAGTCTTTAAATTGCTAAAAGCAAGTGGGAGTGTTGATCTTTAATAGATAAAATTACAAGATACATAATCTTCTAAAATACACTAGTAAATATCATGATGAAGCTTGATATTTAAATGTTAAATCTCAAGATGATGGAATTATCATTCATAGAATAGCAATATATATCTCAGATATTTGATTAATATGCTGAGGGCTATGATTTACAGGATTATTGTAAACATGATAATCATTATGATACATTACCAAATATGAAGTTGGGTAAAGTATGCATGATATGAATGATTAAGATGCTGTCCATAAAGATAATCAATTTTTGAAATTTGATTTATCTTAATAGTTAGACTAGAAAATAAAGATGAATTTCTTCAAAGATTAGGTAACTCTTGTGGTTTGAATCTTTGAATAGAAATCATATGGACAAAATTGTACACGTATTTTAATGTATGTTTTATGACAAGATTATTAATCACATTTAAGCAATTAACTGTGATTGAATATTCTATTATAAACATATTAAATATATAAAGATTATGATTGTCAATTTTAGTTTCATATATATGAAATTGACAATGGAATATCAAAACTCTTTCATGAGTGATTACTTGAGCGAGGACGATAAATAATCAAAAGGACTTTAATGAATTCAAATAAATCTTTGGAAGTGTACATGGTGCAATAATCCATGGATGGATAAATGCATGCATCTAGAAGATTACTCTTATGTTTAATTATTAAATTCATGTTTTGATTTATAATTGAAATAAGATAATTTCTAAGTATTCCTAAAAGCTAGTGGGAGTATTATGTTTAATTTCTTAAAATCATATATGTTGTAGAACATATAAAAGGTAAAATTCCATGTAAGTAAATGTTAAGTCTTAGAATGGAAGAAAATTTTACTTGAAAGATTTAGAAAATAAGACATACAACCTTGGAATCAATGTTTATAGTTGAAACATGTGCGGTAAATAAATCTAATATATAACATGATATATTATTTGGAACGTCTGAATAGATATGTATGACATGAATAAAGTCTAAGTATGACTCAAAGAATTTTCATGTACATCATGTTTTGTTGTATCATGCTTGATTACAAGATGATTTGGCAATATTAATATCTAAATAAAAAGTTATTAGATAACTCGTGTAATATTCTAAAAAGAATATGTTTGATTATAGAATCACATCCTAAAATCTGGAACAGCTTCCAATTTCTATAGATGAACAATTTTTCAATTGTTGTGAAAATTGTCATAGCCAACAAACTTGAAAGTTTGAAGGGCATCAAACATTACACATTAGATATTATGGTTTACGGAAAGTTCTAATAACATATTGTTGTTGCATACAATGATGTTATTGAAATTGAGATGACACTCAATACTAGTTATGGTAAGGATTTCGTTCTTTGCTATATGAACTAGTTGTGCTTACTAAAAGCATAAGTTGCATTATACATTAAAAGAATAAGAATACTTTAAAATGTTTGGAAGTTTAATTATCATAAATTGGTGGTTAAGGATGTCTCACATTTTATGAAATATTATATGGCATTGTCAAAATAGTTGAGTATGCACATACAAGAACTTCACTAGTTGAATTATTGAAATAAGTATTCTTAAAATTCCGATAGATCAAAGTTGGATGTTTTATGTCTTGTCAACAAGTATGAATGTCATTGCTTGAGACATAATACATCAACAAGAGTTATCATGCATTGATCTATTTAGTATTTGGATAAGGGATGTTAAACAATTATTATAATAAATTTAAATACATGGTATGTTTAATTTATAATATATTGTATCCTATATTTGTATGTTTAATCCATGAATAAATGTTATTCTAAATTGTCCATTGTCAGTTAATGATATGGGAATATTATTAAATTAAGACAAATCTGAAGGTTGGTATAATATACTTAAAGTATATTGATGCGTAGTCATGCAATTTCAGATGATATTCGATGATACTGAATATAGGACTTATCCCAACTACATGATGTTACTTTATGGATTTTGTTATTAAGTAAATCATGAGAAGTTATCCTCAGACTTGAGATGCAAGATAAGTGTCATGAATGTAGTACATTTTTGTGGAACAACTTAACGCTATACGTAACTGGTAGTAATAAGGGTTGTTTTCGGAAGTGTTACAAAGTTTGTGGGTTTTGCTTGTAGTCAAGATAGAATTTGTTCATTCAAATTTATTTTTTGGAGTTTAATACTGCTGGGCCCCTCGTAGGGTTGGTAAGATGCATGTACGGCCGTACCCAATATCTTCCCTGAATATGTTCAGAAGATTTGGTAATCTTGATCAATCATAAACAACGAGAAACAGAATGGTTAAATTAAGGAATGACTTTAATCCATATCCTTATTAACGTGGTATTAGAAACAAAAGGATAATAATAATGAGAAATCATTAAAAGGTTTTCCAGGAGCCTTACTCGAGATCGTACTAGAGGCATCGGCGTGTTGCAAGACGCTAACCGATGTGATCACACTATTAAAATATGTCCAAGTGGGAGCTGTTAGAATATGGACATTATTTTAGTAGTTGTGTGTTAGGATCGAACTTGAGATCACGGGATTGCACACAATACGTATGAAGAGAAAATGTAATAATTATTTATAAAATGTTATAATTAATTATTAAACACAAAACAAATAATAATAATTAGTATTATTGATTAATGACTAATTATTTATTAAACGAAGATTAGGAAAGTAAATACTAGACAAAACATGGAAACAAGGGAAGGTTCCGGAATTCCCTAGAGGATCCATAACCGATCGGCCCAAGGGGGTATTCCACCTCCATTGTGCCTTGAGCTCCAAGTTTTGTGTAGTATATAAGCAAACCCAAGATGTAGGTTTTTCTCATAACTTGTACACACACATCTTGGTGTTTTCTCCTCTTTTCTTTTACTTGATCGATTCTTATTAAACAAACCCATAGGGTTTCGATTTTCATAAGATAAAAAAGGTTTTGTGTTTTATTACTTGCATAAACTTTTTCTTGAATTAGTACGTGTGTACAAGAACGTGATTCAAACACATTATTGTTTGATTCTTGGATTGAATTACAAAAAGGTAAGGGGTAATTCTTATAATCCTAATAAATCCTAATTAGGGTTCTTGGTTCCGGAAGATTGCTTTGATTCTTGTTCGGGCTAGAATCACAAAGGTATGTTTACGATTTATATTATTGATTAATTAATTACATGTTATTCGATCTATTATAATTGCTTCCGCTCATGCTCACTTTAATGTACTTGGTTTATTTATATGAAGGTCATGATATAATAATTCCAACAGTTTATTGCTTCAGTAGAGTCCCAAGTCCAATTTTACGGGAAGCAATTTGTGATTACTTTTAGAGGGTGTTTGTTTATGCTTATATATTGGCTTATGAGCTTATTTGATTTTGGCTTATATAAGCCTACAAGTCTTCAAAAAAGCTGTAAAATTTGGGCGGAAAACAAATAAGCTCATAAGGCTCATATAAGCTTTAACAAACACCTCCTTAAGCGCGTAACTTTGTTGGTTCCCCGATAAATATCTACAAGTAATTAACTATGAACACTTTTGCAAATACGATGAATTAGAGGGGTAAATTTTATAAATAAGTGGAATATTATAAGGTGATTAAAGATTGAAGTGGTGTGTCGTGTGGGTAAGGTATGTGGGGTCCAATTTTGTAAACAAAGAAATGAAATACTAGAAAAAAGAGGAAACAGCTTGACCATGACAGTGAATGTGTTTGTTTGACTGTACTGGAGTTCGGCCATATCTGGTCATTTGTTTGACCGAAAGTAAAGTAATTATGCTAGGTCCAAGACACCACCCCACTTTGCTCCACTTATTTCTTGACACGTTACCTTGTTTCATCCTTGATTGCGTATTCATCATTTTCAAATCATAACATTACCTCAAGAAAATGAAAAATGACTACTATTAAGGATAAGATTTTTGGCTATTTTTTGTTATAATCAAATAATTACTCTATACTTTGCATTTTACTCTAAACTTCCTATTCACAAAATTCTGACACGTATAATGTGTGTTCGTGTGACAGTTTGAATGAAAAAAGATCATCTAATATTTTTGTTTGGGTAGTACCACATATAAGAAAATAAAGTTGTACAGTATAACAAAATTCTCTAAAAGGAAAATAGATATTTAACTTTGTTACGTGAATTATTGGTTTATATTTTTTTCCAGAAAATTGATGAATCTGAATATGTTTTATTGCAAAGCAAACAACTTACTTATATTATACCCGTCCAAGTTTAAGTTTATTGATTTTCCAATTGTGAAACAAAAAATGTTTTCTTGTTAATTTTAGTTTGAGGGAAATGCTAGTGATTCAAACTGCGTATATTCCCGCAATAAGCACGAACAATTACATTCAAGAAGCGTATTGTTATATAAAATATATTAAAATTGAAAGATTATTAGGAAAGGAAAATGTTTAACATAGTTCTTAAGGTTATGTTAAAAAATCCCGACATACATTAATTGTTTATACATTCAAAATAACTAGAAGGGTGCTGTTACGCCTTTGGATAACTATCCTTTGTTTAGTCGTATTTGAGTCATGTTAGGATTGTGTCATGTGAGTCGTTATCTAGGAAAGTGTCATTGTGGTAGGAGTTATCTATTCGAGTTATGAGTTATCTTTATTGGGTATTTATACCGATTCATTATGAATAGAATCATTAAGCTTTGTCAAATAAAAATATATCTTGTCTTCTTCATCTTTAATTCTTAAGGAGCTCGCGCCCACATTAAGTGGTGCCCTATCCCGATACAACCCCTAACCGGGTCGTATCAACTTAGGGATGAGCACGGTACCGGTACCGTACTGATCCCGTACCGAATTAGTGGTACCGATTTTTTTCCGAGCATAAATAGTGGTACCGGTACCGTACCGAACGGGATTCGGATACCGGTACCGGTTTCGGTACCGGTACCGGAAAATCGGGTTTTCCCGTTTTTATTCAGGAAATTCCCGATTTGGTACCGGTCCTGTACCGAATTAGTGGTCCCGATTTTTTTTTTCACCTTATTTCGTAGTCCCGGTATCGTACCGTATATCGGGAACGGTACCGTTTCGGTACGGTTCCGGTTCGGTTCCGAGATTCGGGTCGAAATGCTCATCCCTATATCAACTGGTGCTTTCATTGGGTCGTATAATACTGCATATCTTTATGAAGAACTCGCAAAACAATTTCATGACTACTACCTGTACTTGGTGTCATCAAAAGGGATTCAACGAAAAATATGGGATCCTGGAATCATGATTTTTGCAGCTACACCTTGAGGACAAGGTGATTTCTGAAAGAGTGGGGAATGTTACGAGCCTTTGGATAACTATCTTTTGTTTAGTCGTATTTGAGTCATGTTAGGATTGTGTCATGTGAGTCGTTATCTAGGAAAGTGTCATTCTGGTAGGAGTTATCTATTCGAGTTAGGAGTTATCTTTATCGGGTATTTATACCGATTCATTATGAATAGAATCATTAAGCTTTGTCAAATAAAAATATATCTTATCTTCTTCATCTTTAATTCTTAAGGAGCTCGCGCCCGCTTGAAGTGATGCCCTATCCCGATACAACCCCTAACCGGGTCGTATCAGGTGCCCGCACGATGCTGGGCGGGTACAAGTGAAAATAAATTGTCTGTAGGTTCGGTTAGACGTTTAGTTGCAACGGGTTCTCTAAATTTTTTGTAGGTTCTACAGGTTTGAGTTATTAAGCATTCTTAATTCCATAACTAGTAAGAAAGTTTCTGAATTTTAAGCCTTTCTAGTTATAGAATGTCCTAAATGCATTATATATAGTAGTATAGATTAACCATCTAGTGAATTTAATTGTTCCCTAGCAAGTGAATGTATCACCTTTGATGCACATCTTTAATTTTTAACCATAGCACTTAAGGCTACAAATATCAAAACACATTAAGAAAACGCAAGATATTTTGAAAAAATTGCCTCTTATTTTTTTTTTCTGAAATGCGGGTACAATTAAAATGAAACTGCCCAACAAAATTCTCATCTATTAGTTCTGATAAGGCAATTCCAATTAGGTTATACAATAGTATCTGTATAAGTATGAAAAATTATCTTTTTTTTCAATAGTTAATGGCATAGGATAGTTGTTTATGAGTTCTTGTTGAGGAGAAAAAATAATAAATATGATGACAGTCCGAAATTAGGTGTCGCTATTTTTTTATTTGGATGATTTAAATATGAGTAATGGAGATCAAATCTGGTTCATTTAAAATCAGGGGTGCTGCCAACTGCCAAGCTTTGACTAGATTCACATGACACATTTCTTGATTTTGACTCAATGTTGGAAGAGCTCTAAAAATATTTAAATTTCCAAATTAGTAATTGAAATGTATGTTATTTATGTCATACCAACGGTAGTCTTGTGTTCTTCCAAGGAGCATGACGTTTATCGTAGGTAACTTGATGTTTCACCTGTTAGAGCAAAGGGTATCGTAACCAAAGTTAGGTTTTAACCAACAGTCACGTTAGCGTTACATCAGTCACTAAATTTTAACCAAAAACCCCCGGTATTATAAACAAACTTTAACCAAATAACAATTTATAAAAAAAAACCCCTTCATTCGAGGGGGTAAAGTGATTTTTTTTTTTTTTTTTTTTTTTTTTTTTTTTTTTTTTTTATCTGCCCCTTAACGAGGCGTTAACCCCTTAATTTATCGGAAAATCCTACTTAATTTTTTTTTAGAACAACGACATATTATTAACTAGCAAAAGCTAGAAACAAGAACACTTACAAAGAAGCAATGTTTAAAATGGGATTATCTAACCAACCTACTCAACTAAAATTCAACTTAGGATTTCTAGATGAAATCCACAAAAACGATTGATAAACTATAGAATCCCAAAGAGTCACCTTCTTCGGTTTAGAAGTAGAAAAAAGCAATGCATTGCGAAAATTCCATATAGACCACAACATCGTATCTGCAATCCCTCCAAGAATGAATCTAGACGTCTTCATCATTTGACAAGCATCTAACCACGAAAGCCACTCCGCAAAATTAGACACACCCGAAATATCCAAATCACACCATCTCGCAAATAACTCCCAAAGGTCATGGGCCTTCCACACGAGAAAAAGAGATGATCACCACGAAAGCCACTCCGCAAAATTTGACAAGCATTTATTTGGATGATTTACTATTTTGTTTTTGATATAGGGTTGTTTGTTTCGGTTTTATTTTGTATGTGCTCCGGTATACTTTTGGCTTTTGTTTCGTTTTATGTTCGGGTTCCTTTTTTTTTTTAATCGACTTGTTTGGAGAGTAGGAATGCTGTTTGTTTGCATCATTTTTTGTGTGCTTTTTATACAGTGATGCCTTTCTAAAAAAGAATAGATGATCACCATTCTCAACGTACTCACTACAAACGGGAAATAAAAGAGAGCCATTGACGTAAACATGTATATGATCATTTGCGATGACTAGTTTGTATCACACACCGTTTATTTGTTTCTACATGCATAAGGCCAACCTCAAAGTAGTAAAACGCACATGTTCAAGATCTATAACAGTGAGCTTTTTTGGCAAAGGAGATCTATAACAGTGAATAAATGATAGTTTGAGTAAAAGTAAAAACAATACTCATATTCTAATACTAACAAGGATTGAATCAGATTTATGATGCGTTTGGTATCTCGGAATGAGAATCATAGAATGAAATTTTATTCCAATCATGTGTTTGTTTAAGATGTAGTGCGTTTGGTATCCCCTATACGAATGAGGAAATAATAGTGGTAATGATTCTAAACGTTTGGTTAAGATGAGGGGCACACATTATATAGGAATAAAATATGAATATTGTTCATACTCCATAAGAGTTCAAAAGGGGAGGCATAAATCTATCATAGGTGAGGAACCCATCTTATACCGAAACTAGTACCGATTGTGATTAATGATAACATACCAAACGCACAAAATCTTTTAAATATGAGAATGAATTATAGATATATTCCCTACTCCGTATACCTCAAAAAGGTAAGGTATGGATCTTTCATACCTGAATGGTCCATCACTATTATCAAACTTATATCTATTCTTATTGAGGGTAGCATACCAAATGCACCATTAGACGTGCAACAACGCTAATAGTTTTCTTTCCCATAAGAGCATGGGGTACGGTGGGCTGGCGCCTGGCGCCATCACCACCAGCCAAGAAATATCGACGGCGCATCATACCGGTGTTCGCGCCGCGGTGACGGCTCAGCGCCATCGCTATTTTTTTTTCGTTGATTTGGGCCACGGCAGGAAGTTGTGTTGTGTTTTTTTTTTTTTTTTTTTTTTTTTTTTTTTTTTTTTTTTTCTCTTTCTGGCTGTGTTTTGCAGGTAGCATAAGGAAGAAGACGACCCATTTTTTTTTTTTTTTTTTTTTTTTTGGACTTGGGCTTTGCACATTTTTTGTGTGTGTATTTGGGCTTTTGACTAAGTATAAGTTATACTTCCTTTTTTTTTTTTTTTTTTTTTTTTTTTTTTTCATACAACTATTTTTTTTTTAATTGTAATGTGTTTTTTTTTTTTTTTTTTTTTTTTAATTAATGGAGTTTATTTTAGTTAATATTGTGTATGTTTAATTTTATGTAAAAGAAAAAAAAAATGGCCGACGACACCAGAAATTCTGGTGCCAACGGATACTCCTGAAATGTGGTGTCGTGGAGCTTTTTGCTGACGTGGCAGCAAAAAATGCCCACGGCTTGGAGCCATGGCACCAACGGTACCTAATGCTCTAAGAATTTGCTTTCTAGCATAGTTTTCTTTGCTATAAGAATTTGCTTTGGAAGATTTGCGCTAGTTTTATTTACTATCACTTTCCTTTGGATAAAGCACACATTTCAAGTTTTCAACGACAAAAAGAATATCAACTAAAGACCAAGTTGACTAAGAAAAACAAAAGTTGATCATGATGTTCGAATCAACTCAGCCAACTAGTTTGCGGATAAGATGATATATTTTGCTATTATGGCTAACAAATCTTAGACTGAGAAACAATTGTTTGTTAGATTCTTCATAAATTACTAAAATGCATCCATTTCATATATCGTCCAATATAGCTAATTTCTTTGGTTGCCAGATGGCAAATGATTTGTTTCGGTTACTAGGTTGATGGTGGAATATTTCCATACCTACCTTGTTAGACCCCATATCTTGGGAACTTGGTTCAGCGGTATTCGTTTCAACAGCCATCAAAGACTTGTGTTGGAGGCTTCGTTTTTCTCTTTGTGGTAGCATATCTGGAATATAGGAATGCGGTTTTATTCTCTTTGAAGAAGCCTAAAAAAGGATTGACCTTTGATAGTTTTGTCTCTCAAACTTGGTTTTGAGTGAACACTAGAGGTATAAATTTTTATGTTAATTTGGTAGATTGGTTAAAAGACCCATTAAACGCTATTTGTCTATAGAATTTTCTTTCGCCATTAAAAAAAGCTAGTGCAATGCGTTTATTATTATTATTATTATTATTATTATTATTATTATTATTATTATTATTATTATTATTATTATTATTATTATTATTATTATTAATTTATTATTATTATTAATATATCAGTGATCATAACAACGACAATCGATTATGCATTTTTTGCTTAACAAAGATGTACCCATTCGCTCAAAGGGATCCATCCACAAGTTGGCTCGGAGTTCTGCCTACGGCAAAGAAGTATCCATTTTTTAGCACAGGACATACAAACTTGATTACTGTATATTATGCTAAACACAGTAAGGGGAGGGATTGACCCTTATTTTATCCGTCACGTCAGCTTTTTCTCTCCGACGATTGGTTGCCACAGTAAGGCGACGTACACTACAAAAAAACATACTCCACAAAAATACTTTTTATATTTAATAAATACATACACAAGAACCAAACGATTCATGGTCGTGCAGACGATCGAAAAAAAAAATGAGATTTATTGATTCACAAATGTTGCCACGGAAAGGGGGATTGAGTGAGATTGACAAATGTATCGATCCATCCATCCTTACTGTGGGTAGTCTTAATTTGTTAAGTACGCAATAAGCAATGTATCTCTCTACTATCTAGTAAAGAAGTATCCACTTTATGGCGAGTTTTGGGTTTCATTGTTATGCTTTCATCACAAAATTGTTTTGCATATTTGGTAGTTGATGCGTGGGAATTGCACCAGGCTTTACCTCTCAAGGGATCTCGAGAAGCTTACAACCCTCACCAGGCAGTGTACCTGATCGTTGTAGTATAGTATAGTGACAAGTACCGGGGGATTGATCGTTCAGCTAGGAATAGTGTCGCTAGGATTAGAAAACCTAAATACTAGTTCTAAAGGTGAGAGATGATTCCTTTTGTATTTTTATATTTGTTAGAAAGCAAGTAAAAATCTCGGGTTTGAAGGATTTGGGCGGAATTAGTTGCTAGTCAACTAACCCAATACTAAAGATGCAATCAAAATAAAATACTAGAAATGAAAATAAACTAAATTATACTAAGGTTGTGAGCAATAAGTGGAGAAAATGTGTTTACTTAGATTTCACTACTCCCTAGACATCTTTTACATGTTAATTACTTGTTATAGTTGCATGGATGACGGATTGTATTCCTTAATACCATTCATGGGATATCGCACATAACTCCCCAATTCTATGAGCTCTTATCTCCTCCTATATCATGCCCAGCACAACCATAGGGATTATAAACAGTGGCTCATGCATTAAATACAACCAATAAAGACCTTAGTGCAATCGGTTCATGTTTCCTAAGACGTTCAAGCATGTTACCATTTGGAGATCTGCCAGTTTTCTTAAGCCTAACATATAAATTCATTCATCCAAAACAAGTATAAACAAGTAATCAACACATAATTAACATCTAGGTTTCATTAGATCCAAGCAAACACAAGATAGATCTAGCCTAGCATGATGGAATTAAGACAAGAACAAGATATAGACAACCAACACATAGACATATTGATTGAATTAAAAGAATACTTATCTCAATTACACATGAAAGGTATCAAGGGCTTAGAACCCTTGAAAAACCTGTAAAATTCGCACCAAGTTCGTACTTAGGGTTTCTCCAAAACTTCTCTCTCTTTAATGTGAAAATTAGAAAACTATATATAGGAAAAGAGGTCTGACGGCGTCAAGACCAAACTTGTGACGCCGTCACCTCGCCGCCAAAACTCTTCTTGGACTGCCTTGATCTACTTCTGACGCCGTCATGTATTAGCATTTCCAGGCCGTCATGACTTTAACTCTTGACGCCCTACTTCGTGACGCCGTCCAATATGTACTGGGTCGTCATGGAATTTGCTCTTGACGCCATCACCTACTGTTCCCAGCAAGGAAAATTAAGACTTTGACGTTTTCTTCACTTTTATGCTCCAAAAACGTCCGAATTGCTTCCTTTTCCAGATTTCACTCCCAAAGTACCTAAAATCACAAAAGGAACGATTTAGGGCAATATTTGATCAAATAAATTCAATTCCGGGCTTAAATGACCCCCTAAAAGTGGTTCATTTTTCGCCTCATCAGTAGTATGCTTGGATTATACAAGTCTTATTGTCTAATGAGGCAAGACCTGATAACGAGAAAACATTCAAGTACTTAAGCACAAACACAAAACCACAATTGTCTAATATGGTTTAGGTAGTCTGGCATTTTTCTTCTTTTCTTTCTCTTTTAGACAAAGACTTAGCTCGGAGTCTATAAGAGACTACATGGGAGATCATGTTTAACAAGTGTGCTCGGGTTGGTAGTCGCATGGAACTTGTGGCTAGATTGAATCCCCCTCGAGCAACAACGTAATTTTGAATGTATGACTTCAAGACTTGCTAATCCTATACTAAAACAAAGAGACCTTATAATCAAATTGAGTTCAGTTTCTATTTTTTTTTTTCAAGTTCTCTTACAATTCAACTTTAAGGGTTCAACATAAGTTGTATAAAATATAACATCGACACTTATGGTCTCTAATAGTGAGTTCAAGTATTGTTAAAGGGGAAAGGTGAAACGCCCATAATTTTTTTTAAAATATTGAATATGCTTTATAGGTCTGAACCCTATATGTCGTATACAGTCATACGCCGTATGGACTTACAATACGAAAAACTCGATAAACTGAAATCTGAATAAAAACAATTATGGAAAACATGTAAACTCTGAAAACACATGTCATTAACGTAATACACAAATGTTGTACACGAGTTTTATAAGTGGAAGCGTTAACACTATGAGTGCAGGTGTTAACCCAAACACCCTTATTTTGACCAATTTTCCAAATACTTGTTCTAAACATATATCTTGACATTAAAACATGTCTATTACAAAATTGACTTTAATCATAAGATTTTTGTGCGTCAACAAGCTGAATAACAAAGGAGGGTTAAGATGCTCGTCACCTATGAACACGAACATTACCTTTTCCTTCAGATCACCTTCTTAATCTACAAGCCCCAACTTCAAATAACCTAACCTGCTAAATGAAAACTGAGCATGGTAAGTCCCGATGACTTAGTGAGTAAACGATGCTCTAGGCTAAATGTGTGCTGAGACATATTATAATTCATAGTGCTACTAAAGCTAAGCTGAAATAGTTCTGTGGCACTCTGACATAAGGTATTAGCTAATCTAACGCTGAATCTGAATCTAATACTAAGTTTGAAACTAAACTGAGCTATGCTATATTTGAGCTGATTGTTGTGCTACTATAACTAGGTTGATATATAAACTATACTAAAATTAAACTGCTAACTAAACTATACTAATACTGAACTAATAACCAAATTGTACTGAAACTAAACTGAATTATACTAGAACTATACTATTAATCTGAATCTGAGCTGATAATTAAGCTATATTGATACTAAACTGATAACTAAGCTATATTGAACTAAACTGATACTGAACTATGTTCATACTAAGTTGATAACTAGATTATACTGGAACTGAACTGATATTATATGTACTGAACTGAATCTACGTCTATGATTGAGTTGATACTGATTCTATAATTAAAATGCTACTGAAACTAGACGATATCTAATCGTCACATGTCATAAAGTGATATCTAATCACGTCATCCATCAATGATGCTTAATGCCTAGAATGCAAAATCCTAACAGGGATGTTTTAGCGTATATCACATTAACTTAATGTCATCCACTTAGGATGCTATGATACCAAGAACATATTATCCACGAAAGATACTAAGGCATATATTACACCATTCATATGTCATCCATGTGGGTGGAAATGAGTCGAGCCGCTCGTGAAAAGCTCGGGATCGGATCGGTAAAAAGCTTGAACGAGCCAAGCCTAAACGAGCTCGATCCCGAGCTCGAGCCTAAGTTGTAACTCGTTTATTAATCGAGCTCGAGCTTTACATACAAAGCTCGTTTAAGCTCGCGAGCCTAAATGACAATATCATATTTTAAGCATTATACATATATACGAGCCGAGCTCGAGCTTATTAACGAGCTCAATAAAGATATACTACGAGCCGAGCTCGAGCTCGAGCCAAGCTTTAACTTTTCATTGCCAAATCTTGTAAACGAGCCGAGCTCGAGCCGAACCCGAGCCTATATAACATATCACGAACTCAAGCTTAAAATTAAAGGCTCAAAACGAGCCAAGCTCGAGCTCGAGCTTTTTAAAACTTAAACAAGCCGAGCTCGAGCTCTGGCAGGCTCGGGCTCAGCTCAGCTCATTTCCACCCCTAGTCATCCACAAAGGATGCTAATATCATGACATAAGCATGGCCAATTCTCGGCTATATCTAATAACATAACTTGACTAAATCTCAACTATATCTGAGTTATAGCATAAACGTGGCTAAGAGCGCTTAACCAAGACATCCGCGACATGAGCTGTGAATTACTACTTTTCGCATAACTACTTCCTCGTTCTTGTAACACCCTTAAAATATCACAGAGGAAAGTAATATCATTGGGGTATTACTTATTAGTACAATAGTTATAATCATAGAAAACGACTCTAAATGAGACGTTTCTAAAAGTGTATCATTCGATCAAAATAAAACATCAGAGTTACAAGAGGTCCCAAGTAGTTTTAAAAAACATAATGTATTAACATAAAGGTTTTCAAGAGTTTATCGAATGATAACACAATGCAAGCCTTCAAAATATTCTCCGTGTGACTTCTTGCTAGCCAAATACCTTAAGGACCTGAGATAAAACATGCTAAAAAGTTAACACAAAGGTTGAGTGAATCCATAGAGTTTATATAAGCAGTTGATCACAATACATATCAGTTTGTAAAAAGGCGACATTGTAACAAATACAAAGTCATAATTATTATTGCACTAAGCTCATGACACTGAACTTTAACGTATCAATGGATATTCAAGAAGAATATAAATATGTCCTTTGTCAATAGGTAATAGCCAATATACCAAGCATTTTACAAATACAGTGCATATGGCAACCGCAACTCAGCATACCAATATGGGGAATGTCAATCCCAAATAGATCTATTCACAGCATTCGCGTTTACACGCATGTAATTAACAGTTCACGATTAAAGGGACTTTCAGGCTATAGGGAAACACTTAGGCAATAATAATATCAGAAAAGCATACAGTTTCAAAAGATTGTGATCGTAAGTAATTATAGCATGTATCTCCCCCACGGAGTTTGTAAAACAATTATAGTAAAATTGGGGCTATGAACTCACCGTAACAAAAGTGAATCTCGGGATGAAAGTAGAGTGATGGGTAAACCGAGATGTCCTATGAGCAACCAAAAAGTAGTATGTTGTGTTTTAGAATTTTAAAATAGTAGTTTGTAATGCAACAAGTATCATATCATTATTATACTAATTATGCAATTGTACATAGTGGTTTTGAAGATTTACAAAGTGACAGGGACTAAAATTGACAAGATGTGAAAGTGTTACGAGTCCTAATTAATATGTTGTTCGCGGTTCGGGTTTTATGTTATTTTTATAGTCTAAGTATTCTAATGTGTCGATATGTGATCAATTTGTCCAAAAGATAATTTATCGGGTTTATTCCCGAAAGTGGGTCCTACCACTTTAGGTAGTGCAAAATTTATCAAGTGTTTAATAAAATCATAGTTTACCAAATTTTATGTTTATAAAATAGTTACATTAGTATTATTATTTTATAATGTTTATGAATATTATAAAATATATTTGACTATTTTTAAGTAAATTTGATAAGTTATATAATTTTTGGGTTAAGTACGGGTCTTGATAAAAAGTGGATATTCACTACAAAAAGTCTCCTTTCTCCTAAAAACGTTATTTATATTTCACGATCTTTGCTAAGTTTTGTTAATGACAAAGTATGAACTTTAGTTTATAGTAATAACATCACTTTAGTTTTAAGTCTTGTATAACTAGATTTTACATTTCATCTTAAACATAACATTGTTTTTATTTCTTGAATAAGAAAGTGTCACATCACATCAATAAGCATTTATGGTAAGTTTATATGTTTGACTATCCATAAGCTCTTACACATTTTGGAAGCATTCCATGTTAATTCAATGTGTGGTTGACCAAGTAATAACTTGATGTGACTTTGGTTGGTTTGGAAAGATTTATGGCAAGTTTGTCTGTCAGTCCTGGTGGAACCCTCAGGGTACATGGGCGGAACCCATTCTAGGGTTCCGCCGGATCCGCCAGACAGCTGATTTGTTTTGCTATAAATACCAAGCCACTTGCTAGTTTTTACCCGTCACTTTAGGACATATATTTCATATATTCTCTCATCTAACTCAGTAACATTTGACTTGTGTGATTCTCTTATGTAGCAAAGGAATTCACAAGTTCATCCAAGAAGTTACAAGTTTCAACTCAAAAGTTGCAAGACTTGTTAGCTTTGTTATGTATGAACTTTGGTAGTTTATACTTCATTTGTATCTTGTGTTGAAGTGATCGATTAGTATTTTAGGCCTCAAAATACATAGTGTGACGGGAGTTGTTGTACCCTTGTAAAAGAACTATCGGGAGTGGTTGTACCCTTGTAAAAGAACTCGACATCTAGCTTAGTGTCGGAAATAGTGGATAGGCGACGTTAGGTTGGTTCTACCTTGAACTAGGACCCGGTACCTAGCTTTGTACCGGATAAAGTGTAAGCGACGATTGTAAAGGTTTCTCCAACCGTGAAAGGAGCTTGTTGACTAGTGCTTTAAACTCTTGAGTTGGAAACTCGGGGCGTAGATGTAGGGCAAGGAAAAAGAGTCCTTGTAGTCGAACCACGATAAACAATCGTTTTGTGGTTTGATCGTTTCTTACTTTGTCTTTGCATATTACATATTGTCTTTAGTTAGAATCGTTAATTACACGTAAAGCTTTTCAAAGATTAACAAGTAATTTGAGTTCATATCTTTAATGAAACGTAATGTTTTTAAAGGATAATTAAGTTAAAAAGCGGTAAACTATTCAATCCCCTTCTAGTTTTCCACAATTGGCATCAGGAGCTACGTTACTCAAGATCTTTAAAATATATTGTATTTTAAAACTTGGATCGATCCATGGATTTTGAAAATCTCAGAGAAGGGCAACCTATTCAAAAGCCGCCACTATTTGAAAAGAAAACTTCCTTGAATGGAAAAGTAAATTTGAAAACTATGTGAATCAATTGATCAAGATCTTTGGCATATTATTTCTATTGGTGATTTCAAACCAACGAAAACAAGTTTTGAAAATCAAGATGACTATCCTAAACTTGATAAAAACACTAAAGCTAAGATAATGATTTATAAAGCTTTACCAAGGACCGAATATGAAAGAGTGTATTTTTGTCAAACGGCTAATGATATTTGGAAAAATATGTTAAACTTTCATCAAGAAATATGTTGTAACAACCCGATATTTTCCACGTCTACGTTTACTCCCAAACTTTGGAAATTCACTATTCATCGATTACTATTCATCAAAACACTATTCATCATTTTTACTATTCATCGTTTTTTATGTCCGTTTGATATTCTGATAAACATTTAAAAATTCTACTATTCACAGAACACTATTCATTCCCCGGAAGAAATTCCACTATTCACGTGCATTATCGGTAAGGACATCTCATATAGACTAGAAATAGTCTGCTTATCATCATAATGTCATTTACATGCTATACCACTCTTAGGATCTTCAAATTAATGTATTTAGTATATTTTACGTTTTACGTATAAGTGTTTATAATTAAACGTTAACACGGGATTAATAAATATAACGAATATATCTAAATATTCCCACCATGGTCCCGACATATTTTTATATCCCTTCTAACATCTTAAAAGTTATAAAAATTCATTTACCCAGTAGTTTGGAAATTTAATTAATTAATATCATACGTCTAATATAATTACGACGGTTTTCGTAGAAACTAAACAATAATTATCCAGACATTCAATACTTGTACCCAACATATTTTTACAACTTTTACGACTTTATTATGTCCCGAATAACTTTGATAAAATTTATTTCTAGCAAACCCGGTACCCGACTTAAACCAAAACTAACTAAATACTACACTGTACTACCACTAACTCTCTAAATAATTACCCAACATCCTCCCCCTTTTCCTCCTTTGTAAAACCGCCCCCCCCCCCCCCCCTCCAAGGCTTCCTAGACAAGACTTCACCAACACCCATTAATGTACACCTAATTCTTGTCTAACTAAAATGATATATAACTAAAAGCTTATCACATACACCTTATCATTTCAACTAGCAAAAATCACTTTTTTCTCTCTTTTCCCTTCCAAACCCACGGCCAAACCACTAGGACCAAGAACACCATCAAAAATCCACCATTTTTCCAAGATCAAGACATGTTCTAGCTCATTTGATAATCCTTGTTAGAGTTTTGAAATAAAAACTCAAGGATTCTTAGGTTTTACTCATCCAAGCACTCTAATCTTTCAAAGTAAGTTTACCAAATTTATTTTCATCATTTCTTCAAGTTATTTTCATGTTCATATGATTTTTATACAAGATTTCATGCATATACTAGTTTATACCACTCTTTTTATACATTTATATCTTTTAATCTCTAGAAATAGAAACCCTTGTTAGACCTAGTGGATTGATGATATTTAGGAACCCATGACACCCTAAGAAGGTGTATGGTAAGATTAGCCTAGATTGGTGGTGATTGAAAGTGTTTTGGTTGAAGTTGGAACAAGTTTGAAACTAGGGAAATGATTTTTGAAAATATATATATATACCTACTGTCCCTATTTTGAAAACGTGGGAAACTCAGGAACTTAGGGGTAATTTTTGACCAAAGATTTAGAAAATACTTTTAAAAACGAAACTTTTGGCGAAAGAACGGATTAAAACGAGCTTATAACGAAGGATATATGATTTTTGTAAATTTAACGACGAGAACTATTTTTCTGAAAAACTGCATGCTGTTTGACAGTTTTCGACGGGTAAATAGAGACGTTAGACGTAACCTAGTGAAGCCGAGTTATCAAAAATATATTAGTACTTACTAAAACGAATCCGTGGATATAAAGAACGAGTAAAATGAGCTTAAAACGACCTAGTTATATACGTTTTAAAATCGTCAAAACTATATATATATATATATATATATATATATATATATATATATATATATATATATATTTAGTCACTACTAGAAAATAATATAATTACGTACTAAATAATATATTTTCTAGATTTCTTATTCAAGGAGTTTATTTTTAACTAACGAAGTACGTACAACTCAAGATTTATTACGCGACTACTAGACATTATTTTAAGGTTTTCAAGACGAAGAATATAACGCTAACATTTTATATACGATATATTACGACAAGTTTTTATAACTCTATTTGGACTTATTTTTCCTAAGTATGGAAAGTATTTTATTTGACAATAACTAGTATTTCCCAAGTCACGAGTGGTATAGGTAACATGTGCATGTACATTCCTTTCTTCATTCCATGATCTAAAGCAGATCATATCATTCATTTAGGTTGCGGTTAAAGTGCGCGTCTTACTTCAGTTCGTACCCTTTGTTATCATATCGCTTATATCAGGTGAGTATTCACGAACCCCTTTTTCTAACTATTTCAACTAATTTGGGGTGGATGCATGAATTACTTGAACTAAATTGTTTGTTACTCATTGAACTCTTTTGACTTATAACTTGTTTGGAACTATTGAACTTGTTTTGACCTTTTGAACTTGACTTGACCTTTGAAATTGACTTAAACTTTTGAACTTAATGCACCGTACGTGTTATAACCTAAAGTCTCCCATGATCGGAGCAGTGCAAAATCTCCCCTGTCTACGGAGTAACTTTGATTTATTACTATATAATAGTTTGTGAAAGATGTACCGTACGTGCATCAGCAATTGTTAGTCTCCTGCTGGTTTGCCGTTCGCACTCCAGTTTATACGTACCGTTCGTGCGGCCTCCTTGTGTGGGGTAGTAGGTAGTATGGATAGCGCTATTAGAGGTCGGCCAACCTCTCGTTCCCCTGTCTACGGAACGCATATTATTTATTTTAGGAGCCTTGCCACTTACTTTATTATATACTATGTATCCATATTGTGAACTATATTGACCACTTGTGCTTGACTACTAGACACATAACTTTTAGGCAGTGGGTTGTAAACACACAGGTTACAAGTCTCTTATGGCGGGACTTGGAACTGAGGGGATTTGCAATGCCTTTGCCTGGCGAACTTTCTCAAATGGTTTTCCTATTATTTAAAACGTTTATACTCACCAACTATTTTTATAGTTGACCGTTTTCTCTCATGCATTTCAGGTGATCGTCAGTAAGCTTGTCATCAAGGTCTTGCATAATGAAGTTTTCACATGTCACTTCTTTTCATTATGTACTAAAATACCATCTTTTGGGAATCAAACTTATGTCTTATATTTGCCAAAGTCGGCAATAACAACGTTGTAATGTTATACTTTTCCTTAATGTAAATTATGGTATTGTCTTATTTATCTTTGGTGATGTATATCGATTTCGTTACACCTCGTGTTTCCGCCTTCGGCGAGGGTGTGACAGATTGGCATCAGAGCCAGAGGTTATAGAGAATGCCGATTTTTCTAAAATAAAAATCGCAACTATAACCAAAGTAACATTTTTCTTAAAAATTAAAAAAAAAAAAAAAATGATACGAGTCGACTAGTCCTAGCATTGCATTATTAATCCTCAAGTATGCATAGCCTGATCACCTATGTATAATTCAGGAAGAATCATGCGATGAAGGGAGTAGTGGTCAAAGATCATGTTTGGTCGAGTCTAGAGAGTCTGGTCACCTGAAGTTGCATTGGTCGGGTGGGTATGCAAAACCTGTTTATATGTTTCAGTTTCTGTTATCGTACCTTTTATATGCATTCATGTAGATTCTTTCTCCTTGCTACCTTACGTCCCGTTAGATTAAGCATGGCTTTGTTCCCATCATTCTGCGATCTCTATGTCACGACTATCATTATACCGTACATCATCCGCCATCGTTCATGTATCGTTCACTCAACCCATTATTTTTGGTCTATCGCAGAGCCATGGCCGCAATGAACACTCGCTCAGGACGTAACAACAATGAAAATCCGAATGACGATGCTGTTGGACGTAACAACAATGAAAACCCGAATGACAGTGCTGCTGGATTAGCTGACCTTCTCACTCAGATTGTTGCGCACATTGATGCCAAACGATCCAATAATGGTGCGGGTCCTTCGAACAACGGTCAGGGATGCAACTATAAGACTTTCATGACATGCAAGCCAATGGAATTTTATGGCACTGATGGTGCCATTGGACTGCTATTATGGTTTGAGAATGTTGAGTCGAAACTCAGTATCACGAAATGTGCTGAAGGGGATAAGGTTGAATTTTCTGCGGGTCTACTTCAGGGTCGAGCATTGACTTGGTGGAACAACCAACTACAGACCAGAGGAAGGGAAGCTGCAAATGGGTTATCTTGGGAAACATTCAAGAAATTACTAACTGACGAGTACTGCAGAAAAGATGAAGTGGAGAAGCTGGAAGTGGAATTTTGGAACCACTTTATGGTAGGAGTAGAAGTTGACAAGTACACGGCCCGTTTCCATGAGCTAACTAAGATGGTTCCTCATATGGTCTCCACTAAGGAAAAGCTGATCGATCGATATATTTGGGGATTGATCCCTGAAATCAGGAGGGATGTCACTTCATCAAACCCAACCACTCTGCAAGCTGCTGTGGGCATGGCATACCGCTTGACAAATGATGTGATCAGGACTGGTGAACTAACAAAAGGAAATGATGGAGGACGAAAAAGACAGGAAGATCAGCAAAGAAGCCGTGATCAAAACCAACAGGACAAGAGGCAGCGGGTAGTTGGAAACTATGGAGCAACAAATCAGGAGCGCAGAGGATATGAAGGCTCACATCCTAAATGTACCCGATGTAACCTTCACCACTCCGGAGAATGCCCAAGGTGCATCAACTGCAAACGGACAGGCCATCTTAGTCGGAATTGCCGAAATGGAAATGGAAACCAAGGACAAAGATTAGCATGTTACGAGTGTGGGAGCTTGGATCATCTTCGGAATACTTGTCCAAAGTTGAAAGGAACTCCCAACCAAGGACAAAATCGTCCAAACCTGGCAGCGGCAACCGAAGGCCCCCAAGATCAGAACATTGAAATTCCCCCTGCACGTGGTCGAGCTTACTTCCTAGGGAATCACTTAACCCCACCGAATCAGGACAACATGCCGGGTATATTCTTTTGAACAACCTCCTTACTTCTTAATCTTGAGTGCTTAACTTATCTTTATTTCTCACCAAGTTCACGACATTGATATAATCCGAGACCTAGCGTTTTCGACCTTAGTTGCTTCATCAAATTTAACCGCGATCACATACACCTATAGAATGGACGAATTGAATCTCGAGGACGAGATTCCTTTTAAGGTTGGTAGAATGTAACAACCCGATATTTTCCACGTCTACGTTTACTCCCAAACTTTGGAAATTCACTATTCATCGATTACTATTCATCAAAACACTATTCATCATTTTTACTATGCATCGTTTTTTATGTCCATTTGATATTCTGAGAAACATTTAAAAATTCTACTATTCACAGAACACTATTCATTCCAGGAAGAAATTCCACTATTCACGTGCATTATCGGTAAGGACATCTCATATAGACTAGAAATAGTCTGCTTATCATCATAATGTCATTTACATGCTATACCACTCTTAGGATCTTCAAATTAATATATTTAGTATATTTTACGTTTTATGTATAAGTGTTTATAATTAAACGTTAACACGCGATTAATAAATATAACGAATATATCTAAATATTCCCACCATGGTCCCGACATATTTTTATATCCCTTCTAACATCTTAAAAGTTATAAAAATTCATTTACCTAGTATTTTGGAAATTTAATTAATTAATATCATACGTCTAATATAATTACGACGGTTTTCGTAGAAACTAAACAATAATTATCCAGACATTCAATACTTGTACCCAACATATTTTTACAACTTTTACGACTTTATTATGTCCCGAATAACTTTGATAAAATTTATTTCTAGCAAACCCGGTACCCGACTTAAACCAAAACTAACTAAATACTACACTATACTACCACTAACTCTCTAAATAATTACCCAACATCCTCCCCCTTTTCCTCCTCTGTAAAACCGCCCCCCCCCCCCCCCCCCCTCCAAGGCTTCCTAGACAAGACTTCACCAACACCCATTAATGTACACCTAATTCTTGTCTAACTAAAATGATATATAACTAAAAGCTTATCACATACACCTTATCATTTCAACTAGCAAAAATCACTTTTTTTCTCTCTTTTCCCTTCCAAACCCACGGCCAAACCACTAGGACCAAGAACACCATCAAAAATCCACCATTTTTCCAAGATCAAGACATGTTCTAGCTCATTTGATAATCCTTGTTAGAGTTTTGAAATAAAAACTCAAGGATTCTTAGGTTTTACTCATCCAAGCACTCTAATCTTTCAAAGTAAGTTTACCAAATTTATTTTCATCATTTCTTCAAGTTATTTTCATGTTCATATGATTTTTATACAAGATTTCATGCATATACTAGTTTATACCACTCTTTTTATACATTTATATCTTTTAATCTCTAGAAATAGAAACCCTTGTTAGACCTAGTGGATTGATGATATTTAGGAACCCATGACACCCTAAGAAGGTGTATGGTAAGATTAGCCTAGATTGGTGGTGATTGAAAGTGTTTTGGTTGAAGTTGGAACAAGTTTGAAACTAGAGAAATGATTTTTGAAAATATATATATACCTACTGTCCCTATTTTGAAAACGTGGGGAACTCAGGGGTAATTTTTGACCAAAGATTTAGAAAATACTTCTAAAAACGAAACTTTTGGCGAAAGAACGGATTAAAACGAGCTTATAACGAAGGATATATGATTTTTGTAAATTTAACGACGAGAACTATTTTTCTGAAAAACTGCATGCTGTTTGACAGTTTTCGACGGGTAAATAGAGACGCTAGACGTAACCTAGTGAAGCCGAGTTATCAAAAATATATTAGTACTTACTAAAACGAATCCGTGGATATAAAGAACGAGTAAAATGAGCTTAAAACGACCAAGTTATATACGTTTTAAAATCGTCAAAACTATATATATATATATATACATATATATATATATATATATATATATATATATATATATATATATATATATATATATATATATATATATATATATATATATATATATATTTAGTCACTACTAGAAAATAATATAACTACGTACTAAATAATATATTTTCTAGATTTCTTATTCAAGGAGTTTATTTTTAACTAACGAAGTACGTACAACTCAAGATTTATTACGCGACTACTAGACATTATTTTACGGTTTTCAAGACGAAGAATATAACGCTAACATTTTATATACGATATATTACGACAAGTTTGTATAACTCTATTTGGACTTATTTTTCCTAAGTATGGAAAGTATTTTATTTGACAATAACTAGTATTTCCAAGTCACGAGTGGTATAGGTAACATGTGCATGTACATTCCTTTCTTCATTCCATGATCTAAAGCAGATCATATCATTCATTTAGGTTGCGGTTAAAGTGCGCGTCTTACTTCAGTTCGTACCCTTTGTTATCATATCGCTTATATCAGGTGAGTATTCACGAACCCCTTTTTCTAACTATTTCAACTAATTTGGGGTGGATGCATGAATTACTTGAACTAAATTGTTTGTTACTCATTGAACTCTTTTGACTTATAACTTGTTTGGAACTATTGAACTTGTTTTGACCTTTTGAACTTGACTTGACCTTTGAAATTGACTTAAACTTTTGAACTTAATGCACCGTACGTGTTATAACCTAAAGTCTCCCATGATCGGAGCAGTGCAAAATCTCCCCTGTCTACGGAGTAACTTTGATTTATTACTATATAATAGTTTGTGAAAGATGTACCGTACGTGCATCAGCAATTGTTAGTCTCCTGCTGGTTTGCCGTTCGCACTCCAGTTTATACGTACCGTTCGTGCGGCCTCCTTGTGTGGGGTAGTAGGTAGTATGGATAGCGCTATTAGAGGTCGGCCAACCTCTCGTTCCCCTGTCTACGGAACGCATATTATTTATTTTAGGAGCCTTGCCACTTATTTTATTATATACTATGTATCCATATTGTGAACTATATTGACCACTTGTGCTTGACTACTAGACACATAACTTTTAGGCAGTGGGTTGTAAACACACAGGTTACAAGTCTCTTATGGCGGGACTTGGAACTGAGGGGATTTGCAATGCCTTTGCCTGGCGAACTTTCTCAAATGGTTTTCCTATTATTTAAAACGTTTATACTCACCAACTATTTTTATAGTTGACCGTTTTCTCTCATGCATTTCAGGTGATCGTCAGTAAGCTTGTCATCAAGGTCTTGCATAATGAAGTTTTCACATGTCACTTCTTTTCATTATGTACTAAAATACCATCTTTTGGGAATCAAACTTATGTCTTATATTTGCCAAAGTCGGCAATAACAACGTTGTAATGTTATACTTTTCCTTAATGTAAATTATGGTATTGTCTTATTTATCTTTGGTGATGTATATCGATTTCGTTACACCTCGTGTTTCCGCCTTCGGCGAGGGTGTGACATATGTCAAGTCAAAGATGATCAATTTGATCTCACATATGAATTAGAAGTCTTAGAAAAATTAATAGATAGACATTTAGTAAATACATGTGCTACTAGTTTAAATGTTTTAAATGAAGGTGTAAGTGAAGATGATTACTTATGTCGAGTTCAAAGTGGCCTTGCTTACGATTCATGGAATGACACGGATGAAGATGAAGCCAACTATCCGATTTGTGATTCTCAACTAGATAAAACATCAAGCAAGGTACAATTTGAAACCAAACACTTTTGCTTTGAGACATTTATCCTAGAGTTTTCTAAACTAGAAAATGAGTCTAAACTATTATGCAACATGGACCTAAAAACTATCTTTAACAATGAACATTCAAAATCTCTTGTGAACAATATTAAAAAGAAATAATGTTAGAAGATAAAATGTCTAGACTTGAAAGCAATATTGAAATTGATCTAGGATGCAAAATATGTCTAGAATACAAACATGAAATTAAAAGGCAAAATGATAAAGGAAAAATATTGACTAAGTTTGAAGAAAGTTCAAAATCCCTTGAAAGATTGTTGAAATGTCAAAAGTCATTCAGAGATAAAACCGGATTAGGATTTGACTCAAATGCATCATCAACAAGTAAAACAAAACAAGTTGTGTTTGTGAAACCTAGGAGAGAATTGTAGGAGTAATTCTATCTCTATTAGGAGCTCATGATAAAAGGATAAAGATGTCATGTTCAATACTTTTATATGTTTGTCTAACCTCCTTGGATTCATAAGTATTTGAGTTTAGCTCTCTTACTAGTCAAGATAATTTGCTTAAAGATTATCCTCTTGGTGGCTCATCTATGGAGCTTAAAAGGTACACGTCTCTTCAACTTACCTTTCATTGCTTCTTGTTGATTAACATTAAGTTTTGTTGTGGGTGATATTAATAGTTTATTACTCTAAGGTGTTTATGTTGTGTAAGTAACAACAAGGATTAGATCCTCCGTGATTAAAGAATTTAGACACTACATCCAGTAGGAGATATAAGGTGTTTTACCTCTTTAAACTTTCGGGAAAAGATACGAGAAACTCTTGAGTGAGTCTCACTTAATACTTGTCTACAAGTGAGCTAACTAAGAATCTCCTAAGTGATTAAACAACCAACACTTTTGTGATGCTTGCAAATCTAGCAAAACCACAACATTTCATAGATGTTTGTAGTACAACATCTTTTGACATTATACCTTATATTTTCAATCGTGTCTTAAATTCAACCACTCTTTTGTTAAAATTTCATATAAGACACACAAAGAAAAATAAATCATTTGAATACATTAGGATGATTGGGAGAAAATGATTTATAAACATCTAGGATTTGCATATCTAATTCGACCCACAATCTTATGATGTTGTATCTCTTGGACATTTACACTCATAGTGTTTTAAGTATCATCTTTGGTAGATGATGACTTAGTCGAAAGTCCAACATTGATAAGACAAGTAAGTTAAGATTAATAACAAGGAAGATGAACTATTAAAAATGAAAAACAACATCTTTTCGTCTTGTGTCAAACATTGAGTCAAGCAATATTGACAAGATCATAAAAACTTGAATCATGGGTCATAGTTGTGATTAAAACAAATTTGATAAAAATAGTTTTTGGACATTAGAGTAAAGCAACAATTAAAACAAAATAGATCTTTCAAAATAGAAAATAATGTAAATCTATGAAAGACTTTTTTTTAATAACCTAAGCAAGCTCTAAAAGCAAGGAATAATCACTCAAAGACATTCCTAGTTATTCACAAGTTCACAATGATTAAGTCTTTTATGACTTATCAAGAATGAGATTAGTGAATCCGTAGGTAAAACTAAACATAGAGAAATGTTTGGAAGTTTACTTGTTCTCACAATAAATAGATCCAACATTATGTTTAGTGCTTGTCTATGTGCTCGTTTTAGAGAAGATCATAAAACAACTCTTTAGGAAGAGCTTGTTTGGATACATCAAAAGGCACTACACAACTAGGATTATGGTATCCCAAAAGAACGGGAATAGAAACCATAGTGTATGCCTAATGGAATTATGTCGGTAATAAGTTGATAAGAAAAGCACAAGTGGTACTTGCATTTTTATACTTACTTACCCAATGATTCTCCAAAACGCTTAAGGTTCTCAAATTAGTATCGGATGGAGAAGCACGTCAACAAGCTCCACTAGAACAAGCAAACCTGCGTCAACAAACTGAATTCCTCTTATCAACATTTTTATCCCTTCAACAAAGGAAGCATCGACTTCAGCGACAATCCAATCCATTATGTTCTTAATTGACATATTGTGATCAATCATCATCGCCTTGGTAAAAATGTTCATTGAGGAACATCTCAACCAAGAAAGTCTTATACGATAACCATATTGTTGACATTTTCACGAAACCTCTTGAATGAGAATCATTCATCCTCCCTAGACTCATTTAAAGACTCATGAGACCTAAAACCTTAGTTTTGAACATTAGGATAAAACCACAAAAATCAAGACAAATCCTTTTTATTTTTTCCTCTGTTGTACCCGCGGAACCTTGAGACCAAACGGGCGGAACCCTCCCTTTGGTTCAGCCTGGTCCGCCAAATCTGCAGCATGTTTTATTTTAAATTCAAAACCAAACACCTCTTAACTCACAACTTCAACTTACAAACAACTATCACTCACTCACAAACACCTTACCACACGAAAATTAGGGATCTTACTCACATCTCTTCCAATCCAATCAACTTTGTAAGTATTCTTATCATAATTGCATTTTCAATCAAAGTCTATCATTTTCATCTACATACATTAACTAGAATCTTAGGGTTTATGCATAAACTTGTTGATTCATGAAAAACCTTAGTTGTAAACTAATCATAATTTCCATTAGTTAGGAATTATATCATTTTTGTTATTATCATGATTTACCAAACACACCAAGTTCATTGTCTTTCAAAAATCACTAGAACACCACCTTCCAACACATTGTTAAAACAAATGAAAAACGTCATTGAAACATCACTTGCATAATGTCTCTTGAATGCTAAAGGGAATACATAACTAATATGTATTTTCGGGTACATTCAAACGAAGCTATATTGAATTAGGAGCGTTTGGGTTATCTTTTGTTTTGTAACAATACTTGCATTACAAAATGTTTTAAGCATCAAAATGAGTCAAGATAACCGCACCTCCACATTGTTTTCATATAGGCACACACTAGAACATCCACATTATAAAAGTCATTAATTTAAACTTAAATTTTGTGTTTTCTAGGAATGAACATGCCTCCCGCAACATTCTCCGATCACAAGGAAACTCTTGATTACTTACCCAAACATCATAGGACCAAAGGCCTTACTAAAGATCAAGTTGAAACTTTTAAGAGTCTAGAAAAACGCTATGTTCATGAAGGAAGAACCATTGATCCATCCTTCCTAAAAGGAACTTCCATTCGTCAAAACTTTGCCGCTATCAACTTTGATTGCCTCCTAGACATAGTTGAGAAAATTTGTCCTAGGTTTATTTTGGAGTTCTATGCAACTATAAGCCTTTTCTTCGATGACGATGGTGAGATATCATTAACCTTTACAACCAATCAAGTACCAAATATCATACCCTTGAAAGATTTTGCAATAATTTTTTGGTGTCCCTAATGTTGGTACATGTCTCTACACAGATAAGTGGCCCCTTTCAAGTCTTGATTCCATTGAGCGTTATCATCCATACGACACTCTTCTTGCTAATAAGGAAGAAATTCGTGAGCATCTCTTTGTTAGGACCTCAACAACTAGGAAGAATCGTTCGGGAAATGAGGTAGATAAGGACCCTTTTAGTATGGAACTCAATGAGCTTAAACCACAATTTAAGAAATGGGAAGAAATTCTTAGAGCCAACGTTATAAGTTCCATAGGAAATAGAGATCATGTCAACACATGTCTTAGCTACATGCTTTATAGCATTTCCACCGGTCAACCTTTTAACTTAGCCTATTACCTAGCCAAAAGAATGGCCGACATATCCTTGGTAGGAACAACCGCTCTTCTTTATGGAATGCTTCTCACCCGCCTCTTCAAAGCAATCTCGCCCATTCCTCCTAACAATAAGGGAATGTGCCTTTATTACTCTCCCGTTCCTCACATATTCGTCCCTCTAAGTGATAAAAGAGTCTTCAAAGTTAAGGGCAAGCGTACTCACTCTCCTTCACCATCATCTTCATCATCCGATATAAGCGATAACGATAAACTTCCTAACTCTAAGCTACTCCCTTTAGACTACCTTCAAGAACTTCCCATCATTAGCAATGCATCCGAAGAGTTCAAGCAAACCAAAGGAATGTTCAAGTGCTTTGGAAGGTACCTAGGAAAGCCAAGAAGAAGATAGACCGGTTGTGAGATATGTGTTTAAGGAGTGTTTGGCTTATGTAGCTTTTAGAACTTTGTACGTGTTAAACTATGTGATTTGTATTGCTTTTTACTTCCATGATTTGTTTTCTTCGTCAGACTATGTTTTGTATGAGCCTTTATGCATATTGACTATATTTGAGGAATTTGTCAAATTTTCATGCTTATAGAAAATTTCACTTAGAATAGTGAAATTCGCTAAGTATGCGTGTTTGCATGTCCAATTTTTGCATTTCCTAACCAGATATGAATTATATTTTTGTTTTTAGGAGTTTTTGAAAAATTTGAAAATCGTCTCATGGGTCGAAACGAGGGATTGCCTTGTTTTTAAGGCCTGGTAGAACTGGCGGCACCCTCAAACGGGTTCCGCCAGTGTAAATTTCTAGAATTCCGGAAATGGCCCAACGGACCAGCCGGAACCCTCAGGAGGGTTCCGCCTGTGTTATCTTAGGGTTCCGCCAGTCACATGCAGAAATTTTTTGTCATTTTTCTAAATTTCAAAATTTGTAAAATGTCAAATCTTTATCTTTAGTGAGAAACATCTTTCCTTACTTCCAATAAACATATTATGACCACTCTCACTCACTAGAACAATTAGAAAGTCATTTCCCGCCAAAAATTCAAATTCAAACATAACTAACCCAATGAACCCTTAAAAAGGATCCTTCAAACCCTTAGAACATTTTCAACCAAATCACTTCCCATGATCACATAGCATTGAGTGCATAAGTTAGTCTTTCACTACACCAAATTTCATTGGATTGACATCCAATGATTTGACATGTTCTTGGAAATATTCTAAATCATTAGAAACCTCAACATTTGTGTGGTAAAACATCAAATCCAAACACCCTTTCCAACATCTCTTCCACTCTATAAATTTGACAATCTTGCAACACTTCAAATCACACCATCACCATCAAAATCCCTTCTCTTAAGCTTCTAAACCACACCTTTGAAATGACTAAATCCAACACCTCATCCAAATCGTCAAGATCCATTAGAAAAACCGCTAGGATTAGTATAAAACCTTGTTGCTTCAACAAAACCATCAAATCAAGCTCATCATCACCAAGTGATGCATCACTTGACATTTCTTCACCTATCCAAGATTTCTTTAACCTTACTACCTCAACAACATCCTCAACACCTTGCAATACCAATGTGATCACTATACAAGATTTGCTTAATCTTGATACTCCAACACCCTCTCCAAAGCATTGCAACACCAACATAGCCACTATTCCGCCACCAACTAGACCTTCAAGTGATTCAACATCATCTTCTCAACAAACTCAACCATCAAAAACTCCATCACCTCAATCACCAACACTTACACCAATGGAACTTTTCCATACACCACCAACATCACCACTACCCTATTTGGAAACTTTAGAAGACCTATCACCTAAATCATCAAGCCCTCCATCATTGTCACTCTTTGACACCATTGCTCAAATGGAAACCCAACAACAACCAAGTGAGCAATTAGATGATGAACCCCATCAACCATTATTAGTAGAACGTTTGGCTTACCGTTATGCTAGACCATCAATTTTTCCACAAGATCAAGGTCATACACACCTACAATCATTTGTGTTTCACCCCATTTACAAAGACCTTTATGGTAATCCTTCCGAAGAACCAAGCTTCCGCCATTATGTTCAACAACAAGAACCACAACAACAACAACAACCACAACAACAACAAAAACAACCACCACCACCACAAGAACATTCCCAACACTTTGAATCTCTATTTCCTTCTTATAAGAAAATAGAAGCATCCTTATGGGAAAAAACTCCAAACACTAGTGAAGAACTCAACACTCATTTAAAACACCTTCATGCTTTCAAGAATATGGTTGACTCTCAAATCAACCATATTTGCTCCTTTGCTCCTTCAAGTTCAAATGATCCACCACCAACAAATCGAATGGAAATTTGCGAGCTAACCGAAGAAATGAGGTTCATCCTCAATCACATCTTGGAACATCTAGAGTCCTTGTCTCACCCACCTCAACTCTAGAGTCTCCAACAATAGGGACCCATTCATAATAACACCAAAAATACAAACCAACAAACCAAAAGCGTTTCACTTCCACAACATTCAAAATGAAACCCGCTACATCCTCCAACACACATTTTCATCCTTAAACAACCTTAGCCTTGCTTTTGGAAAATGTTTCTCATTAAGGAAAAGGATGGTTTTCTTTTATAGATGTAGGATTTTATGTTCTTAGTTTCTTTTTATTTTTCTTTTTAGAGGTAGGATGTTATCTTCCTAATTTCTTGTCTTTGACTTTCTAAAAGTCAAATTTTACATGAAATGAATTTCATTCTACTATAAGGTATGCATTGTTTGTTGACCATTTAGGTATTGTGGGTAAACTTTGCCTTGCTATGGTAGCATACATATATCTTGTGTTTTAGAAACTAACCTTCCTTTTTGTAGGATCATTATCCATGTATTCTTTCCTTGATACTCCATTTAGGGGAGTAATATTCTAGGGGGAGCATGAAAATTGCATTATTTTGCTTCGCCTCTCATAGTTGTGTTTTAGACAATAAGAGCTTTCATGACTTGTTCTACACTTGTCTTGTGCGGCAACTAACATTTTTTTTGTAGGGTCAAAATCCGTGTTTTCTATCTTGGCACTCCTTTTTAGGGGGAGTATTGTCCAAGGGGGAACACTTGCATTATTTCGATCCGCTTCTCTTCTTTTTATTTCGACAAAAAGGGGGAGAATTTATATTTAACTTGTTCTCATCTCTTCTCTAACTCTTGCATATCACATCATCTTAGCAAAAACAAGTTTTAATACAAACTTTATAACACTTAACACTAAAACTAGTGGCTTAATTATAAATAAAGTTTATGTTTTGTCATCAACAAAAAGAGAGAGATTGTTAATACAAATATCGCCTAAAAACGTTATTTATATTTTACGATCTTTGCTAAGTTTTGTTAATGACAAAGTATGAACTTTAGTTTATAGTAATAACATCACTTTAGTTTTAAGCCTTGTATAACTAGATTTTACATTTCATCTTAAACATAACATTGTTTTTATTTCTTAAATAAGAAAGTGTCACATCACATTAATAAGCATTTATGGTAAGTTTATGTGCTTGACTATCCATAAGCTCTTACACATTTTGGAAGCATTCCATGTTGATTCAATGTGTGGTTGACCAAGTAATAACTTGATGTGACTTTGGTTGGTTTGGAAAGATTTATGGCAAGTTTGTCTGTCAGTCCTGGCGGAACCCTCAGGGTACATGGGAGGAACCCATTCTAGGGTTCCGCTGGATCGACCAGACTGCTGGTTTGTTTTGCTATAAATACAAGGCCACTTGCTAGTTTTTACCCATCACTTTAGGACATATATTTCATATATTCTCTCATCTAACTCAGTAACATTTGACTTGTGTGATTCTCTTATGTAGCAAAGGAATTCACAAGTTTATCCAAGAAGTTACAAGTTTCAACTAAAAAGTTGCAAGACTTGTTAGCTTTGTTATGTATGAACTTTGGTAGTTTATACTTCATTTGTATCTTGTGTAGAAGTGATCGGTTAGTATTTTAGCCCTCAAAATACATAGTGTGATAGGAGTTGTTGTACCCTTGTAAAAGAACTATTAGGAGTGGTTGTACCCTTGTAAAAGAACTCGACATCTAGCTTAGTGTCAAAAATAGTGGATAGGCGACGTTAGGTTGGTTCTACCTTGAACTAGGACTCGGTATCTAGCTTTGTACCGGATAAAGTGTAAGCGACGATTGTAAAGGTTTCTCCACCCGTGAAAGGAGCTTGTTGACTAGTGCTTGAAACTCTCGAGTTGGAAACTCGGGGCATGGATGTAGGGCAAGGAAAAAGAGTCCTTGTAGCCGAACCACGATAAACAATCGTGTTATGGTTTGATCGTTTCTTACTTTGTCTTTGCATATTACATATTGTCTTTAGTTATAATCGTTAATTACACGTAAAGCTTTTCAAAGATTAACAAGTAATTTGAGTTCATATATTTAATGAAACGTAAAGTTTTTAAAGGATAATTAAGTTAAAAAGCGGTTAACTATTCAACCCCCCTTCTAGTTTTCCACATATTATCAAGAAACTAATATATTTTGTGATGGAAATGCTGATGGGGGGCTGATTTGGGTCATTTGTGGTGAAGGATGAGAGGCAAAAATGGTGGTTTTGCATGTACAAATGAAGAGAAATGGTTTTATGGAAGTGGTTTCTAGTTTCTGGATGATAGGTGTCATGCTCAAGTGAAGTGTGTAAGATAACCTTCACCAAAACCAGCCACCTAATGTGGTGAGTAGGTTTTGGTGGTTAATGTTGTATAATCATGAGCTACGGAGTGCAGTTTGATCCCGGTAATTGCAAACGTAAGTTTTTAAGAAGCGAAACATAAAATCGGGTAACGTAAAACTACAAGACTTACAAAAAATATTAAAACTTGACATCAAAATCTATTTTGATATTTTAGGTGAAACTTGAGCTTGTTGGGTGATTAATTGTTGTTAAAAAATTGCAATCGTAGACTTAAAACGCGCGAAACGCAAAATGTGCAAAGTTTAATTGAAAATGCAAAAGTAAAAATGGGATATTTAAATTATGATTGTAAGAAACCAAAATGCATAAAATAATTATACTGAGTATTTACAGGTGTCGGTTTAGGTTAAATATACGTTTAACGACGTATACGGAATAACTTATCTAGTTATCCGAAAGAGTGAATTTACTCAAAATAAAAATATAAGTAAACTTAAAATATTAAATAATGACCTCAAAATTGTGAATTGTTACAGTTCTTGACTATAGCTACACACGTAAACCTGATCTAAAAATGTATATGATGTAATTAGGGGTGTCAGTAGGGTCGGGTTGACCCGACCCGAACCCGAACCTGATAAGTGATACGTGGGAATCGCACCAGGCTTTACCTCTCAAGGGATCTTGAGAAGCTTACAACCCCCACCAGGCAGTGTACCTGATCGTTGTAGTATAGTATAGTGACAAGTACCGGGGTATTGATCGTTCAGCTAGGAATAGTGTCGCTAGGATTAGAAAGCCTAAATACTAGTTCTAAAGGTGAGAGAAGATTCTTTTTGTATTTTTATATTTTATGAAAAGCAAGTTAAAATCTCGGGTTTGAAGGATTTGGGCGGAATTAGTTGCTAATCAACTAACCCAATACTAAGATGCAATCAAAATAAAATACTAAAAATGAAAATAAACTAAATTATACTAGAGTTGTGAGCAGTAATTGGAGAAAATGTGTTTACTTAGATTTCACTACTCCCTAGACATCTTTTACACGTTAATTACTTGTTATAATTGTATGGATGACGGATCGTATTCCTTAATACCATTCATGGGGTGGCACACTTAACTCCCCAATTCTATGAGCTCTTATCTCCTCCTACACCATGCCCAGCACAACTATAGGGATTGTAAACAGTGGCTCATGCATTAAATACAACCAATAAAGACTAGTGCGCGTCGGTTCATGTTTCTTAAGACGTTCAAGCATGTTACCAATTGGAGATCTGCCAGTTTTCTTAAGCCTAACATATAAATCAATCATCCAAGACAAGAATAAACAAGTAATCAACACATAATCAACATCTAGATTTCATTAGATCTAAGCAAACACAAGATTGATCTAGCCTAGCATGATGGAATTAAGACAAGAACAAGATATAGACAACCAACACATAGACATATTGATTGAATTAAAGGAACACTTATCTTGATTACACATGCAAGGTATCAAGGGGTTGGAACCCTTGAAAAACCTGTAAAGTTACACCAAAATTGTACTTAGGGTTTCTCCCAAAACTTCTCTTCTTTTAAATGTGAAAAATTAGAAAACTATATATAGGAAAAGGGGGCTGACGGCGTCAAGACAAAGTTTGTGACGCCGTCACCTCGCCGCCAAAACTCTTCTCGGACTGCCTTGATCTACATTTGACGCCATCAAGACTTAATTATTTCCAGGCCGTCATGACTTTTACTCTTGACGCCCTACCTTCATGACGCCGTCAAATCTCTTCTGGACCGTCATGGAATTTTGCTCTTGACGCCGTCAGGAAATTACTCTTGACGCCGTCACCTACTGTTCCCAGCATGGAAAATTAAGACTTTGGCGTTTTCTTCACTTTTATGCTCCAAAAACGTCCGAATTGCTTCCTTTTCCAGATTTCACTCCCAAAGTACCTAAAATCACAAAAGGAACGATTTAGGGCAATATTTGATCAAATAAATTCGAATTCGGGCTTAAATGACCCCCTAAAAACGGATCATTTTTCGCCTCATCATATACCCTTACACTTGAGATTTGCTTGTCCTCAAGCAAATGCGCTTTTATTCTAGTCAAAATACAAGTTAGGGGTCATTTAACACTAATATAAAAGTAATTACAACAAATAATCGTTCCACTAAAGACCAATAGACAAGCACGGAGGTCATACACAAGCACCTCACAAATAGTGTTTAGATACTCACATCTCTCGGGTGTAATAAAGTGTAAATTACAATATAGAAACGGAAGATATCTCTCACTACCTGGCATAGCAAAATAGATTACCATAGGCTTGGGAAAGGATCAAACCTCCACCACATGGCGTAAGCACCTAGGATAAACTATCAAAGAGGTCTTTTAAAGGGTTGTAACGTTAGGTATAGGGATATGAAATACACGGTTTTGTTGGATAAAGGAAGTTTTACTGGTGGCGAGTTAACAATCTTGGTTAATTACATGTACAATGTGGCGTTGCTAAGCCAAGACTAGACTCGACTTAAGCTAATAAATGAAAAATAACAAAAACATAAAATGAACATAGAATGAAACGGGATGGTAGTCCGTATGTTTTTTTTTTCTTTTTCCTTTTTTCTTTTTTTTTTTCTTTTTCTTGATTTTCCGATTTTTTTTATTTTTTTTTTATTTTTTTTTATTATTTTTTTTTTTTGCATACACTCTTACCCTACCATCCAAAATAATACATCATAGGGGATGAACATTCCCCTTACACTTGAATCTTTACATACTTTACATTAAACTAATCTAATGACTTGAATTAAGAAAATCAAAACACTTGGAGCACTTTTAAGATTAACGTACATATGGGGGTAATATATGATGTTCTTCCCCATTACTCCATAAAATAAGTACTTACCCATGAGTCCCAATCGTCCCAAAACAATATGTACAAGGATATGACTCGACTTAGCAACCATGTAATCAATTAGATAATTAACTTAGGGTTTAACAAATAACAATAATGCACCAAAAATGAGCGCAAACACGGAAGGCTAAGGCGATTTGGGTGTACATTTAAGTGGGGTGTAACAAATTCTTCCTTTAAGTAAAATGCTTAATGTTAGAAACGAAAAGATAGGCTCGGAGGGGTGTACTAGGGGTTTCGTGTACTAAAAATGAGTACAACGCTAAGGGTGTGGGAAAATTTAGTTGACTTAACTAGCCAAGTAATATGACTTAAATGGTCAAGTAATTATAGTACGGGTTTAACACAAGGGTAATCCTAATGCCTCTTATCATGTAGTAAATCCTACCACACGAATGTAGTCTCACCAGCGGTCTTGGGATGCATCACTAACGCAAGTTCTAGAATCTAAATGCTACCGGCACACTCATAAGCACTAATAGTAAATGCTTTTCCTATCAAATCTAAAGGCGAACCTCACATATTTGGGTGGAAAATTTTTCTGAATATACGGTTATGTGCTAGTCATACAATCTCCTATCCATGAGACGCTTGCTATGGCTAAAGTTTCACTCCTAAATGTTGTAAAAAATTTTAAATTTGGCGCTAAAATTGCACTAACAAGTATTTCTCATAGTTTTATTACACATCTACCATTAAACAAAACAAACTCAAGCGAAAGTGCATATGTAAGGTATCATCTTTTTACCCTCCCCTTACACTTAGGATGAACATTGTCCCCAATGTTCAAGTAAAGAATGTAAAAGTGAAAAAGTAAAGAGAATGAAATCAAATACTCCCCTGATTCGCTCGGTATGGATAATAAGGTGGCCAGGTTAAATCTTCCTCCAAGAAAATGAACAATCAAAGCTTCCCTTCCAGAATATAAATTATCTTCTTGTCATACATAACCTGTAAAACCTGACAAAATAGACAAGACAACCTCGCGTAAAATCGGCGGCATCCTATATAAGTTACTAAATCCTAGAAAACAAGATAAGATATAATGCTTGTGGAATGAAGTTTGCAGATCTCCTGGAGATTATAAAACTTAATAATTCACAAAAACCTTAAGACTCAGTTAGAAAAACAAAATCGGCAAAATTTCCAGGTTTTTACACCTGACGCCGTCAAGAGTAAACTCCTGACGCCGTCAGAATTGACCTGCAGAAATTCTTATGTTAAGTTTCCGGAAAATTTCTGGAAAAATTTGGTCCTACTTCCTGGAAAATCCTGCAAAACTTCATTAGGACTCAATACAAGCATTTGACTCTAACAAATACGAATATACATGTGCATTTAATATTGTGGAGAATCATGATCGATTCGTTTCTTAAAAACATATTTGGGGTTTCCCCTTACACTTATCTTTTGCAAAAATACTTTTAGGTGGAGTTAAGACTAGGCTAAACAACAAAGTAAAGTATTTCCACTTTTGAATTGAGAAACATGATCTACCAACAATAAAAATAAAGCATGCATACAGAAACAAATAACAAACAAACAAAAATAAAATCACACAAAACATGGGTTGCCTCCCAAGAAGCGCTTTTCTTTATTTACGAGTTTTGTAGCTAGACTCAAGGTCATGGGTTACTACGTGATCTCATCATTTGAAATGATATACCCCATATAGTTGCGATCATTACTGTTATGGTGGTAGTGCCTCAATCTGTCGATACTCGCAATCACCATCCCACCTAATTTGCTTCTCAAGTTAGCTACCCCATCTTTGCTCACACCTTCGATTGTGAATGGCCCATACCACCAAGGACTTCGTTTATCGGGTGGTATTGTTGTTTCCAAGTGCCTCAAGAGTACCAAGTTCCCTTCCTCAAATGGTATATGATTTTCTGCGGGTCGAGTATGTTCGAGTTCGACCTGAACCTTATTGCTTTTTCTTCTTTCATTTTTGGCTTTCTTATAGCTTTTGATTCTTGCCTCCCATGCAAGAATTTTATTCTGAACACGAATGGGTGTCGTGCCAATGTTGTTTTTGATCTTTCTCCAACTCAAATTCTCATGCTCACTTCGCGGGGTCATGGGGAAGCTAATCTTTCTTTTTCCAGATTTAAGCTCAATCTTCCTACTTTCATACTTAATGACAGCCCTAGCGGTGGCGAGGAATGGTGCCCCAAGGATTATTGGCATGCATACGTCTCCTTTATCATCGATGATCATAAAATCAACGGGGTACATGAATCCTGCGACATTAACTAATACATCTTCTGCGATTCCTAGGGGGTATACGTACGAGTGTCCAACAAGAGATAACCTAACACGAGTAGGCGCTGGCATTTTTGATGTTAGTTGGATGTAAATGGTTAGGGGCATAAGATTTACTTCCGATCCTTGGTCGGCGAAAGCACTAAGATATTTCAAGTCCCCTATGCTCGTTGGTATCTCAAAGTTCCCACATGCTAACTGCTTAGTAGCCACTTTTTGTACCAATAGCTTCTCGAATACTGATCCTCCAGGAAGCGTATCATACTCATCTTTCACTTCTTCCTCTTTCTCAGAAACCTGTCTGGAAGGTTGATTACGCCCATCACCCTTAATCCAATTTGTTATGGTGTTTTTATTTACATCATGTTTTAGGTAGTAGCTCAAAGGTTGGGATTCTGGTGGTTTTTCTAAGGTCTGTTTAGCAGGAGTTTCTACCTTCTCGTTATCCTTTTGGACAATGGTGATGGAGTTAACAAATTGGGTAGTGGGAGTGGCACTTTCATTCCTTAGTAGTATTCTTTCGGGGGTTTTCTGGTTGGCATACTCCTCTAACAGACTCATCATCTCATTCATTTTCTCCTGCATCTCCTCTCTTTGCTTATAAACTGCTTCCTCGAATCTAGCAAGCCGATCTGAGTGAGTTGCCATATATTCTCTCATCCTAGCTTCAAACTCCGAGCTAAGTTCCTTGGAAGGGGAACAAGGTGGGGCATAGTTCTGGAAAGTCTCAACATTTTCTTTAGAGGGCGACTCAGATAATGGTGCTGAAGTTAGTTTTGAGACAGAATTGACAGTGGCTCGTTTAGGACTTAAAGGCCTCCTTTGCCTTTCCTCAAAATAGTCAACTTTTGCCTCGAGTTTGCATAGGAGTTCATCGGGGATTTTAGTGGTCCCTCCAGATGTTGAGACTGCATTGATAGCTGCTTCTACCGTATGATTAAACTCCCACATTTCCTGATTATCAGTGGCGAGCTCCTCGATAATTGCCCAAGACTCCTCGGCGTTCTTATCACGCAGTTTACCTCCCGCGGCCCTATCGATTGTGCGCTTAGTGTGATAGTCAACATGGTCGTAAAAAATCTGGACTAATAACCAAAGGTTTATACCATGATGAGGAACCTTGTGGAGGAGATCCTTAAAACGGGCCCAAGCTTCGTAGAAAGTTTCACCCTGCTGCTGTTCAAACATCAGAATGTCATTTTTAAGCATTGCAGTCTTCCCCGGTGGGAAGAATTGAGTAAGGAAGCGATTGTTGAGGTTATCCCATGTGGTGATGGATCCTGCGGGTAGACGCTCAAGCCATTGACTAGCTTGATCCCGTAGAGAGAATTTGAATAGGCGTAAACGGGTAGTCTCTCTAGTTTCAACACCTAGGTCTATGGAATCTACGATTTTGAGAAAGTCCTTAAGATGTTGGTTTGGATCTTCGGAACGAAGTCCATGGAATGCACATCCGCTTTGCACCAACCGGATGGTGTCGGATCGCAAGTGGGTCACATTGGCTCCGGTGAGCTCAATGGTGTTTCGGTAGCTTTGGTGGCTAGGTCGGGAATACTCTCCTAAGGTTCGGGGCCTAAGGGGTTCTAATGGTGGGTTTTGTTGTGGTGGGATGACGGGTTCAAAGATGTTCCCGTTGTCCATGATGTTGGGTGGTTACGAACAAAGGCACAAAGAAATAGATAGACTAAAGAGAACCTAAAAATAAAAATAAAATCTTACTAGAAAGGAATCTAGCAAGTAGACCTAATAAAAAGAAATTCTAACCTAGACAATAACTATTCCCCGGCAACGGCACCAAAAACTTGATACGTGGGAATCGCACCAGGCTTTACCTCTCAAGGGATCTTGAGAAGCTTACAACCCCCACCAGGCAGTGTACCTGATCGTTGTAGTATAGTATAGTGACAAGTACTGGGGGATTGATCGTTCAGCTAGGAATAGTGTCGCTAGGATTAGATAGCCTAAATACTAGTTCTAAAGGTGAGAGAAGATTCTTTTTGTATTTTTATATTTTATAAAAAGCAAGTTAAAATCTCGGGTTTGAAGGATTTAGGCGGAATTAGTTGCTAATCAACTAACCCAATACTAAGATGCAATCAAAATAAAATACTAAAAATGAAAATAAACTAAATTATACTAGAGTTGTGAGCAGTAATTGGAGAAAATGTGTTTACTTAGATTTCACTACTCCCTAGACATCTTTTACACGTTAATTACTTGTTATAATTGTATGGATGACGGATCGTATTCCTTAATACCATTCATGGGGTGGCACACTTAACTCCCCAATTCTATGAGCTCTTATCTCCTCCTACACCATGCCCAACACAATTATAGGGATTGTAAACAGTGGCTCATGCATTAAATACAACCAATAAAGACTAGTGCGCGTCGGTTCATGTTTCTTAAGACGTTCAAGCATGTTACCAATTGGAGATCTGCCAGTTTTCTTAAGCCTAACATATAAATCATTCATCCAAGACAAGAATAAACAAGTAATCAACACATAATCAACATCTAGGTTTCATTAGATCTAAGCAAACACAAGATAGATCTAGCCTAGCATGATGGAATTAAGACAAGAACAAGATATAGACAACCAACACATAGACATATTGATTGAATTAAAGGAACACTTATCTTGATTACACATGCAAGGTATCAAGGGGTTGGAACCCTTGAAAAACCTGTAAAGTTACACCAAAATTGTACTTAGGGTTTCTCCCAAAACTTCTCTTCTTTTAAATGTGAAAAATTAGAAAACTATATATAGGAAAAGGGGGCTGACGGCGTCAAGACAAAGTTTGTGACGCCGTCACCTCGCCGCCAAAATTCTTCTCGGACTGCCTTGATCTACATTTGACGCCGTCAAGACTTAATTATTTCCAGGCCGTCATGACTTTTACTCTTGACGCCCTACCTTCATGACACCGTCAAATCTCTTCTGGACCGTCATGGAATTTTGCTCTTGACGCCGTCAGGAAATTACTCTTGACACCGTCACCTACTGTTTCCAGCATGGAAAATTAAGACTTTGGCGTTTTCTTCACTTTTATGCTCCAAAAACGTCCGAATTGCTTCCTTTTCCAGATTTCACTCCCAAAGTACCTAAAATCACAAAAGGAACGATTTAGGGCAATATTTGATCAAATAAATTCAAATTCGGGCTTAAATGACCCCCTAAAAACGGATCATTTTTCGCCTCATCAATAAGGCTTATCGGGTCGGGTTTAATCGAGTCAAAATATCTTGTCGGGTTGTTTTGGCCCGAACCCGATAACCCGATAGTGTTATCGGGTCAGGTTCGGGTTAAATAAATAATGCTATCGAGTTATCGGGTCAACACGATAAGACCCGAATGTCAATTTTCTATTTTTAAGTAATACTTTATAGAGGGCCAATACCAGAGTCTGTAACAAGAAAGTGCATGAAACTTTTGGTTTACCTATTTCATTATAGATTACACTGATCCTGCAATGGTTCATTACTTCATTTAGTCAAGCACTTTTACTTTTAATGGCTTGGCATTGTTGGAATTATAATATCATGACAATCATATAAATAAACCAAACACATCAAGTAAGCATATAGCAGAAGCAATTATAACAAGACAATAACATGTAATTAATTAATCAAATATAAAAGTAAACGTGCCGTAGTGATTCTAGCCCAAACAAGAATCAAATGCAATCTTCAACTCAAGAACCCTAATTAGGGTTTATGTGAACAAATCCAAGAAACAAACAATACTGTGTTTGATTCACGATCTTGTACACACGTACTACTTCAAGTAAACGTTTATGTAAGTAAAGCGAGCACAAACACTAGATCAGAAAATATCGACTCTCTTAAACTTTAATGGGGTGTCGACCTTTTGCAATGAGAGAAGGAGAGGAGAGAAAAAACACAAGATTAGGTTTTCAAGTTATGAGAAAAGAATGAAAACTTGTGTGTTTATATAAGGTAGAAAACTTGGAACAAAAGCTTCACCAAGGGATGTGGGATCCCTTGGCCGATCGTCCCTAGCACCCTCAAAGGGTTTCTAAAACTTTCTTGACATCCCAATTTTCATCTATAGTCCTTCTCCTTTCATTCGTCTAACGGTCGTTATCCTTTTCCGTTAAATGTTAACGATCGTTACGTGTTTGCGTTCTAATAATTAATATAACATTTATATATAATTATTACTCATTTACTTTTCATACGTAAAGTGTGCAATCCCGTGATCTCGAGTTCGATCCTAACACACAACTATTATTTTATTGTCTATAAAACTAACAGCTCCCACTTAGACATATCATAATAGTGTGATCACATCGGTTAGCGTCTTGCAACACGCCAATGCCTTTAGTACAACTCGAGTAAGGCTCCCGGAAAACCTTTTAATGATTTCTCATTATTATTATCCCTTTGTTACTAATACCACGTTAATTAGGATATGGATCTAAGTCATTCCTTATTTAACCATTCTGTTTCTCGTTTTTAGTGATTGACAAGATTACCAAATCTTCTGAACGTTTCAGGAAAGACCTTGGGCGCGGCCACGCAAATACCTTGACAACCCTACGAGGGGACCAACAGCATTAAACTCAAAAATCAATTTGAAGGAACAAATTCTTTATTGACTACAAGCAAAACACACAAACTTTGTAACACTTCCGAAAACAACCCTTATGACTATCAGTTACGTATAGCGTTAAGTTATTCCACAAAAATGTACTACATTTATGACCGTTATCTTGTATCTCAAGTCTGAGGATAACTTCTTATGATTTACTTAATGACAAGATCCATAAAGTAACATCATATAGTCGGGATAAGTCCTATATTCAGTATCATCGAATATCATCTGAAATGGCATGTCTACGCATCAATATACTTTAAGTATATTATACCAACCTTCAGATTTGTCTTAATTTAATAATATTCCCATATTATTAACTGACAACAGACAATTTAGAATAACCTTTATTCATGGATTTAAACATACAAAATAGTACAACAACAATTAACAATAGAAATAAACATACCAAAATACTTTATTTCATTAAAATAATAATTTTTTACAATATCCTTTATCCAAATACTAATCACAGTTTTGCATGAAACTACTAGCTAATTTAAGCCCAATTCCTTTGGCTAATTCATTAAGCTATTCTTTCGCCAAAGCCTTAGTGAATGGATCGGCTAAGTTATCATATGTGTGAACTTTTAGCTGATTTATTTCACCTTTGTGAACCTTTTCTCGAACAAAGTGATACTTCCGTAGAAAATGTCTGGTGCCTCTCATGACTCCAGGTTTATTGGCAAATATGATTGCAGCAGAATTGTCACAATACATTTTAATAGGTAATTCAATTGAAGGCATAACACCAAACCCTGAAATGAATTTCCTAATCCAAACAGCCTCCATAGCAGCTTCTGAAGCAGCAATGTATTCAGCTTCTGTCGCAGACATCGCAATTGTACTCTGCTTCTTGCTCTTCCAGTCTACTGCTCCTCCATTGATAACAAAGACATAACCCGTCTGAGACTTTGAATCATCTTTATTACTTTGAAAGGACGCATCACAGAAACCTGTAACATCAAGTTCTGCAGCTGGTTCTCCACCATATACCAAAAACATTTCTTTTGTATTTCTCAAATACTTAAGAATATGCTTAACAGCAATCCAATGTTTTTCACCTGGATTCTGTTGAAATTGACTGGTGATATTTTGAGCAAACGCCACATCTGGCCTTGTGCATTTTACCGCATACATAATAGATCCTACAACCGAAGCATAAGGAACTTTATTCATGCGAGTCACCTCAGCAGGTGTTAAAGCACAAAACTCGTTACATAAGCCATGTTTTACTTCCATCGGCAAATATCCTTTCTTGGAATTTTGCATATTGAACATTTTCAATATTTTGTCAATGTAAGCACTTTGACTTAATCCAATTAACTGCCTTGATCTATCTCTATAGATTTTGATTCCCAAAATGTATGCAGCTTCTCCTAAATCTTTCATAGAAAAGCACTTTCCAAGATATGCCTTATGATGAGGCGAAAAATGATCCATTTTTAGGGGGTCATTTAAGCCGGAATTTGAATTTATTTGATCAAATATTGCCCTAAATCGTTCCTTTTGTGATTTTAGGTACTTTTGGAGTGAATTCTGAAAAAGGAAGCATTTTGGACGTTTTTGGAGCATAAAAGTGAAGAAAACGGTAAATTCTTAATTTTTCTTGCTGGGAATAGTACTTGACGTCGTCAAGAGCATTTTGATGACGGCGTCAAGAGCAAAAGTGGTGACGGTCCAGTAGAAATGTGACGGCGTCAAAGCATGGCCGTCAAGAGTAAAAGTGGTGACGGCCCAGAACAACATTACACATGACGGCATCAGATCTGGATCTAGGCAATCCGATTTTATTTTGGACGGCGGGTTGACGGCGTCAAAAGTTTCTTCTTGACGCCGTCACCTTAGGAAATCTATATATAGTGTAATTTTCATTCTAAAGGGAGGAGAATTTTAGGGTCGACTTGAATAAACCCTAGCTCGTTTTTAACAGTATTTTCAAGGGTTTTCACCCCTTGAAACCCTTCATGTTCAATTAAGATAAGTATCCTTTCAATTCATTCAATATGTCTATGTGTTGTTTGAATATATCTTACGCTTGTCTTGATTTTAACATGCTAGGCTAGATCTCTTGTGTGTTTGCTTAGATGTAATGAAACCTAGATGTTGATTATAGGTTGATTGCTTGTTTATAGTAGTAATGAATGAATGATTTCGATGTTAGGCTTAAGAAAACTGGCAGACTTCCATTGTGTAACTTGCTTGAACGTCTTAAGAAACATGAACCAATGCGTACTAGGTTTTTATGGTTGTATTTAATGCATGAGCGAGTTCTAGTGATCCCATGTTAGGAGCTTCTTGCAGGCTCGACATAGGAGTGAAGTAGGAGCTTATAGAGATGGGGAAGTACGTACGCCACCCCACGATTGGTATTAAGGAATATAACCCATCATCCACGCAACTGTAACAAATAATTAACCTGTAAAAGATATATAGGGAGTAGTGAAATCTAAGTAAACACAATTCTCCCATTTATTGTTCACACCACTAGTTTAATTAGTTTAATTTACATTTTTGTTATTTTATTTTGATTGCATTTTAGTTATTGGGTTAGTTGACTAGCAACTAATTCCGCCCACTCCTCCAAAACCCGAGATTTTTACTTGCTTTCATAAAATATAAAAATACAAAAAGAATCATCCCTCACCTCTAGACCTAGTTTTTAGGCTTTCTAATCCTAGTATTCCTGAGTTGAACGATCAATCTCCCGGTACTTGTCACTATACTATACTACAACGATCAGGTACACTGCCTGGTGGGGGTTGTAAGCTTCTCGAGAGGTAAAGCCTGGTGCAATTCCCACGCATTACCTTAACCTTTTGCAAACTTGGAATGTCTTTTCCCTTGATCAATATGTCATCAACATATAAAATTAGGAAAATTACATTATCACTCCCACTAGCTTTGTGATACACACATGGCTCATCAAGATTCTGAGTAAATCCAAACTTTTTGATCTCAACATCAAATCTCTTATTCCATTGTCGTGATGCCTGCTTCAATCCATAAATGGATCTTTGAAGTTTGCGTACACGATTTGGAAACTTTGGATTTTCAAACCCTTCTGGTTGTGCCATATAGATGTCTTCATCTAGATGACCATTTAAGAAAGCGGTTTTCACATCCATTTGCCAAATCTCATAGTCATAGTACGCTGCTATAGCTATGAGAATCCTAATAGCTTTTATATCTGCTACAGGAGAAAAAGTCTCCTCGTAATCAATTCAAAAAGTTTGAGTAAAACCTTTTGCAACCGGACGAGCCTTATAGGTGTGTACATTTCCATCCATGTCAGTCTTAATCTTGTAGAGCCACTTACTCCCAACTACCTTGGCACCAGGATGAAGGTCTACTTCAATCCAGACTTCATTATCTTTCATGGATTGTATTTCCCCATTCATAGCAGCTTTCCATTTTTCTTTTTCAGGACTATTAATGGCAGCTCTATAACTAGTAGGTTCACTAAGATCCCCTAGTATAGTTTCCTCAACCTCTACATTTAGACGTAGATGTTCAGGAGCTTTCACAGGTCTAGAAGATCTGCGAATGGGAATTACTTCAACTTCCGGTGGAGAACCCAGACTTTCAGGTTCTACAGGAAGTGTGCTAGTGTTTTCTGAAGGTAATGCATTTTCTTGATCATATTCTAGATCATACCCTCTCCCACTGACTTCTTGAGATACAAGATCTTTTTCAAGAAAGTCTCCATACCTAGCAACAAACACTTTGTTCTCAAGTGGGTAGTAAAAGTAGTAACCCATTGTTTCCTTTGGGTATCCTACAAAAATGCACTTTACAGATCTTTGTTGGAGTTTATCTGGTGAGTCACGTTTAACATACGCCTCACAACCCTAGACCTTTAAATAAGACAAGTTCGGAGCTTTTCCAGTCCATATCTCATATGGTGTCTTATCAACCTTCTTTGTGGGAACCATATTTAAAATACGAACAACTGATTCAATAGCATAATCCCAAAAAGACAAAGGAAGATTAGTAAGATTATACATTGATCGAACCATGTCCAACAATGTACGATTCCTTCTCTCAGATACACCATTTTGTTGTGGAGTATATGGAGATGTGAGATTCTGGACAATTCCATTCTCAATTAAGAAATCTTTAAAATCTTGACTAAGGTATTCACTACCTCGATCAGAACGAAGAACTTTAATCTTCTTTCCTAATTGCAATTCTACTTCTGTTTTGAAAACTTTAAATGTTTCAAACACCTCATGTTTATGTTTAAGTAAATAAACATAACCATAACGGCTGAAATCATCTGTAAAAGTTAAGAAGTAAACAACACCTTTCCTTGACACATGTCTAAGTGGTCCACATACATCAGTATGTATTAAATCAAGTAAGCTCTTTTCATATTACTATGAAAAGGTTTCTTAGTCATCTTCCCTAATATACAAGACTCACACTTATCAAATGACTCATCATTGATATTTTTTAAAAGCCCATCTTGTTGCAGCTTTTGCATGCGAGCCTTGCCTATATGGGCAAGTCTACAGTGCCAAAGGTAAGAAGAATTCAAGTCATACTTCATTCTCTTACTTATGTTGTAAATTGAATTATTATTATTGGATATACAATCATTCAAATCAATTTCAAACACACCATTCACAGCAACAACATTAAAATAAAATACACCATTTAAAGAAACAGAAATTTTATTGCCATCAATAGTATGAGTAAAACAACGATCCAACAAACATGAAAAGGAAACAACACCTCTAACAATAGAAGGTGTATAATGACAATTGTTTAAAATCAGTACTAAACCAGAAGGTAAAACTAAATTAAACACTCCTATGGCTTCAACTACTGCTTGTGCTCCATTGCCCACTTGCAGAAATTGCTCCCCATAAGATAGTCTCCTTTCCTCTCTAAACCCCTGTAGTGTATTACAAATGTTAATACCACATCCAGTATCATATACCCAGGAATTTAATTTATGAGATAAACTAAATAATTCAATAACAAATAAGTTACCTGAAGAACTGGGGCCCACGTGCACAGTCTTCTTAACCTTATTGTTTCGCAAATCATCGAGATAAAGAAGACAATTCCTCTTCCAGTGACCCATCACCTTGTAGTAATGACAACCTTGATTCTTCTATGGATTATCCTTCTTAGGAGGGTTATTCTTAGGTTGAGGAGGTTGATAAGCCATAACTTGCTTATTCTTATCAGCCTTACCATTACCCTTACCCTTCTTCTTGTTTGCATTTGGCTTGTTAATTCTACCACCTTGAATAGCTAGTACTTGGGGTGTAGGAGCCTTTATTGGTATACCTTTCTCATAATCAATGAGCAGTGCGTGCAATTCACTTACAGTCTTCCCCACGCAATGCATATTGAAGTTCCTCACAAAACCACTAAATTCCTTGTTAAGGGATCTATTGATTAAGTTCACAGCCATATCATTGTCATAGGGTTTACAAAGTTTTTGTAGTTGATCCATGAAACTCTTCATTTTCAACACATGAGTACTCACAGATTCACCATCTCCATGGTTACAACCATGTAGAGCCTCCATCAAATCGTAAACCTATACATTTGATGGTTTCTCATATAGTTTCTTTAGTTCATCAATCATGTTCATGGGGAAGAATTCTTCAAACTGCCTTTGTAAAGCAGGTAACATCGCCCCTAACATCAATGCGGCCACATCAATATGTTCCTTATAAACTATTTTCCATTCGGCCTTAGCTGCATCAGTAGCAGTTGGACCGGTTGGTTCAGCAGGACAAGGCGTCTTCAAGATTTCAAGTTGATCAGTCACTCGCAAGACAATCCTGAGTGAACAATACCATTCATTGAAATTCTCTGAGCCAGTCAATTTTTCTCGTTCAAAGTAAGCCTTGAACGCATAACGTATGTTGGTGTTATCAGTTTAAGCCGTTTCTACAGATAAAGAAAGTTCAAAACATTAGTATTTTTGATAATACAATTTTTCAAGAAAATAAAATACCCAAGGAAATCATATCCATAGAATTATCTTGAAAATTAGGATCCTCCATAAACATAGTTTCATCACATCAGTTGATCTGCTAGTTATGAAAGTATAATATGAGGTAACTTGTCATACAATAATTGGCATAACATTTTTCCAATTCCTAGATTTATGGGATTTACAATCACAAAACATTTGTATTGTAAGCATGTTTGATCCCCATCTTAATGCCTTGAGTCCAAGATCTCACTTCTTACTCAATTTAAGTCGTCTAACTTAAAAACTGCAAAATCATAAATCCATTATATCAGTTGATCTGCTAGCAATGAAATTATGAAATTTACCTCTCCATTGCAATCTAGCTAATCTCTCACATGACGTAAACTACAACTTCAAGTGTTCTTAATTACATGGCATTTGACTTAATTTTATAAGGGTATTAGTTTTGACTTGTGATCAAAATAATGTATGAAGACGCATGCATACAACTTCATAACATTGGTTTTATAAAACATTTTTATTACCAATTTACTAAGAGTGAAATAGCAAAGTTTTGATTGAGGTATCGGGTTCACCAATTAAAGAATTACCAACAATTATCGTCCACTATATCGTACTTTTGCATAAGCCCTAAGGCTTAGTGTTTCGGATAATCATTGTGGAATTGTGGTGAATTCACCCTTAAGATGACAATGTACATGTAATGGTTGTTCGGTAAGTCTAATATACACACAAACGAGCGTTAAGACAAAATGTTGTCTCTCTAAGGCCACAATTTAATGCGAAACCAACCTTATACCCATCTTGTAGTGTGTAAACTTCGGTCGAGCCTAGTTAACCATTACGTACAAAACTAAAACAATTTCGCCATTTATTTAGTCCATATTATTTTTCTATTTAAAATAACCTTTTTCCGTTTATAATAATAAACAAAAAACAAGTAATACTAATAAAAAATAAAACAACCAAATAAACATATACATAACATAACAATTAAATATGTATAAACATGTAGCCACATGCAAATTTATTCAATAGTCCTATTAATAATCAAGTCTAGGTGTATAATGCATTTATTTAATTAAGGCTTTCTTCTTCAATAGAAAAGGAGCCACATACATCGATAAATCGATTGCGTAAGCCAAAACTAAACAAATACCACATAGCACGTAATTGATTACTTAATATTGGAGTCTTTCCCAATTCGACATCTATTTATAAATATACATGTTGCGATATAACTTAACATTTAATTAATATAACCAATTTAAAGCATTTAAATTATCACACAATTAAATCCATGCAAATATGCACTTTTCATGGATTTTGCTTAACAATTAACATATTGCACCAATAACGTTTACTAAATCGCATAACCAATTACATGACAACCTAGGGTTTCTAATCATATTAAAATAAAACCAAAACCCTAAAAACTAATAGGTCAATCGACCCAAATAACAAATTAGGGTTAGGAATATGAAAACCCTAAAAAACATGTAATTAAACGAATCAAAATTCAATTTTTTATACGTTTCAATAATTAATTACACATTATAACGGCTCATGATGCCACTGTTAGAATTATAATATCATGAGAATCATATAAATAAACAAAACACATCAAGTAAGCATATAGCGGAAGCAATTATAACAAGACCATAACATGTAATTAATTAATCAAATATAAAAGTAAACGTACCGTAGTGATTCTAGCCCGAACAAGAATCAAATGCAATCTTCAACTCAAGAACCCTAATTAGGGTTTATGTGAACAAATCCAAGAAACAAAAAATAATATGTTTGATTCACGATCTTGTACACACGTACTACTTCAAGTAAACGTTTATGCAAGTAAAGTGAGCACACACACTAGAGATCACAAAATATCGACTCCCTTAAACTTTAATGGGGTGTTGACCTTTTGCAATGAGAGAAGGAGAGGAGAGAAAACGCACAAGATTAGGTTTTCAAGTTATGAGAAAAGAATGAAACCTTGTGTGTTTATATAGGGTAGAAAACTTGGAACAAAAGCTTCACCAAGGGATGTGGGATCCCTTGGCCGATTGTCCCTAGCACCCTCAAAGGGTTTCTAGAACTTTCTTGACATCCCAATTTTCATCTATAGTCCTTCTCCTTTCATTCGTCTAACGATCGTTATCCTTTTCCGTTAAATGTTAACGATCGTTACGTGTTTGCGTGCTAATAATTAATATAACATTTATATATAATTATTACTCATTTACTTTTCATACGTAAAGTGTGCAATCCCGTGATCTCGAGTTCGATCCTAACACACAACTATTATTTTATTGTCTATAAAACTAACAGGCATTGGTCTTTTTTGGTATTTCTTGCCAACTACGTAGTATTTTAGTGGCTGCATCATTGTTTCTAGCTAAATTTTTGCCTCATCATTTTGTTTTTAGCTAACTTTGCCTTACAAGCTGATATGATGTAATTTGCTTGTATTTACTTGTTTGTTTCCTAACAACAGTAAGTTACTAATAGTAACACAAAGGCTTGTATCAACTATTAAGTAGCCATTAACTTGTATGTTTGATGAAAGTAACATTTGGTAATTTATTATTTGCTCATTTGTGGTATCACCCGACCCGATAAAACCCGACCCGACTACCACCCGAACCCGATAACCCGATTTCTTATCGGTTCGGGTTTCGGGTGAGTTTTTAAAAATCAAAACCCGACTCAACCTGACCCGACATGACCCGATAACACCCTAGCTGTAATATTGGGTAGATACGCCGTATCCCTGTTATGTGATACGCTGTATTCTCATTTGGGATACGCTGTATTTAGTGATACACCATATCCCCAACGTATCATGTGATACACCTTATTCCCATTCTGGGACATGCCGTATCCTGTGATACGCCGTATCGACTCTACAACAGGTCTACACTAATTTATGCACTTTTATAAACTTAGCTGAATCACCATATGGAACAATACCTGAACTGTTCTACAGAAATATAATGTAGTCTATAAACTTTGATAAAACATGAACATAAACTAACACTTGCGTTAAACATGAAAAACTTGTATAACGAGCTACTACTAAACCGTTACTGATTTGTTCCGAACGGTTAACTAAGTTTACCAGGTGATGGTCAACCAAGTCAAACGTAAAAAACCAACTAACCAAGGAGTTTAGGGAATCCCCGGGTCGTTATGTCCCGACGAGGCGTGCAATTGTATTTGTAAACGTTTTAAATGATTGGGTGATTAATCAGGAAGGTCAGGAATTTGATTATTATGATTACACTACGAGATTATGATGGAAAATGACTTAGAAACACTTTATTAACAATTACTGATTATCAGATTACCTAAAAACGTGATTTAACCTAAAAACGCGCATTTGAGTTTAAAATAAACGCGAACGCGCAAATAAAAAAGTGAAACGGGAGTAAACAAGGTCCTACGAATGTGAAAATTATATTTTTACAATCCTAATGTTATAAGAAAATTTTTGGAAAATTAAAATTATTTTTACAACTATTTAATTAATTACTATTAATTAATTACTAATTATTAATTAACTAAATTATCCTAAATTACAAATAATTAGGTAAATTAACCAGAAAAATGAAAATTAAATTTAGAAAAATATAAAATATTATAAAACTAATTTTAAAACAGAAAAACTATTTTTCCTACTTTTTAATTAATTATTAATAATTAAAAACTAATTATTTAATTGATTTAAATTAAACTAAATTATAAAAAATACTAAATGATTAAGGAAAAATCTGAAAAAATTACTAAAAATCTATTATGATTACAGAAGCCTAAGAAAAATTTAAAAATAGATGTTGCTTATAAATAAGCAGAAAATAAGCCAAAATGGCTTAAATAGAAGCTATCACTTTTTAATTTTTTGTCTTTTTCTAAATTTTCATTTACACAACTATTTTACAACTAAAAACAAACACTTTTTACAAAGGGACTTTTGCTAGAGCTTATTAATGAGCTGTGTGCATGCAAATAAGCTAAATAGTGCTTATTATGAGATTTTGAAGTATAAAATCCTATTAAACAAGCTACAAGCTGAGAAGCATGAGCACAATAAGCTACTACCACTGAAATGCAATGAAAATAAACAAAAAAAACTGAAAAAGCACAATTAAACAAGAGGCTAACTCTAATAAGCTATCCAGAACCTCCTATGAACACTCAGGCCTGCAGGTTTTTCAAAGCTTAAATAAACTGAGGGCACAAGCTCTTAAGCTCAAGATGAGCTTGGGAATGGAAAGCCAACCAAATGAGTTTTCAAAAATACCAAAGATCTCAACTTGGGAGCTACTGAGGCAACCTGTGAAGCCCTTGGAATTAGGTCAGATCAAGCAGCTATGGTGATGCAGGGGAGATCACTCCCCCTGCAGGTGTGTTTGAGCAGTGATGGGACCCACAGAAAAATTACTAAAAATATAATGACCATGGAGCTTCAAAGTTGAGCTGGTATACTATAATTTCTGTAAAGCACAGACCCTAGATCACAACACTAAATTCCCAATAAATCTTGCAAAAAGTGGAATTCTTTGAACAAAAGCAAGTTTTGACTTTTTACATGAACTCTAAAGTTGACTATTTTGAAGTTTGGTTCTGATTATCTGAGTAATTAAGTAACATTAAGCTATTTAGAGACTAATTTAAGTGACTTGAAAGCTTATGAGAAGAATTGAGTGGGTATGGAACCCAAAACCTTAGACAGTGAGATTAAGTGAGTGTTTAACCAAGGTTTTGACTTTCTGGCAAATTACCTAAGTTTCTAATGCTTCCTGTGGCTTATTTAATGCATGAGAAATTTAAGAGAACCAAGGGAATACCAAGAAAACAGCTAGACCTCTCCTCATTCATTTCACCCAAACACCCCCTTATGGAACAGTGAGAGTGAGTTTTGCAGGTTAAAAGCTTAAGCAACCTAACCAGTGATCACAACTATCTCCTAAACTATTGTTAAGGCTGATAAGACAACAATTTGCAACAATGAACAACCAAGAAACACATATGCAGTTATGGACCAATTTGAGCAATTTGAGAGAAAACCTACACAAGTTAACACAAACCTACAACCTAAGCATAAGTAACACAAACTTGTTTAATTAAGCATAGAAACACAGTAAATGAGCATAGATAAGCACTTGATTAGTAATTACAAGAAAGAGACTACAATGATGAAATAGAACTTACAAAGAAAAGCTCATTTTTGAATTTCCCACATACTGTCTAACTGATCCTAATGCCCCCAAGGCTCTAAACCATTTTCTTTCTAGCATAAACTTGCTCCATCCTTCTTCATCTTTTTTTTTTTTTTTTTTTTTTTTTCTTCTTCTTTTCTTTATATTCTTTTTCTGTTTTTTTTTTTCTTTTTCTGAATTCTTCTTAATTCAAGGTTTCAAAGGAATTTCAAGCTCTTGTGTGAGCTTCTCAGGGCATAGTTAAGTACAAAACAGAGATAATCTCACTGTTTGAGACAATAGAAAATCTAAGCAGAGATTGAAAATTACTTGAAACTGAATATAAATTTGATTAATTCTTGCAAAGGTTTTACAAATTACACTAGTACTGAAAATTGGAAATTACATGAAAAACTAACTTTTCTTCATTAGAAAATTACATAAAAAACTACTTGCCAACAGGCTTACAAATGACATATATAAATAAAATTAGAAACTAGACCAGGGGTCTTCTTCTTTTTTCTGTTGTGCTCCCTGCTTTCTGTCTGGTGTGAGACTGCTTTGTCTTTGTCCCCTTGGATTGATATCCCACCATTGGATTAGCTGCTTCCTTCATCCTGACCATTGATGCCATTTTATGTACCAATTGTAGTGGTTTTCTGAGTTGGAGGGGAGGGGATGTAATAATTATGTTTGGGGTTGACTTTGTGAAGAGGGGAAGTAGAGTGGCTGGGTAGGAGAGGGGAGGGGACAAAAGTGTTGGGAGTTGCAGGTTGTGTTTGGGGCTTAGGTGTTTGGTTATGGCGGCAAAGGTGGGAAAGGGGGAGGGTTGACTTCAGCTTTGACCCTGGGACGTTTTTATTAATAAAACGTGGGTTGGATTGGGCCTTGGTTGATGGTTGGGCCAGGGATATTGGTGGGCTGGGGTATTATGTTTGGAGTGGTTTGGTTTTGGTTTAGGTAATACAAAAAGGTCCGTTTGGTATTTAGGATAAAACACAAGGACCAATTTGGTAATTCCTGAAAATTGAGGGACCAAATTTGCACATCCTCCATAGTATTCCAAGGGTCACTTTTGCCACATTACAATAACACAAGGGCCACAAAAGATATTTTTCACTTTTAAAAATTCCCAGGGACTGATTTTGTCAATTTCCCAAACTGCAGGGACTAAAAGTGTAATTTTTCCAAAGTTTTCACCTAAAGATTAAATTTGATAATTTTGACTTCTAAATGCCTTAGGTTGACTTTCCTTTCAAAACAAATGCTCAGGGACTAGTTTTGTAAATTTTTGAAAGTTGGGGGACTAAAACTGCCAATTGTGTAAACTTTGTTCGTTTTTCATTGTTTTTACTCATTTTGCATCTGAAACGTATAAAATACAATCCCTGGGATATTTTTAGTATTTTGATGCATTTCTGAGTGTTTTCGGATGTTTTGGCAGTTCAAATACGACAAAAATGATGAGTGTTTGAGCACTCATCAGTTACTCACCTCGGTTGGCTAGGCACTCCTCGGGTATTCCTGGACTTTTCGAGACCAACTGAACACCTGGATATCATTCTAATATAATAAACAACTACTGCAACATCATTTTCATAAGAGATATATCAAAGTTTTACTAATTTTGAGCTAATTCGGCCTTGTGCCAAACACCCATTTTTGCGCCATAACTAATATTAACATCATGTTTAACATGATTAACCATAGATTTCTAACCATAAATATCATAATTAATGTAGCATGATTAACCCTGATTCAAAATCATGCCAACATCATCTATGTTCATCACACATATGTAAAACTTCGTAAACTAGTCAAGAATCACCACTAACATCATAATTAGACAAAAACCTCAAATTTCCACCATATAACATGAAACTAAACTAAATTAATTCACATACCTTGATGGAGAACATGCACATAAAAAAAATACTAAAAATCCATATAGAATCATCACAAGGATGATTTCTTCATGCTTAAGCATTGTTGCCATTTTTCCCTCCAAGAAACATGTAGACACTGGTGTGTTTTTGAGGTAAGTTTTTGAATTTAAGAGGTTAATAAGACACAAGGGCACCGTTAGTCCTTTCCATCGTTAGTGCCTGTTTTTTTTAACTATTTGTGTGACAAAAAATTCTAATTTATATTAGAAACTAATGAAATGACTTTTCAAATATGCTAAAAGTTTAGTATATACTTCTAGCTAATCTTTAAAATTTGAGGTGTTACAAAAAGAAATAATTTGTTTTCGTTTGCTCAGGAAAGAAAGAATTTGTTTTAATTTGTTTATGAAAAATAACAATTAAATACTCTGTAACAAGTATAACCACCCCCAAATGTCTTAGTGGTAAGTCTTTGGTTTTGAAACAAGAGGTTCAGGGTTTAAACATCTAACGATGTATACATTTGAGGGTTGCCTAAGAAAGGTCCGTTTGAAAAAAAAAAAAAAAAAAAAAAAAAAAAAACAACTAGTCTTCTCCAAGTAACATCGAAAAAAATTGAGGTGCCAATTTGTGCTTAAATGAGAAAAAATTTGCTAATTTTGTAAAAGATATGAGCACATTAGCCTTCTTCTTTTTTGAAATTGACATATTTAACTAATTGAAAAGTTAAATGACACTAAAAGGCACATATTCTTCTCTTAATTGAAGAACATTATAATTATTTTTTAAAAAAAACTTATAATATATTTAATTTTTTAAATACAAAATAGGTATTACGTTTAAGGAATTTAATTTATTATTTAGGGTCTTTTATAAAGCAATTTGTATAGCATGTGTCTGTTTAGCCCGTATGCATTTAACCTGTACCCGTTCTAGCTGGTATCTGTTCTACGCTGTGCCCGTGCCTGCCTTTTTGCCATCTCGTAATAAACATAACCAAGCTACTAGCTAAACAATTACCCCGCTAAAAATAAAACAGCGATCACCGATTTCCCTAAAAACTGTTACAAATCCTTCAATTTCAGCACCATGAAGAGAAACGAGAAACAAGAAAAGTTTCATGAATCACTCATCAACATGCTCTATGCTCCACCTTCACCCTCATCATCACATCAATTTGATGACCAAACCCTAAATTTAGCGCGGGAAATTGTCAATTCAAATCATCATCCCATCAGTACGTTTTTTATTTGTATTTGTATTTCCTTTACATGAATATTAATAACTGATTGCTATTAGCTTATAAATATTCTAAATATGGGGGAATTGAACAGATACTGATGAGTTAAAAGAAGAAGAGGACGATGAAGATAATGATGAAGGTGAATTAGGGTTTGAGAAGCTTACGAGAGCTCAACGGAAGAGATTGCGAAAAAAGAAGCTTAAAGAAGCTGCTTCTAATCGTAGAGAGATTATCGGGCCTCAGTTGCCTGCTACAGGCGATGATCAGATTGTTGGTGATGTTTTTGAAAATGAGTGTCCGGAAGGTGTTCGATCAAATGCCGAAGAGAGGCTGGAAAGCGGAAATGATCATAATCATAGTAAGACGACATCTTATAAGGGTTCTTTTATAATTATAAACGATATTTGTCATACTTGAAACATTTAGAATTGGGAGTATGTGATTTATATTTGAATTGTTGACGACATGAATGGATACGTGGCCAATGCATTAGGTTTTAAAGTGTTTCACTATCTTAACGATTTGGAGTTTTGGACATCTTCAGCCACATAGACGTGAAGTAAACAGTCGCTATGGGTTACAAAAAGAGTAATTTCTTCATTGTTTATAGACCTTTATTTTGGACAGTGGATGCCCTAAGTATCATTTTTAAGCACTAAAGTGTTTGTAGTTGCTTAGGGCCGTTAGCTCTTTTACGTAAGCTCGTCTCAGTTGTAGCTCGATTGAGTTTCTTGTTATAAGATACTCATTGCTAGAGTAACAATGATAGATATTGAAACAATCTCCTGAACATGAATTTACTCATCTTTCCGGTTGACGCAGTGTTTGGTTCAACCACATAAACCATTTTGTACTTATGGTTTAAAAACCTTTTACTAAAATCCGTTTTGCCTAACAGAGAGTTCAAGTAATCGCATTTCTTATAAGCTTATCTAACTTTAGTACTTTACCATTCTAGTTGTAAGGTATTTATGAAACTGACAGTCTGTTTTTGGTTATTTAGGAGTAGAGACACCTTCCTGCATCAAAGTAAAACATAGAAGGATGTCTAAGAAAAAGGCAATGGAAAAACAGAAGGCGTATCCGACTGATCCCAGCCATGTCACTACCCATCCTGGTGACAAAAGTTAAGCCTTTTCCAGAGAAAGTTTACTTAGTGTCATGGCTGCTAGTGAAATCCAAATATTGTTATAATGTATTACTATGAACCAACGCAAGTTAGTAGTCATGATTATACATACTTGGTTCATCTTTTAGTAATATGTTGGTAGATTCGATATATGATAACTTCATCATACGTTTTAGGATCAAAGACATGTGGCATGTTGATTAGTTTGCTAGTTCCAACATTTTGATCTTGGATTTGGATCTCGTAATGGCTTTGAGCAATTTACCGGTAAGTTCCGTTCATGATTGTTCTTGGTAATTCTATTATTTAAACATACTTTTAGTGTAGCATAAAATGATGGAAATATAACATTCTTTAGAAGTCATTGGCGTACCTTTATTTTGACCTCTCTATTTTGTTGGTATTGTCCCAATCTACTTACCACCCACAGTTAGGACTTAGGACCATATTTCTTCTCATTGGACAATTCACAACATGTTAGAAACGTTAGTTGACTTGATTTGTAGCAACTGAATTTTCATTGTAATGGTTGGTTATTTAAAAGACAACCTTAAGCCCTTTGTTCACTCTCTACAGGTATAACAACTATTCACTAGAAATCATAAACTAAAGGTCCAAATTATAACTAATGGAAACTCACATGTTTTTTAAGTAATAAGGATCAATGATTCATGTTTCAGATTCGTGCATAAGGTATAAAGATCACTGATTCATGTTTCAGATGTAAGCTGCAGGTATCTGTATTGAACTACTATTAGGAATAAAGTTCATAGATTCACGTTATGATGTATGACTTAGGTATTATAGACGGATGCTTGCATATACTGTTAGGAATAAAGATCATTGATTCATGTTTCAGATGCATGCATTAGATCCTTAATGAATGAGTTTAAATGATGTTGGGCCAATATGACAGTCGAATGGTCCAATCAAGGTATTGCTATAGGCTGGCTCAATTTATGAGATCCTTCAGTAATAACTAATGTCAGGTACGCATGGCCCATTCAGGCATCTCATATTCTGATTGCTCTTTCCTGACACCGACGCACCGTACTTACTACTTTGGGAAATAAATTATTTGTGATGTTGATGCATCTTTGTTAGACATGACTCAGAATTCAAATACATGACATATAGATAATCATAAAATAGTTTCAACCACTTGACTAGTCCCACAGACAATATAGCAGAAAGGTCCAACTACAGTAAAGTCCCTCTTTCACTGCATTCCTGATTCCTCCTCAACATCAGATTTAAAAAAAAATATTTTTGCAAAGCCTCACCATCAGATCTTAATTACTTGCTTGTGTTGGCCATTGTAAGTAAAATCTGGTTTCTCTTCCTTTTCTAGGGTGCTCACGTAGGCGACTACGTGTATCACTTGTGACAATGATTTAAATAATTAACCGAGTATGATCAATGATAATAATATCCCATTACAAGATTCCATAGACCTTAAATTCTCTGACAAAATTCTGTTTCTTTAGAAATACTAGTTGTAGAAGGACCATTCGCGATGAAGTTTGATACATTGGACCATCTCTAGGTAGATGTGAACACGACCATGAAACGTGATGGGTTAATGATATTAAAGTTTTCCAAGTCTTAAATACACGATAGGAAGACATGAAAATTTAGATGATTAAAATTTGTATATTATAATAACATACAAGTACTTGAGTGCAAAGCTGAGCATAATAATATGTAATTATGTATTTAATGTTGAATGATATACTAAGACTGTGAAAAGAAACATGTAAGGGAACCTTACTTATTCATGTATAATTTAGTCTCCCTTTCAAAAAGAATGTACATTGGAGTAGATATCGACTTTTCGTCATTGTTAATACTACATAAAGTCCTTTGAAACTGCAATCTAATTGATATTGTCATCAAACGTTCCAAAAAGTTATTTTCTTAAAATTGTCTTATATGTAGGCGAGACTGAATAAATGTAGTAATACTTAATCCATTGCACAACATTAACATAACTAAATATGGCAAGCTGTTTTATGTGAATTGTGTTTATTTTATTTGAAAATCCAGAGCAGGGTGGTTTGTAGAGCCGAGTCTAGTAAAAACCCCTAATGTTTTCTGCGAAATTCAAGTATCTGTGCTGGGTTGATTTCCAACAGATTTAATCGGGTCTGGTGCTTTTGGGATGTCTGATTTCTTCTTAGTTTGGCCCCTCCCTGCAGTTGCTTATCTGCACCTTGCAGATAGTTTTGTTAGTTTGTACTTGGTGGGTTTAGTTAATAATTAGTGTTTATACACTGTGATACTGCTTTTGATACGAAACTTAAAGACGATACTCCAATACCGAATACATTACTCGTGTTTTGTTTTCCTACTGTACTAGAACTGTACGAACACAAATTGCCCAAGAGTTTTTAAAAACAAAAGCAAGGACACGGTCGCTGCTTGGCACATGAAACTCTTGTTTTACTCATATCTCAATTTGTGATAGCTGGCTATTTCCCTGTAGGATAAGGGTTTTTGTTATCTTATCTAATATATAAGGCCCTCGTATTCCACTGAATGTAATAATATAGAATAATATTAGAAATAGGATATAACAAGTAGCTCTCGTAGCTCAGTTGGTTAGAGCACCCGTTTAGTAAGCGGGAGGTCTTGAGTTCGACTCTCAACGAGAGCATTTCTTTTTTGCTCATCACATTTTTTGGAACCTATAATAAAAAATGGATCTCCAGAAACCTTCTTAGTTGGAACGAAGATCACTGGCAGCAGTCTGACAATATAATCTTATTTGGTAATTCAAGTCAGATGACCTTTTTGTCCTATGGAAACCACCACAAAACTTTAATAGGTGATGCAGGTAGATAATATGAGGCCCTCGTATTTCAATGCATGTCAATGTGATAATATAAAATAATGTTAGAAATAGGATATAACATGTAGCTCTCGTAGCTCAGTTGGTTAGAGCACCCGTTTAGTAAGCGGGAGGTCTTGAGTTCGACTCTCAACGAGAGCATTTCTTTTTTGCTCATTGCGTTATTAGGGACCCCAAAATTGCAGAATGACTCTCTAAGAACTTTCTTACTTGCGCTGACAGTAACTGGAAACTGGCAGCAGTCAGACAAGCTACTCTTGTTTGGTAATTCAAGTCGGATGACCTTTTTGTTCCATGGAAACTACCAGAAAACTCTAACTGGTGATGCAGACAGAAAATACAGGGCCCTTGTACTCCACTGAATGCCAATGTGATGATATAAAATAATGTTAGAAAATAGGATATAACAAGTTGCTCTCGTAGCTCAGTTGGTTAGAGCACCCGTTTAGTAAGCGGGAGGTCTTGAGTTCGACTCTCAACGAGAGCATTTCTTTTTTGCTCATTACATTTTTTTCTGGACCCCAAGATTACGAAATGGCTCCGGCGGGAACCTTCTAACTTTGGATGACCGTCACCGGCAGCAGTCAAACAAGATAATCTTGTTTGGTTATTCAGGCCAGATGACCTTTGTGTCCTATGGAAACCACCACAAAACGTTCACCAGTGTTGCAGGTTTCCATGAGTTCAAAGCTATATTTTAAGGTATTCGATGTGAAAGAAGTCAATTTGATTCTTACTGTTAAGTTACACCCTCTTTTTATCTATCATATTACATATATTAAGGGTAAAGAACTAAAGATGGTTGGTAGTATTAGATGTAAACAAACAAGCATGATTCAGGTATAATGCTATGACCCGTTATATAGATTCCATAGCTTGGGAGGGGATCAAATGGGACTCTTTATGGCTACTCTCTCCCTCCCTCCACTACCTTTCGGTCTTCCCTTTTTGGCCTCGACCATCAAAACACACCACCGTCTCCCTTTCTGAACGGGTTCGGTTATCTTCAATCATCTCCTTCAGCTCTCCATACAGTCCCTTTTCTGGCATTAATAAGAACTTTGTTTTCTAAATAGTAGATATAGTATATATTCACTTAAAAGTTTGACTTGCTTCTGTATTTGGTTTATGACAATGATTCCCAAGAATCAACCTGATTAATCTTCGACCCATTAATATATCCTAGACCTTCAAATTATCCAACATAATTCTCTTCAGGTACTAACACTATTAGAATGACCATTAAGCTTCAATGCGCGTGACTACCACTGGGTGAATGGTGAACATGAGTAAGATCTTAGTAAAGCATGATGGATAGTTACTAATTTCTAAATGTATTTCTAGGCTTAAGCGCTCTAAAATTTGATCTGTTAGAAGACTTCCAAACTTAAGTGTTTGATATCTGTTTAAGATAATGCTCCTTCATCTCAAAATCAGTGTGATATACACTTAAAACACAATTTTAGAAATGTACTCGTTACTTATTACACTTCAATACAAGACACTACATTACATATATGCATCGTGTAGCCAACTACATTTATAATTTATTTAGTCCTCAAAATCTTGATAAGGTGTATCATGGCTGGCTGTTGGTGGGGGTAGAGAATGTAAGTTACCAGATAAGAAACACAAGGTGCTCATTTCTTGATGAGGTGATGACTTTTGTAACTTATTGTTAAAGATAAATCAGAATAAAGGTATAGCAAATAGCTCTCGTAGCTCAGTTGGTTAGAGCACCCGTTTAGTAAGCGGGAGGTCTTGAGTTCGACTCTCAACGAGAGCACTTCTAAGTAACCTTTTTTGCATTTTCAGTTTTTCTTAAACCTTTTTTGCATTTTCAGTTTTTCTTTGAGTTTTTTTATCTGGATTTTCAGTTTTTGCATTTTCAGTTTTTCTTAACCTTTTTTGCACTTTCAGTTTTTCTCAACCTTTTTTGCATTTTCAGTTTTTCTTTGAGTTTTTTTATCTGGATTTTCAGTTTTTGCATTTTCAGTTTTTCTTAACCTTTTTTGCACTTCTAAGTGATCATATTTATCCAACTTAAATAGCAATATTTTATATTTACCCAAAACACAAGTTTTTTGTTGGTGCATAAATACAATGCTTTTAAAGCATATGTGTTGGAGAAATATGAAATTATGTGTTTAAGTTGGGTATATATGGAATTGCCCTAGATACCTTATAGCAAAATTCATTTCCTCTATTGTATATTTATATATGTTTCGACATTGAAGTCTGAATATGAGCGTCATGTGAGATAGGATGAGAAATTTTCACCTAAATACGCACATAATTTATTAGCACGTAGCTTAAAAGTATCAAAATAAAAATTTCATAAATATATTTAAATTATAAGTTTTGAATGCATGATATACAATGTAGTTAACACATGTTTTAGGCAAATATGACATTATGGTATTTAAGGTGCAGTTTGGTTAATGGGTTTTGGTGGTTAACTTTGGATTAAAAGTTAAAAAGTATTGTTTGGATGATTAAAGTGGGGCCAGGAATTGGGGTTGAATACCTCATAAAAGGGCATGCACAAAAGTCATCCACCGGGTGGGATTTCTCTCTCCTCCCTCTTTCTTTTCTTTTTTTTTTATTCTTTTTTTGTCTTCTTCTTTGTTTCTTATCTTTTTTTTATTTTCTTATTTTGTCTTTTTGTTTTCTTTTTCACTAACTTGTGGGCCCATCACTAAATAATACATATATTTATATATTTTTTCTTTCTTATTTTAATAATATATTTTCTCTCTCCTCATTTAATTTAAACCCAAATCCAAATCCTAATCTACAACTTTTCCATCAACCTCAAATCCTAATCTAAACCCATCTACAAACCAAACGGGCCCTTAATATAGAATTGACCCCTTATATAGGGAAACTAAGGAGGTGTTTACCAAATTAAGTGGTTCCATATGAACCACTTAATTGGGAGAGTGAAGCTTCAATGCTCCTTTCAATTAAGAGGCATTAAGGGTTTGAGCCAATGTTTTGAAACCCGTGTTGACCCGCTGGGTTAACCGGTTCGACCGGTTCCGGCAAAAAAAAAGGGTAAAAAAAATTCGGGTTTCTAAAACCGGGTTAACCGGTTAGACCCGCCGGGTTTTGAGTGACTCGGGTCAACCCGGTTCTCGAAACCCGGCCGGGTTTCATTTTTCAAATATTTTTAATAAAAACCCGGGTTGACTAGGTGGTCGAACCGGTTGACCCGGCGGTCGAACTGGTTGACCCGGTCAAAAAAATAAAAAATTAATAAATTGAAAACCGGGTTGACCCGGCGGTCCAACCTGTCGAACCGGTTGACTTGGTGACTGCGGTTTTCAAAACATTGGTTTGAGCCCACTTTTCTTCCCCACTAAAAAGAAAAAAAAAAAACACCCCTAACTTATAAAAATTATATGTACATGCATAAAGGGCATGTGGTTGCTAGCTAATTGTTATCACGATGTTAAGTTACTATGCTACGTCTAGACTTGACAACCATGCCTTTAGGTAAACTCTAACAAATGTTTTAAGAATTGATTTTCTAATTGATCGTGTCGAGCTTTTGGTTCACGATCTAATCTTGCTGAAGACCAGCTTCTAGTGACCTGACCGGTTCAAGGTTCACCAACGGGTCAACTCGAGTTTTGAAACATTAACTTTGGCGAATTCCAACGAATTAGGGGGGTCACATGGAATCAAAAGACTTTCGAACCCATTGAAGATCCTTGTGGCTCCGTATTCCTCCAATCGGCCAGCTAATTCCAAATCGATCAATTCCAAAAATCTTTTGTAGCGAAGGCCACTCATCGAATTCTGACAATCATGTAAAATAGCTTGTGATTATAAGAAATTTAATCGTTACAAAAGGAAGCAAAACTTTAATTACTCATAAACCCCAAAATGCAAATAATGTTAAAAATTAATATTGTATCAACTATCATGTATATGTTAAGACTATTGATTGACACACCCTTACTTTTGATCCGTACATTTTAATGTACAATTCTAAAAAACAACATATTATAAATGTACAACTGCTTAAAGTACAGTTTGAAGTGTGCAAATAAAAAATAGAAAGTCCGCAAATATACCGATTTACTGATAGCAAAAGATCGTACTTGAACCATAATCCTAAATGTCCCCACATCTATTAGACCATGTAGTCATCTCTATATCCATGTTCAATTTATTACACCTAATGCATGGATTTTATGTCATCGAAGGATCCTTACTACTGCTCACATCACCTTCGATTTAAATGTTTTTTAGCTCCTAAAATTAACTTTCTTCAGGTTCGTACATTTAGTCACCTTGATATTTATTCTCGATAACTACACTTGCCTTCCATATTGTAAACAACCCATACCATTATTCATTAATATAAGTACCCTAAAGACGTACTATAGTTAACGCTACATGATACATAACTTTTTGACATTTTAGGATGATAGTGATTACTGATTAGTTAGACGATGGGGAATTGCCAAGCTGCTGAGGCTGCTGCGGTGGTGATTATGCACCCTGGAAATAATAAGATCGAGAGGATTTACTACTCGGTTAGTGCTCGAGATGTTATGAGTTTGAACCCTGGACACTATGTAGGGGTTATAGTGACGATGCAAGGACCGAAGTTAGAGAATGGAATGCCGGTTAAGAAGCTGAGGCTTCTTAAGCCAGATGATATGTTGCTCATTGGTAATGTTTACCGGCTCGTTTGTTTTGAAGGTAACTTAACCAATTAACAGCCTACTACACGCACGTACCATAATGTCTGATCAACTTTTACAATTTTGTGCACAACTGTTTTTTTTTTTTTTTTTTTTTCCCTTACACAATTCAGTTCGAAAGTTTTAAGGAATATAATTATTCTGTGGTGAATATGTGTATAGTATATGTGTCTGTGACATGTATAGATTCCGCTCTAGCCAATTTTTGTGTGCAACTAACATTCTAACAATGTAAAATGTCCATTTTTTGTGTCTAATGTTTAAATTCTTTTAGATGTACTGAAAGAGTTTGCTACAAAGAAGTGCGTGAAGCTAGGAAAGTTATTGAAGGAAAGAGGAGTGCTCGTGCTCGAGAAGAAAGGACGTCCGGTTAGTCCAATAAAGGAACCGGATGCACCCTCTATCAAGGTAATTTAGCTTTCGATTGTTAAATAAAAAAAGTGAAAAAAGAGACACGCAACAATCAACATTGGGATGACAGATTTAAACGTTACTTCAGATTTTATGGTTGGATGGTATTAATCAGTAATAAAAGTCTTTGGGCATTAGTTAAGAAAGCGTTTTAGCGTTTCACGTCGCCTTTGGACATTGATCATCTCAAATTGAATACTTTAAAGTTAATAGTTAGTCGTAGAAGCTAGGGTAACTTTTATAGAAACGGAACACGTTTTTGAACGATAGATATATACACCTGTTTTATAATAAAATCAAACAGAAACATCATTTTCCAATTTGTATATATGCACACTAATATTTCAAACGAATCAAAGAGCTCACATAGGAGCTCATGCTAAGTGTTTACTATCACGAGATCGATCAGCTTGTTATCCTCAATTCCGATAGTTGCTAGATGCAAGCTCAATTTGATTTATAAATGACCTATGAATTATAACATGATACTTAAGATCAACTTTATTGCAACTCCTCATACACTAATAATTCAAAATCCTTTTTTGGGGGGCAAAGAGTAATTTAGCAAAGTCAGCAGTTCGATCATAGACATTGTGATTTGTACGCCATTACTATGATTTATGACTTCCACATTGTGTGGTTGGCGTTGTTTGATCACAAAATGAGCCAACGAATCTTTTTTTCTTTGGCATTATTTTCCAATTTCATGAAAGCCTCTTCTCTTTTACTGTTTCAATACATATAATACTCTTTATCTTTGTACGTAACAGTACACTATTCATGCGTCAAAAAAGCTGAAAAACATTGCTTTTGCATTTACGGTATACTTTTTCCTAACTTTTTGCTAGTTGTTGGTAAATTTTCTTTTTCAAGTTCAATGATTTCATGGTGAAATTTTCCTTTCCTCAATTAGGATCCCAAATTTGATTTCTGTAAGAAAATGAAAAATCAAATCTTTGGGGTTGCAAAATGCATATGGTGATATAGATGAATATCAAAACTCAATTAAGATCCCAAGAGCATTCATGAGCAACAATTTGCTTTCTATTAACATGATTTATTAGGATTTTTATTCAATACTTTTGTTCTTGTGATTTACATGTGTTGTTAGAATGACACCATTAATGCTTGATTAACCTTGATTATAAACTCGTAAGTGTTACCATCTACTCACACAATCGATCTTTGTGAATTAACTTACTTGACGACCCGTAAATGGTATCGAATTCACAAGTTTTAGTTGACAAATGAACCTTACCAATTTCATTACGAAAACACCAAATGCAACATTATTTACCGGGGTTAACCCCTTTACCAAAAAACACCAAATGCAACATATGGGCCACAGACGACTTGGACCCTATGGATGTAATTAGTTGGCCACAAGCCCGCACCATGATTTGCAAAAAATAAGGAAAAAGAAAACGTATAAGGTAGTTTATAAGCTAAAAAGGCTCGATCATATCTTTATACCTATATTGTGGCACGCAACTTATTTGTATCCGATGCTTTTTGTTTGTTTATTTTTTTTAATCTTTGTTTCACATAGAGATTAGACATACTCAGGTGAATGTTTTGTAATAGTAAATAATAATAATTAAAAAATATATATATATAGAAATCCATACAATAAATATGGGCAGTTTGTACGTGCACACATAGTTTTGGGCAGTTTGTACGCGCAAACATAGTTTTGTCGATCTTTTTTAACTTGACGCACTATATATTTTGATTGTTTACATGTTCAGAGCCACAAGGTGCACCACGATGAAAGTAACAACAATAGAAGCAGGGCAGGGGGAAGGCATCGTCGCCATCAACATCAATGGAAACCGGTCTTAAAGAGTATTTCGGAATTTGAAAATTGAAGAAACTCGAGGCCATTTTCTCATTACATATTGTTGCACTTAGGTCGTAGTTAATGTAGATGGATATCTCAGAAGCTTTAGTTTGTGCTCTGTTATACCAAGTATTTTGCAACGTACATGTCTAAGGGTAGTGGGCGCCCATGTCAAATGTAAAATAATGGGTGTATAAGTGCATGAATGAAGCTAAAGCTCGATTTGGATTAGAGGTTATGAGACGGTCATGGTTTTTAATTAGTTGCAATCATGTTAGTACGGTTTAAATATATACTAGTTTAGGGCATCCTCAATGCATTGAACATTTTGAGGTTCAATACGCTGCAACGTCAATGCCACATCAACATTTAATTTTTTACACAAAACACCTATGCATTGAACCTTACGCCGTATAATAGATTTCCACGTCACAATCTCATTACAATATGTATTAAATCATAAAGTCTCCGACGTCGTTTTTGCCCCACTGATTTCCCGCCAAAAAATGCGGGCTATTTGCAACCCAATAGCCCATACTATGATCCGGTTTTGTTTCTATACCCCAACGTGAAAAGACATCACCCCCAATTTCTCCTTCTACTCTTTTCTAGAACCTGCTTTTCCCACACTCCGATACACATACTAACATTGACTATCTACAGATACTCATGATTATGGACTGATGATCCACGGTAGTGGTGATGTGGTAATGCCCTGCCGTAGACCCACATACAAAAAACAGGGTTTAACGGTTTGTGATCGTGCTTGAGATTTTTGGATTTCTTCCAAGTGTTTCATAAGGCTTTTGGTTGATCGGTTAGAAGTAGATACGTACGCTCCTTTTTCTTTTTTTGATTTTTATTTTAAATCAAGGTTAGGGTTTGATTGTCTTTGTCGTTTTACAAATTTGGGTATTTTGAAATTTGCCCTTATATTCATTTGGTTATGGTTTAATTTGTGGTTAGGATTTCTCAAAAAAATAAAAATAAATAAATATTACATTTAAGATTTTGGAAAGTTCATATGCTTACTTTGATTAGCTTATCATGTTGCTTAATTGACCTTATTGCTTCTGGTGGATTGGTACAAAACCTGTTGCTGCTATTGTTTTGTCGATGACTAAGATATCGAGCTGAAATAGAAGAAAACAATTCGCTTGCAAAGGCGCTGCCGTGGCTTTTGCCTTTTAGTCAGCAGTAACCTGCTTTGATGGATTTAGTGGCAGGCACCTCAGAATCAAACTAGCGGTATGTTGTTTTTGGTGATATCTGTTTTTCGTAGACCATTCTTTTAGATTAATTTATAAAGGATGCAGGATGTGATTTATTGTGGCATGTATCAGGAGGTTTTAGAAATTTTGGGCCTTTTGCTTATGTCTATTGTTGGCGACTCTGTTCGCATGAAAAAACACGTCTTTTTGGTTTAGATTTAATTTATGTTGAATTAGTAGACGTCGACTTGATTTGTGGAGGATTTCTTATGTATTCTACGCGCACTCTTTTTTGTTACCAATTTTTCTCGTTGCTTTTAAAATATACAGGGTGCCTTAGATTACTCACTTCATGTTCTGTTTTGCAGGTGATGAGTTGCTATGTGAAATAGAAGCCAACAACGTCTTTGATCTAAATGAATGGTATGTCTGCCCCTATGGTAAGTTCTGTCCAAATACGTGCATATACATTGCACTTGGTATATCTTCTTAAATAACATTGGCGGCGGCCACTTACAACTGTCACAACATATAAATTTCTATACCTGCTTTGCTCCCGTATGCAGCTTCTCCTTCGTCAGCAGTGCGAGATCATATGGCAATGCCAGTTTCACCAGGTACGTTGGTCACTTTACTTTCCCTTATTCTTATACCATCAACCCTTTTCTCTAGGTTATCTAACAGTCGCCTTATTTGCTGCAGGTAATGTATCTCTCTCCTTGACAAATACCGAGGATCAACAACCGTGTACGAGTCTCCCACAGATTTGCAGACAAGGTTTCCTTTTTCTAGGTGCTTTTTGTTTAGCCACTAAAAATATGTGATGCTATTAAAACAGGGAACTTATGAACCACTAATGTTTGTTGCTCTATGTAACCATATTACAGGTCAACTACGGTCTACGTCTACGGCCATTGAAAATCAAGGTGGCCAGCACAATCACCGAATGCATCATTCCCAAGGTTATGTGTTTGCGTTCTGTATTTTCGTATCACCATTCATCTCCGTAACTCCATTCATTCAAAAGAAGCTTCATACTATCGTATGATCAATCCCTCTTTGAGTCCGTTAGTAACATTTCTTTTCTTTTATTACAGTTCCTTTGATTCCCTCACCGACAAACTTGCCATCTACACGTACCAGAAGTGGTAGAGGAGGACGACTACGCCAAGGTTTGTTGGTTTGCTTTTTATTCATGCCATTTGTCTCACAATTGGTTTAAACTATTTGGACTCTGTATACTCACCATGTACTTCCTTATCTAATGGTCTTTCAGCGCGCTCTGCATCAAACTCGCGCCGGCGTACACATGTGCCATCAAATAGGCCACCAGCTATGAGGCAAGGTTTATTTGCTCCTAATTATTTCCTTCTCATTCAGTTCATTTGTTACTCCCATTTTCTGTTTTTCTTTTGTTTATTGTGTTTAAATTTTTGGGTTATGAAGACCGCAAGTCTGCAACTGATCTGTGTTGCGTAAGTTAATGTGCTTAATGTTAGGATTTGAAGAACAAGGTTAGTGTAGCTGTGTTTAGTAGGAATGCATTTATTTTGTTTAAATGCTATGTCTCACAAACAGTTGGAAGTGATTTCTTAAACGAACATGTTTCTGAAACATATTTAACATATTTGTTTCATTTATTTTTATACAATTTGCATTTCTTGATTAGTTGCCACCATAACTAATACTGGTGCGTTTGTAGGTAATTTCGACCGCCATGATACTAGCTTTCATAATGTGAGTGCACGTTCCAGACAAAATAAACGCACACGAACCGTTGGAATTCGAGGTTAGCAGTTTTCACTCGGTATTTTTGGCCTGACATTCTATTTATTCCAATATATATCTTTTAACTGCATCTACGTATTTAGTTTCTCGATTATAAAAAAAAAAAAAAAAAAAAAAAAAAAAAAAAAAAAAAAAAAAAAAAAAAAAACCTTACACAGGTGCTTCTGTGGCTTGCTGTTTGTTGAGGAATAAGAGATGTTCTGAAAATGTTGTGGCAACAGATAACGAACTTCCTTTTATGTATGGCAGGCATTGTGTCATAAAACTTTCTTTTACAGACAGCCCGAGTTCAGCTGATTTGGAGGCCGCACAAAGGCATCTGATGTCGATGAGACAGTGAGCATGTAGGACAAAGTAATGAAGATAATGACCATGTGGGATCAACTTATGTTGCGACACACGGTCAGTAGGATTTTGTTTATATTTTTCTATGTCACAAATGTTTTTTGTCATTATGCCATTTAAGTGTTAAGATCTGTGACTAATTTTTTTGGATGTTCAATTATAGGAGTGTTCTCTTCGTATATCGATTTAGGTGATTGTTAGAGGTCCTATGCCCATGCAAATGTGGCTTCTTTGGTAAGGCGAATGATTGAAATCGTATTCTAAATATCGCAAGGTTCGGTATCATCGTTGCCTGTACTCTATTCTGGTACATTGGTATAATGCAATCTACAATCGTCTTTTGAGTAAAGTAATTTAAGAAAGCGAGAGCCTTATAACATTGTATTTAAATCCTGTACAATATTACTTCCGCCTATTGCAACTTGATAAAAACTAACCATACAAAGTGTGTAACAGGAACGCCAAAATTGATGGTGTTTAAGATATTGTTTTTTTATGATCGTAGGTGCTAGAGATGGCTAACGAAACCGTTCTGGATTTTAGTGATCAGAACATTTCATTGGAAACAAACATCAGCAGGTGAAAATACTTACTATAAGATTTAGGGGTGTTTGGATTTAGGTTTTGCAGTTGACTATTGTGCCTCAATATTTGGACTTTGGATATTTGAAGTTTATATATTCATATGTGAGCTGTCACGTCTACTCACATTCTTATGTATTTTTTACAAGCTGTGGAAAACTAGAAGGGGGGGGGGGGGTTGAATAGTTTGCCGATTAAAATCTTTTTAACTTGTTAAGTTAGCTTTGAAACTTTCCGTTTGATCAAAGATATATACACAAACACAATATATAACATGCAAGTAATGAAAGAAACGATCAAACCACAACACGAGTATTTATCGTGGTTCGGCTACAAGGACTCTTTTTCCTTGCCCTACGTCCATGCCCCGAGTATCCAACTCGAGAGTTACTTTCACTAGTCAACAAGCTCCTTTCACCGGCGGAGAAAACCTCACACGTCGCTTATACTTTTACCGACACAAAGCTAGATGTCGAGTTCTTTACCAAGGGTACAACCACTCCCGTTAGTTCTTTACAAGGGTACAACTACTCCCGATACACTTTGTATTTTGAGGACTAAAATATTAACCGATCACTACTGAAAATACACAATCAAATGAAGTGTAAACTACACAAGTCTACACAATGCTAAGCTAACAAGTCTTGCAACGTTGTGTTGAATACTTGTTACTTTTAGTAAGCTCGTGAATCTCTTTGCTACAAAAAGAAACTTCACATATGAAATGTTAAGAGGTTAGATGAAAGAATAAATGTGTGTGTAAAATATAATGTCAAGTGATGAGCCATAATTCAACTTGTGGCTCAATATTTATAGCCAAACCTTCTGCAGGTCTGGCGGATCAGGCGGACCCCTCAAAAGGGTTCCGCCCGTGTACCTTCAGGGTACCACCGGGCTTGCAGTTATTTTTGCAATAAATCTTGCAAACCAAACAAAGTCACATCTCATTACTCTTGCAAACCAAACAATGTCACATCACATAATATCAAGTCAAACACTAAACTTGCAAGCAACATCTAAGTAAGTCAAACACATTTCTTTTCATAAATGTATAATGACAAAACTTGCCATAAATGTGATGTGACAATTCTATTTTTATAAAATAAAAAGTGTTGTGTTTTATGAAATGTAAAATGTAGCAAAAGTCTAGTTTATGCAAGTCTTTAAAACTAAGATTATGTTTTACTTAGAAACTAAAGTTTACATTTGTCATTAACAAAACTTAGCGAACATCGTAAAATATAAATAACGTTTTTAGGCGATATTTGTATTAACAATCTCCCGATTTTTGTTGATGACAAAACATAAACTTTGTTTTTAAGTAACTCACAAAATCTTGGTTTTTAAGACTTAAAAAAAAATTTATATTAAACTTGTTTTACTTAAGTGATGAAAATCATATTAAGTCTTGAAGGTTTAATATATTTCTCCCCCTTTTTGTCGAAAAAAAAGTAGAGTAGCGAAGCGGAAAAATGCACTTGCTCCCCCTTGCTTGTTACTCCCCCTAAAAGGAATGCCAAGGTGGGAAACATGGATTTTGGATCCTACAAAAAAAATTGGTTAGTTGGTGATATATATATAGCCAAGTTTGTAGTTACCACACACATTGCAACCTCAAAGACAACATAAAAATGATCAACCAACAATGCACGAAAGTAAGTAGAAAGAACTAGCATTCCAAGTAAAATTTTGACTTATAAAAGTCAAAAGACAAGAAATGGGTAAAAGTCTTCTACTTCTAAAAACATAAAAAATAACCAAGAAAGAAAAATAAATGCCTATTTTCCTAGATTGGGGCAAACGGCCTCCAAATGATTGTCTAGGACTTGTTTGGGTGGGAAAGAGCATCCAAACGTTCTATGACGTGTTGGAATGCAAACCGGGTTTCATCTTGGAGTTGGTGAAGCAATGTTTTGATGCTTGCACCCATTTGCTCACAATTTGAGCAAACATGGGGATGAGTGGGTGGAAATGGGTTGGTTTTGGTTTCTTGGTTTGAGGGTTGGTTGGTTGTAGGTTCTTGGGTGGATGATGGGTTTGGTATTGAGTCAAGCAAGGTGGTTTGAAATTCCATTGCTTGATGGAGGTGGTTCTCAACCATGCTTTGTATATCCTCATATGAGGGAAAGAAGGATTCAAAGGTTTGGGCTTGAGAATGTGGTGGAATTTGGTGATCATGGTTTTCAAAGTTTGGTTCTCCATAAAGAGGACCATGGATATCATTGTAGATGGGGTGAAACAACAATGGTTTGGGTTGATGGTATACTTGTTGTGGTGGTTGGGTGTGGTTAAAATGCTCATTTTGGTCAAGAATTGACTTTGGTGAAAAAGGTGGTGGTTGTGAAGTTCTTGGTGGGAGATCATTAAGCTCTTGGACAAAAGGGTGTGGTGATGTGGGAGGAGACCCAAATAACTCCATAGGTTCCATTTTGGGTAATGGTGATGGTGATGAAGTTTTGGATGGTTGGGTTGGAGCACTTGGTGGACTTGGGTCAATGGGTGATTTAGTAGGTGGTGGAGTGAGCTCATTGGGTTCATTTGATGATGGTGATGGAGATGCAAGGTTCAAAAAGTGTTCATTTTTGATAAGTGATGTGAATTCATCCAAAGATGAGGAGCTTAGGTTGATGGGTTGATTAGACCATAGTGGTTTAACACTTATCCGGACGGTTTTTCGGATGGGTCTTGATGGTTGAGAGGTGATTGTTGACTTAGTCATGGTGAAAAATGGTTTAGAAGTTTCAGAAATTGTGGTGAAGAAGGTGTGATTTGATAGTGTTTAGGATGGCTTAATTTATAGTGTTGAATGATTATGGAAAGGAGTGTTTGGATTTGATGTTAGTCCATACAAAAATGGAGGTTTCTAATGATTTGGAAAACTAATTGTGGGTTGTCAAATCATGAAAGTCAATCCAATGAAAATGGTGAAGTGAGAAGACAAGTTTTGCACTAAATGCTTAGTGGTTTTGGTGGATTTGTGGTAGTATAGATCTCAGGGATTTCAAGGATCCCTTAAAAGGGTTCCTTCCTTTATGTGTGAGGGGTCCTTGAGGTTGTTATGGAAAATTTTGAATTTTGGCGGGAATTGGTTTGGGTTAAGTTTATGGAAGAAGGAGTACCCTATTATGCTAAACACATTACAAGAAATGGGTTTCTACCTAAAAGGATTGGATTTTGGTGTTTGGATGTTGAATTGGTGAAAATGAAAACAAAAATTCTGCAGGCTGTTAGCGGCACCCTCAGAATACACAGGCGGAATCCATTTGAGGGTGCCGCCTGGTCCGTTGGGCCATTTCTGGAATTCCCAGAAATTGCACTGGCGGAACCCAATTTTAGGTACCGCCAGATCCGCCAGAGCTTCAGAAAATGGCAGTCCGCGTTTTTGACTCGCGAGACGATTTTCAAAATTTTCGAAAACTCCTAAAAATCAAAAATATAATGCATAACTGGTTAGGAAATGCAAAAAATGAACATGCAAATACTCATATCATATGACTTTGACCGGGGGCTAGCGATATTCACTAAACTTAGTGGAAATATTATAAGTTTGAAAATTTGACAACTTGCTAAAAGTTGTCTTCCTGCATCAAAGTTAGATGAAACATGTTCCAAATAGTATCAAACATTGTACCAACCTACAAATACATCATAAACATTGTTTAGACAACGAAATTAGTTCAAATAGCACCTAGTGCCAAACACTCCTAAACACCTGCTCTCATTGTCAGTCAATCTTGTTCTTGAGCTTTCCAAGAAATCTTCCAAGATTCTTAAACATCCCCTTCGTTTGCTTGAACTCCGCCGACTCGTTTGGAATATCTGGAAGTTGGGATAGGTATTCGAGAGGTGGGAGCCTAGAGTTTGGCAAATTGTCATCTTCACTCATTGAGGAAGACGATGATAAGGTAGGAGGATGAGGACGTTTTCCTTGGGCTTTGTACACTCTCTTATCACTAAGTGGAACAAAGGTGTGTAGAATGAGAGTGTAGTCAAGACGAAGACCATTTGGAGTTGGTGGAATGGGTGAGATGAACCTAAAGAGATGGGTCTTCCATACGACATAGCCGTTATGCCATGCACGAGAATGTCGGCCATTCTCTTGGCCATGTAGTAGGCAAGGTTGAAGGGTTGCCTAACAGACAAGGAGTAGAGCATGTAGCAAAGGCAAAGGTTGATATGGTCACGGTTTCCTATTGTGCTAATGACATTGGCTCTAAGGACTTCCTCCCATTTCTTGAATTGGGGTTTGAGTTCGTTCATTTCCATTCCATATGGGTCCTTATCGACCTCATTCCCCGAACGGGTTCTCCTAGTGGTGGTGGTCTTAACAAAGAGGTGGTCACGGAGTACGTCTTTTGAGACAAGGGGTGTGTCATAAGGGTGGATACGGTCTTGGAGGTTGTTAAGAGTTGAGAGGGAGTGCAAGTTGGAATAGAGGAAAGTACCACGGTTTGGGACACCTAGGATTTGAGCAAACTCCTCAAGAGTGAAGGAGTATTGATGATCGCTAACCCTAAAGTTGATAGACATATGACCATAATCATCCGTGGAGAGGACGGAGGATGCATAGAACTCTAGAATGAGCCTAGGACAAATAGGCTCGTCGATATTCAAAAGACACTCAAAGTTGATTGTGGCAAATTCGGCGTAAAGGTTTGTGCCTTCTAGGAAAGACGGGTCGATGGTTCTACCCTCATGGACATAGGCTTTGAAAACGTTTACTTGGTTTGGGGTAAGGCCTTTGGTTTTGTGGTGTTTTGGTAGGTACTTAATGGTGTCCTTGTGGTCGTAGTGGGTTAGAGGAGGCATGATGATTCCTAGAACAACAAAATTTCACATTTTAGTTTATGTAAACCACTATTATAATGTGGATGTTCTACTGTGTACCTATATGAAAACAATGTGGAGGTGCGGTTATCTTGACTCATTTTGATGCTTCAAAATCGTTTTATGCAAGTTTTGTTATAAAACAAAAGATAACCCAAACGCTCCTAGTTTAATGTAGCTTCGTTTGAATGTACCCGAAAATACATATTGGTTATGTATTCCCTTTAGCATTCAAGAGACATTATTCAAGTGATGTTTTAAACATAACGTTTTGATTTTGTATTCTCAATGTGAGACGAAAAAATATTTGTCCTACTTGTGAGAAATTTTTGGAAGGATTTGACATGGGGTGTTTTAGCAAACATGTTTATACTAATTAAGGATGCAATTTCTAGCTACGGGAAACATGATTAGTTTTATTAAACACCTAATCTTATGCATGAGTTTTTCAAGTTAATGCATAACCCCAAGTTTTTGTTTTTGTGCAAGAAATAGAATTCCTAGACTCAGATCAGGATTGTAATCATGTTTAGAATACTTACAATGATGATTGATTTGCAATGTAGATGAATGGAGGACCAAGAATTCGTAGGTATGGATGGATGGTAAAGTGAATAGTAGCAGTTTGGAAGTGGTGGTATGAGATAATGGGTGTTTGGTTTAATATAAACAAAGATTTTGGTTCTGCAGGTCGGCGGATATGGCGGACCCCTGAAATGGGTTCCGCCCGTTGTGTCTGAGGGTTCCGCCGACCCTACTGAGAAAAAAAAGTTATGGATTTGTTTTGATTTTTGTCTAATGTCCAGAACTACAATGTAGGTTCCATGAGTCCTAAGCCTAGCCTAAGAAGGTTAAAAGGTTCACGTTTAAGGGGTTTTGTGAGAATGTCGGCTATGTTGTCTTCGGAAGAAACTTTCTCAATTGAGATATTTCCTTTTTGAACGTTGTCACGAAGGAAATGATGACGGATTTCAATATTTTTGGTACGAGCACGTTGAACCGGGTTTTTGCTAAGATCAATGGCACCTTTGTTGTCACAAAGAATTGTGATGCCGTTGAGTTGAATTCCATAGTCGACAAGAGCTTGCTTCATCCAAAGAGCTTGTTGACATGCCTTTCCGGCCGAAACGTACTCGGCTTCCGTTGTTGAGATAGCAAGAGCCGTTTGCTTCTTAGAGAACCATGAGGTGAGACAATGTCCAACAAAAGTACAAATACCACTTGTACTTTTTCTATCGACATAGTCACCGGCATGATCCGAGTCGGCATACACTATGGTGTCTATTCCCGTTCCTTTGGGATACCATAAACCTAAATGTGTAGTGCCCTTAATATACCTAAAAATCCTTTTAACGGCTTCGAGATGGGTAGTTTTAGGATCTTCTTGAAAACGAGCACATAGACAAACACTAAACATAATGTCGGGTCTACTAGCCGTTAGGTAAAGTAGACTACCAATGATACCTCTATATTTAGTGCTATCTACGGATTCACTTTCCTCATCCTTGGTGAGTTTAGTTTCCGTGGACATGGGAGTTTTGATAGGTTTCGAATCTTCTAGTCCAAATTTCTTAAGCATGTCCTTAATATATTTAGATTGGTTAAAGAAGATACCATCTTCTAGTTGTTTGATTTGGAGTCCTAGGAAAAAGTTGAGTTCTCCCATCATACTCATTTCAAACTCATCATGCATGATTTTTGAGAAATCCACACATAATTCTTGACAAGTTGATCCGAGTATAATGTCATCAACATAGATTTGGACTATGATAATATGTGAATCTTTCTTCTTAGTGAAGAGAGTATTATCAACTAAGCCCATAGTATACTTATGGTCAACTAGGAATGTTTTAAGTCGATCATACCATGCTTTTGGAGCTTGCTTAAGTCCGTAAAGAGCCTTTTTAAGTTTGTAAACATGATTTGGTTTTTCAAAATCGATGAAGCCCGGTGGTTGAGCAGCATACACTTCTTCATTAATGACTCCGTTTAGAAATGCACTTTTGACGTCCATTTGAAAAAGTTTAAAATTGTGTGCACATGCATATGCAAGTAAGATTCTAATTGACTCGAGCCTAGCAACCGAAGCAAAAGTTTCATCGTAGTCAATGCCTTCTTGTTGGTTATATCCTTGTGCAACTAGCCTAGCTTTGTTTCTAGACACAATTCCATTTTCATCCATTTTATTACGAAATACCCATTTTGTTCCAATTATAGTTTGACTCTTTGGTTGAGGAACTAATGTCCATACATCATTCCTAACAAATTGGTTAAACTCTTCTTGCATTGCAATTACCCAAGACTCATCTTTGATGACTTCATTAATATTTTTAGGTTCAATGGTTGACACGAAACAAAAGTAGTTGCTTTCATTTTGAACTTTTAACCTTAGTGTTCTTTCGTTAATGTTGCCAATGACACCATCTAATGGATGACTTTTAGATTCTTTGACATTGACAAGTTCTTTGTTAAATAGTTCATCTTCTTTGTCATCACTTAAAATTTCTTGATTTTCTATTACTTGGCTTTCAACTAAGTCATCATCTACCAAAGGTGATGTCTTAGAGGGAGGTGGACTCTCGTCAAATGTTACGTTCAACGATTCCTCGACTCTTAAGGTTTCTTTGTTCAAAACAATGTATGCTTTACTATTTTGTGAATATCCAAGAAATACACTTTCATAAGACTTTGGGTCAAATTTGGTGAGATAATCCTTGGTGTTAAGAATGAAACATTTACTCCCAAACACTCTAAAGTATCCTAATGTAGGCTTTTTACCTTTATAAAGTTCATAAGGAGTTTTATTCAAAAATGGTCTAATTAAGACTCGATTTAAAATGTATGTTGATGTGTCAACGGCATTACACCAAAACTTTTGTGGAATGTTTTGTTCATTAAGCATTGTTCTACTCATCTCTTGCAATGTCCGGTTTTTACGTTCTACTACACCATTAGATTGAGGAGTACGTGGAGCCGAAAAGTTATGAGTTATACCATTATTATCACAAAAGTTTCCAAATTGAAATTCATTATCAAATTCACGACCGTGATCCGTTCTAATAGACACAATATTAGACTCTACTTGATTTTGAATTTTCTTACTTAGAATCTCAAATTTATCAAAAGCTTCATTTTTACTTTTCAAAAATTTTGTCCAAGTATATCTAGAGTAATCATCAACTATGACCAAAGTGTAGAAGTTACCTCCATAACTTTGTATAGCGGATGGACCAAATAAATCCATATGCAAAAGTTCTAGACACCTAGATGTAGATTATGGACTTGTTTACCGACTTTTCAAGCATCACAAAAGTGTTGGTCATATTTCAACTAAGGTAGGTTTTGAACTAAGTCTTTGGAAGAGAGGTTTTGGATTAGTCTCATGTTAGCATGTCCTAAACGTCTATGCCATAAAGTTGAAGATTCATCTAATGAGGTAAGGCAAAGTTTGTCTCTAGATGATGGATCCATCTTTATGACATATATGTTGTTCTTAAGGACACCTTTGGCTATGGTTATACCATCTTTAAGTATTTTACTTCCGTTTTCACTAAAAAGAACATTATACTTATTACGACAAAGTTGACTAATACTAAGGAGATTAAAACCTAAGTTATCAACATGAGCTACATCATCAATAAAAAGGGAGTCATGAGAGATTGTACCTTTTCCGATGATTTTGCTGTTAGCATTACTACCAAACGTAACATTACTTCCGTCACATTTGTGATAAGAAGTGAAGAGGCTTTTGTTACCCGTCATCAGTGTTCTGAAAGGCGCAAGGCGCACTAAGGCGCAAAGGGGGCCAAAGAGCCTCGAGTCGAGGCGCATTTCAAGGCGCGGGATTCATGAATGCGAGGCGCACTAAAAACATTAAGTTTTTTTATAACATATGTGACCATTTATATAGCTTAAATAATACAAAATAACATTAAAATACTTAATGCATAACACATATTGCAATATAAATATTAAAATGGATCGGTTGTCACTTCTAAAACGGATCAACTATTTGCCTCGATGACATATATAGAGATTAAAATCTATATCAGACTAAATATGTTTGTGTCCTACACTTGTAGCTTACATCTAACAAAGCTCACAATTTAACCCAAAATATCAAGCAAGCAACATATTAATATTCAATGCACAATGCCACATTTTCATGATAATATGTCGTAAAAAAATACTTAATGAAACAAAATAACTTCTTAAAGAAAATTTCAATCAATAAAATAAACATAAAATCAATTCAAATTTACAAATCATATAAATACTCACCTATGACTTAAAAGGCCCATGTATTATATCTTAAAAAAAAAAAAAAAAAAAAAAAAAAAAAGAAAAAAAAAGCCTGAGGCGCAAAATATGGCCTAGGCGCAAAAATCCCCCAAGGCGCAAAGGCGCGCGCTTTTTTGGGGATTCATGCATGTCGTGCGCCTCGAGTCAAAAAAAGCCCCAAGGCTAGCGCCTTGTGCGCCTTAGCGCCTAGGCGCGCCTTAGGCGCGATTTTGACAACTTTGCCCGTCATGTGCCTTGAACAACCGCTATCTCTAATCCATTCATCCGGTTCCAAACAAACTTTGAGGCACACCTATTTTATGAAAAACACTTAAACATTTGGTCCCCAATTTCTCATGGGTCCATTTTGGTTAAGCATGCCATTAATTTGTTCCAAGTATGAAAATAGAGCATAAGGGTTCCATGGCATGTGGTTTGGAGTTTGGTAATGTCTAGGAGTGTTTTGGTTCCAAACATGTTGGTAGTTTGGTCGAGCGTTGAAGTTGCTCTTTGGAAAGGGGCGTTTGGGAATTGGAGTCTTAGGTCTTGGTTGAGTAGTTTTAGCTCTAAATTCATTTTTACTAAATCCTACTCCAGTTTTAAACACAGGTTTTGTTCCATTTTTGTATATAACTTTAACAAATTTTGAACGATCCGAAGTGGATGGAGTTACTGCTGCAGCAGACCTGGCGGAACCTTCGGGACCAACGGGCGGAACCCTAAATTGGGTTCCGCCTGATCCGCAGGCTGCTGTAGCAATTTTATTTGTTTCTTGAGCAATCTTTTCTTGTTTCATTTGACCCTTTGAAGTTTCTATTTTCGTAAATCCTAGTCCTGTTTTATCAAAGGGTGACTTTTGAAGTTTCATAATTTCATCCGCACAAGAAATGCTCTTATCGAACTTCTTTAACTTTGTGGTTTGTTTTATTAGATCATTTTGAGTAATTTTGAGTTTCTCAACTTCTAGTTTAAGCTCTTCACATGATTTGTAAGGTGTGTCAATACCTTTACTCTTTTCTAATCTCTTAGCCCTTTCTTTTAACTCATAAACTTCATTTTCTAAAAACTCCTTTTTAGTTTTCAAAAATTTATTTTTGTTTATGATTTTTAAGCTCAATTCACAAAGTTTGTTATATTCTTTTTGTAAAGTGTCATCATCAATAGAGGAGTAAGATGAGTCGGATAATACCTCATTTGAGTTGTGAGCCATGAGAGCAATATCGTCATTCATTGGCTCATCGTCATCTCCTTCATAGTCACTCCAAGCACCACCCACAAAAGCTTGTTGAGGTTTGCTCTTGGGTGGTTTTGTACATTCTCCTATAAGATGACTTGTGTCTCCACACCTATAGCATTTTCTTTCAACCTTTCATTTTCTATCATCACGATCTTTTCAGAAAGTTTTCTTGTCATCTTTAGGTTGCCTTACGAACTTTCCTCTTCTACGAAAGAACTTCTTGAAGTCTCTAACGGCCATAGCATATTCCCCATCATCACTATCCGAAGTAGATTCTTCATCATCACTTGATTGGACTCTAGCTTTCAAGGCAATGGACTTAACTTTTTCTTTCTTACCTCTAACTAGTTCCGAATCTTTTTCCATTACCATTTCGTGAACTTTGAGGTTTCCAATTAGCTCATCAAGTGACATGCTTAAAAGATCTTTGGATTCTTCAATTGCCGTCACTTTTGCTCTCCACTTCGGATGGAGTGCTCTAAGAAATTTCCTGACAAAGTTCTTACTACAAAAAGATTCGTCAAGTGCTTAAAGTGAAGTAATAATAGTATTAAACCTAGCAAAAGCATTATCAATAATCTCATCTTCGGAAATAACAAATTGTTCATATTGTTGAACAAGAAGATCAATTTTGTTATCTTTAACTTGTGAGTTTCCTTGATGAGTGACAATTAAAGATGCCAAATATCTTTGGCGGTTTTACACAAAATGACTCTTTCATATTCTTTCTTAGGCAAAGCGTTGTAAAGCATCATTTTAGCTTCATTATTTTTACCAATTAATTTCTTTTGATCATCAACTTTGATGTTAGTAACTACGTTATCACCATCAATAATTATATACCACAAATCTATATCTTTAGATTTCACGTAAGTTTCAAAACGGTTTTTCCAATATATAAAACCATTTGCTTCAAAGAGTGGTGGTCTTTGCATAGATTGCCCTTCTTTGTAATTTTCAAAATCCATGGATCGTTTCAAGTTTTAAAACACAATATATTTTAAAATATTGAGTAACGTAGCTCTTGATGCCAATTGTGGAAAACTAGAAGGGGGGGTTGAATAGTTTGCCGATTAAAATCTTTTTAACTTGTTAAGTTAGCTTTGAAACTTTCCGTTTGATCAAAGATATATACACAAACACAATATATAACATGCAAGTAAATGAAAGAAACGATCAAACCACAACACGAGTATTTATCGTGGTTCGGCTACAAGGACTCTTTTTCCTTGCCCTACGTCCACGCCCCGAGTATCCAACTCGAGAGTTACTTTCACTAGTCAACAAGCTCCTTTAACCGGCGGAGAAAACCTTACACGTCGCTTATACTTTTACCGACACAAAGCTAGATGTCGAGTTCTTTACCAAGGGTATAACCACTCCCGTTAGTTCTTTACAAGGGTACAACTACTCCCGATACACTTTGTATTTTGAGGACTAAAATACTAACCGATCACTACTGAAAATACACAATCAAATAAAGTGTAAACTACACAAGTCTACACAATGCTAAGCTAACAAGTCTTGCAACGTTGTGTTGAATACTTGTTACTTTTAGTAAGCTCGTGAATCTCTTTGCTACAAAAAAAAAACTTCACATATGAAATGTTAAGAGGTTATATGAAAGAATAAATGTGTGTGTAAAATATAATGTCAAGTGATGAGCCATAATTCAACTTGTGGCTCAATATTTATAGCCAAACCTTCTGCAGGTCTGGCGGATCAGGCGGACCCCTCAAAAGGGTTTCGCCCGTGTACCTCCAGGGTACCGCCGGGCTTGCAGTTGGTTTTGCAATAAATCTTGCAAACCAAACAAAGTCACATCTCATTACTCTTGCAAACCAAACAATGTCACATCACATAATATCAAGTCAAACACTAAACTTGCAAGCAACGTCTAAGTAAGTCAAACACATTTCTTTCCATAAATGTACAATGACAAAACTTGCCATAAATGTGATGTGACAATTCTATTTTTAGAAAATAAAAAGTGTTGTGTTTTATGAAATGTAAAATGTAGCAAAAGTCTAGTTTATGCAAGTCTTTAAAACTAAGATTATGTTTTACTTAGAAACTAAAGTTTACATTTGTCATTAACAAAACTTAGCGAAGATCGTAAAATATAAATAACGTTTTTAGGCGATATTTGTATTAACACAAGCTCTTAAAGATCTGTATACACATTTAACTCCAATACAATGACTTAATATTGCTTGACACCCAAACAGATCAAGGTTTCTTGATCATGTCTCACAATGTGTATATTCATTGGTGTGTCATCCACTAATGGGCTTTTTTTTTTTTTTTTTTTTTTTTTTTTTTTTTTTTTTTTTGTATCAGTGTCATCAGGTGGTGAAGCAAGAGGTTGTCACCAGCCTACGGAAAGTCTCATCTTTAGCCTTACACCGGCTAATGATCGTGACACCTTCCCACTTTGCGTCGTATAATCAGATCAAGGAAACAATATTAGCAAAAGTTGTGATGGAAGATGGCTTGGACACATGTGACTGCGAGTTTTGTAGAAAGGTTTGTAGCTACAGTTGCGTTGAATCCAGTGGACGTGATAACAACTAGAGTGAAGAACATGAAGGTATACTATCTTTACGTGTAAAGTGCATATAGTATGTTAAAATGGAGGATTATATGCTTTCAAATGATGTACACAGGCGAAATTCAAGTCATTGGCTGCTACAATCATGGGAGCATTCTTTAGCCTTACAACCCCGCTCGGAATTGTAATTGGCATACTTCTAACCAACACTTACAAAGAGGATAGTTCTACAGGTCTAATCGTAGAGGGTGTATTAAACTCGGCATCAGCAGGTATCTTGATTCATGATTCTATGAGCCTGCGATTAGGCCAAGACCAAAAAAAAGGACGGTATGTTTATTTAGAAACGCTGTTGCTTTAGGTCATGTTTTTAGCTTAGACTAAAATTTTATGGGTAGATTGTTGCTGCTACAGGTATCTGCGAGAATTCGACAAACCAATCATTTGCTAAACGCGTTAATAATATATTCAGTCATCCTATTATTGGTCAGCCGTCTATAAACATGAGTTCAATAAATATTCATAGTTCTAAATATTCATAGCTTATACTAAAAAAGTTGTACAAATACGTTAAATTTGTGTCCTTATGTTTGAGGTCTAAAGCCATAATTGGTTTGCAGCCTCCGCAACGCGACCAGATAATATTGTTAGCTGTTTGAAAGTATGTTATTTTATGTCATTTTAGACTTGGCCTACCAAATACAATGAAAAAAAAACCAGCCCGGTCGCAACGCGGCCCGCATGCCACCATACTTGTTTTAATATATATGTGTAATTTATTATATACTAGCAGGGTACCCGCGCGTTGCAGCGGCGGGTACCCTGAAATAAAATTTTTCAATGGAATTAATAAAAATGTCACGGGATGTCATTTCGACACCTAAATTTGCTTGGTCACAGCTTTGTGTATCGAGTCGAGTTTTATTGAGTCGAGTCTTGGTCACAGGTTTATGTCTAGGTTAAGATGGAGGGTTGTACATTGTGTTTAAATGATTGTAATATTGGGTGTAGGGGTGTTTTTAATGCTATTAATGTAGAATGAGGGTTGTACGTTGTGTTTAAATGATTGTAATATTGGGCGTTGGAGTGTTTTTTAATGCTATTAATGTAGAATGAGGGTTGTACATTGTATTTAAATAATTGTAATATTGGGTGTAGGGGTGTTTTTAATGCTGTTAATGTAGAATTCTAAGGAAAGTAGTCTGAATTTTGAATCATGCTAGTTTTTGTTGTATAAAATGCTTTGGTTGTTGTAATTATAAAAATTGCTTGCTTTAAAGTGTTGTAAACCATGCATCATTTTGTGTACATCTGAATTTTTTGAAGAGAGTTCTTCCTCTATTATAAGTAGTATAGATATGAAATATCCAATAACTAATTATTTTTCACGCACATAACACTTGTCTAATATATCCAAGGAAAATGACTTTTATATAAAATAATTTACATTAGAACATATCTATACTATCTATAATGGAAAAATGGTCAAATGTGAAAAAGTTGAGTCTTGAAAGTCAAATGTAAGAGAAAAATAATGTAATTAATACTCTTATTATAATACCACATTACTTAAAAGTACAATGATTTATTCATATTGTACAACCAATTAAAAACATATCTATCAAATTAAATACAACCAATTAAAACACAAACCGGGTTGACCCGGGACACTTCAAACCCGGCAGGTTGACCCAGTTTAATTTGACCCGTTTTTGACCCAACCTAGCAAGTTGACCCGGTTTATCGACCCATTTTTCGACCGGAACGATTCAACCGTTTGAACTACCTGGGTCGAACCGAGTTTCAAAACATTATCTATTACTTAAAAGTACAATGATTTATTCACATTGTACAACCAATTAAAAAACATATCTACCAAATTAAATACAACCAATTAAAACACAAACCGGGTTAACCCGGGACGCTTCAAACCCAGCGGATTGACCCGGTTTAATTTGACCCATTTTCGACCCAACCTAGCAAGTTGACCCGGTTTAAATCGACCCATTTTTCGACCAACCACCCGGGTCGAACCAGGTTTCAAAACATTATGTTTAATTCCCAAATCTTCAAACTTTTATTATTTTTCGTTTATAACGTATAAACTTTTTTTTTATCAATAAACTATTTGTCACTATAAAATCCCGTTGCTATTCATGGGTACTTGTCTATATATATATATACACGGAATTTATAAAATATTTATGTGATATATTACACTTCAGTTAAGTTATTTTATAAATTTGGTAGCTTTTCTTGTTAAATAGTTGTATAGTTTGTGGTTTTTTTCATAAACCCAGATACACATTTCTTCTCAATATGAGTGTTCCTTTTCAAAAATAAAAAGTATGAGATGAAGGCCCCACTATTATCATTAAAACACGGTTCAAGCAGAGAAGAACTTAATTTACATGCACTAGCTCCACAATGGTATTGAACAGTGACGTGACATGTAAACAATTTCATTGAACGGTGCCAAATCACTCCATTGGAGATGCCCTTACTAGTTTGCCAAGTCACGGTCAAATTTTCTTTGGTGATCGGCTCACCATTGGTGAGCATGTTATTTTGTAGGTCTCACTTTTTGTTTTAATAATTTTATTTGGTTTGTAAGTGTGTGTGAAGTATTTAGTAGAGTATATTTGTATAAAGTGAATATTTTAATGAAAGGTGAGAGGAAGGTGATCAAAATGGATGAAATGTGAAAAGAGGTGAGGGAAAGTGAGAGAAGAAAGAGATGAGATGACGCTTAGAGCATAAGGTGCAGATGGGGAGCTCCCCATTCGGGTCTCACCCCTGCCACATCACCAAACACCTCAACTTCAACTAATCACAATAAACCCTAACTTTCCCATTAGGGCCCCACCTCTTACACATTTATTTTTTATTCATTTCATTAAATAAATTAAATTCATTTCACAAATACTTAAACATAACAAAACATACTAATTTTATTTCATCAAATAAAAAAGTTACAATACAAAAAAAAATCGATACGACAATAAAAAAAACAACAACACATACTTCTATTTACTTTATTTATTTTATATATTCACTTTTTTTTTTTTTTTTTTAAACAGACTTTCAAAAGAAAGAATGCATACACTATTTTCCTATTAGTTATTATTGAAATATATTTTTTTGGCCAACCCAATTAGCCCAGCTCAATCAGCCCAACTATTGTCCACATTTCTTCTTCTTTTTAAAATTCCATGCCCAGGTCTGCCGTATTAAATCATCTATGGTATATTAATTCAAAGGAGGAAAAAAAAAAAAAAAATGGAATGTCAGAAATTTGCTTCGCCGTGGCCACGGGGAGGTGACCAACAACGAGCAAAGGCGAGGGTCGTTTGGTGTGGCGGCGAGCAACGGCTCGCCGTTGAGCTTGCCAACTCAGACGGCGAAGCCCAACGACGACCTTGCACCTTGTGCTCTTATGTGGATGATGAAAGGTGGTGACTACTCCATTTAGCCTTATAGTCTAAACTTTATCATATCAGTCATGATGAAAAAAATATTCAGTTGGTCTAGTTGTTGATTGTACGTGGTGCTCATCCTTTTGTTGTATTGTATTATTGGTCGACTATTTATGTAGTCCGACTTTATAAAAGACCCTAGAAAACGTCAACCACTAATTATACAAGCACACGTATACTAAATACAATATACAAACAATACTATATTTACTGATAATCGCACTACTTGAGTGTAAGTAAAATTCATACTTTTGGTTATATATTTTCACTGGAAAAGAGATTTAAGCGACTTGAACCTGTTTTCTTTGTGAATGTCATTAAGTAAAATTCACACTTTGGTTATATATTTTCACCTTGATATAACAATATTACTGTGTACTCATTATTTAACGTCTTCAATATTTGTGTTAAAACAACGAATCAATGTTGGAAAATGTCATCAAACCAATATCAACCCTGTAATTTCAAAATTATGTACTGTAACTTATTTACTATGTAGTATGTACCCTTTTTTGCTGAGCGATGCACACACTCGTTTTGAAGTGGTCAATATTATTATGGGTCGGATACCATATTTTTATGAACAAAAAGTTGACCACCAAATTCGCGTCAATCTTTTCAATTATATTTTACGAAGGATAGGTTGTTAAGACTATTTTTACAAGTAATACCCCTCATGTTTTTTGTTTTTATTTTATTTTATTTTATGATTTTGTTTATATTATAAAACTATGAAACAGAAAGTGCGAAACAAAAAATATAAAATTTAATAAGTCAAAAATATTAAACCTACAAAAGTACGGAAAAGAAACTGATAAAAAAATGTTACTGTAAATAGGGTTAAAGGCGGATGGAGGTTGTTGAAAATGCAAAACACGAAAACTAGAAGTACCGCCTCCAGACTCCAATAAGGCAACTCAATCCCTCTAATTTTCTCTGTCACGTCAGTTTTCTCTCTCCAGTAACCTGCAGGCGATTGGGTGCCCCAGTAAAAGCGACCAAGATCATTTTTTTTCCCAAACGGTTACAAGAATCAAAAAGCAAAGAACAAAGCAAAGAAAACACAAATGTATATCGATCAAGTATGTGACCAAGTTCCTTCCAAATCTCTTGGCGATCGATTGGGTGCAGTAGGGCGACCGAGATGTAATCGATCGTGGGTGTCGATCGTTTGGGGTTACTGTGACAAGCCTAATAACACAACCGGTTACAATATCATGATAGCATCATGTGACCGCTACATTAAAGAAGAGGTGATGGATTATGGCTCTTAATCCCTCTGATACCATATTTGTGTTAAAACTTAAAACTACGTATCAAAGTTGAAAATGTTTTCAAAGCAATTTCAAAATTTTGTACCTCATTGTATTTAACTTTGACATAAAAATACGCGAAAATTACTGCAGAGTCACCTTTCACAAGAGGTTGCTTCGCAGAGGGTTTTTTTTTTTTTTTCCTAAAAGGTCACTAATTTCGCTGCAAATGTGCAACGAAATATTAACCTGTCACAACTCGTAATTTCATGTCCTTTCTCAAACGTCAAATTTTCATTTTTATCTCAGAAGTTACTATTCATTTCTACTATTCATTTTTACTATTCACTTTCACTATTCATCTCTGAAATTTTTATTTCATATTCTCGTAAGTTAAACTATTTTAATGATAATCTGAGAGTTTGATGCTCGTCGGATCATTTTTGCAAAAATCACGAAGCCGTGTCCGAGATTTACTTTTAGGTTTAAATGTCATTCCAGCATCCCGATATGTCCATAAAACACTATAAACGATAGAAATATGATTTTCTCTCATTTTAGGACAATTCTAAAAGTTTTGAAATTTTACGTTTTCCAGTTCAGCGTTTTACGCGAATTACGCGTTTTAAACCCGCGTTTCCAGTTTTAACAACGTTTAAGCAACCCGATGGAACTTACCATTCATTTTATATTTTATTATGGGGTATTTTGACAAGTTTAGTCATTCTTTCAAGTTTCACATTTTTACGATACCCGGATTTACGTTTCGCGATTTAACACTTTACGGTTAGCGATTATCGGAACCAAAACTGACTCCGTGAACGAGATATTATCAAAATTCCTTCATACTCATCCTAAATATCTAACAAATATCTAGATACTTTCACTTGTCACTAAAATTACAATTATACCCTTTCAATGAAATTACAAAAATACCCTTGGACTATATAAAGTTATAACTAGGTTATTTTCATTATTTTTCACAAATATCTCTTGTTTTCTCTCCACCATCCACGACCAAAGACAAGGAACCAAGAAGAAACCATTATTTTGTGAAGTTCATGTCATAATCAAGCTCCATTTACATTCCTAGTTAGGGATTTGTGGTAAAAACCTTAGGTTTCTTAACATAATCATCTTCAAATCACCTCAAATATTCAAGTAAGTTTCAAGTAAACTTTTTAATCTTTTTATACTTTCATTTGATCCATAAAATGATGTATTTTTATGTTCTTGTACAAAAACATTTAAGTTACATATGATATTTATACCACTTTTCAAGTATTTCTTAATTATTATGAGATCTATAATTTTTATTAGTAACTTCAAGAGATCCACCAAGATTGGTGATGTTTAGGAACTCATGACACCTAAGAAGGTGTATGGTAGGAATAGACTAGATTTATGGTGATTGGAAGTGATTTGGGTGGATTAGAAACTAGTTTGGAACCCTATAATTGATTTTTAAACGTATATATATACCTACTGTCCCGAATCGTCAAATCCAGAAAACTCAGGGGTTTCAGGGTAACTTTGGGTTAGAGATTTAGAAAATAATTTCAAAAACGAAGCCGTGGGCGAAATAACGGATTAAAACGAGTTTATAACGAAGGATATATGATTTTTGCAAGTTTAACGACGAAAACTATTTTCTGAAAATTGTACTTGCTGTCCCACGATTTTCAAGGGCCAATCTGAGGTGTAAAACTCGATCTAGCCATCCCGACTTATCAAAAATATATTAATATATTGTCCCACGATTCCGAGGATATAAAGAACGTAGAAAACGAGCTTATAACGAAAAAGATACAAGCGTTTGAACTCAGACGATTTTAATATTTTTGCTTCAGCAAAACACTTAAAAAAATTTTCATGTATTAACCATTTCGCCAAGTGACCATGTTGAGAGCCAATTTACTCATTGATAAACTCATTTCTGGAAAATTTACATCATTGACAAAAACGTATTTCACCCAGCCTAGTTTTCAAAAGATCCAACCATTCGTCAAAAGGATTTATAATGAATAACTTAAGGTCTTCCAAACTTTCCCGAAAACTGCCCAGAATCTGCCAAAACAGCCCAAACACCTCACTGGACGGCTATTTTTCTTTATGATCGAGACCCGTATGGACAAACTTCACTTCTATGACTTTTTAGTTAAGGTGAAAATCTTTCTAAAACTACTGAGCTTCCTTCCTAACTCTTAATATTCACTATTTTGCGACTAGTTTTGCGAGACCACTTTGGTCATATTCTCAAGTTATGAAAAGTGTCATTTTACGACGAAAACACTATATTTGCCGATAGAACACCAAACGAGGATCGTGGAGTACCGTTTCAACGTAATTACATGGAAAGTGTTTATTAACTTAACGAGATGTCAAAAACGTATTTTTCGACGATAAACATTATTTTCAAATTCACGAGTGGTATCGATAACGTACGTATTTGCATGTGTAGCATCATTTCATTTCTTACATTAGATCATATCATTGATATTAGGTTGCGGTTAGAGATCGTGCCTCATTTCTGTGTATCCACTTTTGTCATCGTAGCTATCGCACCAGGTGAGTCATAGCCCCTACTCTTTTAATTGTTTTGAAAACTCTTTGGGGGAGAATACATGCTCGTTTTACTTAAACACATTACTTGCTATACATGGTTGATTACTAAAATATTTTCAGCTTTATCTAAATACTTGTTTGATTATCCGAGTACAATACTATTCACTTGTTACCTACTTGCTATTTACTCATGGACATGAGTGTATAAATTTAAACTATTTACAGATTGCCTAAGTTAAGAACCGGTAGCTACATTTCATAGGTATGTGATTACCTACATTTCATAGGTATGTGTGATTACCTACATTTCATAAGTATATGATTACCTACATTTCATAGGTATGTGATTACATACATTTTATAGGTATGTGTGATTACCTACATTTCATAGATATGCGATTACCTACATTTCATAGTTATGTGATTACCTACATTACTTGGGAGCGTAACCTCCTACATATAGCTAGAAAACCTTTTCGGTGCCTTGAACTTAGTGCAATCAATATTCTTTTCTAAATTGGTGCTATGAAACTTTGTTCGATAGACTATTTATGCGTTTTGCTTACGGTCTGATTTATTTATATGGTAACATCGCCATGGCTACACCATCACTCTTATCTTTATATAGCGACATTGCTACACTTATCTTTGAATCTTGGTCCACATATTACATTTGTTTACACAAACTAAATCATATTTGGCAGTGGGTCGTAAACACACAGGTTACAAGCCTCTTATGGCGGGACTTGGAACTGAGTGGATTTACGATGCCTTTGCTGGGAAATCTTCATTCATATGCATTACATTCTTTTTCACAAGACTCTATGAACTCACCAACCTTGTGTTGACACTTTAGCATGTATTTTCAGGTATTAAGCAACGGCACGCTACAGGAGGTTTTGGCAGGGCATGACATGGTCATAGAAGACTCTGATTATTTATTTGAGGACCGTTTTAAACTATTTTAAGGGCCTACTTCCACACTACTTTTAACAATGTAAATTCAACATTTTTGATTAAACTATTTTATTCTAAATGATTGAAGTGTAAACCATTTTTGTACTTGTGTTGAGATACTAATTGAGTTACACCCCAGCTACATGTATGCTTCCGCTGGACCCGATTTTGGAGGTGTGACATAACCCAACACGTGTCGCGTTTTCGTTAATCCAAAAACAATAAAAAAAAGGTGTAATTCACATAAACTGTGCAGCAAATTACAAGAATTATGAGATCCACTTGAATTACAAAAACAATAAAATAAATAAAAGATGTAATTCACATAAGTTGTGTAGCAAAATATTCCCTCTGTCCCATATTAAGTGTCCACAATAGAATCTTTTGATGTCCCAAATTAAGTGTCCACTTGTACCTTTCAACCAATAAGATAAGAGTTTAGTGGGTAAAAATAATATTTGATTGGTAGAGAGTTTAGTTAGTGGAATCTCCTAAAACTTTATGCATTATGAAAGTGGACACTTAATATGGATGGAGGTAATACAAAAATTATGGGACCCACTTGAATTACAAAATAAAAACAACCGTTGAATAAAAAAATATAGGACCCACTTGAATAAAAAAATTACTTGCGAAATACAAAACTATAGGACACACTTAAATAAAAAAATATAACCCACAAGTATTAATATATATATATATATATATATATATATATATATATATATATATATATATATATATATATATATATATATATATATATCACATAACATTTTGATTTAACATCATTTTTTTTCCCAAAATTGAGGACCAAATTTTTTTACATATTAATGGATGAGATTAATCCAATAATTTAAAAAACTCATTTTCATATTTTTTTTTCTTCAAATATTAATATCTTTTAAACCGTTGATCGTTAAGCGAAAAAATATATACATTTAATTATCTTTCTATAGATAGCCACTTTGATATATTTTCGACAATTTTTTTTTTCATTTTTTTCACGTTTTTTTTTCGTGGCCGAAAAAATCACATATGATATATCACATGTGATCACACGTGATATATCATATGCGATTTCTTCGGCCACGAAAATAAACGTGAAAAAAAGATTTTTTTTTTTTTTTTTTTTTTTTTTTTTTTTTTTTTTTGTCGATAGTATATCAAAGTGCCCGTTTATAGAAAGATAATTAAATGCTTGTCGCGATGGTATAATTATTTTCGCTTAACGATTAACGGTTTAATAGATATTTAAATTATAAAAAATAAGTGAAATGTTAAATTCTTTTAATTTCAACCATATATTTTGTTTATTCAAGTAGCCTTCAATAATTGTATTTCGCTGCAATTGTATTGTGAATTGCATATTTATAATTTTTTTATTCAAGTTGGTCCTATAATTCTTGTAATTCGCTGCACAGCTTATGTGAATTACATCTTCTTCTTTTTTTATTATTTTTGGATTAACGAAAACGCGACTATTTCGCTACACGTTTGCAGTAAAATTAGTGGTCTTTTAAGGTATGAAAATAAAAGCACACCCTCTGCGAGACAACCTCTTGTGAAAAGTGCCTATGCAGTAATTTGTGTCTCGTCAATCTATTCAATCGTGTTTTCCTGCCACGATGGGAACATGATATTGTAACATTGTGTAGCTAGTACCTAGCTTATCAATTTCAAGGTTACCCCACAATCCAATTTATGTAACAAAAATCCAAAATGGTTTTCAAATAAGTTTTAAAAATTATTTGAGGACCAAATTTTTTTTACATAATCTCTACCTTTTATTTTTATTTGATTTAATAAATGAGGTTAATTCTAACAATTTAAAAAAAATCAACTTTCGTCTTTTTTTGAAATATTAATATCTTTTAAACCGTTAATCGTTAAGCGAAAAAAATATATCATTACGATAAGCATTTAATTATATTTCTATAGATAAGCACTTTGATATATTTTCAACATTTTTTCTTCGTTTTTTTCTGTGGCCAAAAAAATCACATGTTACAAGTGATATTATACTAATATCACATGTGATATTATGTGATATTAGTGTAATATCACATGTGATATACCACAGGTAATTTTTTCGGCAACAAGAAAAAAGTGAAAAAAACGATTTTTTTTGTCGAAAGTATATCAAAATGCCGTCTATAGAAAGATAATTAAATGCTAGTCGCGATGGTGTAATTATTTTCGCTTAACGATTAACGGTTTAAAAGATATTTAAATTATAAAAAATAGGTGATGATGAATTAAAATAACTCTCCTCTTCAAATAATGTATATATGCACTTAGTCTCCAAAGTTGCGGATGCGAAACCAATTATTATTATTAATTTGTAGAAACGTTTCGCTGCATATACGTGACAAAACAAAACACATCTTTAATTTATATGTCTAAAAATGCCTCTTTGATTCAAGTTATCGATCATGGCTTTAGTAAGACTAAAACCTTGCTGTGGAATGCAAGAAACTGAAAAACATCGATGGCCGTCAGGGTGAATAACATCTGCTTATGGAAGTGTCTTGAGAGAGTTTGTCATCAGGAAGAGCCAACGTGGTTTTGTGATGAAATGTGATGAAAACGACAAAAGTAAATGTGATGATGGTGATGTTGTTGCAGTAGCGAATTCATACTGGAGCAACATGTTCGTGAACATGATGAGAGAAGGAGGACCATATTTTCGAGCACATCGTGGTGGCGTATTTGTACTTGTAGTGTGTGCTGAAATGATCGAAAGTCCTAACTTTGATGACATTCTAAAGGTAATTTTTTTTTTTTTTTTTTTTTTTTTTTTTTTGGGTAAAAGGGAAACATCCCTGGTAAAATATATTAATCACCCAAAATCCGATAAGTACAATGGAATGTGACTGAGTGACACAATACACATTAACCTCAAGCTCAAAAGCTTGAACAGCCAAAACGAATGACATGCCATTCGATTACATCATAACTGCATAACTAAAGGTAATTGTTTAGTTACCTCATCTTAGTTATTACAAACTTACAACCATAGTTATTCATAGAGCTTTAAACTTAAAGTTTATTACTCATCGAGAGCATCAAAAATTTCTTGATGCAGCTATGATTTCCATGTATTCATTTATGTTTTGGATATATTCGATCGTTCACTTGGTTTTTCTATAAATATTAATCGCAATTTAATTATACTAAGTACAACAATTATGATGACTCTCCCATAATTAGTCTAATACTAAGAGGTTGTTGTCGATGCATGTCACCACACTCGTTTAACGTTGATAACAGCGTTATGAGCTTGTAGTTACCGGAACTTGTGTGTGTTTGAGTGAGTCTTAGTTATCATGTTTACAAGTAAAAGGCAAAATGTGTAACACCTTTTGTCGACTTAAGTATCATCACTGTGCAAGAAGGTCCATGATCACCTGGCCATGTGAGTCCCATTTGTGTTGGGCTGGAGAAAACATGAGTTCAAAATCTTATCGTTTTTAGACATGTAGTCGGGGATGGACCCGGATTTTTAAGAGGGTGTTGCACAAAAAAAATATTGGGCTAACTAAAGGTATACCGTGAGAAACGAAAGTAGCCAAAAAAAAAAAAAAAAAAAAAAAAAAATGGTGCACATACCACAAAAACGACAGTTTCGAATCTTTTTGCATTTCGTGATTAAAATTAGGTTTAGCTCGTGCTACACCCGAAATACATGTGGGTCCGTCCATGCATGTAGTACAAAATTATGGATATGGATTTCATTTCAGCTTTTAAACACATGTATTTTAAATACGGAGTTTGTAATTACTTGTCATAAAAACACACATGTATTTTAAATACGGAGTTTGTAATTACTTGTCATATATACTACTTATAATGGAAGAAAGACTCTCTCTCCAAAAAATTCAGATGTACAAAAAATGATGCATGGTTTATAACACTTTAAAACAAGCAATTTTCATAATTACAACAACCAAAGCATTGTGTACAACAAAAACTAGCATGAATCAAAATTCAGACCACTTTCCTTAAAATTCTACATTAATAGCATTAAAAACACCCGCTACACCCAATATTACAATCATTTAAACACAATGTACAACCCTCATTCTACATTAATAGCATTAAAAACACCTCTACACCTAATATTACAATCATTTAAACACAATGTACAACACTCATTCTACATTAATAGTATTAAAAACACCCCTACACTTAATATTACAATTATTTAAACACAATGTACAACCCTCATTCTATATTAATAGCAATAAAAATACCCCTACACCCAATATTACAATCATTTAAATACAATGTACAACCCACCATCTTAATCTAGACACGAACCAGTGACCAAGACTCGACTCCATACACAAGGCTGTGAGCTCAAGCTCACGGCATCCCTGTTTTCGCGACCCAATAACAACGACAACAACAAAAAGAAAGAAAATGATACAAACAATTATTTATCTTCATATTTATTAGTTTTAATCTTTATTTAATCAAAAACTCTTGAAAATTCATGTACTTATCCCCCACCGTCGCTAGAACGACAAAAGGGTAGTGGGTTTTCCTATCTTCGACCGCCAGTATCAACAAAACGAGAGAGAGAGAGATGGTTTTGATGATGAACTCGAGCTGTGGTGGTGTTAATCGTGGTGTTGGGAGGTGTTTTTTGGCGCGTGATGTACGTCAAAATGATGGGGAGATTGTAAGGAGTGTGGTGGTGGTGGCGGTAAGTTTAAGTGGCCGGCAGTGGTGTTTGTTTGGCCCGAAAAACGACTGGAGAAGAAGAAGAAATAGGGTGCGGCTGGTTTGAGAGAGAAATGGTGTCAAACCCTAAGTGAGGATATAATGAGGTTTATATAGGAAAGTGTTTTGGACCTTGTGTGAACCTTATTGCACCCTTAGGGACTAAGATTGTAAATATATGCTAGGGTGGGAAGTGTAGTTTACCAAATCTTTTATTATTTCGTTCTCGAGGCAAATTTAGGTGTCGGAATGACTTCCCGCGACATTTTTATTAATTCCATCGAAAATTTTTATTTCAGGGTACCCGTCGCTGCAACGCGCGGGTACCCAGCTAGTAAAAACTTGAACTGTAGGCGTATTGGTTAATAATCGTGCAGTTCAATTTTTTGAACCGTCGGTTAATGTTGCAATTGTTCAGGACCACCGTCAGTTTTTCTACAAAGAAAACTTGTAGTAAAAAATAAAGTTTGACCCAACAAGCCACCCAGCCACCACATATGTAAAGTATGTACATAACCAGAGTTGAGGATTCATTCATTCCAGCTCGTTGACCGTCAAAATTCAAACGAACCCTAGCTAGCAATCACGGCGGCAGTTCGTTGATAGTGGATCATAAACAATTGTAGTCCACACCAACAACTCCTCAAAACAAATACTATCACTCATTCATTTTTGCTAATCAAATTATTCTTTACAATGTCCTCCTCTTTTACATCCTCAACCGTCTCTCTTCATTCCTTGCACCGTCAGTCTGAACCTGCGCCCTCCCGATGCTTCATGAACCGGTACATTAAGCCACCACCTTCTCTCAATTTCACAAAACATAAGCTTTCGTTGAATATATGTAATGTTTTAGGCGAGTATGAAAGCGGTGAAGCTGCAGCTGATAATAATAGTGTTAAGGATGATGTATTTGTGACGTTTTTCCGTGAAACGTGGCCCTATTTCACGGCTCATAGAGGAAGTACTTTTGTTGTTCTTTTGTCTGCTGAAGTGCTAGACAGCTCTCTATTAGATCCTATTTTAATGGCAAGTTATATTTTATAAAATTGTTTTACTTATATCTAAGTTTTTTATTTTATAAAACTTATGAAATGTTTTATTTATGTGTGTGTGTGCAGGATATATCGCTTTTACATGGTTTGGGGATTAAGTTTGTGCTAGTGCCAGGGACACATGTACAGATTGATCAGCTTCTAGCCGAGAAGGGTCAGTTACTTGTATTTAACCTTTTTCTCTATTCGCTTCGAGAATTTGAATATGTTAGAGCCAAATGATAAGCTGTTTAGTACCTTTGTCGGACTTTTTGTAAAAAAAAAAATTATCGGCCTTGCTGTGTAATAGAATGAATGACGTGACTAGTCTAGGTATTGGTTATTTAAACGAATGTCTTATGGAAACGGGATTAGAAACATTAGAATTCGAGTAGGTCAGTTGTGATGTTTATGCTCTGTTTAACATAGATTCTCCACGAGCTTTTTAGTTTGTGTGTTACCCTGTATAGTTGGGAGGATTGGGCATCATCTATAGTTACAATCAAATAGGTTATGAGTTTAAGCTTTTGTATTAGTGTGAGTCCTGATTGGGAGGCATAAAGATGTGCCTAAATTCATGCCTAAGCCTGCGTGGCATCGTCCTGATAGGGACCCACTTTGTCAATTGGCATTATAGACTTATGATATTTGGACGGAAGTTCATGTTAATTTGTTGAATGGTGTTAGAAAATGGTATTAGGTGTTACTATGAATTGCAAAATCACATTCCCTATTTTATTTATTTATTTATTATTTTTATTTTTATTTTTATTTTTTTTGTGATGTTTCAGTTGGTAGTATCTAACTATCAAACTTGTTTGTAGCAACTTCTGTTACACAAGCCAAATATGTTATCATGACAGCTGAAAATTTATTTGAGAGCTGAAAGTTGTAGGAGGCTTTCAGTGATAATTTGTTTCTTATAAGTAACTAGCGATGAATGTGTTGTACAGGATGCGAACCTAAATATGTTGGAAGATACAGAATCACCGACCCTGATTCTCTCAAGGCAGCAATGGATTCAGCTGGGAGGATACGTCTGATGATCGAGGCAAAGCTGTCTCCAGGGCCATCAATATGCAGTGTTCGCCGACATGGAAAGAACAGACGTGTGCATGACGGTGTCAGTGTTGCGAGTGGCAATTTTCTTGCAGCCAAGGTAAGCTTCTCGTTCTCTCTAAATGTCTTGCAATTTATTCAAAGCAATAACCATGACTCAAAAATATTATTATGTTTGCCAGAAAAGAGGAGTTGTTGAAGGTATTGATTATGGAGCTACAGGCGAAGTAAAGAAAGTAGATATTGCTCGCATCCGTGAGAGGCTGGATAACGAATCAATCGTGATCTTAAGCAACCTTGGATATTCCAGCTCTGGAGGTGTACTGAATTGCAAGTATGCTATATAGTATATGGATTTACTAATAGGTATCATTTGTTACTGTTTGACACGATATAATCGAATACAACATAAAAAGATCATAGGCGCTCCCCCTAAGTTTTGTGATCCTGGATAATACAAGATACATTCAGTCTACTTATCCTCATCCTCGTAACGAAAGTATATACATGCTCTAAATCTGCAATTAACCAATGTATGTGTTAATGTGTTATGTAGTTGGAAGTTGTGACTGTATGTGAATGTTTTGGATATTAATTTTCTTTGCTGTCAATAATGCAGCACATACGAAGTTGCTACTGCTTGTGCTTTGGCTCTTGGAGCAGAGAAGCTTATTTGCATTATCGATGGTCCCATTTTGGATGAATGTGGCCGTTTAATTAGATTTTTAACTCTTGAAGATGCAGACATGTTAATACGCAGACGAGCGCAGCAAAGCGAGATTGCTGCTAATTATGTAAAAGCCATTGGCGAGGAGGAATCTAATTCCCATTTCCTTGGTTATAACTCCATCAGTGGAGGTGCTCCTGCTCCACAGAATGGGACAGCATCCAGTTACTGGAGTGCTGCAACGTTTCAGAATGGTGTTGGTTTTGACAACGGAAATGGGTTGTGGTCTAGTGAACAAGGTTTTGCTATTGGAGGACAAGAAAGGCTCAGTAGATCAAATGGTTATTTATCAGAGTTGGCTGCTGCTGCTTTTGTTTGCAGAGTAAGTACTTAAATCACGAATGCTGCCATTTAGATTGATGTCATTAATTGTTTTTATTTTATTTATATACATTAGGGAGGTGTACAAAGAGTTCATCTGTTAGATGGTAACATAGCTGGAGTGCTATTAAAGGAACTGTTTCAAAGAGACGGAGTCGGGACCATGGTGGCTAGGTATGCATAATTTGTTACGATAAATCAAGTGAATTAGAAAGAGACATGCAAATTAAGTTTCTGTGTATATTACTGTGCAGTGATCTTTATGAAGGAACGAGGATGGGAAAGGTGGAAGACCTACCTGGAATAAGACAAATTTTCAAACCCTTAGAAGACACTGGCACTTTGGTCAAGAGGACTGATGAGGAGGTGTGTGTTAGAGCGTTGTTTTAAAATATATCTGATAGTATACATTCATTCTTCAAGAATTCAATTTTACATTGTGTTATGTTCTTAGCTACTTGATGCTTTGGATTCATTCATCGTTGTGGAGAGAGAGGGGCAAATTATCGCATGTGCTGCTCTCTTTCCTTTTTACGAAGACAAGTGTGGGGAGGTTGCTGCTATCGCTGTTTCTCCCGATTGTCGAGGCCAAGGACAAGGGGACAAATTACTTGGTATGACTATGAGTAACTTTTTTCCCTTTCATGTGCTGTTTTCTCATTTCTTACTATGGGTTAGTAATAGTATTAACACCACTGCAAACTTGCAGATTATATCGAGAAGAAAGCATCTTCCATGGGACTGCAAAGGCTTTTCTTGCTGACAACCCGGACCGCAGATTGGTAGGTTTATACATACTTTGACATTTGGTTCCCCAAATGTTTGCCGATGCTTATAAATTATGGACCATTAAACTCGATCAGTCATAGAAAACCACTACCACTCTACCCAAAACTGAATTTACAATCTGTTTGGTATAGATGGTGGACAGTTAGAAAACTTGTCAAAATCACCCTATAATAACACATCTCCGAAATCTTTGACAATCAAATTCTATACCATCATATGGTAAAACCTGAAAATCTTGCCAACAATGAAAACTGCAACAAGTTTAGGAAAATAAGAGACAACTTTTGTTTTATGACACGATGCAGCTTATAATTAGCATGAAATTTCATTTGGGACTTTCCATTTTGACAGGTTTGTAAGGCGTGGCTTCTCTGAGTGCTCAATTGATTTTATACCAGAGGAAAGGAGAAAAAGGATAAATCTATCCCGTGGATCCAAGTACTATATGAAAGAACTGCTACCTGACATGAGTGGAATCCGTGTTAATAGTATGTTTGCGTGAGTTTATGTAAGTAGCTCCTCGACTTGGCTGAAATCAATCCAGAGTGGCCGACTGTAGCAGCAAATGATTATCAATCAACTAGTGAGAAATATTTAATAATAAAGGAATGTTCATAACTTATTAGGTTTGTTTGTATTATCTGGGGTAATGGTTCCGCGCCTCAATTGTGCATCATAAATAAGCCTTAAAAGAGGTAGTATTTGTCAAATGTAGAATGAACCTTTGAGCCATGATTTTGAATGGGAATTTGATTCCACGTCACATACAGTTTTGAGTGTCATTATTTCTAGTCTGTCGTATTTTCTGACTATGACCCAACAAATCCATTACCACGAGCTGGTTAGTCTTGACAGCTAATGCAAAATGATGGCGGCTTCATTTTTTGAGGGGTCTTGATTGTTTTAGTTATTACTTTATTTTTACGGCAACTAACTATTTCACAATATATACGTTATATATCCTAAGCAAGACTTGAACAAGCCCTTTGGTGGTTTAGTTATTACTATCAAAACATTTTCTTTAACGTGAACTGTATCATACTTATTATCGTTTGTATTTGTGTGTACCATTATTCGAATCCGATTCTTTTGTGCACATCTTTTCAAATTTCAATTATCTGTGCATTGTTTCCTAAAAATACTTGATTCAGTTTCAAAAAAATATGTGATTCTATACTCAAAAATACATCAATCGATACATATAATAATCAAAATTTTAAAAGATTTCCACGAAATGAAATTATCAGATTCGATAATACACACAACTACAAAAAATGACAAGTATAATACATTTTTAAACAATTAGCCAAAATATTTTTTAAAAAAAAAAAAAAAAAAAAAAATAGTTAAGACAAGTTAACGAACCACATGTATGTTTTAGCAATGCTCAATTTGGAAAGTAATATAACTTGAAGGACCAAAAAAGGAAATTACTAGTTTATAAACACTAAAAGGGCGGGTGAATCGGATTGAAAAAATTGGGCGAAAATTTTCACCAACTCATCAGTAACAAACCGATGACGTAAGCGATCACTCCGTTATCGACCAAAATTCCCGTTGCTGACGTCATCAACTGATTATCTGTTACCGGTATACACACTTTAACTGCTGTAAATCAATAAACATCATTTAATTTTGATACTGTATTAGTATTAATCGATTATATTCTGTTTTGTTACCTTGATTGGTAGTCCGCAAAGCGTTCGGAGTCGCTCGTGGTGTATTTCGGTTTTTGGTATATACATTTGCTAAGATTTTTATATTTTTTTGTATATGTTGGAGGAAAGGTTTTGAAAAGTGAAAATGGGTGCGCCAAAGACGAAATGGTCTCCGGAAGAAGAGGCTGCTTTAAACGCTGGAATCGCCAAGTATGGACCAGGTAAATGGACCAAAATTATCAGAGACGTGGAGTTTGCTAAAGTCTTGGAAAAACGTTCCAATGTTGACCTTAAGGTTGTACATGATTGAGTTTTGTTAATGTATATTTAGTATCGTTATACTGTATTTGTAATGATTTTATTTCTGCCGAGAGCAGGATAAGTGGAGGAATATGAGCTTGGTTGCTAGTGGAAGATCTCGTCAAAGTGCTAGGCCTAAAATGTTAGAAATGCGGACGATTTATGAGGCTGAAAATCTTTCTAGTCCTCATAAAGAACGTGATCTGAAAGATTGTATGCTGGATTCTCCTGCAATATTAGCTGGATCATCGCAAATTGGTAGTTCTACGATACCAATGCCAAGGTTATTCAACTCTTCGCTGTTATATGCATTGTGTTCACTGTTTTCATTAGCTGAATCGGTTATTACTAGTTAGATGATCAATGAAAATAATGGAATCTGATATCCTAGAAAGATGCTAGTTGTAAGTCCGTGTTTACTATTTTGTCCCCAAATATTTCTATAGTTGCTACGGTATATGCGGAATGATAGGTGCACACCTAGAAACAACGAGAACTATTTGCAGTATCTGCAATGATTCCGCTAATAGCGTTCTGTTTGAATCATATATGTGGAGTAACTTTAGCTTGATACTAAAGTAAGAACAAAGACTACTAGCAAGTAGCAACATACAAGACACTTGGGACTTGGGAGACTGCTTGCCTCAAATGGAATTAGGACTGTATGACTGTATCTGTACGCAAATATGATCAAATTATAGGGTAATTGGCACAGAGGTTGTCTACGATTATGACACATTCAAACATCATAAACTTTGTTTCTGGTATGATATGTGAAATGAAAACGTTATCAAAGCTCTGGTGGAGACCATACGCACTCAATCCATCCAACCTCACACTTAAACCAATTGTGCTCGACATGACTGTGTGCGTAGTTATTGGTTTTCCACTGATTCATCCAAATTGCAATAAAAAAGTAGAATGTAAGCTAGACATATTATCTATAGACTGAGCAACGTATGAAAGTTCAAATATATTATTAGTTCTCAGTTTCTCTCACTGATTTCATTATGTTTTTAAGTCAAAATGCTTCTGGTGAATCTTTATTTACAGTTTAAATGATTAACATAGGCTGGATAACCTTATATTGGATGCCATAGTTAATCTGAAGGAAAAACATGGTTCTAGCCGTGCTGCAATTTCTGAATACCTTCAGGTAGTTCCATCATAAGTTACAAATTTGAAGACATGATCAGATGCTTAATTTTGTTTTTCTTTTTTTGTCATTCCTCAAGAAATTTTGTAATTTCAACATTAATAAGAAACTTATTACAGGAGAAGCATTCAGCACCTCCAAACCTTAATAAACTTTTGCACGCAAAGTTGAATTCTTTGATGAATTGCGGAAAATTGCTCAAGGTAAAGGGCTGCTTTCTAGAACTAAAATGACGCATGTACTTTGATTACATATTCTTTCTATAATAATTCAGGCAAAGCATCGGTACAAGATCGGACCAAGTTCTTCATGTTTGGGTCCAAAAAGGAGCCCATCCCCATTGCCTTTAGAAGTAAAACAGGGGTGCTTTTCAAACGGAGAGACTAGTGCTATCAAGACAAAAGAAGAAAATGATGCAGAGTTGGAGATGATGTGGAGCATGACACCTCAGCAAGCTGCTGCCATTGCTATGGAGGTAGTTGAGGTGGCAGAAACTACCATCAAGGTTCTTACAAAAGCAGGAATTGATGCAGAGTTGGAGAAGATGAGGAGCATGACACCTCAGCAGGCTGCTGCCATGGCTATGAAGGCAGTTGCGGAGGCAGAAGCGGCTATTTTAGAAGCTGAAAGGGCAGAAAAGGCAGCAGAGGCAGCTGAAGCTGATGCACAAAAAGCCAAAGTATTTGCTGATGCTGCGATGGGCATTAAAGCAGCCTACCCTTTTCACATGGTAATACATTTTACAATATAAATGTTTTGTTGAGATTTCATTGCATTCCCTCCTTGTTAACTTGGTCAATTCTCAAAAAAATAAAAAAATAAATTCATATTTACTTAATAGATGCGACAATACAATATACAATGTCCCACGAAACTTTAAGTGGGTCACCTTACTGGTAGCAGCACTGAACTAAGATATAAATCATAAAAAACTGCTGATAGTAGGGTCTCATATGGTCTTTTTGCTCTTTTTAAGTCCTATTATTCAACTTAACAGTTGATTTTTGTCTATATGCAGACTATGGCGACAATGTAACTGGGTTTTATAGAAGATCTATATCAGACTCGTGTGGATATATGTGCAGTGTTCTTTCCAATACAGGTCTCTTTCGCTGTGGATATGGTAAACTAGTGAATTTTTTAGATTTGACTCCATGAAACCTTAGTTCTCTTTGTTGAGGTATAAAGAGTACATTGAAAGAAACACACATAAATTTTTTGTTTTCAACAAGTTTGGTTTTCTTGAGATGTGAAATCATTTAGTGATTGTGCTTGTCCATATATCATTTTGTCCGTCTCTTGGTCGAGTTGACCTCTTTATCAAACCCCCACCTTGTTAAAGGAGTTTCTTCTAATTATAGATGTGGAAACCTAGTCTGTTCTGTTGCATCTTCGATCAATTCTTTAATAAACCCATAGATATATATATTTATGAAAAACTCGAGATTAATGCAAAGACATAACGGTGATAATGAGTTACAGTATTCTGTAGTTGCACAAGTCACATTGTCACAAGTCATTACGACTATCAATTGATTTCCTTTTTAAAAAGGACAAAATGACAAATACTTGATATGAACATACAACCTCTTAGGAATGAAACTATATGCTATCTGATAAAGCATTGGTTATATGAGATAATTGATTTGTATTTGTTCAGTATGGTTTTTGTTCTAAAAAGAGTATATAGGCATGTCTATTACTCTTGTTATATCGATGTAAATTGCTTTTGAGCTTAATAATATATATTCACCTTTTGCAACAAAAAAAAAAAAAAAAAAAAAAAAATCTTAGGCTAAAAACTCTTAACTAGTAGGTTAACTTTGAGCAAATGCTCGAAGTTTATCTCATACAAATATTCTATCTGCATTGATAAGTGCTGATCCAATCCAGTTCTATCAACTTTAGTTATCAAGTCTAGGCCCAAGCAGTTTCATTAATTGCAAGCCGTGTTTGGTGATCAACCTTCGTTGCTTGAATTACATATCCATGAATTACATACATTCAAATATTAAGTTTGATTATTTCCAAACAAACAAGATACATATGAGATATTTTGTACAAGTTCAATGCACTGTGATAACCCATACTTTCACTTTAGCTGCAAATTTAGGTATACCATTCCCCCAAATCACTTGGCGAGCAACAATTACTAAAGTTCAATCCACTGTGATAACCCATACTTTGACTTTAGCTGCAAATTTAGTTATACCATTCCCCCAAATCACTTGGCGAGCAACAATCACTAAAGTTTATGTCGACAAACTTTAGATCTTGTACATCACAACTCTTTGTCAAAACACATGGCACACATGAAACCACATTTGAGAGAAGATAAGTCTGTATGATAACTAATAATCACTAAACCGTCACATTAACTCGTTCTCTTTGTATACAGATAAAAAACCAAAAATAAAGTTCCGCTGTATGCTATGCACATTGCATTAATCAGTAAATGAACTGTAAAAGATCTCCTGTCTTTCTTGTAAGGATTGCACAGGCGCAGACCCTCCTGAAAGAGTACCAACAGTTGCTGCCCCAATTTTTCCACTCTTGAATTTCGGATGCTTAATAAGCCACTGGATCACAGTGTCTATGTTTGTTGAGTCCTTGCACGAGATCATGAAGCAGCACACTTCCCTCTGAAAGATAGATCTCAACTCCCTGCACAAACTCATTGTCATGACCAAGAGATGAAAGTAAACTACTGATACAAAGGCTCTTGCAATATGCACTTTTTTTCTTGCAGTTGTACAAAAAAAGTTCCGTTCAACAATTCAAACCCCTAACCTAAAAGATTATAAGGAACAATCTAATTAATACAAGCAAATTTAGCAAGATGGGTTCATCTATAAAGGAATTACGGGGATCTTGAAAAGATTTGTTCATTAAGGAGTTACGTGTGTGAATAAATTAACAAACAACAATGAACGTAAATAGGTTCCATTAATATTTTAAGGGGATAACAAGTAATATGTGAATGGTACGATAAACAATTTGGTTTGTAACGATTAAAATAATAAACGTGCATGTATCGTCTTCTCCAACTCATATTTAGTCTTGAAGAGCAAATGTATGCAATCAGGTCAAACACTTGAGTAGCCCATGTTCATTTTGTGGGGAAAAAAAAGAAAAAAAAAACCCGAAGTTGTTGATAAGAGTATATGTTAAGTTAAAAAATGGTATAAACATATCGTTTATATACTTGTACATCCGTGTTGAACATTGATCATAGACCTTGAAGTACTTCTTTGTAAACTATGTTTGTAGTAGTTTTCAAGATATTATGCAAATGACAACCTTCAAACCTCTTTTGTTATTGACCATGGAAACAACAACGTATAGTTGTCCATGTGTGAAAATTGCACGTGGTAGATACAAACCTTTGAAGGTGACTGACCATGGCTCTTGTTTATTGTCATAGCAAATGAAACAAAAAGTGATTGACACAAGATATTCTTTCCATATGATCTTTAGCGGTCTATAAACGTTTATCAGACGGAGTAATTTTCAAGTGTTTTATGTTTATTATCTTTGCCTCAATCAAAGTTCTTAATAATCCAAGAACTTGAAGTCCTGCTCCATACATAATCCTTGGATTGATTAATATTTCTCAACAAAATTATCGGGACACCTACTTTTAACACAATTTTGTGGTTTGGAACACCGGAGAATTTCAATCAATTGATAAATTCTAGAGAGAGAACGGATTCATTTATAGCGGCACAACTTCAGTTTTATCAATGTTGTCGCAACTCAGATAAATCATTCCTTCACCCGAAAATGTCTTCAACAAATGATCGTTTTATGGTGTCTACAACCTCATTCGTGGGAGCAAGCATGACCTTTTCTTGGAAGTATTATGTTAGATCATTAATGTGACTCAGAATTTTTGAATCAATAAGGTCAATAATAGATGTTAGGGGATCATCAACCTCATCGATTAAAATCTCTCCGGGTATAGCTATCAACCTCTCCATCGTTTGCTTCTCCAAGCTTCCGTTTTGAGTCACATAAATGATCCAACATACTTCCAAGAAAAGGTCATACTTGCTCCTACGAATGAGGTTGTGGACACCATAAACGATCATTCATTGGATGACATTTCCGGGTGAAGAAATGGTTTATCTAATTTGCGACACCATTGATGAACTGAAAGTGGCGTCGCTATAAATGAATCCGTTTTCCTTCCAGAATTAATCAATGGATTGAAATTCTCTGGTGTTTCAAACTACAAACTTGTGTTAAAAGTAGGTGTCCCGATAATGTTGTAGAGAAATATTCATCAGTCCAATGGATTATGTAATGGAACAAGACTTCAAGTTGTGAGATTAGTAAGAACTTCAAAGGAAAAGATAATAAATGGAACACACTTTGGAAAGACGATGATCATACCGAGGTTGAACTACCCCGTTTGATTAACGTTTACCGCTAAAGATCATAAGGAAACAATATCATGTGTCCGTTTCATTTGCTATGACAATAAACAAGAGCCAGGGTCAATTACTTTCAAAGGTTGGTTTGTATCTGCCACGCCAGTTTTACACATGGTCAACTATACGTTCACACATAGACAACTATACGCTGCCTTTCCTATGGTCGAAAGCAAAAAAGGTTTGAAGATTGTCACTTGTGATGCACATGATAATATCTCAAAAAGTACTACAAACATTGTCTACAAAGAAGTACTTTAAAGTCTATGATCAATGTTCAATAGGTGTGTGCAACTATATTAATGACATGTTTTATATCATTCTTTTAATTTTACATATACTCTTATTAACAACTTCCCCATGGATTACTCAAGTGTTTGACGTTGACTGCAAAATGCTCTTCAAGACTATCTAACGGTCGGAGAAGACAATATATGCACGTTTATTATTTTAATAGTTACAAACCAAATTGTTTATCGTATCATTGACATATTAGTTATTATTCCCTTAAAAAATTAATGATATTAATGGAACCTATTTATGCTCGTTGTTGTTTGTTAATTTATTCACACACGTAACTTCTTAATGAATAATTTCTTTCAAAATCCCTGTAATTTCACGAGTCTATAAGCTAGTGAAGCATAAAATAAAAATGTGTCTGGTTCACCCTAAAGAAGGAGACTTACATTTGATTAATCAACTGATCAATGGAGAGGGCACCATCCTCATCGATCTTGTTTCCGAGAACCTGCAAAGGGATCCCCCTGAGGGATGGTTTGCTCAGCAAGTCAAAGAGTTCAGTCTTTGACATATTGATATTCTCATGATCAGCAGCGTCAACAACATAACTGCACCAACACTTAAAAGTCAAAATATTTATAAGATCTTACAAGCAAACATATTAAGGTTTTCGTAACATACACTATAGCAGAAGCTCCACGACAATATCTCTCCCACATGCTACGAAATCGTGGTTGACCTCCAACGTCCCACAATTTTATTGTCACGTTTCCTTTCATTATTTTCCGCATATTAAACCCGTTCTGAATATAGAAAAAGAAACATATTTGTCACACTCATAATGATCCCAAGAGGACCAAGACAACTGAATAAAATCTAACGAAAATCACACGACTTAAATACTATTAAAAAAAACAAAAAAAACTCACTGTAGGAATCATATCCTCACGAAATCCGCCAGTCTACAAACATAGACAAAACATACGAGATTAACACACATTCATTCAAACTAAATAACATGTAACAAAAGAATAGTACACATGTGATCGGTTAAAATCAATCAATGAACAAAACTTACAGCAATAACATTAACAAGTGATGTTTTGCCTGCATTGTGAAGGCCTATCAAAGTAAGCTGAGTTTCATGCTTGAAAAAGAAGCTGTATCACATCCATATAACATAACAAATTAATAACAATATTAGCTTATACATGTCATCATAACATTTTTATAGAGCATAAGTTAAAAACATAAATACCTTCTAAGCCAATTGAGAAAAGCTTCCAGTAAACCCATTATTAGGGTTTAGGGTTTACTGTAGAATAACACAATAGAGATAGAGAATGTTTTCATTTATATCGATTCTTTTATATACAATAAACTTTGATAAAACACATTTCGCTAAAATTTTGATTTGTGGATAAATATTAAAAGGAATTAAATCCTTCAATAAAATAATGTATTTTAGTTGTATGTACTAGTTATAATAATTTTTTTGAAATAATTATTTAAAAATTTTAATCATATTATTAATTGCATCTTATCTATATTTTTTGTATTTAAAATAAATATATTTTTTTTAAATATCTTATCTATATTTTTTGTATTTATGTGTTATGGATAAATATAAAATATTACCTAATAAGAAAATAATCTTTTTTTAATAAAATTATTACTAAATCAGGTATGAATTGATTTTTTTGAAATAAAAAATTCCAATAGAAGTTTTATTTTATTATATAAAAGATCAGCTTTTTAATCACGCTATTTAATAGCTAATTTTTTGAATTTTGATTTTCAAAAATACTTGATTCGATACCTAAAAATACGCCAATCGATACATAAAATAATTGAAGCTCAAAAAATTTAATTACTACAATAGTCCGATTGAAATGATGTTACATACAACTCAAAAAAGTGACAACTAAAATACAAGAGCATCTATAATACATCAAGTCTTTAAGACTTGATACATTTAATGCATAATGCATTTAATGACTAAAGCTTGGAGAAAAGACTTAAGGTTCGCCAAGTCTTTGATAAAAAAACTTTTCGAAGCAATGCGAAAAACCTCTTAAAATGACTTTTTGAAATAACGAACAAGCTTTTAACAACTTGACTTATTGTAGATGCTCTAATACTCTAGTCAAATAGTAGATGCTCTAATACTCTGGTCAAATATAAGAATGTTGAATAGAATTGGAGTCATATATTACCTTCCCCAAAAAATAATATACTCTAGTCATATTACATATTTTCTAGTTGTTATTGCTACGATAGACAGTAAAGCGAAAGTAATGGGATTTGAGTTACTGGTTGCATTATATAATAACTAAAAATTCGGACTTTATAAAATGTGTGATCTGTGATTATATATGCAATTTAGCTTATTTGTGTATATTTCATAGTTTATTTATCAAAGATCCCAACCTTTATAATGGAAACTTTTTTATGATGAAACCATTGATGACATATAATGTGAGTATGTGACATGACAAATAAAAATGTGATATGACATTGATAGATACATTGAATGTAAACATAATTTAGAAAATAATTTTAGTTACCTTACTAAAATAAGACACAAATTCGGTATTAAAATTCACATGACATATTACATGTGATTTAACACTAGGGTCCGTAAAAGTGGTTGAGAACTTTGCTTATTACTACAAGAATTTGGATTTTAGCGACAACACAACTGCAACTTGTTTGATCATGCATGCTAGCGAGTCGATATAACAGTTGGTTTTACTAATTAGTATTTCGACTATAAACATAACAACTTGTTAAGTTGTGCAAATCAGCTCTCGATCTTTAGTATTTGCAAATCCTTACATGATAAATAAATGAGTTCAAACAAAACAAACAACACCCGATACCATTGAGGCCTTGTTGATTTGTGGAATCGTTTTGAAGCCGGTTACATAGAAACACCGAACACGACGTATTAAAATGATTATCTCACATCCAACTCCGTTAGGAAATACAAAAATTAAAAAAGAGTGGTTTGGTAGTTGGTACCTATTTGATAAAAACAGATGAATTTAAGTTTCTCAAAACTATTTATTTCAACTTAATACTGCAATATACTTTTGGCAAGTTTTTAAAATTTAAAACTTTTGCTTTCTTGATGTAACTGAAAATACAGAATATGGGCATAGTATTGTACTGTTGTACATAAACTAATTTTGGCTATTAGTTAATGTTGTACATAAACTATCTGAACCGTCACTTGTAAAATTGTCTCTGAATCATCCTGTTGAAATGCAAGTGACGGCGTCACGTTGGGATTGTGACACCGTCAGCCCTCCTTTTCCTGACAAATTATTGACTAGGTCGTTTTCTTCGTTTTCTTGTCTAAACAAGCCAAAATCATGCTCGTTTTCATCTTTTGCTTCCAAAGTAAACTAAAATTTGAAAATAAACAATTTAGGGCAATAATTGATCAAATATATACAAGTTTAGAGACCAAATGACCCCCTAAAACGCACGTTTTAAATCCTTATCACTTAGGGTAATTAAAAGCATGCACGGGGGAAAGTGGTGGGTTAGATGGTGTTAGGGGGTCGGGGGAACATGAATAATGGGGGGGGGGGGGGATTGTTAAGATTAGTGAGGAGTTGGAAGGAGTAGATATAGATTTTGCGTTGTCTTTCAAAGGTGTGGTCGAGAATGGTAGGGACATTGGGTTTTTGGTGGATAGGTGACGTTAGATTATGTGATAGGTTTCCTAGGTTGTAGCATTTAGATAGGAGGAAAGAGGTTAGGATGGCGGATAAAGGGAAGTGGGTGAATAACGAGTGGAGTTGTGAATGGGAGTGGGTTAGACAGCTTAGGGGGAGGGTGTGTAGGGATTTTGAGGAGCTTATTGTTTTAATGCAAAATGTCATGATTTCTAATAATTGTAGGGATCGTTGGAAATGGTTGCTTCGAGAGGATGGGGATTTCACGGTTAAAGGCTTGTCAAAAATGGTGGATGAGAAGACGCTAAGGATTGAGAACGGTGGACAAGAGACCTTATGGAATAAGTGTGTGCCTAAGAAAGTTAACATCTTTTTTTGGAGAGCATTGAAAAGTAGATTGTCGGTCTGAGAAGAGCTAGATAAGATAGGCGTGGATTTAGATTCAATCCTTTGTCCATGTTGTGATAGTGCGGTGGAATCATGTAATCATAGCTTGGTCATGTGTAACTTCGCAAGGAGTGTATGGGAAAAGATTTTTATGTGGTGGAAGGTTTGGAGTGTTAAAGCCTTCTCTATCGGAGAATTTTTTTCTTCCAATGGGAACGTTGTTACTCCTAATCTTTCGGTTCGTCTTTGGTAAGCGGTTCTATGGACTTCCGGGTAATTCATTTGGAAAGCGAGAAATACGCGGTTTTCAATGGGAAAGTTTCGAGTATAAATAATATTGTTCAAGATATTCAACTAAAAAGTTTCGATGGATCGTGAGAAGATCAAGAAAGAAAAGCGAAATGGATTGGCAACAATGGCTTTCGGATCCAAAAAAATGCCAGCTACAAAATTAATTTGGGTGATCAACTTATGTTAAGATTAGTTTTTCGTGGGTTAGCTGCAAAATCTGTATAATTCATGTAATTGCCTGCTTTGTTTGTTGTGAGTTTAGTTTGTATGAATTTGACTTGATGCTTCAATGGGACCTGGGACTTCAGAGTAGGTTAGTTACAAAATTGTGCTGGTGTCTTGGTAGTGTTTTGTCATGTATTTCTCGTAGGTTTGTCATTTTTGGTTTTGTTAGGTTTTGCCCCATTTGTTGGTTGCGATTCTTGTTGGTTTATTTTGGTTATGAGGGTCATTTTGCTACAATTAGCTTGATAGTAGATTTGGCTCTCCTTTTTTGTTGTATTTGTTTGTTTGGTAATATAAGCTGCTATAAAAAAAATACGAGTGTTAATAAATTGGAGGTTAAAAAGTCACAAAATACACACAAGTGATGCAAAATGCAAGTTGTGTACATAAAATAGCGAAAAAATTAATTTGATACACATAAAAGGATAAGAATCACAATGGGCATCGGATATGCTATATGCTATGGGTAGAATGACAATGGGTATAATTAAGTTTATCATTACCGCTGTTTAGGTTTGGATGACAAAATATAGTATAAAAAGGTTTATAGATATTTGAATTTTGTAGTGGAAAAGAGAGGGGCTCACAGAATGGATTTTATAGACACAAAGGGCATGCTCGGTAGGGGGTCATGAGAGGTGAGGAATGGGAAAGATAATGAAAAAAGATGATTGGTAGAGTATAATGCAATGACCTATTATCCAATAGTAGGTAATGTGTCATTAACCAATAAATCGGGGGAATGCTTTTCTTTCCATTTCCTTTTCTCCACCATTATCATTGTCTTTCCCTTTTCCGAGTTTTAACCAAGCACACCCTAAATTGGTGGGTAATGAGTCTATGACTATGAGACTAGAGACCAATGAGAGTGAATTTTCACCTTACATCTCAGCGCCACGTCAGATTTCTCTCTCCCCTCACTTCCCCTCAGACCTACTCACTTTTTTGTGGACATGGTCACCTCAACCTCACCTTTCATTAAAATACCAATTTTATAAAAATATATCCCACTAAATAGTAGTAAATACCATACATACACTAACAAACTAAATAAAAAACAATAAAACAAAACAAGAGGTCTCACATCAGGGGCGGAACTAGGAGCCAAGCTTAGGGGTAGCGAAATACGAAAATTTGTTTAGGGGTAGCAAAAATTTGTTTCAGGGGTCGCGAAATCGCCAAAAATGGCCAAAAATCTCAAAAAATGGCCAAAAATCGCAAAAAATTCCACTACCGGGTAAAAGTTCAGGGGTAGCGACCGCTACCCCTGGCTTACATGTACATCCGCCCCTGTCTCACATAACACCACATGCAACTAGATGAACGGTTTACCTTAGTCTCTCTCGATATCAACAACTCGCACATGACTTTGGTATAGGGACAAGGGATCACTAGGTGAATTGGACATTCACCTTGCCAAACTCACACCCGTGGTCTCTAGTATGATATACTCATTTCATTCTTGGACCTACTCACTAAACACATTTGATCGGTATGAAATCCACTCCTCTATTTCTATTGTGCTCTGCCAAACACAGCCTTATAAACTATTATCCATTTTATTTTGTATCATTCAAAATGAATTGTAATTCAATCTCTCTGTCGGTATAAACAAGTTCACCCACACAAACATCTTTCTTCTTTCTTATTCAAGACTTCATTTTTTATTCCCTGCGTCTCCTCTCTGGTAATTGCTTCTCCTTTTTTTAATAACAAATTAATTAATTGCGTTAACATATAATTTGTATCAATTAGTATTAAATTTACTTATGTTTGATTCACATTCTTGTTTTACTATATATGCAAGTTCTGAAATCATTCATTCTATTTTTTTATTTTTTTTTTAGCCAGAACTTATATACTACATAAAATTTCTAAAAGGATTTACATCAAGGTAGTAGGTAAGCGGGCAACAAGCTGCGCCGGTCAGTTTTCAAGATTAGAATTAGAATAAGACTAGAGAATGGTCACTCAGTTAGGTCGGTCAGTGTTGCTCGCTATTAACGTTAGTAGGGCGACTAGTTGGTGCTGAGGCATGCCTAATAAACCCACTTCATTTATTAGTTATTTGGATTACAAGTCGCTTTTCTACATGTTTTTTTTACATTCAGACCCACTTATTCATAGATTAATTTTTGACACGGTATTTATCACTATGATTTTTTGCGTTAAGCACCCGACCTCCTTTAACTAAAAATCCTAGTCCGTCCCTGACATCGGGTCCATTGCTCGTTTTTTGTTCAAACCATTGATTTCGGCTTTGAAGGTCTTACATGGCCATAGTATAATACGGAGTAACTTGCTACTAGAAATTTAGAGAACTTCCAACACCAAAGTTGGCAATATGCATTTTTGGGTATATTTAAAGTTTTGCTTTTTGTTGAGCTTGTTGGCATACATGAGTTATAATCTGTGTTTCTTTGCCGTCAGATGTAGAGTGAATCCAGGTCGTGTAAGAGATAGGATCATAGGAAGTAAGTGATTGTTTTTCACGATTAGCTATTGTAATATAATTAAGACTTTTGATACAGCATGTTAGACCGGTCGTAATGGTTCTAATATAGCTATTGTAATAATCGCTTGCCCCATGGAAGTAACTACGGATTTGCACTTTGCAAAAAGAGGACATTTTGCATTCTTGCATTTGCGTTTATTTTGTTTCCTTAAAAAAATGGAAAATGCAGCATTGGTACAAAGACAGAGATGAGATGATACTCGTAACAAGTTTAGAACATTTAGTTTTCTGGTTAATGGAACAAATTCAGACTGCATTACTTTTTACCTGCAGATTCAAGATGTATGTTTGAACATAGTTCTATTTGTCATTGTAATGTCAGAAAATGGAGAAGTGTATTTTGATTCGATACACCTTCATTTCTACTTTAAAAATCACGCATTCAAGTATATACGATATGCATTCAGATTATGATTAACAATCTGAAATTCGCTGAAATAAGTATATATGATCTGCTTTTAAGTTACGATTAACAAGATATGTTTAGCAAACTTGTAAAATTTAACACTTCAAGCCTTTATACAACAAATGTAAACGCCCTACACAATGATCATTTTGTCCCTGGCTATCATTTATAAATATATTTGTGACGGAAAATTACCAAAATTCTTACGAGTTAAACCTTCAGATCTGGTTACTGATAATATTTGCATCAAATTAATTATTATTATTATTATTATTATTATTATTATTATTATTATTATTATTATTATTATTATTATTATTATTATTTATTTTTTATTTTTTTTAATTTCCTTTAAGCTGTCTCTTTTCATACTCAAAAGATCTGTCAGCAGTTTATACAACTTAGTTGCTAGACGGAAATATAAATTGTTTATGTTTTGACAGATACCAAATTGACCAGGTGAGATCAGGATGGGAAACAAACCTGTAAAGCAAAAAGATGAAGTACTTGTCAAAATTGTGCCACCATTAGACCAATCTTATCTACGTTGGCTTGCGAGAGATTTGGAGAGGATTCATGGTTATGTTCCCAGGAAACCTCGAGCTGTAAAGCCACCTGATCATTACATTGAATACATGCGGATGAATGGATGGTTAGATTTGGACCTTAACGATCCTGACCTTGCACATTTATTCAAGTAACAATGTGTTAGATTGTCCTTCATAGAGGTAAAAGAAAAACAACTAAATGTAATAAAAATGTGAGTGATATGTTTGGCTGTAAATGCGTGCTATACATTGTGACATGTATATTTGTATTTTTTCATGTTATGAGCTCTGGACTCTAATTGTCACTGTACTGTCTAGTATGACTTTGCAGTATAAAGGTTCATGAGTATGTTCATGTATCCTTTGAAGAATTTTTGTAACCATTATATAATTTGAGCTAACATATTCTTCACATTTAAAAAAAAAAAAAAAAATTAAAAAAAATAATAAAAAATAAAATAAAAAACCACATCACCCAGTTTACAACAATTAAGCCCACACCCCTGTTTATAATTTTCCACTTTACAACTAGCTCAATGAGAAAGCTGATTTGCTAAAATCAATGACATATCCGAGATTTTTCATCCGAATTGGCCGGGAAAAAAACAGAAATAGAACTTGAGAAAAATATATGTATGATACTATGATCTAAACTAGAAGTCTTTCGCAATATCGTTCTCAATATCAAATGCTCACACCAAATTACTGACTGAAAATGATCAACCATTTTAAAATTCAATATAACCAAATAAAAGTAGTGAAAATAATAAAATGCTCTAGCTATTTTGTTTAGTCATTACGCATTGGCAATTGAACTCCTGTAATATGATATCCTACAAACCTACACTTCTAATTTATTGTCTATTTCGATGGGCCAGCACAAGGTATTGTGGTGCCGTCCCATTGGTGCCGTGAGAAAAAAAATGTTGACACATCAGCACCTTTTCCTATAACATCAGAATTCACCATAACACAAAAAAACCCCTCCTTCCTGTAACACCACTTTCTGGTGCCGTCGTGCCTATTTGAACCCCACATATATCTTCTTTTTCTTTTTTTTTTTTTCTTTTTTTTTTCATTTAAATAAATTGTCACATTTTATTAAAATACATTAAAAAAAGTAAAAAAAAATAGAATAAAATAAAAGATACATTAAAAATGACAAAAAAAACAAAGAAGCTAATAGGTAGGTTTATTATTTGGGAGAAGTCTAAAGATACGCAATATACTTTCTCAAAAGTACTGAAATACGTAACATACTAAATATATTACTTGTATCGCTAAGATACTTTCAAATTTAGCACAATATATGCAATGTTGACCATTTTTTTACCTGTTTGACTGGTTTGTGGGTTAATACTTAATAAAACATACATTATTGGCCCCTGTGGTTTGCGTCTATTTTCACCGGTCATCCTTTAACGTTTTTTCAGTTATGAAAGTTACAATAATGGTCCTTGTGGTTTGGGTTGACTTTCACCTTTGGTCCGTTTTTACAAAAACTTTTTTTTTTCAATTTTTTTTCAAAAAAATAATATTCTTTTTGAAAATCTTTTAAAAAATAAAATTGTTTCGTAATTTTTTTTCTATTTTTTTCTCATTTTTTTTTAAAACTTTTTTTTCTAAAACTTTTTTTGTAGGATCTACACTTGATAGATCTTGAGCCAATGGATCGATAGCCTACTAATGCAATCACTACCAAGACTATATAGACAATCTCTGTGAGCTTGTATCTATTGCGGAATATAAACACAAACGATATACTAAATACTTTGATCCTCTATGAATCGTTATTATTCACTAATAATTGTTTTTGACACGTACATAATACAATAACCTTGGGTTCCTTATATACTAGTAGAAACCCTAATCTCTGTTACAAGAAACGTATATTCATAATACTCTAGAAGATATTCTACATATCTTATCTATAAATAACTAACTATTAACTACGGATTAACTATATCCGCAGAATGTCTATCATCAACAGGAACCAGTCTTCAGCAGAAACTACTCTAAGTATCCGCAGGAACATGTCAGCAGAAAGTCATCAGCAGTATCTATGCTGACTTCAATAATTCCTTACAATCCTCCCCTAATCTTGCAGTTGACATGGTTAATTCCAAGATTCTTGATAGATCTTAATTAGCAGAAGAAGATGATTGAGCATGAACTTTAGCAGCAAAGAATCTTCATCAGCAGCATCTCGATGATCAGCAAAAACTTTGAAAGCACCATTCTTTGCAGCAACAAATGACCAAAATGTACATCAAAACATAAGTTTCATACTATTCTCATCACTTCCAGTTGTGTTAACTCCTGTGAGAGGTGAATCATTGAAAATAATGGATTTGATGTCTCTTAACCAATAGCCATTACTACTGGAGTAGCCAAATGTTTTAGTGCATGAACTATGGTACACTGATAACCATATGATTTTTAGTAAATCATCATCTATAAACGGATTTGAGATGTCTTTACTTGTAGCCGTTTGCTCAGGACTAGTCAATTATTTGGTTGATAAAATCACCTTGGTAAATTGAATACCAAATATGGTTTTCCACTGCCTTTACCACAAGCCATACACTTGTGGGCTAGCCAATTATTGGGAATCCATAAGGAAAAATCCATGGTCAATTGACAACCATTCAACTCTCAGCTGTTAAGCATGGGTGAGTTGAGTAGCCAATAGTTTTTCGCAAACTATTACAACTATCAACAGATTTGACTTATCTTTACCAAAGTTGTACCCTTTGGACTAGCCAACTTTTAGATGGAATAGTCAACATCATAGTAAGTTGATAACCAGATAAGGTGTGGAAAGTACCAACACCAAAATGATATGTGGGAATTGCGCCCTCGCAACAGGTTTTACATCTCAAGGGATCTTGAGAAGCTTACAACCCCCACCAGGCAGTGTACCTGATCGTTGTAGTATAGTATAGTGACAAGTACCGGGGGATTGATTGTTCAACTCAGGAATAGTGTCGCTAGGATTAGAAAGCCTACTAAACTAGGTCTAGAGGTGAGGGATGATTCTTTTTGTATTTTTATATTTTATGGAAAGCAAGTAAAATCTCGGGTTTTGAAGGAGTGGGCGGAACTAGTTGCTAGCCAACTAACCCAATTAACTACTAATGCAATCAAAATAAAATAGAAGAAATGAAAATTAAACTAATTTACTAATTTGGTGGAAACAATAATGAGAAAAGTTGTGTTTATTTAGATTTCATTACTCCCTAGATATCTTTTACAGGTTGATTAGCTTGTTACAATTGCATGGATGACGGGTTATATTCCTTAATACCAGTCGTAGGGTCGTGTACAATATTCCCTAACTCTATAAGATCCTACTTCACTCCTATGTCGAGCCGTTAGAAGCTCATAACATGGGATCATTAGAATTCTCTTACGTATTAAATACAACCAAAAATCATAGTACACCTCCGATCATGTTTCTTAAGACGTTCAAGCAAGTTACAAATGGAAGTCTGCCAGTTTTCTTAAGCCTAACATCGAATACAATCATCCATAACAATTATAAGTAAACAATCAACCCATAATCAACATCTAGGTTTCACTACATCTAAGCAAACAAAATAAAAACCTAGCCTAGCATGTTAAAGAGAAGACAAGCGTAACATATAATCACACAACACATAGACATATTGAATGATTTGAATAAATACTTATCTTCAATTGAACATGGAAGAATCAAGGGGTTGAAACCCTTGAAAAAGCTGTAAAATCCGTCTAGGGTTTATGCCCTAATATCCCACACAAAGTTCCACACATTACAATGAAAAATTGGAAAAATATATATAGACTATGCATCCTGACGGCGTCATGTCTTAACCTCTGACGCCGTCAACTTGCCGCCATGATAAAATTCGTATTGCCTAGATCCATTTCTGACGCTGTCATGTAGAAAAACACTCTGGGCCGTCACGTGTAATTGGACCCTGACGGCCTTGGTGACGCCGTCAGGCCAATAAGCCTAAAAACTTTCTGGATCGTCACGTGTATTTTCCACTTCCACCTCTTTTGCCACTCTTGACGCCGTCACTAGTAATCCCTTGACGTCGTCAGGTACTGTTCCAGCAAGGAAATTTGAGACTTTGCCGTTTTCTTCACTTTTATGCTCCAAAAACGTCCAAAATGCTTCATTTTCCAGATTTCTCTCCAAAAGTACCTAAATTGACAAAAGGAACGATTTAGGGAAATAATTGATCAAATAATCTCGAATTCGGGCTTAAATGACCCCTTAAAAGCGGTACACTTTTCGCCTCATCAAATACCCTTACACTTGAGATTTGTTTGTCCTCAAGCAAATGCGCTTTTATTCTAATCAAAATACAAACTAGGGGTCATTTAACACTAATGTAAAAGTAATTACAACAAATAATCGTTCCACTAAAAAGCAAAAACAAGCACAGAGGTCATACACTAGCACCTCACAAATAGTGTTTAGATACTCACATCTCTCGGGTGTAATAAAGTATATATCACAATATGGAAATGGAAAACATCTCTCACTACCTGTCATAGCAAATAGATATTACCATAGGCTTGGGAAAGCATCAAACCTCCACCATTTGGCGTAAGCTCCTAGGATAAACTATCAAAGAGGTCTTTTGAAGGGTTATAACGTTAGGTGTAGGGATATGGAAAACACGGTTTTGTTGGATAAAGGCAATATTTATTGGTGGCGAGTTAACCATCTTGGTTAATTACATGTACAATATGGCGTTGCTAAGCCAAGACTCGACTCAACTTAAGCTAATAAATCAAAAATAACGAAAACATGAAACAAACATAGAATGAAACGGGATGGTAGTCCGTATGTTTTTCTCTCTCTCTCTCTTTTTTTTTTTTTTTTTTTCTTTTTCTTGATTTTTTCGGCTTTTTTTTTTTTTTTTTTTTTTTTTTTTTTTGCACACACTCTTACCCAACCATCCAAAATAATACATCATAGGGAATGTACATTCCCCTTACACTTGAATTTTTACATAATTTATAATAAACTACTCTAATGACTCGAATCAAGATAATCAAAACACTTGGAGTACTTTTTTAAGATTAATGCACATATGAGGGTAATATATGATGTTCTTCCCCATTACTCCAAAACACTAGTACTTTACTCATGAGTCCCAATCATCCTAAAACAATATGTAAGAGATATGACTCGACTTAGCAACCATGTAAACAATTAGATAATAACTAAGGGTTTAAACATGTAACAATAATGCACTAAAGATGAGTGCATACACGGAAGGCTAAGGCGATTTGGTTGCACATTTGGGTGGGTTGTAACAAATTCTATCTTTAAGTAATATGCTTAAAGTTAGAAACGAAAAGATAGGCTCGGAGGGGTGTACTAGGGGTATCGTGTACTAAAAATGAGTACAACGCTAAGGTATGGGAAAATTAATTGACTTTACTAGTCAAGTGATATGACTTAAATGGTCAAGTAATTATGATACGGGTTTAAACACAAGGGTGATCCTAATGCCTCTTATCATGTAGTAAATCCTACTACACGAATGTAGTCTCACTAGCGGTCTCGAGATGCATCACTAACGCAAGTTCTAGAATCTAAATGCTACCGGTACACTCATAAGCACTAATAATGAATGCTTTTCCTATCAAATCTAAAGACGAACCTCACATATTTGGGTGGAAAATTTTTCTGAATGGTACGGTTTTGTGCTAGTCATACAACTCCTATCCATGAAACGCTTGTTAAGGCTAAAGTTTCACTCCTAAATGTTGTAAAAAATTTTAAATTTGGCGCTAAAATTATACTAACAAGTATTTCTCTTAGTTTTATTAAACACCTACCATCGAACAAACAAACTCAAGCGCAATGGTATCCTATAAGGTATCATCATTTACCCTCCCCTTACACTTAGGTTGAACATTGTCCCCAATGTTCAATTAAAGGATGTAAAAATAGGTAAAAGAATGAAAACAAATACTCCCCTTATTCGTTCGATGTGGATAGTGTGTCAATAAGGTTAGATCTTCCTCTAAGAAAATGAATGTTCAAAGCTTCCCTTCCAGAAATATAAATCATCTTCTTGTCATATATAACCTGTTAAACTTGAGAAAACAATCATGGCAACCTTGCGTAAAATCGGCGGCAATCTATGTATATTAACAAATCCTAGAAAGCGATTTAAGATATAATGCTTGTGGAATGAATGTTTGCAGATTTTCTGGAGTTTGTAAAACTAAAGAATCAACAAAAACTTTTAAGATTCCGTTAGAAAAACAAAACTCGCAAAATTTACAGAATTTTACACGTGACGTCGTCAGGTGTTAAACCCTGACGCCGTCAGAAGTGACCTGCAGAAATCTTTATGTTAAGTTTCCGGAAAATTTCTGGAAAAACTTATGTCCTATTTCCTGGAAAATCCTGCAAAACATCATTATGACTCGATACAAGCATTTGACTCTAACAAATACTAATATACATGTTCATTTAATATTGTGGCGAATCATGATCATTTTCGTTCTTATAAACAAATTTGGGGTTTCCCCTTACACTTAGCTTTTGCAAAATACCTTTATATGAAGTTAAGGCGAAGTTAAACAACAAAACAAAGCATTTTCACAATTTAGTTTGAAACATGATCTACCAACAATAAAAATAAAACATGCATACGGAAACAAATAACATCAAACAAATAAAAACACACAAGACATGGGTTGCCTCCTAAGAAGCGCTTTTCTTTATTTACGAGTCTTGTAGCTAGACTCAAGGTCATGGCTCATCCTATATGTGTGAGATCCTCGTCGAGGACATCTTTGGGATCAAACTTAGGCTTCAATTTCCTATCGGTTTTCTTGGTACGGTATGACTTCTTGAACTTTTCTCCATCTGGATCATATAAAATCATCTTCATCTGCCATGATCTGTCACCTTCCTTAGGTGGCTTATCCCAATTCCATTTACACTTATCCCCTTCCCTTTTTCACTTGTTCATCTCTAGGTTGATAGGCATTACGCTTAAGAACTCAATCATTTTCCTAAAGACTAGGGGATCCTCAAAAGGGTTTAGTTCCTCATCTCTAGCTATGAGTTGTCCCACCAAATGTGTCTTATCAAGGAAATCTTTTTCTAGATAGAATGGGCGTTGAGGTCCTATAAAGTTCCTTTCTATCCAAGGTCCATATCTAGATGGTCTCCTATTCATCTCTACCCAATGTGGTGTCGGTTCGTCCTCACAATCGTAGCTATGCTTCTTAACATCATAAACCGACTAAGTCTCACCATCTCCTACCGCTATCTTAGACTCCTTACAATCTATCATGGCACTAGTGGTTGCTAAAAATCCTCTTCCTACTAACAATGGGCATGTAGTATCACTAACCATATCTAGGATGTGAAAATCCGCCAAGATAGTTAATTTTCCTACGTGAACTACTACATCCTTGATCATTCCGACCGGGTGGGCAATACTTCCATCCGCTAGACCACTTATTACTTCCGTCTCCTCTAACTTTCCTAGCTTAAGAGTGGTGAAAAGGGATAAGGGAGTCAAGTTGAGGCTTGATCCTAAGTCGGCTAGTCTGTCGAAAGCTTCGGATTTTCCTATCTTACAAGGCAAAACAAATATACCCAGATCATCAAGCTTCTTAGGCAACTTGTTTTGAATGAAGGCGGTCCCATTTTTACCCAATTTAAGTTTCTCATATTTTTCTAGGAGGGCACTATAGTAGGGAGCACGGGCTAAGACATCAATGATGGGGCGTTCAAGGTGGAGCTCCTTGAATTCATCGTCAAGGTCTTGTGTAGGAGGTATTTCAACTATGTTATTGACCGGTTTAATATCGGATGTTTTACTCAATTGGTCATTTTGAAGAATTTGGGTTTGCTTGAAACACGTGCTCATTGCTTTGACCGAATAGTATTGTGGACAAGAAGTAGGTGACGAAACTGATGATATGGCATTAAAGTTTAGTTTCGGGTTCTTGATCGTGTCGCTTGGGAGTGCTCCCATTTCTCGGTCGTTGAGAACTTTCAACAATGTGTCGATTTTAGTGGTCATCTCGCTTTGTTTTGTTTGAAATTGGCTTCAAACTTAGATATGCGATCTTCTTGAGATGCCATAAACTTAGACATCAATCCTTCAAGATTATTGGTACTACCATAGTTATTGGAAGGATTGTTGTTGAAAGTACGGTTAGAGGGTGGATCGTTTGATTGGTAATGATTAGGTGGATTGGAAGAATTGTTTTGGGGCATGTTTTGGTTTTGTTTCCACCTAAGGTTCGGGTGATTTTTCCAAGAAGGGTTGTAGGAATCACCGTAAGGATTTGGCTCAGGTTTGAAAATATACCACTTGTCTCCCGCTTCGTCGGGACGCGAGGATGCGTAATCCGCAAAAGCTTGTCCGGGGAATTCCACGCAATCACGAGTGTCATGGGGACCACTACATAATTCGCATGAAGAAGTGATTTTGTTCACTTGACTTGAAGGCTTAGGAGCTTCGTAGGATTTCATGAGAAACTTGACTTGGTCCTCAAGTTCCATGATCCTACGATCAGGAGTGCTAGAATTTTTCGAAGGCAAAGATATTGCCTTGACCGTTTTGTTCAAATCACGGGGATCATTCCAACTTTCGTTGTCAAAGAGAGCAAGATCTTCTATGAGTTCCCATGATTCTTCCGCACTTAGATCACGTAGCTTGCCACCGGCCGATTGGTCAATGGTTCGCCTTGTGGAGAGATCGATATGGTCATAGAAGATTTGGATTTGGAGCCAAAGATCTATGCTATGATGAGGGACTTTTTGGAGTAAGTCCTTGAAACGAGTCCATGCTTCATATAGAGTTTCACCTTGACGTTGTTGGAACATCAAGATATCATTTCTAAGCTTGGTAGTTCTCCCCTGTGGGAAAAATTAAGCAAGGAAACGAGTGGTGAGATCATCCCAAGAGGTGATGGATCCCGCAGGTAAACGTTCAAGCCATTGACTAGCTTGATCACGTTGAGAGAATTAGAATGGACATAATCGGGTCGACTCTCTAGTTGCAACATAAAGGTCTATGGAATCTACGATTTTTAGGAAATCATTGAGATGTTGATTAGGATCTTCGGAACAAAGTCCATGGAATGCACATCCGCTTTGCACCAACCGGATGGTGTCGGATCGCAAGGGGGACACATTGGCTCCTTGAGCGAGCTCAATGGTGTTTCGATAGCCTTGGTGGCTAGGACGGGAATACTCTCCTAAGGTTCGGGGTCTAGGAGGTTGGTTTGCAAGTGGTGGGTTTTGTGGGTGGTTTTGTTGTGGTGGGTTGATGGGATCAAATATATTACCAACTTCCATGATGTCGGATGGTAAAGGTTACGAACAAAGAAACGAAGAAATAAGATAGACTAAAGAAAACCTAAAAATAAAAATAAAACCTTACTAGAAAGGAATCTAGCAAGTAGACCTAATAAAAAGAAATCCTAACCTAGACAATAACTATTCCCCGGGCTGCGTCGCCAAAAACTTGATACGTGGGAATTGCGCCCTCGCAACAGGTTTTACCTCTCAAGGGATCTTGAGAAGCTTACAAGCCCCACCAGGCAGTGTACCTGATCGTTGTAGTATAGTATAGTGACAAGTACTGGGGGATTGATTGTTCAACTTAGGAATAGTGTCGCTAGGATTAGAAAGCCTACTAAACTAGGTCTAGAGGTGAGGGATGATTCTTTGTGTATTTTTATATTTTGTGGAAAGCGAGTAAAATCTCGGGTTTTGAAGGAGTGGGCGGAATTAGTTGCTAGCCAACTAACCCAATTAACTACTAATGCAATCAAAATAAAATAAAAGAAATGAAAATTAAACTAATTTACTAATTTGGTGGAAACAATCATGAGAAAAGTTGTGTTTACTTAGATTTCATTACTCCCTAGATATCTTTTACAGGTTGATTAGCTTGTTACAATTGCATGGATGACGGGTTATATTCCTTAATACCTGTCGTAGGGCCGTGTACGATATTCCCTAACTCCATAAGATCCTACTTCACTCCTATGTCGAGGCATTAGAAGCTCCTAACTTGGGATCATTAGAATTCTCGTACGCATTAAATACAACAAAAAATCATAGTACACCTCCGATCATGTTTCTTAGGACATTCAAGCAAGTTACCAATGGAAGTCTGCCAGTTTTCTTAAGCCTAACATCGAATACAATCATCCGTAACAATTATAAGCAAACAATCAACCCATAATTGACATCTAGGTTTCACTACATCTAAGCAAACACAATAAAAACCTAGCCTAGCATGTTAAGAGAAAACAAGCGTAAGATATAATCACACAACACATAGACATATTGAATGATTTGAATAAGTACTTATCTTCAATTGAACATGGAAGAATCCAGGGGTTGAAACCCTTGAAAAAGCTGTAAAATTCGTCTAGGGTTTATGCCCTAATATCCTACACAAAGTACCACACATTACAATGAAAAATTGAAAGCATATATATAGACTATGCATCCTGACGGCGTCATGTGTTAACCTCTGACGCCGTCAACTTGCCGCCATGATAAAATTCGTATTGCCTAGATCCATTTGTGACGCCGTCATGTAGAAAAACACTCTGGGCCGTCACGTGTAATTGGACCCTGACGGCCTTGGTGACGCCGTCAGGCCAATAAGCCTAAAAACTTTCTAGATCGTCACGTGTATTTTCCACTTCCACCTCTTTTGCCACTCTTGACGCCGTCACTAGTAATCCCTTGACGTCGTCAGGTACTGTTCTAGCAAGGAAATTTGAGACTTTGCCGTTTTCTTTACTTTTATGCTCTAAAGACGTCCAAAAATGCTTCTTTTTCCAGATTTCTCTCCAAAAGTACCTAAAATGACAAAAGGAATGATTTAGGGCAATAATTGATCAAATAATCTCGAATTCGGGCTTAAATGACCCCTTAAAAGCGGTACACTTTTCACCTCATCACAAAACCTGCATACAACATACAAAACACTATACAAACCTGTTAGTTTTTTTTTCTTTTCTTTTTTATAAATAAAGAAAATAAATAAACATACAACAAGATATCATCTTAGAGAATTTTCAAGATGTACACCATACTGAGATTTAAATTCCATTTTAACCAGAAGACTTCTTATGATGGCTCTAATCAGTTGTTTAGCATGATGCATATCATTCCCAATCATATCAGGAGGAACAGTTAGTTTCACCTCCAGCATTTGCTTCATCACCTCTATAGTGATTGGATATATCACACCTGCCAACAATACAAGGTTTTACCAGTGGTAGTGAAGATCATATGAACATTAAGAAGAGGAAAGTATTTCCAATAATCAACCACCCAATCCTTTTGACCTTTGCAAGAATGAAATCCTGTGCCCCTATAAGTATGAGAGTCACACAGCACATATAAATCTCCTAGTAAATATATACCAATCCCTTCAGGTTGATGAGATTTATAGTAATCAATAACCCATCCATACAAGGAAAGAATGTCCTATCTATCCACCATATGTAGAATTTCACTAAGAAAAGTGAAATGTTTGGTAGAACCATCCTGTCTATGAAGCACATTGACCTTTCCTTGACCTACTGAAGACTTAATAAGCTCCCATTTAATCACCCTTTCCCAAATAATAGGGTCTTCTTCATCAGAATCAAACTCAATAAATGTGCTATCTTCTTCTGGTTGAGCAAGAGCTTTAGGAGCCTTCCTCTTCTTAGAAACACTCTTCTTCCTAGTACCAGGAGTAGAAGGAGAAGAAGTATGAGTATCAACTGGATTATCAGCAGAAGTCTCTTCAGTAGGAACTGATTCTGAAGCATCAGTAGGAACACTCTGTGGTGGATCAGCAGAAAGAGTCTCAGTACAAGGAACATCAGTAGAAACAGACTCAGGAACTTTTAGAACACTAGATGAATTATCAATAGGACCAGAAGTAGATCCACCAGTATCTTGAGGTTCAGAGGGTTCCACATCTGTATCAGCAGATGGTTTAGCATAAACATCAGCTGAATCATCAACTTGAGATAAGACTGAAGGAGAATGAACATGATCCGGATTAGCAAATAAAGACTCTGTAGAATCTTTGGAAATGTCAGCAAAGTCATCAAGCCTTATCCTCTTAGTTACAGGCTCACGCATAAGTCTTCCATGCTTTTCCAAGGGATCTGGAACATTAATGCCTGACTTATGAAGAATAGAAATGAGCTTGTCATATTGTGTAGTTAACTGAGTGTCTGAAAAGGCCCAAACTTTCTTCTTGGTCCACCCTGATCCATACATAGCACACCCCTGATTCTTGACAAAAGTTCTCATGTAGTCTTTGATCTTAGCTTTTGTCCAAGGTTTGTCTCTCTTCTCCTTAGCTCTTCTCTCTGCCTCAGCTTTCTTGTTAAGTTTAGCAACTTCAACCATTGATGCGTGGGAATCGCACCTTGCTTTACCTCTCGAGGGATCTCGAGAAGCTTACAACCCCCACCAGGCAGTGTACCTGATCGTTGTAGTATAGTATAGTGACAAGTACCGGGGGATTGATCGTTCAGCTTAGGAATAGTGTCGCTAGGATTAGAAAACCTAATTAATAGTTCTAAAGGTGAGAGATGATTATTTTTGTATTTTTATATTTTTATAAAAGCAAGTAAAATCTCGGGTTTTGGAAGAGTGGGCGGAATTAGTTGCTATTCAACTAACCCAAAACTAAGATGCAATCAAAGTAAAATACTAAAAATGAAAATAAACTAATTTAAACTAAGGTTGTGAGCAGTAATTGGAGAAATTGTGTTTACTTAGACTTCATTACTCCCTAGATATTTTTTACACGTTAATTACTTGTTACACTTGTATGGATGACGGATTGTATTCCTTAATACCATTCGTGGGGTGGCATACATAACTCCCCAACTCTATGAGCTCTTATCTCCTCCTACACCATGACCCAGCACAACTATAGGGATTGTAAACAGTGGCTCATGCATTAAATACAACCAATAAAGACCTAGTACGCCTCGGTTCATGTTTCTTAAGACGTTCAAGCATGTTACCATTTGGAGATCTGCCAGTTTTCTTAAGCCTAACATATAATATCATTCATCCAAAACAAGAATAGACAAGTAATCAACACATAATCAACATCTAGGTTTCATTAGATCTAAGCAAACACAAAAGAGATCTAGCCTAGCATAGTAGAATTGAGACAAGAACAAGATATAAACAACCAACACATAGACATATTGATTGAATTGGAAGAACACTTATCTCAATTACAATGCAAGGTCTCAAGGGTTTGGAACCCTTGAAAAACCTGTAAAAGAGGCACCAAAATCGTCTTTAGGGTTTCACCAAAACTTCTCTTTTTTTAATAAAAAAACTAGAAAACTATATATAGGAAAAACAGGCTGACGGCGTCAAGAGTTACTTGTGACGCCGTCACCTCGCCGCCATATACTTCCTCGGACGGCCTTGATCTACTTATGACGGCCTATGTGACGCCGTCACCGACCACGGTATTTTATTCTTGCCACTTTGACGTCGTCACCACCTACGGTGTTTAATTCCTTATGTCTGACGCCGTCACCTTGTATCTTCAACATGGAAATTTGGTACTTTGCCGTTTTCTTCACTTTTATGCTCCAAAAACGTCCAAAATGGCTTCTTTTCCAGAATTCACTCTCCAAACACCTAAAAACACAAAAGGAACGATTTAGGGCAATATTTGATCAAATAAAGTCGGATTCGGGCTTAAATGACCCCCTAAAAACGGATCATTTTTCGCCTCATCAACCATCCTCTTTGCAAAATCATCCTCATGATATATAGCACCAAGTACAGACTTTGCCAAATCAGGTCTAGAAGAGACTTGAGTAGCTAAATTATCCCATTTCTCAGCAGATAGATGTTTGGCAATTTCATCCAGCTCCTTTTGTCTTTCAGCAGGTAGAGTATGAGTAAGTGGATCACCCATTTGATCTAAATCAACCTATATCTTTCTGAATATACGGTTATGTGCTAGTCATACAATCTCCTATCCATGAGACGCTTGCTATGGCTAAAGTTTCACTCCTAAATGTTGTAAAAAATTTTAAATTTGGCGCTAAAATTACACTAACAAGTATTTCTCATAGTTTTATTACACATCTACTATCAAACAAAACAAACTCAAGCGAAAGTGCATATGTAAGGTATCATCTTTTTACCCTCCCCTTACACTTAAGATGAACATTGTCCCCAATGTTCAAGTAAAGAATGTAAAAGTGAAAAAGCAAAGAGAATGAAATCATATACTCCCCTGATTCGCTCGGTATGGATTATAGGTTGGCCAGGTTAAATCTTCTTCCAAGAAAATGAACAATCAAAGCTTCCCTTCCAGAATATAAATCATCTTCTTGTCATAAATAACCTGTAAATCCTGACAACAATAGACAAGGCAACCTCGCGTAAAATCGGCGGCATCCTATATAAGTTACTAAATCCTAGAAAACAAAGTAAGATATAATGCTTGTGGAATGAAGTTTGCAGATTTCCTGGAGATTATAAAACTTAATAATTCACAAAAACTATAAGACTCCGTTAGAAAAACAAAACCGGTAAAATTTCCAGATTTTTGACTCCTGACGCCGTCAAGAGCAATACCCTGACGCCGTCAGAATGGACCTGCAGAAATTCTTATGTTAAGTTTCCGGAAAATTTCTGGAAAAACTTTGTCCTACTTCCTGGAAAATCCTGTAAAACTTCATTATGACTCAATACAAGCATTTGACTCTAACAAGTACGAATATACATGTTCATTAAATATTGTGGAGAATCATGATCGGTTTTGTTTCTTAAAAACATATTTGGGGTTTCCCCTTACACTTATCTTTTGCAAAAATACCTTTAGGTTGAAGTTAAGACTAGGCCAAACAACATAATAAAGTATTTCCACATTTTAGTAGAAAAACATGATCAACCAACAATAAAAATAAAACATGCATACGGAAGCAAATAACAATCAAACAATTAAAATCACACAAAACATGGGTTGCCTCCCAAGAAGCGCTTTTCTTTATTTACGAGTCTTGTAGCTAGACTCAAAGTCATGGGTTACTACGTAATCTCATCATTGGTTCCACTCTCTAGGTCGTCTTCTAAACCAGTTTTGTATTCTGGACCTAGTTGCAAGCATTCTTTGTAGAAACCAAGCATCCTATTTCTAACATACTCTACTCCTCTACGTCTATCCTCCTCATTCCTATAATAAGCCGCTTGCTTATGTTCCTTTTCGAAATTAGAGAGAAGGCGGTATTGTTCGATCTTGTAGGGCATTTGATAAGCAACCTCATCATTATCTTTCTTGAATCTAACTATCCCTAAAGTCGGATCATAACTCATCCTAGTGGCTTCAACAAATGGCTTCCCGAATATAATTTGGCTTAGGCAAGCATCTATCACGGGACGAGTGTCTTCCACTATCATAAAATCAATCTCATAGGTGAGATTCCCTATAATCACATGCAATCCCTTCACTCTTCCTGCAAAATTACTTATCAGATTCCTACCGGGCATCATCCTAAAATTGAGTTGCTTCTTCATCACCCAATTGTAATAGGTCCTAGTCATGATGTTCACGGGGGATCTAAGGTCGATGTAAGCTTTCCATATATGCATGTGCCCTATATTACATGGGATGTTAATGTTGGAGGGATCTCCCATTTTGATCAGAGGGTCGCCAAAAATATATGTTTTCTCGGGACTATCGAATAAATCCTTATGGTATTCACATTCTTCCTTGGTTGGCAACTTATCAAAGTATTTCTCTATAGGTTCTATCTCCCCCAATTCCTCATCCTTAGTAACCTCAACTTCCCTACTCTCATCCTCACTATTGGCTTCTACCTTAGCTTCATCCTTGTCACTCTCCTCTATCTCTCTATCTATCGGCTTAATGGTGACAACATTGACAAAGTGGACATGTTTGGATGATGAGGGGTCCTTAATTTGAATTCCACTATTGGTGTCCCTAGTGTCCTTCCTAGGTGTGGTTAATGTTTGGTTGTTGAGGGCTTTCAACAAGTTGTCGATCTTGTTGGTCATCTCCGTTTGTTGTTGGTTGAATTCGTTTTCGAACCTAGCTATGCGGGCTTCTTGAGATGCCATAAATTTCGACATCAATCCTTCAAGATTGTTGGTACTACCATAGTTGTTAGAAGGATTGTTGTTGAAGGTACGGTTGGATGGTGGACCGTTTGATTGGTAACGATTAGGCGGATTGGAAGAATTGGGTTGATTTTGTTTCCACCTAAGGTTTGGGTGATTTTTCCATGAGGGGTTGTATGAATCACCGTATGTGTTTGGCTCGGGCTTGAAAGTGTACCACTTATCTCCCGCTTCGTCGGTACGCGTGGATGCGTAGTCCGCAAAAGCTGTTCCGGGGAGTTCCATACAATCACGAGTGTCATGGGGACCACTACATAATTCGCATGAAGAAGTGATTTTGTTCAGTTGGCTTGAATGTTTCGGAGCTTCGTAAGATTTCATGAGAAACTCGACTTGGTCCTCAAGTTCCATGATCCTACGGTCGGGAGTGCTTGAATTGTTCGAAGGCAAAGATATTGCCTTGACCGTTTTGTTCAAATCACGGGGATCATTCCAACTTTCATTGTCATAGAGAGCAAGATCTTCTATGAGTTCCCATGATTGTTCCGCACTAAGATCACGTAGCTTACCACCGGCCGATTGGTCAATGGTTCGCCTCATGGAGATGTCGATATGGTCATAGAAGATTTGGACTTGGAGCCAAAGATCTATGCCATGATGAGGGACTTTTTGGAGTAAGTCCTTGAAACGAGTCCATGCTTCATAAAGAGATTCATTTTGACGTTGTTGGAACATCAAGATGTCATTCCTAAGCTTAGTAGTTCTCCCCGGTGGGAAAAATTGAGCAAGGAAACGAGTGGTGAGATCATCCCACGTGGTGATGGATCCCGCGGGTAAACGCTCAAGCCATTGACTAGCTTGATCCCGTAGAGAGAATTGGAATAGGCGTAAACGGGTAGTCTCTCTAGTTTCAACACCTAGGTCTATGGAATCTACGATTTTGAGGAAGTCCTTAAGGTGTTGGTTTGGATCTTCGGAACGAAGTCCATGGAATGCACATCCGCTTTGCACCAACCGGATGGTGTCGGATCGCAAGGGGGTCACATTGTCTCCGGTGAGCTCAATGGTGTTTCGGTAGCCTTGGTGGCTAGGTCGGGAATACTCTCCTAAGGTTCGGGGCCTAAGGGGTTCCAATGGTGGGTTTTGTTGTGGTGGGATGATGGGTTCAAAGATGTTACCACCTTCCATGATGTCGGATGGTAAAGAGTTACGAACAAAGGCACGAAGAAATAAGATAGACTAAAGAAGACCTAAAAATAAAAATAAAAATCTTACTAGAAAGGAATCTAGCAAGTAGACCTAATAAAAAGAAATCCTAACCTAGACAATAACTATTCCCCGGGCTGCGGCGCCAAAAACTTGATGCGTGGGAATCGCACCTTGCTTTACCTCTCGAGGGATCTCGAGAAGCTTACAACCCCCACCAGGCAGTGTACCTGATCGTTGTAGTATAGTATAGTGACAAGTACCGGGGGATTGATCGTTCAGCTTAGGAATAGTGTCGCTAGGATTAGAAAACCTAATTAATAGTTCTAAAGGTGAGAGATGATTATTTTTGTATTTTTATATTTTTATAAAAGCAAGTAAAATCTCGGGTTTTGGAAGAGTGGGCGGAATTAGTTGCTATTCAACTAACCCAAAACTAAGATGCAATCAAAGTAAAATACTAAAAATGAAAATAAACTAATTTAAACTAAGGTTGTGAGCAGTAATTGGAGAAATTGTGTTTACTTAGACTTCATTACTCCCTAGATATCTTTTACACGTTAATTACTTGTTACACTTGTATGGATGACGGATTGTATTCCTTAATACCATTCGTGGGGTGGCATACATAACTCCCCAACTCTATGAGCTCTTATCTCCTCCTACACCATGACCCAGCACAACTATAGGGATTGTAAACAGTGGCTCATGCATTAAATACAACCAATAAAGACCTAGTACGCCTCGGTTCATGTTTCTTAAGACGTTCAAGCATGTTACCATTTGGAGATCTGCCAGTTTTCTTAAGCCTAACATATAATATCATTCATCCAAAACAAGAATAGACAAGTAATCAACACATAATCAACATCTAGGTTTCATTAGATCTAAGCAAACACAAAAGAGATCTAGCCTAGCATAGTAGAATTGAGACAAGAACAAGATATAAACAACCAACACATAGACATATTGATTGAATTGGAAGAACACTTATCTCAATTACAATGCAAGGTCTCAAGGGTTTGGAACCCTTGAAAAACCTGTAAAAGAGGCACCAAAATCGTCTTTAGGGTTTCACCAAAACTTCTCTTTTTTTAATAAAAAAACTAGAAAACTATATATAGGAAAAACAGGCTGACGGCGTCAAGAGTTACTTGTGACGCCGTCACCTCGCCGCCATATACTTCCTCGGACGGCCTTGATCTACTTATGACGGCCTATGTGACGCCGTCACCGACCACGGTATTTTATTCTTGCCACTTTGACGCCGTCATGAAGCCTTCTGACGCCGTCACCACCTACGGTGTTTAATTCCTTATGTCTGACGCCGTCAAGATGGTGGTCTTGACGCCGTCACCTTGTATCTTCAGCATGGAAATTTGGTACTTTGCCGTTTTCTTCACTTTTATGCTCCAAAAACGTCCAAAATGGCTTCTTTTCCAGAATTCACTCTCCAAACACCTAAAATCACAAAAGGAACGATTTAGGGCAATATTTGATCAAATAAAGTCGGATTCAGGCTTAAATGACCCCCTAAAAACGGATCATTTTTTGCCTCATCAACCATCCTCTTTGCAAAATCATCCTCATGATATATAGCACCAAGTACAGACTTTGCCAAATCAGGTCTAGAAGAGACTTGAGTAGCCAAATTATCCCATTTCTCAGCAGATAGATGTTTGGCAATTTCATCCAGCTCCTTTTGTCTTTCAGCAGGTAGAGTATGAGTAAGTGGATCACCCATTTGATCTAAATCAACCTATATCTTTCTAGCAAGAGCCTCAGATGCCTTCATATCTAAATCCCTCTTAGCCTTTGCAGCTTCCTCTTTAGCATGCCACTGTGCTGCTACCAACTCACTTAGCTTTTCATTAGCTAGTTCCTGTTTAGATTTCTTTTTGGAAGGAATATCATGATCAACCATAACAGATTTTCCTTTATCCATCTGAGTGGAAACAACTTCAGTAGGAATAGAATGTTGATCAGTAGAATCCTTTTCAAGAGAGTCACCAGGACAATCAACATGTATATCTGCTGATCCATCAGTAGGAACCATCTTAGGCATTGGATCAGCAGATGTCTTCTTACTAGGTGAGGACACATATACTTTACCAACAACAAAGAAAGTATCTTCTGACTGAGAAGCATCAGCAGGAGTCTTTTCAGCAGAGACATCAGTCTCATCAACATCAACAGAAGAGAAATCATCAGTCTTTTTGTGATGTTCTGCCAAATACTTTCTTCTGAGATAAAGCACTTTCTGATCCTTGGGAGTGGATGTTTCAGCAGGAGGAGCAGGTGGTACATTCTTAGAAACAGGAGCATCATCCTGAACACTCTCTATTGTGGTGGTAGCAAGAAGATGAAGTCCTTCTAAGTCAAGTTTATCAGACCCTTCAGTAACTTCTTCATCTGAATCAACCACAACACCTTTTCTTTTCTTTGTTTTGAGCTGATTCTCCAATTTCTTTACCCTTTTAACCAAAGTCACCACAGCTTCTCCAAGAGTCGTTTTGGTGTGCTTAAGATCCTTTTCCAAAGTTTCCACCTTTTTCACATACCTGTTCAATAAAAGGGACAAAGAGGTGAGAGTAATAGGACCTTCAGCTCTACCAACAGGGATATCTGTGGTATTAGGAGCATCATTGGTCCTGACAGGAGAGTTATAAAATCCTGCATCTAGATCCACATTATCTTCATAATAAGGTCTTAATGGACTTGGTGAGTCAAGTCTTGTTATCTGTGGAGATTGTACAGGTTGGTCAGGGCCAAAATCCTCAGTGGCCACATGCTCAGTAAGAGCATCAACAATTGGTGAAGGTATAGGTGTGGGAGGACTAGGTGTTGATGGCCTTGGCGATGGTGGTGATTGGGCATCAGCAGCAACTGATGCACTTACATCAGTAGCAACTTCAGGCCCCTCAGGAGAATCCACTGGTGCATGAGCATCAATAGGATCCTGACCACCAGCAGCTGCATCAGCAACTGCATTGCCAGCAGGCAACATAGCAGGTAATAAATGCCTATGGTTGGTGTGTATTAATTTACACACCTTTTATTCGACCAAAACCGGACCTAAATGACCAAAAACCCGACCATAAATGCCAAATATGTTTGTTTTTGTGTTTTTGCATGTGCAGGAACGGATATTTGAGAAATGGACAAAAAATCACAGAAAACACAACAACATGAGCATGAGATTTTGGAAAGAGCATTAAAAGCCGAGGCCGGGGAAGCATTTTTCAAGTCTGGATCAATAATTGAGCTCAAATTGTCAAAACTAACCCATGAAGAATCATACTTTGTCAAATTCAGCCCTTGAATATATTTATTAGATTGGCAGAAGTGATCCCTTGGAATTCTGGAATTACAAGTTTAATCCCTTAACCTTTACATCTATTTTCACTAAAACTAAATCAAATCCAATCCAAATAAACCTTGCCACTGGTCCAATATACCCACAAGCCCAATTCCACTTTCACCCTCTACCCGGCCCACTCCCATTTTTTAATACTCAGTCAAATAATCAACCAAACCAAACAAAAAAAATACTTACCCGCCACCCCTCACCCCCAAATTACCCAATTCACTATTCACGAAACCCTAGATTACTATTCCGTCCAATTTTACCGTAAGTAAGGGCAGAATCATACAATTACAAGTATTTCTAGAAGCCTGACAATGTGTCAGAGGCTATGACACAAGGGAATTACACTTGGCAACTTTTCATTGGTAAAGACACATCACAAAGGGCTCTGATTGGTTCGCGATTGTCACATGGAATCTAAAAAGGATACTCGATGGGGATGCTTGCTTCTGGATCCTTCTAAAGACCCCTGAGCTCAGCTATAAAAGCCACTCCTCACCCCACGAATTTGGGTGTTAGTCAGTAGGTTAGATTAGATTAGGAGTAGGGGTAAAATAGAGTAGCTTAGGGGAGATTATGTTAGTTAGTTAAACGTTTATGATCATCCTTGTATTCACTTTAAAGTTTTCAATATAATTCAATTTTTTCAGTTTTAATATACTTTTTATTTGATATTCTTATCAATTTAATATCCTTAAATTTGTGTTCAAACTTTAATTTACTATTCCAATAAGCTCAATATAGTTGGTTATGAAATTTGTTCCTTTATCACTACTTGAAATTGGTTGAGTAAGCTCTGGTCAATGAAAGTGACAAGAATTGGTACTGTAGTGGTGGATTCATTGTAGTTATTGGTGTTACTGAATGGTAGTAGCCTATCTTAGAGATAGGCATGGATTGGTGATGATCCCCTATTTCAGTTAGGGCCCCAACCTTGTAAGTTCTCAATTCCATTTTTAGTCATTCTTAGATAATCCTATAGTATTATCTGTTAAATTCTGTTTCATTTAGGTAGTTCTGCAGTTGAGAATTTTAGTTGTTAGACGTTGTATTTCATGGTTGATTCAGCTTCTGGTATTGCTATTACATGAGTTTTGATCATTAGTTTCAGTGGGTGTTAGTGTAAATATGCATGTGGTAGTGTAACTTTTCTTTTTAGGAAGTGTTTAGATCAGTTTTGATCCAACTGTGAGCATTGGTATTTTGTTGTTTTCACTGCATAATCAGTTCACTATAGGTCAGGTTAGATTAGTCATGACTTAAAATTAATAGGACTTTTAATAATAGTCAAAATTGGATCTCAACTTCATTTATGACTGCTTAATTGGAAATCTGGTCATGCTCTTTTAATCATTTGATGTATTTTGTGTTTGAAATTATGATTACTGTGCTTAAACTAGTTCAATATATCACTTGGTAATAGATTTTGGCAATTGAAATTGATTTTGGTCAAAGTTCTTATGTCAATTGAAAGTCAAATTTTTTAGTAGCATGTGTTATTTTGGCATCTGATCTAGCCATCAAGTAGAGTAGCAGTTGATAGTTTCTAATAGGGTTTTTAGTGTTTCTAGAATCTCAGTAGTTCCATTGAGCTTTTGCCCCAATAATATTGAATTTTAGAGCTTATTTGAGCTACTGAATTGTGCCTGCAAGTTAGTCCTTAGCCCTGTTTTGCTGAATTTTCATAAGAACTGCATCTGTTCATTTTAGCTTGATCACTAGGTTTTGTTTGAGTATTTTGAGTTTCTTTAGTGATTTTAAGGCTTTACATGTTCTATGTGCTTATTGCTTATTCTGGTACACAACTGCTTATCCCTAGTGCTTATCCTAAACTACTTATTACTAGTTAGCATTGTTTCTGAGCTTTCTCTTATCATTTCTGAGCTTATTTGAGTTTAATTGCATACAATACATCTGTGGTTTAAGTTTGGCATAGGTTTGTGGCAAGTGCTTATAAATAAGCACTTGCCATAAGCTGTTTTAGTCCTAAAAAGTACTTCTGCTACTTATTTTTCATTCAAAATTTTTCTGCAAGCTTTTCATATTATTTTAGATTTTCTGTAAATTTTTCATATTTTTCTGAGTTGATTTGATATTTTTCTTAATTTTTCTTAGTTAATAATCATTTTTTAATACTTTTTAATAATCAAAAATCAATAAAAATTCAGAAAAAGCCTTTAAAAATACAAAAATATTTTAGGAAATTCTTTTATAATATTTTAGATTTTTCAGAAATTAAATTTCATTTTTCCTTTTTATTTTTCTATTTTCTTTAATTTTTAATTCATTTAAAATTACAAAAATTAAAATAAATTCATAAAAAATAAAAGAAAAGTAAAAAAAATAATTTTCTTTTTCTGGAAATTCACTTTAATAGTTTAAGATTTTTAGAAAATAATTTCAAGTTTGTAGGATCATTTTTCATTTAAAATTAGGTTTTAATAAACGCATTTGTATTTCCGTTTTTACGTTTTCAATTTTAGTGCATATCTAGCTTGTACATTCTGCATAATTAGTGATTACTTGTCAATAATCGAGTTTATCATTTTCATTTTTAACATTTACCACTTTTCACAACACGATTTGGTAATCAAAATTCGAGATTCCATTCTACCTTCGTTGGGAGAACGACCCAGGAAATACTTTCTTAAGAATTTCTTCAGAAACACAAACCTATACTAAAACGACTAAATCAAAATGGCACCGCTGCCGGGGAAGGTCGAAGTGAGTTTTTGAATATTCGTTTTGAAAAATCGTGTTTTGTTAAGCCTTCCTCTATTTTGTATATATTTCTATAAAAATATAAAAATTGAAAAATTCAAAACACTTTTCCTAAAGTGTTTACAAAAATACAAAAATAAAGTTACAGTCTCGACTCTCCCATGGTTAGTTGTTTATCGGATTACTTCAATGCAACAACCGGTTAAGCGGGAAAATTCTTTTCTCTCGTTTAGTCACAAGTAGTTTTGAAGGAAACGATTACAATTAACGTAACGTTTGAAAAAAGAAAATAAAAGTTTGAGATTTTTTTTCAATAAATAATAAAAATCCAAAAATAATTTTCTTTTTCATATTTGGTTTTCACTATTATTTTGATTTGTTTTTATAATACGAAAAACCAAAAAAATAATCTTCTTATCCTATTAACGTTTGATTCTTCTTCTAAACCGATAATTCTTTCACTTTCTCGCATATATGTTTAATTCTTATGGATCCGATTTGTGTTAAGTGTGGAGAACCTTTCTTCGAAGGGTTGTGTGTTTGGTGTTGATTGGCACTAAACAGTCAACTTATATTGACCAAGGAATGGTCAACAAGGTCAAACAGCTTAGAGTCAATACTCCGTGGAAGTATAGGGGTTTCCCCGGGTCGTTATGTCCCGACGAGGTGTGATGGTTATCAAACGGGTTTGTGATCGGGTGAATTTGGACAGAAATTGTTTGAGAGTGATTAAACTAAGGAATCTACAAAGAAATAGCTTAAAAAAGCTATATGAACAAGACTGGAAAGTTGGAAAAACCAGAAATGTTTAAAACATAAAAAACGCGTACGTTCAATTTAAATTTACGCGAACGTAGGAAATAAAAAGTGAAAACTGAAATCTGAAAACCCCCAGGGGGTGAAAATGACTTTTTTACAAACCTAAGGGTAAAAGAAAATTTTTAGAAAATTAAAATAAATTTTTACACTATTTAATTATTTAATATTAATTAAATACTATTTAATACTTATTATTAATATTTAAAATACTTAAATACAATATAATATTACTTTAATACAAGAAAAATGAAAATTAATTTTCTAAAATTATAAAATAACTAAAAACAAATTTTAAAATTAAAAATATGTATTTTTGTCTTTTTGTGGTTTTTCTATTAATTAATTACTAATTATATATTAATTACCTAATTAAACTATTTTAAATTATTAAAAATAGAAAATGAACAGAAAAAATTCTAGAAAAATTCCTAAAATTATATTATAACATTTAAAAGCTAGGAAAAATATAAAAACTAGGTCTTACTTAATAAAAACTAATTATGCTATTTAAAACTTAATTATTGATTAATTATTAATTAAACTAATATTAAATCTAATAAATACTAAATGACAAAACAAAAATCTGAGAAATTTGCTAAAATTACTTTAATATAAAAGGTAATTAAAAAAAATATAAAAATGCTAAGTACTCAATAAAAATATAAAAATTAAAATTAAAATTAAAATTACATTAAATAAAAACTATCACTTAAAATTAAATTGAATTTTCTGGATGTTTCTTTTGGAAACTTATTTTACAACTAAAAACTACCAAATTTTGTAAAAACAACTTTTTTGTAGCTTAAAAATAAGCACTGTAGAAGCTTATTTGCTCCACAGGTGACTTTAGTTGACCAAAGAGGGAAATAAGCTAAAATGAGCTTGTGTGGGACCCACTATGGGTGATTCTGGTTCAAACTAGTGTGTTGGACATGTATGAGCAGGTTTCACTCAAATAAGCTCAAAGTATAAGCCTATAAGCCAGAATAAGCAATTCCACAAACCAAATATCACTCAGAAATGGGACAAACAAAAGGACCTGATTCAGGTGTGGTCCACAGGGTCCTAGGTCAAACAAAGGGTCAAACCTTGAAGCCTACCAGGGGGAAGTTGAATGAACCAAGATTGGACAAGTGGGGCCCACTATGGTGGGCTGCAACAACCAATAAAGGTGGCTGTGTGGTGGTGAGGTCTGTGCAGCAGGGGATAACCCCTCCCCTGCAGGTGTCTTTGGACCAATGTGGGGCCCAGGGAAAAATTCACAAAAATGAAACGATTATGGGAATCAAAAGATGAGGTGGTAGACTATGATTAGGAACAAGTTTCAACCCATGAATCTAAGTATAAAATTCACTAAAAATCCCTCAACTTTTGGAAAAATTTTTGAAATTGCAAATTTGACTTTTTAAGAAAACTTAAGAACTTTGACTTTTTTGAATTTCTGAAGGATCCTACAAGCTAATTAAGTTGTATTAAGCTACCATTAACCTAAATTAAGTCATGAAATACATTTATGTAATGATATGGGAGTTTGTGGGTTCTAAATCATCAACAGTGCACAGCTAAGGAGGTTTCTTGATGAATTTGACTTTCTGTGTTATGAGATACAAATTTTATTACCTAACTGACTTAACTGATACTAATGCAGACCTAGGATACAAATATTTGAACAAAATGAACATCAAACACACTCAGTAACTATGTTAGCCAAACACCCCCTTATAAATTAATTTAGAGACTTTAATGAAGCAAATGATTATTCTAAACCATGAAACTGATAAATTAACTGATGCTAGGCTAAAATAAACATAATTAAGCAAAAACAAACAACAATCAACAATAATAACTAACAATCACAGATTATGCAAAAACAAAAAAATGGTAGAGTCTTACAGTTTGATCCAAGCATAGAACTGAAGTGTACAAGGACCCAATACTACAATCCTAATGCTCCCAGAGAGCTCCTAAACAAATGCAAAGCATCTTTGCTCTGCTTCAATTCCTTTGAACTCCATTTTTTTTTATTTTTTTTTATATTTTCTTTGGTTTCCTTTTTTTTTCTTTTGTGAGTTTCCTAGGTTCAACACTTCAAATAGTTTGTAACTGGTTTATAAAAGCTTCTGAGAATGATTTTGAGCTCAATGAAAGTAACATAACAATACTTAGTAAAAATTAGGAAATTGAGTGAAATTTGAAATTACTTTTAAACTGAATGATTCTTGAATTAACTTATAGGAAAAGTATTACAATAGATAACTAAACATGAAACAGAAGATTACAAGGTAAATTGGATTAAAACGACATTGATCCTACTAAAAACTATTCTACAGCTAACTACTACTAACTGTCTAGCCCCCTTCTCTGTCTTTTTTTCTTCACTTTATAAACCCTGGGGAGTTCCTTTCTCTTTCCCACATTCATTCAGAACCATTGGATTAGTTACAATCAATCTTGACCTTCAAATCTTTTTGGCGGGAAAAGTCTTGATTGGCAGTTGGGGTTAACTTGGAGGGATTTCAGGGCATTAATTGGTCTTGGGAGTATGTGTAAGTTGGGGGAGACAAGGATTGGTGGAGTTGAGGTGGGGGGATGGGAAGTTGAGTGTTGGCAGGGTAGTAGCTAGAGATGGCAAAAAAATCCGTTCCCGACGGGGACCCGATCTCCAAATCCGATTTGACTGGGGAATCCCCGAGTTGACCGGGGCATGGGTATGGGGACGGGGAATACCCGAATTATGAAACCGGGGATGGGGCGGGTACGGGGATAGTAAAATCCCCGTCCCCGAACCCGACTCCGAACTTTTTAATGTACAAACATGTATAAATTTTATGTATATTAATACTAAATGCATTTGTACATGTATATGTTACTAAATATTGACAAGTATTGTACTTGGAGTTTATTTTTATGTATATGTGATATTTAATGGATCAAAATCATGAAATATTTTAAAATGTTAAGCACTAACTACGTATTATCCAACCAATATTTTGTCCGAATGCACTCATTCGATGCACTCTATTTTTACATTATATGTGATGTTTCAATACATACAATGCTTTAAAGTTGAATGATATTTTAATTTATCCAACTATATACAATGTACGGTTTTTAAGACATTTTATAGGTCAATTCTTTATATTTTCGATTAGTTATGTAATTTTTATGTTTTATTCGTATGCGACGAAAATCCCCGAATCCCCGTGGGGATCCCCAATCCCCGTTGGGTACGGGGATGGGGATGCAAAACGATTCCCCGATGGGGATGGGGATGGGAGTAAGAAACGGGGATTGGGATGGTAAATAAAATCCCCGATATTCCCCGCCCCGTTGCCATCCCTAGTAGTAGCAGCCAAGTGGAGAAGGGAGGGAGTTGTTTTACTTTTGTTGACTGGAGGGAGTATATAAACGGGGTGAGTATATTTTGCTTGGTGGGCTTGGGAAGGGTAAATGGGCCAGGGATTGTAGGGTGTGGGCTGTGGTTGTTTTGGATCAGGCCTGGGGTGAAGGGTGGTATTTGGTTTGTTTGTTTAGTTAAAGTTTAAGAAACCACAAGGACCATATATGTGAAATCTGAAAACTATAAGGACTGAAAATGCCATTTTTCCAAAATTAATACAAGGGTCATTTCCTGCCATATATGAATAGTCCAAGGGTTGTAAATGCTATTTTTCACTTTTGGTCCTTCAGGGACTAAAAAGGACGAATATTGAAACTTGAAGGACCAAAATGTAATTTTCTCAAACTTTTTCATCCAAGGACCAATGTTACCCATTTGTGACTTCCCAAGGACCAAAATTGATTTTTCTTTCAAAAATACCCCACCAGTGACCAAATCTGCCAAATTATGAAACTCCAGGGACTAAATTGCAAATTTCCCAAACTTTTGAGATTTTTCACCAAAGGACTAAATATGACAACTTATGATTTCAAAAGGACCTTTGGTGACTTTTCTTTCCAAATAAATGCTCAGGGACTATTTTTGCCAATTTTTGAAAGTTGGGGGACTGAAACTGCCAATTTTGCAAACTTTGTACGTTTTTCATCTGTTTTTACTCTTTTTGCATCTAAAACATATAAAACACAATTTTGAAAAATTTTCAGTATTTTGATGCATTTCTGAGTGTTTTTGTATGTTTTGCAGTTCAGATTTGACCAAAAATGATGAGTGTTTGAGCACTCATCAATCCCCCACACTAAAATATTGCTAGTCCCTAGCAATAAACTGTTTTGAAAATTTAATGGATTTTAAACTCTTTACCAAAAGCCATCACTTCTGGAGTAGCCAGATGTATCGATTCAAGTAAGAACTATGGTCCACCTGATAACCATGTGATTTTGAGCAAACCACCTGCTATCAACGGATTTGATTAGTCTTTACCAAAAGCCGTTTGCTTCTGGACTAGCCAACGCTTGATGGACAAAGTCAACATCTTGGTGAGCTGATTACCAATTATGGTTTTTCCACTGCCTTTACCACAAGGCATAATCTTGCGGGCTAGCCAACTCATTCGCTTTTTAAGATATGGCGAGTTGAGGTACCATACAATTTTTGGCAAATTGCTAGCCATAAACGGATTTGATGTATCATTACCAAGAGCCGTTTGCTCCTAGATTAGCCAATCCTTTTGTCGTTTAGACATGGCGGACTGATAACCACAAAAAATTTTGAACTCAAGTGAAAAAAAAAATTAAAATTTTTGAAATTTTGGCCAAAATGGGGGTACTAGATAGTAAAATGTGATAAAATTTGCTAGAATAGCGAAATACCCCCCCCCCCCTACACACTTAGAATGAATATTGTCCTCAATATTCAAAGTCCCGGCTATTATGCCGACTCTTTGAACGTAAAAGGCCAACATTACAAGCTAAGCGTGGAAAACACCATTTTGTTTTTCACTTTATTTGTAACCATAGTGTGGGTAACTCCCCCACACTTAGGGTGAAAACCCTATAAGTATGCTACTGTTTTTGTTTACCGAGTCGCTAGCTTGACTCGACCCCGAATTCATTTGTCCTTGGGGAAGCATGATGTGGAAGAAATAATCTCAATTGGACTTTCATTCAAGATGTTTGGACAAACATTTGAAGCACGTGAAAGTTCCACATCGATGAGATATAATCCCGGCTCAAAAGAATGATAAATGAAAATGCCGGGATCAAATATAGTATCTTCATTCCCAAAGGAGTGAAGAAGAGAAGAAGTCACCTTATAGGTGAAGAAAAGGAAGAAAACCATGATGAAAATCATGATTTGATCTTCTTCCTCGAGAACTGGCTCATTAGCCTGGACCTGGATTTCAAAGGTTAAGCTCATAAACATCCCGGGAGGGTGGGTGGGAATTTGAAAATCCTCATGATTGAGTGCATCTCCCCCCGGGCTATCAAACTCCAGAGGAGTCATGAAATGATGAGTGAGTTCACCGGAGAACTCCTCATGAAGAGAATTATTCACAAGATGTGAATCTGTGAATTCAGGTTCCGAAATAGACTTATCACAATCCTCATTCCGAATACCAAAGATTGGATTATCAGAAATCAAAGTGAATTCAGATTCGAATTCAAATAGAGGATTGGTGAGAGTAGTATTGAATGCTTCGGGAACAAAGAGATTAACATTCTCTATTGGACTGTTGGGATCAGAAGTGAGTGACGGATCATGATATAGGAGACTTTCAATTTCTCCCAGATCGGCTTCAAAGTCGAGGAGACCATCATCACTTTCCAATGAAAGTGGATTGATGTGAGTAAGTTCATCAGCGAACTCCTCAAGAAGAGGATCAACATCAGACTGAGGGAGTGATGCCTCGATATACTCAATGTCTCCATGAGATGTACAATCATCATTAAAATATGAGAAAGTCTCAAAATGATCGTTTGAACACTCAAGAAGGGAAGGTAAATCACACACATGATCAAAAATTCCCTGTGTCTCTCTTGGGATTGGGACAAGGTTCTCAACACTAGACTTTATGAATTCGTCCAATTCCTTTTTAGGAACAGTGTCAAGATGCTCGTCCCCCATGCTCAGAGAGTGAGTGGGAACCTCAGGTGTGATAGCAGTTGTTTGAGATGGAATCTCAACTGCTGGGATATCAACTGATGAACTTGATGAAGTTTTATAAAATTGAAGAATATCAAGGGTATCTTTATCATCACTGTCATCAGGAATAAAACGGAACTGAGAGCTAGATCTGGCTGCTTTTTCTTTTGCAATTGATTCCCTAACAGATTTTTCATAGGCATCTTGGGAATTTATTCTAGCAGCCTGCTCTTCAGCTAACAATTCTTTCATGGATTTTTGATGAGTGTCTTTTTGGGACAAGTCTTTAACTAAACCCTTAAGTTCATCAACGATTTTCATCATATTTTGCATTTCTGGAAGAAGTGCTTGATTCATTTGGTACTGTGGAGGTTGGTCATAATAAGGTGTGTCAAAATTGTCACAAGGATATGGATTCCCCGTTTGACAATCTGAGCTGAAGTGTGGACCTCCACAGTAATCACAACAATAAAACTGTTGAGTCTGGACTGGTGAATCATATGGGTATTGATCATAACCAAAGTTCTGAGTATCACCGGAAAACTGTTCATAGACAAACTTGTTTCCAGCTTAACATTCAAATCCTTGGTGAGGACCTCCACAAAACTCACACAGACATGTCAGTATCTCATGATGTGGTGGCTGGTAGGATGAATCAGATGTGTCATGGTAAGGATAGGGAGCTTGGTTATAGATAGACCCATCTCCTGACTCTACCATGCTACAGCCGGGACAATTCCCACCATTATGAGGACCACAACACCATTGGCAGCCGCAATGGTGTGGATACGATATATGAAAGAATCAAAGGTTTACAGAGGGTAAGGAATGAAGAATCAAAGATGTGAGAGGGTAAATGTGAATGTTTTTGGGTTTTTGGATAAACATTTTGTACACATAAGAAAGAAAATGTTTTTGGGTTTTTTGTGTTCGTTGAAAACTAATTTTAAAAAGTTTTCGGGAACCGTTTTTATGAAAATATACACAAGGATGGTAAATTTACAAAGAAGTGAATTCCAAATTCACTAATCTGAAAACCGTTTAAGAATAACGCGCACAACCTCCCCGGCAGCGGCGCCTGATGAGGCGAAAAATGAACCGTTTTTAGGGGGTCATTTAAGCCCGAATTCGAATTTATTTGATCAAATATTGCCCTAAATCGTTCCTTTTGTGATTTTAGGTCCTTTGGGAGTGAATTCTGGAAAAGGAAGCATTTTGGACGTTTTTGGAGCATAAAAGTGAAGAAAACGCCAAAGACTTAATTTTCCATGCTGAGAACAGTACCTGACGGCGTCAAGAGCATTTTGGTGACAGCGTCAAGAGTAAAAGTGGTGACGGCCCAGAGAGAATGTGAAGGCGTCACCCAAGGCCGTCACTTGTTAACTTGTCAAAACTTGCGCGCGAAGTAGCTGATATTGTTTTGGTCATAACTTTTGCATACGAACTCGGATTTAGGTGATTCAAAAGCCCAAGCGAAGAGGACGAAGAGATCTACAATTTGGTGAAAAAATGGTCATGACGGTGTCAAGAGTAACGGGCTGACGCCGTCAAGCCTTGCCGACAGAAAACATGCCTATAAATGTAACATCATAACTTCAGTTTTTGTAAGCCCTAAACCCTAAGGTCGATTCCTGGGTTTAGGTGGGTGTTTTTCCAGCAACTTAGAGGGTTTCAATCACTCCATAAACATCATGTATTGGTTTGATGATTCTATCTTAATTACGTTTTCCATTATCATTGTTGTTTGCTCTTCTTTGATGATGATTTGCTAATTCACCTTGTGTCTACTTATGATTATGTGAAACTTGTATATAATTGATTAGATCTCATTGATTTCTTGTTGATGTTGTGTCTATCTCCATCAATGAGGGGCTTGTTGATGTGTGTGTCTATCTTCATCAATTAAGGCGTGACAACTTCAATAGATCTAGTTGGTTTAGTTTATAATTCTTGTTTCCTATTGATTCTTGTTTTGATTGAATGAATTCGATGTTAGGATTAAGAAAACTGGCAGATCTCCATTGTGTAACATGCTTGAACATCTTAAGAAACATGAACCGATGTGTACTAGGTTTTTATGGTTGTATTTAATGCATGAGCGAATTCTAGTGATCCCATGTTAAGAGCTTCTTAGCCGGCTCGACATAGGAGTGAAGTAGGAGATTATAGGATTGGGGAGTTAAGTGCGCCACCCCATGAATGGTATTAAGGAATACAACCCGTCAATTAAAACAAGGTTTTACAATTCAATAGGTAGAATTGGATAGCTAGCAAGGAGTAACATATCATGGGTAGACATGCTTCACTTATCTTGTAGAACCTTAGTTTAGTTTTCTTGCCCATTAGTTTAATTAGTAACTTTTGGGTTAGTTGATTAGCAACTAATTCCGCCCCTTCTTCCAAAACCCGAGATTTTCACTTGCTTTTCATAAAATATAAAAACATAAAAAGAATCATCCTTCACCTTTAGACCTAGTTAGATTAATTTCAATCCTAACGACACTATTCCTAGCTGAACGATCAATCCCCCGGTACTTGTCACTATACTATACTACAACGATCAGGTACACTGCCTGGTGGGGGTTGTAAGCTTCTCGAGATCCCTCGAGAGGTAAAGCCTGGTGCAATCCCTACGCATCAGCGCCAAAATTTTGATTGAAGCGAAAGCAGTCAACTAAAGTCAACCACAGATGTGGTCAATATAGTCAAACTCCTTAGAGTCAATACTCCATGGAAGTATAGGGGTTTCCCTGGGTCGTTATGTCCCGACGAGGTGTGATGGTTATCAAACGGGTTTGTAATCGGGTGAATTTGGACAGAAATGGTTTGAGAGTGATTAAACTAAGGAATCTACAAAGAAATAGCTTAAACAAGCTATATGAACAAGACTGGAAAGTTGGAAATACCAGAAACGTTTAAAACTTAAAAACGCGTACATTCAATTTAAATTTACGCGAACGTACGAAATAAAAAGTGAAAACTGAAATCTGAAAACCCCCAGGGGGTGAAAATGACTTTTTTACAAACCTAAGGGTAAAAGAAAATTTTTAGAAAATTAAAATAAATTTTTACACTATTTAATTATTTAATATTAATTAAATACTATTTAATAGTTATTATTAATATTTAAAATACTTAAATACAATATAATATTACTTTAATACAAGAAAAATAAAAATTAATTTTCTAAAATTATAAAATAACTAAAAACAAATTTTAAAATTAAAAATATGTATTTTTGTCTTTTTGTGGTTTTTCTATTAATTAATTACTAATTATATATTAATTACCTAATTAAACTATTTTAAATTATTAAAAATAGAAAATGAACAGTAAAAATTCTAGAAAAATTCCTAAAATTATATTATAACATATAAAAGCTAGGTCTTACTTAATAAAAACTAATTATGCTATTTAAAACTTAATTATTGATTAATTATTAATTAAACTAATATTAAATCTAATAAATACTAAATGACAAAATAAAAATCTGAGAAATTTACTAAAATTACTTTAATATAAAATGTAATTAATAAAAATATAAAAATGCTAAGTACTTAATAAAAATATAAAAATGAAAATTAAAATTTAAATTACATTAAATAGAAACTATCACTTAAAATTAAATTGACTTTTCTGGAATTTTCTTTTGGAAACTTATTTTACAACTAAAAACTAACAACTTTTGTAAAAACAACTTTTTTGTAGCTTAAAAATAAGCATTGTGGAAGCTTATTTGCTCCACAGTTGACTTTAGTTGACCAAAGAGGGAAATAAGCTAAAATGAGCTTGTGTGGGACCCACTATGGGTGATTCTGGTTCCAACTAGTGTGTTGGATATGTATGAGCAGGTTTCACTCAAATAAGCTCAAAGTATAAACCTATAAGCCAGAATAAGCAATTCCACAAACCAAATTTCACTCAGAAATGGGACAAACAAAAGGACCTGATTCAGGTGGTGTCCACAGGGTCCTAGGTCAAACAAAGGGTCAAACCTTGAAGCCTACCAGGGGGAGTTGAATGAACCAAGATTGGACAAGTAGGGCCCACTATGGTAGGCTGCAGCAACCAATAAAGGTGGTTGTGTGGTGGTGAGGTCTGTGCAGCAGGGGATAACCCCTCCCCTGCAGGTGTCTTTGGACCAATGTGGGGCCCAGGGAAAAATTCACAAAAATGAAAGGAGTATGGGAATCAAAAGATGAGGTGGTAGACTATGATTAGGAATAAGTTTCAACTCATGAATCTAAGTATAAAATTCACTAAAAATCCCTCAACTTTTGGAAAAATTTATGAAATTGCAAATTTGACTTTTTAAGAAAACTTAAGAACTTTGACTTTTTTGAATTTCTGAAGGATCCTACAAGCTAATTAAGTTGTATTAAGCTACCATTAACCTAAATTAAGTCATGAAATACATTTATGTAATGATATGGGAGTTTGTGGGTTCTAAATCATCAACAGTGCAAAGCTAAGGAGGTTTCTTGATGAATTTGACATTCTGTGTTATGAGATGCAAATTTTATTAACTAACTGACTTAACTGATACTAATGCAGACCTAGGATACAAATATTTGAACAAATGAACATCAAACACACTCAGTAACTATGTTAGCCAAACACCCCTTTATAAATTGATTTAGAGACTTTAATGAAGCAAATGATTATTCTAACCCATGAAACTGATAAATTAACTGATGCTAGGCTAAAATAAACATAATTAAGCAAAAAACAAACAACAATCAACAATAATAACTAACAATCACAGATTATGCACAAAGAAAAAAATGGTAGAGTCTTACAGTGTCATCCAAGCATAGAACTGAAGTGTACAAAGACCCAATACTACAATCCTAATGCTCCCAGAGAGCTCATAACCAAATGCAAAGCATCTTTGCTCTGCTTCAATTCCTTTGAACTCCATTTTTTTTTTATTTTCTTTGGTTTCCTTTTTTTTTTTTTTTTTTCTTTTGTGAGTTTCCTAGGTTCAACACTTCAAATAGTTTGTAACTGGTTTATAAAAGCTTCTGAGAGTGATTTTGAGCTCAATGAAAGTAACATAACAATACTTAGTAAAAATTAGGAAATTGAGTGAAATTTGAAATTACTTTTAAACTGAATGATTCTTGAATTAACTTAAAGGAAAAGTATTACAATAGATAACTAAACAAGAAACAGAAGATTACAAGGTAAATTGGATTAAAACGACATGGATCCTACTAAAAACTATTCTACAGCTAACTACGACTAACTGTCTAGCCCCCTTCTCTGTCTTTTTTTCTTCACTTTATAAACCCTGGGGAGTTCCTTTCTCTTTTCCACATTCATTCAGAACCATTGGATTAGTTACAATCAATCTTGACCTTCAAATCTTTTTGGCGGGAAAAGTCTTGATTGGCAGTTGCGGTTAACTTGGAGGGATTTCAGGGCATTAATTGGTCTTGGGAGTATGTGTAAGTTGGGGGAGACAAGGATTGGTGGAGTTGAGGTGGGGGGATGGGAAGTTTAGTGTTGGCAGGGTAGTAGCAGCCAAGTGGAGAAGGGAGGGAGTTGTTTGACTTTTGTTGACTGGAGGGAGTATATAAACGGGGTGAGTATATTTTGCTTGGTGGGCTTGGGAAGGGTAAATGGGCCAGGGATTGTAGGGTGTGGGCTGTGGTTGTTTTGGATCAGGCCTGGGGTGAAGGGTGGTATTTGGTTTGTTTGTTTAGTTAAAGTTTAAGAAACCACAAGGACCATATATGTGAAATTTGAAAACTATAAGGACTGAAAATGCCATTTTTCTAAAATTAATACAAGGGTCATTTCCTGCCATATATGAATAATCCAAGGGTTGTAAATGCTATTTTTCACTTTTGGTTCTTCAGGGACTAAAAAGGACGAATATTGAAACTTGAAGGACCAAAATGTAATTTTCTCAAACTTTTTCATCCAAGGACCAATGTTACCCATTTGTGACTTCCCAAGGACCAAAATTGATTTTTGTTTCAAAAATACCCCACCAGGGACCAAATCTGCCAAATTATGAAACTCCAGGGACTAAATTGCAAATTTCCAAAACTTTTGAGATTTTTCACCAAAGGACTAAATATGACAACTTATGATTTCAAAAGGACCTTTGGTGACTTTTCTTTCCAAATAAATGCTCAGGGACTATTTTTGCCAATTTTTGAAAGTTGGGGGACTGAAAATGCCAATTTTGCAAACTTTGTACGTTTTTCATCTGTTTTTGCTATTTTTGCATCTAAAACATATAAAACACAATTTTGAAATATTTTCAGTATTTTGATGCATTTCTGAGTGTTTTTGTATGTTTTGCAGTTCAGATTTGACCAAAAATGATGAGTGTTTGAGCACTCATCAGGTGTACATGTGAACAATGTGGTGATAATATTAATGACGGAGTTTGTTGGTATTGTAATTCTAACACGTATATCCAAAGATCTTTCAACAATCCTTCAAACATTCCAGATTATCCTCCAATAGTACCACTACCACAATCGTCTTCGTTTAATTGCTATAATTGTGGAAATCCATCCGAAGAAGGATTACCGTGTGGGCAATGTTTTTGTAATCAATGTGGATACACGAATTGTATGTGCTACGCTCGGAGTGCTGAAACGTCTTACTTTTATGATACGAGTTTTGATAATTATCCTCAAAATGATTTTAATCTTCCTTCTCAAAACTTTTATGAGCAAGAACCGTATTTTAATGGTAATTCATTCCAAAATTCGTAAAATTTTGAAAATTGTGGGGGATCGTTTGAAAATTCTTATTATGAACCTAATTTGTGTTACGATTCTCATGGTTTTAACCAACCCCCACAAATTCCCGACAAGTTTCAAGTTCCGATTGAATTTATTGCTGAAATGAAATCCGTTATCGAGAAGTTAAAAGAGTTGGTGGCTAATCGTAAAACATATACTCCCGAGCCTCATGTGAAATCAATGGAAGAACTTCTTGCCGAAGAAAGAAAAGCTAAATTCTGTGAGTGTTGTATGTACGACGATGATGATTCCATGATTACGATTGTTCTTAACCCTCAAAAAAATCTATCTCTCCTTCCGTAGAACCCGAGGACTCTCTAAAAATGGGGGACGAGCATCTAAACACTATTCCGGCAACGGAATCGGATGAATTCAATAAGTCTAGTGTTGAGAACCTCGTCCCAATCCCAAGTGAGTCCGGGGGAATTTCTAACAGTGATGGTGAATTTGTCGAAAATAATCGTCTTGATAATCCGAATGATCGTGTTGAGATATTCTCCGATTCTGATGATGACGATTCTATATCTTGTGGAGAAATCGAATATGTTGAAGAAGTACCTTCTGAGCTCGTCAGTTTAGAAGAAGAGAATGATGAAGATATTGAAACGGAAATCCAAGATGAAGCTCTTTGTGAAAAATTATTGAATATCAATCTTCTCATTTCTAAGATCAAGGCATTGAATGATCCGACGATTTCATTTCCTATCCCCGATATGGATAGTGATTTCTTACCCGAACTTGAAATTTTTCGATTTGAAAAGACGAGTAGTGGCAGTCCCACTATTCATGCTGATATCTCTCTTCCGGATTATGAGCATTTTGATTTTGAGATCAATTCTGAACTTATTTCCGATAATCCGTCACATGACCCTCTTTTAGAGGATGCCGATCTATTTCTTGCTGCGGATGACTCGATACCATCGGGTTTTGAGAATGACGAGAATGACGTTCAAAGAAATATTCTTTCCGATTAACCTTCTTCTCGTCCACCCGTGAAACCACCCGATGTAGATTATGAATCAGATACGGATAAAGATATTCTTGGAGTGGTGGACGAGACTTATGATCATGATGATCCCGTGCTTGATATTTTACCCACCCAACCCAACCATGATTCTGATGATGTTTATGCTTTCACCATCTGCGTGTTTCACCCATTCTTTTCTTATCCCATCATTTCTTCTTTCCACTCCACCGGGAGTGAGGATACCATTTTTGACCGCGGCATATCCGTCTTTTGTGTCGGGTGTCCGTTGCTCCCCCAAGATTAAGTAAATTCAGGGCGAGTCTAAGCTATACGACTCGTTAAAAAATAAGCGCTTCGTGGGAGGCACCCCATGTTTATCCTTTCATCTTCTTAAATTTCTTATTTCTAATGTGACGTGAGGAGGGCTACCTCTTCCATTTCTCATGTTTCATGGTTGTTTGTGAATGTCCAGGATTTGCCCGAATAATGAAGACTCTCGTGCTCGTCGTGTTGTCCTTTCACCACTCGAGTTTCATCATTCGTTGCTTATCCATATATCCTAATCTTATCGACTAACATTTATCTTTTGGCATAATTAATAAACAGCCTTAGATTTATGTAGGAGAACCCTTACCTTTTAAACATTGAGGACAATGTTTCGTTTTAGTATGGGGGGTGATCTTTCGATCTGATTTTTGCCTTGCACTTTGTCGTGAACTTACACAACTCCGTTTTTCCTAAAAAATGAAAAAAATTGAAAATTTTTGAAGAATTTTGAAGAAAAATGAATGAAAAAGCACAAAAAAATGTAAAAAAAGTTGTGCAAAAATATAATAAAGTTTGAATAATTTTTGACACCTTGTTGACTTTCCAGCTGGCGATAGTAGGAATAAATATTTTGACTTGACCGAGCGTGTTGAGCGCTAGCTTGTTCCCTTAACCAATGATAATCACATAAGCTTGTGCTAGTCTTGTACACCAGGAGCTATAAAATGCGAATTCTTTCTCAAGAATCTGCAAGTTCCCGTACTTGACTTTATACATGCGCAGCTTAAAAGCTTTCGCTAGTCTTTTACATCAGAAGCTAGAAAACGCGAATTCTTCTTCTAGAATTTGCAAGTTTCCGTAACTGACTTTATATATGCGTGGCTGATTATCGGCTAAGTATTCGCTGGTTTCATTATTTGGAATCTTAAATTGTGAAGAGCGAGAAATAATAGAGTTTATTTAGAAGTTAGATGCTAAACGTGGAGTAGTGGTTCTCTTTAGAGCTCATGAGAGGTACTTGTGGCTTTTTACTCCCATAAAATACGTCACCGATATAAAATAGATGTTCTAGGTTAATTAGTGGTATTTCGGTTTGGAAAATATTTAGTTATTTATTTTCTTAAGAGAATCTTTGCTTTAAAAGTTGGGTACATATCAAGGAACATCAAAAATAAGAGCAAAAATGAAAAAAATCAAAAGTCAAAAGTTGATTATGTATGTGGTTTTGGAGCTACCCGATAAGCTTCCATTGATGTTATGAGAAAAGAAAGTCAAGAAAGAAAAAAATGAAAAATATGAGAAAATTATGAGAAAAAGTGAAAAATGAAAAAAGTGAAAGTTGAAAGTTATGATGAATAAGAGCTTGAATGTAAATAAGTTGTTGGCGTGTGAGGTGCACGTGTATGATTCTGAATTGGACACATGAGGTGCACGTGTAGTACTCCGCAACTTATATCTATGATATTGTATGTACCAAAAATTCCTTGATGTGGACCGAATTTCTATTGCAGTGGTTTTTAAGAGAAAATGGAAAACTACTTATCGTTTAAACTTAGGTGTCACTATCGGACTAAAAAATATTGAAACGAGAAAATATGAAGCAATTCATTTCTCAAACAAAAATAAAAAATTGAGATACAAAAAGTTAGGACATGGGAGTAAGGAGTATCACAAGTAACTATTATGAGTAGTGTTAGCATCTAATTTGTAGATAAGTTGTGATCTCGTTTGTACGCTTAGTCTGGGAGCTTGTGAAAAATCATGGATGACGATTTTTATCTGTTTGGTCACTTTTCCATGAGAAGTGTTTCTACTCGTTGACCCTAAAAATTATTGCAAAATAATGAAAGTTCAACAAACCGTCACAAGAATAAAGTGATAAAAGTCCAAAAATAGAAATAAAAGTAGAATAAAAGAAAATTTTTGGAAAACGGAGCGTTTGCGGGAATAAATGATTTTGTAACTTCTTTTGAACCTCTTTGCTACTTTACAACGTTAGTAGGAAGAGTTATGAAATTATTTATCCCAAAAGCGTAAATTGATCACATTGCGTGAGGACGCGGCAATACCTTTGTCTGGGGAATTTTGGTGTGTATTAATTTACACACCTTTTATTCGACCAAAACCGGATCTAAATGACGAAAAACCCGACCATAAATGCCAAATATGTTCGTTTTTGTGTTTTTGCATGTGCAGGAACGGATATTTGAGAAATGGACGAAAAATCATAGAAAACACAACAACACGAGCACGAGATTTTGGAAAGAGCGTTAAAAGCCGAGGCCGGGGAAGCATTTTTCAAGTATGGATCAATAATTGAGCTCAAATTGTCAAAACTAATCCTTGAAGAATCATACTTTGTCAAATTCAGCCCTTGAATATATTTATTAGAATGGCAGAAGTGATGCCTTGGAATTCTGGAATTACAAGTTTAGTCCCTTAACCTTTACATCTATTTTCACTAAAACTAAATCAAATCCAATCCAAATAAACCTTGCCACTGGTCCAATATACCCACAAGCCCAATTCCACTTTCACCCTCTACCCGGCCCACTCCTATTTTTTAATACTCAGTCAAATAGTCAACCAAACCAAACAAAAAAATACTAACCCGCCACCCCTCACCCCCAAATTACCCAATTCACTATTCACCAAACCCTAGATTACTATTCCATCCAATTTTACCGTAAGTAAGGGCAGAATCGTACAATTGCAAGTATTTCTAGAAGCCTGACAACGTGTCAGAGGCTATGACACAAGGGAATTACACTTGGAAGCTTTTCATTGGTAAAGACACATCACAAAGGGCTCTGATTGGTTCGCGATTGTCACATGGAATCTAAAAAGGATATTCAATGGGGATGCTTGCTTCTGGATCCTTCTGAAGACCCCTGAGCTCAGCTATAACAGCCACTCCTCACCCACGAATTTGGGTGTTAGTCATTAGGTTAGATTAGATTAGGAGTAGGGGTAAAATAGAGTAGCTTAGGGGAGATTATGTTAGTTTGTTAAACGTTTATGATCATCCTTGTATTCACTTTAAAGTTTTCAATATAATTCAAGTTTTTCAGTTTTAATATACTTTTTATTTGATATTCTTAGCAATTTAATATCCTTAAATTTGTGTTCAAACTTTCATTTACTGTTCCCATAAGCTCAATATAGCTGGTTATGAGATTTGTTCCTTTATCACTACTTGAAATTGGTTGAGTAAGATCTGGTCAATGAAAGTGACAAGAATTGGTACGGTAGTGATGGATTCATGGTAGTTATTGGTGATACTGAATGGTAGTAGCCTATCTTAGAGATAGGCTTGGATTGGTGATGATCCCCTATTTCAGTAAGGGTCCCAACCTTGTAAGTTCTCAATTCCATTTTTAGTCATTCTTAGATAATCCTATAGCATTATCTGTTAAATTCTGTTTCATTTAGATAGTTCTGCAGTTGAGAATTTTAGTTGTTAGACGTTGTATTTTATGGTTGATTCAGCTTCTGGTATTGCTATTACATGAGTTTTGATCATTAGTTTCAGTGGGTGTTAGTGTAAATATGCATGTGGTAGTGTAACTTTTCTTTTTAGGAAGTGTTTAGATCAGTTTTGATCCAACTGTGAGCATTGGTATTTTGTTGTTTTCACTATATAATCAGTTGATTCAGTTCACTATAGGTCAGGTTAGATTAGTCATGACTTAAAATTAATAGGACTTTTAATAATAGTCAAAATTGGATCTCAACTTCATTTATGACTGCTTAATTGGAAATCTGGTCATGCTCTTTTAATCATTTGATGTATTTGGTGTTTGAAATTATGATTACTGTGCTTAAACTAGTTCAATATATCACTTGGTAATAGATTTTGGCAATTGAAATTGATTTTGGTCAAAGTTCTTATGTTAAGTAAAAGTCAAATTTTTTAGTAGCATGTGTTATTTTGGCATCTGATCTAGCCATCAAGTAGAGTAGCAGTTGATAGTTTCTAATAGGGTTTTTAGTGTTTCTAGAATCTCAGTAGTTCCATTGAGCTTTTGCCCCAATAATATTGAATTTTAGAGCTTATTTGAGCTACTGAATTGTGTCTGCAAGTTAGTCCTTAGCCCTGTTTTGCTGAATTTTCATAAGAACTGCATCTGTTCATTTTAGCTTGATCACTAGGTTTTGTTTGAGTATTCTGAGTTTCTTTACTGAGTTTAAGGCTTTACATGTTCTCTGACCTTATTACTTATTCTGGCACACAAATGCTTATCCTTAGTGCTTATCCTAAACTGCTTATTACTAGTTAACATTGTTTCTGAGCTTTCTCTTGTCATTTCTGAGCTTATTTGAGTTTAATTGCATACAATACATCTGTGGTTTAAGTTTGGCATAGTTTAGTGGCACTTGCCATAAGCTGTTTTAGTCCTAAAAAGTACTTCTGCTACTTATTTTTCATTCAAAATTTTTCTGAAAGCTTTTCATATTATTTTAGATTTTCTGTAAATTTTTCATATTTTTCTGAGTTGATTTGATATTTTTCTTAATTTTTCTTAGTTAATAATCATTTTTTAATACTTTTTAATAATCAAAAATCAATAAAAATTCAGAAAAAGCCTTTAAAAATACAAAAATATTTTAGGAAATTCTTTTATAATATTTTAGATTTTTCCAAAATTAAATTTCATTTTTCCTTTTAATTTTTCTATTTTCTTTAATTTTTAATTCATTTAAAATTACAAAAATTAAAATAAATTAATAGAAAATAAAAGAAAAGTCAAAAAAATTAATTTTCTTTTTCTGGAAATTCACTTTAATAGTTTAAGATTTTTAGAAAATAATTTCAAGTTTGTAGGATCATTTTTCATTTAAAATTAGGTTTTAATAAACGCATTTGTATTTCCGTTTTTACGTTTTCAATTTTAGTGCATATCTAGCTTGTACATTCTGCATAATTAGTGATTACTTGTCAATAATTGAGTTTATCATTTTCATTTTTAACATTTACCACTTTTCACGACACGATTTGGTAATCGAAATTCGAGATTCCATTCTACCTTTGTTAGGAGAACGACCCGGGAAATACTTTCTTAATAATTTCTTCGGAAACACAAACCTATACTAAAACGACTTAATCAATGGTCTCCATTGTAGTTGGTTTTCATAGAAGCAAATAGCTTGCTAGATAAACCCTTAACAGGCATATGGGTATTATCATTGGTCTGAATACCTAAAATTATTTGAAGAAACCTAGGATACATTAAATATTTAAGTTTGGTATCCTTAACATTTTGAAGCATTTCATCAAATATGTACTTAGATAAATTAAAAGTTCTCCCATGAGATAAGCACACAATGGCAAGAGAAATGTTTGTGGAGAATTGATCCCATCCTCCAGACTTGGAACTCATACACTGAAGTAGAGTGTGTGTCAAGAATCTCCATTTAGTGCAAAACTGATTCTTGTACCAGACCTTCCCATTTCCACGATATCCAGCAGCCTGAAGACCTGCAAGTTTCTCCTCCTTAGCCAATTCATGTTCCCCACCTTCATCATCCAATTGTAATTGAGTCCTAACCAATGACTCAGTAATTACACATTCTTCCCCATCAATTGTAGCCACAATTTCCGTTGGTCCTTCATCAGCAGACCTTATACGAGCAGTTCCCCAAAATTGTTTGACCAACGATTCATGTATAATGACAGGGTATTGTGTTAGAGCAAAATGAATCTTTGATCTTTGAAGAAATTCCATCATGTACATAGTCACCATCACCTTTACCCCGACCTAAGAAAGCTTGCTTGTTATGATCACCTTTGAATAGTAGTTCCACCATTGATTGATAAGAGAGAGTGGGTTTAGAATGCTGAGGGATTTTGAAATGGCTTTGAAGTTTTATAAGGAGAGGGAATCAGTTATTTGTGAGTGGCATTTGTGGTAAGTTTCCAAACGTGGAGTGTAATTGGCAAGAATTGTGGAAACAATCTTTGACCAACATTTGACTTTTACAAAATCCCAAATGAAACTGACTCATCAGCAGAAACCAAGTCAACCAGCAGGAACCAGTTGGTCAATCCGCAGAAACCTATTTAACGTTGACTACGATCAACCATTTCTTCCATCAGCAGCAACCACATGGTCAAACAGCAGTAACAAGTCATCAGTGGTAACCATTATTTAGTAAAAATCCCTTTAGTCAAAATTTTTTTCTTAATAACGTGGAAACCGCCTTGCATTAATGGCAATAACTACACATGGTTTACTTTGACTTATAAATAGGGGTAAAAATCCCCAAATCTCACCAATCAATTTCACAATCCAAATCCCTAATCACATAACCACCAATCAAGACATAACCATGTCATCCAATCAAAGCATCATCAACATTTCCTCTGATTTATCTGATTCTTCTTAATCACTAACATCTCCACCACCATTAAGATTGCCAACCATCACAAGAGGTTTGACCAAGGAATAGGCCAAGAAAAAGAAACACGATGTGAATCCTCCAAGTCCATCACCATCAGAGGACCCTGCAAACGTTCCTTCTGATTTGGATGATTCTGATGCTGCTAGAGAGCTAGAGAAAAGGTGGAATGCTCTAGAGAAGGGTGAAGCAAGCAGAGCCCCCAATCCTTCTTTGTCCTCAGAGTCTTCAGAGGATCCTAATCCATGGATCCCATATCAACCACCACCCCATAAACTGGTATCACCCTTCATCTGTACTTCTTCTGATGAAGATGAAGATGAAAATGATGTTCTTTACAAGCCTCCCTCAACACCTGAGAGGCCCCAATCCTCCTATCCAAGACGACCATCAAGACCAAGAAGGTCAAATCCACCTCTGCCAAGGACAAGGGAAGTGGTGATTAGGCTGCCTTGTCCCCAACAGCAGGAAATCTTCACCAGGAACAAAGGCAAGGAGAAGATGGCTGATGTGAAGGGCAAGGGCAAAGGGAAAGTAGAATAGTAGGGTTAGGGTTGATAGGCTAGGTTTTGGGATTGTTTTCCTTGTTTGTACTTCATTCTGCTTGTAATTTGGATGCATATGAATAAAAACTTTGTTACTGTTGTTTATCTTCACTTGATTGTCTTGCTTCTGATGAATGTACATTCCACTGATGTAAATAACCTGGTAGGAACTATCAGCAGGAACACACTTAAAATATCATTAATGATCAACTTGTGTCATCAGCAGCAATTGGTTAAACCTTAGTAGAATTCATCCGTAGAATCCTTTTTTATGGCCAACTTGCAAAATTAGTAATTAGCACAGACTCAACTACCTCCCATTAAGTAACATTTACTTTCATTAAACTCCAAATCAGTTCTATATAAAGAGGTCTTCAAGTCACAAGCTACCCAAATCAATTAGACACAAACACCAACCACACCAAAGTCTTTCCAAACACATCAATTATGAAGCCAAAGTACAATGTTATTGAAATTTCCTCTGACTCATCTTCTGACTCTACCTTTGACATTCCTCAAATCAAGAGATCATATTACTATCTTGGTGAGGGACCTTCTGAGTTCTGTCCATCTCCTTCCTCATCAGAGGAAACAGAGGAAGCTCCAACTCCCCTAGCAGTTGTTCTCCCAGACTTCACTCCAGTCACTGCTTTCCTTACCAGTGAAATGGAAAGGGTTTATGCTGATATGAGGAAGATCTCAGTCCCTAAGGAGCCACAATCTTCTCAATGGTACAAGGGTCAACTCAAGGTTGTCCTTGGACTTGCTGCTCCCAAACTATGGGACAAAGATATGCAGTCCAGAGGGGTTCACAAGAGGATGCCTGACCCCAAGGACCTGGGAAAGGGGAAGAGGAAGATGGAGTAGGAGTTTGGGTTGATGTTGGTGGTGGTTTTGTGGTCTTTTGAGGTTGCTTGTTGTTAGGTTGTTTGGTTGTTTGTTGATCTCCCTTGTAATCCAGTTCTGCTGTTTGGTTGTTTGCTGATGTAATACTGAATGATATTAATGAATAAACTTTTAAATTATCTGTTAACTCTTATTCTACTGATATGTGATGTATGGATCTTTGTTCATCAGCAGAAACATGACCTGCAAACCAAACACTAAAACAGAACACAGAAGACAAACTTATACAAACTTGTTAGTCTAATTAGAAATAAACCTGCAAAACAAAGTTAGTAAACATAATAATATACAAACTTTACAACATCAATTACAATCCTCCCCAAAAGCATATGCCTCCCCTCAAACATAGCATTCAAAGGTTAACCATCCCAATGTGGACAACTAAGTGGTTAAACCTAGGTCCATCAAAAGCCTTTGTTAATAAATCAGCCACATTATCATCAGTATGAATTTTAAGCACCTGTATTAAATGTTTCTCATTTGCATCTCTAATAAAATGGTGCCTAATTTCAATATGTTTAATTCTTTGATAAAAGACTGGATTTTTAACAATTGAAATGGTACTTTGATTATCAATATAGATTTTAGTGTTCATGAAATTGAACCCATAATCCAACATCTGATTTTGAATCCAAAGTACCTGACCACAACAGTTAGCAGCAGCAACATATTCTGCTTCAGTTGAAGAGGTGGCCACAATGGTTTGTTTCTTGCACTGCCAAGAAATTAGCCTTCTACCAAGAAATTGACAACCTCCTGTTGTGGATTTCATGTCCAAATTAGCTCCGGCATAGTTACTATCACTGTATTCTTACAACACAAATGGTGAGTCTCTTGGATACCAAAGACCTAACTTAGGTTGGCCTTTTAGGTACTTGAAAATCTTCTTCACTACATTCAGGTGGGAAGTCAATGGAGTGACTTGGTGTCTAGAGCAAGCACTGACAGCAAAAGTGATATCAGGTCTTGAAGCTGTGAGGTACATGAGTGAGCCAATCATGGATCTGTATAGATGAACATTAACAGCTTCATCTTGTTCATTTGGATTCTTAGGCTTTGGAGGTTCATAGGGAGTAGTTGCAGTCCTCAATAGTTCAAAGTCAAACTTCTTCAAAATATCTTTAACATATTTCTCATGATGGATAAAAATTCCTTCAGGTTGTTGTTTGACTTGTAGCCCCAAGAAAAATGTCAGTTCCCCCATTGCACTTATCTGAAATTCACCTTTCATCAAGTCTTCAAATTCTCTGCACCAAGCTTCCTTGGTGGAGCCAAGAATGATATCATCCACATATACTTGAACAAGAATGATATCCCTGGAGTTCTTCTTAATGAAGAGAGTCTTGTCAATAGCCCATCTTCTGTAGCCTTGCTCCAAAAGGAATGTAGATAACCTTTCATACCAGGCTCTTGGTGCTTGATGAAGTCCATAGAGTGCCTTGACAACCTTGTACACCTTCTTTGGATGTTGTGGGTCTTCAAAACCTTGTGGTTGAGTGACATAGACTTCCTCTTCAATCTTGCCACAGAGAAAGGCACTCTATACATCCATCTGATATACCACAAAACTCATGTAGGAGGCAAAGGCCAAAAACAACCTTATAGCCTCAACTCTAGCAACAGGTGCAAAAACTTCATCATAATCAATCCCTTCTTCTTGTCTGAAACCATGAGCCACCAATCTTGCTTTGTTTCTGACCACAATCGCTCTTGCATCCCTCTTGCATTTTAAAATCCACTTGGTTTGAATTGCAAATTTACCTGCAGGTAGATCAACAAGTACCCATACATCTTGATTCTTGAATTGTTGCATCTCTTCCTGCATAGCCTCTACCCAACTAGGTTCACTTAAAGCTTGTTTAATGCTGGTTGGTTCTACTTGTGATAAGAAACAAGCAAACAGACAATGTTGTTGATCTCTATGATTGTCCCTCTGCTGATTGGAAACATAAGTTAGAAAAGCACATTGTCCAAACTATGTCTGTTTCACTGCACTCCTGGTTAGAACCATAGCATTTGGATCACCAAGTATATTAGTTTGAGAATGAATGGTGTTGATCCTCTTAGTGGGAACAAGATTAACATCAACAGAAGTTTCAAGATTGGTCAGAGTTGGAGCAAAGTCATCATCATAAGAAGCTGATTGAAAAATGCCAGCACTTTGTTCCTGATTGCCAAGGTCTGAGGGGCTGGGAAACCTGCCAAAAGGTTCATCTAAACTTGTGGATGTAGCAGTGGAAACAGGTACTACAACAGAAATGCCTTCAGGAGAATTGGCATCAGTAGCAACAGGAGATCCATCAGCAGAAATTGATTTTCTGTTGTCATCAAGAGCAGCTTGTCTCAAGAGTGCTTCAGTATCTTGAGCAAACTCAAGACCAAGCCTTTTAGCTTCTTCAGCAGCTGCATGCTCTAGCTTTTTAAGTCTTAGCAAGATCTTCTGCGTAAGTTGAGTTTTCCACATCATCAGCAACTTTGGCATCAGAGGCTTGTTTGGTAGTAGGACCTGCAACATGAATAGGGAGAGAAGAAACAACAATAGTGGGTTCATCACATTCTGAATCACTGTCTGAGTCATCTTCCAGGGTACCTGCAATGTTAGTAGGTGACTCTTGTGTACCTGCAGAAGGGTTAGTTTTAAATCTTGTGTACCCTAAGTGATCTGTCAAGTAGTCAAGGTCAAAATACCATTCATGACCTTTACCCTGAACATTTTCATTGTCCTCCAGAAATCTCAGGTTAAGAGTCTCTTCAATCTTCTTTGCAGCCAAATTATATACCCTGTAAGCCTTGCTATGACCTGAGTAACCAACTATATACCCTTCAGCAGCTTTTTCTTCAAATTTTCCTAAGTGATCACTTGTATCCAGAATAGTCACTTGACATCCAAAAGGTTTCAGGTATTCAATGGTAGGTTTCTTCCCAGTCAAAAGCTCATAGCGTGTTTTATTATGTGGTCTTGTAATCAACACCCTATTTAGCACATAACAAGCAGTGCCCACTGCTTCAGTCCAAAACATAGTGGGAAGTTTAGAGTCAGCAAGCATTGATCTTGCAGCGTCTATCAGGTTCTATTCTTCCTCTCTGCAACTCCATTCTGTTGTGGAGTCCTGGGATTGCTATAATCCCTTTTTATACCCTTTGTCCCACAGAGTTCAATGAGATAGGCATTTTTGAACTCTGTTCCATTGTCACACCTGATTCCTTTGATCTTCTTGTTAAGTTGGTTTTCAATGAGGGCTATAAAGTCTTTTAGTGTCTGAAAGGTTTGGTATTTAGTCCCCAAAAAGAATGTCCAACTAAACCTACTAAAAGCATCAGTGATCACCAGACAGAAGTACTTATGATCTATACTCCTGATGGATGTTGGACCAAAAAGATCCATATGAAGCAACTACAAAGGTTCTAAGATGGTGCTCACAGCAGTAATAGCTTTATAAGAAGCCTTGTGTTGCTTTCCTTTGTTGCATGCAACATAATTATGTTCATTAGTGAATATCTTGGAAGAAAGTCCATGAACCAGTCCATCTTTAGCAAGCTTGTTGATAACCTTGAAGTTTACATGTGCCATCCTTCTGTGCCATTTTGTAGATTCATCCAAGGATGCTTTAGCCACCAATCATGCTAGATCACCTTCTGGCTGGACATCATTCAAGTTGAAGGTGTAAAGATTATGATTTCTTGGAACCCTTAGCAATACATGACGCTCATCAAGTATTTTGAAGTCATGTGAAAGAATGAGACAGTCCTCCTCAGTGAATAGCACAGGAATCTTTTTGTCACAGATTTGTGAAACAGAGAACAAATTAAAACCTTTTAGCTCCTTCACATAATAGACATTCTCAAAATCCACCTTTGGAGTTCTGATGGTTCCTTTACTAGTGATCCTTCCTTCTCCACTTCCAAATGTCACTTTACCTCCATTAAAAGGCACAAAATCATGTAGCTTTTCTTGATTCCCAGACATGCTTCTTGAACAACCACTATCTACAATACCTAAGTCTTTATTTAAAAGAGGATGACCTTACAACAACAAAATATACAACAACATGAGTACCATAGAGAGACTCAAGTCATGAAAGACTTGAGCCTGCCTTGTGGATCATTAGAATGGAGTCATGTGGATGAGTTAGATCCACCATTGTTCCTGGAACCCCTGTGTACATATGGTCTATTAAATTTCCAAGAACAATCTGCTGAGGACTTTACAGTAGAATCCCAATATGCCCATCCCAAAAACATTGGGTCATAATATCCAGGCCAATAACCATTTTGAAAGTAATTATGATGATATCCAGAAAATGATCTAGCAACATATCTATTCCTATCAGCAACAAAATATCTACCAGCAGAAACAGACCCACCAGCAGGAAGAGACCTATCAGCAGAAACTGAATTGGTTCTGCTGGTGGTGTGGGTTGCATGTGGAACACTTGTGAGTTTGGAATGAACATTGGTCCACTTTGGTCTTGGTCTATTATGAGCAACAGAAACACCCATCCTCTTTTCATGAAAATCACAATCCTTAATCAAATGCAATTTACTACCATAAACAAAACACTTCTTCTTTCTAGAAGATTTATTGAAACCAAAAGATGTCTTATCAACCACAAAATTATTCAAACAAAAACTAGAAATAGAATTGTTTTGTAATGACTGAAAGGAATTGTTTTTAAAAGAAGTAAATAACAAGTCTTCAGAAGAAGCTGTCTTTGAAATAACTTCATCAGCAGCAACTTCAGAGTCAGCAGACTTGGTCTTGGAATCACAACTGGCATAACTAGAGGTAGAGGTCTCTAAGGTCTTGTCCCTGAAAGAACAAGAGACACATTCATTAGAATCATCACTAGAGACACTACTAGAGTCAGGGGAGTCATTGGTCCTAGTGCCAGTTTACATCTGTGATTCTGCTAAGTCCAAATGGTGGGATGTGGGCTTAGAGGTTCCTATGGTAGTGGGAGAGTCAGAGTTATTAGTTTTACAAACAGGGTTTGGCAAGTCATGAGACTTTTTGCCATACAAATGGTGTGAACCATCAAAATCTGAGGTAGTGGTGGTGGGCATAAATACACCTCTAATTGGTCTTGGAACTGCATGCATCTCACCTTCTTTTAAGAATTTTACAAGTTCAGGGTTATTCTTAATTTTCTTATCTAAATTATGGTGTACCTCTGCACCTACATATTTCTGAAAACCTAAACCTATCTCAGATATTACAGACTGACTACTATAGAGTAAACTAGCTAACTTATCACCTGAAATTAGCCATTCTTTATGCCTAGCCACTTCCTTATCAAACTTATCTTGCAAAACTTCTTTCTCTGATTCGATTCTAGCCTTTTCTTTTTCAGTATATTTTAATTCATTGCTAGTCATCTCTAAATCTCTTTTTAATACTCTTATCTTTTCCTCATAAGCAAATTGATTTTGTTGGAACCAAACTTTCTGTTTTTCTAATGTTTTAACAGCTTCTTATAAGATTGAGCTTCAATAAAACTGGTTTTATATTTTGGTTCCATGTCATCATAGGCTTCTTTAAGAGCATTATATTTAATATCATACCCAAAAACACAATCAGATACCTGAGGAGATATGCCCATGAAGGCAAATTCAGCATCACAACTAGCCAAGCAGGAGATTTGCTGAGAAGAACTGCTTGCAGCATCATCAGTTTCATGCTCATTCTAGTCAATGCAAGCATCCACAGTAGTCACCAAAGCCTTTGAATCCCCAGCCTCCACCTCCTTCTTCTTGTAAGCTAAATATCTTGTATTGTCTTCAGCCTTCTTAGTCTTGCACTCTCGTGCAAAATGTCCAATCTCTCTACATGAATAGCACTTCACTTTTATCCTATCAAAATGGGCTGCATCTCTTCCATTAACATTGAGCTTTCTTCCAGATTTTTGTTCAAACCTCCGGACTTTGAGAGACAGCATTGCCATTTGCCACTTTAAGTCCAACTCTTCCATTGCTAGCTCCTCAATCTGCTCAAAATCTTCAGTTGAGGCAACATGATCAAGATCTTTTTATGTTTTAATGATGACAAATAAACCATCGAAACACACAAAATAACAAATGTTAGCTCAAAATCTCCGGAGCCAATGTCTGCTCCTGGCGCGCTGCCCACGCGTCAACGCGCGGGTGACGCGCCAGGAGTCTGTATGGTTCCGGGCGAATTTTGAAAGCCGGCTTTCCCCTTACCCGACAAATGTGGATCTTTCAATACAGGTATGAATATGTTATGTGCTTAATTTAGAACACTCGAAACGAGTTTTGAGACTTGAGAGATCCTACTTTTAAAACACCCATTTACGGGAAAACGCCAACTCATGTTTTCTAACTATCGCCTCTAGCCAAGGCTTTTCTAAACTTAGGGAGCTTGTATATTTCACGTGACATCGTGTTGAAGCATCCATATGCTCATATCCCGTGCTTACGTCTTCTCTAATTACGTAACGGGTTTACTCCCTTATTGGTCAAACTAAGTCAAAGGTCACTTTGCGTAAACGCATCCTTTCCCACTTGGGTTATGCTTTACATCAAGGCAAAGCACTTAACTTGTTTGAACCCAGGTATTAGTTGAGAACGTCGAGTCATGGAAAGTCACGAGATATGAACCTATGGATTTTCGACGTTGTGTTACTTGAACTTATAAGTAACCTATGATTTTCTCAACTTATAATCTCAATTGTCTAAACCTTTTCTTCTTAATGACAATTAGATTATGTCTTAATCTTCTCCTAATCCCATTTATACAAAAGACAAAACCAATCATATCCAAATCAAATATTCTCTTACAAAATCTCTTACACTCTTACATAGTCCCTTACACACTACATCTAAACCATCCATTCCCTTAAAACACATCTTATCCCTTCATTTTTAACACATGGGAAATTGTTTGAATTCCAAAGAGGCTCCATCTAATCCAAGCCATTGAATTCAAACTAGAACACATCTCAACCATCCATCCAACCTCTCCTATCTATGCCACCACATGTGCTTGATCACAACCATTGAATTCAAACCAAAGCCATCTCAACCATTGATATCTCCTTTCCCCCCATGCAAAGCATATTCCCTTCGAATATCCCTTCTCAATCCAAACACAAGACATCTTTGATCCTAGCCATTCATTTCAAATGAACTCATCTCAATCATCCACATTCCCCACATACCAAATTATTTGAAAACCAAGGGAGGCTCCCTTCAATCTCATCCATCCAATTCAAACCATTTTATCTCAACCCTCCATCTCATTCTTCCTCCCCAAGCATTAGAATATTCCTTGACATATTCTTTCTCTCTTTTCTATGTCATGTGAGGAGATACACTTCTACCCCTTCCAAATTACCCTGTCTACACTTTATACCCTTGGTACTTTGGTTTCTCTTTAAACACTTCACAAATGATTTCCAAATTTGCTATTTGAGTTGGCAAACCTTAGAATGATTAATATTAAGATTTAGTGTGAAGTACAATTGGGGGTTTAGCAAGGATAGGTATTTATAAGATCCAAACGCCCAACACTTAAGAAACATTTACAGACGCCTGGCGCGCTGCCCGTGCGTTGACGCGCGGGTGACGCGCCGGCCTCGGTAAATTTTCCCAAGTTTGGGTTCTTGGCCTATAAATACCACCCTTGCCTCTTGTATTATTCACCCCTTGCCATTATTCTTTCTCTCTAGATTCTTTCTTTCTAAACACTCTCAAATCTCTCTATCTCTAATCTTGTGTTCTTTATTTTCATACTAACATCTTTGAAAGAACACACCTACTTGCAAGGGAAGAATCACAAGAACCTAATCCACTCTTGTGATTGTGTCGAGGGTCTTCTTTCTTATACCCTTTCTATTACAATTGAGTCTCTAGGTTAGTTTAGGGCTTGGTTGATAAAACAAACTTTTATTCATTCATTTGTTTGTAAGGGAAGTCATGTGTCTTGGTGACCAAGCCTAGATCATTGGGGATCTAGTTGGGGTTTGATACTTCCGGTGGGAAGTCTTGGTAGTGGTCTTGGTGACCCTTAGGTAAAGTCGAATCGTGAGATTCTTTTGGGTGGTTTCCGAGGGCGGAATACCGTTGGGGAGTAACTCCTTCTTTGTGTGCATCGATATTGGTGAATATCGGTGGAGTGAATTGTAACGGTTTGTAGTCCACCAAAAGGATTATACTAGTGAATATTATTGGAGTCGCGGATTCACAACTGGACGTACGGATGGTATAAATCCCCCATCCTGAACCAGTATATATCGTTGTGTTCTTTACTTATATGCTTTGGTTTGTGTTAGTGGTTGTCGGTTTATTGGACAACCACTTGGTGTTCTCTTTGGCTTAAAGTTTTTAAACATCCAAAATGTTGAAGAAACCGTATTCACCCCCCCCTGTGGTTCTACAATTGGTATCAGAGAGGTATACTCAAGTTTTTGAGCATTAAAGCCTTCCCGAGAAGTCATTTTAAGTCAAAAACTTCTTTCCCAAAAATCTAAAATCCTAACTAAGATTTTTGGTAAAGCAGAGTATAGATCCATGGCTCAAGAGAACTATGTTGAGGTATGTTCTATGCAAAGACCACCTTTGCTAGAAACCGATGGGTTTTGTTTTTGGAAAACCCGATTTGAGACCTATGTTAGGTCTAAAGATCTTGATTTGTGGGAAATCATCTAAAATGACAACTTTGAGTTCATGGTGGAAGACTCAGAAACAAAGTTGTTGGTGCAAAAGCCACATATAAATCTTAATGATGATGAAAGGAGAAAGCTTGGTAAGAATGATGAAGCCAAGATGTTGATCTATAATGCTCTACCTCGAAGGGAGTTCGAGAGGGTTCATGTTTGCAAGACCGCCAAGGAAATTTGGCACTCTCTCATCATCACTCATCAAGGCAACTCTCAAGTAAAAGATTGCAAGATCGATCTACTCATACAACAATATGAGAAGTTCTCGATCTCGGATGAAGAGACCATTGATAATGGGTAGACAAGGTTCAATGCCATTATCACTAGTCTCAGGGCTCTTGATCCTCGCTTCTATAACAAGAATCATGTAAGGAAGTTTCTTCGAGCACTTCTGGTAAAGTGGAGGCCAAAAGTGACGGCCATAGAAGAAGCCAAGAATTTGGTGGAACTACCTCTTAACGAACTCATTGGAAATATAAAATTCTATGAGATGATTCTTGAGAACGACAAGGCAAGTACCAAAGACAAGAAGGAGAAGATCAAGTCTTTGGCTCTTAAGGCTAAAGTCACTAGTACTCAAGCTAGTGATGATAGTGATAGTCAAGAAGATATCAATGAAGAAGATGAGATGAATGACGAAGAATACAATCTCATGGCTAAGAACTTTCGGAGGTTCTTTAGGAAGGGTGGTAACTTTGGTAGAAGAAATCGGTTTGGAAACCGAGGTAATGGTGGAAGGAAGAACTTTGGGGAAAACCGAAGTGGTGACAACAAGGTTGGTGAAAGCTCAAGACGCACACAAGGTTGTTACAATTGCGGAGAAAAGGGTCACTTCAGCAATGAATGTCCTAAGCCGAGAGTGAACAAGGCATTCGTTGGAGGAGCGTGGATTGATAGTGAAGATGAAGACCAACCAACTAATGACGCTACGTGTCTTATGGCCCAAGAAAAATTTGAGGTATCTCTAAACCCTTCTTCTTCTAATAACTTAGATATTATCAATTTGCAAAAGGAGAATGAGGAACTAGTTAAGTTTAATGATGATTTTAGAAAAAACCCTTGATAGAGCTTGATTGGTCAAAATCAATTATATATATAAGTAGTATAGTACCGAGGAGATCCGCAAGAAATACGGATCACCCGAGTCGTATCCGTACGAAGGTGTGAATGGAATCAAAGAATTTCGGTTCGTGAAAACCGTGTAGTGAAAAGTAGTAAATGTGAAATTTGTGATCAAGTAATTCAAATAATGACAAACAATCACGAATTATGCAAAATGTACAAGCTATATATGCACTAATGATTAAAATCTAAAAACGGAAAATCAATCGCGAATTTGAAACGTATCGTACGAATTAAAACGTAGCTTTTTAACGAAAAATGATCCTACAAATGTGAAACAATTTTCTAAAATCTTAAACTACTAAAAAGAATTTTCAGAAAAAGAAAAATATTTTTTTGACTTTTTATTTATTTTCTATAAATTTATTTATATTTTTGTATTTTTAAATGAATTTAAAAATAAAGGAAAATGGAAAAATAAAAGTGAAAAATACAAATTTAATTCTGAAAAATTTAAAATATCATAAAATTAAGAAAAATATTTTTTTGACTTTTTATTTATTTTCTATAAATTTATTTATATTTTTGGATTTTTTAAAGCTTTTTCTGATTTTTTTAAAGATTTTTATTTATTTAAAAGTATATAAAAATGATTAAAATCAAAGAAAAATTAAGAAAAATAGCAAAACAACTCATAAAAATCTGAAAAATTAACAGAAATTCTAAAAACATAAAATGAACTCGGAGAAAAAATTTGAAATCAAAATAAGCTGAAAAAGTGCTTGTTCAAGCCAAAACTACTTATCACAAGTGCTTATTTTTGAGCACTTGTGTCCAAATTGAATGAAACTTTTATCACAGACTTATTATGCTTAAATGAACTCAAATATGCCAAGATATGATCAATTATACATAGAAATCACAACAAGCAAGCAATAAGCAGTGTGAATAAGCCAATGAGTGAGCAACTCATAATCAGAATTAGCCAGAATCAAGTGGACATGCACAACACTTATATAAACTATCAACAAACTCAGAACAACCACAAGAGCACAGGTTCAAGTTCAATTAAGTACTAGCAGGCCTAAATTCCAATTCAGCTTTCTGTTTTTAATGTACTCACTTGCAGAAACAATAAGCTCTGATTTGTAACCTAATGGGGGCAAATGTTCTACTGTATTACTGAGTATCTAAATCTAACAATTACCCTATCATAATCTATTATTCTCTACTCTGAAATGAACCTAGATCAGCAATCAGTTGAACCTCAAAACTAATGACAGTTGACTATTTTCTTTATTTTTCCAAATTGACTGAATTCAACTTTCACTAATCTAAACTAATTAAGTTTTGTTATAATAAGCTAATATTTCACTAATTTATACTATCTAACACTAATATGCAGCTTATTCTAGATTTACTCTAACTAATTTTTACTTAGACTAACAGTTAATGGACTACAATTCTAACTTTGACTTTAATCAAGCTACCTATTGTTTTACTGATTTAAAACTTTATTGTTACTCTAATAGAGCCTAAATGTCATAATGAAACAGCAATACAGCAACAACAAATCTCAACACTCCACAAATCTAAACACCCCTATACTAACAGTTTCACTTCAACACCTACAATTAGATCACCAGAAATCACCAATCCAATCTAACCTAATTCTAAATCACTATGAAACAATAGCAAATAGCAACTGGATCAAACAGCTATGCAACAACTCAAACCCAAAATTATGACAGATTACTAAAATAGTTGAGCAACACAGATCCAAGCTAAACAGATTAAAGAGAAATCAAACAAGCTCAAATATGCTAACAACTACAACTATAAAAGCCATATCAATCAATGAAACAGTACATCTAACTATTAAATCAAGCTTATCACAAATGAGATCAAAGATATGAGACTTAAAATAGCACTTACAAAGCGTTTCCACCTCAGCAAGAACAGAGGTGGATTCACTATGCTTGCCTATCTTTAAGATAGGCAGAGATCTTCCTTTTCTATCTCAGCTTATCCAATTAACACATATTCCAATGAATTCAACAGGCCTTTGACTTTTGTTGACTGATAAAGATCACTTATGATACTTGAAGTAAAACAGATCTATAATAAGCTACAAAGCTTAAATAGACTGTGTAGAAACTAAACAAGATTACTTGTAAGCTTAGCTAAACAATTTGTAAACATATTTTTATTTTTATTATTTTCTGTTTTTTATTGTTTTTGAAGAATATGAAATTGAAGTAACAAAGTGAAAGTGATTAAGCTAAATGATAACACTGAAAGTAACTGAGATTAAGCTAAATTTAAGAAATATGAAAGTTGATTAACTAAAAATAGTAACAATAAGCTAATAGAAATTTGAGTAAACTGAAAATTTTATTAAACTAAACTGAAATTCGTTACATAATCTAAACTACTTACATTCAAAAAAATTGACAGAGCTTCGCTATGATACTACACTACACCAAATGAGCTTACAAGAGCTACTTTATATAGCTGAGGTGAGGTGAGGGTTCACGGATTGCCAAGCTGGCAATCCGTGTGAGCTTGTGTTTGTTTAGATCCTTTCAGAGCCCTTGATCTCCATCTAATCATTTCCCACTTCATATACACCTTTCGATTAGAAATCATGATGCGTTTCATCCAATCCAATGCTGCCAAGTGTCCCAAACGTGTGCTTCTTCGCTTCTGACATCATAATGATCTTCTAGAACCCTTTGATTTGACACATGTACCCTTAATTGTGGTGATTTTGAGGAGCGGGGGTAATTAGGGTTCTATTACTGGGTTTGAGGGGATAACAAGGGGGCGGGTAAAATTATATTATTTTATCTCTTTTTGACTTTGTTTGACTCGTGGAATGAGGTTTGACCATGGGATGGTTGGGCTCGGGTTTTTGGATTTGGTTTGGGCTCTTGGTGTTTTTGGATTTGTAATATGGATTTAAATGTTTTGATTTTGGACTTGTATTTTCAAAATGAATTTCCAGATTTAATAATAGGGACCAAATGTGTACTTCATGAAATATTAAGGACCTATTCTGCCAAAATTCAAAACTGATCTCCAAGGGTTTATTTTGCCAACTTTGGATACTTTAGGGTTGAGTTGACATTTTTCTGCAAATAAATCTTTAAGAGATTGAATGTGTTAATTTCCAAAGTGCAGGGACTATTTCTTACATTTCTTCAATCATCCACAACAAAGGATCATTCTTGATCATTCATAAAACTTGAAGGATCTCTTATGACTTTTTAAGCTCAACTTGATTGCCAGCTTTGACTTTCTAACTCGTTCCACTCTAGTACTCGTTTTTTTCGGATTTCTGTTTGTTTTTCGTCATTTTACGAGATATTCATACCTGCACATTCACAATCACAAAAACATGTTTTTTTGGCGTTTTGAGTTAGTTTTTGGATTATTAAGTCCCATTTTGGCTCGGAAAAAGGTGAGTGAATAAGCACTCACCAAAATCCCCCGGACTAAGGTATTGTCGTGCCCTTACGCAATGTGATCAATTCACGCTTTTGGGAGAAATAATTTCATAACTCTTCCTACTGACTTTGGAAAGTATCAAGGAGGTTCAAAAGAAGTTATAAAATCATTTATTCCCGCAAACGCTCCGTTTTCCAAAATTTTTCCTTTATTCTACTTTCATTTTTATTTTTGGACTTTTCACACTTCATACTTGTGACGGTTTGTTGAACTTTCATTATTTTGCATTAATTTTTAGGGTCAACGAGTAGAAACACTTCTCATAGAAAAGTGACCGTACGGATAAAAATCGTCATCCTTGATTTTTCACATGCTCCCAAACTAAGCGTACAAACGAGATCACAGTTTTTCTACAAGTTAGATGCTAACACTACTCATAAAAGTTACTTGTGAAACCTCTTAATCCCATGTCCTAAATTTTTATATCTCAAAATTGATTTACACTATAATTATACTAAGTTTTTATATTATATATAATTATATTATATATATAAGTTTTTGATATTATTACTAAGTTTTTATATATAAATTATATATAATTATAGTATTACTATAATTATATATTGAGTATAGTATAGTAATAATTATACTATACTCAGTATTACTTAATATATATAATTGATTAAGTAATAATATCACTTAATTTATATTAATTTAATAATATAAAAACAATTCTATTAATTAAGTGATAATTGATTTTATATAAACGTATTTCCCATTGGGTGTACTCCTTATAAGCTGGTTTACGGGAAGGCCTGTCATTTGCCCCTAGAACTTGAGCACAAGGCCTACTGGGCCTTACAACATGCCAATTTTGACCTCAAAACCGCGGGTGATCACAGGAAAGTTCAATTGAATGAGTTAGTCGAACTTCCTGATCAAGCTTATGAGAATTCTTTGATTTATAAAGAGAAAACTAAAAGACTTCATGATGCCAAGATCAAAGACCGCGTTTTCAACGTTGGTGATCAAGTGCTTCTTTTTAACTCTCGTTTGAAGATTTTCTTGGGTAAGCTTAAAACCCGTTGGTCTGGACAATTCACCATAACCCAAGTATTCCCTTATGGTACTATTGAGTTAGCTCAACCCGATGGTCCCAACTTTAAGGTGAATGGTCACCGTTTGAAACATTATTTCGGAGGGTACGTACCAACCATGGTAGTCCCGGATCTCCAAACTTTCCCCAAGGATGATTGAATTCGGGGATCGAGTCAAGCTACGTGACTCGGTAATTAAAAACAAAGCGCTTCGTGGGAGGCAACCCATGCTTATCCATTTCATCTTCTTATTTTTCTTATTTCTAACAAATAACGTGAGGAGGGGGTGCCTCTTCTACTCTTGTGTTCCGTGGTTGTTTGTGAATGTTTATTTAGGATTGTCCAAGATTTATGATGACTCCCGTGCTTGTTATCTTCTCTCCACTCGAGTCTCATTCATCGATGCTTTTGGAAATCCTATATCCGTGAATCTTATCGACTAACGTTTTCTTTGGCATAATTAATAAACGGCCCTAGAATTTTGTTAGGATTGCCTTTACCCATAAAACATTGAGGACAATGTTCAATTCTAGTCCGGGGGAGGGTGAATCTTCGATTCGATTTGACCTTGCATTTTTCACCATGTCATGTACTCTTGCAACTCCGTTTTTTCCTAAAAAAATGAAAAAAATTGAAAAATTGAAAAATTTTGAAGAAAAATGATGAAAATGTTGTGAAAAAGCACACAAAAAAAATGAGAAAAGTTGAAAAAAGTTATGCAAAAATATAATAAAGTTTGAATAAGTGTTTTGACACCTTGTTGACTTTCCAGCTGGTGAGAGTAGGAATAAATATTTTGACTTGACCGGGTGTGTTGAGCCCTTGCTTGTTCCCTTAACCAATGATAATCACATAAGCTTGTGCTAGTTTTGTACACTAGGAGCTATAAAATGCGAATTCTTTCTTAAGAATCTGCAAGTTCCCGTACTTGACTTTATACATGCGCAGCTTAAAAGCTTTCGTTAGTCTTTTACATAAGGAGCTAGAAAACGCGAATTCTTCTTCTAGAATTTGCAAGTTTCCGTAACTGACTTTATATATGCGTGGCAGATTATCGGCTAAGTATTCGCGGGTTTCATTATTTGGAATCTTAAATTGCGAAGAGCGAGAAATGATAGAGTTTATTTAGAAGTTAGATGCTAAACGTGGAGTAGTGGTTCTCTTTAAAGCTCATAAGAGGTACTTGTGGCTTTTTACTCCCATAAGATTACACACCGATATATAATAGATGTTCTAGGTTAATTAGTGGTATTTAGGTTTGGATAATATTTAGTTCTTTATTTTCTTAAGAGAATCTTTGCTTTAGAACTTGGGTACATATCAAGGAACATCAAAAATAAGAGCAAAAATGAAAAAATCAAAAGTCAAAAGTTGATTATGTATGTGGTTTTAGAGCTACCCGATAAGCTTCCATTGATGTTGAGAAAAAAGTAAAGAAAGAAAAGTATGAAAAAATATGAGAAAAGTATGAAAAAAGTGAAAAATGAAAAAAAGTGAAAAGTGAAAGTTATGATGAATAAGAGTTTGAATGTAAATAAGTTGTTGGCACGTGAGGTGCATATGGATGATTCTGAATTGGACACATGAGGTGCACGTGTAGTACTCCGCAACTTATCTATGATACTATATGTACCCAAATTCCTTGATGTGGACCGAATTTATATTGCAGTGGTTCTTGAGAGAAATTGAAAAACTACTTATCGTTTAAACTTGGTATCACTATCGGACTAAAAAGTATTGAAACGAGAAAATATGAAGCAATTCATTTCTCAACAAAAGTAAAATATTGAGATACAAAAACTTATGACATGGGATTAAGAGGTTTTCACAAGTAACTTTTATGAGTAGTGTTAGCATCTAACTTGTAGAAAAGTTGTGATCTCGTTTGTACGCTTAGTTTGGGAGCTTGTGAAAAATCAAGGATGCCGATTTTTATCCGTACAGTCACTTTTCTATGAGAAGTGTTTCTACTCGTTGACCCTAAAATTTATTGCAAAATAATGAAAGTTCAACAAACCGTCACAAGTATGAAGTGTGAAAAGTCCAAAAATAGAAATGAAAGTAAAATAAAGGAAAATTTTTGGAAAACGGAGCGTTTGCGGGAATAAATTATTTTATAACTTCTTTTGAATCTCCTTGCTACTTTACAAAGTCAGTAGGAAGAGTTAGGAAATTATTTATCCCAAAAGCGTGAATTGATTACATTGCGTGAGGGCACGACAATACCTTAGTTCGGGGGATTTTGGTGAGTGCTTATTCACTCACCTTCTTCTGAGCCAAAATGGGACTTAATAATCCAAAAACTAACTCAAAATGCCAAAGAAAACATGTTTTTGTGGTTGTGAATGTGCAGGTACAGATATCTCGTAAAATGACGAAAAACAAACAGAAATCCGGCAAAAACGAGCACGAGAGTGGAACGAGTCAGAAAGTCAAAGCTGGCAATCAAGTTGAGCTTAAAAAGTAGGGGTGGCAATTCTCGACACGACACGATAAACGACACGAACCCGACATGAAGTTAAACAGGATTGGGTTGAGGATAAACAGGTTTGGGTCAAAAACAGGTCAACCCGTCTAACCCGTTTAATAAACGGGTCATGTTTGGGTTGAGCAAGTGTTAAACAGGTCAACACGTGAACCCGTTTAAGTATATAAGTCTCTAAAAATAAAATATATAACTTGGTTTTAATGTTGGATATGGATTAAATGTATTTTGGTATGTTCTTATGATTATAACTCAGATTTTATTGAAATTGACGCTTATAACTTATAACTCAAATATCATTGAAATTGTCGTGTAGTTATTTGTATGTTATTTTTATCATATTTTAGATCCTTATATCATTTTTGCATTTAAGCTAGTTAAATAAACAAACCACAAATCTTATTCACTACTTGACCTATTTACTTAAATGGGTTAAACGGGTCACAAACGGGTTACACGTGTTATGCAGGTCTGGGTTAGGGTTGAGCTTCTTGACACGATTAATAAATGGGTTGTGTTTGGGTTGAGGTTATTTCAACCCGCCAACCCGCGAACCCGAATATGTCAACACGAACACTACTCGATTGCCACCCCTATTAAAAAGTCATAAGAGATCCTTCAAGTTTGATGAATGATCAAGAATGATCCTTTGTTGTGGAAGATTGAAGAAATGTCATAAATAGTCCCTGCACTTTAGAAATTAACACATTCGATCCCTCAAAGATTTATTTGGAGAAAAATGTCAACTCAACCCTAAAGTATCCAAAGTTGGCAAAATAAACCCTTGGAGATTAGTTTTGAATTTTGGCAGAATAGGTCCTTAATATTTCATGAAGTACACATTTGGTCCCTATTATTAAATCCGGAAATTCATTTTGCAAATACAAGTCCAAAATCAAAACATTTAAATCCATATTACAAATCCAAAAACACCAAAAGCCCAAACCAAATCCAAAAACCTGAGCCCAACCATCCCATGGTCAAACCTCATTCCACGGGTCAAAAAAAGTCAAAAAGTCAAAAATAGATAAAATAATATAATTTTACCCGCCCCCTTTTTATCCTCTCAAACCCAGTAATAGAACCCTAATTACCCCCGCTCCTCAAAATCACCATAATTAAGGGTACATGTGTCAAATCAAAGGGTTCTAGAAGATCATTATGATGTCAGATGGTGTCAGAAGCGAAGAAGCACACGTTTGGGACACTTGGCAGCATTTGATTGGATGAAACACGTCATGATTTCTAATCCAAGGGTGTATATGAAGTGGGAAATGATTAGATGGAGATCAAGGGCTCTGAAAGGATCTAAACAAACACAAGCTCACACGTATTACCAGCTTGGCAATCCGTGAACCCTCACCTCACCTCAGCTATATATAGTAGCTCTTGTAAGCTCATTTGGTGTAGTGTAGTATCATAGTGAAGCTCTGTCAATTTTGTTGAATGTAACTAGTTTGGATTATGTAACGAATTTCAGTTTAGTTTAATAAAATTTTCAGTTTACTCAAATTTCTATTAGCTTATTGTTACTATTTTTAGTTAATCAACTTTCATATATCTTAAATTTAGCTTAATCTCAGTTACTTTCAGTGTTATCATTTAGCTTAATCACTTTCACTTTGTTACTTCAATTTTCATATTCTTCAAAACCAATAAAAAATAGAAAATAACAAAAATAAAAATATGTTTACAATTTTTTTAGTTAAGCTTACAAGTAAGCTTGTTTAGTTTCTACACAGTCTATTTAAGCTCTGTAGCTTATTATAGACTGTGTTACTTCAAGTATCATAAGTGATCTTTATCAGTCAACAAAAGTCAAAGGCCTGTTGAATTCATTCGAATCTGTGTTAATTGGATAAGCTGAGATAGAAAAGGACGATCTCTGCCTATCTTAAAGATAGGCAAGCATAGTGAATCCACCTCTGTTCTTGCTGAGGTGGAAAAGCTTTGTAAGTGCTATTTTAAGTCTCATATCTTTGATCTCATTTGTGATAAGCTTGATTTAATAGTTAGATGTACTGTTTCATTGATTGATATGGCTATTATAGTTGTAGTGGTCAGCATATTTGAGCTTGTTTGATTTCTGTTTAATCTGTTTAGCTTGGATCTTTGTTGCTCAACTGTTTTAGTAATCTGTCATAATTTTGGGTTTGAGTTGTTGCATAGCTGTTTGATCTAGTTGCTATTTGCTGTTGATTTGCTGTTTCATAGTGATTTAGAATTAGGTTAGTTTGGATTGGTGATTTCTGGTGATCTCATTGTAGGTGTTGAAGTGAAACTGTTAGAATAGGGGTGTTTGGATTTGTGGAGTGTTGAGATTTGTTGTTGCTATATTGCTGTTTCATTATGACATTTAGGCTCTATTAGAGTAACAATAAAGTTTTAAATCAGTAAAACAGTTGGTAGCTTGATTAAAGTCAAAGTTAGAATTGTAGTCCATTAACTGTTAGTCTAAGAAAAAATTAGTTAGAGTAAATCTAGAATAAGCTGCATATTAGTGTTAGGTAGTATAAATTAGTGAAATATTAGCTTATTATAACAAAACTTAATTAGTTTAGATTAGTGAAAATTGAATTTAGTCAATTTGGAAAAATAAAGAAAATAGTCAACTGTCATTAGTTTTGAGGTTCAACTGATTGCTGATCTAGGTTCATTTCAGAGTAGAGAATGATAGATTATGATAGGGTAATTGTTAAATTTAGATACTCAGTAATACAGTAGAACATTTGCTCCCATTAGGTTACAAATCAGAGCTTATTACAGTAGAACTTTTGCCCCCATTAGGTTACAAATCAGAGCTTATTTGAAGTGCTTATTGTTTCTGCAAGTGAGTACATTAAAAACAGAAAGCTGAATTGGAATTTAGGCCTGATAGTACTTAATTGAACTTGAACCTATGCTCTTGTGGTTGTTCTGAGTTTGTTGATAGTTTATATAAGTGTTGTGCATGTCCACTTGATTCTGGCTTATTCTGATTATGAGTTGCTCACTCACTGGCTTATTCACACTGCTTATTGCTTGCTTGCTGTGATTTCTGTGTATAATTGATCATATCTTGGCATATTTGAGTTCAATTAAGCATAATAAGTCTGTGATAAAAGTTTCATTCAATTTGGACACAAGTGCTTAAAAATAAGCACTTGTGATAAGCAGTTTTGGCTTGAATAAGCACTTTTTCAGCTTATTTTGATTTCAAATTTTTTCTCTAAGTTCATTTTATTATTTTAGAATTTCTGTTAATTTTTCAGATTTTTCTGAGTTGTTTTGCTATTTTTCTTTGATTTTAATCATTTTTATATACTTTTAAATAAATAAAAATCAATAAAAAATCAGAAATAGCTTTAAAAAAATCCAAAAATATTTTAGGAAATTCTTTTATGATATTTTAGATTTTTCAGAATGAAATTTGTATTTTTCACTTTTATTTTTCCATTTTCTTTTATTTTTAAATTCATTTAAAAATACAAAAATATAAATAAATTCATAGAAATTATATAAAAAGTCAAAAAAATATTTTTCTTTTTCTGAAAATTCTTTTTAGTAGTTTAAGATTTTTAGAAAATTATTTCACATTTGTAGGATCATTATTCGTTAAAAAGTTACGTTTTAATTCGTACGATATGTTTCAAATTCGCGATTGATTTTCCGTTTTTAGATTTTAAACATTAGTGCATATATAGCTTGTACATTTTGTATAATTCATGATTGTTTATCATTATTTGAATTACTTGATCACAAATTTCACATTTACCACTTTTCACTACACGGTTTTCACGAATCGAAATTCTTTGATTCCATTCACACCTTCGTACGGTTACGACTCGGGTGATCCGTATTTCTTGCGGATCTCCTCGATACTATACTACTTATATATATAATTGATTTTGACCAATCAATTTTTGAATTCGAGTAATAATTCAAAATCAAAAACGTATTACTTTATAATAAATATATTATTACTTTATATTAATTATATTATAGTAATTATATATATATATATACTAGATTTCGAAGCCCGCCCGATGGGCGGGCATGACTTATAATTATTCGTTTGATGGTGTTTGTTAACGGAAATTCATTTTTTAAAGACGGGAGGCTTAACTAATATTTGATGGTGTTTGTTAATGGAAATTCATTTTTAAGGAGGGGGCTTAATTAATATTTTGATGGTATTAGTTTACGTTTAAAAATTTTATGATTATGGTTGACATATTTTTCTATAGCAAAAGAAGGGTGGTAAAATGATTAGAAAGTGTACATCATTTACTACAATAGCGGTGATCCACACCTTTTTAAATCGAGTCAACTAACGATACATATGTTGCATAACACATGTTAGAGGTATTGAATTCACATGCTTTGATTTGTATTCTGGTAGATAAAGTATATAAATCAACCTACAATTTTAACATTGAGGCAATATAAGTTTCAAGATGGTTATAAAATGACACTTGTCTATTTCGAAAATGTTAATGTTTTCCTTGAGCATATTTATGTTGATAGAGTAGAAACATACCTTTTCATATCAACCTAATCTCCATGAATATCGTCGAAAATGATAAGTTAATGAAAAATAGGCTATAAACATACAAAGTTTTTCATTGCATGACATAATTAGTTGTACACAAGACTTGACCATGCATACATTAATTTTTAAACGTTATATGCATTATTTAGACTTTTTGATATATGCTCTTATTAGATCAACCTTTGACTTGTTATAGATCAACACAGAACTTCACATATTAATATTTCATTTGCAATTACCAATGTCAACAATTATAATAGAATAAAATCTACTTTCGGTTACATTTGACCCGTTTAATACATTTTATTTTAAGCTATTTTTCAAATTTTATTCCTTAGAGATAAAAGGTGGTCCATAACAACCCAATTAAAAAGGCATAAGTAATTAGGGAAGTTTTTATCAGATAGCACATAAAATTTATGATATTCCCTGATACAATGAGGTCTCTTGTTCAATTCCGTTACAAGCTTGTTACTTTCAACTTGTGATTTCTTGGCTTTTCGTGACATGTTCTTTAATAGAACAATTTTACAATAGAAGCATATTATAATAGCTGCTTGAACCACCATCACAACCAATGCCAATTTCCATGTGATAGGTTGTGGTGGTTTTACCCACACCAACAAAATACAACATATCAGTTTTCATACACATGCTGGAAATTAAAGTCCAATTGGCATATGACGAATGCTTCCACGACCATACAGCTTGTAGTTGTCAAAACTATATAGGGCATTTCGTAAAAAGCACAAACTTTAATCACGATATACATCTAATTCATTATGAAGTTTTTAGAGAAACATGTGTTCAATAATTAGCTCAAATGGTATGGTATGTTACCTTTTACTACTCAATCTTGCCACTCATCTAATTGTCCTCGGTCACACCAAGTGGTCTCATCAGCACAAAATGTGAGCCGCTAATTTCCAACATCACCAACTCTAACAAAATCACCTCCGTTGGTGGTTTGATTTTCAATGAGGCTTCAAAGAGCCTGCTCACAAAACTTAAAAGGGAAAGATATAATGTTTTGATGCCATGAACAATATATAACATTTATTCTAGGACATGTAAACGCTCTTACCATGTGAAGGAGCTTTTTCCTACCATATAACTCTTTGGTCAAGGGGTTTCAACGTCAATTATTAACCGCAAGAAGGCTCTCGTGGGATGGAATCTGACTATTTTCCTTTCGGATGATAAGACAAACTAACAATTGAGGTCAAATCAGAAAAATAATTATGTAAAGAACACATTTCAAATTAGCCTATATTCGTTACCCTAACTAATTTTTAATGAACACCTTAGTCTATTTGATTACAAAAAAACTGATTTAGTGTTAAGCAAATCAAAGGTCGCTAGACTAAAGCATAGCAATGACAAACAATACAAAACCTAATAGCTTGTAATTTTTTGCCCGGATGCGAATAACTCTTCGTCTCTTTTACTGGTTTAAGTGAGAGTGGGCAAACTGTCTTTAACACTGAAATCAATTTGAATTAATCTTTTCATGTATTTGGGGAGTTTGCCTGTCAATACACCACCACCACTTTCTTTTCTTATATTGCCACTCCACCCATAAACAGCTTGAATTTTTTTGACTATTGAAACACATACGTCTTCCAACTACAATACAAAGTACAACATTAACTATGTATGTATGTATGTATGTATGTATGTATGTATGTATGTATTATGATTAATACGTATTTGCATAACTCCTTTTGCACAATCACTTGGCTATGCTATGTACATTTTATAATGTTTATTAAGGGATTAGAACTGAAAATCAAATGGCCTTTGGCCTAACGGGACGTGAGTGACCCACTTTGATACAATATTGACCAATCAATGCTGAAATTACAATACATATCACATTGCAAAGTAAATGCGTAAATACATAAGTGAAGCTATCTCAAGAGCACATTTTTTTAATGGTTACAGATGTCGTTGCTTCTTATAGTTTATATGCATGTATGGTGACCAGTTTCAGCGACACAATATTTACCTAATAGCTTATTTGGAATTAAAATGTGCCTATGTTGTGCCTAAGTTTTGTCTGACTGATTCGAAGGATATGAAACTTAATTATAAAGAACTTTATGTTAGCCATTGTAAAATAGAGATGCAAGATAAGGTGCTTTAAAGTTATTAAGGTGTTTGGATTAACTTCATTTGGGTATCAAGTGACATAATAAGTTTATGTTTGTGTCTTTTAAATCTTCAGGTTTATTTTGTCTAATTATGTGGTTGTGTTTAGAACTCTGCTACCATATTAGCAGGTAACGTCATGTTCTTTATTTTTTTTTTGGCACATAGCCTCTATCATACATTTACTTCTTAAAATCAAAATCATTATAAAATCCACAGAATTGGCCAAATCTTAAAATATTATATAGTAAATTATTAGGAGCAACAAAACAACGTACATGTTATACGGTTGCAGCCACATCCTTAGTATCAGTTGTGGTCATTTGTTGGATTCTTATAGGGTGATCGCTACTAAGAGTTACATCTCCAACCATTATTGTGCGGGTCTTCACAATACTTCTGTACGGGAACTTTAAACAAAGAAGAAACTTCATCAGATACTTTTTTGCAGCTGCACCTTTTCGGACAGTATCCACCGCCACAGCAAAAGAAGCACCTACAGCAAAATACTTGTTTAGTATGCAAACATTTGCATCAGTTAAGTAGTTAAAATTGTATCTGTAGATTCAGTATCACTTTTGATAATGAAGGAGCCACCAATCACCAAAGTTGAATAGAATATGTTTCCGAGCAGCTGAAAAGGACACATGTTGGATAAGAGACAATTAGTGCTCAATATCAACAAATAACAAATGCTACAAACCAATCTAATAGTAAGTTACCTGAGACGTCTACAAATTTTTAACTCCATGTACAATTGTCGCCCCATAACCAAGACAAAAGATTCCAACAGCAGATATTAAAGACCAAACAAATCTTTCTTTGGAATAACCGTAGTTAATATCCACTCAAAATTAGTCTAATAAAGTATCTAGAAAAGTCTTGCATTTCAATTCATAGAAAAAAGTAGGACTGTTTGGTTACAGTTACTCGTTATCTCAATCTTGATTTTTTTTCAAACTTGCATATATAATGCAAAAGACAGTGTTTGGAATAAGGGAGTGTTTGGGTAAACTTACAAAAGAAACCAAGTAAATAACGTTGAAAAACTCAGGCCTATGACGAATAAACTGTAGGCCACGGTCCTCATGGTGAACATAATGTAGTGTCACATGATTTGCATCAGGCGCTGCCCGGTTGTCTACCATGACGGCTACCTTGTTGTTGTTGCTTCTGGGCTTGCCTTTAAACCTCCTACAAAGCCTCGCACAGGCACTTGGTCTCCACCCTTTCGAGCTCATTGCAGCATTGTTGCATTTCTTGCTGGTATTGTTGTTATTGCCTGTTGAAGCTCATCAAAAGTGGCACATATGAATCACTTTGTTGTGCTTGCTGGATATAGCTGTTATAAATAATTAGAGCTTTGATTAATTTTGAACCTGATTACATGATCAACAATTGTTAGCATGTTTCACTTCAATTGATGGAATTAAAAATAGCGCCATGGATAGAAAATTACCAGTCCACTCATTAAGTATCATATGTCATAGACAACGTCTGCTATCAATTCGTAGTGGTTCATCTATTCATTAAGTATCATATGTGCATAAAATTGTATCTTACTTGAGTCACTGTACCTTTTCTAAAAGGCCCATTCCATTTTATGCGGAAGTGAAGTGTTAATATTACAAATACATAATCATAGGGTGGGTCACAAATATTAGCCTAGATTGTGAATAAAGGCTTCAAAATAAACATGAACCAATTCGTAAAGTAGTACTTCATCTGGTACATATTGGCCATTAGAAAGGGGTTGACCCGACTCTGTGAACTGACAGGCCTTGACTTGATGTAATTTCAAAATTCACGATTTTCTCCCATCTACAAATCGACTTGTGGTACTGAGTTCAGTGTCCTATATGGAATGGATAATACATGATAATTAAGTTGATGTCAAAGACTATATACGGAGATGACCTATCAGTAGGTTGAATTAGCTAATGATCTGATGTTGATCATGATTTGACCCACCCTCCCCCATACACCCATATATACGTATCACAAAATGTGAATCTGGACAGTGGTTGTGTTTTGACCCGTTATCACCTTGTAAAATTCCCGATAAAACACTTTGAAACAAAGCAAAAAAACATAAATTAAACATATAATTAAATGCAATAAAAATAACTTTTTTAAAATTAATAGAGATAACTCACATGTGCTACTACTCTACTGCCTCTGTAGTCAATATATAGTGGTCATTATTGTGATCACAGATAACCACAATAAACTGTACCACCACAAAGTGAAAATATTATAATATCAACTGAGATATGTAAAGAGACATACCATAATTAAATCCAAAGATAGAGATCAGTCCTACTAAGAATGAAGAACACTAAAAGGGTCATCCATCAACTCCTTACCTGAAGAGAATAGAGTCCAGATTCTAGCTTTCTATTGTACTTCTCATCTTAATCCATCTGCAACACAGAGACGACAAACATTAATTTCATACTACATAAAACAATTGACGATATATAGCAAAGAACAAATTCCAAATGTTGAAAACAAATGAAAGAATAGGAAGACTAAACTTCCAGATCGTCGGGCCCAAGTTCAATCAGCCTTTCTGATTCTTCTTTCACTCTGTTTGTATAGTTGTTTATTTCAAAACAAATTAATTAATAAAAAGAATAATATAATAGACGACAAAGATAAGAGTTTTGACCAAGTGGTAGTTTTTTGTGGATGAAGTTTCCAAGCAGATATTCAAGTCAAGAGATGGATAGGCAATTAGCTCATATAAAAAACCATTAGTCGGTCAACCTTTTCTACTCATTTTCATCAAATTTACTTAGTAGCCTTTCCCTTCTTGGACCCCTCAAAACTCCACCGATTTTGAAAAATGAAAATGATAATGTAGCAATGCACGTTACACTAACAGATGCCAATATATGATAAGTCATTTTAGCACAATATTTTACCCACCAAAGGCAAATATGGCAAATCATCCATCTAGCTGGTTTAACAAATTAGCACCTTTGAACTGGAAACTCTTACAAAAGCTAATAGGTATGAGAAATATCTCAACCATATGCTTTGATAACAAATAGAAGAATAATAATATAACAATGCTTGTGCTTTTATTAAATAAAAACGGCACATATTGCAAGAGATAGTGTTTGGATTTAACAAAACACAATAAACAGATTCTTACCTGTTGGTGATGGATAGATAGACATGTTAGGAACAAATCAGTGGCTTGTTTTACTTTGGAAATCGGTCATTGAGGTGCACTGGAGTGGCACTGAGTGTTGCAGCAGGTTTGCTGAAGACTCAAGTCATGCACGTGAAAGAGCCTTGGTCACCTATAGATGGGGCAAGTTAATGGATGAAAAAAAGTACACAAGTAAGATCCTAAAAGGTGACATGGATTATCAGTAGCACCCTACAACCAAAAATTAATTATAAAAACCTTATCAAATGATCAGGGATGCTTTCACCTTGATTGTTGGTCGCACCTATATAAAGTCCAATCAGTTAATATTTATCAAATTGATCATATAAAAAAATCTGTTATAATATCTTAAATTTTAGTACCGTGGATGAAGCAATAGATTTCATCTGTAGTTGCTTTAGGATCTTCAAGGTGTTTACTCATTTACTGAAGCTTCTATTAGCCTGTGCATGCATAAGATAACTACTGAGCTTCTATTAGCCTTTTATACAACACGAACCAAAAACCTCATACGTGGGAAGAGCTTGTTAAAAAAACATAATTGAGTAAACTAAAATAAATCATTAAAATTCATAATTGCAACAAAATTAATCCTTATATCATCATACCTCAAAATTGACCAACTAACCTAATTCGATTTCAATTCGAATTACTTAAATAGAATATTACCTTTGATATTTATAGTGGTTCCAATCTTGAGTCCAACTTTACACAACATGTCAAGCGTTCATGGTTGCATACCTATGATGAAGAAAACACAATAAACCGATCATTAGAGGAGATTGTGAGGAAAAAGGGATATTAGGGTTTTGAGAAAAAATATATTATGAATTAACTGAAGATTTTTTTCCGTATATGTTTGATAAGGGTCTCATTGTCAACCAAGTATATTCATAATCTATTCCTTAAATATAGTTTAACAATATCAAGTTTTTAAGCATGACTTACTTAGTTTGTATTGTAAATAACAAAAAAATGGCTTGGTCTAGTGGTTGAAGCATTTGTATGTGGATTAAATGACTCAGGTTCGAATCTTGCAAAAGGACAATTTTTTTAAAAATTTAATCCGAATATTTTACATTAAATATATGAATTTAATTAAAAAAAATTAAAAAAAAATAAATACATGTTTAAAAATAGTTTACATGTGATGACATGACAGATGACATGGCTGAAATTGAATTACTGGGCATTGACTGGACAATGACTGGGCATTTCCTTCAAATGCCTCCTGTTATATATAATGTAGATATATATATATATATATATATATATATATATATATATATATATATATATATATATATATATATATATATATATATATATATATATATATATATATATTATAGTATTACTTTATATATTATAAATTAATTAGTTTATATTAATTGATTTATACTATAATTATATATAATTTATACTAAGTTTTATATAATTTATAGATAAAAGTAATTGATAATTGAATTAAATTATATAAGTGGTATTTCTTATATATAATTGATTTTGTCAAAATTATATATAAAGTAGTAAATGTGAAATTTGTGATCAAGTAATTCAAATAATGACAAACAATCATGAATTATGCAAAATGTACAAGCTATATATGCACTAATGATTAAAATCTAAAAACAGAAAATCAATCGCGAATTTGAAACGTATCGTACGAATTAACACGTAACTTTTTAACGAAAAATGATCCTACAAATGTGAAATAATTTTCTAACAATCTTAAACTACTAAAAAGAATTTTCAGAAAAAGAAAAATATTTTTTTTGACTTTTTATTTATTTTCTATGAATTTATTTATATTTTTGTATTTTTAAATGAATTTAAAAATAAAGGAAAATGGAAAAATAAAAGTGAAAAATACAAATTTCATTCTCAAAAAATTTAAAATATCATAAAAGAATTTCCTAAAATATTTTTGGATTTTTTTAAAGCTATTTCTGATTTTTTTATTGATTTTTATTTATTTAAAAGTATATAAAAATGATTAAAATCAAAGAAAAATAGCAAAACAACTCTGAAAAATCTGAAAAATTAACAGAAATTCTAAAATAATAAAATAAACTTGGAGAAAAAATTTGAACTCAAAATAAGCTAAAAAAGTACTTATTCAAGCCAAAACTGCTTGTCACATGTGCTTATTTTTAAGCATTGTGTCCAAATTGAATGAAACTTTTATCACAGACTTATTATGCTTAAATGAACTCAAATATGCCAAGATATGATCAATTATACAGAGAAATCACAACAAGCAAGCTATAAGCAGTGTGAATAAGCCAATGAGTGAGCAACTCATAATCAGAATAAGTCAGAATCAAGTGGACATGCACAACACTTATATAAACTATCAACAAAATCAGAACAACCACAAGAGCACAGGTTCAAATTCAATTAAGTACTAGCAGGCCTAAATTCCAATTCAACTTTTTGTTTTTAATGTACTCACTTGCAGAAACAATAAGCACTTCAAATAAGCTCTGATTTGTAACCTAATGAGGGAAAAAGTTCTACTGTATTACTGAGTATCTAAATCTAACAATTACCCTATTATAATCTATTATTCTCTACTCTGAAATGAACCTAGATCAGCAATCAGTTTAACCTCAAAACTAATGACAGTTGACTATTTTTTTTTTCCAAATTGACTAAATTCAACATTTACTAATCTAAACTAATTAAGTTTTGTTATAATAAGCTAATACTTCACTAATTTATACTACCTAACACTAATATGCAACTTATTTTAGATTTACTCTAACTAATTTTTACTTAGACTAACAGTTAATGGACTACAATTCTAACTTTGACTTTAATCAAGCTACCTACTGTTTTACTGATTTAAAACTTTATTGTTACTCTAATAGAGCCTAAATGTCATAATGAAACAGCAATACAGCAACAGAAAATCTCAACACGCCACAAATCCAAACACCCTTGTTCTAACAGTTTCACTTCAACACCTACAATTAGATCACCAGAAATCATCAATCCAATCTAACCTAATTCTAAATCACTATGAAACAGCAAATCAACAACAAATAGCAACTGGATCAAACAGCTATGCAACAACTCAAACCCAAAATTATGACAGATTACCAAAACAGTTGAGCAACACAGATCCAAGCTAAACATATTGAAGAGATATCGAACAAGCTCAAATATGCTAACAACTACAACTATAACAGCCATATCAATCAATGAAACAGTACATCTAACTATTACATCAAGCTTATCACAAATGAGATCAAAGATATGAGACTTAAAATAGCACTTACAAAGCTTTTCCACCTCAGCAAGAACAGAGGTGGATTGACTATGCTTGCCTATCTTTAAGATAGGCAGAGATCTTCCTTTTCTATCTCAGCTTACCCAATTAACACAGATTCCAATGAATTCAACAGGCCTTTGACTTTTGTTGACTGATAAAGATCACTTATGATACTTGAAGCAAAACAGATCTATTATAAGTTACAGAGCTTAAATAGATTGTGTAGAAACTAAACAAGCTTACTTGTAAGCTTAACTAAACAATTTGTAAACATATTTTTATTTTTATTATTTTCTGTTTTTTATTGTTTTTGAAGAATATGAAAACTGAAGTAACAAAGTGAAAGTGATTAAGCTAAATGATAACACTGAAAGTAACTAAGATTAAGCTAAATTTAAGATATATGAAAGTTGATTAACTAAAAATAGTAACAATAAGCTAATAGAAATTTGAGTAAACTGAAAACTTTATTAAACTAAACTAAAATTCGTTACATAATCTAAACTTGTTACATTCAACAAAATTGACAGAGCTTCGCTATGATACTACACTACACCAAATGAGCTTACAAGAGCTACTATATATAGCTGAGGTGAGGTGAGGGGTCACGGATTGCCAAGCTGGCAATCCGTGTGAGCTTGTGTTTGTTTAGATCCTTTCAGAGCCCTTGATCTCCATCTAATCATTTCCCACTTCATATACACCCTTGGATTAGAAATCATGACGCGTTTCATCCAATCCAATGTTGCCAAGTGTCCCAAACGTGTGCTTCTTCGCTTCTGACATCATAATGATCTTCTAGAACCCTTTGATTTGACACATGTACCCTTAATTGTGGTGATTTTGAGGAGCGGGGGTAATTAGGGTTCTATTACTGGGTTTGAGGGATAAAAAGGGGGCGGGTAAAATTATATTATTTTAACTCTTTTTGACTTTTTGACTTTGTTTGACCCGTGGAATGAGGTTTGACCATGGGATGGTTGGGCTCAGGTTTTTGGATTTGGTTTGGGCTTTTGGTGTTTTTGGATTTGTAATATGGATTTAAATGTTTTGATTTTGGACTTGTATTTGCAAAATGAATTTCCAGATTTAATAATAGGGACCAAATGTGTACTTCATGAAATATTAAGGACCTATTCTGCCAAAATTCAAAACTGATCTCCAAGGGTTTATTTTGCCAACTTTGGATACTTTAAGGTTGAGTTGACATTTTTCTCCAAATAAATCTTTGAGGGATTGAATGTGTTAATTTCCAAAGTGCAGGGACTATTTCTGACATTTCTTCAATCTTCCACAACAAAGGATCATTCTTGATCATTCATCAAACTTGAAGGATCTCTTATGACTTTTTTAGCTCAAATTGATTGCCAGCTTTGACTTTCTGACTCGTTCCACTCTCGTGCTCGTATTTGCCGGATTTCTATTTGTTTTTCGTCATTTTACGAGATATCCGTACCTGCACATTCACAATCACAAAAACATGTTTTCTTTGGCGTTTTGATTTAGTTTTTGGATTATTAAGTCCCATTTTGGCTCATAAAAAGGTGAGTGAATAAGCACTCACCGGAGCTCTCAAAGAAAAACGTCTTCTTGAATTAGAAAATGTTAAATCTAAAGAAAGGGTTTGTGAACTTGAAAGTAAAGTAAAAACACTAGAACATTGCAAAGGGATGATTCAACCTTGTAAAAGTTGTGAAGTACTCACACTTGAGGTTAACTCTTTGAATGAAAAGTGTTGGAACTTCAAAAGGAATCATTAAGCTTTTCAAAATATAAAAAGAGCACAAATGATTTAGAAGAATTAATAAGTCGGCAAAAGGTGTCTCAAGATAAGGGAGGTCTTGGATTTTTTAAACAAGGAACAACCACTCCTATAAGCCTAACAAAACCAATAACATTTATAAAGGCTAAAGAAAACGAGGCCCCAACGATCCCCGAGGCTGACGCGCTGGCAGACGCGTCAACGCGCCATCAGCGCGCCAGACCTTTGAGGAAAATTGATCTTCATTAAACAATGACATTAAACCAATTACTCCTCAAGCTCCTCTTGTAAGTACTCGAGGTAATCAAGCTCCGATTGCAAAAATAGAAAATCCAAAACAATTTTCTAACTCAAACTCTCGCAATGGACTTGGATACTCACAACCTCGAGTAAATCATAGACCATTTTTGCCTACACCTAATATGAGATCCTCTACCTCATACAACCAAAGACCATTATTTCACAACAACCAAAGAAGAAATTTTTCTAACTATGGTCAAAAGACCTCTCAATACCAATACAACAATTACCAAAGGAGAGACAACTCCTATTCAAACCAAAACTTCTTTAGACCTCAAGCATATCATAACTATAGACCAAGTTATCAAACTCAAAATGACTATCAAAACAATCCTTGGTCCGCTTTTTCTAAATATGGTATTGAGAAATTATGTGTCTTACTTCAAGACCCAAGAATGTTTAACTTGGGCACATTAAATGCTAACCAAAATGGACCCAAGACACAATGGGTACCAAAGGCATGAGTTGTACTTTTGTTGTAGGTTTCCCTTAAAAGTGATCTACAACCGGATGAGTGGGTAGTGGATAGTGGTTGCACTAAACACATGACCGGGAATAAAAGATTGTTCACATCATACACGACGTATAATGGCAATCAAGTCATTTTTGGAAGCAAACTTAACGGCAAAATTATCGGCAAAGGTAATGTCCTTCATGACTCCATAGAAATCTCCAATGTTGAGCATGTTAGGGGTCTAAGTTTCAATTTGATTAGTGTGAGTCAATTATGTGATGATGATTATGAGGTGAAATTTACTAAGGTAGATTGCACTATTAGTAAAAATGGTGTTGTGTTAGCAAAAGGTCATAGGAGAAATAACTTATATACATGCAAGTTGGGTGATAACTCTAAGCAACACATATGTCTTACGTCCATTGTGGACAACTCAACGCTTTGGCATAGGAGGTTAGGTGATGCGTGGGAATCGCAACAGGCTTTACCTCTCGAGGGATCTCGAGAAGCTTACAACCCCCACCAGGCAGTGTACCTGATCGTTGTAGTATAGTATAGTGACAAGTACCGGGGGATTGATCGTTCAGCTTAGGAATAGTGTCGCTAGGATTAGAAAGCCTAAATACTAGTTCTAAGGGTGAGGGATGATTATTTTTGTGTTTTTATATTTTATGGAAAGCAAGTAAAATCTCGGGTTTTGGAAGAGTGGGCGGAATTAGTTGCTATTCAACTAACCCAAAACTAAGATGCAATCAAAATAAAATACTAAAAATGAAAATGAACTAATTATACTAAAGTTGTGAGCAGTAATTGGAGAAAATGTGTTTACTTAGATTTCACTACTCCCTAGATATCTTTTACACGTTAATTACTTGTTATAATTGCATGGATGACGGATCGTATTCCTTAATACCATTCATGGGGTGGCATACATAACTCCCCAATTCTATGAGCTCTTATCTCCTCCTACACCATGCCCAGCACAACTATAGGGATTGTAAACAGTGGCTCATGCATTAAATACAACCAATAAAGACCTAGTACGCCTCGGTTCATGTTTCTTAAGACGTTCAAGCATGTTACCATTTGGAGATCTGCCAGTTTTCTTAAGCCTAACATATAAATCATTCATCCAAGACAAGAATAAACAAGTAATCAACACATAATCAATATCTAGGTTTCATTAGATCTAAGCAAACACAAAAGAGATCTAGCCTAGCATAATGGAATTGAGACAAGAACAAGATATAGACAACCAACACATAGACATATTGATTGAATTAGAAGAACACTTATCTCAATTACAATGCAAGGTATCAAGGGTTTGGAACCCATGAAAAACCTGTAAAAGTTGCACCAAAATCGTCTTTAGGGTTTCTCCAAAACTTCTCTTTTTAATGTGAAAAACTAGAAAACTATATATAGGAAAATAGGGATGACGGCGTCAAGAACAAAGGTGTAACGCCGTCATCTCGCCGCCAAATACTTCCTCGGACGGCCTTGATCTACTTCTGACGCCGTCAAGGCCTAGGCCGTCACACAAATTACTCTTGACGCCCTGTGTGTGACGCCGTCATCAACTACGGATTTTTATTATTGAGGTTTGACGCCGTCAGGGAATTACTCTTGACGCCGTCACCTCCTGTTCCCAGCATGGAAAATTGAGACTTTGTCGTTTTCTTCACTTTTATGCTCCAAAAACGTCCAAAATGGCTTCTTTTCTAGAATTCACTCTCCAAGTACGTAAAATCACAAAAGGAACGATTTAGGGCAATATTTGATCAAATAAATTCGGATTCGGGCTTAAATGACCCCCTAAAAACGGATCATTTTTTGCCTCATCATATACCCTTACACTTGAGATTTGCTTGTCCTCAAGCAAATGCGCTTTTATTCTACTCAAAAGACAAGTTAGGGGTCATTTAACACTAATATAAAAGTAATTACAACAAATAATTGTTCCACTAAAGACCAATAGACAAGCTCGGAGGTCATACACTAGCACCTCACAAATAGTGTTTAGATACTCACATCTCTTGGGTGTAATGAAGTAATATAACATTATGGAAATGGAAGATATCTCTCACTACCTATCATAGCAAAATAGATTACCATAGGCTTGGGAAAGGATCAAACCTCCACCACATGGCGTAAGCACCTAGGATAAACTATCAAAGAGGTCTTTTAAAGGGTTGTAACGTTAGGTATAGGGATATGAATTACACGGTTTTGTTGGATAAAGGAAGTTTTACTGGTGGCGAGTTAACAATCTTGGTTAATTACATGTACAATATGGCGTTGCTAAGCCAAGACTAGACTCGACTTAAGCTAATAAATGAAAAATAACTAAAAATATAAAATGAACATAGAATGAAACGGGATGGTAGTCCGTATGTTTTTTTTCTCTTTTTTCTTTTTCTTTTCTTTTTTTCTTAATTTTTCGATTTTTTTTTTTTTTTTTTTTTTTTTTTTTTTTTTTTTTTTTTTTTTTGCATACATTCTTACCCTACCATCCAAAATAATACATCATAGGGAATGAAAATTCCCCTTACACTTGAATCTTTACATACTTTACAATAAACTAATCTATTGACTCGAATTAAGAAAATTAAAACACTTGGAGCACTTTTAAGATTAACGCACATATGGGGGTAATAAATGATATTCTTCCCCATTACTCCATAAAATAAGTACTTACCCATGAGTCCCAATCGTCCCAAAACAATATGTACAAGGATATGACTCGACTTAGCAACCATGTAACCAATTAGAAAGTTAACTTAGGGTTTAACAAATAACAATAATGCACTAAAAATGAGCGCATACACGGAAGGCTAAGGCGATTTGGTTGTACATTTAAGTGGGGTGTAACAAATTCTTCCTTTAAGTAAAATGCTTAAAGTTAGAAACGAAAAGATAGGCTCGGAGGGGTGTACTAGGGGTTTCGTGTACTAAAAATGAGTACAACGCTAAGGGTGTGGGAAAAATTAGTTGACTTAACTAGTCAAGTAATATGACTTAAATGGTCAAGTAATTATTATACGGGTCTAACACAAGGGTGATCCTAATGCCTCTTATCATGTAGTAAATCCTACCACACGAATGTAGTCTCACTAGCGGTCTCGGGATGCATCACTAACGCAAGTTCTAGAATCTAAATGCTACCGGTATACTCATAAGCACTAATAATGAATGCTTTTCCTATCAAATCTAAAGGCGAACCTCACATTTTTGGGTGGAAAATTTTTCTGAATATACGGTTATGTGCTAGTCATACAATCTCCTATCCATGAGACGCTTGCTATGGCTAAAGTTTCACTCCTAAATGTTGTAAAAAATTTTAAATTTGGTGCTAAAATTACACTAACAAGTATTTCTCATAGTTTTATTACACATCTACTATCAAACAAAACAAACTCAAGCGAAAGTGCATATGTAAGGTATCATCTTTTTACCCTCCCCTTACACTTAGGATGAACATTGTCCCCAATGTTCAAGTAAAGAATGTAAAAGTGAAAAAGTAAATAGAGTGAAATCAAATAATCCCCTGATTCGCTCGGTATGGATTATAGGTTGGCCAGATTAGATCTTCCTCCAAGAAAACGAACAATCAAAGCTTCCCTTCCAGAATATAAATCATCTCCTTGTTGAACATAACCTATAAATCCTGACAAAAATAGACAAGACAACCTCGCGTAAAATCGGCGGCATCCTATATAAGTTTCTAAGTCCTAGAAAACAAAGTAAGATATAATGCTTGTGGAATGAAGTTTGCAGATCTCCTGGAGATTATAAAACTTAATAATTCACAAAAACCATAAGACTCCGTTAGAAAAACAAAACCGGTAAAATTTCCAGATTTTTACTCCTGACGCCGTCAAGAGTAAAACTCTGGCGCCGTCAGAATGGACCTGCAGAAATTCTTATGTTAAGTTTCCGGAAAATTTCTGGAAAAACTTGGTCCTACTTCCTGGAAAATCCTGCAAAACTTCATTATGACTCAATACAAGCATTTGACTCTAACAAATATGAATATACATGTTCATTTAATATTGTGGAGAATCATGATCGGTTTGTTTCTTAAAAACATATTTGGGGTTTCCCCTTACACTTATCTTTTGCAAAAATACTTTTAGGTTGGAGTTAAGACTAGGCCAAACAACATAGTAAAGTATTTCCACGTTTTAATTAAGAAACATGATCAACCAACAATAAAAATAAAACATGCATACGGAAGCAAATAACAATCAAATAAAATGAAAATCACACAAAACATGGGTTGCCTCCCAAGAAGCGCTTTTCTTTATTTACGAGTCTTGTAGCTAGACTCAAGGTCATGGGTTACTACGTGATCTCATCATTGGTTTCATTCTCTAGGTCGTCTTCTAAACCAGTATCGCTTTCATAGTGCAAGTACTTCGGATCTTCGAATTCGAAAACATCTTGTCGATACTTAGAACCAAGCTTACTAACATTCTTAAAGAATCCACATGATAAATCAGAAATATTCCTACACCCTCTCCTAACATCTTCATCACACAAGATAAGTTGGGAGCTCATCATATCAAGCCCGTCACAATCTATTCCCTTAAGGTCTTTTCTCTTGTATGGCGTTTGGTATGAAATCCTCCTAATCCCATCAGTGAAGGTCATGATTCCGTTCAAGTCATCCACTATCAAATTAGTGATTTCACAAAAGGGTGCTCCAAAGACGACTTGTGATAAGCTAGGGTCGACATAGTCCTCTAGGTCGTCCACAATCGTGAATTCCATAGGGAATGCCATATTTCCTACGAACACCTGGATTTCATGATCCTTACCAACCACTTTCTCTCCCTTGTAAATCATCCCCCATCTGCAGATATTGTTATAATGAAACAATGACATAAAATTCTTTGGCAGGAATACATTAATGTATATGTTATCGAAGTACTTATGACCGATCATGCAGGGGATTTTGAGATTATTCGGATCACGTCGTCTTATCTTCCCCAACTCTCCATCCTTTGACCCATATAGATTCCCCTCAAGAGAGGGACGATACTCGTACACCTCCTCACTATCCCTACGAAAAATTACCTTCCTAACACCATTGGTGAGTACTACACTACCATCTTTTTCATCAAGGATTGCTCCCGATTCATTGATAAATGGTATCCCAAGGACAAGGTGGGTTAACGTTTGATTGGTGAGAGGGTCCACGTCATCAACCACGGTGAGGTCAGTATTGTAAACAAGCTCTCCAATCCTAATTGATAAATTTTCTATTACTCTCTCGCACGCAATGTGCTCTGGGAAGGTTTTGTGGTATAGGGAAAGGGGGATTATGTTGACTGGGAAGCTAGGATCTATATGACTATCGGTTAAGAGCTTTTCCTTAATGGTACAGGGGATCTTGAAAACTTTAGGGTTACTTTCCTTAGTCTGATTGCTACCCACACTAATAACATCCTCCATTTTTCTCTCGGATTCTTCTATAATAGATTTACCCAAAATGGTTGGATCTTTCTCATGCTCTTCTGATTTCTCGTTCCTTTCATCCGGTTTGTCGGATTCTTGCGCGGTGCATTGCTCAGGTGAGTCGGTAGGTTTCCTTGCCGAAGCATGGTCAACCTTTGAGGTCTCCTCTTTCGCTGTCTGACTGAATTTGTAAGTTTGTTGTTGGGTTGGGTTGGATGTTGAAGCAGATATTGTGGTGATGGTGTTTACGAAGTGGATTGGTCCAGGGGGGTTGACAGGTTCTTTTCCGTTAGGAGATAGATGTTTGAATAACTTGCTAGGACTTTTTATTTTTACAAGGGAGGCTGGTGGACTCATGACGGTAGCAGATTTAACCTCATCAACGTGAATGGGCTTATTATCAATATGCTCTTTGATAGCAGTCAACAGATTACAAATCTTGTTGTTCACGTCAGCCTGCTGTTGTTTAAATTTTGCCTCGAGCGTAGTGAGCTGTAGTTCTTGAGATAGAATGAATTTTTTTAAAGTATCTTCACAGCTTTCCCTAGGGATACCTTGTGACGGAAAATGCTCGGACCAAGTGGGTGGTGAGGAATCATTGAAGGATACGCTTCGCGTTTGGTACCCTCTAAAATCAGGTTTATCCTTCCATGCCTCAGAGGCTTCGGCAGAAGTTCGAGGACCCTGACCTACGTGTGATGATGTGAATTCGTTATAAGCACGTTTTGGAAGTTCCATGCAGTTATGGGTCTCATGAGGGCCATTGCATAGTTTGCATGTAGAGGCGATTCTGCTTACTTGGCTTGAAGGTTTATGAGCTTCGTAGGATTTCATGAGAGACTTGACTCGACCTTCAAGTTCCATGATCCTACGGTTGGGAGTGCTAGAATTGTTCGAAGGCAAAGATATTGCCTTGACCGTTTTGTTCAAATCACGGGGATCATTCCAACTTTCGTTGTCATAGAGAGCAAGATCTTCTATGAGTTCCCATGATTATTCCGCACTAAGATCACGTAGCTTACCACCGGCCGATTGGTCAATGGTTCGCCTCGTGGAGATGTCGATATGGTCATAAAAATTTGGACTTGGAGCCAAAGATCTATGCTATGATGAGGGACTTTTTGGAGTAAGTCCTTGAAACGAGTCCATGCTTCATAAAGAGATTCATTTTGACATTGTTGGAACATCAAGATGTCATTTCTAAGCTTAGTAGTTCTCCCCGGTGGGAAAAATTGAGCAAGGAAACGAGTGGTGAGATCATCCCATGTGGTGATGGATCCCGCGGGTAAACGCTCAAGCCATTGACTAGCTTGATCCCGTAGAGAGAATTGGAATAGGCGTAAACGGGTAGTCTCTCTAGTTGCAACACCTAGGTCTATGGAGTCTACGATTTTGAGGAAGTCCTTAAGATGTTGGTTTGGATCTTCGGAACGAAGTCCATGGAATGCACATCCGCTTTGCACCAACCGGATGGTGTCGGATCGCAAGGGGGTCACATTGGCTCCGGTGAGCTCAATGGTGTTTCGCTAGCCTTGGTGGCTAGGTCGGGAATACTCTCCTAAGGTTCGGGGCCTAAGGGGTTCTAGTGGTGGGTTTTGTTGTGGTGGGATGACGGGTTCAAAGATGTTACCACCTTCCATGATGTCGGATGGTAAAGAGTTACGAACAAAGGCACGAAGAAATAAGATAGACTAAAGAAGACCTAAAAATAAAAATAAAATCTTACTAGAAAGGAATCTAGCGAGTAGAGCTAATAAAAAGAAATTCTAACCTAGACAATAACTATTTCCCCGGCAGTGGCGCCAAAAACTTGATGCGTGGGAATCGCAACAGGCTTTACCTCTCGAGGGATCTCGAGAAGCTTACAACCCCCACCAGGCAGTGTACCTGATCGTTGTAGTATAGTATAGTGACAAGTACCGGGGGATTGATCGTTCAGCTTAGGAATAGTGTCGCTAGGATTAGAAAGCCTAAATACTAGTTCTAAAGGTGAGGGATGATTATTTTTGTGTTTTTATATTTTATGGAAAGCAAGTAAAATCTCGGGTTTTGGAAGAGTGGGCGGAATTAGTTGCTATTCAACTAACCCAAAACTAAGATGCAATCAAAATAAAATACTAAAAATGAAAATGAACTAATTATACTAAAGTTGTGAGCAGTAATTGGAGAAAATGTGTTTACTTAGATTTCACTACTCCCTAGATATCTTTTACACGTTAATTACTTGTTATAATTGCATGGATGACGGATCGTATTCCTTAATACCATTCATGGGGTGGCATACATAACTCCCCAATTCTATGAGCTCTTATCTCCTCCTACACCATGCCCAGCACAACTATAGGGATTGTAAACAATGGCTCATGCATTAAATACAACCAATAAAGACCTAGTACGCCTCGGTTCATGTTTCTTAAGACGTTCAAGCATGTTACCATTTGGAGATCTGCCAGTTTTCTTAAGCCTAACATATAAATCATTCATCCAAGACAAGAATAAACAAGTAATCAACACATAATCAATATCTAGGTTTCATTAGATCTAAGCAAACACAAAAGAGATCTAGCCTAGCATAATGGAGTTGAGACAAGAACAAGATATAGACAACCAACACATAGACATATTGATTGAATTAGAAGAACACTTATCTCAATTACAATGCAAGGTATCAAGGGTTTGGAACCCTTGAAAAACCTGTAAAAGTTGCACCAAAATCGTCTTTAGGGTTTCTCCAAAACTTCTCTTTTTAATGTGAAAAACTAGAAAACTATATATAGGAAAATAGGGATGACGGCGTCAAGAACAAAGGTGTGACGCCGTCATCTCGCTGCCAAATACTTCCTCGGACGGCCTTGATCTACTTCTGACGCCGTCAAGGCCTAGGCCGTCACACAAATTACTCTTGACGCCCTGTGTGTGACGCCGTCATCAACTACGGATTTTTATTATTGAGGTTTGACGCCGTCAGGGAATTACTCTTGACGCCGTCACCTCCTGTTCCCAGCATGGAAAATTGAGACTTTGCCGTTTTCTTCACTTTTATGCTCCAAAAACGTCCAAAATGGCTTCTTTTCCAGAATTCACTCTCCAAGTACCTAAAATCACAAAAGGAACGATTTAGGGCAATATTTGATCAAATAAATTCGGATTCGGGCTTAAATGACCCCCTAAAAACGGATCATTTTTCGCCTCATCATTAGGTCACGCCAATATGAGGTTAGTCCAAAACCTAGCTTCTAACGAGCTAGTACGGAATTTACCAAAGTTGAGCTTTGAAAGACATTATTGTGATACATGTCTAGGGAGTCAAAGACAAACTAATAATAGGAATAAAAAGGAAATAACAACTAATAAGGTGTTAGAATTGATTCATTTGGATTTGTATGGTCCATCTCCGGTCTAAAGTTATAGAGGAAACTTCTACACTTTACTGATCATAGATGATTATTCAAATTACACTTGGATATTGTTCTTGGAAAACAAGGATGGTGTCTTGAATAAATTCAACATTTTGAGAAAGAAACTTGAAAACCTACTTGATTGTTCAATTGTATCAATTAAAACAAAACATAGTAGCGAATTTGATAAAAGGCAATTTGGATCCTTTTGTGAACAACATGGAATATCTTATAACTTATCGGGCCCGTTCACTTCTCAATCGCATGAGATTGTTGAAAGAATACATCGTAAGTTAAGAAAGATGAGTCGTGCAATGCTTGACGAGCAATCCATTCCACAAAAGTTTTGGTGTCATGCCCTAGATACCGCTTGTTACATTTTTAATAGAGTCTACATAAGAAAGGTAATTAATAAAACACCTTATGAAATACTTAGGAATAGAAAGTCATCCCTAGAGTATTTGGTTGCAAAATATTTATACTTAATACCAAAGAATATCTCACCAAATTCGGCCCAAAGTCGTATGAAGGTGTGCTCCTAGGATACTCTCAAACTAGTAAAGCATACATAGTGCTTAACAAGGAAACAATGAGGATTGAGGAATCTCTCAATGTGACCTTTGATGAGAGCATGCCCGAGCCTAAATCATCTCCTTCGGTATAAGATGATGTGATCAATGAACCTTTAGTTCAAGATCAAGAAAGGTCGCCAACATTACAAGTTAATGTTTCGGATGAAGGCACTCCTAAGGAAGTGAGAGAAGCGAGGGGTCATCCTATACAACAAGTCATTGGTGACTTGAATAAAAGGACACTTAGGTCACAAAACAAACAAGTCTAAGTTTTGGCATGACATTTTTCAAGAGTCCAAATTGCTTTGGGATAGGTTTTGATGCTAAAACATGGATCTTAGGAGAATAATCTTTAGGTGCTATTAGAGCTTATGTGTTTACATGATTAAGGCTTATATGGAGGCATGGATGGAAGCCTAATAAAAGGTCTTCCAAGAGGAAAGATATGTATCAACCCATTATTCAAACAATGGTTGATAGTATCTAAGATTCTACATGTCTATACAATTTATCTTGCTTAATCTCGATAAAATTAATCTTGTCATTGCTTCCAAGATTAGATATGATGTTCATCACAACTCACACTTGTGTTGAAGATTTTGTATCAAGCTCTTCTTGTTCACTTTATGAGATAAATACATGTTGCATACCTAAATTTAAGTGAATAATGCTTCATTGCTTAAAATTTGATGCATAGCTTAACAATTTTTGGTGCATTCTTGAAAATAATGGTAGGTAGCATATGTATTTTGTCCACATATCACAACTTAAGATCAACTAAAACACTCATTGCTTTTTGAATAGCTCTTCTCATGATCATGTGATCCTAACACATTTACCTTTCCTATATATTCTCTTCCTCTTGATCTTCACAACTTGTACACCTAATGAGGAATCTAAGTACTAATTGCCTTAATACCCGTTGGATAATAGAAGTCGTCACCCATATCTAAACTTCACTTTATTATTATTTAAGGATTAGAGATCTTGTCTAAGCATTACACCTAAAATCTCAATCTAAGTTAACAATGAATAACCAACCACTTTCTCCGAACAATATTCTTGACAATTTCATCCTCCAAAGTAGTGACACTAATTCCTTGAGTGCAAACAATGGAAGTGAAGAAATTGCTAACAACAATGTTGTCCCTCAAGCTACAACCAAGAGTGATGGGATGGGAAATGGGCGGTTTATGCTAAACAACCAACAACAATATCCTAGGATCAATCTTGGAAAACTAATGCAAGATGATGTTTGGAGCAATGCACAAAATGTTCAAGTCACATCACCCCTAACTAGGGGAATTGGTGATGAAGAAGTTTGGGAAAAGATAAGGAAGCCCTTAAGCCCAAAACTTCGTGAAGGAAACCATGCAATTTGTTGCGAAAACACAATTGACATGCTTAACGCTATTAAGGATCATAGAGAAGAAACCCGTAAAATGCTCAAGTCTCTCCATGACGGAGTTAAAATGCTTCAAGCATTAGCCTCAAACATAACATGCATCGTGCATCAAGATAGGGGTGTTGACACATGTGAGGACAATCTTGTAGATCACAAGAAATAGTCTCCTTATAACATGTATCGTTTAAGTGTGTTTGTTAGATGCTTTATGTGTATTTTGTGTTTCTTGGATCTCTTGGTACCATGATCTAGTTGTAACTCTAGCTTTCATGCTTTATAATAAAAATAAATGCACTTCCCTCAACCTTGTCATGCTCAACTATTGGTTATTGGAGTCATATGGGATAAATACACACACACACACACACACACACACACACACACACACATATATATATATATATATATATATATATATATATATATATACACATACTAGATTAACGACCCGCCCGATGGGCGGGCTAGTTTCGTTATATTGTTTAAATATTTTAAAAGAAACGTGTAATTTAATGAAATGTTGTATAGTAATCAGCATCAACGAAAAAGTTATTTAAATGTAACTTATAATTATACTTTGAATTATATTAAGTATGAACTTATAGTATTTTTTGCTAAGTGTATACGAGAGTGGCGATAGCCGCCGCGTTGTGGGCGGCCTGTTTTTTTGCGTTGTTTACTTTGTTTAGTTTTTTTGTGAAGGTATTTTTTATAAATAAGATGTTAGTATGTGTTTGCGTGTTGTTTTTTGTGTTGGCGGGCATGTTTATTAATGTATATCGTGTGAACAAAGCAACTATATTTGACATCAAGTGCTCGAAAGAGAAATCAAAGTAATATTAGTTAAATACATATTTCGAATATAATGTTGTAATATTAAGTTTACAACTTAGGCTCGTAAGTATTCTTGTTACATAAACGATTGTTCGTCTAATGCACGGTATCTTTGAAGGCCATGGACATTTGCATGCATAGTACCCTGCTAAAACAAATGTAAATAGAATTAGAAGATATACATAAGTGTATTAGTCTGTGTGAAAAAAAAACTTGGATATATGAAGAGGTTAAAAGTTATGGGTCTTTAATTCTTGGGGAAGTGAAAGGAATTATTACCTGTGTTTGAACTTAAGCTCAGGTCTCAAGGGACGTTTTAATTAATTGCCTTGCAAATTATCATAATTACATAGAATTAAATGCAGTTTTACCTTTAAAACCTAGATATCCAATTCATTCAAAGGCTATTTTAACTGTAAACAGAAACACACAGTAACAAAAAGTGCTAAAAAATGACCACACCAATGCCATTTTGCAAAGAACCGTAATTGCGAGACGAACCGGAATTTACAATGATACTTACCAGGTTAAAAAAAAACTGTAACTGAGATAAAAAAAACATTATCAAAAATAAAATTAAAAAACCGTAATTGATACATTATTATCAGTATCATCTTCTGAGTTCGCCAGAAAAATTTTGCTGTCAAATAGGTGACCGGAATATTTTGCCAGTTTTCATCATATAGACTTTACATTGTATTCTTGGTTAATATTATGCTATCATTGAATTTACTTTGCGTGATCAATTGTTCAATTATAATCAAAATAATCATTCTACATATTACCCATAATCAATTATAATCAAAATAAAGACAGTTATTGAAAATCAAACATACCTGGTTAGATACTAATGGGTGTGTCATGAGTATTTATCGCCATGAATAATTTCTCAATAACCTAATTCGTGAAACAGAAAACAAAAAAAACACCAATTAAATGAGAATATTAAGATTGATATCATAGTATATTGTAACATATTACTTTCAGCTTTTCTAACCTAAATGCTTTGGTCATCATACATAAGTTCGAGTTGTGTGGAAGCTTATAGAAGGTACGCACACAAACTCTTATCCTAGCTTTTCTAACCTAAATGATCTGGTCTACATACATAGTAGCTTTTCTAACCTGTCATAGGAGCTTGACTCCTTCCTTTGCCCACCAACTTGGTACATGAGCATAAAGTATAAAAAGAGTATTCCCAAACACCCTGTTATATGCTTATTATTGTTAAAAACATTAATACTAAAGCATTTTACTACAAATGTTTGAACTCCTTTACACCTGCGATTACTCTATCTATAATTTTAAAAAAGGTGTAGCTTTTAGTTATCGCAATGCGCTTAGATGTAAGTACTCTGAAACACCCCAATATATGCTTATTATTGTTAAAAATAAAATACTCAAACTGATAACACCCCAATAAGGCTGCATTGGTTTAGAACATTATCCTACACATAAACTTTTTACATGTTTACCTCATTTTGATCAATAAATCCGGTTACGGACATCCCATGCAGCCTAAAATGATGCAATCCCCAACATTCTATAGACATTCCCTGCACAACCAACCTAAACATCATGCATAAAAACATTTAAAAATGAACACTTAAGATGATTAAGCAACAAAGTTACAGAAAGCAAATGCATATACCATTATAAAAAAATGATATTAAAAGAAGAAATATCGGATAGTATGCACCTTTGTGATGAGAAAGAAGTGAATGATGTGTTCTGCAAATGAATGAGGGCTGCATTTTATAAGATGGGTTCTGCAAATGAATAATGGATGCCATTTATAGGATGGGATTAGGGTTAACATTGTATTCAAATTTGGTTGATATTTCTGCTATAAATAAGGAAATGATATTTCAGTTTTAATTTTTTTCTAAATTAGCTGTAATCCGGTGTATCATCAAGAATAAGTAATTTCTTGTTACATAAAATCAGGGATAATAAAAATTGAATTTTTTGAGATAACACATTTTTAAAAATAAAATATGATCATCTAACAATAACAAATATCATAACCAGACTTTTAAAATAAACATAAACATAGAGAAACAAAGCACAAAAAAAACATCAAATAGCAAAGCACATGATATAAATCATATAAAACTGTAAATCAATAACATTAATATATTAGACAACAATGTTAAAAAGAAAAGATGTAACTGAAATAATCATTTATTAAAATAAGAAAACTAACCTGTATTCATACATATTTAATTAATATTTTACTATAATTAAGGAAATGATATACCACATTTCAATTTTTAAAAACATTGCTGTAATGGAGGGTAATCATATCACAAATCCAGATTTTTTGTTAAACAAAATTCAAAATATCAAATCAAATCGCAATTACACGTTTATTGTTTAAAAAAATCCATACCTTTTTAATTTCAAATCAATGATAATCACACTTTACTCTTACCCAATAAATCACAACAAATTAATATATGAAATGAATTCATACCTATGTATTGCGATACACTCAATCATCACAAACATTAAGGGGAACTTCATACATATTTAAGGTTAGCATCACAAACGCTGCCGAAAATTTGATGCCGTCAGTTTGTCTATCCGGAAAGCTGTTGCTGCATAAAACATTAACAACAATAAATCAAATAGATCAAAAACATTGACAAAATTATAATCAAGTTTTAAATTAAAAACATGTAATTGACATAATCAATTATCAAAATCAAATTACAAACCAGTAATTCAAACAATTATTGATTATTACGACAAACCGGATAATTTATGGAGTCCGTGATGTCGCCAGAAATATACAATAAACATAATTCATTACCATAATCATCATCCCTAATCACTACAAATCAATAAACATAATTCAATTTAAAAATGAATGCATCATTTTATTACATTAATCATCATCAGTAACCACTAACAATCAACAAACATAATCAAATATGAATAACAAAAATAATAGGATGAAGGTATGAACCTTTTGTGGTATAGAAAGAATCAGATGATGTGATTTGCAAACTAATGGGTGCTGATTTATGTATAAGTGGTATTAGGGTTAAATATTCATAATAGGTTAATATTTTGCTATAATTAAGGAAATGATATACCACATTTCAATTTTTAAAAACATTGCTGTAATGGAGGGTAATCATATCACAAATCCGGATTTTTTGTTAAACAAAATTCAAAATATCAAATCAAATCGCAATTACACGATTATTGTTTAAAAAAATCCATACCTTTTTAATTTCAAATCAATGATAATCACACTTTACTCTTACCCAATAAATCACAAGAAATTAATATATGAAATGAATTCATACCTATGTATTGCGATACACTCAATCATCACAAACATTAAGGGGAACTTGATTCCATATTTGTGATTAAGAACCAATTAACTGCAATATAAGAACAAAAAATTAAAAACCAATCAACAACAGAAATCAAGTAACAAAACATTGATAAACCAAATTAATTGATATTAAACCTAATTTTTATTAAACCTAATTTCGTATAGCCGCCGGATGCTAATTGATAAACCAAGAAGCAAACGCCGCCGGAAACCACATAAATCAAAGCACAATAACATGATCAGGCATGATGCACACATGATTTCGGTTTGTTTAAACAGATTTATTTTTGGTGAATTAAGAAAAACGTAAGCAATAGTTGTTTTAGGGGAGAGAGTTATTTTAGGTGAGAATAAATGATATTGAATGTTGATAATGGTGTGGTCAAAGGTAGCTGCCAAGGTGGATGCCTACATGGCATTTCTCTCACCTCCACCTAATTATTTACTTGCCATGTCATCAATTGGAAACACTCTAATATATAGGTTGGGATATATATATATATATATATATATATATATATATATATATATATATATATATATATATATATATATATATATATATATATATATATAGTGGGGTTATTCTAAAAAGGGTCTTATAATAAAAAGTGTAGGAAGGATTGTGAGAGTGACATGTGTCACCCCCATGCCACATCATATGACACGTGTCACCCCACCCCCCCACCCCCCCCCCCCCCCCCCCCGCCGGAAAAAAAAATTTCCCGCCAAACAAAAAAAAAATTGGGCAAAAAAATTTTTTCCCGCCAAAAATTTTTACTGCATCACTGTTATAAATTTAATGCATCACGGTTATAAAGTTACAGCATCACGTTTACTGCATCACAATTATGATTTTACTGCATCACGGTTACTGCATTCATTGTTTTAATGTTACTGCATCATGGTTATAAAGTTACTGCATCATGGTTATAAAAAAACTGCATTATCATAAGTTTTCTGCATCATATATGTATGTAACTGCATCACAATTAAAATACGGTTCTTTTTTAAGTTTTGGTGCATCTTTATTATAAGTTACTGCATCATAGTTAATAGTTTAGTGCATCAACTATGTTGCAATAACTTATAACCTTAATGCACTAAAATTTAAAACTGTGATGCAGTAACTTTTATAATTGTGATGCAGTAACTTTATAACTGTGATGCACTAAAAAATTTGGCAGAAAAAAAAAATTTTTGGCGGGAAAAAAAACAAATTTTTTTGCGGGGGGTGGTGGGGATGGTGACATGTGTCATATGATGTGGCATAGGGGTGACACATGTCGCCCTCACAATCCTTCCTACACTTTTTATTATAAGGGTCATTTTATTTTAACTCATACACATATATATATATATATATATATATATATATATATATATATATATATATATATATATATATATATATATATATAATATTGTGGACTAACCCATGTTGCAAGTTTTCAAATGGTAACCTAACCCATCTTGGAACTTTCACATGTGAGGATATTTTGTTTGTTGCATGTTATGATTTTTATGTGAAGCTAGGCCACTGCAAAGGTGAGGCTCTTGACCCATGGATCCCCGCCTTGAAACAAGGGGGAGCAACGATCTAGGGGGAGCTATGTTCAAGGGGGAGCACATTCGGGTGCACATACAAGCTTGCTCATTTATCCCATAGGCCCAAGTTCGAAACCTGACTTGATTGGAAGTCCCGCCTTTTTGATTCGACAAAAGGGGGAGAAAGAAAGCAAGAGCGTGAAGACCATTCAAGAAATGATACAGGCTTCACCAAATTACAAGGCAAAGGTCAAGACGCAAGCTACATCAAAGGCGCACTTTGAATGAAAGCAAGAGCGTGAAGACCATTCAAGTATTGTTAAAGGCTTCACCAAATTATAAGGCAAAGGTCAAGACGCAAGCTACACCAAAGGCGCGCTTTGTCTTCGCTAAGTTTTATAATTTTATTTGCTTTCGGTTCTTATTTGTCATCATCAAAAAGCGGGAGATTGTTGAGGCAACATGATCAAGATCTCTTTATGTTTTAATGATGACAAATAAACCATCGAAACACATAAAATAACAAACGTTAGCTCAAAATTGCCAGAGCCAATGTCTGCTTCTGGCGCGGTGCCCGCGCGTCAACGCGCGGATGACGCACCAGGAGTCTGTATGGTTCTGGGCGAATTTTGAAAGTCGGCTTTCCCCTTACCTGACAAATGTGGATCGTTCAATACATGTGTGGAAAACTAGAAGGGCGGTTGAATAGTTTACCGCTTTTTCGATTCTTTTTAACTTGAATATCTTTTAAAAACTTTTACGTTAGCTTAACGATATAAACACAATATTATATGTTTGATTCTTTGAAAAGCTTTTCATGTGAATAACAATTCTAGCTTTACTAGTTTCATACTTTGAAAAGCTTTACTTGTGATGATCCTAACTTTGCTTGTTTAGTTCTTTGAAAAGCTTTACTTTTGTTTGAAGATATAAACACATCTTTACTTGTTTAGTTCTTTGAAAAGCTTTATATGTAACTAGCAATTCTAACTAAAGAACAACATGTAATAAGCAAAGATAAAGAAAGAAACGATCAAACCACAATATGATTGTTTATCGTGGTTCGGCTACACGGACTCTTTTTCCTTGCCCTACATCCATGTCCCGAGTTTCCAACTCGAGAGTTATAAGCACTAATCAACAAGCTCCTTTCACCGGTGGAAAAAACCTTTACAACGTCGCTTAGACTTTTACCAACACTAAGCTAGATGTCGAGTTCTTTTACACGGGTACAACCACTCCCATCGTCGCTTACACTTTTACCGACACTAAGCTAGATGTCGAGTTCTTTACCAAGGGTACAACCACTCCCGTTAGTTCTTTTACAAGGGTACAACAACTCCCGAAACACTACGTATTTTGAGGCCTAAAATACTAACCACTTACGTCTACATACATGACACACATGAAGTATAAACTACCAAAGCTTATACATGACCAAGCTACCAAGACTTGCAACTTTAGGGTTGAAGCTTGTAACTTCTTGAATGATCTTGTGAAGTCCCTTGCTACATAAGAGAAGCACACAAATCAAAATGTTACTGAGTTAGTTGAGAGAGTATGTGAAAATATGTCCTAAAAGGGTTTGCCCAAAACTAACAAATGGTTTGGTATTTATAGCAAACCATTCTGCAGGTCTGGCGGATACGGCGGACCCCTCAAGAGGGTTCCGCCAGTGTATCCCCAGGGTACCGCCAGGGCTGCAGTTGGTTTTTGCAATAAATCTCCCAAACCAAACAAGGTTACATCTCATTACTCCTTGCAAACCAAACAATGTCACATCTCATAATATCAAGTCAAACACTAAACTTGCAAGCAACCACTTAGTAAGTCAAACACACTTCTTACCATAAATGTTTTGTTTAAAAGGAAATGAAAACCTTAGTTAAACAAGACTTAAACACTTAAAGTGATGATTTACTTATAGCTAAACATACTTTGTCATTAACAAAACTTAGCAAAGATTGTAAAATATAAATAACGTTTTAGGCGATATTTGTATTAACAATCTCCTCCTTTTTGTTGATGACAAAACATAAACTTTATTTATAAGTAAGTCACTAGTTTTAGTGTTAAGTCTTATAAAGTTAGGTATAAAAACTTGTTTTTGCTAAGATGATGTGATATGCAAAAAAAAATTTTGAAACAAGTTTATATCTAAATTCTCCCCCTTTTTGTCGAAACAAAAAGAAGAGTAGCGATGCGGAAGTAAGCACTTGCTCCCCCTTGGACGATACTCCCCCTAAATGGAGTGCCAAGAGAGGAGACATGGATTTTGAACCTACAAGAAAAAGGTTAGTTGTCGCACAAGACAAGTCATGAAAGCATTTCATGTTTAAAACACAACTAAGAGTTGTAAAGTGAAATAGTACAACACTCATGCTCCCCCTTGAATATTACTCCCCTAAATGGAGTATCAAGGAAGGAAAACATGAAAAATGATCCTACAAAAAGAAAGGTTAGTTTCAACAACACAAGATATATGTATGGTACCATAACAAGGTATATTTCACTTATTATACCTAAATGGTCAACAAACAATGAAAACCTTGTAGTGTAATGAAATTCATTTCATGTAAAATTTTGACTCTTAAAAAGTCAATGACAAAAAATTTGGATTACACCATCCTACTTCTAAAAATAAAGAAAAACTACAAATAAACTAAGACCATAAAAAGCTACAAGGAAATAATCATTTTCCTTAGTGAGAAACATTTTCCAAAAACAAGGCTAAGGTTGTTTAAGGATGAAAATGTGGGTTGTGGTTGTAGCGGGCTTTATTTTGAAGGTTGAAAGGATGACACGGTTTTGGTTTGTTGGTTTAAATGGGAAACATTTTCCAAAAGAAACGGTTTTGTTTCATTTTGGAGACTCTAAGGTTGAGGTGTGTGAGATGAGGATTGTAAAAGATCCAAAATGTGGTTTAGTATAAACCTCATTTCTTCGGATAGCTCACGAATTTCCCTTCGACACCCTTCACTAATGTGAGCGGTTCTTTCGCAATGATTGCAATCATGGCGGGGAAAGTTTGGTGGAAGAGTGGTTTGATATGTTGATGGTGGATGGTTTGAACTTGAAGGAGCAAAGGTGGATGGTTGAGTAGTGTTTTTGCTTCCTTCATTTTTTGAGTGAAGTGTTGTTTGTAAAACCGTAATATGGTTGATTTGAGACTCAACCATGCGTTTGAAGGCATGAAGGTGGTTTAAATGAGTGTCAATCTCATTATTAAGGTTTGGAGGTTTTTCCCATATGTATGCTTCTATTTTCTTATAAGAAGAAAGTAGAGATTCAAATTGTTAGGAGGGTTCTTGTGGTGATGGTTGTTGTTGTTGTGGTGGTTGTTGGTTTTGAACAAAATGGCGGAAACTTGGTTCGCCGATAGGATTGCCATGAAGGTCTTTGTAAATTGGGTGAAACACAAATGATTGTGAGTGGGTATGACCTTGATCATTTGGAAAAATGGATGGTCTAGCATAACGGTAAGCCAACCGTTCTACTAATGATGGTTGATGGGGTTCATCATCAAGTGGCTCACTAGGTTGTTGTTGGGTTTCCATTTGAGCAATGGTGTCAAAGAGTGACAAGGATGGTGGACTTGATGATTTAGGTGATAGGTCTTCTAATGTTTCCAAATAGGGTAGTGGTGATGTTGGAGGCATATGGAAAAGTTCCATTGGTGTAGGTGTTGGTGATTGAGGTGATGAAGTTTTTGTTGGTTGTGCTTGTTGAGAAGGTGATGATGAATCACTTGAAGGTCTAGTTGTTGGAGGAATGGTGGCCATGTTTGTGTAGCAATGTGTTGGAGAGGGTGTTGAAGTATCAAGATTAAGCAATTCTTGAAAGGTAATTACATTGGTATTACAATGTGTTAGGGATTGTGTTGAGGTAGTGAGGTTAAGGAAATCTTGGATAGGTGAAGAGATGTTAAGCGAAGCATCACTTGAAGAAGATGAGCTTGACTTGACGGTTTTGTTGAAGCAACAAGGTTTAACACTAATCCTAGTATTTTTTGAGAAGGATTTTGATGACTCGGATGATGTGTTGGATTTAGTCATTTCAAAGGTGTGGTTTTGATGTTTTGAGAGAAGAGGTTTTAATGGTGATCGTGTGATTTGAATTGTAGCAAAACTTTCAAATTTATAGGATGAAAAAGATGTTTAAATGAGTGTTTGGATTTGATGTATTACCATTCAAAGATTGAGGTTTCAAATGATTTACATAGTTTTCATGAACATGTCAAATCATTGCATGTCAATCCAATGGAGTAAGGTGGAGTGAAAGACCAACATATGCACTAAATGCTTTGTGATCATGGGATGTGATTTGGTTGAAAATGTTTCAATGGTTTGAAGGATCCTTTAAAAGGGTTCCTTGGGTTGGTTATGTTTGAATTTGAATTTTTGGAGGGAAGTGGCTTCCTAATTGTTTTAGTGAGTGAGAGTTGTTCTAATATGGTTATTGGAGTTAATGGAAGATGTTTCTCACTTAGGATAATGGTTTAGACACTTTACAAGTTTTGGACTTAAGAAAAATGGAAAAATTTTCTGCAAATGTCTGGCGGAACCCTCAGAATACACTGGCGGAACCCATTTGAGGGTACCGCCTGGTCCGTTGGGCCATTTCTGGAATACCCAGAAAATACACTTGGGTTCCGCCAGAGCACAAAAATTAGGCAGTCCGCGTTTTTTACCCGCAAGACGATTTTCAAAATTTTCGAAAACTCCTAAAATCAAAAATATAATGCATATCTGGTTAGGAAATGCAAAAAATGAACATGTAAATACTCATATCATATGACTTTGATCGGGGGCTAGCGATATTCACTAAACTTAGTGAAATTAATCATAAGCATAAAAATTGACAAACATCTCAAATATTGTCATTGTGCATAAAAGTTCATACAAACATAATCCAACAAATGTAATAAACCATGAAAGTGAAAAACAAATAATTCACGTAGTTTAACACAAAGATGATTCTAAAGCATTCATAAGCCAAACACTCCTTAATCTCCTCATAACCGGTCTATCTTCTTGTTGAGCTTGTTTAGGTACCTTCCAAAGCATTTGAACATTCCTTTGGTTTACTTGAACTCTTCGGATGCATTGTCAATGACGGGGAGTGCTTGAAGGTATTCTAAAGGGGGTAACTTAGAGTTAGGAAGTTTATCGTCCTCGCTCATGCCGAATGATGATGATGATGGTGTAGGTGATCGAGTACGTTTGCCCTTACCTTTGAAAACTCGTTTATCACTTAAAGGAACGAAGATGTGAGGAATGAGAGAATAGACAAGGAGCATTCCATTTTCGTTAGGAGGAATGGGTGAGATTGCTCTAAAGAGGCGGGTAAGAAGCATTCCATAGGGAAGAGCGGTTGTTCCAACTAAGGGTATGTCGGCCATTCTTTTGGCTAGGTAGTAGGCTAAGTTGAAGGGTTGACCGGTGGAAATGCTATAGAGCATGTAGCAAAGACATGTGTTGATATGATCTCTATTTCCTATGATACTTATGACGTTAGCTCTAAGGATTTCTTCCCACTTCTTAAATTGTGGTTTAAGCTCATTGAGCTCCATACCAAAAGGATCCTTATCTACAATATTCCCCGAACGATTCACCCTAGTGGTAGAGGTTCTAACAAAGAGATGTTCCTTAATAGTTTCCTTACTAGCAAGAGGTGTGTCGTATGGATAAAAACGATCAATAGAATCAAGACTTGAAATGGGCCACTTATCTGTGTAGATACAAGTTCCCTCATTTGGAACACCAAGAATGATAGCTAAGTCTTTTAAATCTATGTCATGTGGTGTTTGATTGGTTGTGAAGTTTAGTGATATCTTGCCAACAACACTAGTGGAAAGGTTTACGGTTGCATAGAATTCTAAGATGAATCTAGGACAAATTTGCTCATCTATATCAAGGAGACAATCAAAGTTGATTGCGGCAAAGTTTTGGCGAATGGATGTTCCTTCTAGAAAGGATGGATCAATGGTTCTTCCTTCGTGAACATAGCGTTTTTCTAGTGCCTTAAAGGTTTCTACTTGAACATTGTTGAGACCTTTGGTCATATGGTGTTTGGGCATGTACTTAAGGGTTTCCTTGTGATCGGATTTGTTTGCGGGAGGCATGTTGATTCCTAGAAAACATAAAATTGTATGTTAATGACTTTTAACAATGTGGATGTTCTAATGTGTTCCTATATGCAAAACAATGTGAAGACTTGGTTATCTTGACTCATTTTGATTCCCAAATTGTTTTGTTATGCAAATTTTGTTGTAAAAACAAAAGATAACCAACACTCTCCTAATTGAATGTGTCTTCGATTGAATGTACCCGAAAATACATATTAGTTATGTATCCCCTTTAGCATTCAAGAGATAGTATGCAAGTGATGTTTAAATGATGTTTTTCATTTGTTTTAACAATGTGGTGATGAATCATGTACTAGTCTTTGATGTGATTTTTGAAAGACAATGCACTTGGTGTGTTTGGCAAATCAACAAAAAGATACAATTCTTAACTAATGAAATACATAATTGACTAGCCACCAAGTTTTTCATGAATCAAGAAGTTTTATGCAAAAACCCTAAGATTCTAGTTAATGATTGTAATCAAGAATGTTATAATTGAATCAAAAATGCAATTGTGATTAGAATACTTACAAAGTTAGTTGGATTTGAAGAGATTGGATTGAAAGCCCTAAAATTCGTGAGGATATGTGTTTTTGAGAGGGTGATGGCTGTTTGAAAGTGGATGATTAAGTTAAGAGGATGTTTGGCTTTGAAATTAAAAATAAAACAATCTGAGGTTTTGGCGGACCTGGCGGAACCAAAAAATGTGTTCCGTCCGTATGGTCTGAAGGTGCCGTGGGATCTGCAGAGAGAAACACAAAAAGAAATTGTCTTGATTTTTGTGGTTTTATCCTAATGTTCAAAACTAAGGTTTTAGGTCTTATGAGTCTTTGACTAAGACTAGGAATTATGAATGCTTCACATTCAAGAGATTTTGTGAACGCGTTGATGGAATAGTTAACATAGAAGACTTTCTTAGTTAAGACGTTCCTCAATGAACAATCTTACCAAGGCGATGATGACGGATCACAATATGTCAATTAATAACATAATGGATTGGGTTGTTGCTGAAGTCGATGCTTCCTTTGTTGAAGGGATAACAATGTTGATGAGATGAATTCCGTTGTTGACACGAATTTGCTTGTTCAAGCGGAGCTTGTTGATGTGCTTCTCCATCCGAAACTAATTTGAGAACCTTACGTGTTTTGGAGAATCATTGGGTAAGTAAGTATAAAAGTGCAAGTACCACTTGTGCTTTTCTTATCAACTTATTACCGGCATAATTCCATTTGGAATACACTATGGTTTCTATTCCCGTTCTTTTGGGATACCATAATCCTAGTTGTGTAGTACCTTATGATATATCCAACCAAGCTCAACTAAAGAGTTGCTTTAGGATCTTCTTTAACACGAGCACATAGACAAATGCTAAACATAATGTTGGATCTAATTTTTATGAGAACAAGTAGTCTTCCGAACACTTCTCTACGTTTAGTTTTACCTACGGATTTACTAATCTCATTCTTGAAAAGTCATCAATAACCTAACCATTGAGAACAAGAAAGTAACTAGGAATGTCTTTAAGTTAAAATCTCTTGCTTTTGGAGCTTGCTTTTATTATCAAAAAGACTTTCAAATATTGACACTTATAATCACATGATTACTTCGAAACATTTATTTTGTTTCACTAGTTGTTTTACTCTAAATTCCAAAAACTGTTTTTGTTGAATTTGTTTAGACACAACTATGACCTATAAATCAAGTTTTATAACTTATGTCAATTTTACTTGATTCAATGTTTGACTCATGGTGAGAAGATGTTATTTTGTACTTTTATCCTTAATGTTTTACAAAACATACTTGTCTTGCCATCATTTGACTTTTGACTAAGTTATCATCTACCAAAGATGATATCTTAGAAGGAGGAGATCACTCGTTAAATGTTGTATTCAACGACTCCTCGACTCTTTGGGTTTTCTTACTTAAGACACTATGAACTCTATTTGTTTTGAAAAAGTCCAAGAGGTACAACATCATGAGACTATGTGTCACATTTGATGAGTAAATCCTAGATGTTGAAAACTCATTTTCTTTCACACATCCTAATGTATGCTAATGTGATTTATTTCACCTTGTGTGTTTTATGTGAGATTATCATAAAGGAGTGATTAAAGAAAAGCACAATTAAAGACTCAAAGTATGGTGTTTGAGAAAGTTGTTTAACAAAGGTTTGTTTTGCAAGCATCACAAAAGTGTTAGACATTTTAACACTTAGGAAATTCTTAGTTAGCTCACTTGTAAGCAAGAGTTGAGTGAGACTCACTCAAGAGTTTCTCGTGTTTATCTCTTGACGGTTAAAGAACCGAAACACCTTATATCTCCTACTAGTACTAATGACGAAATTCCTTGTTGCATAGAATCTAATCTTAGTTATTACTAATAGCAGGTAAACACTTAAGAGTATTACAAATAACACATATTCGAACACATAATGTTAGAAACAAGAGACAATCAAAGTCAAGTTGTAGTAATGCATACCTTTTAAATTGCATAGAGATGCTATCAAGCGGATAAGCATTACGCGTAAAATCTTGGTTTGACGACACGCTTTGAAACTCAATAACTCATATATCCAAGAAGGTTAGATAATCATATAAAAGCATAGAGAATAATAATCCTAATCCTTTTATCATGAGTTTCTATTAGAGATTGAATTATCTCTAAATCTCTCTTCTAGGTTTGACAAATTTTACTTGCTTTGTTTTATTAGTTGATGGTGCTTTTGAGTTAAGTCCTAATCCGGTTTTATCTTTAAACAACCTTTAACTCCTCAACAATCTTTCAAGAGATTTTGAGCTTTCATCAAATTTAACTAATAATTTTTCCTTTCTCATTTTGCATTTTAATCTCATGTTTGTAATCTAGACATAATTTACATTCTAGATCAATTTCAACATTACTCTCAATTCTAGACATTTTGTCTTCTAATAAGATTTCCTTTTCAAAGATATTCTTAAAAGATTTTGAAGACTCATTCTTGAAGATAGTTTTTAGGTCCATGTTGCATAAGCGTTTAGACTCATTTTCTAGCTTAGAAAACTCTAGGATAAATTAATCAAAGCAAAAGTGTTTGGTTTCAAAGTGTACCTTGCTTGATGTTTTATCTAGTTTAGAATCACAAGCCGGATGATTGACTTCATCTTCATCCGTGTTATTCCATGAATCGCAAGCAAGTCTACTACGAGCTTGACACGAGTAATCACCTTTACTTACACCTTGCTTGTTGTTTCAATAAATTGACAATTAACTACCGGAGCATTGTCTTCGTCAACATCCATTTCATTCCAAGATACGCAAGTAGGTCCATCAAAACACACGTACTCATCTTCATTTGTACCTTCATTTAAAACATTTAAACTAGTAGCACATGTATTAACTTCTACTAAGTGTCTATCAATTAGTTTTTCTAAAACTTCTAATTCATATGTAAGATCAAATTGATCATCTTTGACTTGACATATTCCGTGATGAAAGTTTAACGTATTTTTCCAAATATCATTTGCCGTTTGACAAAAATACATTCTTTCATAATTGGTACTAAAGCTTTGTAAAACATTGTTTTAGCTTTAGTATTTTTATCAAGTTTAAGATAGTTATCTTGGTTTTCAAAACCTTGTTTTCTTTGGTTTGAAATTACTAAAAGAAATAATATGCCAAAGATCTTGATCAATTGATTTCACATAGTTTTCAAAGTTACTTTTCCATTCAAGTAAGTTTTCTTGTTCAAATAGCGGTTGGTTTTGAATAAGTTGCCCTTCTTTGAGATTTTCAAAATCCATGGATCGATCCAAGTTTTAAAATACATTCTATTTTAAAGATCTTGAGTAACGTAGCTCCTGATGCCAATTGTGGAAAACTAGAAGGGGGGTTGAATAGTTTACCGCTTTTTTGATTCTTTTTAACTTGAATATCTTTTAAAAACTTTTACGTTAGCATAACGATATAAACACAATGTTATATGTTTGATTCTTTGAAAAGCTTTTCATGTGAATAACAATTCTAACTTTACTAGTTTCATACTTTGAAAAGCTTTGCTTGTGATGATCATAAATTTGCTTGTTTAGTTCTTTGAAAAGCTTTACTTTTGTTTGAAGATATAAACACATCTTTACTTGTTTAGTTCTTTGAAAAGCTTTATATGTAACTAGCAATTTTAACTAAAGAACAACATGTAATAAGCAAAGATAAAGAAAGAAACGATCAAACCACAACACGATTGTTTATCGTGGTTCGGCTACAAGGACTCTTTTTCCTTGCCCTACATCCACGTCCCGAGTTTCCAACTCGAGAGTTATAAGCACTAATCAACAAGCTCCTTTCACCGGCGGAGAAAACCTTTACAACGTCGCTTAGACTTTTACCGACACTAAGCTAGATGTCGAGTTCTTTTGCACGGGTACAACCACTCCCATCGTCGCTTACACTTTTACCGACACTAAGCTAGATGTCGAGTTCTTTACCAAGGGTACAACCACTCCCGTTAGTTCTTTTACAAGGGTACAACAACTCCCAAAACACTATGTATTTTGAGGCCTAAAATACTAACCACTTACTTCTACATACATGACACACATGAAGTATAAACTACCAAAGCTTATACATGACCAAGCTACCAAGACTTGCAACTTTAGGGTTGAAGCTTGTAACTTCTTGAATGATCTTGTGAAGTCCCTTGCTACATAAAAGAATCACACAAATCAAAATGTTACTGAGTTAGTTGAGTGAGTATGTGAAAATATGTCCTAAAGGGGTTTGCCCAAAACTAACAAATGGTTTGGTATTTATAGCAAACCATTCTGCAGGTCTGGCGGATACGGCGGACCCCTAAGGAGGGTTCCGCCCGTGTATCCCCAGGGTACCGCCAGGGCTGCAGTTGGTTTTTGCAATAAATCTCCCAAACCAAACAAGGTTACATCTCATTACTCCTTGCAAACCAAACAATGTCACATCTCATAATATCAAGTCAAACACTAAACTTGCAAGCAACCACTTAGTAAGTCAAACACACTTCTTACCATAAATGTATATTGACAAAGCTTGCCCTAAATGTGATGTGACCTTACTATATTAAGAAATAAATGTGATGTGACAAGACACTTTCTAGTTTGAGAAATAAAAACAATGTTTTGTTTAAAAGGAAATGAAAACCTTAGTTAAACAAGACTTAAACACTTAAAGTGATGATTTACTTATAGCTAAACTTCATACTTTATCATTAACAAAACTTAGCAAAGATCGTAAAATATAAATAACGTTTTTAGGCGATATTTGTATTAACAACATGTATGAATATGTTATGTGCTTAATTTAGAACACTCGAAACGAGTTTTGAGACTTGAGAGATCCTACTTTTAAAACACCCATTTACGGGAAAACGCCAACTCATGTTTTCTAACTATCGCCTCTAGCCAAGGCTTTTCTAAACTTAGGGAGCTTGTATATTTCACGTGACATCGTGTTGAAGCATCCATATGCTCATATCCCGTGCTTACGTCTTCTCTAATTACGTAACGGGTTTACTCCCTTATTGGTCAAACTAAGTCAAAGGTCACTTTGCGTAAGCGCATCCTTTCCCACTTGGGTTATGCTTTACATCAAGGCAAAGCACTTAACTTGTTTGAACCAAGGTAATAGTTGAGAACGTCGAGTCGTGGAAAGTCACGAGATATGAACCTATGAATTCTCGACGTTGTGTTACTTGAACTTATAAGTAACCTATGATTTTTTCAACTTATAATCTCAATTGTCTAAACCTTTCCTTCTTAATGACAATTAGATTATGTCTTAATCTTCTCCTAATCCCATTTATACAAAAGATAAAACCAATCATATCCAAATCAAATATTCTCTTACACAATCTCTTACACTCTTACATATTCCCTTACACACTCCATCTAAACCACCCATTCCCTTACAACACATCTCATCCCTTTATTTTTAACACATGGGGAATTGTTTGAATTCCAAAAAGGCTCCATCTAATCCAAGCCATTGAATTCAAACTAGAACACATCTCAACCATCCATCCAACCTTTCCTATCTATGCCACCACATGTGCTTGATCACAACCATTGAATTCAAACCAAAAACATCTCAACCATTGATCTCTCCTTTCCCCCCAAGCAAAGCATAGTCCCTTGGAATATCCCTTCTCAATCCAAACACAAGACATCTTTGATCCTAGCCATTCATTTCAAATGAACTCATCTCAACCATCCACATTCCCCACATGCTAAATTATTTGACAACCAAAGGAGGCTCCCTTCAATCTCATACATCCAATTCAAACCATTTCATCTCAACCCTCCATCTCATTCTTCCTCCCCAAGAATTGGAATATTCCTTGGCATATTCTTTCTCTCTTTTCTATGCCATGTGAGGAGATACACTTATACCCCTTCCAAATTACCCTATCTACACTTTATACTCTTGGTAATTTGGTTTCTCTTGAAACACTTCACAAATGATTTCCAAATTGGCTATTTGAGTTGCCAAACCTTAGAATGATTAATGTTAAGATTTAGTGTGAAGTACAATTGGGGGTTTAGCAAGGATAGGTATTTATAAGATCCAAACACCCAACACTTGGGAAACATTTACAGACGCCTGGCGCGCTGCCTGCGCGTTGACGCGCGGGTGACGCACCGGCCTCGGTAAATTTTCCCAAGTTTGGGTTCTTGGCCTATAAATACCACCCTTGCCTCTTGTATTCCTCACCCCTTGCCATTATTCTTTCTCTCTAGATTCTTTCTTTCTAAACACTCTCAAATCTCTCTATCTCTAATCTTGTGTTCTTAATTTTCATACTAACATCTTTGAAAGAACACACCTACTTGCAAGAGAAGAATCACAAGAACCTAATCCACTCTTGTGATTGTGTCGAGGGTCTTCTTTCTTATACCATTTCTATTACAATCGAGTCTCTATGTTAGGTTAGGGCTTGGTTGATAAAATAAACTTTTATTCATTCATTTGTTTGTAAGGGAAATCTTGTGTCTTGGTGACCAAGCCTAGATCATTGGGGATCTAGTTGGGGTTTGATACTTCCGGTGGGAAGTCTTGGTAGTGGTCTTGGTGACCCTTAGGTAAAGTCGAATCGTGAGATTCTTTTGGGTGGTTTCCGAGGGCGGAATACCGTTGGGGAGTAACTCCTTCTTTGTGAGCATCGATATTGGTGAATATCGGTGGAGTGAATTGTAACGGTTTGTAGTCCACCAAAAGGATTATACTAGTGAATAGTATCGGAGTCGCGGATTCGCAACTGGACGTACGGATGGTATAAACCCCTATCTCGAACCAGTATATATCGTTGTGTTCTTTACTTATATGCTTTGGTTGTGTTAGTGGTTGTCGGTTTATTGTACAACCACTTGATGTTCTCATTGGTTTAAAGTTTTTAAACATCCAAAAAACCAAAGAAACCGTATTCACCCCCCTCTACGGTTCTACATCTTCATAAGCTAGTTGTTGTTGTTGATCAAATTCAGCAACAAATGAATGAAGTACATCTTCCATCACATTACTAGTCTTTTGATAATTCTTTGGACCAGTAGTTGTGAAAGACAATGTTGTAGTGGAAGGACTTGGACTTGGAGAATGTAACACTCTGTTAGAATTAGTGCTGCATAAGAGGAGTATCCCTTGATATCAAGTTCCGGGGCTCTGAGCTTGTTGTACAAATCATCAAACGAGAGATAATCCATGCCACCTTTGGTTTTCAATGAGATGCTAACCTGAGACCATGAAAGTGGTAAAGCCCTTAGAAACTTGGAATTGACCTCTTCATTATCAGGCCTGGTTTGAAGCTGATTCAGCTGACTCAGAATATTTTGGAACCTATCATAACCCTTGTGAATGCCCTCCTCTTCTGTTATTCTGAACTCCTGAAATTCCTGCTTAAGCATAGACTTTCTCATCCTTTTAGATTCCTCATTGCCCCCGAATCTTGTTTTTATGTCCATCCAGATGTCTCTGGGATTACTAAGAGAATGAAAATCTCCTATGTGGTCATCAGGGATTGCTTGAAGCAAGATAGTTCGTGCTTTGTTCTCCCTTTGTACAGCAAGGATTTCTTTAGCAGATGATGGAGGAAAGATAGTAAAAAGACCATTAGGATCTTTTCCAGTCTTTTTAGGACTGCTTCTATTCACTATCACATTCCATAGGTTGAAGTCGACACTGGCAATCCAGTTATGCATCTTCATGGCCCAAATCTCATACTCATCTTTCTTGAGATAGGGAAACTTGGCGTTACTGTTTGAGAAAGCAACCTGTTGAAGCTGTTGAGTGAGAGTGTTGGCGTTGGTTAGAGTGACATCAGAAGTATCTGTATCTCCCATTGGTACTGAATGAAAAGTTGTTTGAGTGTAAGTTTGATTACAGAGATTATCCTGTGGCTCTGATACTACTTGTAGGATCTACACTTGATAGATCTTGAGCCAATGGATCGATAGCCTAGTAATGTAATCACTAGCAAGACTATATAGACAATCTCTGTGAGCTTGTATCTATTGCGGAATATAAACACAAACGATATACTAAATACTTTGATCCTCTATGGATCATTATTATTCACTAATAATTGTTTTTAACACGTACATAATACAATAACCTTAGGGTCCTCATATACTAGTAGAAACCCTAATCTTTGTTACAAGAAACATATATTCATAATACTCTAGAAGATATTCTATATATCTTATCTATAAATAACTAACTATTATCTACGGATTAACTATATCCGCAGAATGTCTATAAGTAGGGGTGCTATTCGGGTCGGGTTGGTCGGGTTCGGGTCAAACGGGTCGGGTCCAAGTCGGGTTCGGGTCTATCCCATTTATATAATCCCAAAATTTAATTTTTTTAATTTAGTAGCTAAAATCTTAAACAAGTAAAAGAGACATGTATAAATCACTTAATTTTTTTTATTGCATTTATAAATATGATATTAGTATGTTTATGTATATTCAAATATAGCCAAATTACCATATAGACATGTTTATGTATCATGTAGTCCATCTTGGATATAGCCAAATATAGCCAAATATGCCAAATAATCAAATATGATAACTTGGGCCTTTAATAAATAAAAATGGACTACACGATATTAGTATGTTTATGTATATTCAGATATAAAAATGGCTCTTGCTTGTAAAAGTTTGCTACTGGAAGCATTTTGGATAATCAAATTGCATATGTATTTATTTAGTAATCTTAGAATAAAAATGGGCCAAGTACACCGGACTAATTTGATAACTTGGGCCTTTAATAAATAAAAATGGACTATAAAACCACTGGAAAAAAAAAAAAAAACTCGGGTTAGTCGGGTTGACCCGAACCCGAATAGGCAAGGATTTTAAACCCGATACCCGACCCGAGTTCGTAATCGGGTTAGTCGGGTTGACCCGATTGACCCGACTAAGATTTTGGACCCGAGTAACCCGACCCGAGTATCCTTAATCGGGTTCGGGTTCGGGTTCGGGTCCGGGTCAGGTCGGAATTTATGACACCCCTATCTATAAGTATCCGCAAGAACCTGTCAGCAAAAAGTCATCAGCAGTATCTATGTTGACTTCAATAATTCCTTACATTTTTTTTTTCAAAATTTTATTTTCTACTTCTTTTTTTCGAAAGAAATTTTGAAAAAAAATCTTAAAATATTGGAAAAATAAAACTTTTTTTTTGGAATTTTTTAGAAAAAAATTAAAAAAAAAAACTAAATTTTCTTTTAAAAAAAATTTCGAATAATTTTTTTTTAGAAAAATATTTGAATTTTTCTAAAAAAATATTTTTTTAAAAAATATTTTTTCTAAAAAGTATTTTTATTCAAATATTTTTCTAAGAAATTTTCATTCGAAAGATTTTTTATTCGAAATTAAAAAAAAAAAAAAAAAAAAAAAATTTCTAAAAAATTCCAATTTTTTTTATTTTTCAAATATTTTAAGATTTTTTTTTCAATAATTATTTTTTGAATTTTTTTTTCAAAATTTTTTTTCGAAAAAAAGAATTAGAAAATAAAATTTTGAAAAAAAAGTTGTAGAAAAAAATTTTCAAAAAAAATTTCTTTTGAGAAAAAATAGAAAAAAATGCGAAACAATTTTATTTTTTAAGAGATTTTCAAAAAGAATTTTATTTTTTTGAGAAAAAAAAGTTTTTGTAAAAACGGAACAATGATGAAGTCCACCCAAACCACAAGGACCATTATTGTAACTTTCATAACTGAAAAAAAGTTAAAGGATGACCGGTGAAAACATCGCAAAATACTGAGGTCAATAATGTATGTTTTTTTAGGTATTAACTTGTAAACCGGTCAAACAGGTAAAAAATGATCAATATTACGTATATTGTGCAAAATTTAAAAGTATTTTAGCGATACAAGTAATAGATTTAATATGTTACGTATTTCGATAGTTTTAAAAAAGTATGTCGCGTAGTTTAGACTTCTCCCTTATCATTTTCGACCATTCATTCTTTACATTTACTCCTGCTCTATACACTCTTTCAAACTAATTTATTTACCTGTACCCTACACACTACAAGTCTACAAATGTATACCTATTCCCTATACACTACAAATGCACGCCACTTTTATTATTCATCACCTACCTTCTTCTCAACATTGAAAATACATCACCTACCTTCTTCAGCTTTTATTATCCATTCGCTATCTATCTTTGTAAATCCTCTCTTATATACACAACAAACACGATCAGGAAAAATACATTGCCTTACTCGAGCTTCACTATCTTTCTTTATCTCATCTCATAACTGTGAATCCTCTCTTGTATAGTTGTATACACAACCACAACAAAAAAATTCATGCAAACTGAAAAAAAGCAGGATAACGCCAAAAAAGAAAGGGAAACGCGAGGCTCAGTACCGTGGTTGTGCCGTCACGTCGCGTTTTCCGGGTTTGGATCTCACGCACAAAACCCCTCACAGAATCTCAAGCATCTCACAAAACCTCTACCCCTCTTCAGCATCTCAGTTATCAATGACATCCCCTCAGGTATGGATCTTCTCCAATTTACTTTGTTTTAAACTGCTTGTTTTTGTACTTTATGTTTTACTCCCGTCTCTTTTATTCAGTGTTGTAAAAAAGTGTAGTGTGTCTATTCGTTTAGTCAATAGTAGATGAGGGCTTTAGACAATATTTTTGTAAAAGAATGTTGAATTGTTTTATTTATTTTTTATGTAAAAATATACTAGTAATTTATAAAAATAATATGACTATTTTTAGGCAGGTTTATATTGTTTATAATGTGGGCAAAAAAATAATAAAAAAAATCAAAGGGGGGTTTCATGTATATTAAAAGTTTACAACAGATATTTTTAATTTTAATTGTATGCTGAGTTTTGTTTAATTTAACTTACAACGGATATTCTTAATTTTGATTGTATGCTGAGTTTTGTTTAATTTGACTGGATTTTCTATAGGTCAAATTGTTCGCTATTGTCACACCGTCAATGGCATTTACCATGATGACTAATTGTGAAATCCTCTCACTCGACAAAACAAAAATGGTTATGTTGCTTTTCATTTCTGCCGTGAACCCTTCCACAAGATGCATGTGGAATACCTCCCAACAAGTTTGTGCATGGAAGAGGTGCATTGTGTTAAAGATGCAATTGTGGAGCTACACATGCCTTCTTGCAATTTGAGTGGCCAGATTCCTTTTGGCACACTCGGAAGGCTAAGGAAGATGAAGAGAGTGAGTTTGTGGAATAATCGACTCCTTGAGGAACTCCCAAGAATTTTCTAAGGCCGAGAAATTTAAACGCCATTTATTTACAACAAAACAAATAAATGGTGTTTAATTTAGATGTTTTTGCAGACTCCGTTCAAAATGATTAAATGAAATATTTAGAATGGTAGTGTGGTGCCAAAATGATACATAACCATTTAATTTGTTTTGTTGTAAATAAATGGTGTTTAAACTTCTCATCTTTAGAAAATTCTTAGGAGTTCCCTGAGGAGTTGATTATTCCACAAACTCACTCTCTTCATCTTCCTTAGCTTTCCGAGCGTGCCAAAAGGAATCTAACCACTCAAATTGCAAGAGGGCATGTGTAGCTCCACAATTGTATCCTTAACAAAATGCACCCCCTTCCATGCGCAAACTTGTTTGGAAGGTATTCCACAGGCATCTTGTAGAAGGGTTCATGGCAGAAGCGAAAAGTAACAGAGCCTTTTCATGTTCGTGTCGAGTGAGGATTTCACAATTAGTCATCACAGTAAATGCCATTGTGTTACTTTGGAAAGCTTCTAAGGAGAAGAAACATCGGTTCTATGTTATTTTTGCTTCGTTTCTTTGGTGGTTATGGAGGTTTCGTAATAGTGTTACTTTTTGTTCACATCTGATGAGGAAAAGTGACATTTTTTACAACATTCGTTCATCTTCTTTCTCATGGTTAGTTCACATGGGTCTTATGGATTATAATTGGCTTAAGTCTCCGATTTCGAGTGTTGACTGTTGATAATTATGCAGAGCGTTTTGGGTTGTGCTAGGAGTTTTTGTGACAACTGGCAATTTAGGGAAACAATTTACAAACCCGCATTACTTTAAAATTAATGACTTTTGGAATATTGAAAAGTTTGTTCATGATGAGATTTATAAACGTTGGATTGTGATTTTTAAATCGTACGTTATTTATGGAATTTGAATTATTGTTTTGGTATGGAATATTCGTGGTGATTCATTTTGAGATATTTATTTGGCACTACATTGACTCCGGCATTAGGATAACCTAACATTTTTTTTATATATTTAAATGTTTGGTTCGGGTATTTTATATTTTTGGAACGTATCGCGAGATTTTTGAATATTTGGAATGAGCTCGTTTCGGGAGAGTTGTTTTACTTTAAATGAGTTCGGGTTTGGTCCGTGTATTCTACACCAAGCTACTTAACCCACTTTACCCTTAATGTTATTATTATTATTAAAATTTCTTTTTTTTAGAGTAATAAACAAAAATCGTCCTTGTGAACCTGCATAAGCAACACAACCAACTCCCATCTTCACCAACTCTCTCTCTCTCTCTCTCTCTCTCTCTCTCTCTCTCTCTGAAATACCAAAACACCACCGCCACCATTAACGCCGCCACCGCCCCTCTCCTAAACAAACGAATACCACCATCATCGCCACCTTATTCCGATCTATCTTTTGGTATAAATCACGCACTCTAAAACTCTCTTTAACATCACGTACGAATTACCATCACCACTTATACATCACCATTTTTGTTTAATCTTGTTGGGTTTTTAAAGAAATCGAGTTTTGAAGCCATTTGGAAGGTGAGTGGCCACGAAATCCTTGTTGTGTGCCTCGATTTATGTTTAATCCGTATGTATACGAGTTGTTTTTGATTGCGTTTCGAGTTTTTCAAGTGGGAAATGAAGTTTTGATAAAGATTTGATGGTTTGGTATCTGGGAGGGTCGATTTGGATGAATATTGGTAGAAGGATTTGATTTTTGGTTGTTGATTGATGGAGTTGAAGCTCGGTTTGAGCTTAGCCGAGACCTAAGTGGTCTCGAAGTCATGTCTTGGATGGCTCATTAGCCATGTCGAGACCCATTTGGCTCTCGTATCTATCTTGTTGTTGTTGTTGGTTTTGGCCGACAACCCGTGAGGGTCCGTTTGGTTTGTATTGGCTCGTTGGGAGCAAGACCGTGACCCTTTGGGTCCGGTCGAATATTATTGTGACTTGTGATGTTATTCGACCACTATGGTCCGTTGGGTTTGGCTCGTATGGAGCAAGCCGAGACCCAAGAGGTCTCGGGTGAGATCACGTTTCGTGTGGTTTCATTTTGACCTGGGTTGACTTGGTAAACCAACCCGCAGGTGTGATATTACTTGTTTGCTTATTATACATGTTGGATTATTATTGTTATCGTATGGGTATTATTTAATCATGGTTACCTTGAGCTTGAAGTGGTACATGTGGACTTGTGATTTTGATTTATGGAGATGTGTTGACGAAGTGGTATTGGGGACCGATTGTGAGACGGTCAATTAGATGACGGAGATAGGTTAGTGGGGTGCCGTAGTCGGACCTTATTGTTGTAGCATGTGATTGGGATTGATTTGGACGGAGTTGGATTACCTATTTATGACTTGGTTATTTTATTTCTTTGACTTGGACAATGAGCCGAGGGTGATGACTCGGACATGTGACCAACTCATATGACTCGATAAATATTATAATCAAACATTACTAATAAAACTCGTAATAATATTATTGGTAATATAATCGTTTATATAAGTATATATAGACGTGAAAAACGTATATATAGGTGTGTGTGTGTGTGTATATATATATATATATATATATATATATATATATATATATATATATATATATAAATGCGTATATTAATAATAAAACGATCACGAGTACTATGTGAATAGTGTAATAAATGTCGGGAGTGTTATTATAAATAAATAACTATAAATGATGACTAAATCTAATACGTTGGATAATTAATAAATGAAAACATATCTTTTAATGAATTAGGAAAACTATCGAGTTATACGGGGTTGTGGTCACTTAAGTTCAAGTGGACTTCATTTTATTATGTGACTTTTGTGTTGTCACAGATATATGACGATTAATATATCCATTTTCTATAACTACGTAACATATTTAATCGACGGGTTAAATAGGGTTTATTTAGCTATATAAAATGAGTATATTAATGGGCATCGCATCCTACGACGCCCATAGGTTATGGTACGTGTATTAGGATAATGAATTACTAAATATCTCGTGGAGTTGGCTAAATTGACGAATTTGGCAAATTTGACGATATACCTAGGGAATTTATTTGACTGCGATGCTTACCATATAGTATTCTTTGTGCTATGTGTTTTAGGTTGGGTATAATCTTAGAGTAATGTATTACGTAAATAAATATGGAGGATTACCAAATCGACGGATTTGATAAACTTCGATGATTTATTTAAATAATATATTGGACTAATATTAGACCTATAGAATGTTTTACTATTCTTTTCGTTGTGGTTTATTGGTTTGAGTTGTCCTGACCCACCACTCGTATGGATACCAAACGTCAAACTCCAAATTAATATGAGGTTAATTCGAGAAATGGATTTTAGGAAGTAAAATGGAATACGTTCGGGATTGGGAATATTTGATTTTGAGGAAATGATTCTGAACGCGTTTGATATTGTTAGGAAGTGCCGAGTCTGTAGTTGCCGTTATTTGAGTTGCTTTACGTCTTTCATCTATCGTTTTCTTTTGCGGATTGCTGGACTTGAGGTGAGTTATAGCCCCACTTTTACTCTTGAACTTTGTTTTCAATACTTGGGGTGAGAAACGTGCAATTGTTTTATTTGGACTATTATCGCTTTTTGATTTCAAAACTTGCTATGCTTATAGAACTAGGTAGGATAGAGCGAGGCCTAGTCCCGAACTAGGTAAGCTATTGATTTGGTTATAGAGCGAGGCCTAGTTCCAAACTGGGTAAGCTATTGATTGATTGTTGAGCGAGGCCTAGTCCCGAACTAGGTAAGCTATTGGATTGGTTATAGAGCGAGGCCTAGACTTGAGCTAGGTAAGCTATTGATTTGATTGATTTGAGCTATAGCGTGCACCTATAGGGTTGATTAGATTTGGTTGATTCGTTTTGGTTGGATGATTGAGGCCTAGTCTAGCTAGCAAGAGTTTTGCGTATATATCCACTTGATTTAGTTATGAATTTAAACCTATGATCTCACCAACGAAAGCTAACTTTTAGCGCGTTTTCTCAGGTAATTAAGTGATGATTTGGATGCTTGAATTGGAAGTCTTGGCTATGGCACTTGGTTATGGATCTAATTTTCTAAAACTCTGATAAATAATTGTGGACCTATATTTATTTTCTTTTGGGCCTGACTTTGAATGAATTTGGGATAAATGTAAACTCTAAAACCCCGCGTGGTTGTATTTTTCTTATGTTTACTTTATCTCGTTCTTTTATGTCTTGTGTTGGATACCAATCCCCGTAGTACCCCGAAAGCTTGTTGAGTCTTTCGCTGTACCAAATTTTTGGGGTGTTACAGATTGGTATCAGAGCCAAGGTTATAGAGAACTAGGTAAATAGACACCTAAGCTATAACCGGTTTTTTTAGAAAACGATCCTCGATCATTGCCCGCCAGTCCGCCAAGCCGAAGCATCATTGTTTATATAGAGGTATATTGAGATGATTATTAGATATGGGATTCTTGAGATGATTTGAGGATTTGGGATTTATTGATTAAGTGATATCATGGCGTTTTGAGGAATTATATGGCTTAATTGTTATATAAATGTTTTAGTAATGTGGTATTTTAAATTCTTTATCGAGATTATATAATTGGGATTTTTATGATGATTTTTGATACGGTATACCCTACGCTGTTGTCACAGACTATGGCCTCCCGTACGTTTGACATTGTTGATGATATTCTTACTGCACCTGTACGCCTAGCACAGATCACCATGGCTCCCGATGATCCCTACAGGATTGCCATGCATTCAGCTACTGTGTCGCCGACAGCTTCTACTTCGGCACCGCCTGCTACATCTACTACGCAGGGACCCTCATCTTCTCTTGGGCTCCCTGGTACTGTGAGACAGCTTACTCTTCAGTCTTCATCAGGCTTTGGCTCATGTGGCTCCACGTTTTGCCCACCGAGCTACGGCACGTATGTCGGTACGCCCTACTTCACCACCTTTACACTTGGATGCTCACACTCTCCTGTCAGATGAACCACCTACATCATTGCGTCGTCGTCCTAGATCACTTACCCCATCACCACATGGTTCACCTGTTAGGAGACGACGATTGATGGTGTACTCTTCCCATGAGGAGGAGGAGGAGTACGAGGGTGAGGATGAGGCTGATGACCCTCAGGAGGCTGAGTAGGGTGATGATGACCCTGAGGAGGAGGATGACCCTCAGGAGGAGGAGATGCCTGATGATGATGGTTTGTTAGTGCCGCCAGCTCAGGCTGAGGAGCCTGATTCACCTATATAACTGATGGAGCCTGTTTCACCTGATCATCCATTTTTGTTTGATTTACCACCTGGTAGTCTCGTTGAGTCAGATGCACCTTCTGAGGTTTCTGCTGAGCATGCAGAGTTAGGTGAGACTGATAGGATGTGGGCTCAGATTACTGCACAGGGCGAGAGGATCTCGCGCTTATCTGACCGACTTGAGATGATTGTTGGAGAGTTTATAGCTGAGCTGAGAGTTGATATGACTACTGTCGTGCGCAGGACGACAGCGATGAGGAGAGGTTTGATGGAGATTCATGAGCAGATCGAGAGCTTACAGCGAGGTTTTATCACAGCTCGCGAGGCAGATCGCAAGTTATGGCAACGAAACACTGAGCTAGAGAAGGAGGTGGCAGACCTCAAGAGAGATAGCGACACCCATAGTGTGGAGTTAAGATCATTGTGGAGAGAGCTAGATGGCTTAAGGCAGGAGTTTAGGAGCCTCCGCCAGCAGCGTGGCTAGATGGTTGGATTACGTTGTCTTGTTGCTTTCTACACCGAGGAGTGTTCGGTTAGAAAAGCTAGTTGTCGTATTTTGATGTATTTTCCGTTGAGTATTCGTCTCGTTTGGAACGATTAGTATCTTTTGTGTTTTTCGGTAGTTGGAACGATGTTGGATCTCTATTGTATGGATGATGGTTATTATTATATGATGTTATGTGATTTTTGGATGTTATGGAAAATGAGTTCCTATTCGTCGTATTGATGTCTTGTGGTGCATGATTGATATTCTTTCCATGACTTGGCTTCATTTATTCAATTCTTGTTGAGCGTATGATTAGTGCTATCGGAGACTTACGAACCTTGTATGATGTTTCAGATTAATGGCCGTACGACGAAACCCTGTCAGAGCTACCCGAACTGGAACTGCCGCGACTACCCCTGGTCGCCGAGGAGGCCGTCCTACTCGAAATGTTGAAACCCCTACTCCTGATAACCTGAACGCTACTAATCACAACAACAGGAACCAAAATGTTGAGGTTCAGGGACACAATGATCATGTTCCACCTAATGCACCTACTGTGGATCAAGCAATGATCAATCAACTTGTGGAGCAACGAGTTGCTGAGCTACTAGCTGAGTCAAATCATTCCAACAATTCTGCTGGAACATTTCCACCTGTTCGTGCTAATGGATGTCACTACAAGGAGTTTCGAATTTGTGGACCTATTGAGTTTGGTGGGACTGAAGGAGTGGTCTACTTGGTTAGGTGGATAGAGAATACTGAGTCAGTGTTCAATGTCAGCAACTGTGCGGAGAATGCGAAGGTAAAGTTTGCTTATTTTACTTTCAAGGATGAAGCTTTAACCTAGTGGAACAATTACCGAAATTCGGTTGGGAGTGATGTGGCTTATGCTATGACTTGGGAGCAATTTAAGTCCTTGCTGATTCAGACTTACTGCCCAAGGAATGAGGTTAAGAAGCTGGAGATTGAGTTTTGGGATCATAAGGTGAAAGGTACCGATATGGCAACTTACAATCGCCGCTATCGAGAATTAGCCTTGCTTTGCCCCGATATGGTTAGGACTGAGACTCAAAGGATTGAGCGGTATACCGATGCGTTGCCGGTAGCTACAAGGAACGATGTGATTTCTGCTAAGCCTGCAAATATTCATGAGGCTATCACGATCGCTCAACAATTGATGGACTCGTTAGTATTGGAGGAAGCTGAGAAAGACAAGAATGGAAAGAGGAAGAGGGATAATCATTCTAAGGGTAATTATCATCGAAATAAGCGACAAACAACTACTAGAGCTTATGCTATGGGAGATGGAGATAAGAAGAATTACAATGGAGATGCACCCAAGTGTAGCCGATGTTATAGGAATCATTCTGGACGATGTACTGTGGTGTGCAAGAATTGCTCTAAGATGGGACACATAAGTAAAGACTGTAGAGCTCGGCCACTTGCTATGGTTCAAGCTACTCCTGAAACTATGAGTAAGGAAAATGTTACTTGTTATGGATGTGGAAAGAAGGGACACTATAGGAATGAGTGTAGGGAATCGTGGAACCGAGGAAATCAAGGATCGGGTGGTAATGGGTACAATCATGGAAACCGTGGAGCTGGAGGAAACCGTGGACGACAAGACAATGGGGACCAACGTGTGGAAGCTGGAGCTGCTCATGGGAGAGTGTATGCACTTGGGAACGAGAGAGGAGAAGATCCAAACATCGTTACTGGTACGTTCATTCTCAATAACCGTTATGCTTCCATACTATTTGATACTGGTGCCGATAAGAGTTTTGTGTCCACTACGTTTGCACCCTTACTAGAGAAACCCCCGATGGCCTTAGGAATTGGTAATGATGTAGAGTTAGCTAATGGGAACATAGAAAAGATTAGGACTATCATTCGCGGTTGCACGTTAAATTTTTTGAACCGTCCTTTCAACATAGATCTTATACCCGTCACGTTAGGAAGTTTCGATGTCATTATTGGCATGGATTGGTTGTCGAAGTACCGTGCTCATATACTTTGCGATGAGAAGATCGTGCGTGTGCCTTATGGCAAGGAGATTCTAAATATACAAGGAGATCGAAAAGGTTTGAGGGGCCCATCTAGACTAGCAGTCATTTCTTGCACTAAGTTACCAAAGCTAATGGAAAAAGGATGTTTCCTATTCTTATCTCAAATCTCTGAGAAAGGAGGGAATGAGAAGAAAGAAAGATGCATTGGAGATGTGTCTATAGTTCGTGATTTTCCTGATGTATTTCCCGATGATTTGTCGGGAATCCCGACTACTAGACAAGTGGAGTTTCAGATTGAGTTGATACCTGGTGCTGCACCCGTGGCACGGGCACCTTATCGACTTGCACCTACTGAACTGGAAGAGTTATCGAAACAATTGGCGGAGTTAGCCGAAAATGGATTTATACGACCAAGTTCTTCACCTTGGGGAGCCCCAGTTTTATTCGTAAAGAAGAAGGATGGATCGTTTCGTATGTGTATTGACTACCGAGAGCTGAACAAGTTAACGGTGAAGAATAGATACCCGTTACCGAGGATCGACGACTTGTTCGATCAGCTCCAAGGATCGAGTGTGTATTCGAAGATTGATTTGAGATCGGGATATCATCAACTTAGAGTTCGTGAGGAATATATTCCGAAAATGGCTTTCAGAACCCGTTACGGGCATTATGAGTTCCAAGTGATGCCATTTGGGTTGACTAACGCACCAGCAGTATTCATGGATCTCATGAATCGAGTGTGTAAGCCTTACTTAGACAAGTTTGTGATTGTGTTCATCGACGATATTCTAATTTATTCGAAGAGTGAAAAGGAGCATGAGGAGCATCTAAGGCTTATCTTAGAATTGCTCAGGAAGGAGAAGCTGTATGCCAAGTTCTCCAAATGTGAATTTTGGATTCCGACGGTACAATTTTGGGTCATGTGATTGATAGACAAGGAGTTCATGTAGATCCTGCTAATATTAAAGCGATTAAAGATTGGGCTGCACCGACGACCCCAACAGAAGTTCGTCAACTTTTGGGTTTAGCTGGTTACTACCGAAGATTCATTGAGGGATTTTCGAAGATAGCAAAACCGTTGACCAAATTGACTCAAAAGAGTGTTAAATACGAATGGGGAGATAAGGAAGAGGAAGCATTTCAATTACTTAAGGAGATGTTGTGTAGTGCTCCTATCTTAGCGTTACCTGAGGGTAATGAGGACTTTGTCGTCTATTGTGACACTTCTCATAAGAGTTTAGGAGCTGTGTTGATGCAACGAGAGAAGGTAATAGCTTATGCTTCCCAACAGCTCAAGAAGCACGAGAAGAACTACACCACCCATGATTTGGAGTTAGGTGCTGTGGTTTTTGCCTTAAGGATATGGAGACATTACTTGTATGGAACCAAGTGTGTTGTGTTTACTGACCATAAAAGTCTACAACACATCTTGAACCAAAAAGAGCTCAACATGAGACAGCGACGTTGGATTGAGTTGCTAAGCGATTATGATTGCGAGATTCGTTATCATCCTGGTAAAGCAAACGTCGTTGCTGATGCGCTTAGTTGAAAGGAGAGAATACCACCGTTACGAGTTAGGTCATTAGGAATGACTATCGTATCGCCGTTACCATCTCAGATATTTGAAGCTCAAACGGAAGGGTTGAAAGCAGAAAACCGACTTGCTGAGAACATATTTGGAATGGCTGAAAATGAAAAAGGATTTGTTAAGCATTCTGATGGAATATTATGTTTTGGAGATCGAATTTGGGTACCATTGTATGGAGGAATTCGAGAGTTGATTATGCATGAGTCGCATAAGTCAAGGTACTCTATTCATCCTGGGTCTGACAAGATGTACCAGGATCTGAAGAAGTTATGTTGGTGGCCAAACATGAAGGCAGATATAGCGTTGTACGTTAGTAAGTGTTTGACTTTCTCTAAAGTTAAGGCCGAACATCAAAGACCGTCAGGATTATTGACGCAGCCAGAACTCCTGGTTTGGAAATGGGAGCGGATTACAATGGACTTTATTACCAAATTACCAAAGACAGCTAGCGGTTGTGACGCTATCTGGGTAATTGTGGATCGTTTGACTAAGTCTGCTCATTTCTTGGCAATTAGTGAAGATGATAGTGTCGACAAACTCGCGAAGTTGTATGTGAAGGAAATTGTTTCTCGTCATGGAGTTCCGATATCGATTATTTCTGATCGCGACAGCCACTTCACGTCAGCATTGTGGCGATCACTTCAAACCGCTTTGGGGACGAGACTTGATATGAGTACTGCATATCACCCCCAAACCGATGGTCAAAGTGAGAGAACTATTCAGACTTTGGAGGATATGCTTCGTGCATGCATAATAGACTTTGGTAAAGGTTGTGGGAAGTATCTACCCCTTGCGGAGTTTTCTTATAATAATAGCTACCACACAAGTCTTAAAGCTGCACCATTTGAAGCTTTAAATGGCCAAAAATGTCGTTCGCCTATTGGTTGGGCTGAAGTTGGAGAGAGCCAACTCACTGGCCCTGAGCTTATATTAGAGACTACTGAGAAAGTGACTCAAATTCGTGATCGATTACAAGTAGCTAGAGATAGGCAGAAAAGTTACGCCGATCTGAGTCGTAAACCCCAAGAGTTCCAGGTTGGAGACAAAGTGATGCTGAAAGTCTCGCCTTGGAAAGGTGTGATACATTTCGGGAAACGTGGAAACTCAACCCTCGCTACATTGGACCATTTCTTATTTTAAAAAGAATTGGGCCCGTGGCTTATCGGTTGAAATTACCACAGGAACTGAGTAAAGATCACGATGTATTTCATGTTAGTAATTTGAAGAAGTGTCTTTCAGATGAAACGCCGGTTATACCGATCAAGGATATTTGCGTGGATGAGAGTTTGAACTTTGTGGAAGAGCCGATTGAGATATTGGATAGGGAGATTAAACGACTCAAGCGAAGTCGTATTCCACTCATCAAAGTTCGTTGGAATTCGCGGCATGGACCGGAATTTACGTGGGAATGTGAGGATGAGTTTCGCAAGAAATATCCGAAGCTTTTTACTTCGTAGATGGTTTGTTCCAAGTGAAACCCATGACTGGTTTCTCCTGAGGCTGGGAGGATGTGACAACTGGCAATTTAGGGAAACAATTTACAAACCAGCATTACTTTAAAATTAATGACTTTTGGAATATTGAAAAGTTTGTTCGTGATGAGATTTATAAACGTTGGAATGTGATTTTTAAATCGTACGTTATTTATGGAATTTCAATTTGAATTATTGTTTTGGTATGGAATATTCGTGGTGATTCATTTTGAGATATTTATTTGGCACTACATTGACTCCGGCACTAGGATAACCTAACATTTTTTTTATCTATTTAAATGTTTGGTTCGGGTATTTTATATTTTTGGAACGTATCGCAAGATTTTTGAATATTTGGAATGAGCTCGTTTCGGGAGAGTTGTTTTACTTTAAATGAGTTCGGGTTTGGTCCGTGTATTCTACACCAAGCTACTTAACCCACTTTACCCTTAATATTATTATTATTATTATTATTAAAATTTCTTTTTTTTAGAGTAATAAACAAAAATCGTCCTTGTGAACCTGCATAAGCAACACAACCAACACCCATCTTTACCAACACTCTCTCTCTCTCTCTCTCTCTCTCTCTCTCTCTCTCTCTCTCTCTCTCTCTCTCTCTCTCTCTCTGAAATACCAAAACACCACCGCCACCTTACAACCACCATTAACGCCGCCACCGCCCCTCTCCTAAACAAAAAGATACCACCATCATCACCATCTTGTTCCGATCTATCTTTTGGTATAAACCATGCGCTCTAAAACTTTCTTTAACATCACGTACGAATTACCATCACCACTTAAACATCACCATTTTTGTTTAATCTTGTTGGGTTTTTAAAGAAATCCAGTTTTGAAGCCATTTGGAAGGTGAGTGGCCATGACATCCTTGTTGTGTGCCTCGATTTATGTTTAATCCGTATGTATACGGGTTGTTTTTGGTTGGGGTTTCAAGTTTTTCAAGTGGGAAATGAAGTTTTGATAAAGATTTGATGGTTTGGTATCCGGGTGGGGTCGATTTGGATGAATATTGGTGGAAGGATTTGATTTTTGGTTGTTGATTGATGGAGTTGAAGCTCGGTTTGAGCTTAGCCGAGACCTAAGTGGTCTCGAAGTCATGTCTTGGATGGCTCATTAGCCATGTCGAGACCCATTTGGCTCTCGTATCTATCTTGTTGCTGTTGTTGGTTTTGGCCGACGACCCATGAGGGTCCGTTTGGTTTGTGTTGGCTCGTTGGGAGCAAGACCGTGACCCTTTGGGTCCGGTCGAATATTATTGTGACTTGTGATGTTATTCGACCACTATGGTCCGTTGGGTTTGGCTCGTATGGAGCAAGCCGAGACCCAAGAGGTCTCGGGTGAGATCACATTTCATGTGGTTTCATTTTGACCCGGGTTGACTTGGTAAACCAACCCGCAGGTGTGATATTACTTGTTTGCTTATTATACATGTTGGATTATTATTATTATCGTATGGTTATTATTTAATCATGGTTACCTTGAGCTTGAAGTGGTACATGTGGACATGTGATTTTGATTTATGGAGATGTGTTGACGAAGTGGTATTGGGGACCGATTGTGAGACGATCAATTATGACGGAGTTAGGTTAGTCGGGTGCCGTAGTCGGACCCTATTGTTGTAGCATGTGATTGGGATTGATTTGGACGGAGTTGGATTACTTATTTATGACTTGGTTATTTTATTTCTTGGATTTGGACAATGAGCCGAGGGTGATGACTCGGACATGTGACCAACTCATATGACTCGATAAATATTATAATCAAACATTACTAATAAAACTCGTAATAAAATTATTGGTAATATAATCGTTTATATAAGTATATATAGACGTGAAAAACGTGTATGTATATATATATATATATATATATATATATATATATATATATATATATATATATATGTGTGTGTGTGTGTGTGTGTGTGTGTGTGTGTGGTGTGTGTGTGTGTGTATATTAATAATAAAACGATCACGAGTAGACGTTATAATAATATGACGATAATTATTGTACTATGTGAATAGTGTAATAAATGTCGGGAGTGTTATTATAAATAAATAACTATAAATGATGACGAAATCTAATACGTTGGATAGTTAATAAATGAAAACATGTCTTTTAATAAATTAGGAAAACTATCGAGTTATACGGGGTTGTGGTCACTTAAGTCAAAGTGGACTTCATTTTATTATGTGACTTTTGTGTTGTCACGGATATATGACGATTAATATATCTATTTTCTATAACTACGTAACTTATTTAATCGACAGGTTAAATTGGGTTTATTTAGCTATATAAAATGAGTATATTAATGGGCATCGCATCCTACGACGCCCATAGGTTATGGTACGTGTATTAGGATAATGAATTACTAAATATCTCGTGGAGTTGGCTAAATTGACGAATTTGGCAAATTTGACGATATATCTAGGGAATTCATTTGACTACGATGCTTACCATATAGTATTCTTTGTGCTATGTGTTTTAGGTTGGGTATAATATTAGAGTAATGTATTACGTAAATAAACATGGAGGATTACCAAATCGACGGATTTGATAAACTTCGTTGATTTATTTAAATAATATATTGGACTAATATTAGACCTATAGAATGTTTTACTATTCTTTTCGTTGTGGTTTCTTGGTTTGAGTTGTGCCGACCCACCACCCGTATGGATACCAAACGTCAAACTTCAAATTAATATGAGGTTAATTCGAGAAATGGATTTTGGGAAGTAAAATGGAATACGTTTGGGATTGAGAATATTTGATTTTGAGGAAATGATTCTGAACGCGTTTGATATTTTTAGGAAGTGCCGAGTATGTAGTTACAGTTATTTGAGTTGCTTTACGTCTTTCAATCTATCGTTTTCTTTTGCGGATTGCTGGACTTGAGGTGTGTCATAGCCCCACTTTTACTCTTGAACTTTGTTTTCAATACTTGGGGTGCGAAACGTGCAATTGTTTTATGTGGACTATTATCGCTTTTTGATTTCAAAACTTGCTATGCTTATAGAACTAGGTAGGATAGAGCGAGGCCTAGTCCCGAACTAGGTAAGCTATTGATTTGGTTATATAACGAGGCCTAGTCCCGCACTAGGTAAGCTATTGAATGATTGTTGAGCGAGGCCTAGTCCCGAACTAGGTAAGCTATGGATTATAATTGGTTAGATTGGCTTAAGTCTCTGATTTCTCATGGTTAGTTCACATGGGTCTTATGGATTATAATTGGTTAGATTGGCTTAAGTCTCCGATTTCGAGTGTTGACTGTTGATAATTATGTAGAGCGTTTTGGGTTGTGCTAGGAGTTTTTGTGACAACTGGCAATTTAGGGAAACAATTTACAAACCCGCATTACTTTAAAATTAATGACTTTTGGAATATTGAAAAGTTTGTTCATGATGAGATTTATAAACGTTGGATTGTGATTTTTAAATCGTACGTTATTTATGGAATTTGAATTATTGTTTTGGTATGGAATATTCGTGGGTGATTCATTTTGAGATATTTATTTGGCACTACATTGACTCCGGCACTAGGATAACCTAACATTTTTTTTATATATTTAAATTTTTGGTTCTGGTATTTTATATTTTTGAAACGTATCGCGAGATTTTTGAATATTTGGAATGAGCTCGTTTCGGGAGAGTTGTTTTACTTTAAATGAGTTCGGGTTTGGTCCGTGTATTCTACACCAAGCTACTTAACCCACTTTACCCTTAATATTATTATTATTATTAAAATTTCTTTTTTTTAGAGTAATAAACAAAAATCGTCCTTGTGAACCTACATAAGCAACACAACCAACTCCCATCTTCACCAACACTCTCTCTCTCTCTCTCTCTCTCTCTCTCTCTCTCTCTCTCTCTCTCTCTCTCTCTCTCTCCCTCTCCTCTCTCCTCTCCCCCTCTCTCTCTCTCTCTCTCTCTCTCTCTCTCTCTCTCTCTCCTCTCTCTCTCTCTCTCTCTCTCTCTCTCTCTCTTTGAAATACCAAAACACCACCGCCACCTTACAACCACCATTAACGCCGCCACCGTACCCCTCTCCTAAACAAGCGAATACCACCATCATCGCCACCTTGTTCCGATCTATCTTTTGGTATAAACCACGCACTCTAAAACTTTCTTTAACATCACGTACGAATTACCATCACCACTTATACATCACCAATTTTGTTTAATCTTGTTGGGTTTTTAAAGAAATCGAGTTTTGAAGCCATTTGGAAGGTGAGTGGCCACGACATCCTTGTTGTATGCCTCGATTTATGTTTAATCCGTATGTATACGGGTTGTTTTTTGTTGGGTTTCGAGTTTTTCAAGTGGGAAATGAAGTTTTGATAAAGATTTGATGGTTTGGTATCCGGGAGGGTCGATTTGGATGAATATTGGTAGAAGGATTTGATTTTTGGTTGTTGATTGATGGAGTTGAAGCTCGGTTTGAGCTTAGCCGAGACCTAAGTGGTCTCGAAGTCATGTCTTGGATGGCTCATTAGCCATGTCGAGACCCATTTGGCTCTCGTATCTATCTTGTTGTTGTTGGTTTTGGCCGACGATCCATGAGGGTCCGTTTGGTTTGTGTTGGCTCGTTGGGAGCAAGACCGTGACCCTTTGGGTCCGGTCGAATATTATTGTGACTTGTGATGTTATTCGACCACTATGGTCCGTTGGGTTTGGCTCGTATGGAGCAAGCCGAGACCCAAGAGGTCTCGGGTGAGATCACGTTTCGTGTGGTTTCATTTTGACCCGGGTTGACTTGGTAAACCAACCAGCAGGTGTGATATTACTTGTTTGCTTATTATACATGTTGGATTATTATTGTTATCGTATGGTTATTATTTAATCATGGTTACCTTGAGCTTGAAGTGGTACATGTGGACTTGTGATTTTGATTTATGGAGATGTGTTGACGAAGTGGTATTGGGGACCGATTGTGAGACGGTCAATTAGATGACGGAGATAGGTTAGTCGGGTGCCGTAGTCAGACCTTATTGTTGTAGCATGTGATTGGGATTGATTTGGACGGAGTTGGATTACTTATTTATGACTTGGTTATTTTATTTCTTTGACTTGGACAATGAACCGAGGGTGATGACTCGGACCTGTGACCAACTCATATGACTCGATAAATATTATAATCAAACATTACTAATAAAACTCGTAATAATATTATTGGTAATATAATCGTTTATATAAGTATATATAGACGTGAAAAACGTATATATATATATATATATATATATATATATAGTATATATATATATATATATATATATATATATATATAAGCGTATATTAATAATAAAACGATCACGAGTACTATGTGAATAGTGTAATAAATGTCGGGAGTGTTATTATAAATAAATAACTATAAATGATGACTAAATCTAATACGTTGGATAATTAATAAATGAAAACATATCTTTTAATGAATTAGTAAAATTATCGAGTTATACGGGGTTGTGGTCACTTAAGTTCAAGTGGACTTCATTTTATTATGTGACTTTTGTGTTGTCACGGATATATGACGATTAATATATCCATTTTCTATAACTACGTAACATATTTAATCGACGGGTTAAATAGGGTTTATTTAGCTATATAAAATGAGTATATTAATGGGCATCGCATCCTACGACGCCCATAGGTTGTGGTACTTGTATTAGGATAATGAATTACTAAATATCTCGTGGAGTTGGCTAAATTGACGAATTTGGCAAATTTGACGATATACCTAGGGAATTTATTTGACTGCGATGCTTACCATATAGTATTCTTTGTGCTATGTGTTTTAGGTTGGGTATAATCTTAGAGTAATGTATTACGTAAATAAATATGGAGGATTACCAAATCGACGGATTTGATAAACTTCGATGATTTATTTAAATAATATATTGGACTAATATTAGACCTATAGAATGTTTTACTATTCTTTTCGTTGTGGTTTATTGGTTTGAGTTGTACCGATCCACCACTCGTATGGATACCAAACGTCAAACTCCAAATTAATATGAGGTTAATTCGAGAAATGGATTTTGGGAAGTAAAATGGAATACGTTCGGGATTGGGAATATTTGATTTTGAGGAATTGATTCTGAACGCGTTTGATATTGTTAGGAAGTGCCGAGTCTGTAGTTGCCGTTATTTGAGTTGCTTTACGTCTTTCATCTATCGTTTTCTTTTGCGGATTGCTGGACTTGAGGTGAGTTATAGCCCCACTTTTACTCTTGAACTTTGTTTTCAATACTTGGGGTGAGAAACGTGCAATTGTTTTATGTGGACTATTATCGCTTTTTGATTTCAAAACTTGCTATGCTTATAGAACTAGGTTGGATAGAGCGAGGCCTAGTCCCGAACTAAGTAAGCTATTGATTTGGTTATAGAGCGAGGCCTAGTCCCAAACTAGGTAAGCTATTGATTGATTGTTGAGCGAGGCCTAGTCCCGAACTAGGTAAGCTATTGGATTGGTTATAGAGCGAGGCCTAGACTTGAGCTAGGTAAGCTATTGATTTGATTGATTTGAGCTATAGCGTGCACCTATAGGGTTGATTAGATTTGGTTGATTCGTTTTGGTTGGATGATTGAGGCCTAGTCTAGCTAGCAAGAGTTTTGCGTATATGTCCACTTGATTTAGTTATGAATTTAAACCTATGATCTCACCAGCGAAAGCTGACTTTTAGCGCGTTTGCTCAGGTAATTAAGTGATGATTTGGATGCTTGGATTGGAAGGCTTGGCTATGGCACCTGGTTATGGATCTAAGTTTCTAAAACTCTAATAAATAATTGTGGACCTATATTTATTTTCTTTTGGGCCTGACTTTGAATAAATTTGGGATAAATGTAAACTCTAAAACCCCGCGTGGTTGTATTTTTCTTATGTTTACTTTATCTCGTTCTTTTATGTCTTGTGTTGGATACCAATCACCGTAGCACCCCGAAAGCTTGTTGAGTCTTTCGCTGTACCAAATTTTGGGGTTGTTACAGTTTTGGTTTTCTTTACTTTTCTCGCTTTTTCTTTTGGTTTCTTTTCCTCGGGGCTTGTTTGGGGCTGCATCAAAAACACCCCGGAGTGAAAACCAGTGGCTCGGCCTCCATTGTTGGGGATTTTTCTCTTGTCGTGGTTCTCCATAATTGGCAAGAGTTTTTTCATCTCTTTTGTTAGCCCTCGCAGTTAAAGCCTCGGGTAGCATGTTTGTTTTATTTCTTGATATGTGTTGTACTACTTTTTTACAACACTGAATAAAAGAGACTGGCCGCGGTATCAAAGTAAGTCAACTAATCTTTCTTTTTTCTTTTTTCTCTTTTTTTTTTTTTTTTAGCAATCTTAATAAAATGAGCTGTTATGTTTCAGGTCTGACGCCAGGAAATACACTGTGTTGGTGGCTGGCTTTCGTATTACTTTCACATTATTAAGTTTGGTTGTTTGGGCGGCAGTAAGGTGGAATAATTGGGTGCCAAAAGATACATAAAAGTTGCAGCTAGCAACTTGCAATAAACTAGTCGTAAATAATTTGATATTCTAGTTCATGTAATGTCTTTGGTTGTTTGTGTGGCAGTAAGGTGGAATTTGTAGTAAAGATATAGAATGATTTTAGTATCTTAAGGTGAATTATTTGATTTTCTAGTTCATGTAATGTCTTTTACTAGCTAGCTTTAGCCTTCGAGTAAGCTAAATCAGTGACCTCCTTAATTATAAAGTTCACTTATTTATAATTTCTTGTGTGGATTATGCTACTATATAATTCGATGAGATGACCAAACTTGCCCAAAATTTCGTCGGAGTTACAAGAGTGAGGTGAAGTTGTGAGTATTTGGAGTATCTTAGAATGGCTGAGACTGCTTGAATTTATACAACAATATGAAAAACTAACCCGCAACTCGACCCTACAAGGATTCGAGTTACTGGGTTCGGGTAGGATTATCAGGTTATGAGCAGACTATATATGTATCTAACAAAACTTCATCAAAAAAGCAAAGATTCGAACCTAGTTGTACATTGATGATATTTAGAACTAAATGATCAGATACATCAAGTTTGTTACTTGGTCTGTGATGAAACGTCCAAAAGGAGATATTTTGAAATCAGAGCTTCATAAACTTGATTGCTTTGAAGGACTTGACGTACTGTTGTTTAGTGCATTTAAAACTACAAAATGTTTGTATGTATAACTAGCTAGTTTCAACTTCATTGTTTAAACTAGTGAGATCTTAAGTTGTGCCTTGCACAGCCCCTCAAAAAACACAACTTTTCAAGTTCAAAACTATACATGTGTTCATTGGTTCCAGTGACGGATCTAGGATCTTAGAGTGTGTAGCACAAAATAATTGTAGCCTTGAAGCTGGAGCTCGAGACATTAAAACCCTTAGTAGCACGATTCAACAAACAACATTATAAAATGCATTTATGCGCTTCTCATTCAGTATGGTTCGTGCTGCCAGCCTGCCAAGAATGACATAGATCTATAAATTGATTGTTTTGCATTTTTTTAGTATTGTAGATATGAAAATTAAAAACTAAAACCAAATAGAGTTATCTCATTTTTATCGGTACAATTGAATGTAAGATCGAAATTGGACAAATACCTATCAACGATGTTATGAAAAATATACATATGTATAGAACCAGTTCGACCCGGCAGTTGAACCGGTGACCCAGTGAACACGCGACTCGACCGGGTCAATTAAAAAAACGAGTTTTAAAACATTGAGGAAAACCTATAAATCACAAATGTATGCTTCACTTGCAGAATTCATGTGTGGCCCGTGCTACACCAGGCAGTAAGCCGATGCGCTCTTGATTGGTTCATTAGAGTAGTAGTATAATTTGTCTTCCAAATGTCAAAAGTAAATATGTATACTGTAATGTTAACTGACAAAGTATTTCAACTATTTTTTTCTCACAAGAAATACACGTAGAGCATGTGTCAAAATAAAAATATTTAAAATGAAATAATTAAAGGATTTATTTTTCTTAGTGTTACTTATGAGATGGTAAAACGTGATGATGATTGGATTGAGATGGTTATGTTGTTTGGTTTCCCATATTGAATAGTAGGAACCTGAGAGAGAATCAAAAACAGGGGTGAAAATGTGAATAAATAAACCAACATGTGTATTCGATATGTGTGAATAGGAGTGTGAAAATATGAATAAATGATGATCAACAGTGGTAGACAGGCCACATGTTGATCATCTGACGGGCAGACAAGAATGACATGTGGCATTTTTTCCTTGGTACGTACCTAAACGTGCTCATACCATATTCTTGGTCGTGTGTCTCCCACTGTCACTTGTCAGATACCATATCTTAACCGTTAGGTTACAGTTGGGAGACACTTAGTTGCCTTGTGCATGTATGGACGCGACCTGAGAGACTTTCGCAAGATATATGCGGCCTGAGTATGTAAATGGGCTTATCATGTGTTGATAATGGGCTTGACTTTGGCGTGTAATTAGTAGGCTTGTACTACTAATATGCATACGGCATAGTCCTCACAATCTAATATTATATTATGAACTAATGCTATGATGCTAGTAATTGCAAAATGCAAATTTCACAACTTGTGTTGTGTTTGAGCCGTCCCAGGATGAACCAACATTAAATGTTTGCATGAGAAATGCAAAAGGAATCTTTTGAAATGATTTGAATTTGTTTAGTTTGGTGCCTAGGTGGCGTCTCAAACCTATCGGTTTCACTGTACATGACATCATTGTGAATCCTGTGAATGCGCCTTTCTCAGAGCGTGGAAACTACGCGCATGACGTGGAGCGTGTTGGCCTAATGGGCTGTTGCCACTTGTATTCCACTAACCCGGTTTTCCTCGGCTATAATAGGGATTAAAAGGATGAGAAGATGCATTTTAACTTCTAAACTTTTCAATTTACCCCAAAACTCTCCCTTTTCCGTACTTCTCCGGCAAAGTTATTCCGGCCAAACAAAACCCTTTTAAGCAAGGTCTTTTATTTAGTGTAAGAGAAAAATGTCCAACGAAGGTTAGTTGTAGTTCGTTTTCTTGAATCAAGGAAAACTTTTTTCTACTTTGTCTTGTTGTCTCGCATTCGTAATGTCTCGTGATGAGAATACCATTGTTCAACATAACTCCGTTAAGAACATAAAATACAGCAACTTTGTTTCTGACCATGAGAAGATTTTGCAATTTATTCCTCGTGTGCCCGAAGTCCATGAGAGGACCAATGAGCCGCCGTCACCACGTGTGGACTTCGTTTGGTGCTAGTTTAGGCCTAGCTATGAATAAAAAGCACTTGGCAGTTAAGACTACAACTGTTCTTACTCAATGAGGTTAATGTGTGTTCAGTTTTCTGTGATTTTAATAATTTTCCCCTTTTGGTGTTTTATAATACAATTTGGTTGCTTTGTTGCCTTGCTTATTAAGAAGATACATTGAAAATGTATACAAAATAAAAATGGATAAATTTCTAAAAAATATAATTTTCCTTCACAATTACCACCTGAGCACCATTCATTCATGTAACACTAAATATTCTACAGTCTACAGCATCACCTGCTAAACATTTTTTTTATTCTAACCTTAGCTAGCAACAAATAACAAACAACAATAAAACACAATCAAGTAATTAACCAGTTGGTTAATTGACGTACTATCTGCATTGATAACTCGAATCAAGATCAGGCAACAAGTAGTTTCCTAGGCATAAACGAACACGTGTAAACGGTGTAATGAGAGCATTTTTCAATTTGCAGCACCCTGTAGTGTATGATAATTCATTCATGACTTGTGGGTATCCTAGACAGACGCTATGTTTGTAGGTAACCTTTTGCTTCCAAATAAGAAATCACTTTGTCCACCATAGCCTCAGGTGGGGGACATACCTGTCCTTCCTGCTGTAATACAATCTGCACAGATAAAGTTTCATGTACATTGAACTTTAGTGAAAATGAAGATATGCAGAGGCATGCCAAAAGGATAATCAAATGTTACGCTGAATTTTCAAAATAGTGCGAGTTTAAGACCCTAACTGAATGTACATGCCAAAAAGGTAGTATCCCAACAAGCCCAACAATTTCTATTATAAGTTGCCCCCAAAATTACAAAGTTTCTACTTTTAGCACGTCTTTAATCTCCATTAATCAAAGACGTGTGTAATACTTATTGTGTCACATGAGCTGTCTCCATTATGTCTTATCATGAGGTATCTTATAATTTTAGGCAACTTGAGTCTAGGGACTTGCAATGTCAAACTCTGCATATGAGTATGCGTACCTCAGAGTTTAACGGTGCCTCGTATGGGTCATCAATGCCTGTAAAACCTGTGAAGATAATGGTGTAAGTTTAAACCATTAATTTAAGTCGATAAATGGACAAGATGGAAAGCGCAAAGAACACCCAATCAGCCATGAAAAATGTATAACACTCTTTCATCCATAATTTATAAAGACAGTAACTGTAAGCACATTTTATAGTATACCTTCAATCTTTCCGGCGCGTGCAAGCTTGTATAAGCCTTTTGGATCCCTGGCCTCACATACAGATAGAGGTATATCCATGAATACCTGTCAATTACAAGCCTTATAAGCCCTTGCAGCAGGTTCAAATAGACGATACACGGGTAGGTATAAAAACCAACCTCAATAAAATCACCCTCTGGAAATATAGACCGACAAGCATCACGGTCCTTTCTATAGGGAGATATCGCGCTAGCTATGCATATAACTCCAGCATCAGCAAACAGCTTAGCTACCTCTCCTATCAAATCACAAAACGCAAACATTAGTAGCATATCAAAACTAGATTCAGTAAGAAAAAAGTCAAAAACAGAAGTGTACCAATTCTTCTTATATTTTCTGCACGATCTTCTGGTTTAAAAGTAAGGTCACAGTTAAGACCATGCCTAACGTTATCACCATCAAGGACGTATGTCAGCTTCCCTTGAGCATGAAGTGCTCGAGTCAATGCACAAGCCACGGTGCTCTTTCCTAAAGTCATAATCATAAAGTTAAACATGTAAGTATAATCACATACAGAAGTGATACATATATTCTTAATGAATGGTAAACCGATCAGTGGCGGTTACAAATTTTTTAGCATGTGTGTCACAAAATTTTTTTTTACCTTAGATTCTAACGAATTTAAACATCATATACAATTATAAATCATAGTGCCAATTGGGCTAAACTAGTGTTTTTTTTTTTTTTTTTTTTTTTTTTCCAAATATATTGACCTTTGTTAAATATTGGTCCATCTAATTTTTTTATATCTGAACAATTGCTGTCTAAATGAGAGTGATGCATATATAAAAAGAATTATCGCAACTGAAAATTAACTATTTTACAGAAAATTTATACTCCACAAGATCAAGCCATATGTGGCACGTGCCACATATGGCCATGGGACAGGGTAAGGTCTGCCCCTGAAACCGATGGAAGTTTTTGCCTATTGAGTTTACTAAAGAGGGCGAGGAGACTCAGATGTACATGGCCTAACCCGGTATCCCCGTGACTGTTTCCCACCCTTTCCCTGGCCACCCCCAAGATGTGTACGGTTTAAACCTTAGATATCTTGTGAGGAGATCATGGTGCCTAACCACTAGGCCATATTAATCTAAATCTATATAAACAGCTTAACGATCCCTAATTAACAAAAACTCGAAACGAGTAAATAATGAGGTAAGTAACCTGAGCCACTGAGGCCAGTGATCCAAATAACGCAGCCTCGCTGATTAAGCAGCTCCTGCCTATCAATGTTCTCAACTGAACATTTATGCCAAACAATATTATTCCCCCTTCCATTTTCGCCACATATCGAACCTACATCATTCCAATTATAATATCCATAAAATAAACAACTAGATCAAATAAAATAAAATAAAAAATATATATATATACCATTGGGTTTAACCTCAACATCGAGTTTATAAGCCGGCATTCTGGATCCTTCCATTGATTTAATTGGCGCCAAGCGTTGACGGCAAAACGACGTCGTCGGGAAATTGAGAAACCCCAGCTTTGTCGGTGAGTCCGGCAAAGAAGAAGTAAAAAGTAGTAATGAAAATTTACCGGCGGCAGTCATTTGGGCGCCAACGAATCAAAAAAATAAAAATGTGGGCAAAGTTTTTTTATATTTTTAATCCAAAATGAAGAAGATTCGAATCATAAGAATCTTGGAAAATATTGATGTATATATATATATATATTTATTTTTTATTTTATGTTGGAGGAAATCCAGGAGAAAATTTTGGTGAAAATGAGAGGTTTGGTGGGTGTGATATGATATTTCCAATTATTAATGGGTGGTGATTTGCACATTCCCAAATTTGATTGGCACACTTAAAATGTGAGTGTGTTGACATTTATACCCTTACAGGATATGAATAAGTCCAAATAATGTGTGGGTATAAATGTCAACACACTCAAAATTTGAGTGTGACAATCATTTTTAAGAGTGTGCAAATCACTTCCCATTATTAATGGTTTTGATTTAGAAAGATCTTGTTAGTGGAGTGGAAGCTCAAAAATGGTGCTCAACAAACATATATGTGTGATTTACACTTAAACATCATGATGTTGTTGTATAATTATAACACACCGTCTGTTTTGGATCGGTTATTAAAGCTTAGAGAGTCATGTGCACTTTGGCGTGTTATAAGTGTTCGTCACGTTAGCTTTTACTCTATAATATTTTTATGATGTTTTGAAAAACGGGTTTTTAAATGACCCGGTCGAGTCACCGGTTGATCACCGTGTCAACCTAGTTTTCTATTAAGAAAAAAAAGCAAACTTGGTCGGATTCGAGAACCTGGTTGACACATGTTACTTAAAACCTAGCATGTCTAACTCGTTCAATCGTTTTTTATGACCCGGGTTACTATGACCCGTTTTTTGGCCGGAATCTGTTCAAACGGTTAACCCGGCCGGATCGAACCGAGTTTCAAAACATTGATTTTTATAACAATGACAATAACAGCAATAATTTTGTATTTTAACATGGTGGAATTTCCCTTAAAAAATAATAAATAAAAAAAAATTATCAAATCGAGATATAGGAGAGGTAAAATGTAAACATATCATACCCCTACCCTACCTCAGGTAAGATCCGGGAGTAGAGATACTGCTCCCATAAAGAATTAAAGATTTCCGACAGGTATATGTGAGTGTGAATGAGATCAAATATAAGTGAAAAGTGTGAGTTTTAAAATACGTACCATCATAACATGCTAAAGAAAAATGCCATCATAAAAACTTAGATTATAAGGCATATAATCAAATGCACGAGAACACAAAATATGAAATACAAGATCGGATGCACGAGGAACCTAGAGTATAATTAACGATAAAGATAAGGCCTATAGAAGAACGGGACATACATAAGCATATAAGCATAAAAACTAGTTTAGCGATAGGTATCAGCTCATGCAAGCATAGAGTACATAAAAGCATAAGCTCATGCAAAAGACTGGTTTAGCGAATATAAATCTATGTCATATGGGTGCAGGAAATATCTTAGATAAGTATAGAAGCAAAGGCAAATATTTACACATGCGACTATTAAGCTCGCCTAAAAGAAAAATCTCAAATCATACTATATTATAAGGCATTAATGTCTACTATTAATAGAATACTTAAAATTAAGCATTACACATTTCAATGCTAAAATTACAAGTAACTCAACACAATTAAACATTTTTTGCAATTAAAGTTGAAAATTAATGACTTAAAATTGAAAATTAATGACTTAAATTGATCATTATATATATTAAATATAATTAATTAAATAGTCAATAAATACAATTAATACACTTATTAAAACACCTCTTACATAAGAAATACAAATTATCAAGCATATTGTACAACCAACTTAAACACAATTCCTGCATTAAATATTACTAATACAAATAATAAAGCATATTATACAAATTTTTAAGCCCGAATGGGCACGGGTCAAACGGACTCGAGCCCGAACGGACACAAGCTAAATGAAATTTTTGATATCCATAAATTTATTGTCAAAAAGAATATAATAAACTAAAATATGTTCACATATTGTACAAACCAAGCAAACTATTAAACAAAAACATAAAATAAATAATAAATAAAATAATACAAACAAAGCAAAATTTCATCAAATTTTTGCCATAAAAAACTAATCAGTAAAGCTATTGCCAAAAAACGTACAAATAAAATAAATTATTAATCGAAAAAATTAAATTACAGGGTACCCGCATCAACTACCGAAGCTTCCACTTTCCTAATTGGCTTTTTTGTGGTCTCCTCTTGGCATGTTGTGACCATCTTAGTCAACTTTCCCTCATTTTGATGATGTATTTGCGACTTTAAGTTCCACTCTAAATACTCCAAATAGAATCATCTCTAATATAGTTTTACCATAATTCCACCTTAGCATTCTCAATTTCGCCACTTCCACCTTACTAGCTTGAGCTTTCGTAATGGGCCAGCACTCTGACCGTACAACATATCTGGTCTAAATGCCACTATTTAAAATTTTCCTTCAAATTTAGAGGAACTCTCCTATCCCACGGTACTCCTATAGTCGCCTTCCACTTCAACCAGCCTACACTAATACGGTAGGATACATCATCGTCTATCCTCCTTGATTTGTGTATCACTAAACCCAAGTATCTAAAAGGCTCAGTTGGTTGTAGGATCTAATCTCCTATACAAATATCGACTTTTTCGTTGTGGTTGGTCTCAACCCTACCAAAGTCACACCTTAAGTATTTTGTCTTCTCGCGGCTGACTCGTAGACCATTGTCTTCTAGTGCCTCCCCCCAGTTCTCAAGTATGTTATTTTGCCCTTTTAGTTACTCCGACATTAGAACAATATCATCTGCAAATATCAAGCACTATGAGATGCTTTCTTGTATCCCTTGTGATAGCTCGTATAGGATCAATGCGGAAAGGTATATGCTAATGGCCGACCCATGGTGTAAACCTACTTATTGGGAAAACTCAATGTTTTCCCCTATGGTTCATACGTGGGTTTTCGCACCATCGTACATATCCCTAATAACTCTCATATATCTCCTTGGAGTTTATTTCTCAATAAGCGCCCTCCAAATCAACTCTCACGGGACGCTATCATAGGCCTTTTCCAAGTCTAAGAAAGCTACATACAAGTCTCTTTGTATTTCTCTATAGTTCTCCATTGGGCTTTTGATAATGTGAATTGCCTCGACCGAAGACCGTCCTGGTATAAAACCGAATTGGTTCTCTGACACCCTTGTCTCTCTTCGCAACCTTCTCTCAATCACTCTCTCCCAAAGCTTTATGGTGTGCCCAAGAAGCATAATACCCCTATAATTACCACAAACTACGCAACGTCTTTTTTCTTGAAGATCGAAATGACTTCACTGAGCTTCCATTCGTCTGACATCTTAGCGCTTGTAAAGCTCTTGTTGAAGAGACTTGTTATCCATTCGACTCCTTAATCCCTAGGCACCTCCAAACTTTAATGGGAATTTGGCCCGAGCCTACGACTTTGTTTCTCCCCATCTTCTGTAACGCCGTCGTCACTTCCTCTTGACTGATTCTCGAGTAGTAGTAGTCATATTGCATATGTTGGCTAGAGCTCTCAACTACTCCGCTTGCCTCATGCCTTTTCAAATTGAAAAGAGAAGAGAAGTACTCTTCCCATTTTTCCTTATTTTTTCTTAGTTCACAATGACTTCGACCTCCTTCATCTTTAATAAATTTTATGTTTTGTTTTGTTTTTTTCTTTTTTTTTTTTTTTTTCTTTTCACGGGCTTTAGTAATCTCCCTCTTTGGAGTCCAACTTCTTGTACAAGTATTCATAGGCTTGTTCTTTTGCTTTTTATAACATGAATCTTAAAAATTACACTTTACATTTATAACATGTTATAGGTGTCACTAAGACTCGGTTTTTATTTTCATTTTCATATTAAAAAAAAAATACCATTAAACTAAAATTCAAATACTATACATAAAATAAAAACTACATTTCGGAAAAAATAACGTTACAATACAAAAATAAACTACAATACGTTTCATTCTTGAAATTTTTACCAAAGATGATCCATCGGATCATGTCGAAAGTCGTTATGCACATATTTGTCAAGTAATTATTTGTTTTTCCTTCGGTGTGTTTCGCATCTCTCGACCCATGTACGTTGTATATTGGATACAAGACTAACATATATCCCGTTAAATTCACTTATTTGGACTTGTTGATCCTGTAGTATCATGTTATGCAATACTATGCAACAATCTATAATTCTACGTATCGGTGAGAGATAAGAGGTTAGCAAGACAATTAAAAACAAAAAAACAAAAACAAAAACAAACCCTAAGTTGAGTTGTATGGAGCTCGAGTTAAACCTTGTCTGTTATAGAGATCTTACTTGAGTTCTATTTTGTGTTAGATCTTGAGCATCAACTTGAATTATCTCTTAAAACTCGACCTCAAAATCGAATTTACATTTCTAGCACGACCTTTGTAAACTACCGACATGTAGAGTTTGACTCGATTCGATTTGTTTTGCATTTTTTTTTATTACAACAATAACAACAACGATACCCAATCCCGCTGAAACATGACTAAAAATTGTTAAATTAAACGATCTAATATTTTGTTATCTTATGTTTCAAAATAGGCTTCTTTCTCATATGCCACAAATTCTAAGCTCTCTTATACAACACTAAAAAAAAGCCAAAGTATAATACTTATAACAATGGAGTTAGGATCACATGAGAAGGTTGAAAAGAACCCACAATCACACATTTCAGATGCACTTACAAAAGTAAATACATATTCTCTAAAAATTTCTCCTCTTATGTAAAATGTATGGCTAAAATTTTTCTCATTCTTTTATTTTTAGTTTCTTTTTCTCATCGTATCTCTTCCCCATGATTATTTGTTATTGTTTTATATACAGGTGCACTGCTAAAACTCAATATCTTAAAAACATGATAATATTCAGAACATGAAGCAAAAACATACCTTGTTAAATAAATAAATAAAGAATGATTTATGAAGGTTTCTTGAAAAATGACTCAATTGTCTTTTGTTTTTTTGTTGAAATCAATTTCCCATTGAATCTCGTCTCTAATTTTCCTTAGCATGGTAAGAACTTCTGGTGTTGTTTTCTCATAGCTCAACAAGAAATTGTATTTATATAGAAAATATTTTTAATGTCCATAAAGTGATACATTGAACACAAGAAGCATAATAAGGTGGGAGATTGAAGGTTTCTTGCAAATTGGGCCATTCATTTGATATACATGCATTGTATACAATAATTAAGTGGAAGCTTGAAAGGTGTTTGTAAACTAAGTATTCTACTATAAATTAATAAAATATTATTAATATATAAATTAATAATTATTAATTTATCGATTAATTAATAACTCTTTTAATTAATAAATTTTAGTGGTCCCAAGTGTATTATAATATAGAGTTTCTACTGTATTTGTTTGAAATAAAAGCTTGAAGTTAATGTATCCAAACGGAGCTATTTATTTTAATGTAACAAAAAACTCCTACCAAACAGGCCCTAAATAAAATATATTAAAGCAATTAATGAAAAATGAATGTTATATATTTGTTTTATTGTGATTCGTGTAAGACTTCAAAGCAGTAGTAGATGAAAAGTAAATGTGAAATATGTTGAACCTCTTGAGATTGTTGAACCTCTCGTAGGTTGAGTAGTCAGGGTTTTACAGCTGGAAATGCCGCTTTGAAAGCTGCTTTGTGCAAAGTGACAAAACAGAGAAAGTATGCATTGAAAATCAAAACGTGTTTATTCTTTTTGCGTTTGATACATTTGGTTTCCTTGCACCTGAGACGGTGGAACTACTCAACAGAGTCCAACGAGTTATGAACACTAATGTTATGAATCCACGAATTTAGTTTTCAAAAGAGTTAATTTTGCAATCCAAAAAAGGCTAACTGCCAAGTTTGTTTCTCGTTTGCATTCAACTACTAACGTAAATACACTGTCATTTAATTTCAACCCTTTGAATTACATGCACATTTAAGACGACCGACAGCTACTAATACTGACAGTCATGATCATTTGATATCTCTAATTAACTGCTTGGTGCCGTGACATAAATTTTGACATGGTAAACACGGTGGATCACACCCATCGGAACCTTTCGCTATCTATGATTAAAAATGTAACAGCTTTTAACTATTTCACTTTTCACACTTATTTATTACCAGCAACTACCACGTTTTTTCTTTCTTTCTTTCTTTATATTTATTTTTTGACGCTACATTACCTAACAATTTTTTTTCCTCTCAAGTTTTATTACTAAAAAAGCTCCTAATACATGCACAACACGCAAACCCACCGTTTCTCTCTTATTTTTGTCTGATATTTTTTTTAGCAATTATATATATACCACTAAAACTTGTATTTTGCATATTTGCATATTTTCTCAAAACATGCTTAAACATTATTATACTATATTATAAAGCATGAAAGCCTACTATTAATATAAATACTTAAAATTAAGCAATACAACTTCTAAAGCTATAAGTACAACAACAAATGCTACTTATAGAAATTTCTCTTATATTTAATTCTAACATACAATTAATACTAACATTAAATACAATAAATAAATCATTATGTATATTAAATACAATTAATTAACTTGTCAATAAATACAATTAATTCACTTATTAAACACCTCTTAAATAAAAAATAAAATACAAATTATCAAGCATATTGTACAACCAACTTAAATATAATTCCTGCATTAAATGTCACTAATACAAATAATAAAGCATATTATACAAATATGCAAGCCCGAACGGGCAATGAGCCAAATGGGCTCGAGCCCGAACGGGCACGGGTCAAACGGGCTCGAGCCCGAATGGACACGAGCTAAACGAAATTTTTGATATCCATAAATTTATTGTAAAAAAGAACATAATAAACTAAAATATGTTCATATATTGTACAAACCAAGCAAACTACTAAAATAATAATAATAATAATAATAAATAAAATAATACAAACTAAGCAAAATTTCATCAAACGTTTGCCATAAAAAACTAATCAGCAAAGCTATTGCCAAAAAATGTACAAATAAAATAAATTATTAGCCGAAAAAATTAATGGGTAATTATGTATTTGCCCCATGAGCTTCACCATACTTCAAGCCTTGCCCGTTTTTTTTACATTTCGTATTTGCCCCATTGCGACTTATGTAACCTAAGCGAATCATACAAACCAATACTATGTTGGCACATGTCCTAGTACCAAGTACACTTTTACAAGCGTGTGTAAGACACAAGTACCCCTTGTGTAAGTGTCCTTTGTGTACAATGAGTAAGTGAACTATTATGCAACTAGTACTATTTTAAAAAAAATCAAACTTGTAAGAAATAAAATATACATTATTTTTTTATGTAACTTGTACAATTTTTATTCGATTTAATGTTTGTAATAGTGATTGTACTTGTAGTTGTGTAAGTGTCCTTTTTGTACTATGCGTAAGTGAACTGTTATGCAACTTGTACTTTTTAGCAAAATAAGTCAAACTTGTAAAAAATATAATTATTACTAGTGCGAATTGTACTTTTAATTTATGCGAATTTTACTTTTAATAATTTTTTTATTTATGCATTATTGCACCGAACCTAACACCGAACCTAACTCCAACCCAAAGTTTTAAGATCCAACACCCGAACCTAACTCCAAACCCAAAATTATGCGAATTGTACTTGTAATAATTTTTTAATTTATGCATTATTGCACCGAACCTAACTCCAAACCAAAGTTTTAATGTCCAACACCCGAACCTAACTCCAACCATAAATTATGCGAATTGTACTTGTAATAATTTTTTTTATTTATGCATTATTGCCCTTTTTCTAACCGAACCTAACTCCAATCCAAAGTTTTAAGATCCAAACATCCGAACTTACCCAAAATTATGCGAATAGTACTTTTAATAATTTTTTTATTTATGCATTATTGCACCGAACCTAACTCCCACCCAAAGTTTTAAGATCCAAACACCCGAACCTAACTCCAAACCCAAATTTTTTTTGGTTTCGAAAATATTTAATTATTTTTTGAACTAGCGTATCTAACACGCCTCTTTTTAAAAAATAACACGCTTATAAAAGCGTACACCTCTTTTGTAACACGCTTACTTCCTCTCTCTCTCTCTCTCTCTCTCACTCACTCACAAAGCGTTTGCACTCTCTTCACTCACAGATCTGAGATCCAATCGTTAAAAAAATGATTTGGGTTAGGGTAACGAATTATCAATTAGATTTAGGGTTACTCTAATTTAGGTTTATGGTTTGTTTATTTGGTTTAATTGTTCGATGATTATTCAAATCGATTTAGGGTTACTTTAATTTAGAGTTAGGGCTTTATGTATTTCAGGTTATTTAGTGGTATGGTTTATGGCTGTTTTTGGGAGTTTTATATTTGGTTGTTACATAGTTAGAATGCTTCTACATGTGCATAGATGGCGGTCAGGGTTACGAGTATTGTTTTTGTATTTAGGGCTTTTTTATGGTTAGGGATATTTGCTTTTCCGTTAGCTGCTAATGATTTTTGAAAAAAAAAGTTAGATGCCTAAGTTTTTTGAGAAACACATCATGTAAAACATATCATGAAAAATCAGATAGATGCCTAAGTTATCGATGCCTTACTCAGAGAAACATTATGGTTAGCGTTTAATATGGGTAAGTTGGAAATCCTAGCAAGCAAGAAACCAGTTTTATGCCTAAGTTAGATACGTTTAATATGGGTAAGTTTGAAATAGGTGTATATCTGAAGTAAATCCTATTTACAAGGCTCTTAATTTATTTATCTGCTTAGCAATCGTGGGAGTCACTAACCTCTTCAACTGAGTTAAGTTTGAAGAGGTTAGAGACTACCACGATTACCAAGTTGGATAATCAGTTACGTCTTCCGCTGCATACCGAGGAAAGCACTGTAAGTCTCTCTATTCTGTTAAGTTTACAGTTTGTTGTGTCTAGGTTGATGGAGTTTAGGATTTGGATAGTCTTGGAAGTTGAGATTGATTGGATTGTTTGTGGGTTATATGTTATACTTTTTTTCTGGTTTATGTGATATATGCTAGTTGTCGAAATTTTTAAATGTCTTGCAGTTGATTTGGGCAGTCTCGGCAGTTTAAGATTTAGGACATATTATGTTTGACTCTATGACAGTTTATGTGCTAATTGTGGAAAGTTTTTTGGTTTATATAATGCAACTTATGATATATTCAATAAATGAATTTTACTATAAAAATGCTTTTGAAGAAAATGAGACTTCACACAATTTTTAAAAATGATTTTTCAAGTTCTACTTGTGGAAACTTGTGTACTTGTCTTTGCGATGGCGATCGATATAAGTGTTGTATCGAAATGGTGGTAAGCAGCTATTCTATGGGTAAAAACAAGACATAAACGGGTCTAGGGGTGATCCCGGGCATGTCGAAACCATAGATGATCTGCTTACTTAACCCAGCGGAGTTGCACTCAGATATCGGGCCTCAGCCTATATATATCCTTCTTGTGATTAAGACACTGCGGAAATAGTCTGTACTCTCGATCAGAAGGAACCGGTTTGGGCAACTGTTTTGACAGCTTGAGATTGTAATTGCCAAGATTTCAGTACATTGGCGGTACGCAGAGTCTTGTAAATTATTCTAAAAATTTGTGAAATTTTATTTTATTTTTTTTAATTATTAGATGAGACTGGTTTATTTATAATCAATTGAACGACAAAAAAAAAAAAAAAAATCATTTAATTTTCATGTGAGATTTTTTACCCTAAAAAAATGAAAAAAATAAAATCATCATTTCTCATGAAATCTGTCACAGAACCTATGATAATCTGTCATAAGTTGCACTAAACATACTAAATTTAAGGTATTTTGTTTCATGTCTGTATTCAAGGCTGCTTTAGGTGTATACATATTAGATGCATACAGGATATCTAAGTCATAAAAACTGCTACTCTTTTTATAAAAAATCAAACTTAGTTTGATTGTTTAATTTTGTTCATATTCAGTTAACTTTAATCGTATGGCTTGATTTTGACCATTTTGGATAGCTTACAATAAGTGACCTTTACTCTGTTTTGACTTACATGTTTTGACACTTCAAGCTTTAATCTGTTGTTCTTTAAGTCTTCTGTGAGATAAATAAATCTGTTTTGAAAAAAGTTGCATTGGATAAAAAGAAAAAATATAGTAAAAATAAAAAAATACTAACAAAAAAAAAACACCCACTTTCAGACTTTTCTCAAGTAGGATGTGGTATTTTTTAAATTTCTGTATTACATTGTTAATTTTTTTTGAAATATCCAAAACATGTAACCTAGATCCAGTGTGTTACATGGTAGTTAACATGTACAACTTTATGTGTGGGATATAGTTGCTGAGTCTATATAAGAGTTTGAATGTGAAGCTCATTTTATCATTGTATGTAGTATGTGGCCACATTACTTCATGACACTGCATTTGTTTGTATGCTCTAAAAGCAGCCTTAATCGAAGTATTGTGTCCGTAAACATATCGGTGAAATGACCTTAAATTGAAAGACCATCTTCTTTTATAAGAAGAAGTTCAATTATTAAGGCAGGATCATCTGTCAACTTAGATGGATTGCATTGATAATCTTGTAACTATCTAGTTTCATTTATGTGAAGTATTGGCTATTTCAAAACAGATTGAAGATCAATCGGACAAAAACAAGTGATGAATACTCGTCCGCTTAATGTTGATAAAAAGTTTTCTTTCGCTTGATCTTCATTCTCTTTTTGAAATAGTCAAAACATGTAACCTAGATCAAGCACATAAGTGATACTAGACGGTGTCCAAATTAAGCATTGGAATCTATCTATGTTGACAGATGATTTAGCCTTAATAATTGAGACGTGTTGATAGGGATAATGATATAGTGATTATTGTTCATGACATGCCACACTCCTTCATTATCAAAGTCAAGATGAGTCCTGTTACTCAAACTATTTTATAGATTCAAACGTGTATTACATGCGAATGGATTTACGTGAACTATCATATATGAGGGTGAAGTGATGATGATACTTTCGGGTGTAGGATAGACTTTTCAGGAGTGTATCATACACCCAAAATTATCATCATCAACTTCATCCACATTTATGATGCTTGATGTAAATCCTTTTGCATGTAATACACTTTTATGTATATGACCTTTCTATCATATTGTCTTTTTAAACACAAATTAATATGGCATAACCTATTTTAATTTAGTAACGGACATTCAACACCGTTTGTTAATATCAACAATTTAAGAATCTTGAGAACTTTTTCCACCTCATTTTTCATTTGTTAATATTTTAAATTGATTAGCAGTTATACGTATCAGTTCTAGGGTTTCTGAAAGTGTATTCCTAATTTTTAATGTATATATTTCCTGATGAAACCTCTTTTGCGAAATATTTTAGTTTATATATGTTACAGAGTTAGTTAACAAAGTTAAGGATCAATATGATATAACTGTGGATTCTAGAAATAGTGAGTCAAAGAGAAGTTTAATGTAACAAGGTATGTATTTGGTTGATGAGGCAAAAAATGAACCACTTTTAGGGGGTCATTTAAGCCCGGAATTGAATTTATTTGATCAAATATTGCCCTAAATCGTTCCTTTTGTGATTTTAGGTACTTTGGGAGTGAATTCTGGAAAAAGAAGCAATTCGAACGTTTTTGGAGCATAAAAATGAAGAAAACGGCAAAGACTTAATTTTCCATGCTGAGAACAGTACCTAACAGTGTCAAGAGGAAGATCATGACGGCGTCAAGAGTAAAATCCATGACAACCCAGTGAAAACCTGAAGGCGTCACAACAAGGGCGTCAAGACTATTTTTGGTGACAGCCTGCATAAGGAGTATACATGACGGCGTCAGACCTAGATCTAGGCAGTCTGAGAAACTATTTGGCGGCGAGATGATGGCATCAGACTTTTGTTCTTGACGCCGTCACCTATTAGAATCTATATATAGTTTTCTATTTTTCATTCATTAAAGAGGAACTTGTGTGGAGAAAACTAGGGCCGAACTTTGTAAACCCTAGGTCGTATTTTACAGTGTTTTCAAGGGTTTTCACCCCTTGAATCCTTCATGTTCAATTGAGATAAGTCTTCTTTAAATTCAATCAATATGTCTATGTGTTGTTTGAATATATCTTATGCTTGTCTTGATTTCAACATGCTAGGCTAGATCTATCTTGTGTTTGCTTAGATGTTATGAAACCTAGATGTTAATTATATGTTGATTACTTGTTTATGGTTGTAATGGATGAATGATTTCAATGTTAGGCTTAAGAAAACTGGCAGATCTCCATTGTGTAATATGCTTGAACGTCTTAGGAAACATGAACCGATGTGTACTAGGTTTTATTGGTTGTATTTAATGCATGAGCAAATTCTAGTGATCCCATGTTAGGAGCTTCTTAGCCGGCTCGACATAGGAGTGAAGTAGGCGCTCATAGGATTGGAGAAGTAAGTACGCCACCCCATGAATGGTATTAAGGAATACAATCCGTCATCCACGCAACTATAACAAGTAATTAACATGTAAAAGATATCTAGGGAGTAGTGAAATCTAAGTAAACACAATTCTCCCACATATTGCTCACAACTTTAGTATAATTTAGTTTATTTTCATTTTAGCATTTTATTTTGATTACATCTTAGTTTTGGGTTAGTTGATTAGCAACTAATTCCGCCCAACTCCTTCAAACCCGAGATTTTTAATTGCTTTTCATAAAATGTAAAAATACAAAAAGAATCATCCCTCATCTCTAGACCTAGTCTTTAGGTTTTCTAATCCTAGCGACACTATTCCTAGCTGAACGATCAATCCTCCGGTACTTGTCATTATACTATACTACATCGATCAGGTACACTGCCTGGTGGGGGTTGTAAGCTTCTCGAGATCCCTCGAGAGATAAAGCCTGGTGCAATCCCTACGCATCATGTTTTTGGCGCCGCAGCCCGAGGAATAGTTATTGTCTAGGTTAGAATCTCTTTTTATTAGGTCTACTTGCTAGATTCCTTTCTAGTAAGATTTTATTTTTATTTATAGGTTCTCTTTAGTCTATCTTATTTCTTCGTGTTTTTGTTCATGACTTTTACCATCCGTCATTATGGCAACTGACGAATTCTCTAACCTTAGGATCACTAGGAGTCGTAGTTCCGCTAGAGACCTTGTCTTGCCTTATGCAGAACCCAATAGAGAAATGCGTAGGTTAAGACGATCTCACTCAACACCTGAACCATCTAGCATAGCCATCGATTTTGATGCACCCCTTTCTGAAGAAAATTCGGAAAATCACCTTACAACCCCTAGCTCCCAACCCAACAACGAGATGAGTACCCCCGCAACTCCCACTCCTAAGCGCTTTAAGGACTACTCCTCCCCAAACCCTTGTGGCTTCTCAAATGCCATTGTCTACCCAAACGAACACACCAATGAGGTCTTGCATGCGACCGATGTTTGGCTTGTCCAAAGTGTGTGCAAGTTTTGTGGATTAGATGATGATGACCCGATTCAACACATTAAGGACTTCTTGAAAATAGTAGACACCCTTTATACGGATGGGGCTACTAGAGATACGTCCCGATTACGATTCTTCCCTTTCACCCTCTATGAAAAAGCCCAAGAGTGGTATGATAAACTCCCTTCTGACTCTATTTTCACATGGGAACAACTCATATACAAGTTCTATGAGAAGTTCTTTCCACCTGGAAAAACTTCAGTGTTTAGAGATAGGATCCTCCGCTTCCGAAAAGGGAAGGACGAACCCTTCCATAAATCGTGGATTAGATTCAAGGATTTAATAAGACAAGTCCCCATCATGGCATCGAACTTTGGCTTTTGGTACAAATCTTCTACGACAATGTCTCCTCAAATGATCGGAATGGAATCAACAATTCTAGAAAAGGGAGATTAGCCAATCTTATTGCCGAAGAAGGATGGGATAGGATCGAAGAATATGCTCAAGACCAGGATGACACTTGGGATGAACCTGAGTCGACTGTCAGCATGTCTTAAATCACTTTAACATCTTCAGATCGGTTAAGAAAAATTAACAAAAGAATGGAATACCTAGCTGGGTCGTAGTTACCTAAACAACTTTCAAATCCTTACTTGATCTACGACTACTGTGGGGGCCCGCATGAGGTAGAGGAATGCGGAGGAGAAACCACGACTGAACATGCATGCTTGTCAGGAGGTGACATCTATGCTGATCCCTCCCTTTTGCCTTTTTACCAAAATGACGATTACACCCTCTAGGGAAATCTGGTAAAAAGAAAAGAAGGAGAGGAAGGTCCTGAATTCAAAATCAGGAGCACTTTTGTAGATGACCTTGGTCCCTTCACTCAAGAAAAAGGCTTACAATTAAAAGGTCTTAATGAACTTGTTGATGAGCAGCAGAATGACATTGGAGAATGGTTTAACAAGCTTAACTCCACCCTCGATAACCTTGAAATGCCGTTAGTAAGCCAAAAAGATCCCATGCTCGCGGTAACCACTCGAGCTGGAACAACAACCAAGGACCCCCTTACCCTAGCTCCCCCCCCCCCCCCCATCACTCCCGATCCAAACAAGCCTCGCGAAGAGGAGGATGATGTGGGCAGCGAGGCTCCCAACCAACCTCCCTTGGCGACCCATTCCCCATCAACCCCACCTAACCAACCTGTGAGAATCCCATTCCCATCCCGATTGAAAAACCAGAAAACTGAGAACGATAATAAAAGATTCCTGTCATATCTAAAAGACTCAATAGTCACCATACCCCTCCTTGATGCTTGTTATCACATGCTGAAGTATAGCGCATACTTTAAAAAATTACTCTCTAACCGAAAGAAACTCGAGGGTCTTGTGACCCTTGGGGAAGAATGTTCGGTGGTGACCCATCGAGGGCTACCAAAAAAGGTGGACGACCTAGGCAGCTTCACCTTGCCTTGCTCCATAGGATCTCTATCAATAAAGAATGCTCTTGCCGATTTGAGGGCAAGTATCAACCTCATGCCTCACTCTATGTTCCCTAAACTACGATACTCTGGATTAAAGCCTACCCGTATAAACATCCAACTAGCCGATAGATCAGTCAAATACCCCGTAGGGATATGCGAGAATGTGCTAGTCAAGGTTGGGAAATTCAAATTCCCGGTCGACTTCGTAATCTTAGAGATGGAGGAGGATGACTTGGTACACATCATCTTAGGGAGACCATTTCTTGCTACCGGTCGTACAGTCATTGATGTTCATGACGGCAGGTTAACCTTACGAGTAGGAACCGATAGCTTAACCTTCGACATTAAGGACACTATGGATCTCTCTCTCGAAGCAGCTAATTGGCTCTATTTCATTGGAGAGGTCGATGAACTCACGGACGTCATTGATGACTGTGTTGATGAACATATCGAGGAAGGTTGGTTACGGGGTGAGAGTTTTCTTCCCTTGTTGGAGGTGGAAAAGATGGAGGATGTTGGTGCAGTCTCCTTCTACCCTAGGCAAGAGGCCACGGAGCATCTCGAGCTCCAAAAACCCGAAAACAAGCTTAAGCCTTCTATTATCGAACCCCCTGAACTTGATCTTAAGGAACTTCCTAACCATTTAGAGTACGCCTTCCTTCAGGGAGAGGACCAACTACCTGTAATCATAAACTCTTCCCTCGAACATGAACAAAAAGGTAAACTCTTAGAGGTCCTAAAGAAATATAACGGGGTGCTTGCATGGAGTGTAGCCGACATTAAGGGGATTGACTCAACTTTTTGCACGCATAAGATTCTCATGGAAGAAGATTATAAACCTACCGTGCAACCCCAGAGGCGGGTGAACCCCAACATTAAGGAAGTGGTAAAGAAGGAAGTCATCAACTTCTGGATGCATGATTAATCTACCCAATCTCGGATAGCCCATGGGTTAGTCCTGTACAGGTTGTACCTAAGAAGGGTGGAATGACTGTAGTTAAGAACGACAAGGGTGAGATGGTACCCCAAAGAACAGTTACTGGATGGCGGGTATGCATCGATTATAGAAAGCTCAATGATGCCACGAGGAAAGATCACTTTCCCCTACCATTCATTGACCAAATGTTAGAGAGATTGTCTGGGCATGAGTACTATTGCTTCTTGGATGGATTCTCAGGATATTTTCAAATTCCCATAGCACCTGAGGACCAAGTAAAGACCACGTTTACTTGCCCTTATGGAACATTCGCCTACAAAAGAATGCCTTTTGGGCTGTTTAATGCCCCCGCCACTTTTCAGCGATGCATGACCGCAATCTTTCACGAACTTATGGAAGACAACATGGAAGTTTTCATGGATGACTTTTCGGTCTTCAGGAACTCCTTCGACCGCTGTCTTGCTAATCTAGAAAAAATGCTTAAACGCTGTGAGGAAACCAACTTGGTGTTAAACTGGGAAAAGTGTCATTTCATGGTGAAAGAAGGGATTGTGTTAGGACATAAGATCTCTGGTAATGGGATAGAGGTGGACCAAGCTAAAGTTGAAGCTATATCTAAGCTACCATATACCACGACTGTTAAAGTAATACGCAGCTTCTTGGGGCATGTCGGGTTTTACCGAAGATTCATCAAAGACTTCTCCAAAATAGCTCGGCCAATGACTTAATTGCTAATGAAGGATGCTCCTTTCGATTTCTCCCAAGAATGCAAGGATGCATTCGATCTCTTAAAAAAGGAGCTCATACAAGCTCCAATCATGATTATACCCAACTGGGAGTTACCGTTTTAAATCATGTGTGACTCTAGCGATTTCGCTGTCGGGGCTGTATTGGGCCAACGGCGAGACAAGCTATTCCAACCTATTTACTACGCTAGCAAAACCATGAATCCCGCTCAAGAGAATTACTCTACCACCGAAAAAGAACTGTTAGCCATAGTATTCGCATTCGACAAATTCCGGCAATATTTTGTCCTTTCAAAGATAGTCGTTTTCACTGATCACTCGGCGCTTCGATATCTTTTTGCTAAGCAGGATGCTAAGCCATGACTAATTCAGTGGATCTTGTTATTACAAGAATTTGATGTTGAGATTCGTGATAAGAGGGGGCAGAAAATCTGGCCGCAGATCATCTATCTCATCTCGAAAACCCCTTGGATGAGCACGATAGAAGTGAGATTCGGGATTCATTTCCTGACGAACAACTCATGTCAATAATTGATTCGGAGCCTTGGTACGCCGATTTTGCCGCAAGCAGACTCGTTCCAGAACACCTGACTAGGTACGAAAGGAAAAGGTTCTTTTCTCAATTAAAATACTACTTCTGGGATGAACCATTTTTATTCCGAAGGTGTCCTGACCAAATAATAAGATGTTGTATTTCGGAGAGTGAGGCAATAAAGATTATGAGGGAATGTCACTCTAGTCCCTCTAGAAGGCATCATGGGATAAGCACCACCGCCCGAAAGATTTTCGACGCGGGATTCTATTGGCCCACAATTTTCCGTGATGTCAAAGAAATGGTACAGGCATGCGATGCATGTCAACGGGCCGGGAACATATCACATAGGGATGAAGCGCCTCAGAATTTTATACAAGTATGTGAGGTCTTCAATGTCTGGGGAATTGACTTCATGGGACCCTTTCCATCTTCAGGGGGGAACGAATACATTTTAGTTGCCATCGATTATGTTTCAAAATGGGTAGAGGCACAAGCCCTTAGGACCAACGATGCCAGGGTGGTTATTCATTTCCTGAAAAAGCTTTTCGCTAGATTCGGGATTCCTAAAGCCCTCATCAGTGATAGGGGGACCCACTTTTCCAATGTGCAAATGGAAAAGGTCATGAGGAGGTATGGGGTCTCGCATCGGTTTTCCACCGCCTATCATCCACAAACCAATGGCCAGGTTGAAAATACAAACAGGGCTATTAAAAGAATACTAAAAAAACGGTTAGTCAAAATAAAAAAGACTGGTCATTTAAACTCGACGAGGCCTTATGGGCATTCCGAACCGCCTAAAAGACACCCATTGGAACGACCCCGTTTCGCATGGTGTATGGTAAGGCATGTCACTTGCTAGTAGAGTTAGAACTTAAGGCTTATTGGGCGCTTAAGGCATGTAATTTAGAGTATACAATTGCAAGAACCAATAGGTTCTTACAATTACACGAACTTGATGAGCTTAGATTAGAAGCTTATGAGTCCTCCATTACATATAAAGAGAGGGCAAAAAGATGGCATGACCAAAGAATTAAGAAACCCAAGGAATTTTCAGAAGGGGACAAAGTCCTATTGTACAACTCTCGGTTAAGATTATTTCCAGGGAAACTCAAGTCTAGATGGTATGGACCATTTACGGTGAAAAGTTCCTCTAAAATTGGAGCCGTTGTGTTATTAGACGATGAAGGTAGAGAATTTACTGGTAACATACAACGTGTAAAACATTATCAAGAAAATAATAATGAAATGATTAGTGAGGAGGATGTAACATTTGATAATGAGGTCACGTAGTAACCAATGACCTTGAGTCTAGCTACAAGACTCATAACGCTTCTTGGGAGGCAACCCATGTTTTGTGTGATTTTTATTTTGTTTGTTTGTTATTTGCTTCCGTATGCATGCTTTATTTTTATTGTTGGTAGATCACGTTTCAAAACTAAAATAGTGAAAATACTTTACTTTGTTGTTTGGCTTAGTCTTAACTTCATCCAAAGGTATTTTTGCAAAAGATAAGTGTAAGGGGAAACCCCAAATATGTTTTTAAGAAACAAAACCGATCATGATTCTCCACAATATTAAGTGAACATGTATATTCGTATTTGTTAGAGTCAAATGCTTGTATCGAGTCATAATGAAGTTTTGTAGGATTTTCCAGGAAGTAGGACGAAGTTTTTCCAGAAATTTTCCGAAAACTTAACATAAGAATTTCTGCAGGTCACTTCTGACGGCGTCATGAGTTTACTCTTGACGGCGTCACGTGTATAAATCTGGAAATTTTACCAGTTTTGTTTTTCTAAAGGAGTCTTAAAGTTTTTGTTGAATTATTAGTTTTATAATCTCCAGGAAATCTGCAAACATCATTCCACAAGCATTATATCTTATTTTGTTTTCTAGGATTTATTAGCATATGTAGATTGCCGCCGATTTTATGCGAGGTTGCCTTGTCTGTTTTCTCTGGTTTTACAGGTTATGTATGACAAGAAGATGATTATTATTCTGGAATGGAAGCTTTGATTGTTCATTTTCTTGGAGGAAGATCTAACCTGGCCACCTTATTATCCATACCGAGCGAATCAGGGGAGTATTTGATTTCATTTGTTTTACTTATTTCACTTTTACATTCTTTACTTGAACATTGGGGACAATGTTCATCCTAAGTGTAAGGGGAGGGTAAAATGATGATACCTTACAGATACATTTCGCTTGAGTTTGTTTGTTTGATGGTAGATGTGTAATAAAACTATGAGAAATACTTGTTAGTGCATTTTTAGCGCCAAATTTAATTTTTTTTACAACATTTAGGAGTGAAACTTTAGCCATAGCAAGCGTCTCATGGATAGGAGATTGTATGACTAGCACAAAACCGTATCATTCAGAAAAATTTTCCACCCAAATATGTGAGGTTCGCCTTTGGATTTGATAGGAAAAGCATTTACTATTAGTGCTTATGAGTGTACCGGTAGCATTTAGATTCTAGAACTTGCGTTAGTGATGCATCCCGAGACCGCTAGTGAGACTACATTCGTGTAGTAGGATTTACTATATGATAAGAGGCATTAGGATCACCCTTGTGTTAAACCCGTATCATAATTACTTGACCATTTAAGTCATATTACTTGGCTAGTTAAGTCAACTAATTTTTCCCACACCCTTAGCGTTGTACTCATTTTTAGTACACGAAACCCCTAGTAAACCCCTCCGAGCCTATCTTTTCATTTCTAACTTTAAGCATTTTACTTAAAGGAAGAATTTGTTACACCCCATTTAAATGTACACCCAAATTGCCTTAGCCTTCCGTGTATGCACTCATTTTTAGTGCATTATTGTTATTTGTTCAAACCCTAAGTTAATTATCTAATTGATTACATGGTTGCTAAGTCGAGTCATATCCTTGTACATATTGTTTTGGGACGATTGGGACTCATGGGTAAAGTACTTATTTTATGGAGTAATGGGGAAGAACATCATTTATTACCCCCGTACGTGCGTTAATCTTAAAAGTAATCCAAGTGTTTTGATTTTCTTAATTCGAGTCATTAGACTAATTTATTGTAAAGTATGTAAAAATTCAAGTGTGAGGGGAATTTTCATTCCCTATGATGTATTATTTTGGATGGTAGGGTAAGAGTGTATGCAAAATATATATATATATATATATATATATATATATATATATATATATATATATATATATATATATATATATATATATATATATATATATATATATATATATATATATATATATATATTTAGAAAAAGAAAAGAGAAAAGAAAAACATACGGACTACCATCCCTTTTCATTCTATGTTCATTTTATGTTTTTGTTCTTTTTGATTTATTAACTTCAGTCGAGTCTAGTCTTGGCTTAGCAACGCCATATTGTACATGTAATTAACCAAGATTGTTAACTCGCCACCAGTAAAGACTGCCTATATCCAACAAAACCGTGTATTCCATATCCCTACACCTAACGTTACAACCCTTTAAAAGACCTCTTTGATAGTTTATCCTAGGTGCTTACGCCACGTGGTGAAGGTTTGATCCTTTCCTAAGCCTATGGTAATCTATTTTGCTATGACAGGTAGTGAGAGATGTTTTCCATTTCCATATTGTGATATTACTTTATTACACCCGAGAGATGTGAGTATCTAAACACTATTTGCGAGGTGCTAGTATATGACATCCGTGCTTGTCTTTAGTCTTTAGTGGAACGATTATTTGTTGTAATTACTTTTATGTTAGTGTTAAATGACCCCTAACTTGTATTTTGATTAGAATAAAAGCGCATTTGCTTGAGGACAAGCAAATCTCAAGTGTAAGGGTATATGATGAGGCGAAAAATGAACCACTTTTAGGGGGTCATTTAAGCCCGGAATTGAATTTTTTTGATCAAATATTGCCCTAAATCTTTCCTTTTGTGATTTTAGGTACTTTGGGAGTGGATTCTGGAAAAGGAAGCAATTCGGACGTTTTTGGAGCATAAAAGTGAAGAAAACGGCAAAGACTTAATTTTCCATGCTGAGAACAGTACCTGACGGCGTCAAGAGTAAAATCCATGATGACCCAGTGAAAACCTGAAGGCGTCACAACACGGGCGTCAAGACTATTTTTGGTGACAGCCTGCATAAGGAGTATACATGACGGCGTCAGACCCAGATCTAGGCAGTCCGAGAAACTATTTGGCGGCGAGATGACGGCGTCAGACTTTTGTTCTTGACGCCGTCACCTATCAGAATCTATATATAGTTTTCTATTTTTCATTCATTAAAGAGGAACTTGTGTGGAGAAAACTAGGGCCGAACTTTGTAAACCCTAGGTCGTATTTTATAGTGTTTTCAAGGGTTTTCACCCCTTGAATCCTTTCATGTTCAATTGAGATAAGTCTTCTTTCAATTCAATCAATATGTCTATGTGTTGTTTGAATATATCTTATGCTTGTCTTGATTTCAACATGCTAGGCTAGATCTATCTTGTGTTTGCTTAGATGTAATGAAACCTAGATGTTAATTATATGTTGATTACTTGTTTATGGTTGTAATGGATGAATGATTTCAATGTTAGGCTTAAGAAAACTGGCAGATCTCCATTGTGTAACATGCTTGAACGTCTTAGGAAACATGAACCCATGTGTACTAGGTTTTATTGGTTGTATTTAATGCATGAGCAAAAACTAGTGATCCCATGTTAGGAGCTTCTTAGCCAGCTCGACATAGGAGTGAAGTAGGCACTCATAGGATTGGGGAAGTAAGTACGCCCAGTCGCCCACTACAAGAAAAAAGCCTTTTACCGACTTTCTTAGCGACGTATTTTATGATTGCGACTTTAGGTGATGGGTCGCTGTAAACGAGTCGCAAATTTTTTGCGACTTGTTACATGTGTCGTTAAAATGAGCGACTAGTATAATGACTTCATAAAATAAGTCGCTATAAATTTGCGACTTCAGTATTTCTTGTCGCCATTTGCATCGCTGTTTTAAAGAGGTGTTGTCATCTAAGTCGCTTAACGCGACGCTATTTCTGTAAAAGTCTCTATTTAAAATTAGCGACTTAATTAACGACTTAAATAGAGACTTTTACAGAAATAGCGTCGCGTTAAGCGACTTAGATGGCAACATCTCTTTGAAACAGCGATGCAAATGGCGACAAGAAATAATAAAGTCGCAAATTTATAGCGACTTATTTTATGAAGTCGTTATAATAGTCGCTCTTTTTAGCGACACATGTCACGAGTCGCAAAAAATTTGTGACTCATTTACAGCGACCCATCACTTAAAGTCGCAATCATAAAATACGTCGCTAAGAAAGTCGGTAAAAGGCTTTTTTCTTGTAGTGGCCACCCCATGAATGGTATTAAGGAATACAATCCGTCATCCATGCAACTATAACAAGTAATTAACGTGTAAAAGATATCTAGGGAGTAGTGAAATCTAAGTAAACACAATTCTCCCACATATTGCTCACAACTTTAGTATAATTTAGTTTATTTTCATTTTAGTATTTTATTTGGATTACATCTTAGTTTTGGGTTAGTTGATTAGCAACTAATTCCGCCCAACTCCTTCAAACCCGAGATTTTTAATTGCTTTTCATAAAATATAAAAGTACAAAAAGAATCATCCCTCATCTCTAGACCTAGTCTTTAGGTTTTCTAATCCTAGCGACACTATTCCTAGCTGAACGATCAATCCCCCGGTACTTGTCATTGTACTATACTACATCGATCAGGTACACTGCCTGGTGGGGGTTGTAAGCTTCTCGAGATCCCTCGAGAGGTAAAGCTTGGTGCACTCCCTACGCATCATTGGTGGCCGCATTACTTTGCCTTAGATGAATGGTTTAACTTTATAAATGAGACTGGAATTTAAGCATAGTTACCCATCCACAAAGTAATGCGACAATACACATCTTGATACATTCAACTTCACTTTGGAAAACTCAATAATCAAGGCCCACCTATCTAACGTTGTAGATGAGTTCCATTGCTTACAGTGACCGATTTACCTACGGACATTGAAGTGCTTGATATTGACACAGAGACACTCCAATGACCTTAGGTAACTCGGTCAATTTAAGCAATGGAACCCACATACATCGTCAGATAGATGGGCCTTGATAATTGAGTTGTGTTGATTGTGATAATGATATATCGTGTATTGTTCATGGCAATCTAGCATCCTTCATTATCCCATTCAACATGAGTCACTCACATGCTTTTCAAGAATCGATAACTTTTTAATTGGGCACACATTGGTACTTTGAGCTTCCCCTCGAAAACCCATTCCTATGTCAGTGTCATTGCAATCGATTTGGCGCAAATCCTTGCACAAATTTCGTCGACATGGCAATGAGATTTCGAGTGGAGGCTCAAAGTATCAAAGTGTGTCCACTTGCATATGTTGACAGTTCTAAGTGGTAAGAACCGTGTTGTTTGTGATAAAGTTGTGGTCTGTTTTTTTTCGAGAAAGCACACTCCTTTTTTATCCCGTTCGAGACGTTTCCTTCCACTGTCACCTTATAGCTTTTTTAATCAACAATTTACAGCTCATAAATTTTTCTTAATAGCGAGAGATGGGAAAGAAAAAAGAGGAGTACAAGTGTATTTGGTACAGATTCATTTTGTCACATCCTTTTTTTCTTGCTCATGTCTCGCTATATAAGACTACCTTATGAGTGCATCCTGTTATACTATAGAGTGATAAGTAGGGAAGAGAGGATGTCGTACAAGTGTATTTGGTGCAAATACATTCTTTTGCCATATCCTCTTTTTCCTTCTTATCATCCTATATTATTGGAGTCTGTGTTACCAGTCTAGGGAGGTGTATGGTACTTATAATGAGGAAGTACTCGGCTTGTGCTACCAAATACAATACATGAATCAAATATAGTGCAGGCAACAGACCTTACAGTCAACCAAGATGAAGATGTCCAGGAGGGAATTAACTCTACAACAGTAATTATACCACCCAATCACAGACCTCATGTTGACAGGCCAACTAAAAAGATGAAGTAAGATGATGAGCCTACAGTTCCTAGTTCTTAATTTGTTACCCACTATCCTTGAACAATATGTTTCACTTTATTGTCTGTTGGATTCTATGTTTGTACTCTTTGTTTAAATTTATTGTCTTTAGAACAATGTTTTGAACTATGCTTGTATTCTATGTTTGTACCCATTGCATTTTGACTTTCAAAAGTCAAACTTGCAAATGTTGAATGGGAGTGACCTAGTCACTCGCTCCCTTGTGCCCATTGCATTTAGACTTTGAGAAGTCAAACTGCAAATGTTGAATTCCATAAAATCAACTGTCATGCAAGTGTTTTTTTTGGTCCAACACATGTATACACAGTACGTGGCAATCTTATAAGCCCTTTTATAGGCAAACAACTCTCACGGGACGCTATCATAGGCCTTTTCCAAGTCTAAGAAAGCTACATACAAGTCTCTTTGTATTTCTCTATAGTTCTCCATTGGGCTTTTGATAATGTGAATTGCCTCGACCGAAGACCGTCCTGGTATAAAACCGAATTGGTTCTCTGACACCCTTGTCTCTCTTCGCAACCTTCTCTCAATCACTCTCTCCCAAAGCTTTATGGTGTGCCCAAGAAGCATAATACCCCTATAATTACCACAAACTACGCAACGTCTTTTTTCTTGAAGATCGAAATGACTTCACTGAGCTTCCATTCGTCTGACATCTTAGCGCTTGTAAAGCTCTTGTTGAAGAGACTTGTTATCCATTCGACTCCTTAATCCCTAGGCACCTCCAAACTTTAATGGGAATTTGGCCCGAGCCTACGACTTTGTTTCTCCCCATCTTCTGTAACGCCGTCGTCACTTCCTCTTGACTGATTCTCGAGTAGTAGTAGTCATATTGCATATGTTGGCTAGAGCTCTCAACTACTCCGCTTGCCTCATGCCTTTTCAAATTGAAAAGAGAAGAGAAGTACTCTTCCCATTTTTCCTTATTTTTTCTTAGTTCACAATGACTTCGACCTCCTTCATCTTTAATAAATTTTATGTTTTGTTTTGTTTTTTTCTTTTTTTTTTTTTTTTTTTTCTTTTCACGGGCTTTAGTAATCTCCCTCTTTGGAGTCCAACTTCTTGTACAAGTATTCATAGGCTTGTTCTTTTGCTTTTTATAACATGAATCTTAAAAATTACACTTTACATTTATAACATGTTATAGGTGTCACTAAGACTCGGTTTTTATTTTCATTTTCATATTAAAAAAAAAAAATACCATTAAACTAAAATTCAAATACTATACATAAAATAAAAACTACATTTCGGAAAAAATAACGTTACAATACAAAAATAAACTACAATACGTTTCATTCTTGAAATTTTTACCAAAGATGATCCATCGGATCATGTCGAAAGTCGTTATGCACATATTTGTCAAGTAATTATTTGTTTTTCCTTCGGTGTGTTTCGCATCTCTCGACCCATGTACGTTGTATATTGGATACAAGACTAACATATATCCCGTTAAATTCACTTATTTGGACTTGTTGATCCTGTAGTATCATGTTATGCAATACTATGCAACAATCTATAATTCTACGTATCGGTGAGAGATAAGAGGTTAGCAAGACAATTAAAAAAAAAAACAAAAAAACAAAAACAAAAACAAACCCTAAGTTGAGTTGTATGGAGCTCGAGTTAAACCTTGTCTGTTATAGAGATCTTACTTGAGTTCTATTTTGTGTTAGATCTTGAGCATCAACTTGAATTATCTCTTAAAACTCGACCTCAAAATCGAATTTACATTTCTAGCACGACCTTTGTAAACTACCGACATGTAGAGTTTGACTCGATTCGATTTGTTTTGCATTTTTTTTATTACAACAATAACAACAACGATACCCAATCCCGCTGAAACATGACTAAAAATTGTTAAATTAAACGATCTAATATTTTGTTATCTTATGTTTCAAAATAGGCTTCTTTCTCATATGCCACAAATTCTAAGCTCTCTTATACAACACTAAAAAAAAGCCAAAGTATAATACTTATAACAATGGAGTTAGGATCACATGAGAAGGTTGAAAAGAACCCACAATCACACATTTCAGATGCACTTACAAAAGTAAATACATATTCTCTAAAAATTTCTCCTCTTATGTAAAATGTATGGCTAAAATTTTTCTCATTCTTTTATTTTTAGTTTCTTTTTCTCATCGTATCTCTTCCCCATGATTATTTGTTATTGTTTTATATACAGGTGCACTGCTAAAACTCAATATCTTAAAAACATGATAATATTCAGAACATGAAGCAAAAACATACCTTGTTAAATAAATAAATAAAGAATGATTTATGAAGGTTTCTTGAAAAATGACTCAATTGTCTTTTGTTTTTTTGTTGAAATCAATTTCCCATTGAATCTCGTCTCTAATTTTCCTTAGCATGGTAAGAACTTCTGGTGTTGTTTTCTCATAGCTCAACAAGAAATTGTATTTATATAGAAAATATTTTTAATGTCCATAAAGTGATACATTGAACACAAGAAGCATAATAAGGTGGGAGATTGAAGGTTTCTTGCAAATTGGGCCATTCATTTGATATACATGCATTGTATACAATAATTAAGTGAAAGCTTGAAAGGTGTTTGTAAACTAAGTATTCTACTATAAATTAATAAAATATTATTAATATATAAATTAATAATTATTAATTTATTGATTAATTAATAACTCTTTTAATTAATAAATTTTAGTGGTCCCAAGTGTATTATAATATAGAGTTTCTACTGTATTTGTTTGAAATAAAAGCTTGAAGTTAATGTATCCAAACGGAGCTATTTATTTTAATGTAACAAAAAACTCCTACCAAACAGGCCCTAAATAAAATATATTAAAGCAATTAATGAAAAATGAATGTTATATATTTGTTTTATTGTGATTCGTGTAAGACTTCAAAGCAGTAGTAGATGAAAAGTAAATGTGAAATATGTTGAACCTCTTGAGATTGTTGAACCTCTCGTAGGTTGAGTAGTCAGGGTTTTACAGCTGGAAATGCCGCTTTGAAAGCTGTTTTGTGCAAAGTGACAAAACAGAGAAAGTATGCATTGAAAATCAAAACGTGTTTATTCTTTTTGCGTTTGATACATTTGGTTTCCTTGCACCTGAGACGGTGGAACTACTCAACAGAGTCCAACGAGTTATGAACACTAATGTTATGAATCCACGAATTTAGTTTTCAAAAGAGTTAATTTTGCAATCCAAAAAAGGCTAACTGCCAAGTTTGTTTCTCGTTTGCATTCAACTACTAACGTAAATACACTGTCATTTAATTTCAACCCTTTGAATTACATGCACATTTAAGACGACCGACAGCTACTAATACTGACAGTCATGATCATTTGATATCTCTAATTAACTGCTTGGTGCCGTGACATAAATTTTGACATGGTAAACACGGTGGATCACACCCATCGGAACCTTTCGCTATCTATGATTAAAAATGTAACAGCTTTTAACTATTTCACTTTTCACACTTATTTATTACCAGCAACTACCACGTTTTTTCTTTCTTTCTTTCTTTATATTTATTTTTTGACGCTACATTACCTAACAATTTTTTTTCCTCTCAAGTTTTATTACTAAAAAAGCTCCTAATACATGCACAACACGCAAACCCACCGTTTCTCTCTTATTTTTGGCTGATATTTTTTTTAGCAATTATATATATACCACTAAAACTTGTATTTTGCATATTTGCATATTTTCTCAAAACATGCTTAAACATTATCATACTATATTATAAAGCATGAAAGCCTACTATTAATATAAATACTTAAAATTAAGCAATACAACTTCTAAAGCTATAAGTACAACAACAAATGCTACTTATAGAAATTTCTCTTATATTTAATTCTAACATACAATTAATACTAACATTAAATACAATAAATAAATCATTATGTATATTAAATACAATTAATTAACTTGTCAATAAATACAATTAATTCACTTATTAAACACCTCTTAAATAAAAAATAAAATACAAATTATCAAGCATATTGTACAACCAACTTAAATATAATTCCTGCATTAAATGTCACTAATACAAATAATAAAGCATATTATACAAATATGCAAGCCCGAACGGGCAATGAGCCAAATGGGCTCGAGCCCGAACGGGCACGGGTCAAACGGGCTCGAGCCCGAATGGACACGAGCTAAACGAAATTTTTGATATCCATAAATTTATTGTAAAAAAGAACATAATAAACTAAAATATGTTCATATATTGTACAAACCAAGCAAACTACTAAAATAATAATAATAATAATAATAAATAAAATAATACAAACTAAGCAAAATTTCATCAAACGTTTGCCATAAAAAACTAATCAGCAAAGCTATTGCCAAAAAATGTACAAATAAAATAAATTATTAGCCGAAAAAATTAATGGGTAATTATGTATTTGCCCCATGAGCTTCACCATACTTCAAGCCTTGCCCGTTTTTTTTACATTTCGTATTTGCCCCATTGCGACTTATGTAACCTAAGCGAATCATACAAACCAATACTATGTTGGCACATGTCCTAGTACCAAGTACACTTTTACAAGCGTGTGTAAGACACAAGTACCCCTTGTGTAAGTGTCCTTTGTGTACAATGAGTAAGTGAACTATTATGCAACTAGTACTATTTTAAAAAAAATCAAACTTGTAAGAAATAAAATATACATTATTTTTTTATGTAACTTGTACAATTTTTATTCGATTTAATGTTTGTAATAGTGATTGTACTTGTAGTTGTGTAAGTGTCCTTTTTGTACTATGCGTAAGTGAACTGTTATGCAACTTGTACTTTTTAGCAAAATAAGTCAAACTTGTAAAAAATATAATTATTACTAGTGCGAATTGTACTTTTAATTTATGCGAATTTTACTTTTAATAATTTTTTTATTTATGCATTATTGCACCGAACCTAACACCGAACCTAACTCCAACCCAAAGTTTTAAGATCCAACACCCGAACCTAACTCCAAACCCAAAATTATGCGAATTGTACTTGTAATAATTTTTTAATTTATGCATTATTGCACCGAACCTAACACCGAACCTAACTCCAAACCAAAGTTTTAATGTCCAACACCCGAACCTAACTCCAACCATAAATTATGCGAATTGTACTTGTAATAATTTTTTTTATTTATGCATTATTGCCCTTTTTCTAACCGAACCTAACTCCAATCCAAAGTTTTAAGATCCAAACATCCGAACTTACCCAAAATTATGCGAATAGTACTTTTAATAATTTTTTTATTTATGCATTATTGCACCGAACCTAACTCCCACCCAAAGTTTTAAGATCCAAACACCCGAACCTAACTCCAAACCCAAATTTTTTTTGGTTTCGAAAATATTTAATTATTTTTTGAACTAGCGTATCTAACACGCCTCTTTTTAAAAAATAACACGCTTATAAAAGCGTACACCTCTTTTGTAACACGCTTACTTCCTCTCTCTCTCTCTCTCTCTCTCTCTCACTCACTCACAAAGCGTTTGCACTCTCTTCACTCACAGATCTGAGATCCAATCGTTAAAAAAATGATTTGGGTTAGGGTAACGAATTATCAATTAGATTTAGGGTTACTCTAATTTAGGTTTATGGTTTGTTTATTTGGTTTAATTGTTCGATGATTATTCAAATCGATTTAGGGTTACTTTAATTTAGAGTTAGGGCTTTATGTATTTCAGGTTATTTAGTGGTATGGTTTATGGCTGTTTTTGGGAGTTTTATATTTGGTTGTTACATAGTTAGAATGCTTCTACATGTGCATAGATGGCGGTCAGGGTTACGAGTATTGTTTTTGTATTTAGGGCTTTTTTATGGTTAGGGATATTTGCTTTTCCGTTAGCTGCTAATGATTTTTGAAAAAAAAAGTTAGATGCCTAAGTTTTTTGAGAAACACATCATGTAAAACATATCATGAAAAATCAGATAGATGCCTAAGTTATCGATGCCTTACTCAGAGAAACATTATGGTTAGCGTTTAATATGGGTAAGTTGGAAATCCTAGCAAGCAAGAAACCAGTTTTATGCCTAAGTTAGATACGTTTAATATGGGTAAGTTTGAAATAGGTGTATATCTTAAGTAAATCCTATTTACAAGGCTCTTAATTTATTTATCTGCTTAGCAATCGTGGGAGTCACTAACCTCTTCAACTGAGTTAAGTTTGAAGAGGTTAGAGACTACCACGATTACCAAGTTGGATAATCAGTTACGTCTTCCGCTGCATACCGAGGAAAGCACTGTAAGTCTCTCTATTCTGTTAAGTTTACAGTTTGTTGTGTCTAGGTTGATGGAGTTTAGGATTTGGATAGTCTTGGAAGTTGAGATTGATTGGATTGTTTGTGGGTTATATGTTATACTTTTTTTCTGGTTTATGTGATATATGCTAGTTGTCGAAATTTTTAAATGTCTTGCAGTTGATTTGGGCAGTCTCGGCAGTTTAAGATTTAGGACATATTATGTTTGACTCTATGACAGTTTATGTGCTAATTGTGGAAAGTTTTTTGGTTTATATAATGCAACTTATGATATATTCAATAAATGAATTTTACTATAAAAATGCTTTTGAAGAAAATGAGACTTCACACAATTTTTAAAAATGATTTTTCAAGTTCTACTTGTGGAAACTTGTGTACTTGTCTTTGCGATGGCGATCGATATAAGTGTTGTATCGAAATGGTGGTAAGCAGCTATTCTATGGGTAAAAACAAGACATAAACGGGTCTAGGGGTGATCCCGGGCATGTCGAAACCATAGATGATCTGCTTACTTAACCCAGCGGAGTTGCACTCAGATATCGGGCCTCAGCCTATATATATCCTTCTTGTGATTAAGACACTGCGGAAATAGTCTGTACTCTCGATCAGAGGGAACCGGTTTGGGCAACTGTTTTGACAGCTTGAGATTGTAATTGCCAAGATTTCAGTACATTGGCGGTACGCAGAGTCTTGTAAATTATTCTAAAAATTTGTGAAATTTTATTTTATTTTTTTTTTAATTATTAGATGAGACTGGTTTATTTATAATCAATTGAACGACAAAAAAAAAAGAAATCATTTAATTTTCATGTGAGATTTTTTACCCTAAAAAAATGAAAAAAATAAAATCATCATTTCTCATGAAATCTGTCACAGAACCTATGATAATCTGTCATAAGTTGCACTAAACATACTAAATTTAAGGTATTTTGTTTCATGTCTGTATTCAAGGCTGCTTTAGGTGTATACATATTAGATGCATACAGGATATCTAAGTCATAAAAACTGCTACTCTTTTTATAAAAAATCAAACTTAGTTTGATTGTTTAATTTTGTTCATATTCAGTTAACTTTAATCGTATGGCTTGATTTTGACCATTTTGGATAGCTTACAATAAGTGACCTTTACTCTGTTTTGACTTACATGTTTTGACACTTCAAGCTTTAATCTGTTGTTCTTTAAGTCTTCTGTGAGATAAATAAATCTGTTTTGAAAAAAGTTGCATTGGATAAAAAGAAAAAATATAGTAAAAATAAAAAAATACTAACAAAAAAAAAACACCCACTTTCAGACTTTTCTCAAGTAGGATGTGGTATTTTTTAAATTTCTGTATTACATTGTTAATTTTTTTTGAAATATCCAAAACATGTAACCTAGATCCAGTGTGTTACATGGTAGTTAACATGTACAACTTTATGTGTGGGATATAGTTGCTGAGTCTATATAAGAGTTTGAATGTGAAGCTCATTTTATCATTGTATGTAGTATGTGGCCACATTACTTCATGACACTGCATTTGTTTGTATGCTCTAAAAGCAGCCTTAATCGAAGTATTGTGTCCGTAAACATATCGGTGAAATGACCTTAAATTGAAAGACCATCTTCTTTTATAAGAAGAAGTTCAATTATTAAGGCAGGATCATCTGTCAACTTAGATGGATTGCATTGATAATCTTGTAACTATCTAGTTTCATTTATGTGAAGTATTGGCTATTTCAAAACAGATTGAAGATCAATCGGACAAAAACAAGTGATGAATACTCGTCCGCTTAATGTTGATAAAAAGTTTTCTTTCGCTTGATCTTCATTCTCTTTTTGAAATAGTCAAAACATGTAACCTAGATCAAGCACATAAGTGATACTAGACGGTGTCCAAATTAAGCATTGGAATCTATCTATGTTGACAGATGATTTAGCCTTAATAATTGAGACGTGTTGATAGGGATAATGATATAGTGATTATTGTTCATGACATGCCACACTCCTTCATTATCAAAGTCAAGATGAGTCCTGTTACTCAAACTATTTTATAGATTCAAACGTGTATTACATGCGAATGGATTTACGTGAACTATCATATATGAGGGTGAAGTGATGATGATACTTTCGGGTGTAGGATAGACTTTTCAGGAGTGTATCATACACCCAAAATTATCATCATCAACTTCATCCACATTTATGATGCTTGATGTAAATACTTTTGCATGTAATACACTTTTATGTATATGACCTTTCTATCATATTGTCTTTTTAAACACAAATTAATATGGCATAACCTATTTTAATTTAGTAACGGACATTCAACACCGTTTGTTAATATCAACAATTTAAGAATCTTGAGAACTTTTTCCACCTCATTTTTCATTTGTTAATATTTTAAATTGATTAGCAGTTATACGTATCAGTTCTAGGGTTTCTGAAAGTGTATTCCTAATTTTTAATGTATATATTTCCTGATGAAACCTCTTTTGCGAAATATTTTAGTTTATATATGTTACAGAGTTAGTTAACAAAGTTAAGGATCAATATGATATAACTGTGGATTCTAGAAATAGTGAGTCAAAGAGAAGTTTAATGTAACAAGGTATGTATTTGGTTGATGAGGCAAAAAATGAACCACTTTTAGGGGGTCATTTAAGCCCGGAATTGAATTTATTTGATCAAATATTGCCCTAAATCGTTCCTTTTGTGATTTTAGGTACTTTGGGAGTGAATTCTGGAAAAAGAAGCAATTCGAACGTTTTTGGAGCATAAAAATGAAGAAAACGGCAAAGACTTAATTTTCCATGCTGAGAACAGTACCTAACAGTGTCAAGAGGAAGATCATGATGGCGTCAAGAGTAAAATCCATGACAACCCAGTGAAAACCTGAAGGCGTCACAACAAGGGCGTCAAGACTATTTTTGGTGACAGCCTGCATAAGGAGTATACATGACGGCGTCAGACCTAGATCTAGGCAGTCCGAGAAACTATTTGGCGGCGAGATGATGGCATCAGACTTTTGTTCTTGACGCCGTCACCTATTAGAATCTATATATAGTTTTCTATTTTTCATTCATTAAAGAGGAACTTGTGTGGAGAAAACTAGGGCCGAACTTTGTAAACCCTAGGTCGTATTTTACAGTGTTTTCAAGGGTTTTCACCCCTTGAATCCTTCATGTTCAATTGAGATAAGTCTTCTTTAAATTCAATCAATATGTCTATGTGTTGTTTGAATATATCTTATGCTTGTCTTGATTTCAACATGCTAGGCTAGATCTATCTTGTGTTTGCTTAGATGTTATGAAACCTAGATGTTAATTATATGTTGATTACTTGTTTATGGTTGTAATGGATGAATGATTTCAATGTTAGGCTTAAGAAAACTGGCAGATCTCCATTGTGTAATATGCTTGAACGTCTTAGGAAACATGAACCGATGTGTACTAGGTTTTATTGGTTGTATTTAATGCATGAGCAAATTCTAGTGATCCCATGTTAGGAGCTTCTTAGCCGGCTCGACATAGGAGTGAAGTAGGCGCTCATAGGATTGGAGAAGTAAGTACGCCACCCCATGAATGGTATTAAGGAATACAATCCGTCATCCACGCAACTATAACAAGTAATTAACATGTAAAAGATATCTAGGGAGTAGTGAAATCTAAGTAAACACAATTCTCCCACATATTGCTCACAACTTTAGTATAATTTAGTTTATTTTCATTTTAGCATTTTATTTTGATTACATCTTAGTTTTGGGTTAGTTGATTAGCAACTAATTCCGCCCAACTCCTTCAAACCCGAGATTTTTAATTGCTTTTCATAAAATGTAAAAATACAAAAAGAATCATCCCTCATCTCTAGACCTAGTCTTTAGGTTTTCTAATCCTAGCGACACTATTCCTAGCTGAACGATCAATCCTCCGGTACTTGTCATTATACTATACTACATCGATCAGGTACACTGCCTGGTGGGGGTTGTAAGCTTCTCGAGATCCCTCGAGAGATAAAGCCTGGTGCAATCCCTACGCATCATGTTTTTGGCGCCGCAGCCCGAGGAATAGTTATTGTCTAGGTTAGAATCTCTTTTTATTAGGTCTACTTGCTAGATTCCTTTCTAGTAAGATTTTATTTTTATTTATAGGTTCTCTTTAGTCTATCTTATTTCTTCGTGTTTTTGTTCATGACTTTTACCATCCGTCATTATGGCAACTGACGAATTCTCTAACCTTAGGATCACTAGGAGTCGTAGTTCCGCTAGAGACCTTGTCTTGCCTTATGCAGAACCCAATAGAGAAATGCGTAGGTTAAGACGATCTCACTCAACACCTGAACCATCTAGCATAGCCATCGATTTTGATGCACCCCTTTCTGAAGAAAATTCGGAAAATCACCTTACAACCCCTAGCTCCCAACCCAACAACGAGATGAGTACCCCCGCAACTCCCACTCCTAAGCGCTTTAAGGACTACTCCTCCCCAAACCCTTGTGGCTTCTCAAATGCCATTGTCTACCCAAACGAACACACCAATGAGGTCTTGCATGCGACCGATGTTTGGCTTGTCCAAAGTGTGTGCAAGTTTTGTGGATTAGATGATGATGACCCGATTCAACACATTAAGGACTTCTTGAAAATAGTAGACACCCTTTATACGGATGGGGCTACTAGAGATACGTCCCGATTACGATTCTTCCCTTTCACCCTCTATGAAAAAGCCCAAGAGTGGTATGATAAACTCCCTTCTGACTCTATTTTCACATGGGAACAACTCATATACAAGTTCTATGAGAAGTTCTTTCCACCTGGAAAAACTTCAGTGTTTAGAGATAGGATCCTCCGCTTCCGAAAAGGGAAGGACGAACCCTTCCATAAATCGTGGATTAGATTCAAGGATTTAATAAGACAAGTCCCCATCATGGCATCGAACTTTGGCTTTTGGTACAAATCTTCTACGACAATGTCTCCTCAAATGATCGGAATGGAATCAACAATTCTAGAAAAGGGAGATTAGCCAATCTTATTGCCGAAGAAGGATGGGATAGGATCGAAGAATATGCTCAAGACCAGGATGACACTTGGGATGAACCTGAGTCGACTGTCAGCATGTCTTAAATCACTTCAACATCTTCAGATCGGTTAAGAAAAATTAACAAAAGAATGGAATACCTAGCTGGGTCGCAGTTACCTAAACAACTTTCAAATCCTTACTTGATCTACGACTACTGTGGGGGCCCGCATGAGGTAGAGGAATGCGGAGGAGAAACCACGACTGAACATGCATGCTTGTCAGGAGGTGACATCTATGCTGATCCCTCCCTTTTGCCTTTTTACCAAAATGACGATTACACCCTCTAGGGAAATCTGGTAAAAAGAAAAGAAGGAGAGGAAGGTCCTGAATTCAAAATCAGGAGCACTTTTGTAGATGACCTTGGTCCCTTCACTCAAGAAAAAGGCTTACAATTAAAAGGTCTTAATGAACTTGTTGATGAGCAGCAGAATGACATTGGAGAATGGTTCAACAAGCTTAACTCCACCCTCGATAACCTTGAAATGCCGTTAGTAAGCCAAAAAGATCCCATGCTCGCGGTAACCACTCGAGCTGGAACAACAACCAAGGACCCCCTTACCCTAGCTCCCCCCCCCCCCCATCACTCCCGATCCAAACAAGCCTCGCGAAGAGGAGGATGATGTGGGCAGCGAGGCTCCCAACCAACCTCCCTTGGCGACCCATTCCCCATCAACCCCACCTAACCAACCTGTGAGAATCCCATTCCCATCCCGATTGAAAAACCAGAAAACTGAGAACGATAATAAAAGATTCCTGTCATATCTAAAAGACTCAATAGTCACCATACCCCTCCTTGATGCTTGTTATCACATGCTGAAGTATAGCGCATACTTTAAAAAATTACTCTCTAACCGAAAGAAACTCGAGGGTCTTGTGACCCTTGGGGAAGAATGTTCGGTGGTGACCCATCGAGGGCTACCAAAAAAGGTGGACGACCTAGGCAGCTTCACCTTGCCTTGCTCCATAGGATCTCTATCAATAAAGAATGCTCTTGCCGATTTGAGGGCAAGTATCAACCTCATGCCTCACTCTATGTTCCCTAAACTACGATACTCTGGATTAAAGCCTACCCGTATAAACATCCAACTAGCCGATAGATCAGTCAAATACCCCGTAGGGATATGCGAGAATGTGCTAGTCAAGGTTGGGAAATTCAAATTCCCGGTCGACTTCGTAATCTTAGAGATGGAGGAGGATGACTTGGTACACATCATCTTAGGGAGACCATTTCTTGCTACCGGTCGTACAGTCATTGATGTTCATGACGGCAGGTTAACCTTACGAGTAGGAACCGATAGCTTAACCTTCGACATTAAGGACACTATGGATCTCTCTCTCGAAGCAGCTAATTGGCTCTATTTCATTGGAGAGGTCGATGAACTCACGGACGTCATTGATGACTGTGTTGATGAACATATCGAGGAAGGTTGGTTACGGGGTGAGAGTTTTCTTCCCTTGTTGGAGGTGGAAAAGATGGAGGATGTTGGTGCAGTCTCCTTCTACCCTAGGCAAGAGGCCACGGAGCATCTCGAGCTCCAAAAACCCGAAAACAAGCTTAAGCCTTCTATTATCGAACCCCCTGAACTTGATCTTAAGGAACTTCCTAACCATTTAGAGTACGCCTTCCTTCAGGGAGAGGACCAACTACCGGTAATCATAAACTCTTCCCTCGAACATGAACAAAAAGGTAAACTCTTAGAGGTCCTAAAGAAATATAACAGGGTGCTTGCATGGAGTGTAGCCGACATTAAGGGGATTGACTCAACTTTTTGCACGCATAAGATTCTCATGGAAGAAGATTATAAACCTACCGTGCAACCCCAGAGGCGGGTGAACCCCAACATTAAGGAAGTGGTAAAGAAGGAAGTCATCAACTTCTGGATGCATGATTAATCTACCCAATCTCGGATAGCCCATGGGTTAGTCCTGTACAGGTTGTACCTAAGAAGGGTGGAATGACTGTAGTTAAGAACGACAAGGGTGAGATGGTACCCCAAAGAACAGTTACTGGATGGCGGGTATGCATCGATTATAGAAAGCTCAATGATGCCACGAGGAAAGATCACTTTCCCCTACCATTCATTGACCAAATGTTAGAGAGATTGTCTGGGCATGAGTACTATTGCTTCTTGGATGGATTCTCAGGATATTTTCAAATTCCCATAGCACCTGAGGACCAAGAAAAGACCACGTTTACTTGCCCTTATGGAACATTCGCCTACAAAAGAATGCCTTTTGGGCTGTTTAATGCCCCCGCCACTTTTCAGCGATGCATGACCGCAATCTTTCACGAACTTATGGAAGACAACATGGAAGTTTTCATGGATGACTTTTCGGTCTTCAGGAACTCCTTCGACCGCTGTCTTGCTAATCTAGAAAAAATGCTTAAACGCTGTGAGGAAACCAACTTGGTGTTAAACTGGGAAAAGTGTCATTTCATGGTGAAAGAAGGGATTGTGTTAGGACATAAGATCTCTGGTAATGGGATAGAGGTGGACCAAGCTAAAGTTGAAGCTATATCTAAGCTACCATATACCACGACTGTTAAAGTAATACGCAGCTTCTTGGGGCATGTCGGGTTTTACCGAAGATTCATCAAAGACTTCTCCAAAATAGCTCGGCCAATGACTTAATTGCTAATGAAGGATGCTCCTTTCGATTTCTCCCAAGAATGCAAGGATGCATTCGATCTCTTAAAAAAGGAGCTCATACAAGCTCCAATCATGATTATACCCAACTGGGAGTTACCGTTTTAAATCATGTGTGACTCTAGCGATTTCGCTGTCGGGGCTGTATTGGGCCAACGGCGAGACAAGCTATTCCAACCTATTTACTACGCTAGCAAAACCATGAATCCCGCTCAAGAGAATTACTCTACCACCGAAAAAGAACTGTTAGCCATAGTATTCGCATTCGACAAATTCCGGCAATATTTTGTCCTTTCAAAGATAGTCGTTTTCACTGATCACTCGGCGCTTCGATATCTTTTTGCTAAGCAGGATGCTAAGCCATGACTAATTCAGTGGATCTTGTTATTACAAGAATTTGATGTTGAGATTCGTGATAAGAGGGGGCAGAAAATCTGGCCGCAGATCATCTATCTCATCTCGAAAACCCCTTGGATGAGCACGATAGAAGTGAGATTCGGGATTCATTTCCTGACGAACAACTCATGTCAATAATTGATTCGGAGCCTTGGTACGCCGATTTTGCCGCAAGCAGACTCGTTCCAGAACACCTGACTAGGTACGAAAGGAAAAGGTTCTTTTCTCAATTAAAATACTACTTCTGGGATGAACCATTTTTATTCCGAAGGTGTCCTGACCAAATAATAAGATGTTGTATTTCGGAGAGTGAGGCAATAAAGATTATGAGGGAATGTCACTCTAGTCCCTCTAGAAGGCATCATGGGATAAGCACCACCGCCCGAAAGATTTTCGACGCGGGATTCTATTGGCCCACAATTTTCCGTGATGTCAAAGAAATGGTACAGGCATGCGATGCATGTCAACGGGCCGGGAACATATCACATAGGGATGAAGCGCCTCAGAATTTTATACAAGTATGTGAGGTCTTCAATGTCTGGGGAATTGACTTCATGGGACCCTTTCCATCTTCAGGGGGGAACGAATACATTTTAGTTGCCATCGATTATGTTTCAAAATGGGTAGAGGCACAAGCCCTTAGGACCAACGATGCCAGGGTGGTTATTCATTTCCTGAAAAAGCTTTTCGCTAGATTCGGGATTCCTAAAGCCCTCATCAGTGATAGGGGGACCCACTTTTCCAATGTGCAAATGGAAAAGGTCATGAGGAGGTATGGGGTCTCGCATCGGTTTTCCACCGCCTATCATCCACAAACCAATGGCCAGGTTGAAAATACAAACAGGGCTATTAAAAGAATACTAAAAAAACGGTTAGTCAAAATAAAAAAGACTGGTCATTTAAACTCGATGAGGCCTTATGGGCATTCCGAACCGCCTAAAAGACACCCATTGGAACGACCCCGTTTCGCATGGTGTATGGTAAGGCATGTCACTTGCTAGTAGAGTTAGAACTTAAGGCTTATTGGGCGCTTAAGGCATGTAATTTAGAGTATACAATTGCAAGAACCAATAGGTTCTTACAATTACACGAACTTGATGAGCTTAGATTAGAAGCTTATGAGTCCTCCATTACATATAAAGAGAGGGCAAAAAGATGGCATGACCAAAGAATTAAGAAACCCAAGGAATTTTCAGAAGGGGACAAAGTCCTATTGTACAACTCTCGGTTAAGATTATTTCCAGGGAAACTCAAGTCTAGATGGTATGGACCATTTACGGTGAAAAGTTCCTCTAAAATTGGAGCCGTTGTGTTATTAGACGATGAAGGTAGAGAATTTACTGGTAACATACAACGTGTAAAACATTATCAAGAAAATAATAATGAAATGATTAGTGAGGAGGATGTAACATTTGATAATGAGGTCACGTAGTAACCAATGACCTTGAGTCTAGCTACAAGACTCATAACGCTTCTTGGGAGGCAACCCATGTTTTGTGTGATTTTTATTTTGTTTGTTTGTTATTTGCTTCCGTATGCATGCTTTATTTTTATTGTTGGTAGATCACGTTTCAAAACTAAAATAGTGAAAATACTTTACTTTGTTGTTTGGCTTAGTCTTAACTTCATCCAAAGGTATTTTTGCAAAAGATAAGTGTAAGGGGAAACCCCAAATATGTTTTTAAGAAACAAAACCGATCATGATTCTCCACAATATTAAGTGAACATGTATATTCGTATTTGTTAGAGTCAAATGCTTGTATCGAGTCATAATGAAGTTTTGTAGGATTTTCCAGGAAGTAGGACGAAGTTTTTCCAGAAATTTTCCGAAAACTTAACATAAGAATTTCTGCAGGTCACTTCTGACGGCGTCATGAGTTTACTCTTGACGGCGTCACGTGTATAAATCTGGAAATTTTACCAGTTTTGTTTTTCTAAAGGAGTCTTAAAGTTTTTGTTGAATTATTAGTTTTATAATCTCCAGGAAATCTGCAAACATCATTCCACAAGCATTATATCTTATTTTATTTTCTAGGATTTATTAGCATATGTAGATTGCCGCCGATTTTATGCGAGGTTGCCTTGTCTGTTTTCTCTGGTTTTACAGGTTATGTATGACAAGAAGATGATTATTATTCTGGAATGGAAGCTTTGATTGTTCATTTTCTTGGAGGAAGATCTAACCTGGCCACCTTATTATCCATACCGAGCGAATCAGGGGAGTATTTGATTTCATTTGTTTTACTTATTTCACTTTTACATTCTTTACTTGAACATTGGGGACAATGTTCATCCTAAGTGTAAGGGGAGGGTAAAATGATGATACCTTACAGATACATTTCGCTTGAGTTTGTTTGTTTGATGGTAGATGTGTAATAAAACTATGAGAAATACTTGTTAGTGCATTTTTAGCGCCAAATTTAATTTTTTTTACAACATTTAGGAGTGAAACTTTAGCCATAGCAAGCGTCTCATGGATAGGAGATTGTATGACTAGCACAAAACCGTATCATTCAGAAAAATTTTCCACCCAAATATGTGAGGTTCGCCTTTGGATTTGATAGGAAAAGCATTTACTATTAGTGCTTATGAGTGTACCGGTAGCATTTAGATTCTAGAACTTGCGTTAGTGATGCATCCCGAGACCGCTAGTGAGACTACATTCGTGTAGTAGGATTTACTATATGATAAGAGGCATTAGGATCACCCTTGTGTTAAACCCGTATCATAATTACTTGACCATTTAAGTCATATTACTTGGCTAGTTAAGTCAACTAATTTTTCCCACACCCTTAGCGTTGTACTCATTTTTAGTACACGAAAGCCCTAGTAAACCCCTCCGAGCCTATCTTTTCATTTCTAACTTTAAGCATTTTACTTAAAGGAAGAATTTGTTACACCCCATTTAAATGTACACCCAAATTGCCTTAGCCTTCCGTGTATGCACTCATTTTTAGTGCATTATTGTTATTTGTTCAAACCCTAAGTTAATTATCTAATTGATTACATGGTTGCTAAGTCGAGTCATATCCTTGTACATATTGTTTTGGGACGATTGGGACTCATGGGTAAAGTACTTATTTTATGGAGTAATGGGGAAGAACATCATTTATTACCCCCGTACGTGCGTTAATCTTAAAAGTAATCCAAGTGTTTTGATTTTCTTAATTCGAGTCATTAGACTAATTTATTGTAAAGTATGTAAAAATTCAAGTGTAAGGGGAATTTTCATTCCCTATGATGTATTATTTTGGATGGTAGGGTAAGAGTGTATGCAAAATATATATATATATATATATATATATATATATATATATATATATATATATATATATATATATATATATATATATATATATATATATATATATATATTTAGAAAAAGAAAAGAGAAAAGAAAAACATACGGACTACCATCCCTTTTCATTCTATGTTCATTTTATGTTTTTGTTCTTTTTGATTTATTAACTTCAGTCGAGTCTAGTCTTGGCTTAGCAACGCCATATTGTACATGTAATTAACCAAGATTGTTAACTCGCCACCAGTAAAGACTGCCTATATCCAACAAAACCGTGTATTCCATATCCCTACACCTAACGTTACAACCCTTTAAAAGACCTCTTTGATAGTTTATCCTAGGTGCTTACGCCACGTGGTGAAGGTTTGATCCTTTCCTAAGCCTATGGTAATCTATTTTGCTATGACAGGTAGTGAGAGATGTTTTCCATTTCCATATTGTGATATTACTTTATTACACCCGAGAGATGTGAGTATCTAAACACTATTTGCGAGGTGCTAGTATATGACATCCGTGCTTGTCTTTAGTCTTTAGTGGAACGATTATTTGTTGTAATTACTTTTATGTTAGTGTTAAATGACCCCTAACTTGTATTTTGATTAGAATAAAAGCGCATTTGCTTGAGGACAAGCAAATCTCAAGTGTAAGGGTATATGATGAGGCGAAAAATGAACCACTTTTAGGGGGTCATTTAAGCCCGGAATTGAATTTTTTTGATCAAATATTGCCCTAAATCTTTCCTTTTGTGATTTTAGGTACTTTGGGAGTGGATTCTGGAAAAGGAAGCAATTCGGACGTTTTTGGAGCATAAAAGTGAAGAAAACGGCAAAGACTTAATTTTCCATGCTGAGAACAGTACCTGACGGCGTCAAGAGTAAAATCCATGATGACCCAGTGAAAACCTGAAGGCGTCACAACACGGGCGTCAAGACTATTTTTGGTGACAGCCTGCATAAGGAGTATACATGACGGCGTCAGACCCAGATCTAGGCAGTCCGAGAAACTATTTGGCGGCGAGATGACGGCGTCAGACTTTTGTTCTTGACGCCGTCACCTATCAGAATCTATATATAGTTTTCTATTTTTCATTCATTAAAGAGGAACTTGTGTGGAGAAAACTAGGGCCGAACTTTGTAAACCCTAGGTCGTATTTTATAGTGTTTTCAAGGGTTTTCACCCCTTGAATCCTTTCATGTTCAATTGAGATAAGTCTTCTTTCAATTCAATCAATATGTCTATGTGTTGTTTGAATATATCTTATGCTTGTCTTGATTTCAACATGCTAGGCTAGATCTATCTTGTGTTTGCTTAGATGTAATGAAACCTAGATGTTAATTATATGTTGATTACTTGTTTATGGTTGTAATGGATGAATGATTTCAATGTTAGGCTTAAGAAAACTGGCAGATCTCCATTGTGTAACATGCTTGAACGTCTTAGGAAACATGAACCCATGTGTACTAGGTTTTATTGGTTGTATTTAATGCATGAGCAAAAACTAGTGATCCCATGTTAGGAGCTTCTTAGCCAGCTCGACATAGGAGTGAAGTAGGCACTCATAGGATTGGGGAAGTAAGTACGCCCAGTCGCCCACTACAAGAAAAAAGCCTTTTACCGACTTTCTTAGCGACGTATTTTATGATTGCGACTTTAGGTGATGGGTCGCTGTAAACGAGTCGCAAATTTTTTGCGACTTGTTACATGTGTCGTTAAAATGAGCGACTAGTATAATGACTTCATAAAATAAGTCGCTATAAATTTGCAACTTCAGTATTTCTTGTCGCCATTTGCATCGCTGTTTTAAAGAGGTGTTGTCATCTAAGTCGCTTAACGCGACGCTATTTCTGTAAAAGTCTCTATTTAAAATTAGCGACTTAATTAACGACTTAAATAGAGACTTTTACAGAAATAGCGTCGCGTTAAGCGACTTAGATGGCAACATCTCTTTGAAACAGCGATGCAAATGGCGACAAGAAATAATAAAGTCGCAAATTTATAGCGACTTATTTTATGAAGTCGTTATAATAGTCGCTCTTTTTAGCGACACATGTCACGAGTCGCAAAAAATTTGTGACTCATTTACAGCGACCCATCACTTAAAGTCGCAATCATAAAATACGTCGCTAAGAAAGTCGGTAAAAGGCTTTTTTCTTGTAGTGGCCACCCCATGAATGGTATTAAGGAATACAATCCGTCATCCATGCAACTATAACAAGTAATTAACGTGTAAAAGATATCTAGGGAGTAGTGAAATCTAAGTAAACACAATTCTCCCACATATTGCTCACAACTTTAGTATAATTTAGTTTATTTTCATTTTAGTATTTTATTTGGATTACATCTTAGTTTTGGGTTAGTTGATTAGCAACTAATTCCGCCCAACTCCTTCAAACCCGAGATTTTTAATTGCTTTTCATAAAATATAAAAGTACAAAAAGAATCATCCCTCATCTCTAGACCTAGTCTTTAGGTTTTCTAATCCTAGCGACACTATTCCTAGCTGAACGATCAATCCCCCGGTACTTGTCATTGTACTATACTACATCGATCAGGTACACTGCCTGGTGGGGGTTGTAAGCTTCTCGAGATCCCTCGAGAGGTAAAGCTTGGTGCACTCCCTACGCATCATTGGTGGCCGCATTACTTTGCCTTAGATGAATGGTTTAACTTTATAAATGAGACTGGAATTTAAGCATAGTTACCCATCCACAAAGTAATGCGACAATACACATCTTGATACATTCAACTTCACTTTGGAAAACTCAATAATCAAGGCCCACCTATCTAACGTTGTAGATGAGTTCCATTGCTTACAGTGACCGATTTACCTACGGACATTGAAGTGCTTGATATTGACACAGAGACACTCCAATGACCTTAGGTAACTCGGTCAATTTAAGCAATGGAACCCACATACATCGTCAGATAGATGGGCCTTGATAATTGAGTTGTGTTGATTGTGATAATGATATATCGTGTATTGTTCATGGCAATCTAGCATCCTTCATTATCCCATTCAACATGAGTCACTCACATGCTTTTCAAGAATCGATAACTTTTTAATTGGGCACACATTGGTACTTTGAGCTTCCCCTCGAAAACCCATTCCTATGTCAGTGTCATTGCAATCGATTTGGCGCAAATCCTTGCACAAATTTCGTCGACATGGCAATGAGATTTCGAGTGGAGGCTCAAAGTATCAAAGTGTGTCCACTTGCATATGTTGACAGTTCTAAGTGGTAAGAACCGTGTTGTTTGTGATAAAGTTGTGGTCTGTTTTTTTTCGAGAAAGCACACTCCTTTTTTATCCCGTTCGAGACGTTTCCTTCCACTGTCACCTTATAGCTTTTTTAATCAACAGTTTACAGCTCATAAATTTTTCTTAATAGCGAGAGATGGGAAAGAAAAAAGAGGAGTACAAGTGTATTTGGTACAGATTCATTTTGTCACATCCTTTTTTTCTTGCTCATGTCTCGCTATATAAGACTACCTTATGAGTGCATCCTGTTATACTATAGAGTGATAAGTAGGGAAGAGAGGATGTCGTACAAGTGTATTTGGTGCAAATACATTCTTTTGCCATATCCTCTTTTTCCTTCTTATCATCCTATATTATTGGAGTCTGTGTTACCAGTCTAGGGAGGTGTATGGTACTTATAATGAGGAAGTACTCGGCTTGTGCTACCAAATACAATACATGAATCAAATATAGTGCAGGCAACAGACCTTACAGTCAACCAAGATGAAGATGTCCAGGAGGGAATTGACTCTACAACAGTAATTATACCACCCAATCACAGACCTCATGTTGACAGGCCAACTAAAAAGATGAAGTAAGATGATGAGCCTACAGTTCCTAGTTCTTAATTTGTTACCCACTATCCTTGAACAATATGTTTCACTTTATTGTCTGTTGGATTCTATGTTTGTACTCTTTGTTTAAATTTATTGTCTTTAGAACAATGTTTTGAACTATGCTTGTATTCTATGTTTGTACCCATTGCATTTTGACTTTCAAAAGTCAAACTTGCAAATGTTGAATGGGAGTGACCTAGTCACTCGCTCCCTTGTGCCCATTGCATTTAGACTTTGAGAAGTCAAACTGCAAATGTTGAATTCCATAAAGTCAACTGTCATGCAAGTGTTTTTTTTGGTCCAACACATGTATACACAGTACGTGGCAATCTTATAAGCCCTTTTATAGGCAAACACGTCCCTACTAAATACGCATCTCTCAAAACACCCACTTGCAAAACACACCTCCCTAGTTCCTTAACCATGAACAACTATCAAAGTGATATTGATCTAAAGGTTCTCTGTAACTCGTATGTGGTAACTGAACTAATGCTTGGCCCTTACCACACAGAGATTCTTCAAGACTTGCAGCAGGCAAGCGATTTGGAGAACAAGTCCAAAAATATTACTGAAAGGGTCGAACGTAGGGGGGAAGGGATTGTTAGACTTCAAAACTATTCACGTGCAAGAATTTCAAGGAGCAATACAAAGAAGCTTATGAGACTACAAACAATTGATAAGCGTAGGGCGTAGGCTCTATTGATGATGGCCAGGCAAGTCAAAGACTAGATGTTTAAGAAGATTGAGGTTGTTGTGAAGAAGAAATATCCATGAGGGGGTTGGTTGTTTTGAGATTAGTGATGTAATGGATCTCATGATCCAGATTTTGTATGAATAATGTATTCACATATGTTTACACTTTATTAGTGAATTGAATATGTATCACAAACATAAACAAGAAACTCACATTAATGAAACATTAGAACACAGACTAAACATAGTGATTCAGTTTTTGGTTTGGACATGCCCAAAACCATAGTGATTTAGTTTCTGGTGTTGTTTTTAATGAACTTTCTTGGCTTCTTTTTACTCTTCTTCTTTGCTTTAGTTGATTGAGTTGCATCTGTACTACCCCATGCACTTATGTTTCTACTTGTAATACCCAGACCAATGACACCACAACTTACTTCATATGCCGTTTCACAACCTGCCTGTTCAAGTATCACAAGACTATGCCTCCAACACTTAACATCCCCACAACAGATAAAGCATCTTTCGTCCAACACCTCTATCTTTGCACCACCCCTCCTGTTTTGTTCCCACTTGTAATACCAAGACCAATTATACAACCACTTACTTCCTCTACCTGTCTATCATTACTACTCATTTTCTTTCTCTTTGATTTTTGAGTTACAGATTCTGCCATATCTATGTTGTTGAGAAAGTTGGAAGGAGACTTTACTATCCTAGTTGGTAGGATAATTTACTTCATTATGTGAGGTAGGTAAATGAGTATTAACTACTTACTAGTGCTAGTCAATAGGGAATCAAAGAAGGTGTGAAACTTAGTTATTTATTTATAGTTGTTGTAAGACATGTGTATAGGCAACTGAATGGTTTTTAAATTTTGGAATAGACACAGGGTTTAGTGATTCATTAGTAACGGTTAGTGACCTTGCAGTTATTTTTTAAACACACCGATTGGTGATTAGTGACTTTTCATTTGGATTGGATTTTTTCTCTTAGTATAAATAACAAACTATCCCACCCATTTCTGTCAATCATTCACCCTAATGGCATCTTCATCATCAAACCCTGATTCCTGGAAAAATAAACGACCAAGAGATGATTCTATTCCTCCTATTCCTGAGAAGTACAAGATTTTCGACATACCCTAAGATAAGATTTCATGAAAAAACGCTGATTGATCTTTATAACAAGCGTATAAAATTTCATGAAAAACAAATCAAGAGGGATGAGGAGATCATACAGGAACGACAGAAGATGATTGAAGAACGTACTACAACAATAGCGGAAATACGTGATAAGTGGCCTTTTACTCATCATTTTAGGCCCGAAAAACCCACCAAAACGACCAAAAACACCCAAAAATGACCATATAATGTTACAAATATCCTTGGAATGTGTTTTTGTGTATTTTAGGTACAAAAGGATTGAAAACAAGGCAAATGTGAGCAAAATGGAGCATGGATGGGAAATCGGAGCAAAAAGGAGCAATATAGAGCATTACCGGATCTATTCGACACAATGAGAAGCATTTATTGAAGAATTAAAGAGTCGAAGACAATCCTGGGAGTATGACATGGGGGGAGGTATGGAAATCCGAAACAAAACCCTACTTATCGAATTACCCCTCACCCGACACCAAACTACACAAAATTCCCTATTTACCCTTTAAATCCCGAAACTTAAATGCAAAATCTTTTTCAAAAACAAGACCCGAAACCATTTTCCCAAAACCAAATCAAAAACCAATTTTTCAAATAAATCACAAAACATTTTGATAAAAACTTTTTATTTTATTATAATGAGTATTATTATCATTAATATTAGAATTAGTGTATTTAGTATAATTATTATTTTTATCAAAATTAGTATTATTAGAATTATTATTATTAGTATTATTATTAGTAATTTTATTAGTAGTATTATTATTTATGTAAATATTATTATTATTATTATTACATTAAAAAAACTACAAAAATATATTTTTACAAATTCAGTTTTTTTTACAACTTTATATTTTTACTACTTCTTTTATAAAAATTAATACTAATACTCTCCTAAATCTAAAAATCATACGCCAAATCCACTAATACTCCTAACCCATTTACCCAACCCACTGCACCACACCATCTGGCCCATCTCCACACCCTAACCCACTTCACTACAAATCCAGTAACACCAAACCATACCCGTTTTTACTCACCCTTACCCACTTTGACCCTCACAGTCAAACACCTCGCCAAAACCAAACCTTATCCCCCCTGTCACTGTCATTCCTACTCAGCTCCAGAAACAAACAAGGGTTGATCACATGATGTCGTTTCCCCCATCCAAGTCCACCATGGCAATCCTTGGGACCAAACCTCATCTACTGCAGAGATTTCTTGAAGTGGTCTCCAAGGCTAATTGAAGGCTGAGATTAGGACTAAAGAAGCACAAATGTGGATTAAAAGCTTTTCTCTCTCACAGAAAACACAACAAGGACAGGACAAACATGGACAACCCTAATTCACTAGTATAAAATGTAGTCTTTTCTCATTGTTGTGGTGTCCAATTTCTCATGCTTTAGAGAAATTTTGACTATCTTTAATTACCTGTCAATTTTATGTTTTTTTTCAGCATTGTACTTTACCTCAGATTAATACAATTTGAAGTTTTCTTTAACTACTTTGTCATTTAGATTTCAAGTATTTACTCTATTTAAATCTATTTTGGCTTTCCTTTCTGTTGCATAAGCTCACTTAAGCTCATAAATAGCTTATTGTGAGTTTAGTCAAAGTTCCTTTTCTGTTTTGCAATCTAAAAAAAATGTTTTTTGTATTACTGTAGCAAATAAGCAGTCAAACTGCTTATTTTCAAATACCAACTTGCTTAATTACTCTTAACCTTGCCATTTTATCATTTTACTTTAAGGACTTAGCTTAAAATTCTTTTTTCTTTAGTTTTAAAAAATCAGTCACCCCCATAAAGGGGTGTTTTGCATAGGCTTTTTCTTTAGCAAACAAAAATGTTTCCACCCATTTTGAATTTCAATAAGCTCTCTTTTACTGTTTTTAGTATATTTCCAGTTGAACTTTTCATTTCCAAATAGTTTTCAACCAATTGAGTTTGTTTTCAAAATCTTTTTTTTTTTTTTTTTTTTTTTTTTTTTTATCTTAACTGTTTTTTTAGAGATAGCATAGGTTAAGGTTTAGTTTAAGTTAGTTGTTGTTTGAGCCTCACTTTAGTTCCAATAGGTTAGTGCATTTAGTTTAGACCTGGTAGTTTATTTTTCATAGTCAAAGCAATCCCATTTGACCCATTGTGTTCAACTGTTGCATCAGTTAAGGATAGTCCCCACAGTCACTTTGATTTCTAATTTTAGCTTCTTTGTTTCTAGCTCATGTTGCCTAAAACTTAGTATACAGCTTATTTAGTAGCTCATCTTTGATTTCGTTGTAGTATAGTGGTAAGTATTCCCGCCTGTCACGCGGGTGACCCGGGTTTGATCCCCGACAACGGCGCCAAAAAGTGAAACTAGCAATATAGTATATGTATAAGTACAAGGACTCTTTGACCAAGAAATAGTCAAACAAAGTCCACCGGGAGTATTGGATATTCCCGGGTCGTGTCCGTGTGAGGTGTGAAATGCGAAACTGAATAACGTTTCGTGATCGGGTGATGTGAATGGGGTATAAAGAAGAGATTTTGATTTCTAACCTAAATTAAACAAATAAATACTCAAAATAACTTAACTAAACAAATAACGAAAGCATGCAAATCAAAATTAAACTAAAACGTAAATTAAACTTAAAACGTAATGCACGAAATTTAAAAACGTAATTAAAAAGGAAATTTACTAATTTTAAGCTAAAATTTAAATTTGGAAATTAAAAACTATTTGAAAAGTTACTAAACCTAACTTGAAATTTAGAAAAACGTACAAGAAATTGAAAACGAGCCGTTACCGGCCTTGGTAACGGCTTTTAAAGTAAATTTTGAATTCTAAAAGGGTACGGGTATGAAAATAATTTTCCTAACTTCTAAAAGTAAAAAAGAAAAAAATTTGGAAAAAAGAAAATTAATTTTTGGACTTTTATATTTTTTATAATGAATTAAAAACCAAAATAACTAAATTAAATGTTTGAAAATACTAAAACTTTTGGGGAAAATCTGAAATTTTTTTAGAACCTAAATAAACACAAAACTAATATAAGAAAATATAAGAGGGGGAATGATGAGTGTCTAAATACTCATCATTTCTGTCACATTTAAGCTACAAAACATCTGAAAACATACTGATATGATTTAAAATACTGGAAATATCACCAAACTGTGTTTTTAGGTGTTACAAGTGCAAAAGGGATGAAAACTGATAAAAAACATATAAAATATACTTAATTTACAGTTTCAGTCCCTGAACTTTGACAAATTGGCAAAACTAGTCCCTGGTCAATCAAAACTTGTACAAATGTCATAAAAGGTCCTTGGGATTCATAAGTTGTAAGAAATAGTCCTTTAAAATTTAAAATCACATATTTACAACTTTGGTCCCTCAACTTTGAAAAGTGTCATAAATAGTCCCTGGATTATTTAAAAAGTGAAATTTATCAAATATAACCCTTATACTATTTATAAATGGCATATTTGGTCCTTGTGTTAACTTTGTATATTTGGCAGGTTTAACCCTTCAAGAATTCAGAAAATGCAATATTGGTCCTTGGGCTTTAATCCATTACAAACCAAACGGACCCTTATTATTACCAAATCCAAACACAAACAAACACCAGCGCACCATTCAAGCCCAAACATCAAACCCGGCCCAACCCCCTTAATAATATACCAGGGTTTGACCCTGGTCAAACACCACCACCCCGCCCTACTGTTCACCATCTCCCCCAAACCACCCAGTAACTATACCAGGGTGGTATTTGGCCACCTTTCTCCTCCACCTCACCAATACAGCTCACCCTCCACCTCTTACACCTATCCCACCTTCATTTAATGCCATTCCCACACTTTTTCCCTCCAAACTACTTCTACTTCCCCTGTTTTCACCAATATCACCCCAACTTGGTTTAAAATCCTCTCAAACTTATCCTAACGTGTTCCCTAAGTCTCTGCTACATTCCTAAATGCATTAATTGAGTTATATCAGGCTGCAAGCAACCTAGGAGACTTTGGCGCCAAAATGAGTTTAAATGGATGAGATGAATTTGACCAATCCAATGGTCAAAATTGAAGTGGGAAAGTGTGAGGAAGCTAGTGGGATGCTTTTGAGTTATTATAAAGAAAGGGAGAACCAGAAGTGAAGCCATATCATAGAAATAAAAGTTTATGATCAATTTATTGCTTATCTCTAATTACTTTCTTTTAAATGCTTTCAAAGCTTTGTTACACTCTGACAATTTGTAATAAAACTTTATTTACAGTTGTAGTTTCATTAATCTTTAATTACTTGTCATTTACTTAATTGTCTTTTACTTAAAATTGCCATTTAATTACCTGTCTTTTATAACTGATTAGAGGACTTGATATAAGCACTTAGGCTCCTGACAAAGCCATAAGGCTTTTAGAAACCTTGAAAACAGTTATAATCCATAAATCTCAAAAACACAAAAAGAATCAAGGAAAATAGAAAAGAAATACAAAAATTAGTTCATAGCAAGAAGAAGTTGGAGCAGGGTTGATATTGGATTGCCTTGGGTTTAGAAGCTTAGTGGTAAGCTAATAAGATTGTTCTTGGTCCCTGTTCTTGGTTTTTCAGCTAGAAATCTATGTAAGCTTATTTTTCTCATATTTGCAATTTACTGTGTATGCAAGTTATATGCTTGAATCTTTGTTTTCTTATGTTCCTGTGATATATTTAAGTAGATTTATCTATTAAAATAACCTTGTTGTTTGTTGGAATTGATAGTTGCTAGAAATCTTAAAATCTCACAGTTAAATCATCATAATTGTCATTTCATGGTATCCTGATGTTATTGTTGTTGATTTATGTTCAGAAGTTTTAGTTTAATGATATTATAGAGTTTGGAAACAGAGTTGCAGTCTAAATTATTGTTTAACTTTGAGAATCATCAAATCTGTCATATTAGGGTGTGTTTGGATCAGTAGGATCCACTGACCTTAAGGTTGTTGTAGTTGTTGTTTCTGGTTCAGTCAAGTCATAATAGGTCTAAGATAGTTAGGTAAGTCATAAAATTGGGTAAGTTTAGTGTAGAAAGTCAAAATCCAAAACCAAACCCCTTGACAGTTAACTGTCAAGGATTTAAGGTTCATAAACCCACCCCATTAGCTTATATCTATTAGTTCTAGCTTAATTTAGGTTAGTCATAGCTTAATACAGCTTATTAAGTGAGTAGTAGTGATTAGAAATTCATAATAGTCAAACTAGATTAGTTTTGCAAAAAGTCAAAAGTACATTGAGCAGAAAATTCCATTTCTAGTAAGATTTATCTAGATTTTTGTACTAGGTTTGAGACTTTGAAAATTGTTGTGGTAATAGAGTATCAGTAGAGCTACAAGATCCTATAGATATCTAAATTTTGTGAATTTTGCACAAGCTTGTGCACAAGCTCAAAGTGAGCTGCAGGGATAACACCTCCCCTGTGCACTGGGCTCAGTTATACTCACCCAACTTTAGTGGAACCCACAGGTCTACTCAGTGGGCCCCAGACCTTGATTATTTGCTTAATAGAAAGCCCATAAGCTAGGCTATCTGGCTGTGTGCTTATTTTGTTGTTTAGAACCCCTTAGCTAGGGCTGCAAGTGCCCTAAAGGTTGGCCATCTTCTGAGAAAAGCTGAGTAATCAGCTTTTGTACCCAAATACCAACCCCCCTCCTGATCTCATCTGTGGGACCCAGAGGGTGTACCCTAGCTTTTTAGATAGCTTTTCACCCCAACTTTTTAGCTTATTACTTTTCTTGGACTTCCAGAGTTCCTAGTGGACCCCACAAGCCCTCTAAGTTAACCTTTTAAACCTGTTTGGACTGTGTGGGTGTTGGATTGCTTATTTGCTTTTCTAGTGCTTATTTCTTGTGATTATTTGTTCCTTTTATCTTAGTTTGAGTAGTTATACATCTGTTTTCAGCTTATTTGTGTTTTTTTATCTTAATTTGGTAGCTTTTCATTTTATACAAAGGTCTAATAAGCTAAAATCCATCCTGTTAAGGATCATTCTGACCCAGTCCATAACCACCACTTTGGTGGTGATTTCTGACCAACTCAGTGGGCCCCAGACATCCTAATTAGCTTTTCCCAACCCCCTCCTACCAGGGAACAAAAGTTGACCAATAGTTTGACCTGATACCCAGTGGACCCCACCTGTATAAGCCCCAAAAGACTGTCCCTAATCTGTCTCAGAATCCAATAAGCCAAGTGCTTATTTTGAGCTTATTAGCTTATTCAGTGGATACTTCTTGATTTTTATTGCTTAAACAAGTTTACTTAACTTAATTGAACTTGAATAATCCATAGTGGGTCCCACATAAGCTCAGTTGAGCTTACTTCCTTATTTGGTCAACTGTGGTCAACTGCCACACTAATAAGCTTACACACAACTTATTATTAGCTTATAAAATTATTGTTTTTATTAAAGTTGCTTGTTTTTAGGTATAATATAGTTTTATAAAAGAAAAATCCATAAAATACAACATAAAAATAAGTGATAGTTTCTATTTAATTTAATTGAATTTTAATTTTCATTTTTAGATTTTTATTAAGTAATTTGTAATTTTATATTTTTATTAATTTCCTTATATATTAAAATATTTTTAATAATTTTCTTAGATTTTTATTTTGTAATTTAGTATTTATTAGAATTAATAATAGTTTTATTAGTAATTAATTAATAAGTAAGTTATAAATAGCATAATTAGTTTTTATATAGTAACACCTAGTTTTTATATTTTTTATAGCTTTTATAGGTCATAAAATAGTTTTATAAAATTTTCCATAATTTTCTAAGGTAATTTAGTATTATTAGTAATTCAAAATAGTTTAATTAGTATAATTAATATAAATAGTTTTTAATTAATAAAAAGATTATAAAAAGACAAAAACATTTATTTTTATTTTTTATACTTTCTTCAAGTTCTAATTTAAGTTTAGAATTTATTTTTGAAAGTTTTTAGTTTAAGTTGTAGTATTTATCATTTTTAGTTTGATTTAAATTAGTTTTAATTAAAAAGTTAAATAGTTATTAATTAAATAATTAAATAATAAATAATATAATAATATAAAAAATAGTTTTCTTTTTAATTTAATTTTCTTTTTAGTTTAAGTTTATAGAATTTTCATTTTTAACCCCTATAGTTTATTTTTCTTTAAAACTCACCTTTTTCTCTGTACGCAGTCGCGTACGTTTTTAATTCCTTTTACGTTTTTAAGTTTTCTTATTTCAAGGTTTTGTTTATATAGCTTATTAAAGCTATTTTCTTTTCTCTTAGGGTAATCAATAATCACATACCCTTTCCTATTCAATAATTCCCGATCACAGATCCGTTCTAACTCAGGATATCACACTTCCAAGGGACATAAACGACCCGGGGACACTAAACTCCTTGGATTATTGTATTTGCCTCTTTCTAGTTTGACTTTTATAGTCAACCATTCACAAGTGGTTGACTCTAGAATATATAGCTAGTTTGGTGTAAAATCTGAAATTTTTTTAGAACCTAAATAAACACAAAACTAATATAAGAAAATATAAGAGGGGGAACATAGTGTAAAATAAGCAGTTAAATAAGCAATCTAAACGCTGAGTATATATAATAAGCAAATAAGTCAAGCTAATATAAATATTAAACTACACCTATTCTAACAAGAAACATCTAAGAGCTCAGTTGGGAAGGGTTTGAGTTTGGGGCTATCTTTGTGAAATCTGGTGACACAAGTTCGATTCCCATGGCACCCTTTTTTTTTAAACATTTTTTTTTTTCAAATTTTTTTTACACAAACTAATCAAACACATGAAAAGGAGTATTTTTCAAAACTGTGACCAATTATAAAAAGCAATGAATAAGCAGTTAAATGGGCAAAGGGAAAGCAGTTGAGATAAAAGCTTAAACTAAGTAACTTAGAAATCCTAAAAGCTAAAACAAGCTGAAAATAAGCTATTACTAGGGGAAAACTAAGCTAGAGGTATCTAGGGGAAACCTAAGTAATCTAATGGAACAGAAATAAGCAGTTCAAACTAAGCTAAAAAGCACAGAATAAGCATACTAAACTAAGGGGCTGCTGAAAAAAAAGGGAAACAGTGGACAAAAGGGGTATGTTTAGAGGCCTAATAAGCTATCAATACGCAAACAAATTGTTGATGTCTACAAAGGGATTGAAGATAATTTGTTTACTTCTTAATGTTTCGCTAAGTTTGTGTGTATGTGTCTATGTTATCATAATTATTAACAATGTTTCACTAAGTGTGTGTGATACGTGGGAATCGCACCAGGCTTTACCTCTCAAGGGATCTTGAGAAGCTTACAACCCCCACCAGGCAGTGTACCTGATCGTTGTAGTATAGTATAGTGACAAGTACCGGGGGATTGATCGTTCAGCTAGGAATAGTGTCGCTAGGATTAGAAAACCTAAATACTAGTTCTAAAGATGAGGGATGATTATTTTTGTATTTTTATATTTTTTTTGAAAGCAAGTAAAAACCTCGGGTTTGAAGGATTTGGGCGGAATTAGTTGCTAGTCAACTAACCCAATACTAAAGATGCAATCAAAATAAAATACTAGAAATGAAAATAAACTAAATTATACTAAGGTTGTGAGCAATAAGTGGAGAAAATGTGTTTACTTAGATTTCACTACTCCCTAGATATCTTTTACACGTTAATTACTTGTTATAGTTGCGTGGATGACGGATTGTATTCCTTAATACCATTCATGGGGTGGCGCACTTAATTCCCCAATCCTATGAGTGCCTACTTCACTCCTATGTCGAGCCGGCTAAGAAGCTCCTAACATGGGATCATTAGAATTTACTCATGCATTAAATACAACCAATAAAACCTAGTGCACGTCAGTTCATGTTTCCTAAGACGTTCAAGCATGTTACCATTTGGAGATCTGCCAGTTTTCTTAAGCCTAACATCGAAATCATTCATCCAATACAACCATAAACAAGTAATCAACACATAATTAACATCTAGGTTTCATTAGATCCAAGCAAACACAAGATAGATCTAGCCAAGCATGATAGAATTAAGACAAGAACAAGATATAGACAACCAACACATAGACATACTGATTGAATTAAAAGAATACTTATCTCAATTACACATGAAAGGGATCAAGGGCTGAGAACCCTTGAAAAACCTGTAAAATTCGTACCAAGTTCGGCCTTAGGGTTTCTCCCAAAACTTCTCTTTTTTATGTGTGAAAATTAGAAAACTATATATAGGAAATAGGGTCTGACGGCGTCAAGAACAAATTTGTGACGCCGTCATCTCGCCGCCAAAATACTTCTCGGACTACCTTGATCTACTTTTGACGCCGTCATGTGTTATGTGTTTCCAAGCCGTCATGCATTTTACTCTTGACGCCCTACTTCGTGACGCCGTCATTTCTGTACTGGATCGTCATGGAAATAACTCTTGACACCGTCAGAATTTCCTTCTTGACGCCGTCACCTACTGTTCCCAGCAAGGAAAATTAAGACTTTGGCGTTTTCTTCACTTTTATGCTCCAAAAACGTCCGAATTGCTTCCTTTTCCAGATTTCTCTCCCAAAGTACCTAAAATCACAAAAGGAACGATTTAGGGCAATATTTGATCAAATAAATTCAATTCCGGGCTTAAATGACCCCCTAAAAATGGTTCATTTTTTGCCTCATCATATACCCTTACACTTGAGATTTGCTTGTCCTCAAGCAAATGCGCTTTTATTCTAATCAAAGACAAGCACGGAGGTCATACACTAGCACCTCACAAATAGTGTTTAGATACTCACATCCCTCGGGTGTAATAAAGTATAAATTACAATATGGAAACGGAAGATATCTCTCACTACCTGTCATAGCAAAATAGATTACCATAGGCTTGGGAAAAGATCAAACCTCCACCACATGGCGTAAGCACCTAGGATAAACTATCAAAGAGGTCTTTTAAAGGGTTGAAACGTTAGGTGTAGGGATATGAAATACACGGTTTTGTTGGATAAAGGAAGTTTTTACTGGTGGCGAGTTAACAATCTTGGTTAATTACATGTACAATATGGCGTTGCTAAGCCAAGACTAGACTCGACTTAAGCTAATAAGTGAAAAATAACAAAAACATGAAATAAACATAGAATGAAACGGGATGGTAGTCCGTATGTTTTTCTCTTTTCATTTTCTTTTTTTTTCTTTTTCTTGATTTTCCGATTTTTTTTTTTTTTTTTTTTTTTTTTTTTTTTTTTGCATACACTCTTACCCTACCATCCAAAATAATACATCATAGGAAATGAATGTTCCCCTTACACTTGAATTTTTACATATTTTACAATAAACTAATCTAATGACTCGAATTAAGAAAATCAAAACACTTGGAGTACTTTTAAGATTAACGTACATACGGGGGTAATAATATGATGTTCTTCCCCATTACTCCATAAAATAAGTACTTTACCCAATCGTCCCAAAATAATATGTACAAGGATATGACTCGACTTAGCAACCATGTAATCAATTAGATAGTTAACTAAGGGTTTAAACATGTAACAGTAATGCACTAAAGATGAGTGCATACACGGAAGGCTAAGGCGATTTGGTTGTACATTTAAGTGAGGTGTAACAAATTCTTCCTTTAAGTAAAATGCTTAAAGTTAGAAAAGAAAAGATAGGCTCGGAGGGGTGTACTAGGGGTTTCGTGTACTAAAAATGAGTACAACGCTAAGGTGTGTGAAAAATTAGTTGACTTAACTAGCCAAGTAATATGACTTAAATGGTCAAGTAATTATGAGACGGGTTTAACACAAGGGTGATCCTAATGCCTCTTATCATGTAGTAAATCCTACTACACGAATGTAGTCTCACTAGCGGTCTTGGGATGCATCACTAACGCAAGTTCTAGAATCTAAATGCTACCGGTACACTCATAAGTACTAATAGTAAATGCTTTTCCTATCAAATCTAAAGGCGAATCTCACATATTTGGGTGGAAAATTTTTCTGAATGATACGGTTTTGTGCTAGTCATACAATCTCCTATCCATAAGACGCTTGCTATGGCTAAAGTTTCACTCCTAAATGTTGTAAAAAATTTTAAATTTGGCGCTAAAATTGCACTAACAAGTATTTCTCATAGTTTTATTACACATCTACCATCAAACAAAACAAACTCAAGCGAAAGTGCATATGTAAGGTATCATCATTTTACCCTCCCCTTACACTTAAGATGAACATTGTCCCCAATGTTCAAGTAAAGAATGTAAAAGTGAAAAAGTAAAAAGAATGAATTCAAATACTCCCCTGATTCGCTCGGTATGGATAATAGGGTGGCCAGGTTAAATCTTCCTCCAAGAAAATGAACAATCAAAGCTTCCCTTCCATAATATAAATCATCTTCTTGTCATACATAACCTGTAAATCCTGAGAAAACAGACAAAAACCCAAAGCATCAACCCAAACAAAGATAACTCACAACTAGATGTAATTCCAGACTTAGGAATAAAAAAAAACAATTAAAGATATAATGCTTGTGGAATGAATGTTTGCAGATTTCCTGGAATTTATAAAACTAAAGAATCAACAAAAATTTTAAGAGTCCGGTATAAACAAAACTAGCAAAATTTCCAGAATTTTACACGTGACGCCGTCAAGAGTAAACTCGTGACGCCGTCAGAAGTGACCTGCAGAAATTCTTATGTTAAGTTTCCGGAAAATTTCTGGAAAAACTTCGTCCTACTTCCTAGAAAATCCTGCAAAACATCATTATGACTCGATACAAGCATTTGACTCTAACAAGTACTAATACACATGTCCATTTATTATTGTTGTGGTTCATGCTCAATTTCGTTCTTATAAACAAATTTAGATCTCCCTTACACTTATCTTTTGCAAAATACCTTTATATGCAATTAAGACGATGTTAAGAACAAAATAAAGCATTTTTACAATTTACTTTGAAACATGAACCACAAACAATAAAAATAAAACATGCATACGAAAACAAATAAAATCAATCAAACAAACAAACAAACAAATAAAAACATACAAAACATGGGTTGCCTCCCAAGAAGCGCTTGTTTTTGTTCGAGTCACGAGCCTGACTCTACCCTTATTTAACGGAAATAGGGGAGGTTTTCCCTACACTTAGGATTAAGTGTGGGTGAAAGTAGCGTTACACACCCTTAGGGTGTGAATATGCCACGTGAGGTGAAGGGGGTGAGTGAATGGCTTCCTTCATCCTAAAACTCCCCGGATAATATTGGTTGATGGGTGGATCGGTTCCTCTTTTGTCTCCTAGAAATATATCTAAGGATGGAAAGGTGTGTAAAGATTGAGGTTTCGGTTCATCAACACTAGGAAATTCCCTTGAACTAGGAGTAAGGTTATCACTACAAGTGTTCAAACCTATATCCTCAAGTGGTGCCTGGTCCAAGGGTTCTACCTCCATCGGAATTCCTAAAGTTTCTTCTACTTCTTCCGGGTAAGTCACGGGCGGTGTGTGTGCCTCAAATGATGGTTGAGTATTTTGTGGGCTTATGTTATTTACCTCATCATTCCATGTGTTAATATCACCTATATCCTCAACATGTGTTTTATTATAATCTAGCCCTAACGTTCTCCCAAGTATCTCACGTGCTTCTCTAGGCATCTCAACTTCTATGTCCGAATCATAAGGATCATCTTCAATATTCTGACTGCTATATACAAATTGCCCAAGAGATTCATCATCTGTTTCTTGAGATTCATCATCATCGATCATAAAACCTAGGTCTTTTTGATCAATGTGATCATGCTCGGCTAAATCCTCCTCAATTTTTTTCTTAGGTAGTGATAATAGCAAACCTAGTGCTTCATCCAACTTATGATTTGTTGCAATGGCTCTCTCCATAATTCCTTGGCAAACTAGGTCGCATTTCCTATTGGCCTCACTAAAACTAGATCTTAAACATGGAGGTTGTTCATAAGAATCTATCCTAGGTGAAGGCTCATATGATTCATAGGTGTCTCTAAATGAGGTATTTTGAACTCTTTGGTGTGTTAGCTGCTCAACCCTATCTTGCAATCTTAGAAGTCTAAGTGTAAAGTCCATTTGAAGCAAGTTACAAACAAAATCACAAAGAAAATATAGACTACGACAAAGCTACAAAATAAAAAGAAAAAATCTCACTTGATAGGAATCTAATGAATAGACCTAATAAAAATCAAATTCAACCTAAACAATAACTATTCCCCGGGCTGCGGCGCCAAAAACTTGATACGTGGGAATCGCACCAGGCTTTACCTCTCAAGGGATCTTGAGAAGCTTACAACCCCCACCAGGCAGTGTACCTGATCGTTGTAGTATACTATAGTGACAAGTACCGGGGGATTGATCGTTCAGCTAGGAATAGTGTCGCTAGGATTAGAAAACCTAAATACTAGTTCTAAAATGAGGGATGATTATTTTTGTATTTTTATATTTTTTTTGAAAGCAAGTAAAAACCTCAGGTTTGAAGGATTTGGGCGGAATTAGTTGCTAGTCAACTAACCCAATACTAAAGATGCAATCAAAATAAAATACTAGAAATGAAAATAAACTAAATTATACTAAGGTTGTGAGCAATAAGTGGAGAAAATGTGTTTACTTAGATTTCACTACTCCCTAGATATCTTTTACACGTTAATTACTTGTTATAGTTGCGTGGATGACGGATTGTATTCCTTAATACCATTCATGGGGTGGCGCACTTAATTCCCCAATCCTATGAGTGCCTACTTCATTCCTATTTCGAGCCGGCTAAGAAGCTCCTAATATGGGATCATTAGAATTTACTCATGCATTAAATACAACCAATAAAACCTAGTGCATGTCAGTTCATGTTTCCTAAGACGTTCAAGCATGTTACCATTTGGAGATCTGCCAGTTTTCTTAAGCCTAACATCGAAATCATTCATCCAATACAACCATAAACAAGTAATCAACACATAATTAACATCTAGGTTTCATTAGATCCAAGCAAACACAAGATAGATCTAGCCTAGCATGATGGAATTAAGACAAGAACAAGATATAGACAACCAACACATAGACATATTGATTGAATTAAAAGAATACTTATCTCAATTACACATGAAAGGGATCAAGGGCTGAGAACCCTTGAAAAACCTATAAAATTCATACCAAGTTCGGCCTTAGGGTTTCTCCCAAAACTTCTCTTTTTTATGTGTGAAAATTAGAAAACTATATATAGGAAATAGGGTCTGACGGCGTCAAGAACAAATTTGTGACGCCGTCATCTCGCCGCCAAAATACTTCTCGGACTGCCTTGATCTACTTTTGACGCCGTCATGTGTCATGTGTTTCCAGGCCGTCATGCATTTTACTCTTGACGCCCTACTTCGTGACGCCGTCATTTCTGTACTGGATCGTCATGGAAATAACTCTTGACGCCGTCAGAATTTCTTTCTTGACGCCGTCACCTACTGTTCCCAGCAAGGAAAATTAAGACTTTGGCGTTTTCTTCACTTTTATGCTCCAAAAACGTCCGAATTGCTTCCTTTTCCAGATTTCTCTCCCAAAGTACCTAAAATCACAAAAGGAACGATTTAGGGCAATATTTGATCAAATAAATTCAATTCCGGGCTTAAATGACCCCCTAAAAACGGTTCATTTTTCACCTCATCAGTGTGTGTATGTGTCTTTAATCTTGAAATGTAAGTTTGTTTACTTGTTGAAAGATCAATTTTGTTCTTGTTTGATGTTGAACCTGGTCATGAGTTACTATGTTTTTTGCGGTATCATGTGATCTGCAAAAGTTTTCTTAACCTGCTTCTAACATACTACTGCGCATCACGTACAGGTAAAATTATATGTAGACATCAGTTTGAATATTAAAGATAACTACAACTTAATATTAATCATTCATCAAAGTCATTACAACACCAGGCTTAAAGCCATTTCATTCATAGTTACACAACATAAACATAGAAAAGAACTGCCATAATATAACCGCAAAACACAATCATCATGATCATACTCTAAGCTGCACTTGGTGTTCTTCTTCTTCTTGGACCTCCATAAGCTGCACTTGGTGTTCCTTCTCCTGAATCCCATCACTGATATCATTAATTAGAGCAGTTAATAAAACAATCCTGTTACGCTCCCTTACCTGTGTTTCAATTAGAGAACGTATAATAGCATCTGTATTTTCGTCCAATGGGACCAGATGCTGAGTCTCATTGAGTGCAACTTGACGGTCTTCAACTTGCTTTTGTATTTGATTACGTTCTTTCACAAATCGCTTCAAACGACCCCTCTCTTGAGTCAACTCTTTCTTGAAATGCCTCTTGACTGCTGTTGCCAAATTGTAGGAAGAAGAAGAAGCCATGGATGATATGATAAGTTATATTTTATATAAATATAGTTATGAGTTTTGGTCAAACTCCTATTGGATGTAAAATGAGATATAGTTATTGTGTTTTCAAGCATGGGGAAGGGAAATTAATGATGAATAACTATTCATGCATGTGGCTCAAGGGTGGCAATCTAATCAACTGCCCTTATAAGTCAAATATAAACAGAAATTAACAATCATAACCATAGAAAAAATACATATTAAACACACACACACACAATCTCAATATAAACACACACCTACACACTCTACAGTTGGGTCATATCAAACTTATTAATAGGACAGTGAACTTAAATGTGCATAAGGGGTGGTTGGGCTTTGAGAGGGTAAGAGCCTTGTCAAATCACAATTAAACTTATCAATATATATTTTGCAATGATGTCTCTTCAGTAGCATTCAAACTTGTGCATTGTGTTTGCCTTGTTTTTAGACTTGTTTCTTTTTATGGAATTTTACTACTTTTGTGATATGCAAGCTTAGAGGGTTTGATAAACTAACACAAAAAACCTTCATATTAATGATACTCTACATTTGGGTCGTATCAAAATTGGTACTAGGACAGGAAACTTAAGTGGGCATCAGGTTTGGTTTTGAGAGGGTAAGACCCATATCAAACTAGACTTGTTTCAATAAACACTAAATGATTAAACGAAATACACTTCCAAGGAAAATGTAAGAATAGAATGAATCATATATTCACACCATACCTCAATTTAGTAAAGATATATATCACACCATACCTCATTTTATAGCAGTTAAACCAAACCAGGTTAAATATATAGTAAAATGGAAAGATGGCTTACCATTGAAATAGATCAACGATATCCGAAAACCCCAAACCAACCACAAACAAACTCATTACTACACAAATGAAGAACTTCCAAACACTTCAAATGAAATATGACAACATGAACTTTCCCTTCAAACAAATTTCGACATAAAGTAAACGGCCTAAGATGATATAAACTACTCAATGATTCAAATAAAGTATCCACTAACCTTTTTTTTTTATTGTTCCAACTTCAACAACTATATCATCAAGATTGCCAGTATCAGCATCCCAATCAAAACAGTGTGAAGAATTTGAAGTCCATCCATAAATAGCTAAGTGGGGTTCAACAACCATGCATAACACATGAAATTCATATCAATTAACTAAACTTAAAACCATCATCAATATCTATTTGCGCAAACTGAAATCGAATACCTGAAATATTAGGCTGAATCATCAAAGACTAGAATCCTTTATCATAGCCTTGATAAATATTTGATTGTTAAATATACATTTTGATTAATTTTGGCTTAGATTGAAAACCCTAAATCTGCTATTGAGATCTACCAGCTTGTTTTCACTGTGTGTGAGAGATAAATATGTGAGATAACAAAGTCAAACACACACGCTACTTTACCCTTTATACAAAAAAAAATGAAAATAAATATTCTCTAAAAGGTAATAAGCCATAAATACTTTAATAAACATAACTGATCATCCTTGATCCGTTGTTCCATTCATTTATCATAAACATATAGATACAACCCTAGTACATACAGCAAAACACAAAAGACATTGACCAAAACATACTAATCTTCGTCATCCGCTTCAGCTTCTTCCAACCTCTCCAAAAGCTCATCCTTCTCCTCCAAGCTTTGACAAGACAGCACCAGTAGTTGAGCCAACAGATCAAGCTTCTTGCGGTCTTTTTGTTGAACTTCAAGCAGGCATTGACGACCAGTTTCAGCCACATCATTGAAACGAGTAAATGAGGTAGCTACCTCAGTTACTGTTTTCTCCTTCTTTTCAATCACCGCCCTCAACTAGCTACTCTCCTCCCCAATACGAGCTATAAGACTTATCTCCTCTGCTTTGTCATGCGTCACCAACAGCTTGAACGCATCAACTAGCTTACCAGATTCTGTTGCATCTTTCATCTCATTAAGGTTTGGTATGTCTGCCATCTTAAGGTTAAGGTTAAAATGTGGATAAATGTATGTTTAAAATATTGGGTTAAAAGTATGTGATCAATGTATGCGTATATATAATGAAAATAGGGGTTTGGTTGTTGTAATTAATGATAGCAAATTGCAATGTGTAAAAATAACACCACAAAGACACTCTCGAGGCATTGAAACATTTAGTTTGGTTGTTAATGCAGCCTTTCTATCTTCTCCCATGCATAAATGGGGAATGCAGTATTTAGGAAGATGTCCAACATTACAATTTAAACCCCTCATTTATGCAATGGATATAAATCAACCCTTCCAGGCACAATGCATTACCATTAACTTCCTAAAATTCAAAAAAATACTTATAACTTATATTTTTATACTTATAAAAAAAATCCCATTTAAGATTAATTTTTTTCTAAAAACATAAATACATAATGAAAAACAATAACTAAAATAATATTAGTTTGAAGAATAACAACGCAATAATTATCAAACTTGATAATATTCATGTGCAAATTATCAGATTTAATAAACATAATAACATATACCGTTTTTAAAAAGGAATTTAGGGAGATTAGCATAACAAAACATAACCAATATTAAACAAAAACTCATTAATTATATATTATAAATTGAAAGGTCTATTCATGTAACACCATCATAGAGCATAAAAATGATAAATGATAAACATAAACCAGTTTTTATACAAATAACATATGCAGCTTTTAAAAAAGAATTTAGGGAGAGTAAATCAAACATAATCAATATTAAACAATATCGTTAATTATATATTATAAATTTAAAAGTCCATTCATGTAACACCATCATAGAGCATAAAAAAGAAAAATGATCCCTAAACATAAACCATATTTAATAAAAAAAACATATGCATTTTTTAAAAACGAATATGGGATAAATTCAACATTACAATATTAAACAAAACATCATTATTTATATGGGATAAATTCAAAAGTCCATTCATGTAACACTATCATAGCGCATAAAAAATAAGAATGATCCCTAAACATAAACCTGCAGATTAATACAAATAACATATGCAGTTTTTAAAAAAGGAATTTATGGAGAGTAGCATAACCAAACTTAATCAAAAAAGATAAATGATAAACATAAACCATAGAGCAAAAAATGATAAACATTAGATAAAAAAATTTTAAGAGTCCAATGTCCAAATCAACATAAACCAGAAACATGATAATGATAATGATAATGATAAACATAAACAAGAAACATGTTAAATATAAACCAAGAAACATAAGCCAAATACGAAATCCATCCAGAGACTTCCAAGAGCATCACCCAGAGACTTAGAATGGCAACCATCCCTTCAGCTTCTCAGCAAATATATCTTTCTCACGCATGCTCAACTCAGTCTCCTTCATAGAAATCATCAGAGCCATCAGCCGAAGCAGATCCTTATGCTAACGCTGCCTAAGGAACTTTGCAGTCTCCACAGCCTCGACTCTACCCTTCAGGACATCGACTTCCTTCAGAAAAGCTTGGGCTTCTTTGATGGACTCAGATAACTTCATGCAGACTTTCGTAACATCACGCTCCAGATCCTTGTCTTTGGCAGAAGACCTCTCAAGATACAAATCTAGCTGGCGTTCCAACAAGGTGGAACCACAAGCATGAGCAAGTTCATCAAAAAGTGGTAGTGGAGCCATTGTTGTTTTGCTTAAGGAAAAAAGTTGTATGTGTGTGTCATTGTTGTATGAGGTATATGTAGAGGACCGTGGGGAATTGATACACTTTGGTACATGAACCACCGGTTGGGTATCCCATGAAAGACTGTTGAGTGCCCCATGTTTAACAATGGTCAATGCATTTAATATAAATCTAACTAATATCTTTTACATTTTATAAAATTATTAGAACTAGTAAAAATTTAACAACATAACAAATAAAGCAAGAACATATTAACGTGGTGGTGTTGTGGCTGTAACATGGTGGTGCTGTTTTATGGTGGTGTGGCGGTGGCTGTAACGTGGTGGTGGTGCTGGTTTATGAGATGGGAGAGAGATGTTATGTATTGATTTGAAAAAGAGATGAAATGTGGTGGGAGATTCATGTTTGTAAGGTTTTGTACTTGGTTTGGATGTTGGTTAGGTATTTGGTTTGGAGGTTGAATCTTAAAACTTAGGTTCGGGATGAGTACAAGTCGCATAACGAAGTACATAAACTTTCAACATATCAAATCAAATAACATTTTGTACAAATCGCATAACAAAGTACATATAACTATTTGAAACATCTAATCTCATTAAAAAGTACAATTTGCATAAAAAATAAATTATATTTTATTTTTCAAAAGTTTGACTTTTTTTTTAAAAATTATACATGTTGCATAATAGTGCACTTACACATAGGTATATGTCGCATAAAAAATGACACTTACACAAATGTACTTGGGTCTTACATGTACTTGATTTTGGGGCAAAAATGGCCATATGAACATAATGGCATAAACCGCATAAGTCGAATTGGGGTAAAACCCTATACTCGAATTCGCATGGGGCTAGGCTTAAAGCATGGTGAAGCTCATGGGGCAAATACACAATTACCCCAAAAATTAAATTACAGTGTGCCCGCAGCTGTATCGCGCAAGGACCCTGCTAGTTATACATTATGCATTAAAAACTTGTATTTTGGATAAATATGCAAGTTTCATTAGATACAATCTCCCTCCCCCCCCCCCCCCCCCCAAACACACACATTTTTTTTCTTCTTTTGATAAAAAGCGTGAAAATAAATTAGCATGCGGATTATATATACATGATACACACTTATTTCTAAGGGTTACTTATTAGGGGTGAGTATATCGGACCGTGGACCGAACCGAACCGAGAAACCGGACTGGACAGGACCGCACCTATTTCGGTCCGGTCCTCAGTCCACACTTTACATCATGTTCGATCCTCTGTCCGGTCCGGTCCAGTCTTACGTACAACCTACCAATAATGCCTTCTTGGACCGGACCGACCCAAACCGGACTGAACACATTTGATCCGTTCCTCGATCTGTGATTTTGGGCTAAAACGGTCTCGGTCCGGTCCGATATTGACCCGATGCTCACCCTATTACTTACATGCAAGTTAAATGTTGAGGCGAAAAATGAACCGTTTTTAGGGGGTCATTTAAGCCCGGAATTGAATTTATTTGATCAAATATTGCCCTAAATCGTTCCTTTTGTGATTTTAGGTACTTTGGGAGTGAATTCTGGAAAAGAAAGCATTTTGTACGTTTTTGGAGCATAAAAGTGAAGAAAACGGCAAAGACTTAATTTTTCATGCTGTGAACAGTACCTGGCGGCGTCAAGAAGGAAAATATGACGGCGTCAGGAGCAAAATGCATGACGACCCAGAGAAAACGTGACGGCGTCAGAAGTATGGCGTCAAGAGTTATTTTGGCAACTGCCTGGAGCAGAATTACACATGACGGCGTCAGACCCAGATCTAGGCAGTCCGAGAACTTTATTGGCGGCGAGATGACGGCGTCAGAAATTTACTCTTGACGCCGTCACCTCACAGAATCTATATATACTTTTTTATTTTTCATTCATTAAGAGAGGAAATTGTGTGGAGAATACTAGGGCCGAACCTAATAAACCCTAGGTCGTTTGTAACAGTATTTTCAAGGGTTTTCACCCCTTGAAACCTTTCATGTTCAATTAAGATAAGTCTTCTTTCAATTCATTCAATATGTCTATGTGTTGTTTGAATATATCTTATGCTTGTCTTGATTTTAACATGCTAGGCTAGATCTTTCATGTGTTTGCTTAGATGTAATGAAACCTACATGTTAATTATAGGTTGATTGCTTGTTTATAGTTGTAATGGATGAATGATTTCAATGTTATGCTTAAGAAAACTGACAGATCTCCATTGTGTAACTTGCTTGAACGTCTTAAGAAACATGAACCGATGTGTACTAGGTTTTTGTGATTGTATTTAATGCATGAGCGAATTCTAGTGATCCCATGTTTGGAGCTTCTTAGCCGGCTCGACATAGGAGTGAAGTAGGAGCTTATAGCATTGGGGAAGTAAGTACGCCACCCCATGAATGGTATTAAGGAATACAATCCGTCATCCACGCAACTGTAACAAGTAACTAACCTGTAAAAGATATCTAGGGCCTAGTGAAATCTAAGTAAACACAATTCTCCCATATATTGCTCACACTACTATCTTAATTTATTTTATTTTCATTTTTATTATTTTATTTTGATTGCATCTTAGTAATTGGGATAGTTGACTAGCAACTAATTCCGCACACTCCTTCAAAAACCGAGATTTTTAATTGCTTTTATAAAACATAATAAAATACAAAAAGAATCATCCCTCACCTCTAGACCTAGTTTTTAGGCTTTCTAATCCTAGCGACACTATTCCTGAGTTGAACGATCAATCCCCCGATACTTGTCACTATACTATACTACAACGATCAGGTACACTGCCTGGTGGGGGTTGTAAGCTTCTCGATATTCCTCGAGAGGTAAAGCCTGGTGCAATTCCCACGCATCAAGTTTTTGGCGCCGCTGCCGGGGAATAGTTATTGTCTAGGTTAGGATTTCTTTCTATTAGGTCTACTTGCTAGATTCCTTTCTAGTAAGATTTTATTTTTATTTTTAGGTTCTCTTTAGTCTATCTTATTTCTTCGTGCCTTTGTTCGTAATCCTTACCATCCGACATCATGGAAGGTGGTAACATCTTTGAACCCCTCAACCCTCCACAACAAGACCACCCACAAAACCCACCACTAGCTAACCAACCTCTTAGGCCCCGAACCCTAGGAGAGTATTCCCGACCTAACCACCAAGGCTACCGAAACACCATTGAGCTCACCCAAGGAGCCAATGTGTCTCCCTTGCGATCCGACACCATCCGGTTGGTGCAAAGCGGATGTGCATTCCATGGACTTCGTTCCGAAGATCCAAATCAACATCTCAAGGACTTCCTCAAAATCGTAGATTCTATAGACCTTGATGTTACAACTAGGAGTCAACCCGATTACGCCTATTCCAATTCTCTCTACGTGATCAAGCTAGTCAATGGCTTGAGCGTTTACCCGTGGGATCCATCACCTCATGGGATGATCTCACCACTCGTTTCCTTGCTCAATTTTTCCCACCGGGGAGAACTACCAAGCATAGAAATGATATCTTGATGTTCTAACAACGTCAAGGTGAAACTCTATATGAAGCATGGACTCGTTTCAAGGACTTACTCCAAAAAGTCCCTCATCATGGCATAGACCTTTAGCTCCAAGTCCAAATCTTCTATGACCATATCGATCTCTCCACAAGGCGAACCATTGACCAATCGGCCGATGGCAAGCTACGTGATCTAAGTGCGGAAGAATTATGGGAACTCATAGAAGATTTGCTCTCTATGACAACGAAAGTTGGAATGATCCCCGTGATTTGAACAAAACGGTCAAGGCAATATCTTTGCTTTCGAACAATTCTAGCACTCCCGACCGTAGGATCATGGAACTTGAGGATCAAGTCAAGTTTCTCATGAAATCTTACGAAGCTCCCAAGCCTTCAAGCCAAGTGAACAAAATCACTTCTTCATGTGAATTATGTAGTGGTCCCCATGACACTCGTGATTGTTTGGAACTCCCCGGAACAGCTTTTGCGGACTACGCATCCTCGCGTACCGATGAAGCGGGAGATAAGTGGTACACTTTCAAACCCAAGCCAAACCCGTATGGTGATTCCTACAACCCTTCTTGGAAAAATCACCCAAACCTTAGGTGGAAGCAAAACCAAAACAATTCCTCCAATCCGCCTAATCGTCACCAACCGAATGGTCCACCATCCAACCGTCCTTTCAACAACAATCCTTCTAATAACTATGTTAGTACCAACAATCTTGAATGATTGATGTCCAAGTTTATGGCATCTCAAGAAGCTCGCATAGCTAGGTTTGAACCCGAATTCAACCAACAACAAACGGAGGTGACCAATAAGATTGACAACTTGTTGAAAGCCCTCAACAACCAAGCGTTAACTACACCTAGGAAGGACACTAGGGACGCCAATAGCATAATCCAAACTAAGGACCCCTCGTCATCTAAACACGTCCACTTTGTCAATTTTGTCACCGTTAAACCAATTGATAAGGATATATAAGAAAGTGACAAGGATGAAGTTGGAGTAGAAACCAAGACTAGGAAGTAGAGACTGTAGAAGAGTAGTTTGATAGTAGAGGATACTCGTCCGGTGATAGATGCTTGCCCACCAAGGAAGAACAGGAATATCATAACGATTTATTCGATGATCCCGAGACACCATATATCCTTGGCTCACCCCTTATCACAATGGGAGACCCCTCTAACATCAACATACCATGCAACATTGGGCATATGCATATATGGAAAACTTATATCGATCCTAGATCTGCTATAAACATCATGACTAGGACTTATTATAATTGGGTAATGAAGAAACAACTTGGTTATAGGATGATGCCCAATAAGAATTTGATAAGTAATTTTGTATGTAGAGTGAAGGGAGTACATGTGATTGTCAGAAATTTCACTTTTGAGATCGATTTTATGATAGTAGAGGATACTCGTCCGGTGATAGATGCTTGCCTAAGTCAAGTAGTGTTCGGAAAACCATTCGTTAATGCCACTAAGATGAGTTATGATCCGACTTTAGGGATAGTTAGGTTCAAGGAAGAGAATGATGAGATTGCCTACCAAATGCCCTATAAGATTGAGCAGTACCGCCTCATGTCAAACATAGAAAAGGAACACAAACAAGCGGCTTACTATAGGAATGATGAGGATAGACGTAGAGGAGTAGAGTATGTGATGAATAGGATGCTTGGTTTCTACAAAGAATGCTTGCAACTAGGTCCGGAATACAAAACTGGTATAGGAGATGACCTAGAGAGTGAAACCAACGATGAGGTCATGTAGTAACCCATGACCTTGAGTCTAGCTACAAGACTCGTAAATAAAGAAAAGCGCTTCTTAGGAGGCAACCCATGTTTTGTGTGATTTTTATTTTGTTTGATTGTTATTTGCTTCCGTATGCATGGTTTATTTTTATTGTTGGTAGATCATGTTTCAAACTAAAATGGTGAAAATACTTTATTTTGTTGTTTGGCTTAGTCTTAACTTCGTCCAAAGGTAATTCGCAAAAGATAAGTGTAAGGGGAAACCCCAAATATGTTTTTAAGAAACAAGCTTAATCATGATTCTCCACAATATTTAGTGAACATGTGTATTAGTATTTGTTATATTCAAATGCTTGTATCGAGTCATAATGATGTTTTGCAGGATTTTCCAGGAAGTAGGACAAAGTTTTTCCAGAAATTTTCCGGAAACTTAACATAAAGATTTCTGCAGGCCACTTCTGACGGCGTCAGGAAGAAATTCCTGACGGCGTCACGTGTAAAATTTTGGAAATTTTACCAGTTTTGTTTTTCTAGCGGAGTCTTAAAGTTTTTGTTGAATCTTTAGTTTTATAATCTCCAGGGAATCTGCAAACATCATTCCACAAGCATTATATCTTACTTTGTTTTCTAGGATTTGTTAGCATATATAGATTGCTGCCGATTTTACGCGAGGTTGCCTTGTTTATTTTCTCAGGTTTAACAGGTTATATATGACAAGAAGATGATTTATATTCTGGAAGGGAAGCTTTGATTGTTCAATTTCTTGGAGGAAGATCTAACCTGGTTACCATATTATCCATACCGAGCGAATCAGGGGAGTATTTGATTTCATTCGTTTACCTGTTTTACTTTTACATTCTTTACTTGAACATTGGGGACACTGTTCATCCTAAGTGTAAGGGGAGGGTAAAATGATGATACCTTATAGATACACTTTCGCTTGAGTTTGTTTGTTTGATGGTAGATGCGTAATAAAACTATGATAAATACTTGTTAGTGTAATTTTAGCGCCAAATTTAAAATTTTTTATAACATTTAGGAGTGAAACTTTAGCCTTAGCAAGCGTCTCATGGATAGGAGTTGTATGACTAGCACAAAACCGTACTATTCAGAAAAATTTTCCACCCAAATATGTGAGGTTCGCCTTTAGATTTGATAGGAAAAGCATTTATTATTGGTGCTTATGAGTGTACCAGTAGCATTTAGACTATAGAACTTGTGTTAGTGATGCATCCCGAGACCGCTATTGAGACTACATTCGTGTAGTAGGATTCACTACATGATAAGAGGCATTATGATCACCCTTGTGTTAAACCCGTATTATAATTACTTGACCATTTAAGTCATATTACTTGGCTAGTTAAGTCAACTAATTTTTCCCACACCTTAGCGTTGTACTCATTTTTAGTACACGAAACCCCTAGTACACCCCTCCGAGCCTATCTTTTCATTTCTAACTTTAAGCATCTTACTTAAAGGAAGAATTTGTTACACCCCACTTAAATGTACACCCAAATCGCCTTAGCCTTCCGTGTATGCACTCATCTTTAGTGCATTATTGTTATTTGTTTAAACCCTTAGTTAATAATCTAATTGATTACTAAGTCGAGTCATATCCTTGTACATATTGTTTTGGGACGATTGGGACTCATGGGTAAAGTACTAATGTTATGGAGTAATGGGGAAGAACATCATATTATTACCCCCCATATGTACGTTAATCTTAAAAGTACTCCAAGTGTTTTGATTATCTTAATTCGAGTCATTAGATTACATTCTTGTAAAGTATGTAAAAATTCAAGTGTAAGGGGAATTTTCATTCCCTATGATGTATTATTTTGGATGGTAGGGTAAGAGTGTATGAAAAGAAAGGAGAAAAACATACGGACTTCCATCCCGTTTTATTCTATGTTTGTTTTGTGTTTTTGTTATTTTTCATTTATTAGCTTAAGTCGAGTCTAGTCTTGGCTTAGCAACGCCATATTGTACATGTAATTAACCAAGATTATTAACTCGCCACCAGTAAAGATTGCCTATATCCAACAAAACCGTGTATTTCATATCCCTACACCTAACGTTACAACCCTTTAAAAAGACCTCTTTGATAGTTTATCCTAGGTGCTTACGCCATGTGGTGGAGGTTTGATCCTTTCCCAAGCCTATGGTAATCTATTTTGCTATGACAGGTAGTGAGAGATGTTTTTCATTTCCATATTGTGATATTACTTTATTACACCCGAGAGATGTGAGTATCTAAACACTATTTGTGAGGTGCTAGTGTATGACCTCCGTGCTTGTCTTTGGTCTTTAGTGGAACGATTATTTGCTGTAATTACTTTTATATTAGTGTTAAATGACCCCTAACTTGTATTTTGACTAGAATAAAAGCGCATTTGCTTGAGGACAAGCAAATCTCAAGTGTAAGGGTATATGATGAGGCGAAAAATGAACCGTTTTTAGGGGGTCATTTAAGCCCGGAATTGAATTTATTTGATCAAATATTGCCCTAAATCGTTCCTTTTGTGATTTTAGGTACTTTGGGAGTGAATTCTGGAAAAGGAAGCATTTCGGACGTTTTTGGAGCATAAAAGTGAAGAAAACGGAAAAGACTTAATTTTCCATGCTGAGAACGGTACCTGACGGCGTCAAGAAGGAAATTTTGACGGCGTCAGGAGTAAAATCCATGACGACCCAGAGAAAACCTGAAGGCATCAAGAGAAGGGCGTCAAGAGTTATTTTGGTGACGGCCTGAAGATGGAATACACGTGACGGCGTCAGACCCAGATCTAGGCAGTCCAAGAACTTATTTGGCGGCGAGATGACGACGTCAGAAATTTACTCTTGACGCCGTCACCTCACAGAATCTATATATACTTTTTTTATTTTTCATTCATTAAGAGAGCAACTTGTGTGAAGAATACTAGGGCCGAACCTAATAAACCCTGGGTCATTTGTAACAGTATTTTCAAGGGTTTTCACCCCTTGAAACCTTTCATGTTCAATTAAGATAAGTCTTCTTTCAATTTATTCAATATGTCTATGTGTTTGTTGATACAAAAGTTGGGCTTACCTTGTTTGGACTCCTGCTCTCGTACCAATTAGAACTTTAGTGCTTGTGAAACCTGCGCACCAAGAAAGGAGACAACACCGTTTGGCTTATCGTGGGATTGTCTCCCACGATTAGACTCCGGCGTGAGAGTAAGTAATCGGTTTAGGTTTTAGTTGAAGAGTTAGGGATTGTGTAAATCGTACCTTTAATGAGAATATATTATTCTATATATAGGGGTGCAGAGACCGTGTAGGTTTCTTGCTCCTTACTCTTCGCACACGTGGTGCTTATCCGGGGTAAGGATATCTATTCCGTAAATAAAAGATCTTTATCCTATAACCGGGTATTTTGGTTGGGCTTTGGGCTTCGTGAGTCCAAGCCATTGGTGTTATGGCCCAAATCATTTGTCATGATAGCCCACTCGTGGTGGGTTTGGGCTTAGTAATGTCTATAATTTGGGCTCGTGGCCCAACTATAGGCTATATGTCATCATGTCCCCCCTGTCTAGTGTGCGCGGCTCATAGCCGCGGATACTAGACTAGTGAGACTAGCGGTTTGCGTGGTGGGAACGAACCAAATATTTCCCGCCCAAAAATTGGAACAATGTATCAAGTCCCAAAATATCATGATGAGTGCTTCGAAAAACGGAGAGGGTGTCCACGTGTGCCTTGAGAAAAGGGAAAAAGTGTTGTACCTTTCGCCTCCCAGCCACACGTTGTGTTAGTGGGATCCACGTGGCATCCCTTTTAGGGTTTTGAATGCATATAAAGGACACCGCCTCCATTCACTGTGGATCACATGGTAAAAAATATTTCCACCATTTCCAAACCTTTCAAAGCTTTTCTTACTTCAATATTCCGTTCTACTAGGTAACTGCTCGTGCGCAAGTTAGTACACCTTATTTATAGCCTGAAAATGGTTGCTCAGTTACACGACTTCCGCTCTAGGATGGACGAGGATGACGTACGTCAGTTTTCGTCTGAATACTTTATTCCTCTCGACGTCCATCCTAAAGCACCAGATGTGGATGCGTGTATTGCCGATTTCCCCGATGGGAAGATAGGTTTATATACACGCTTCTTTGATTAAGCGAATTATCGCGTACCAATATCTTTATTTTTGAGCAACGTGCTCAATCACTACCAACTCCATATCTTACAGCTGCACTGTATAGGTGCAGCGAAGATATCTAATTTTGAAATAAATTGTCGGTTACTTGCCATCAATCCGATAGTTGACCTATTTCGTGCGTTTTACCACACAACGTGGTCGCACGGATGGGTTTCTTTTGCAAAACGCGCAGGGCGCCTTCAATGCCATACCGATAAAGTAGATTCCTTAAGGCATTGGAGAGAGTACTTTTTCTGGGTGGATGATGTTGTATTTCCATCGCGCTTTAAGTTCTATACTCAAGGATCGCTGCCGAGGGATGAGCGTCCTATCCCTGGTTCGTACAGCGCCGCGGATGCGAACATAATTGATAGTAACCGCATTCCTATTAACTCCTATCCGGAGGAGTTTTTGGTGCATATGGGAATGAGTCGCAACTATTTTGATGGTGCGGACGAGGTTCCAACCTTCATTGATGAGAACAGCCAGGGTGGGTGCTCATCCTCTCTTGCCTTTGCCACTATAATGTAAGTGTTTTGTTTATTTTGCTTGAATAACTAAGTTGTTCTTTGTTATTTGTCTTTTATCTGTCGCAGAGATGGATTTGTTCGCTGTTGTAAAGTTGAAGGAGCCTAAGCACGTGACAGTGGGGGTGCGTCCTCTGAGGGAAGGTGAGCAGCCCATTTTACAGGCCACTGAGGGGCACCTAACGGTGTTTGGGCCTGTTGCGCGTGAAGATTCTCCCCCCGCAGCCGTGCTTGTTGCGCCAGTGCAGGTTGTTTCACCTACTGGGGAGCAGTCTCCCGTGGAGGAGGAAACGCCTGTTGAATCATCCAACAGCGTGGAGATCTTGGAACCTATTGCGGAGGTTCGTAGAGAGAAGCGCAAGGAAGCATCTTCTGGTGGTTATGGTACTGGTACCTCCAAGAGGAGGCGCCATCTGATTGCTGATGAGGAGTCTGCTACGCCAGATGATATGTCCGTTTCTGGCGCGGAGAAGAATCTGGCCAAGTCTCCACCTCTTGTGTAAGTATCTATAACTATAGTCTTCTTTATTTGTCGTATCTGCGTACTAACGTTACCTCTTTATTTTATAGGGACCATGTTGCGGATGGTGATGCGGCGTTTGCTGATCGTGCCGCATCACCACAGACTGCTAATGTGGAGGAGCCTTTGAAGGCAGTAGCGCAGATGTCTGCGCAGGAGTTGGTGGAGGAGCTAGCTGGTGTTGCTGCTCGCCAAGCTGAGTTGGTCACTCAGCTAAAGGCGCGGGCTGTTGTGGAGGGAGGCAGCCTTGCTCAGAAGGATGAGCAAATTGCCCAGCTCAAGGCGCAGGCAGAGGTGTTGGCTGCCAATGAGCGCACCAAGAAGGCTACTGAGGAGAAGCTGACTGTGATGGCTGAGCTGCAGCGCGAACGTGGAGAGTCGCAGCAGTACAAGGCTGACCTCGCCTGGGGGGTTAAGTACCTGGAAGAGAAGAAGACTGAGCTGTGCAGCCAGCTTGCTGTCTTTGGTAAGAAGGTGGAAAGCTCTGTTGAGGCGCAGGAGGAGAAGCTGCGCAGGTTGAGCATAGAGTATGATGAGGAGCTGTATCCTCATCTGATGTCCATGATTACAGAGCGCAGGTACTTGTTATACTTTATCCTTTGATTCTTGTATATTTTTTGTTTTTCTAATGCATTTTGTTACTGTTTGTGCAGGTGGTTGATCAGCCACGGCTTGCGCCTGGCTGCCATGGGCACATTGGAATCTGAAGAGGTCGTGGGTGCCTTTGGCAAGGTGGTGGAGTGCGCCGTCACTCATGGCAAGGTGCAGGCTGTGGAAGAGCTTGCTGAGGGTCAACTACTAACCATTCCCCTCGCTGAGGTTCCTGACTACAATGCGGATGCCTTCGATGAACTTGTGAAGGCGATGAAGGGAATGAGGCTCTTCGAGCTTCCGCACATTGCACGGCTGGAGCGCGACCAAGATTGTCCCATTTCCGTAATAATGGCGGGATTAACTCTGAGGAGGCATGTCTTGGAGAACGCAGAGGTTGAGCCTGTTTTCTTTTTGAAGCCTTATGAGGCTCAGTTGCAGGTTCCGGTGTTCGCGCGGCCGCGTGATATTCTTAACCCCTTTGCTATTGAGAAGGAGGTTCCTCTGAAGGAGGTTTTGGAGCGTCACGCAGAGAGGGCGGCCAGGAAAAAGGGTCTCAAAGGGAAGGCCACTCTATGCGGAGTGGGTGTTGCGCATATTCCCCGGTCAGATGGGATTGCAGTCAGTGTGGCGACCGTGTCACCCAAAGATGCCCTGCTTTTGAAGAAACTCCAAGAGGCTGGGAGTTCTGCTGAGCCGGAGCATTCCCCTCAGCATTGCCATAGTGTATAGATATATATGTATAACTTGTAGTTATCATTGTAAAAACTCATGGTTTTTGGTAAATGAAAGTATGGAACTTTTTTCACACATATATCGTTTTGTACTTAGATTTTTGTCTTTGTTATGTGAAAGACTTTTCCAGAGTTACGATGTGCATTAATATCTTGTATTGAGCCCATAACTTGTGCATTAAGTCCGTAACGTAACACGTAAACGTTTGCGGTCCATAACCTTAACAAACGTGCGAGTAGATGTGTAGCGTGCTACATTTATCATTTTTAGGGACCAAGTGTCTGGGTTTCTTAGTTCGTCTCAACTTATTGTTGCGCATTCATTGTGGGATACGTACTAAAGTCATAGTTTTGTATGAAGTTAGTGGGTTTGCGTGCGAACTTAGGAGTCAATTGTTTTGAACCCATGTGGTGGTATGCAGCGAATTCCACTAATTAGGAGTCAATTGTCTTGAATCCATGTTTTGTTAAACGCGCACTGTGTGCGCTAAAGTGCATCCGTCGTGGGATGTACTATTAACTTACTCCAACGTCTTGATAGTAAGGTGTTTAACAGGGATACGTGATCCAATGCTGATGGGTTTGCAACCCTCTTACTCAACGAGTATTTTAGTAGGTTTACTCATCCTGTCTGCCCTCGTGTGGTCTTAATATGTGCATGCACGCCATGTAGGCAATAATATAAATAAACAAGATTGAAACATAAATAAATGATGTAAACAATAATGTTGAAATTTGTTGTGGAGTTAGCTAAAAACCACAACGTTTTATTGATTCTTACAAGTTAAAAAAGTAAAGAAAATATCCTAAGAGAAAAGGTAAATACACAGACATTTATTGAGCGCTTACTAAAGTGCAGAAGTGTTAGTGTGTGGGCCGTAGCCTAAAGGTAGCATCTCTTGAGATTGCAAATGTTCCAGGTGCGTGGTAGCTCGTGGCCTTTCATGTCGCGCACTTTGTACGCACCTTCGCCTAACGCCTCTGTGACATCGTAAGGTCCTTCCCATTTGGGTCCGAGTTTGCCCGTGTCTTCTGCGTGGCTTGCATCGTTGGCGCGGTATACAAAGTCCCCTGGTTTGAAAGAAGTGTTTCTAACTCTTGCATCATAATACATCTTCATCTTTGATTTAGCTTTTGCTTCGCGGATAGCTGCCCTTTCGCGTCGTTCCTCCAACAGATCTAAGTCAATGCATCGTTCATCATCGTTTGTTGTGATGTTGACTTCCGATGTACGGATTGTTGGCATTCCAATCTCTGCTGGTATAACAGCTTCTGTCCCGCAGACAAGAGAAAAAGGTGTATCACCGTTGCTGACTTTGATTTCTGTGCGGTGAGCCCACAGAACATGCGATAATTCGTCCACCCATCTTCCTTTATGTTTGTCTAAGCGCTCCTTAATTCCTTCACCCAGACTACGATTCGCGCGTTCTACTAATCCATTTGTTTGTGGATGTTTAACTGACGCGAAGTGCTGTGTGATGTTTAATTGCGCGTACCAGTCTTTAAATGGGTTATCACAGAATTGTTTTCCGTTGTCCGAAATAATCTCTCCAGGTAGGCCAAAGCGGCATATAATATTATCCCAAAGGAATCGTTTGACCTGGTTGCCTGTGATACTCGCTACTGCTTTTGCCTCGATCCATTTGGTGAAGTATTCAATGGCGACAATGAGGAACTTAAGCCCTCCTGCCGCGACTGGAAAGGGTCCTGCAATGTCAATTCCCCATTTATAGAATGGCCATGGTGAGGTGATGGGTGTTAACTCATGTTGTGGTCGACGCGGAATGGGTCTGTGGACTTGGCAGTCGTTGCATCTTCTAATCATGTCTCGCGCGTCGCGGTGCATGGTAGGCCAATAGTACCCGGATCGCAAGGCACGCGCTACAACAGACCGTGGTCCTGAGTGCATGCTGCAAGATCCGGCGTGGATTTCCTGGAGTACGTAGTCTGCCTGAAGAGGTCCGACGCACCTAAGCCATGGTTATAGGAATGAACGCCGATATAGGATACCATCTCGAAGTTCGAATCTCTGCGCTGTGCGCCGTATCCGTCGGGCGTCCTTTTGTTCCTGGGGGAGTGTTCCCTTGCTAATAAAATCCATGATGGGTGTCATCCATGTAGGATGTTCTTCCTCTATCACTATGGATACTTCCATCTCAGAGATGGATTTGTTCTTCAAGGTTTCCACCATCACCTGTTTTGACAGGTGTGCGAAGCTTGTGGATGCAATTTTACTTAGCGCATCTGCATTTTTATTTTCTCCTCGTGGGATTTTTTTGATGGAAAACTTATCGAAATTCTTGATCAAGGACTTAGCTTTATCGAGGTATTGGATCATGTGTTCCTCTTGGGCCACATACTCGCCTAACACGTGGTTAGCTACTAATCGTGAGTCCACATTAGCTTCTAGGTTGCGTATGCCCATTTGATTTGCTATGCGGAGTCCAGCCAGTAACGCTTCATATTCTGCCTCATTATTTGTGGCTGTGAATTCAAAACGCAGTGCGTAAGTGTGTTCTGTTCCATCAGGGTTAGTAAGGATAAGGTGTGCGCCTGACCCTTATGCGTACGAAGATCCATCAGTAAATAGAACCCACGGTTCTTGTAATGGCACATCGACCGTTGGTGATGAAGTATCAGCATCTGGCGTCTCGATAATGAAATCAGCCAATATCTGTCCCTTGATCGCGGTGAGCGGTCTATAAGAAATGTTATGCTCACTCAGTAACACACTCCACTTTTGTAGCCACCCTGATGCATCAGGTTTAGAGATAACCTGCTTGATGGATTGGTCCGTAATTACGGCTATTGGATGCGCTTGGAAGTACCTACGCAGTCTCTTAGCCGCAAATACTAAGGCCAGGACCAGTTTCTCCATAGCGGTGTAGTTAGTCTCTGTCTTCTTGAGGGCTTTGCTTACAAAGTATATAGGTGTTTGAATAGAGTTTCTGTCTGTCAGTAGCACCGCGCTGACTGCTCCATGGGTCGCTGATAGATACATGAACAGTTCTTCCCCTTGTCGGGGTGTGACAAGCTTCGGTAGCTCTGCTAGGTTTTGTTTGAGCTGCTGGAAAGCTTCTTCCGCTACTGGGGTCCATCGAAAATCTCCCTTTTTTGTACACTTCGTGAGTGTTTTAAAGAGAGGAAGTGACTTATCCGCTGATTTGGACAAGAATCGATTTAGTCTGGCTAATTTGCCGTTTAGTGACTGGACTTCTTTTAGTGTGCGCGGTGAAGGTAGTTCGATGACCGCTCTTGTTTTTTCTGGGCAAGGTTTAATACCATCGGGTTCTATTAGGTATCCGAGAAACATGCCTTCTGTTGCTCCAAAAGTGCACTTCTTGGGATTCAACTTCATGTTTATTCTTCCCAATGTCTTAAATGTTTCCTCTATGTCACGCACCAATTCTTCTTCGGTATGGCTTTTTATGACTAGGTCATCAACATAGACCTCCAAATTGTGGCCAACTTGCTTCTCAAATGCGTTATCCACTAACCGTTGGTATGTGGCGCCTGCATTTTTTAAGCCAAAGGGCATTTTTGTGTAGCAATACACCCCTTGACTCGTGTGGAAGGCTGTTTTTTCTTCATCCTCCTTGGCCATTTGAATTTGATGGTGTCCTTTGTATGCATCTAGGAAGCATTTAAAGGGATACCCGCACAAGGATTCTACTTTCCAATCGATTTCTGGTAGCGGATAGCAGTCTTGTGGACATGCTTTGTTAAGATCGGTGAAGTCCACGCACATTCTCCAGCTACCATCGCTTTTCTTTACCATCACTGGGTTGGAAAGCCAATCATGGTAATAAACTTCTCGTATGATCCCTGCGTCCACGAGCTTGTGCACTTCCTCTAGGATGGCTTTTGCACGTTCTGGAGCCTGGCCGCGTTTTTTCTGCCGTATTGGAGGATATCATTGTCGGATTTCTAGCTTGTGTTCTGTAGTGGCTCTTGGTACTCCGGTCATGTGTTTGGGTTCCCATGCAAAGATGTTTAGGTTCTTTTTGCAATAATGCGCACACAGCTGCTTTGCCCTTGTCGGACAGTGATCCCCTAATTGATATCTCTTGGTCAGGATAATCTGGGTGGATTGCAACTTTCAGGTTTGTCACCTTGGTCGCATTCTGTTCTGGAGCGCGCGGAACTTCATCTGTCACTATGTTGCATTCTCTTGGAGATGCAGTGGTGTTGTAGAGAGTGACGATCCCTTCTTCTACTGGGAATTTTAGCATTCCATGTGCTGTGGATGGGACTGCACGTATGGCTGATATTCCTGGTCTCCCAATGATGCCATTGTATGACGAGGAAGACCTAATTACCATGAAGTTCATCCAGGCTGTTGTGGAATGGTATTCATTACCGACTACCACAAGTATGCGTAATTGTCCCATGGGCCAAATCTTTTCACCTGTGAATCCGGTCAGCGATGTCGTGGCCGGAATTAACTAGTTTTGTATCTCAGGTTGTAGCCTCTTGAAGCAGTGTTCGTACATGATATCCGCAGACGCTCCTCCGTCAACATACATGCGGTGGATATCGTGACCCCCCGCATGAATCTCGACGGTGAGTGGTTCTACCACTGCGTTGTCCGCAGTAAGAGTGGGAAAAAAGATTTGGTTCCCCTTGGAAAATCTTTGGTTGACTGTTTGTTTCATATTTTGCTGCCATGATTGTATCATGTATATTGTGTCAGCCTTACTTTTTGGTATCTCTTTTTTGGTCCCATTCTTTTGTCTATCTTTCCCTTCTTTGATGTTTTTAACGAGGTGGTCCATCTTTCCTTCTCTCACTAATTTATCAATTAGCTGACGTAGTTGGATGCACTCGTTAGTGGTGTGACCCTTCTGACCATGGTATTCACAGTATCCTCCTCCTATGCGCTTCTCTTCTGGAGTGCTCATAGGTGGAGGTCTTGGAAAATTTGCTCCTTCTGTCGCGAATATTTCTTTAGGGGTTTTTGTGAGTGGAACGTATTTGTCGTTATCCCTTCCACTGCCTCGATTGCGGTAATTCCTGTTGCGGTTGCCACTTTGGTCATTGGATTGTCTCCTAGACTGTTCTTGTGGTTTAAAGGTTGAGTAACCTTTTTTGCTGTCTGCCGCCGCCACTTCCCCTTGGATGAAGGATCTGGTGCGCTTTGTTAGCTCATCAAAGCTTTGGGGTACTTTATCGTTTAGCTTCCGTATCAGCTCTGGGTTATTGATCCCGTTCATGAACCCTGACGGACACTCATTATACGGATGTGGACCACCACAAGTAACACAACCTTGATTCACAACATTGACTTGATGATTTGGTTTTTCAATGGACATTGCATCAACTTTCTTAGTTAAAGCCACAATCATATTTACCAATTCATCATTATTTTTACCATTATTAGACACTTGTGGTTTGTTTCTTGACATTCTAACACGAGCTTTATTCTCAATTATCATGAAAGCATCATTCGTATTTCTAGCCAACAAGTTCCCACCCGCAGCAGAGTTGAGTGAGTCTTGGTCAACATGACTTAACCCATTATAGAAAGTGTCAATCTGCTGAAGGGGTGTGAACCCATGGTTCGGACACTTTTCCATCAAATCTTTGAATCGGTCCCAAGCTTCACTAAACGACTCATCAAAAGCTTGTTGGAACCGAAAGATTTGGGAACGTTGATTAGAAGTTTTAGAGGGAGGATAGAAATAATTCACAAACTTGGAAGCAAGATCATTCCAAGTGTGAATCGAATTGGGCGGTTCCTTTTCTAGCCAAGTCCGGGCTGCTCCTTTTAAGGAGAAAGGAAATAACTTCAATTTCACCACATCGTGAGGAGCTTGGTTCATTCTAATGGTCTCAGCGATGTCGGTGAAATTTCTGATGTGAGCATAGGGGTCTTCGTTATCAAACCCGTGAAAGGATATACCCGTGATTAAATTGAGTAATCCGTGATTGATTTCAAAGTTGGCATTGATGTCCGGAATCACAATAGCTCTCCTCACACCGTTAAATGGTGATTGGAGTTGTTCTTCCATCGGACGCGGATCAAATGCCGGTTGTTGTCCCATTGGCGGGATAACATTGTGCTGCGGACCACCCATCGGCGGGGGTCCGTTGTGTTGTTCGTTATGGTTCATCTCCTCGTCGTCAAGGAAATGAACCCGACTCGTATGTCGTAAAACCCGCTCGGGGTTTGAGAGCGGAGAAGTAAGATTCTCATAAGTAGAACGGGTGTGCATACACCAAAAACAAAATTAAAAAGAAAATGAAAAAGAAAATAGAAAAGAAAATCTTTTTGTTTTTTATATTTTTATCACAAAACTTTTTATTTTTCTTTTGTTTTTTTTCTTTTTATTGAAACGTTACGTTAATCAAAAACCGTTTCTTTCAAAACCACGCGCGACGGGACGGGAAAGAAGAGTGTTTCTCTCTTCAACTAGCAATTTAATGTCTTAGCTTTCGTATTTCCCGCTTAATCGGTTGTAGTAATTGAAGTAATCCGATAATCAACCAATTTCACGTTTTTGTTATATTGTGAGACTTATTTGGTTTACAACGCCCTTCCTTTCGGTCGAGTCGAGGCTGTAACTTTTATTATTTTTTTTTGGTATTTTGTAAACACTTTAGGAAAAGTGTTTTGAATTTTTCAATTTTTATAGAAATATATATACAAAATAGAGGAAGGCTTAACAAAACACGATTTTTCAAAACAATATTCAAAAATTCGCTTCAAGCCTTCCCCGACAGCGGCGCCAAAAATTGATTCGTGTGAAAATCAATTATATAATATATATAGTAGTATAATATCGAAATGATCCGCAAGAAATACGGATCACCCGAGTCGTTTCCAAGTGAAGGTGAATGGAATCAAGAATATCGATTAAAATCGTGAATTGAAAAGTGATAAGAGAAAAGTGAATGTGAATTATTTGGTATTGTTGACAATTAAAATAAAAGGGATTCTAAACGCAAACTAAGTTCTCGAACAAATAAAGGCACACGTAAAAGAAATTAAAGAGCGGGGGAACAATTAATGCAAATCCCGGGCTATTCCCGAGATTTCTAAAAATAAAAAGTAAATTTAAAACTTAAAATGTGAAAATAAAAACTTAAGGGACTAAAAATGTAATTTATGAAACTAATTTTATAAAAGAAAAAAATGAAAATAAAAGTTTTATAAAAGCTAGGGACTGAAATTTCCAAATCTGAAAATTATTTATAACTAAAACTTTTTTAAACTAAAAGACAAGGACTACTTTTGCCAATTCCAAAACTTATATTAAACTAAAATCTAAAAAACAAAGGCAGGGACTGATCCTGCCAACTTTGAAACTTGTTTATAACTAAAAAGTTACCAGATACGATTTGAAGGTTATCAGAAACCTAAGGGGCTAAATCTGACAAAAACCAAACTATTTTATATATATATATATATATATATATATATATATATATATATATATATATATATATATATATATATATATATATATATACTAGAAAGGTGCCCGCGCGATGCGGGGCGGATTGTTGGGGTAAAGAGGAGGGAGGTGGGGTGGTGGAAAGTGGTTGTTGGGGTGGTTGTTCAGGTGGTTATAAATTGTTGGGGGTGGTTGTTCAGGTGGTTATAAATTGTTGGGGTGGTTGTTGAAGTGGTTATAAATTGTTGGGGGTGATTGTTAGGGGTGGTTGTTTCCATAATTAGTAAGTAAAAGTCTGAATTTTTAAGCATTTCTAATTATAGAATAATCCCAAATACATTATATAGTAGTATAGATATATATATATATATATATATATATATATATATATATATATATATATATATATATATATATATATATATATATATATATATATATATATATATATATATAGGAGGCCATTCATGTGAGAAATCTAATTTTTGTGAGAACGTGAGAAGAGATCCTAGCCCTCCATCTAATCCCTCCTTTTTTTAGATCTAATGGCTGAGATCAATCCCACCATTTACACTAACTATACATTTATCCACTTAATATATATATAAAAAAAACACACAGAAGTCTTTCAATTACGGTGAAATCAACTCAAATCCTCTCTCCGATCATAACTGGCTTCATCATTGGCCATCAAACCACCGCAGATTAAACCGCCAATATTCACCGCCATTCAAACCACAACTACACCGCCACAATTATAGCTGTAATAACCGTTTAAATTAAAACTTTCCACCACCATCTCCGACCGTCTTCCAGATTCTACCACCGTATACTACCGGAATCGTCACCGGAATCACAACTGGAATCATCATCGATCATAAAAATACAAACAATTCGACAAATATGAATGAAGAAGAAGAAGATGTTAATGGAATTAGGTCAATTGAAGTTCAGATCAGACTACACAGAAATTTCAAGTAACTATTATTTTTGATAAAATTTTATTGTAGAATTTTGAATTATTATGTGTTTGAAGTTAGTATCATTGTTTAAATTGTAAATATGTTACATGTGAATGTATAGATTACTAATTAGGTCTTGAGTAGAATATCGAAGGAAATTTTTGATCTTACTAGCAGATTTTTAAGTTTAGTAAGTATTTTCGCGTGTGAAAATATCATCAAGGAATGAAATTAAGCAATTTAAGCTTTTGTTGAGTTTTCTTCACTTGTGAAGAAAATCATAATGTATTGGATTTTTGAGGTTATAAGCATAAATTAGTGTAATTATAGTTTCAGCACATGTGAAATAATCATTAAGCAAATGAACTTTTGATGAAATTAGGCGATTTAAGCTTTCGTTGAGTTTTCTTCGCTTGTGAAGAAAACCAGAATATATTGGATTTTTTAGGTTATAAGCGTAAATAAGTGTAATTATAGTTTCATCACATGTGAAGATAATCAATTAGCAGAAGAATTTTTTATGAAATTAGGCGATTTAAGCTTTCGTTGAGTTTTCTTCGCTTGTGAAGAAAACCAGAATGTATTGGATTTTTTAGGTTATAAGCGTAAATAAGTGTAATTATAGTTTCATCACATGTGAAGATAATCAATTAGCAGAGAAATTTTTCATGTAATTAGGCGATTTAACCTTTTGTTGAATTTTCTTCGCTTGTGAAGAAAACCATAATGTATTTGATTTTTGAGGTTATAAGCGTAAATAAGTGAAATTATTGTTTCAGCACATGTGAAGATAATCATTAAGCAGAAAATCAAAAGTGAAATTAGGCGATTTAAGCTTTCGTTGAGTTTTCTTCACTTGTGAAGAAAACCAGAATATATTGGATTTTTTAGGTTATAAGCGTAAATAAGTGTAATTATAGTTTCATCACATGTGAAGATAATCAATTAGCAGAAGAATTTTTTATGAAATTAGGCGATTTAAGCTTTTGTTGAGTTTTCTTCGCTTGTGAAGAAAATCAGAATGTATTGGATTTTTGAGGTTATAAGCGTAAATAAGTGAAATTATAGTTTCAGCACATGTGAAGATAATCAATTAGCAGAGAAATTTTTCATGTAATTAGGCGATTTAACCTTTTGTTGAATTTTCTTCGCTTGTGAAGAAAACCATAATGTATTTGATTTTTGAGGTTATAAGCGTAAATAAGTGAAATTATTGTTTCAGCACATGTGAAGATAATCATTAAGCAGAAAATCAAAAGTGAAATTAGGCGATTTAAGCTTTCGTTGAGTTTTCTTCACTTGTGAAGAAAATCAAAATGAATTGAATTTTTGAGGTTATAAGCATAAATAAGTGAAATTATAGTTTCATCACATGTGAAGATAATCAATTAGCAGAAGAACTTTTGATGAAATTACGAGATTTAAGATTTCGTTGAGTTTTCTTCACTTGTGAAAAAAATCGGAATGTATTGGATTTTTAAAGATTAAACGTCAGTTGAACCGTTATAGTTGAAATTTTTGGGAGATTATTGTTGGAACATTATTGTGTGTGTTATCATAACGAGCGCATTAATAAAAATGGACAATAAAGTGTCTGTTGGGAAACCCGTACTAAAAAGTTACATGTTTAAACCCAATAATTTGCTGGCCTGCCCATCCTGCCACCTCTATTAGTATATCTTGATTTTTTTTTTAATTATTCTTATTTTTTTTTTATTTAATGCTGAGACTGATTGTCTTTTACAGAGGATGCAGAGGCGCCTAGAGAAACTTGTTACACTAGATGAGTACTTTCAGCAGGTGACTCAAGCTCTTGTGATGCGTCTTTAGACAACATGAGGAAACTGTTGCACGAGAAGGTAATCATTGATGACAGCATAGTTTACAATACATATGAATACATTTTGAAGTGAAAGTTGGCTGATTTATATTTTCTTTTCTTTCAGGGACTGGACTAGTCAGAATGAGGCAAAGGGATTTGATACAGTGGTATGTGTGATTCCTAAGTAAGTTTGCAACTGCTTTTCGTTGGTAACTATTTGTCGATTTATTTGCAGCATCATGGGCAATATTCTTGAGCCATAAATCTTTTTTCACAAATCTTTTTTCAATTGTCATAAGCTTTTAACTTGGTACCTCTGTTTTATCACAACGCCATTTTAAGTATTTTAAAGCCCGATAATCATGTTTTACCCCATTTGTGTATTTGACATTCATATTTCTCTCTTTATAGTTGATGTTAATTTCCAAGTTAATATCATATATGAGATTCAAATATAAAATATGCTAAAACAAACTCACGATCTTATCCGTTAGTTCTTAAAAGTTTAAAGATTAAACAACTTGCTGTATAATTCTTTAATAAGGTGTTTGATTAGTAAACCAAAATGGGCCATCTGCAGCTCTATCATTCCTGCTTTACATTTAATAATGAGAATAAAGAGTCCTATATCAAGATGAACAAAACGCCTTTCACCCTGGTGGTACATATTTAACTACTATTAATTTTGTGTTAGCAGACATCTAGATGATAACAAGCTGACTGTACTTTACCATCTTACTTTGGTACTTTACCATCTTACTTTGGTAGTTTTGTAATAAAATGCATATTTCTTTTATGTGTAGGGCATCAGAAAGCTTTGCTTTGAGCTTCTTGATTTGAAGGGTGCTGTAGAGAATTTATGTGGCATTAAGCAATCCAAGTACTTAGCGTTTTTAAAGTAATATTCGCCACTTCCCATTCTTGTCTCCACTTTTAATGTTTTGATATTGGTATCTAATGTTTATACATGAACAAGAATATTGGATTAGAAGTCGTAGATGATAGCTCTCAAAATTGTTATTGACAGGTATGTTTGAACTCCTAGAGTTCTCAAAAATTAAGAAGATACTTTTTAAGACATCTGCTACAGGCAACACAGAGCTCATATGTAAAAATATTGAAAAAGGACACTTCAGACTATAACGATATAGACCTGTGATATTCTAGGCTCCCCCTTTGTAAATAATAATTCATCATTAATGTGATCTTGAGTGTCTTGTAAATTTCTGTTTAGCACGTCTACCCAAACGATATTTCTAGTCCAATATTCTTTTTCCAAAGTAACCAGCGAAATAGCATATGGCATGTTTTATGTTTAAAATTGTAATTGATATTAGTTTAGTACATCTATCAGAACGATATTACCAGTTGTGTTATCTCAAAGTTGCAATATTTGACTAAACATTCTGGTGAGTGAAATATTTCTAGCTAGTACTTTTTTGTGTGCGAAATATTACCAGTTGTGTTATCTCAAAGTTGCGATATTTGACTAAACATTCTTGTCTACATACCCACCCTGTATTAGTGAATCCTTTTAGTTCGAACAAAGTGACCTTTTTTAGATTTTTACCAATTACATCAAATGAGACTACGGGGATACAAGTTTGCTAGTGTAACAGAAATTGTCATTGCTTGCTACATATGTTGTAGGGAATTATAAAGCAAAATTTGCTGCTATAGTTCAACATGCGGATGGAAGTCAAGTTACCAAATTTCTTGCACCGGATAAGTGTATCCTAAGACGAAAGTTTCTGCAGGTACAGTTTCACCTCCTTTGTTGTCTCCTGAGATATTTCTTAACATGACATTCTTTTTTGCGTTTTACATAATTGCATATAGATTATCGAAGTTGAACCAGATCCTGGGCCACATGAGATTCAGTATGATGAAGAGTGGCTAGCAGTATCCCACAGATACAATTCCGTTTTTCCTCTTACTGCCAACCGTCCAAATTTTGGGTATTTACATCCTCATTTTTTTTCTTCATGATCATCTTGTGGTTTTTTATTTCCCCTTTAGACCTATTTAATGTAAATTGACCTTTATTATATAACAACAATTTATTTCATTGTTGTTTGATTATTATGTTAAACTTATGAGCAAAGCGTTTACATTAAAAAATTCAATTTTTTATTCAATACTACATATATTCTTAACAATTAGCATGTTCAGACATTTATGAGTGTTTGGATTAACTTATTTTGAAAAGCTCAAGTTGATAAGCTCTTAGCAGCGGGTGTATGTGGGTTCACAGAATCCTGCATCAAAGTCATACAACAACAACAACATACCCAATCCTGCATCAAAGTCATAGATGAGGCTTAATGAATGCTGGCGGTAGATTTTTCATGTACATTTGAGGTGGCAATTTTGACACGTTTACTTATCAATGGGTAAGTAAATGGGTCGATTCGGGTTATTTTTTATCTAACCAATCAAACGAGTAAAATAAAAAATTAGCCTTAAAGGAAACAAGCCAAATGAGTCAAACGGTTCGAAAGTGGACAAAATTCTTTTCAAGCATAAAACCTAAGGTTGCTATTGTATTGTAATAGTACTGTATAAGATTTGTTATAAGTTCAAAAAATAAGGAAACATAAGTGTTCTGGGCCAACCCAACCTGACCTCATTTGACGCGTTTACATGCAAAACATTACCCTACCCTCCTGACCCGCCCATTTTGCCACCTCCATCTGGACATGTAGATCAAACTAGGTCATTTGTTAGGCCTATTTGTGAGATTCTGGTCGTTGAAGAAGTTCCCAAATATTTCCATTGCAGGTACGTACAATATGGTGATGTTTCTCCAAAGGTAGATGTGTTTGCATTTGGGTTGTACTTTATGAGCTTATTTCAGCAAAGGAAGCCATAGTCAAAGCAAATGGCTCTGTTACTGAACCGAAGGGCCTATTAACAAGGCAGTTGTCACTGTACCAGCTTACTTCAATGATGCACAAAGGCAAGCCACTAAGGATGCTGGGTGAATTGCTGCTCTAGATGTGCAAAGGATCATCAACGAGCCAACTGCTGCTGCACTTTCTTATGGTTTGAATAACAAAGAGGGTCTCATTGCGGTTTTTTGATCTTGGTGGTGGTACTTTTGTTGTTTCCATCTTGGAGATATCTAACGGTGTTTTTGAGGTATGTGGCTTGTTTGGTGATGATCTTTGTTTTCTTTGTAAAAGTAGATGTGCATTAATTCTTTGGTTTATGTAGGTGAAAGCAACAAATGGTGATACTTTCCTTGGAGGAGAGGACTTCGATAATGCTATGCTGGACTTTTTGGTTAGTGAGTTCAAGAGAACAGAGGGAATTGAATTGACAAAGACAGGCTTGCCCTTCAGAGACTTAGGGAAGCTGCCGAGAAAGCTAAAATTGAGCTTTCATCCACCACCCAAACTGATATCAACTTGCCTTTCATCACAGCTGATGCATCACGTGCTAAGCATTTGAACATCACTTTGACAAGGTCCATATTTGAGGCTCTAGTAAACCACCTGATCGAGAGGACCAAGAACCCTTGCAAGAACTGTGTGAAGGATGCTGGAGTCACACTCAGGGAAGTGGATGAAGTTCTTCTTGTCGGTGGAATGACCCGTGTTCCTAAAGTTCAGGAAGTAATTACAGAAATCTTTGGAAAGACCCCAAGAAAAGGGGTGAACCCTGATGAAGCTGTGGCCATGGGAGCTGCTATCCAATGTGGTGTCCTTCGTGGTGATGTTAAGGAACTGCTGCTACTTGATGTGACTCCTCTATCGCTTGGTATTGAGACGCTTGGTTGTATCTTCACCAAGTTGATTAGCCGAAAAACTACAATCCCAACCAAGAAGAGTCAGGTGAGACATTAGTTTCCTTTCTATTTTTGCTTGTAGAGGTCAGACATAACCTTGATCTATCCGCTAATTAATAAATAGATGGGTCGAGATGGCTAAAGCATTTATGTTTGCTGCTGCTGTTTTTTATGCCTAATTTGTGCTTCTGTTTGGTATTGACAACCGGACTCAGGTGGGTATCAAAGTTCTACAAGGTGAGCGTGAAATGGCATCCGACAACAAGATGTTGGGAGAGTTTGATCTTATGGGTATTCCTCCAGCCCCAAGAGACGATAATCAATAATTACCTTCTTCTTGTTGTATGCAGCAAGGATTTTGTCATAATCCTTCTTTCTTTGTTCAGCTTTGGCAACAAAAGGTGCCTTCTCCTGTAATTTTACACAGTTAGCAAATCGATTTATATCAGCTATACCTTGACTATACCTCTGTGTTAATTACTTCAAGATTTTTCATAGTATATTAATTATGAAAATTAATTATCGAGCATATTTCAGTTCGGATTTAGTTCAAAATGGGTAGTTTTGTGCAGATCTAAACAATTTGGTTAAACAGGATTACAATAACTATCTTGTATTGCAATAAGAAAATAAATTAATTTATTTGAATGGGATGGCTTTTAAGGGTGGCAATTTTGGCGGGTAAGTAATAATAGGTCAAAGCATGCTCGGGTCAGAATGGGTAGTTTTGTGCAGACTGAAGCGGGTCAGGTTAAATATGAATACAAAAATATCGTTACAATTTATACTGCCAACTAACTGTTTAGAAACTTCAATGTTTGAAGATGAAGCCCAAAATTGTTTGAATGATTACAAAACAACACTGTTAGAGTAGTAATATCATTCTTTGAACTTAAATGATCATTGAGGCTGTAGTCATTATCAAATCGACATTTTGCTGGACTTTCAACACATTTGACCCATTCTGGCCTCCCTTTGATCAGACCCGTTTGAGAACCCAAATCGACCCGTTTATAAGTTATTGGGTCAAATGAAAGTTTTCAAAGGCTGGTGTATAGCTAAGGGACTTATACGTACCCCCTTCTTAGTTAGTGTAAAACATTTCTTTTCGACTTCCTTTGTAACCATCAGTAGTAATTATGCATATTTATTCATTTGAGCCTTTTTTTGATATCATAGATGTGGGTTACAGTTACATAACAGTTAATGCTTGGTGAGTTTGGCTGATAGCGATTATATCAAATCCGATTTGTTCACTGTTATTAAGGGCTAGTATAAACTCATCTACTTCTATTCTTTGGGCTCATTGCTTTTCTGTTACCTCCTCACGGTAAATACTGCTTGGATGGTATAGTTATCTATAATACTGTACCATTTAATCACGACAAATAGATACGAATCTTGTCTACTCATATCACTATAATTAATTTATTTTTTAACTACCATTTGGTATCTAACAACGAGATACAGAAACCATGGTTTCATATTTAGAAACTTGCAAGCCAAAAGGTAAACAATAAGTCTCCACACAGATAAGGCCATAAGGGTGATACCTATCGACTGAGGGATACAATCTGCCCATTTGAATTTCTTCGTCTATCATATAGGAAGATGTATTTGGAAATAACTCCAGCAGTTACAGACCGTATTCCTTACAGTAAGAAATTAGATTAGTACTCTTACATGCTGCAACAGTCTTTACAGTAAGAAAAAGTTGCAAAGGGCCCAATGCACGCCGCCATGGTGTGTATATGTTCAGTAAGGTAACTGATTTATTTATACTAGAGACTGTGTGAAGAAGCAAGTGTCAACCTAGCAGTTTTTCCTGTCTTTGGCAAGGGTTACCTTGGTCTGAATAAACTCTTTCTGGAATAATGCAATCAAGCAATCCGAAAAATGCCATTTTTTGGTTTGTATCTAATATTTTATTCGTTGCCTTATAATAATACTGCTTACCCTGACACAACCTGCTGAGTCAAGACTTGCATTTGTGGCAGATCACGGTTCTCATGCTCGTCCTGGCTCAGGCTCTGGCAGAAGCGACAGAAATGAGATGGCTCAAGCTGGTCTGTATTTTTGTTCATAGTCTTCTTATTTCCATTAGTTGCTAAAGTTGTTATATCATGTCAACTAGGAAAATAAGTTGTTATATTTCCAATGGAACCCTTCCCATATTACCGACCTCAGATGCCTCCTAATTTAGCAAATCCGCAAGCAGGTCCTCCATTTGGGCATGAGATCAGTTCGGGTTTGTTGTAAATTGTGGGTTTCTGATATATTTTACAACTTTAATGTTTGTGGGATCATTTCAGGAAACAGTAAACATAATATTAGTTTGATAAGGTCTACATTCACAATCCGTTGTTCTTATATAAAACTAAGTTAAATCTCAATTGTTTTATCTAAAGAGTTTTTCTGGTACCATGATTGAGCTTGTTATTGGTGTAATATTCGAAGTTCATTTACCATAAGCTAAATTAGTTGCGACCTAGCCCTTCAGGCTTGACTAGCGGTTATGTGTTAAATGTAAGATAAAGTTTCAAAATCTATCCTTGTTAGGTGCTATCAGTTTTATAAAGAGCCAGGCCCAGAAATTAATGTAGGTCTTTTTCTTATTATCGTATCTTTTGTGGGATTCTTATTCCTCTTGCAGGATGACTGCTTGCCTCCTGACTTGCAAGGAAAAATACCTAAATGGCTTAAAAACCATGCTCATGTTGGTGGGTTGCAGAAAAATCTGAAGCTTAAAGTTATGTCCCCATGCATATCCAAGGTTGATAAAGAATGTGGTGTAGAAAATGGTATTAGAGCATCAGAAAACAATGGTGGAAATTCTCTTGTGAAGTCGGCACCACTTTGGAGAACCAAAACCAATATTAGGATGCTGATGGAAAACAGTCTTAAATTGTCTCTTAAAAGGAGTTTCGGAGATGATGGAGTTGTGGTGGATGAGGATAAAAATGGTGGTATTGAGTAGATTGGAACCTACAAAGTGAAGAGTTGTCTCCTGATTCCAAGGAAAAGGTTGTTGCTTAACTATATTATATAATAAACTTTAGCTATATGATTAGCGAGTTCATTGTCTTATGCTTATAATTATAGAAAGTCTGGTTTTGATAACTTAACATTATGCTTTCTTCTTATAACTGTGGAGATTAAAATTGGTGATATGCTAATTAATTAATGGGCAAAATGTGTTTTTGTCTGGAAATGTTTGAGCTAGTAACTAAGATTGACTGTGTGAGTAGTTGTTTGTTGAAGTTCATTGGTCTTGATCACCCTGGGTTGCTTATTACTTTTTCCAAGGTCCATTTAGATATCTTTGCTTCTTGTTCTGTGTGCAAGTATTGTTTATTCAAAAAGATTTGGCACACCATTATGGTGGTACAACTGACTTTGAAATTAGCTCAAGTGTCTGGCTCATGTACTTGTGTTTAATTTATGTCTTGTTTGGGTTTTAGGAATATTAAGCTTTTTTAATGTATATAAATGTACACGCCAAGAAGGTTTATTCACACGCGAAGATAAATGTATATGCTACATGACGTATTAAGCTACGAGATGTATATTTTCACATTTGACGAAATTCTTAAAAACCTATGAGACATATATTTTCACATGTGAAGAAGTTCCTAAAAAGCGACGAGACGTATGTTTTCACATGTGAAGAAGTTCCTAAAAAGCTACGAGATGTATATTTTCACATGTAACGAAATTTTTAAAAAACTATGAGACGTATATTTTCACATGTGAAGAAATTCTTAAAAAGCGACGAGACGTATATTTTCACATGTGAACAAGTTCCTAAAAAGCGACGAGACGTATATTTTCACATGTGACAAAATTCTTAAAAAGCTGTGAGAGGTCTATTTTCACATGTGAAGAAGTTCTAAAAAAGCTACGATACGTATATTTTCACATGTGACGAAATTCTTAAAAACCTATGAGACGTATATTTTCACATGTGAAGAAGTTCCTAAAAAGCTACGAGATGTATATTTTCACATGTGACGAAATTCTTAAAAAGCTATGAGACGTATATTTTCACATGTGAAGAAGTTCTTAAAAAGAAACGAGAGATATATTTTCACATGTGAAGAAGTTCCTAAAAAGCGAGGAGACGTATATTTTCACATGTGAAGAAGTTCCTAAAAAACGACAAGACGTATATTTTCACATGTGAAGAAGTTCCTAAAAAGCGACGAAATGTATTTTCACATGTGAAGAAGTTCCTAAAAAGCGATGAAATGTATATTTTCACATGTGACGAAATTCTTAAAAAGCTATGAGACGTATATTTTCACATGTGAAGAAGTTCTAAAAAAGTTACGAGATGTATATTTTCACATGTGAATGTATATAACTTTTGGAAAAAGCATAAAATTTGCGAAGAATTAGCCCCCAAAAAAGTCAAGAGGCTAAACCATGAAACTAGTTCAAAATAAGTTGAAAATTTTAGTGGCTTTACCGCTATTAACCCATTTCTCAAATCACTCGTAATCTAGTGATTAGAGTTTATATAACTTTGATAACATTCAACACAATGAACATATACCAAGCCATTAGTTATTTCATTAAAACAAGTTTGTCAAAATTTATTGATGATATGATATCTTTATATAAAGAAAACAATCGGAATCTTAAATATGCCAAACATGGCTATAACAGAATGTTAAAACGATGATCTTTAAGCATATGCATAAGTGTTTTTGAGGAGGTAGGCTTCCACAACCTTGTAAAGGCCTAAAACCTTTTGTTTTCCTGCCTTTAGTTCTTCTTCATTGATCTCAATATCACCATGTGTGTAAATGGTTGTGGTCATCTTTGAGATGGTTCCACCATCAGATGAACCCTCAAATTTAATATCATACGAGACCTTCTCAATCTTATCTGATATGCCCATCCCTTCGATTAAAGTATACTTGTATGTGAATGTCTTTTCATCTAGTTCATCTATTTGGTGTTTCATGGAACCTGCATACCAGAGTTATATTAAAACAAGTGAACATCAGAATCAGAAGTTCATCTATTTGGATGACTCTTAACCCATTTGACCCGTTTTTGTTACAGGTCAAACATGGAAAAAGGCGTAAAAGGTAAACGGGTCAAATGTGTCACGAGTAGTCTAGCAATCTTTTTACCATTACCGAAATAATATTATTTGGCTCATCAAAGACACTAGCTATTTATAAAGAAAGTTACAAATTTTGAACGAAAAAAGTTCTGGGTCAACCCAGCACGTTTTGACCCATTACTTGAAAAAAGTTACAGCTTGTTTACCTCCACTAACATTACTAGTATGAAAACAATTTTCTTACAAATAAGAATTTAAATTACTAATCTGTGACTGCAAAATGCATCCTTAGAATAAGAATCAAAATCTTTGAATAAAAACAATATGGAGGTTGTACGCATTAACGTAGGTGCTGGGCAACTTGTTCAGCCCATTTGACATGTTCCTCTTTAAGCTAATTCTATTTGCTAGACCCATTTGAGAAAAGACAAATCCAAAAGCGAACCATTCATAAGCATATAAGGTTGACATTGCCACCTCTAGATAATATATAATCAAGTGAAAGTGAGCTCAAAATTATTCAAAACCCAATATCCTTCCTCTTTTTTCATTACTTATTTCTTCTAGGAACCAAACTTGACACTAAATTTTGTAAAATGAGAACTCTTTAACTGAAATTTCACTCTCACAATAACAAGATGATTATGTAGCCTAATTTACACTACCAAACATGGGACAAAAGAAGAATCCACACCTTTTTACCAGCAGGTTGCTGTAACGCATGTGTGATATCTGCTACCTGCGGAGTAAGAAAAAAAGTTTGAAATATGAGAATAATACTGTACTTCAAGGCCTCAGTGCGTATAACCTGGTGAGAATAACTTTATAAATTCATAATGCATCAATATCAGGTACTTACGACAGGACAATTAGCTTCTCTCATCCACTCGAAGTTACGTGGATCAACAATTAAATCATCTGCATGACAAACATACAATAATTCTTTAGGCGGAACAGGAAGAAAAACAATTAAAGATCGAATCCAGTGTATAAAAAAAATTAAGCTTACAGCAACTTACTGTATCCAAACATGGTTCCTCTTTCACAAACCATAACGTTTTGATTTCCAGCCAATCTAACTTTTTCAGCAGAGTTGGTCATGACCTGCAGCGAAAGCAGAGCAAAAACTTATTAATGGCCAATAGCAACCAAGAGTATGGCATTACTATTTCCATGCTATTAAACATGGCAATATGGTTACCCCAATTAGTCAATGAAAGCAACAAAAACAACTACAAGTGGCCTAACCTATAATCTATCCTAACAACTAATTTGTAACAGTTAATGATCAAAAACCACTGAAGTTTGAGAGATAAGCTTGGATTGTGAATGATTATGCAGGAAATTACTTCTAAACTACTAATATGATCCAAATAGAGCTAACACAACTAAACCTGATGACCAAAAGTGGTTATATCTTGGAGAAACCTACTATCCCAAACACCCCTTTAAAAGACTGTTTTGAAATTTTTCAAAGGAAATGAGTGTTTTAAGCTATAAAAATGAAAGTTTTTAGTAATATGATGTGTATAATGACTAAATAAGAACTTGGGTACCTAAGATGAGCAATGATAATAAGCTAGCTACAATAAGCAGTTACAAACTCAGTTCAACAGTTGGAATGCAACTTTCAACAAAGTTAACTTAAACTAACAAACAAACATTACTAGCATACTTAAATCAATAATAAGCATAAACAAGCTGACATAAGCACTAAAATAAGCACAATATCATAATCTAATCATTTTATCGTTCAATTACATATAGAATGCTTCTAGTGGTCACTTTCTTTAACTCTGGGTTTGATCTTTTCACAATATCATAATCTAGATGCTCCTCAAAAAATGTCAGAAAACCATATTAAAGGGCAGGTATGATCAAAGTTATAATCAAGCAAGACAATTTAAAAAAAATGGTTTTACCTTGGACTCAAGCATATCAAATCCCTTTGTTATAAAGTCAAACAAAGTTTTTAAATTTTCCGGGCTAGGAGCAATCACAAAGATATTTGAATACCTGTAAAATCAAACATTCATTAAATCAAAATATTCAAGTGAAACCAATGCGTCATATGTCAGATACTCCTATAGGCAGAGGAGTTACCCTGCAGCAACAGCTTCAGCAATTGCAAGACCAAGTGCAGCTGACTTCCCACGCCCACGACCAGCAAGCAAAGCCACTGTGTTGCGAAGTGTCTTATCCAATATCGCGTCAAGAAAGTGACTTACTGCTTTTGCCTACATAAAATATACAAATTACATCAACTCTACGTATGCATAAAATTATATAATTTTAATATCAAGGAAGACCCCATCAACTGAACTGCTCAATAGGATGTATCACGGCATCTATTGTATTGGAGATACCAGAATTATCTAAGCTGGCAAAGTAAGATATTTAAAAAAATACACCATTTCTTAAAACAACAAGAAACATTGGTACCTGGTCGTGTGTGCAACACTTTTTAATCAGTGGACCAACAGGAAACACATCTTTCAATTCTTCTTTCATATCTTTCAATTCACGCTCTGCTTCTGAGAGTCCCTCGAAGTCCTTTCATTGACAACAAGAAGCAACATTAAAAAATTAGAATGCAGTTCCAATGGAACTAACAAAAGTCAGCATTGAACAACAAATAATCTCAAAGTATCATTTCATATTGCTGGAAAGTACCTATTTTACTGGAACCGGTGTGACTGACTTCATATGAGATGAGATTGGTAGTATATTTAACTCGTCATCCATAACTATACAAGATCCACATGATGCAAGAGAAAGTAAGAATCGTTCATTGAAGCGTCCAGTGGCTAATGTGTGAGATTCTGTGCGGAATCTCTCATGTACATCCTGCAAGTACCAACAATCTAGTTAATAATTCTTTTTATCTGAAAACATGCTTGATTATCAGTCAGATGTATATTTGAAATTAACACATTAGAACAGAGTTGTTGCTACAACACAGCTGATAAACTCATAACACTTCCAATATACTGATTGTATCGTTAATAGTGTTTAAAGGAACTGGTAGAAAAAAATTCTGACACGTACCATGACCATGGTATATAGACCGGTAAGTGAAGACAAAGAACGAAGCAACAGAATAACTAATCCACCACCTTCCACTGTCTCTATAGTTCTTGCTAGAAGATTTGGTGTCAAAGCCTCAAAATCCTGAGAGAAAAACACATTTTACACCTTGCAAATGAACAAGTACCAATTACATCCGAACTTGATTTATAGGGAACGTGAATGGTCTACCTGTAGTATGCACATGCCAAACGTATTACCAAGAATCCTCTCAGAATCCTTGTACTGACAATACGTAATCCCTGCAGTTTCAAAGAAAAGTGAGAAGAGGTCAACCTTCTTAGGGTCTAGACTCTAGAAGTCCTCTGTGCATGAGCTTCTTAACCTGCTTCACCCGTTTTTTCTTATGACTGCGAGACACGGTGACAAAATAAAATTAGCCAAGATTTCAACTCTATTGTCACAACTTAAAAAAAAAAAAAAAAAAAAAAAAAAACGCAATTTCGGCCTCATCTCCATATATATGTTTATACCATGAAAGTTATTATATGTTCACCTAGCTTGTAGACAAATCAATCTACATTAAGATCCTATATTGAAATGCCAACTCCTACGATTGATAGTTCACCTAAAAACTAACTACTATAATTGCATTAGCAAGTGCTAAACAAGCCAAAATTGACAGTAGATATACCTTTAACTATTGTACCATTGTCGAGAAAAGTGTGCCTAGTACAGATGAGCACCGACACATTCAAAGAGGGGCATCCCTTATGCGCTAAGGTTCCCCTAGTGAATAATAGGGCTACTGACTTTCGTTCCAGGTTGACAAATTTTAAAGCTTTGGACTTATTACTGTTGCATACCTTATACCTACCTATCAAATTACAACTTAGAAGAGAACTAGCAATTCCATGTTTCCATCTTCTTCAACAACATCTACATCTAATTTTCTTCAGTTTTCCTTTTTCTAGTAGCGAAAAAAAACTTATTTTCTTCCTTCTAAATAAGAAGTAACTTGATATAAATTCCATGTATATGTGTGAATGTATGTCAGTATGCTAGTAGCATTATCACCACCATCTAAATGCAATATGTCATATGTATTTAGCAATATAGTAAATTAGGAATCTTTACCTCAAAATTCACATATGATAGACAATGTGTATGATGTATACATGCCTTTACAAGGTCTACTTACAGTAAATTTAAATCAAACCAATACTTAAGTTGAAATTTAACGGAAAAATCAATAATGCATACTACAATATGCTAAAAGAATTACAAACCATATGCACTTTCCTTTTACCTGCTTTCCAAGGTACAGAAGACCCAAACCAAGAGGCAGTAGTCAGGTGAGTGGCTCCCCCAAGTCTGACTCACTTCGGTCCATGAGTGCAAAAATAATTGCCTGTGCAACCTCCTCATTTCTGAAAGAGACCTGTTTCAGAAATATGTGCAACTGAGGATGTGAGTTTGGGTCGACTGTAACCTCAAAGAGAGGAAGGAATACATTGTCAAGAATGGTCTGAAATGATGTGACGATACCCATTTCCTAGTATATATTGTAAAGTCGAGGCAGCTACAAAAAAGATCATGTTCCATAGGCTTAACATTAATATAATTGTGCATGTAAGATGTTAAAAAAAATGTCCTTGATAAGTACCTGAATCAGCCAGACAACATTATCGCTGTAGAGTTCGTTATTCACAATCCAACTCGCCAAATTGTCCCACTCACTTTGCTTTCTCCCATATATGGATATTCTGTTCTGTATTCAGCCATCTGTAAAACGTAACATCTTTAGATACAAGAAATATTAACGGTCAAGATTATAAAACTCAGAACTACAAATACTATCTTGCGACTAGAACAGATGAATTAGACTCACAAGACTTGACAGCAACCGAAAAATGTTACCATTGTAATAGAAAAGAAATTGCAAATCGAAAAAAGCATCTGTAACTCAAAACTTACTTGATATTTACTCGCATCAAGATCCATAAATACTTGCTTTGTCAACTCAGCAAGAAAGCAGCCTGAAAAAAGAGTATTTATATAAGTTAAAGTTATGTTTCTAGTAAATTCTGGTGCCATCTGTTGAAACAGATGAAGCTTACCTTGGATCAGATTATCTTGCTTCAAGAATATCTCCCTAAGCCTACTCTGACCGCAGGGATTGTACTTCAGATTGAATTTATCAAAACGATGGAAGGTGCTCTTGTCAGCATGCACGTCTAACAGATCAACATTGAGGTCATAACTGCATTGAGAATTTTAAGTGGCATTAGATTAAGTGACTTTGTAGAGTTTGAACTGCAGATGAAATAATAGCATTAAATCGGCAAATAAAACTTAAAAGGTTCTTTTAGTACCCAGTTAAATGCAAACTCTCGAAAACTTCTCTTAGAGTCAAATATATTACATCCCGGAATATCACAACCTGAAGAAAAGGATACAAATTAGAGAAGTCACTACGAAAAATCATTATAAGAAAGATGAACAACAGATCGTTACATTACCTCATCAGGTTCTTTTCTCAACTTGGACTTGATGAGCCTCGACAGATGTTTTTGATTCATACATGCAGAATGATGAACATGAGTATCTACTTTCCGGACATTATAAAAATCACGATGAGGTGCACTTTTCTGAGCTAGGAATTCTTTGTCCACGTTTAGCATCAGATGAAGGTTGAATTTCTGGATATAGAAGCAAATTGATGTCAATGATAACGTACTTCCAAAAACAAATAGCATGACATTATCTTGATGCAATGATTAGTTAGAGTTGCGACACAGTTCATGATATTATTGACTCCGACGTCGTTCTGAACCTTGCTACCATCAGGAGACCAGCTACACTTGAGCAGGTTCTGTTCTACGTTGTGCTGGTGTCCCTCTATTATCTTGATGCAACGATTATGTGATGCATACGGACGCAAATCCCGTTACTATATATGTCCATGGCATGCACTAATACCTTATTACTATTACGACATAATATCTTTGGCCTCATTTCACACACTACATTCACCTTACCAAAGTAGTTTCTATTTTCAAATCTCACTATTATGTTTCTTTTCATGCTTTCTCATTACCTAGATAACAATAGTTAATCTTAAGAATTTAAAAGCTGCTAGGCAATAATGATTTATGCAGTACCACTTCTTGAGCCCATGGTTCCCAATTGATATCAGAAGGTAGCAGATAGAATGGGAGACAACTGAGGGGGAAGCTAGCACCTATCTATTGTCCTAACTACACATTCCATGCGAGGTTTACCCTGTTGCTTAGCAAAGTGTTTTTTAGAAAGAAAGTTTATCTGCTTTATACAGCAGTGCAATGGTCAGTATGTTTATTCGTCCAGGGTCTAGCAACTGTAATGCAATGCTCACCAGAAAAGCAAATCTGATAAACCTAAAGAAACACTGCGCCTACAGAAAGATAACATGAGCTTTCGATGTATAATGAACCAGAAGAACATGTATAAAGCTTCTCTAGAGCAGAAACTATGACATCTTTCTCCTTAATCATCACCTAAAACCTTCTAAAATAGCAATGGAACAAAGCATAACACAGAAATAACTAGAACCAATCTACTTTATTCCTTGAAACCAATACCACACACACATGACACAATTGAAAAAAAAAAGTGCTAACGCGCAACCAACTGCTTATAGAGCAAACAAAACAACAACTACTGGTAAACTTATTATTGTAAGAATTCTGAAAGGATAGAAGCAGATGAAAGAAATTGGTGCTTACCAGGGCCACCTTGGTACCAGCCAGATGAACGGCCACCCCTACCACGAGGCCTGTCATCATGATAGCCAGACCTGCCACCCACGTTCATAGCCACCAGCGTGATCATATCCAAACCTGTACCAGCAATAAACAGCATTATGAGAACCAAACAGGGGATCTTGAACAAAACAAGCAGCGAGCATACAATTAACTTCTAATAGGCCCGTTTACATACTGAAAATGGTATCCACTCTGTTTCAAGACGAAGCCAAACTAAGTGTAAAATTGATTGCATTGTGACAAGTCTAGTAGACAACCTTGTCCATATATGTTGGGTTAGCATATTGCTGAAGAGTATTACAAAAGAACTCAGAAACTATTAGTAGAGCTCGCCCACTCCACTCTAGTTTTAGGTTCACCCTGTCTAATGTTGAAACCATATGGGCTCCAAATATATTATTGTACCTCCCAGTTACAAACTTGTACCACCAAGTTACAAACTTCCACGCACCACAGTAAGTTTTTAACCCGTTACTAAACCTCACAAATGACCAATTCTCTCATCTTTCAAACCAACTAATCGCAACCCATTTTTTCCTGATAATATAAAGTATAAACTAATGGCTCTTAAGATGTTCAGTCACAGAGATAATACACATAGAAGACCTGCTGTTGATGGATAGTCACAGACCCATCAAACATACAAGAAATCTGAATCTAGAAACTACATAGCTATAGAATTTGATACAATACCAATGAAACAGTAATTCTATACTATATCTCCATTCTTCCAAAACTGCATCTGCATCATCACAATTAAGGAGAAGTAGAAACTGGCATCATCAAGCTGGCATTCCACCAAGTAGCCTTCACAAGGCCTACAACAAACAAACCATTATACCACTTCAAAGCAGAAACTACCTTATCGATCCTACTAGATCACTTCTAAACCATAACTGTCATTATAGTCTGTAGCTACATCCTACAAACTACTAGTGTAAAAGAAATGAGTAAAAGAAGGACTTTCCAGACCCAATGTACTAGCCTTCTGCTTTCTACAATAAACCAAATCATCAAATTCTCCTCAATATGAACCCAAATACATGCCATTCAGAAAAGAAGACTACTGTTGTGATCACAGATTCCAACAGTAGCAATTCAGACCTTAAATCTCACAACCAAACACTCCTTTATGGTCCCATCTAAGGTCTCACAACTCAGCAATCTTCATCACTGCATTAGTTTTTTTGACCTTTAAACTGATTAGTCTCAATCTAACATTCTCAACAATACTCTTTATCACTGTCTCTTCAGATTTTGCTTCCTTCTTGAAAATTCTTGAGTTTCTCACATACCATATGAATTAGACTGAAGCTACCAAAATTAATCTATTGACAATCTTCCAAATGCTATTATTAGCTTGAGAACTAGCTAAGTTATTCACCACTTCCTTCAAATCATCATTTCTGCCATGAAGTTGCATTTTTTTTTTTTTTTTTTTTTTTTTTTTTTTTGCATATTCACACCTAAAAAACAGATGAGCATGTGAATAGCCAATCTATCCTGTGTAGCCAATCTATTGACAATCTTCTGATTTCGATTATTACATATAAGTATAACATAATCACTTTTAAAAGACAATACCAAACAGCACCTTAATCGGTTTGAAATATATAGTTTTCAGGGAAAAGGAAGGAGCTTCTTTAGTGTACTAGCTTTTTTGAATAATCGGTTTGAACTAAAGAGGGAAGAGTGTCTAATGAGCCTAACTGGATGATGATCAGATCGAAAGAGGAAACATCAATTTAACCGAAAAAAATAAATAAATATGCATGCTAATTAGACATCAGTAAACATAAATCATCTGCGGATGCATACACTGAAGTGACAAGTAATTTTACCAGAAAAGTAGAAACTAACCAGTTTCTATGCAGAAGAAAAAGCAGTATAAGTCCACAAAATGCCACAGCACCAACAATCAGGTAAAATACCAAATTCACATCTTGTCTTTAGTCTTTCTTTAACTGTGAAATCCCCCGCATCTTCATAACCCTGAAGGATAGGTACCACAGCCCTGCTTAGAGAAATAGTTCAACATAAAGATATAAGAATATGACGCATCTAGGAAAAGGAGTTTTGAAGTACACGTAAACTTTAATCATACCAAGTAAGTAAAAATGTACTCCAATATGACCAACTCCAGAAGAAGGAAATCCCTCCATTATTATGATCACTAATAGCCCTCAACAATGCCTGTATATTTACGTGAATCCTGCTCAAAGAACGAAGGGAATATATTAAATTCGCAATGCTTGTCCAAATTCACATCGAAACGTAATTCCAAATATGTCTAAATAACTTACATTCAACAGAAATTGACTCAAAAGATTGATGAGTTACAATCATCTATTTGTATTTGCATATAGGTTCTAACATACCCTACATTCTCTAATTCTTATTTAATAACTTTAATTTGCAGGAACAGAGTATGAAATTTCAACTCAAATAAGAGCCAAAACTTAGCTACAAGCGCCGATACAAAAAGCATATATACATACATGCACATGCTGCTAGAAACTAAACAAGTCTAGTTCGCTTTAAAATGTTTGAATCAAATAGAGTACGGATATCAAACTCAGTCAAGAGCTACAATCTCCCATACACACGATCTACATCATATAATTCAAACAGATATTCTAATCTAGAAAAAAAAATGAAAACATACTTTGTAGTAACAGCCTTAATTTGTTTGGCCATATACATAATATGTTCCTCGAATTCGATGACATTCGGACCAGCCAACACAAAAAAAGGCTTAGCTTCCTGTAACCATTTCAACAAACAACTTCTATACAATCTAAAACTGAACATGCTATAGATAAGACCAACTAACCATTTCAACAAACAACTTCTATACAATCTAAAACAACTTCGATGCCTAATACCTTCACATGTGAAGGTATTCGATACCTAATTTCTTCATATTACAAGCAATTCAGAAATTTAGCACTGGACACTTAGATTTGAGTGATGAAAGTAAGAGAATTTGACCTTTATACGGATTAATTTCAACAAAATAACATTTCAATTTGCAAAACCGAGCACCAGGATGGACAATGTAAGGCATGAGCTGATCGAAGTCGATCTTCTTCTTCAATAATTGGGAGGATTTTTTGTTTTTGATGATGATTATCATCGTGATTATTGATCGGTGTGATTGGTGATGATTATCGTGGTGATGGTGGTTAAGCAGGTGAATGGTGGTGATCAGTGGGGATGGTAGTGATTGTGGTGATGGTGGTGATGGTGGTCATCGCTGGTGATGATGATGATGGAGAACTGTGTTTGTGATATGCGGATATGGAGCACTGTGTGTGTTTATTGTGTGTGTTTAGTGTGTGTGATAGAAGTAGAGAGAAAAAAAATGGGATAACGTAGAAGGGTATGGAAGTAAATGAAGATGATCAGACCCCTAAAAATTTTGTCCAATATTTACAAAAATGTCATTCCGACCAAAATCAAATTGACTTGATCCTACGGTCCAGATCTCTTCTCGCGTTCTCACAAAAAATAGACTTCTCATTTGAACATTTTTTATTATAAAGCCCTTTTTATTTTAACCCATACCTATATATATATATATATATATATATATATATATATATATATATATATATATATATATATATATATGGGTTAAAATAAAAAGGGCCTTATAATAAAAAGTGTAGGAAGGATTGTGAGGGCGACATGTGTCACCCCTATGCCACATCATATGACACATGTCACCACCCCCACCCCCCACCCACCCACCCAAACCCCGCAAAAAAAAAAAAAAAAAAAAAAAAAAAAAAAAAAAAATTCCCGCAAAAAAAAAAAATGGGCAAAAAAAATTTTTTTTTCCCGCCAAAATTTTTTAGTGCATCACAGTTATAAAGTTACTGCATCACAATTATAAAAATTACTGCATCACAGTTTTAAATTTTAGTGCATTAAAGTTATAAGTTACTGCAACATAGCTGATGCACTAAACTATTAACTATGATGCAGTAACTTATAATAAAGATGCACCAAAACTTAAAAAAGAATCGTATTTTAATTATGATGCAGTTACATACATATATGATGCATAAAACTTATGATAATTCAATTTCTTTATAACCATGATGCAGTAACTTTATAACCATGATGCAGTAACATTAAAACCATGAATGCAGTAACCGTGATGCAGTAAAATCATAATTGTGATGCAGTAAACGTGATGCAGTAACTTTATAACCGTGATGCAGTAACTTTATAACTGTGATGCACTAAAAAATTTTGGCGGGAAAAAAAAAATTTTTGCCCAAAAAAAAAATTTTTTTGGCGGGAAAATTTTTTTTCCGGGGGGGGGGGGGGGGGGGGGGTGGGGTGACACATGTCATATGATGTGTCATATGATGTGGCAAGGGGGTGACACATGTCACTCCCACAATCCTTTCTACACTTTTTATTATAAGACCCATTTTATTATATATATATATATATATATATATATATATATATATATATATATATATATATATATAGGGTGAGATTCTTTTCAGAACTAAATAAATTGCAAGAACTGCGAGAACCAGCATCAACCAATCAGATTTTTTGGAATATTTGTTTTTATTATTTAATTCAAAAGGGTAAAATAGTAAAATTACTTTTTTGTGTTTTCTTTTTTAATTTTTTAAATAAAAAACATTTTTTTATTTCCTAAATTTTAGAGGATTTTTTTTTTTTTTTTTTTTTTTTTTTTACATGTTTAAAAATACATTATGTGCACATGTGTTTTGAAAAAAATAATTAACTACTAACTACATTATGACAATTGTATTTTTCGTTTATGCATATGTGTTTTGTATATGCACATGTATCTTTAAGAAATATTACATAAATGTTAACACAAAAAAACCTTTAACAATATATTTATGCAATTTCAAAAGTTCCAAGCGATATGATATTCAACTTTATCACAAACATCATTATGTTTACACTTGTGTCCAATTTTATTACAAATATATAAAGCGTGCACATGTGCATAATCCAAAATCTTTAACAATTGGTTCTTTAAGGCGTGCACATGTATTCCTCGTCTAGCTTAAGAGCCCATGAAATCTGCACATGCATTTCTAATCCTTGTGCACATGTGTTTTTATCATCTCGCGCACCTTACTTGTCGTAGACACATGTGCACTCTTTATATCAATCATGGTCCTCATCTTTATCAAACATGTTCGGTACCTGAAACTACAAAAAAAAATGTTATTTTTTTTATCATAAAACATTAGCAAACACATATGCACAATTTATAACATAAATATACCTCTTTTCTTGATTTTATATAACCTCTAAATACATATGACACCCCTTTTATTAGTTTTTTACTGGCCATAAAATGAATGAAAACACATGTGCACAATATTTTTCTGACTTGTGCATATAAGACCATATTCTTAACTTCTTTGAAAAATCAGTACAATTTTAATACTTAAAACACAAGTGCACCTTTAAATCGGAACTAAACACAAAACACCCTTATATTATACCTACAAACATATATGCACTTTCATGCATTTAAACTTTGAAACTGTAAAACACATATGCACAAAATCATCAAATTCACCAAAAATTATAAAAATATATATGCACTCTCAATAACAAGTGGTGACTAGTAAAGATTAGTTCAAAAAAATACTACTACGTTGCACTAACAAAGTGATTCATCACAATATTAATTCTAGCCTGCACAGTTGCACTAACAACAATTTCTATTCCACAACATCTTTTTATACTAATAAAAGAAAACAATATTAAATCAAATTTTATCAAAGCTTTCTCTTGAATCATAATCGTTTACGTCTTTACCTTGACTTGACAATAACAAAGCCATTACATGTTTATTTTATTACTTTCTTATTCATGCCAATTCTTATTAAAACGTTTTATTTGGTAAATACTCCTCTTTTATGAACCACAAAATGATCAAATCACCAATCAATAAAATAATCAAACTTTAAAATAAATGATTACAAAGAAAAAGATTTACCTTTTCATGTATAATAGTCGTTTCTTCAGACTATGATGGGATCCTTTCTGGATATTATTCTTTCACCATCGTTAACCTTCAAATGATGATGATGACAGTGATTATGAATAGTTGAAAGAGGTAAAAGAAAGTAGAGAGAAATGGATAAACCCGAAAAATGAAAGCATACCTTGGTTTATCGAATCTCTAATGCTAGCATGTGGTTGGATCTGATTCGGAAAAAACAGGGATAACACCGTCTTCGACACCATCTTCGGGGTCATTTTGAGGATTAAAGAATCGCAGGAGAAAATTAATAGATTTGACGTGGGATGTGGCGGCTGAGATTTTGTTGATAGAGGAGTTAGTAGGTTAAAAAAAACTGATGAGATTTGGGTTATGTTTCTCATATCCTAAATTTTAGGGGGTGATCTAAAATTATATAAGTGCCCTTTTATTCCTTGTATAACCGAACATTAATCTGTTAGTTATTGCTATTATGCCATCATCATTTATAGCCATTGATCAAAAAATAGAAGGCCAAGATTGGTTCTCGCAGTTCTCGCAATTCTTTTGGTTCTGAAAAGAACCTCACACTATATATATATATATATATATATATATATATATATATATATATATATATATATATATATATATATATATATATATATATATATATATATATATTTCTTTGCTTTTCTTTTTTTAATTGATTAAATTGATTAAAATTCAAAAATAAATAGCAAACTTTAGAAAATAAATCTGGGAAAAATTTTATAAATCTAAAAAATAAACAGCTTTAAAATGAGAAAAGAAAAAAGTGGTCTAATAAGCTCAAATAAGCAGAATGAGCTTATTGCCAATAAGCCAAAAAGCATAAAATAAGCAAATCAAAAGCAAACCAAACCAAGATTAAGCAGTATGGATGAGCAAATAAGCTGTATAAGCACAAATGACTTAATTAGCTAAGCATATGCTGATGGCTGAACTCAGCTTTTTCAAAGGCTTGCAGACTGCTTAATATTCAACCAAAATGGAAACCAAAAGTTGTTTTGGAAAGCTTATCACCTCAGCTATGTTTTGCCCCCAAGAAATGTACTGCTTATGAAGCTAAATTCTATTGAGCAAGCTTGTGAAATTAGCTTATTAACTGTGATACAGGGCATATACTTATCCAGACAACCAGATTCAAAAGCACTTTCAAATGCTTAAATGATTTCCAAACTAAGAAATTCTTTTTGAAACTTGTTAACAACCTGAATAAGATTACAAAACAACTTTCCAAATGTATTTTGAATCAAAATTGAGGACTGTGCACCTCTTAGAATGTCTGACCAAAACAGGCAACCAAGAACTTTTTGACTTTTTTATTTCAAACTAATTTTGACTAAACTGATTTTGATTTACCCTTAAATGACTACTGGAAAGATAATAAGCTATATTATGATTGAAATAAGCTAATGATAATATTATTACAACTACTTAATGAGATATGCAACCTAAAATCACTTAAATATTAACTGTATGAATGATTAAAAGCTAATTTTGACTTTTTATCTAATGACTACTAGTTTTTATGATTTACTTAGTCTTAGTATAGCCTAAGTGTGTTACCTAGACCACTTATATCCTCTGAAACATTTAAAATGACAGCAAACCACAATAAACGAAACACCCCTTAATGGACTGCCTTAACCAAAATCTCACCACAAAACTTATCAAATGTATTCCAGACCAATACTTATAACCTCAATATGATCCAACAATACCAATGAACTCAGAAAAACAGATCTATAAGCAATATAACCAAGAAACACAGATAACTCAGATGTATGATATGTGAAACAGTAAACAAGAGTATACCAAACCACAACTATCCAAAGTGACAAAGAAACAAATATCAAGCAAATTCAGATAATAAGTAACAATAAGCAATACATAAACCAACAAGAACAGATCTACACTACTATTATTAAGCTTATAGATGAAACAGTAAATAGATGGAACTTACAAGCTCAAACCCCCTCAGCTCAAACAGAGGGGGGTCACTAAGCTAGCCTGTCTTTTGACAGGCCAAGGCACCTCTTGGCTGCCCTAAATTCCAAATAAGCTCAGCTTATTTCAAATAAGTTGTTTCAATTGACTTTGGTTGACTTTTTGAGGTATTGAGAGATTTGAGCTAATAAGCTTACCACAAGCTATGACAGCTTGAATAAGCTCATCTAGAAGACTAAAAGGCTTATTGAAGCCGAATTTTTTTTAAAAAAGTAAACATATTTTTTATTTTTATTTTATTTATTTATTTTATTTTATTTTATTATTTTTTTTAACTTGAGAACAGAAATGAGTAAGTAATTATTATAAAACTAAAACAAGCTTCTGAGAAGCTAAATAAAACAGAGAGTAAGAAAAGTAAGCATCTTTTTTATTTTTCAGATTTTTTTTTATTTTTTATTTTTTATTATTTTTTTTTTTTTTTTTGAGTTTTCAATAAAGTGAACCAAAAACTTTCTAAATAACTTTGAAAAGTTTATAAAGGACTAATATAAGTTGGAAAATGCAGAAAGAAATAAACTTTTATTGTAATTTAACCAAAATGCATAATAAGTGAAAACAGAATTTAAAGAGATTTAAACTAAAATCTTATTATTATAACTAAAACATTACAGAGAAGAAATTATAAGATTACTAAATGAGAAAACATTTTTGCAGCATAACCTTACTCTAAATCTACACACCAAAAAACGTATCTAGGAGGGGGTATTTATAGCAGAGCAGGGGTGAGCTAGGGTTTTGGCTCAGAAGGATCAAGAAGCAATTCTTGGCCATACAATCTTGATTCAATCCAAAATGTTGTCATCCCACCTCATTCTTAGCCGTTTGGTTGATCCTTATCTCACTTCCACGTTCAAGCATCCAATCAGTGAGCTAGAAATGGTCCACGTATGCTGGGAAATGTTGACATCTTCTGACAATGTGTCAGGTTCTAGAAGGGTGAAACCTCGTACTAAGAATCTAAGGTAAAAGTGATGGGAGCAGGGTAATTGGTTGGGGAAGAAACACAATAAATGGAGCGTTTGGTTATTTTTTTATTATTTTGACTTTGGGTGGGTTTTGTTTGACCGGGTATTAATAAATGGGTGGATTTGGATCGGGTAATGGATAGTAGGGAGGTGGGCTTATGTTGTTTTGGGCCAGGGTGAGTATTGGATTAGGTTATTTTTGGGTTAATGAATGTGGTGGATCCGGTTGTGTTTGTAATATTAACCAAGGGATTAATTGTATAGATTTCTGAAAATACAAGGACCATAGCTGCCATTCTTCAATACTAGTATCCAAGGATCATTTGTGATTCTTCCATAATTCTTGAAGGACCATTTATGTCATATCTTCAAAAATGTTCATCAAAAGGTCCAAAATTGACAAGTCTTGAAACTTGAAGGACCACATGTGTAATTTCTTCAAAATTATGACCAAGGATCATTCTTGTAATTTCTGAAACTTTGAGGACTCCTTATGACCATGTGAGCTTAGACTTTGACCACTAAGCTTCCCCGGCTCTGGCTATTGATACTTTTCCAAATCTCGTGCTCGTTTTGTCATTTTCTCATGATTTTTCGTCATTTTCTTAAATATTCGTTCCTGCACATTCACAACACACAAAAACACACATTCTTAGGCAGTTTTGGGTTTATTTGGTCCTATTTTAGCTTAGAAAAGGTGAGTGAATAAGCACTCACCAGCCGCTGACTCGAAAATTTTTAGGTGATCATCAGGATCACCTGTTCCATCATATGTTTTAACATTGGTAGGCATGCGCCTTTTCTTGTCATCTGAGAAATCGCTTATGCGTCGCGTGAACGCATCAACCTTTTGGCCACGCCAAGGAAGGGAAATATCTTCATCCTCCTCGTACCGACGTCGGTTTTTAGATTTCCAATGTCCCGTCTCTCTATCCTCGTTGTCCGAGGAGTTGCTAGAAGAGGAGTTGTTCCTTCTGCGGCGCTTGCGCCGTTTTTCCTCGGAGTCCGAGTTTGAAGGGCTTGTACTTGGGGAGTGGTGTTTCCCAAGCCTGTCTTGGATTCTTCTGCTTCCTGACCTTGAGACGCTTACGCTCGGTGAACGTTGTCGTCCAAGCCTATCTTGTATCCTGCGGCTACCAAGCCTAGCGTGGACATTGGTGTGCCGCACGTTGTCTTCGTAATCCTCCGAGTATTGAGAGTTAGATGATGTACCAAGGTTACCAAGTCTAGCGTGGACATTGGTGCGCCTCTCATTGTTTCTGCGCTCATAGTGGCGCGGTGGAGATTTTTCTTGGCTAAAGTCCAGCCGGTTTTGCAGGTCGCGGCTTGACCTTCTTCTTGCCTCCTCTTGCATGAGACTAGTTAAAGTCTCATAATGTTGGGATACGAAATCGTTTAATGTCACCTCATGTGCATCCTCTTCTACTGCGAGGATATTCGTCTCCGCATGGGGTTCCCTCTCTCTATTAGGTGCTCCTGGTGGCACAGTGTTGTCCACTATGGATGCCACTTGATGGGGAGTGGTAAAGAGAGTGCGCTGAATGTCCTCAGCGCTTGGGACTACGGTAGTGGTTCGGGTTGTCCCCAAAGGCAATTCTATCGTGGTAGGGATTGGAGTTACATTCGACTCGCGATGACTAGGCGTACTGGTTGTTCCAGGGGTTGGCCTTGGAGTCAAATCTTGATGCTTCTTCCTATGTGAATCATCACGTGTTCTCTCCAGCTGCGGAGTCCGCTGGCCTGAGTTCTTATTTTTCGGCATTCTGGTCTTGAGTTCTTAGTGTATGGTCCCACGGATGGCGCCACTTGTTGATACAAAAGTTGGGCTTACCTTGTTTGGACTCCTGCTCTCGTACCAATTAGAACTTTAGTGCTTGTGAAACCTGCGCACCAAGAAAGTAGACAACACCGTTAGGCTTATCGTGGGATTGTCTCCCACGATTAGACTCCGGCGTGAGAGTAAGTAATCGGTTTAGGGTTTAGTTGAAGAGTTAGGGATTGTGTAAATCGTACCTTTAATGAGAATATATTATTCTATATATAGGGGCGCAGAGACCATGTAGGTTTCTTGCTCCTTACTCTTCGCACACGTGGTGCTTATCCGGGGTAAGGTTATCTATTCCGTAAATAGAAGATCTTTATCCTATAACCGGGTATTTTGGTTGGGCTTTGGGCTTCGTGAGTCCAAGCCATTGGTGTTATGGCCCAAATCATTTGTCATGATAGCCCACTCGTGGTGGGTTTGGGCTTAGTAATGTCTATAATTTGGGCTCGTAGCCCAACTATAGGCTATACGTCATCAGTGTTGTTTGAATATATCTTATGCTTGTCTTGATTTTAACATGCTAGGCTAGATCTTTCATGTGTTTGCTTAGATGTAATGAAACCTAGATGTTAATTATAGGTTGATTGCTTGTTTATAGTTGTAATGGATGAATGATTTCAATGTTAGGCTTAAGAAAACTGGCAGATCTCCATTGTGTAACTTGCTTGAATGTCTTAAGAAACATGAACCGATGTGTACTAGGTTTTTATGATTGTATTTAATGCATGAGCGAATTCTAGTGATCCCATGTTAGGAGCTTCTTATCCGGCTCAACAAATGAGTGAAGTAGGAGATTATAGGATTGGGGAAGTAAGTACGCCACCCCATGAATGGTATTAAGGAATACAATCCGTCATCCACGCAACTGTAACAAGTAATTAACCTGTAAAAGATATCTAGGGAGTAGTGAAATCTAAGTAAACACATTTCTCCCATATATTGCTCACACCACTATCTTAATTTAGTTTATTTTCTTTTTTATTATTTTATTTTGATTGCATCTTAGTAATTGGGTTCGTTGACTAGCAACTAATTCCGCCTACTCCTTCAAAAACCGAGATTTTTAATTGCTTTTATAAAACATAAAAAAAAATGCAAAAAAATTATCCCTCACCTCTAGACCTAGTTTTTAGGCTTTCTAAACAACAACCTAAACCAAGACTAACCATTCTTTTAAACATTGTGATCACAAATTCACCCATATTCTCACCAATGATGGCTTATAGTCGCACTACATTTCTTTTAAAAAGACATCATTGCAGACCTTCTCATTATCCATAGTCTTTTAGAGGCATATATAGTAAGGTATCATTAGCATAGAAAATATACACCAATGGAAGCAACCAAACAACCAAAATAGTGAGTTCAAGAATTTGTTAAGGCAAGTAGCAACACACTATCTTCCTTCCAAAACCAAAAATCACAATAAAGTTGTATTACCAAAGTTCATTTCTACATCACCACTCTCAAACCCCAACACAAACTCACATTCTAAAGGTATGTTTGGCAAAACTAGTTGTAAGCTGTAAGCTGTTAACATGAGCGAGCTACAAGCTTTTTTTTTTTTTTTTTTATTTAATAAAAATGTTTTTTAAATTAGCTATAAAATGTAATTATAAGCTATTACCAGTAATTTTATGTTTTAATAGCTCCGAAATATTTTAAAAGCTTAATGAATCAGCTTTTCATTTTGGAGTTACTTGTTTAAAATAAAAGCTTGAACTTGATGTATCTAAACGGAGCTACATATTTTAAAGGAGATTATTTTTGTAACAAAAAGCTTACAGCTTCAAATAAAGCTATGTAAGTAATTACTTTCTTATAATTAGCTCATCCAAACACCCTGGTGCAACCACATCCTCACACCAGATTGTATTTCAATTCTCCTTCACAACCCTTCATTTCCAATTCTAACTTGTATCTGCATTATATACTAAATTGGAAAATGGTCATTTCCGAGATTACTAACTATTTCATTAAGTCAGATACTCTGCTCATATCACTATAACTCCAATAACACTTCATGAATCACCACTTAATGGCCCTTATATGACTATAATCCTAAATGCATATCTGCAACCTTCATCCTTACAGAACATATAATAGAGATCACAATCAATAAAGCCACAAGAGGACTCTTAAAGGCTCCAACTACAAAACAACACCAACTGCATTTAATTCTCCAGCAATTTTCTCCACAACTGATAATGAGAGCTAGATTATTCTTTTTGTAAAGGATAAATTTTTCATGACATTGAACCATACCCTAGGAGTTCATATCCAATATACAACTGATATCATTTAATTCTGAATTGTGTCTTCCCTTGCTACTGACATTGTTATCCAAACACCAACATAAATTAGTCCAGGCACTTGATAAATCAGGGCAATCCCATCTTTAATAGAAAGTGTGGGAAAATGAGAAAAAGAATGAGAGGGAGGTGTTTTGATTTACTGTCACTGACGAGGCCTGCTTGTTGAGTGAATGCCCACAGGACACCTAGGCTCCAACTCAGAAAGTTGTAGTTATTGCCTCGCACAATTTTTCGAAAACGTGGTATGTCGCGTTTGCCGTTTCTTAAAAGTTGGTCGTAAAAGGACAAGAACGTATCCAAAAGGAGGGGAATACAAAAGTTCAACTAATGAAATCGCGGTAAAAACAACATTGACGGTTGATCCTTTAGTCATACACAATACGTTCCGGAAATTTAAAACTTATCTTTCAAGAACCACTTATATTTATATAGGCAAAATATCCAATTTTTTTAGAACCACTTATATTTATATAGGCAAAATATCTAATTTTTGTAGATGTGTAAGAAGTAATAAGCCTCTTAACTGAAAATAAACATATAAACATATATAATTTGGAAAATTAAAAACCGATTATGAGTAAACTATAAATACATAATCAGTAATCTCTTAGTGAAGTCGCTAGATTAGTATGTTTGGCAAAAGTAACTGTTGTTTGAACTGGATGGGGATAAAGGTGGAGATTATAAAAAGAAATTATTTTTATAAGCTACATAGAGTAACATTTGATTTTCAAAGATTTTAAAAGATTATTTTTTTTATAATCTGACTGCCAAACAAAATTTATATATTAAGTAGCATATTCTTTTTATAAAATAAGCATAATCTCTCAATCTTTTATATAATAAAAGAATTACATCATTTCGGAAGATTTTTGCAAAACTCTTCTCATCAAAAAAAAAATAGACCAATAGGAGAGCTCGATTTTGCCACGTAGGCAAAATCAAGCAACATGATTGGTTAATAGAAAGTCAAAATTGAATTGATTTTGGTTAAACTTTAATAAATTAGGTTAAGAAATTTGATTAAGAAAAAAACACATAAAAATATTTGTGTTAATTTTATGAAAACAAAAACTTAAAAAAAAAGAGGAAGTAATTAATAAAACTTATGTGGTTGAATTTTACAAAAATTATATATAGCTAAATGTAAAATTAAAAGTTTTCATATTTTTTAATAACTTTAGAAAAATAACAAATAACCCCTTACACTTTATACTTCTATACTTTATAAGATGAACTTTGTTTAAAATTACATAAGTATTAGTATTATTATCAGACTTTCATCTATTAAAATTACAAAATTTTGTAAATATACGAATTAATTTTAATATACGTTAAATATTTTTTAAAACTAATATTCGCTTTAGACTTTCATCCATTAAACTATTTTTTTTACTATATACGTCAAATAAGGACTTATGTTATTTTATTTGAAAAGTTTGATTTATGCGTATACGGGCTTGAATATTAAATACGGCTAAACTATTATTAACGGAAATATGAATATCAAATGTAAGCGCGGATTACTGTGATATGAAAATAAATATACGCTGTTATACTTATAACGACTCATGAAATTCTTATTTAAAGTTTATATATATGGATATCAAAAAAAATATTTTTAAAAAACTTTATGGAGCATATTTTAACTTCATCAAGAGGACTTCCCTCACTACGAAAGGTGTTCTATGGATGACGTACTGATATATCTCCTATTCGTGTTGATTATGTGCTATTAAACTCGCACATTTTGTACAACACAATATGATTAATTAAAGTTAAACAACAATATGAAACTCAACCTCAACATCTATGTCAGTTAAACAAAGTTAAATCTTCAACAAACAACATTTTTTACAAAATATTATTAAAATAAATATTAATACATAATAAAAGATCCTGGACAAGTATTAGTTATACTTATGGTGCGCTTGGTTCAAATTCGGGAAAAGAATGGGAAATGGTAAGATAATGATGAGGAAAAGGAAAGGTAAAGAAAATCAATCCTCCCTATCGGGTAATGGTCCATTACTCATTATTGGGTAATTGTCATTGCATTATGCTCTATCAAGCATACTTTTTCATTATCTTTCTCATTCCTCACCCCATACCAACCATACCCTTATATCATAATTTTCACGAGTAAATTCTTAAATGTTCATATAATAAACTAAAATTTTAAAATAAACTTGATTCATGTGTAAATCCCGTGCGTGCACGAGACTTATAGCTAGTAATATCCTGTAGCAAACATAATAAGTAACACATTTTGTAGCCGAAAGGAATGTCTGGATTATTTGAATATTCTTTCTAGAGAGGTGATTGACATACTCATGTTTTTTATTGGGACACTCGATTGTACAAACTGTTAAAGCACACTGTAAACATTGTACAAGTATGTAAAACATGTACTAGAGTGTCACAATAAAAAATGTGAGTGTGCAAATCATTTCCCTTCTTTCTACTAAACTGAAAATCACGAATGCAAGGATACGCGTAAAAAAACTATTTCAAAGTTATAATAAGCTCAAGTCGTTTTAATAATTATAGTTGGGCCAAGCTATTTCACCAATCCACTAACTTGGAGCCCATTTAATCCCAGTCTCCCATCACCCATCTATAAATCCCTCAAAACCCTAATCCCAACACTCAGCAGCCGCCACACCCTTCACACCACACCCCACACAGAACCACCGCAGAACAGCAAGATGAAGTACAACCCACGTGTCACCAGCTCCCGCCGCAAGAACCGCAAGGCCCACTTCACAGCCCCATCATCAGTCCGTCGCGTCCTGATGTCAGCCCCTTTATCAACCGAGCTCAGATCCAAGTACAACGTGCGGTCAATCCCAGTTCGCAAAGACGACGAGGTGCAGGTGGTGCGTGGGACCTACAAGGGACGTGAAGGGAAAGTGGTGCAGGTGTACCGTAGGAAATGGGTCATTCACATTGAGAGGATCACAAGGGAGAAAGTCAATGGGCAGACTGTTAACGTTGGAGTGAACCCAAGTAAAGTTGTGGTGACTAAGTTGAAGCTTGATAAGGACAGGAAGGATTTGCTTGAGAGGAAGGCTAAGGGTAAAAGTGTTGCTGATAAGGGCAAGGGTGAGAAGTTTACTGCTGAGGAGATTATGCAAGATATTGATTAAGTATTTCTATGTTTTATTTATCATGTTTAGCTGTTATGGGCTTAGTTTTGTTATGCTGGTTGAAATTTTGGATTTTGGTTTAAGGATTTGAATTAAGTATTTGGTATTTGAGATAAGAATATTGTTTATCTTGTTTATGGTGCTTTTATTGTTTGTTTGGGTGTTTTTGATGTTTGTTTTGATGAAATGTTTGACGACGTATGTGTATAACTAGAATTATGAGGTGAAAACGTTGGTTGCTAGAAATGTTACTAGAAGTAGTATTTTGATTTGGAGTGTTTAAGAAGATTACAAGCGCTAGTTGCTTGTCGCCAAACATATTGTGCTGGTTTCTGATTTTAGTTATGGTGCTTATTGCGGTTTTGATATTGCTGATAAGCAGTTTTATGTGATTATTTTTGAACTAAGATTAAGCAGCTTATTGAAAATGCAATCTCAAAGACAATATTGTAACTAGTTTTGATAGTTACATATGGTCTTTGAAAACGCTTGTTGCTAGTAAATGCTACTAGAAGTAGTATTTTGATTTAGAGCCTTTAAGAAAATTACAAAGACTAGTTGCTTGTCGCCAACCAAGCAATATGTGCAAAAGTTTCAAAATGCTCCTTGCTAAACATATTGTGCTGATTTCTGATTTTAGTTATTGTTCTTATTGCGGTTTTGATATCGCTGATACGCAGTTTTATGTGATTATTTTTGAACTAAGATTAAGCAGCTTATTGAAAGTGCAATCTCAAAAGACCATATGGAACTAGTTTTGATAGTGTTTTTGATTGATTGTTGTCTGTTAGGATAATCAATCCAATTTACCGAGTTTGATATGAGTCAGTATGGGTTTCAAGTACCTGAGCGTTTGTCTATATGATTGTGTCTGTCTGAAATGAGTTATTATCGATTCATAAACTGCAGTTGGACTGTTTGGTATTCGTATTCATATAGTAGCAGTTTACCGTTATTATAAGATTAGTATGACTGGCCTCCATAGAGAGCATCAAGGCTGGATTAGAACAACATAGAAGATGGATCAATCCACTATATTGAAATTCAGGTAGCTAAATAAGATGATGAAAACAGAAATCAAAAGCACTTGCCTAATTTCGCAAAGCCGCAAACCTATAACATGTATGAGAAATTCACAAATTGTCTAGGAAGGTGATTGTATTGCAGTTCAATTGCCACTTGTTCCAGACTTCCAGTGTTCCATTAGTGTTTGATTTTTGACTTCTCATTTCATTACATATAGCTTTTGTTTTCTACACCTTTTGATCACTAGCATTCTTACTTTTTAGCAAATGCAGTTTGTTACATTTATTCTTTCAATTCCTTTTGATTTGCTTGTGGGTTGCACCTTGCTTATTTCTTGAGACTTTCTAGTCTCGAAGGCCAAGAGGTCAAATAATCTGACAACCCAGATGTCGAGTTTTTGATACTTAGGCTGCATGCAGAAGAGGCCAACGATCGACTTGGGTGATCGATTCCCAGTCGATCCCCTTGCTGTGGACAATCGATCGAGCAACAACAAAAACACAATTCGGTCGAGATCACGATCGACAATCGTCTTGTGTATATATTTTTTTCTTCTTTTTTCTTTCTTTTTTTTAAATGGGTTGAAGTTGTGTGTGTGTATTTAGTGTGTGAGTTTAAATGGGTTGAAGTTGTGGGTGAAGAAGATGTTTTTTTTTTTTTTTTTTTTTTTTTTTTAGAAAAAAAAAAAAAAAAAAAAAACTGAACTAGGCCGCCCTTACTGGGGCACTGAATCGCCTGCACGTCGCTGGAGAGAGAAAGCTGACGTGGCAGGAAAAAGTAAGGGGATTGAATCCCCTTACTGCAAGTAGCCTTACACTAACAAAGGGACTACGATGAGAAAGAGTAATGGAAGTCAGTAGTCATCTCTCACATTATTGTACATTTTAGATTTGAATCCAATAATTCAATAATATTTATACTGGTCTTCATTTTTATTGTTTATGTTGTTAAAATCTTAATCAACCAAAGGCCTAGAAGTAGAAAAGCTGAATAACTCTTGAACATAATCAAATGGTTACAGCATGTGACACGTTTAGACATGAGGAATGCCATATAATAATATGATGATTAAGAATATTGATACGTCCAAACAACCGCGACAATGCCCAATACTGTCACTGCGGGGTAAGGGAAATAGAATACTGACAATAACTAGTGACATATCCCACCGAGAGGAGGCAATTTTGATAAGTTTAAATAAATATATACGAATAGTGAATGTCAGATCCCTTACAAAAGGCGCCCACCTCGCGTAAATAATAAACAAATACAAATGGTATTAGACTAAACAGAATTCACCAAACAGATTATCAAAAGCTGAAAGACCAACACCATTGTGTTTAGTCTATAAAGACTGCCCCAGAATTCACCAAACATATTATCAAAAGCTATGGAAAAACAGAAACTTGAACTGTTTTTTATACCATCCCCACTTATGGGACATGCTGGTCAGGCTGTTGAGCTAGCCAGGCTCTTGGTCAATCGATTTCACCATCTCACCATTACTGTACTTGTCATGGAGCTCCCCGGTGACCCAGTTGGTACCAGCTACACTCACGCCATAAGTGATGATGACAATGATCGGATCAAGTTCATCCATTTCCCACCTATGGATCCTGATTTGTTTACTGAATGCCCAACTGTTGGATTCCTGACTGATGCAGTCATTGAGGCCCATAAGCCTGTCTTAAGGGAGCTTGTAGCTGGTCAGTTCCATGGATCCGAGGATCAAGCTCCTCGGCTCAGTGCATTGGTTGTTGACATGTTTTGTACACCAATGATCGATGTTGGGAAGGAGTTTGGTGTCCCTACTTACGTGTTCTTCCCTTCAAACGCTGCTTTTCTTGGCATTATGTTGTATTTTCAGACTCTTTGTGACGAATACGGTCACGATATATCTGAATTGGCAAATTCAACGACGGAATTAACAATACCAAGCTATGCAGCTCCAGTTCCTCCAAGTGTGCTTCCATTTGTGCTTTTGGATAAGAACACATGGTTCAAAAGGTTTATTCGCTATACCCGAAAGTATAGAGAAGCCAAGGGTATAATTGTAAACACGTTTCAAGAGCTAGAAGCTCATGCTCTTAATTCCTATGATGATAACACACCTCCTGTTTACCCGGTGGGTCCCATGCTAAAACCTGAAAGACCAACACCAAAGAATGACTTTTTGCAATGGTTGGAAGGTCAACCAAAGTCATCGGTCTTGCTCCTATGCTTTGGATCTAGGGGATACTTCAATAGGGAACAGGTGAGAGAAATAGCAATCGCTATTGAAAGGAGCGGATACCGGTTTATATGGTCCCTACGCCGACCTCCCTCGGATGATTCAAAAGGTTTCCCTGGGGAATACACAGACTACAATGAAGTCTTACCAGACGGGTTTCTAGAGCGTACAACTGGCAAGGGGAAAGTGGTTGGTTGGGTCCCACAGACGGAAGTCTTGGTTCATGTCGCGATTGGGGGGTTTGTATCCCACTGTGGGTGGAATTCCGTATTAGAGAGCCTATGGTATGGAGTTCCTATTGCCACTTGGCCTATGTACGCTGAGCAACAGTTAGACTCGTTTCAATTGGTTAAGGAATTAGGATTGGCAGTTGAGATCTCTCTGGATTATAACCAATTGAGCAAGGATCAAAGTTTGGTGTCAGCTGCAGACATTGAGAAGGGAATAAGAGCGGTGATGGATACAAATAGTGAGGTTCGATCCAAAGTAATGGAAATGAAAGCCAAGAGCCGAATGGCAGTTGAAGAAGGTGGCTCATCATCCGCTTGTTTGAGGCGCCTTGTTGATGATTTAATTTCATGTAACTAACTTGCAGATTCAAAGAGTAAAGGATTCTAAGGGTGCTTCAATTAGCTTATTAAAAACAACCTTCTGTTTATTGAAAATTGGAAACCAAACTTTGGATTAGTTCCAGTGTAATGCCCCCGATAACTCATAGTCCGGTCCACCATTGCTCGTTTTCATGTACACTACCTTTTACACATCATTAGCTCTCATGTACACTACCCTTTACACGTGAATACGCTTGATTGATTGCACAAACCTATCACATCTATACACGTCTTCTGTGTAATCATTTTTTAAGCTTGGCATTTACTTGTGATTATGGTATTCGGCATAAATGTGCTTGAATTCGTACTCGTTGCTTGGTGACTACCGACTGCCTTTTGTCCTTACTGTATTGAGTTTTTGAGGCTAGATGGCCGATACACACAAAGCAACACTTAGATGCACATCAGTTGGTTAAACTTTTATGCTTAATAAGCATCATCATCAGTTGGTTGACTTATCTTTTGTGTTGTTCACTGGTTTTGTACAAAAAGACAACTATACTGATATGATTGGGTATCAATTTATCATCCTCACCTTAATTTAATTCACACTCATTATGCTTTACATGCACATGAAAGCTTAATGGCTGCATAACCATTACTGACTAAAGCTTCTATAAGTACTTAAGCCCTGTAAATAGAGAGGCATGTAGAATAACTTATAGATAAGATTAGTAAAAAACGTGATAATTTTTAATTTCAGATCCATAATTGCAGGCTTACAGAGTAATTATAACGTATAATTGGCACTTTTTTTTAACTTATATAATTGGCACTTGCTAAAGGGAATCAGTATTGTTTAGTGTGTGTGACCATGGCGTTTAGTCTATAAATATGACCCCAAAAAATTCATTAACAGATCGTTAAACACTAGGGAAAAACAGAAACTAGAGCTGTTTTGCATCCTGACCCCTCTTATGGGTCATGCTGGTCAGCCTGTTAAGCTAGCCAGGCTCTCTTGGTCAATTGATTTCACCATCTCACCGTTACTGTACTCGTCATGAAGCTCCCCAGTGATATGATGTAATAGGTAACAATCACACCAACACCCTCAGTTCTTCTTCAACTGGTGGTGATGACTAGGATCGAATCAAATTCATTCATTTCCCACAATTGAATCCTGAATTAATGAATTATTTGCAGAATGCCCATCTGCCGGCTTCCGAGCAGAGGCAGTCATTGAGCGCCACAAGCCTATTGTAAGGGAGGTTCATTTGGTCTGACTCAAGTAGTCGACTTTGTGCATTGGTTGTTGACAGTAAAGCCCACTTCACAGCCCCATCATCAGTGCGTCGCTTCCTCATGTCAGCCCCCTTATCAACCGAACTCAGATCCTAATACAACGTCAGGTCAATCCCATTAACAGCAGCAAATTAATTAAACTCACATGGGATATGTCCAAGTCTTGAAGATTTCTAACTTGATTGTACCATTTAAAATCCGGATAACCGGAACATAATAATATGTATCTGATGATTAAAATTATTGAAAACGTTTTACGCATGAAAATATTTAATGTCAGTCAACTAAATGCAGGACCCAGCTCAAGGATGCATATAACATAAACAATAACCTATGGTATTATAATATTGCAAACAAATTTAAGGTGGTCTTAGTAGTGTTTGTAAGTTTAGATCTATAAAAATGGTCTAAAATCTACTAAGAACTCATCAAACACTATGGAACAACAGAAACTTGGACTGTTTTTCATACCATCGCCACTTACGGGACATGCTGGTCAGGCTGTTGAGCTAGCCAGGCTCTTGGTCAATCGATTTCACCATCTCACCGTTACTGTACTCGTCATGGAGCTCCCTGGTGATCCAATCGGTATCAACTACACCAACTCCTTCAACTCTTCTTCAACTGATGACAACAAAGACCGAATCAAATTCATCCATTTCCCTCCTATGGATCCTGATTTGTTTACAGAATGCCCAACCGTTGACTTCAGGGCTGATGCAGTCATTGAGGCTCATAGGCCTATCATAAGGGAGCTTGTAGCTGGTCAGTTCCAGGGGTCCCAGGATCAAGCTCCCCGGCTTAGTGCATTAGTTGTTGACATGTTCTGTACACCAATGATTGATGTTGGTAAAGAATTTGGTGTTCCTACATACGTGTTCTTCACATCAAATGCTGCTTTTCTTGGGATAATATTATATATTCAGACTCTACATGACGAACACGGTCGGGGATATATCTGAGTTGGCAAACTCAACCACGGAGTTGATGATCCCAAGCTATGCAGCTGCAGTTCCTCCAAGTGTGCTGCCACATGTGCTTCTGGACAAGTCTCCGTTCACAGGGTTTAATCGTTATACCCGAAAGTATAGTGAAGCCAAGGGTATAATCGTGAACACATTTCAAGAGCTAGAAACTCATGCTCTTCTTTCCTATGATGATAACACACCTCCTGTCTACACAGTGGGTCCCATACTGAAACCTGAAAAACCTACACCAAACAGTAACGTGTTGCAATGGTTGGAAGGTCAACCAAAGTCATCGGTCCTGCTCCTATGCTTTGGATCCAGGGGATATTTCAATAGGGAACAAGTCAAAGAAATAGCAATTGCTGTAGAAAAGAGTGGCTACCGCTTCATATGGTCCCTATGCCGGCCTCCCACTGACTTAAAGAATTTCCCGAGTGAATACACAGACTATAATGAAGCCTTACCAGACGGGTTTCTAGAGCGTACATCTGATAAGGGGAAAGTGGTTGGTTGGGTCCCACAAACGGAAGTGCTGGCTAACGTGGCGGTTGGGGGGTTCATATCCCACTGTGGATGGAACTCTGTACTGGAAAGCCTTTGGTACGGAGTCCCAATTGCCACATGGCCAATGTACGCGGAGCAACAGTTAAATGCATTTCAGTTGGTTAAAGAATTAGGATTGGCAGTTGAGATCTCTTTGGATTATAGCCAATTGAGCAAGGATCAGAGTTTAGTGTCAGCTGCAGACATTGAGAAGGGAATAAGAGAGGTGATGGATACAAATAGTGAGGTTCGATCCAAAGTAATGGAAATGAATGCCAAGAGCCGAATGGCACTTGAAGAAGGCGGCTCATCATCCGCTTGTTTGAGACGCCTAGTCGATGATTTGATTTCATAACTAGCTCAACTTACAAATTCAAAACCCGCTAATATAACAGCACTATAAGAAAGTTCTCTTGTTTTGTGACGTACTTTTCTATAACGCGCGGGTAAAGAGTAATGTATCATGTATGTTATGGGGTGTTTGGAATAGCTAATCAACAGCCTTGAGCTGTTTCAGAAAGACTTTTTACACAAATAAGTCAATAAACTTCTTTTTAGCTCATTGTGTATTACAATAAGCAACAAGCTTTTCAAATTATTAGCCGAATATATTATTGTTGGCAGAATAGAATCTGTTTGATTGTTCCCGGAACCACTTTCTGATGAATCTGAGTTTGGATCCTCGCGAAGTTTGGTACCATGAGCAACTGGCTGCACATAGTGTAGTAGTTGAGGGCATGGATCCCCAATAACCAAGGTTTCGTATGAAAACCAAACACCCTGCTCCCGAGGGCGCTTAATACCAGTTGCTGCTTCTGCTGCTAAACGTTCACGCTTTGCTTCCTCTATTCTCCTAATCACCTCTGGTAGGGCAATAAGTGTACGGTCAAGAGTCGAGGTGAATACAGGAACGTTTTCAAGGCTGATAGGCTCCTCATCCCCATACGCAAAAGAAGGTGGCCTGGTGTCAATGGTTCCTTGACCCAATGATGCTCGAGCTACATAATTAAGGTACCGTCTTCTCTCAGTTGTTGTTATTGCTGGATCCGCCAATGAAAAGCCTACTATATTTGGATCTTCAGTTTGAATAGGTGTTGGTGATTGATGTCCTTCTGCTTCCATTCCCGAATTCATTATCTAGGTTAATTTTGCATCTCTAACCAACTACAAAAAATGTTTTATATTTGTTGTGTAATCAAAAAAAAAAAAAAAAAAAAAAAGGCAGTGATCGCCTAGCTTCTCGTTAAGCTTATCGTGTTTCGAGAATACATTTAGCTTTTCAAATAACCTTAATCCAAATATCCACTTGTTACTCTTCTATAAATGCGAGTTAAAATACAACGGACACTTTTTCGTGTGCCACTAAATGACTAAAACGACATTCACTAATATCGTTCCCTGGTAGCGAACATTTGGACATGCGAAATCCTCAAAAATAAGGTTGAAATTTTCTTCTTAAGTTTAAAGCTTAATTCACACTCATTATGCTTTTACTTGCACATGAAAGCTTAGGGGCCTAGGGGGTGCATAACCATTACTGACTTATGTTTCTAAAGTAGTTAAGCCCAGCAGGGTCTCTTATTCATATTTTGTCACCTCTATGCTATTTTCTTTATATGGTGCAGCCTCAAATAACCCTTTAGCAAAGGAAGAGTCATGTAAAATAACATATAGATAAGATTAGTAATTAAAAAGTATTACGTACTTAACGTGATAATATTTAAAGTCAGATCCGTAAATGCAGGAGTCCAGATTAGCCGCATTTAGGATATTAAGGTGTAAGCAAATACAGGAAGTATTATAATATTTGGCAAGAGTTCAAATCAAATGAGAGGAATAATAAAAATGAATAGGATGAGAAATATTATTTTTTAGTGTGTGTGACGATGGTGTTTAGAGGCTTGGTTCTGGTCACACAAGACCCACGCCAAGCCTAGCTGGCATCGGCGCCAAGCCCACATGACCACACCGCACCCTCTAGGCGCCGCCGCCATCCCATGAGTGACCCATTATATTTGACTTACGCCAAATGAAGAAAAATGCTTATTTATACATTTATTTATTTGTGTTGTGTTTGTGTTTGTTGTATGCATTTGGTGTGTGAAGACTGAAGAGTGAGTGTCTCTTTGTGTGTGAAGTGTGAAGCGATATGTTTGAAGATTAAGTTTTAATTTTTTATTTTATTTTCGTAACTTAAAAGAATATAATTTGTATTTTTATTTTAATAAATGAACAATTAGTTGTTTTAAAAAAAATAAAAAATAAATAAAATAAAGAGTTAATTACCAAAATACAGAGTAAGAAAAAAGTTATCTGTGATCCAAGCTTTGGTCACTTTTTCATCATTCTTCTCATTTTGGTCATTCTTAACTGCTCGACGGCTCAACTCCAGCCTTTTTATGACATGGGTCCGATGCAAGTACGTGTAGATATTTTAAACCTACAAATATGCCCTTATCTTCTATTACTGTACATTCCCCCTCACCACTTTACTGCTCAATTTCTCCACGCATTTTCTTTCCAAACCACACACCTCCTATGGAAAAACAGAAACTAGAGCTGTTTATCATCCCGACCCCACTTATGGGTCATGCTGGTCAGCCTGTCGAGCTAGCCAGGCTCTTAGTCAATAGATTTCACTACCTCACAGTTACTGTACTTGTCATGAAGCTCCCTGGTGATCTAGTCGGTAACAACTACACCAACACCCTTAGTTCCTCTTCAACTGGTGGGGATGACCATGAACGAATCAACTTCATTCATTTCCCAACTATGGACCCTGAGTTATTTGCAGACTGCCCCACTGTCGGCTTCCGAGCTGAGGCAGTCATTGAGCGCCACAAGCCTATTGTAAGGGAACTTGTCGCTGACAGGTTCAGTAAGTCGGACTCGAGTAGTCGACTTTGCGCATTGGTTGTTGACATGTTCGGTACAACAATGGTTGATGTTGGTAAGGAGTTTGGTGTCCCTACCTACGTGTTCTTCACCTCGAGTGCTGCGTTTCTTGGGATCATGTTTCATTTTCAGACTCTCCATGATGAACATGGTCAGGAGATATCTGAACTAGCAAACTCGACCACTGAGTTGATGATCCCAAGCTATGCTGCTCCAGTTCCTCCAAGTGTGCTGCCATTTGTGCTTACGGACAAGTCTCAGTTCAAAAGGTTTAATCGTCATACCCGAAAGTATAGAGAAGCCAAGGGTATAATTGTAAACACGTTTCAAGAGCTAGAAACTCATGCTCTTCTTTCCTATGATGATAACACACCTCCTGTTTACACTGTGGGTCCCATGATAAAACCCGAAAAATCTAGTGCTAGTAATACTGATAGTGAGGTATTATTGCAATGGCTGGAAGGCCAACCAGACTCATCAGTCGTGTTGTTATGTTTTGGATCCAGGGGATGTTTTAATGCGGAACAAGTGAGACAAATAGCAATTGCTATAGAGAGTAGCGGATACCGCTTCATATGGTCCCTACGCTGCCCTCCCTCTGAGGGCAGAAAAGGGTTCCCAGGGGAATACGAAGACTACAATGAAGTCTTGCCAGATGGGTTCCTAAGACGTACATCTGGCAAGGGGAAAGTTGTTGGTTGGGTTCCACAGACGGAAATCTTGAATCATGTGGCAGTTGGGGGGTTTGTATCCCACTGTGGGTGGAACTCTGTGTTGGAGAGCGTTTGGTTTGGAGTTCCCATTGCCACATGGCCCATATACGCTGAGCAACAGTTAGACGCGTTTCAATTAGTTATGGAATTAGGATTGGCAGTTGCGATCTCATTGGATTATAACCAACTAAACAAGGATCAGAGTTTGGTGTTAGCTCATGACATTGAAAAAGGAATAAGAGAGGTGATGGATACAAATAGCGAGGTTCGAGCCAGAGTAATGGAAATGAAAGCCAAGAGCCGAATGGCACTTGAAGAAGGTGGCTCGTCATCTGCTTGTTTAAGACGCCTAGTTGATGATTTGAATTCATGTAACTAGCACAACTTACACGTTACAAATTCAAAACCCGCTAATATAACATTACTATAAGAAAGTTTTCGTGTTTTATGACGTACTTTTCTGTAACGCGCGGGTAAAGAATAATGTATCATGTATGTTTGAGACGCCTAGTCGATGATTTGATTTCATGTAACTAGCTCAACTTAAAGATTTAAATCCGCTAGTAAAACAACCCAATAAGAAAGTAGTTTTCTTTTTTCTTTTTTGAGCCTGACATACTGTTCCATAGCTCCGGTAAACAGAAAAGTATTTTATGGAGTGCTTGGTTTAGCTTATTAAATAATCATATGGTCTCTCTCAAGTTCATTATTCCAATATTGGATTGAGTAATTGTTATAATTTGATTGAATTATTATACAGTATGAAATACCGATAAGGACAATAATTGTTGAAGGAAAGCAGACTATGCGCACTTATTTAGGTCCCATACAACTAAGGCCCGTTTGGTTCGTTGTAATCGGACGTAATTTGATGTAATTGTAATTTGACTACATTACGTAGTGTGTTTAGTTTGCATAATAGATGTAATTGTAAATCAAATTACATTACGTAGGTTGTTTGGTTTGCAATGTAATTGTAATTCAATCTTTCCAATTACATTAAGGGAGGGAATTCAGATTACATAGCAAATTGGGTGGAAAGTTTTGAATTACGTTGTAATTCAGTATTTTATAATTCAAAACATCTGTATTTACAAAATATTAAATATTATTATTAAAAAATATTTATTTATTTATTATTATTATTATTATTATTATTATTATTATTATTATTATTATTCTTTATTATTTTTATTATTATTATTACTAATATTATTATTATATTACTTTTATTATTAATAATATTTTATTTCTTTTAATATTATTTTTATTATTTTATTATTTATTATTTAATAAATTATAATATTATTATATTATTTATTATTATTTTATTAATAATATTAATATTTTATTATTATTATTATTAGTTTATATTATTATTAAAAAACATTATTATTATTATTATTATTATTTATTATTTAATAAATAATAATATTATTATTTTATTATTATTAATATTTTATTAATAATATTAATATTTTATTATTATGATTATTTTATATTATTATTATTTATTATTTAATAAATAATAATATTATTAAATTATATTATTATTATTATATTAATATTATTATTATTATTATATTATTTATTATTAAATAAATAATAATATTATTAAATTATTTATTATTTATTAATAATAATATTATTATTTTATTTTTATTAATATATTAATATTTTGTTGTTATCGTTATTTTATTATTATTATTATTATTATTATTATTATTATTATTATTATTATTATTATTATTATTATTATTATTATTATTATTATCTGAATTACATTACGTTGCGAGTCAAATAAACAAAATGACAAATTTCATCAATTACAATTTTAACAGATTACAATTACAACACATTCTAATTCTTTGAATTACAATTCATTCAAATTACAATTCCTTCCAAAGATTACAATTTCTTCAAAAACATTCTGTGAACTAAACGCACTCTAAGGGGCAGTTTGCCAGTTTGGTTGGGGGGTTTTGGCGAAGGGATCAGGTTTTGGACTCATATAAGATGTTTGGTACAAAATACTTGACATTAAATTTGATATTGAGTCCCAAAATAGTAAAAGAGAAAAATTTACCCAATAGGTGGGATTTCATGGCTTTTGATTTTTGATGGGTTCCATATATACATTTCTCTCTATCTCTTTCTTAACTTTATAAATAAATATTACAACCTCCGTCTCATATTAACTGTCCACTTTATAAATAAATACTCTCTTCGTCTTAAAATTATTGTCCACGTTTCACTTTTTCGGTCTAACCTATTCAACTTTGACCTTAAGTATTTTTGTTTGTGTTAGGTAATACTTGATGCAAAATATATGAATAGATTATGTTTTTAATGTATTTTTATAGGTATAAATTTTTATCAAGTATTATATAACACAAATACAAAAATTTATGGTCAAAGTTTTAAAAGAAAGACTTAAAAAGTCAAATATGAACAATAATTTTGGAACGGAGGTAGTATTACTTTTACCCACTAAACTCTCATCTTATTGGTTGAAAAGTACAGGTGGACACTTAATTTGGGACATCTAAAGATTTCATTATGGACACTTAATATGAGACGGAGGGAGTAATTTTTAATATATAAATCTATATCTTAAAATAACAAATCTTTATTTTAATCTACCACTAACAACTAAAAATAATATTTTTAATTAAATATAATTTTTTCTCTCACATACTCAAATCCAAATTTTAATCCTAATCTACAACTTTACATTCAAATCCAAATTTTAATCTAAACCCATCAACAAACCAAACAACATCTAAATTTTACTTTCTTTCTCCACCACTTACCACTCTCCCCTTTACCTTTCACTTCACTTCCTTTCCCCTCCAAATATAACTTGAGAACAGATATTCACATCGGTGAAAAAATCAGTCGATCTCCATGGGTGACCGATATTCACATCGGTCGAGCCCTTTGTGGTTCTTGGGTCACATGTCGATCGAGGATGGAAAAAAAAAGGATCGGTCTAATTATTGACCGACTTTGGCACATCAATATAATCAAATATATATATATATATATATATATATATATATATATATATATATATATATATATATATATATATATATATATATATATATATATATATAACCGTTTGATTATTTAAGAATAAAAAAATTAATAAAATTAAAAAATTAAAACTTTACCACTTTACAACCTTATAAATACCAACTTTAAACACACTTTTAAACATACAATTTCAAACACAATTCAAACAACTTCTCATCCATATTCACCATGTCAAAGAAAAATACTTTCCCATAAAAAAATCGACGATCACGACTACCCCAAAATGTATCGGATTTGAAATTCTCGCCGGAAAACAACCTTGAATTAACCAGCATAATACCACCACAAAATCGGGGTATTCACTTTCGTCCACCCGCTTTTGAATATACATCACGACTACCACTACCTCGGGGTCAACACAAGGTCCCGTGAAGTTCCAAGACGTGGATGATTCTGATGATGAGGAAGAGACTAGAGAATCATGACCACAAGGTCGTGACGCAGCCATGAAGAAATCATCATCCTCTTCTCGTGATCCACCATCATCATGGACAAATACACTAGCCAAGACCTTTTTGAAGTTCAAGCCGTCAAAACCGGGGAAAATAAGGACATTGAAGAGTCGTATGTTAAGTTCAAGGAACAAGAGCTAGAGATGAAAGGAGAGAAAATTGAACTCCAACGAAAGCAAGTGGAAATCATGGACATCACAAAACGGGAGCAAGACTTGATTTTCTACAATTCAGCAATTGAACAAAATTTGCCCGAACGACAACGAGACGAACTTTTGCAGATTAAGGCACAAATCAAGGAACGCTACAACTTAGATTACTAGTTTAAGTTTTTAATAAGTATTGTAATGTTTAAGTTTTATTAGTTTAAGTTTTTAATTTAGTATTGTAATGTTTTTATTTTTAATGAATTTTAAATTTGTTGTTTAAAATATTTGAATTAAAAAAAAAAAAAAAAAAAAAAAAGGTCAGTCATCCACTGTGCCACATGGGTCATGTCTAGTCACCGGAGAGAGAAAGCTGATGTGGCAGGGGATAACCTTGGTTACCACTGCTACCAGCCTAATGTTACGGTACTGGCTCAATTTTTTTTTTTTTTTTTTTTTTTTTTTTTTTTTTTTTTAAATTTTTTATTATTGTTTTACAAACTGGTATTTGGATTTGAAAGTTTAGGCCGGCTTCTATGAGAGTGGTCAACCACCATTATCTAACCACACGTGATCTTCATAGAAGGAGGCACTGATTATCACGCACCAAGATGGGATTTTGGCACCATAAAAGCAAAAGGTATCATGAAGAGCTCTACCTCTTTATTTGAGCCTCACCGGGTGCCACATCAATACAACACTCCCACTTCAGAATACCCTATTGTAACATAAAACAAACTCTTCATTTATGCCTCACCCATTCCCAATTCCTTATTCTTTTCCCTTCTTCATTTGCTACTCAACGGATATATATGCAAAAGTTTGTTGTTTACTGCTTCACTTCCATTGCGAGGATCAAACAGCGAGGGGGTGGCGGTGAAGGAGTGGTGAAGTGCCACGTATGAACGGCGAGGTCGATGCTTCACCGCACCATTTGCTCTAATGGTAGTTTGCACCACCTTTATGTGTGCAGCTTTTATTATTATTTAACTGGTTTGTGAGTGTATGCGAAATATAAGATAAAGTATTTTTAGATTTTTGTTTTGGTGGTCACTATAGAAGGTAAAAGTAATGGATTTAGTGGTGTGTTAAAAGGAGGTGGTGACCGTTATATCCGGCATTAACTATTTGCTTTTTGAGATAAAAACATCGTCTATCTTGCTAATTGTCTGTTTTTTAGGCCCAATCTTCGATTTTTTTTCTTTAAAAAAAAAAAAAAAAAAAAAAAAAAACTACCAATAAACAACGTTCATATAACAAACAACTCTCAAGTAGTACTTTATTTCTCTCTCAAAACATTTATTTATAAAAACCTAATACTTTCACTTTTCAAACAAAGCGAGTAACATTCTTGTTCATCTCTATAAGCTCATTGGCTTCATTGCATATGGATGTGCAGAGAGTACGGGGTTAGCATAAAGCTAAGTGAGTAATATGAGTTTTACATAACACAGGTATTTCCCACAACGCGTTATTTCAAATGAATTCAACCAATACTAGTACAATACCAAAACCATTTGAAATCACCAAGTTACCGGTCTAGACCTAACACAAAGTTTGGTTCTTCAATCGTTACTCAATACCTTTATCTAAGGATATCAAGCTTTATACCACTCGAGGTACTCGTACTGCCAGTTCGGGGCACATACATATCAACTATCGTACTACTCGAGATACTCGTAATGCCACCTCTAGGCATATATGTATAAACAATATGCATCAACAATAATATATAACAACTTCAACAAAGGTATGAGATCATTAAAAAGTTAATCTTGGTAGAAATGTGAGAAAAGTAGAAAAAAAAAACTTTGACTTCCCGCCAAAATTTTTTATCCGTGATCAGCCACACTGGGACTGAGACACGGCCAGACTCCTATGGGAGGCATCAGTGGGGAATTTTTCACAATGGGCGAAAGCCTGACAGAGCAATGCCGCGTGGAGCCGTGGAGGTAAAAGGCCCATGGGTCATAAACTTCTTTTCCCGGAGAAGAAGCAATGACGTTTTTGTGCATCACATCACAATTTATAACTATGATACACCAATTTTTTTAACTATGATGCAAAAAAGATAATAAATAAAAAAATAAAATAAATAAAAATCACAATTATAAAATTTTGGTGGGAATTTTATTTCTCCTAGATTTTTTTTAGTTATTTTTTCGGAAAAAAAATATTGTGAGGGGAGGGGGAGGGTTGATTTGGCATGTGACTTGACAGGGAGTGACAATGTCACTCCATATTATTTTTCTCATTTTTCTACCGAGATCAACATTTTCCACGAATCAATCCCCTTCAACAAAATCATGTGTGTGCGCATATACGAGCACAAAATCAACAACTATGAGCATAATCATAATATCGAGTTTTTAAATATTGAAATAATTGTATTATATATACCCGTTTGAAAATTCACCGTGTACTCACTTTGAGGTCCAACCAATAGCTCATAAGATTGTTCACTCGACTTCCTTTTGATCACCTATACAATTCAACGTTTACTTGATGCATATCTATCAGTACAAACCGATGATTCATGATAAGGGCATCCACAATGGGCCAACATGGCATCACTCAATAGAAGCTATTATACGGTCAATCCATTGTAGCTCTGCCACATCATCAGTGTATTTAATAGGAGGTGGTCTCTGCTTGAACTCTCATTATACGATTTGGGTGGGGCCTTTATCACCTTTAACTTTTTGATTACCCATGACCTGTGTGACTATATGATTAAATAAGTGATAAAAAATGATAAGATGAAAACTCATTAAACTATATAACGTCTAATGCACTGTGAGATTGGTATGTGAAAAAGTTATATGCTAATGTGGCATTGTATTAAACTCTCCATGATCTAATCCATTGGAGATGCTCTAAACTTGGTTCACACATGCTTATGCAGTCTCACATGACTCCAAAGGAATATATAATACCCTAAATTAAACTATGACGGGTAAAAGCTATAAAATACCATCGTACTTTCAAAAATGTACCAAGTTGAACCATGTACTTTTTTATTGCTTACTTGACCAACGAACTTTCAAATTTTTATTCGACTTGAACCATATCTTTTCTAATTATCCACGTGTAATTTCTTTTTATTTTTTTAATAAATAAGATATGGTTCAAGTCGAATAAAAATTTGAAAGTTCGTTGGTCGAGTAAGCAATAAAAAAATACATAATTCAACTTGGTATATTTTTGAAAGTACGATGATATTTTATAGCTTTTACCCAACTATGACACTAAAGCATCAACCTTACCAACATCTAAACAAACAACATCTAGGGTAACTATCAATTCTGAACCAGCTTGAAATTTTGACAACCTGACAGAAATTCAGAACGAATCAACGTCTGAGACAAATTTTATATGAAAGTAGACATCTATACCTTTTCAACGATATATGGCATGACTTAATCTGAGTCACACTTGAGTTTATATGATTTTTCAAAACTGGCGGTAAAAACTGCATCCATAAACCTACGGCCACACATATACTTTTTGAAAAACCGACCGAAAGCACTTGTTGTTTTTCATACCATCCCCACTTATGGGTCATGCTGGTCAGCCTCTTGGTAAACAGGATTGACCACCTCGCCGTTACTGTACTTGCTAGGAAGCTACCGGGTGATTCAATTGGGACCATTACAAGAACACCCTTGCTTCTCCTTCTTCAAACAGTGATGAGAATGATTGAATTATCCATTTCCCTCCTATGGATTTACATTTTGAATTTTTCTGAGCGTTGTGATATCCTTCTACGTCTTTTGCTTACTTATGGTGATGTTTGTTTTTTAAAAAGTGTTTAACAGTTTTTTAATCTGACTCGTTAAAACGCGTTCAGACATTTGAGTCATTAAGTGTGTTTGTTTTTTTTCTTCTCGTTCAGAGGCAGTTATAGGCTTAAACCTCTTAACCAACAAGATGTGTAGGGGATGTCTTGTTGTCTCTTAATGTCTTTTAATGTTTATGTGTCATAAGAATAAAATTGCATCATATTCATATCAATCAGATATTTTTTTACAGAAAAATAAATAATATTATTTCATTCAGATTCAGACATTTACACCTCAGATTCAGATTCAGATGTGCAAATCAGATTTAGATTAAGAGCTTCTTAATAAACAAATGACACCTCATTATCATACATTCATATCCATATAAGCTGCCAACTTTTTCACTTGTCAACATCTTGTAAAAGGATTAGCAAGAATATCAAATAGAATTAAATCTCATTTTTTATATGTATGAGAATAGTAATGATTAGGATGTCTAAATCATGCTTAATTGTATGTAAACTATATGAAATTTATTTAGGATTGAGTTTCGCTCAAGTTAGAATGAATATAATAGGTCATGTTCTCTCATATACAAAATTGTGATGTCTACTGTATGACCCGGTTTTTCTTTTGTTTGTGAGAGAACGTGACCTATCATGTTCATTATAACTTGAAAGAATCTCAATTCTAATTAAATTTAGTCATACGTTTAAGTATGTTTTAGTCATCTCACTCATTTTTCAAATGAGATTTTAGTGACATGACTAATAACAAGCCTAATATATGCCTAAAGAGACATATTCCCATTTTATCAGTTGCTACAAACTAACTCACTTTTCTCATAAATCAAAACTATTATTGCGCAGTTTTAGGCATAAATTTAGTGATTACAATAGTTTCTCCCATTCATTCCTCTTAGAGCATCAACTATGTTGAGTGTTTTATGATATAAAAATGTTTATAAATAGGTTTTTTTAGAGTGAAAATGTTTATAAATAAGTTTTTCTAGAGTGAAAATATGTTTATAATTTGAAAAAGTTTATAAATTAATGTACTTTTAAATGTATAAACCTTTCTAAAGGTTTATTATAGTTGATGAACTTATTATATTTAGTTGAATTGTATACCATATCTTTCATTTATGTTGGCCTTCTTGGAATGACATTTATTACACACAAAAAAAAAAAAAAAAAAAAAAAAATTGTAACATGATGTGTTTGATTTTCTTTTTTAAACTATACAAGTGAAGTCCCGAAGCAAAAACGAATCATGGATTAATCATTGACTCTATGCTGAAGGGCATAAGGGAGAAAAAGTATAATAATGTAGCATAATATTCCAAGACATTGTAATACACTTAAGTTATCAGTTACTTTACAAGATATGGCATATTTTACTCATATCTTGCAGCACAAAGTTTTTATTAAGGTTTAAGAACAAGAGCCAAACCAAACTTGGGTGTTTTGTGCAAGGCTTTGATGTTGAGTTCGCTTGAAAAGCTTACACATGATTTTGGAATAATCTCGTGCTGCAAGACAACACCTAGCTTTCCCCAACTGTTGAGTTTGCCCTTCACGACTGTTCGACCATCATATACGTAGGATCCTCCAATTACGAAGTTGGTCTTATTTGTTGATAGCCTTCTTGTAATCTCGAATGTAGCAGCAGCCCTTTTTGAAACATCAAAATGGTGCATATACGTTCCCCTTATCATGTCCCCTTTGTCATCCCTGAAAATAATTTTATATCAACATATATTGATAGGTAGCTTTAACATATATACGAGTATATAATATATTTGAACGGTGATTGCATACAGGATTATGGAAGCAGTGGCATTTGGTACGTGAACATTGATGTCAACTATGAAGTTTGTGAATTTACTAGAAGTATATGATTTCATATACTTCATTGATATCCTCTCCATATTTAGAGGATTCCTTTGTTTACTTGATTGCTGTCCTCTCTATAATTAGATGAGTGATTTAAGGAATATAGGTTATGACGCCCCTATATATATTCCTTTGTATTTTGTATGCAAATCCTATAAATACACATCCATAAGTCACCATCGAGTCAAATCCATGCTGGTCCACAGGATTCTAGCTCACATGACTTGTGAAATGAAGTAACTATTATATTTTGAAACCAACTAACTTATCTAAGTTAGCCACCTAAGTTCCTTCGGGAGCTTGGGAATACGCGGGTTCGAGTCTCGCAAGTGACAAAGAAAATCTGAATTTTTCTCTTAGTGCGAAGCCGTAAGTTCTAAGGGTTTCCCTTCGCGGGTCTCTCCTAGTGGTTCGGGACTTAGAGCCTGTCCATTTGGATGGTTTAACTCGGAAGTCGGATTTCAAGTGTGGTGTCGTTCTATATATATATATATTGAAACCCGGTTCGACCCGGCCGGGTCAACCGGTCAAACCGGTTCAGGTCTCTTTAATATTTTGAAACCCAGTGCCAATCGCCGGTTTTTTTTAGCAGAATCGGTGTTTGAAAAGCTTAAAGAAACATGGGTGTTTAGACATGTGTATAAACTATATATATGGTTTTTTTGCATAAACCGGGTTGACCCAGTGACCCGGCTGGGTCGATGACAGACCCAGTTTTGAAAACATTAGTAACTATACATTTCATTTGAAGAAAACGATGGGGCAAACAATAATTTATTGCAGAACTTAGCTTTGGATTTGATGCCAAAGTTGGAGAAAAGTCCTGGTCCCGTTTTCTTGGTTGACTTTTCCCTTCTGGTAGTCATAAGGTTGACTCTTCTGTGTGTGATTCTGATGTTGCTGCTCTTTCAACCGTGAGAGGTGGCCATTTTTTATAGACTAGTTACGTGTACTTCTACATTTTAGTGAACAAGTAATTCAATCATATCTGATAGATAACAAAGGTAGTAAAAGTTAAACATAATGCTATTTTACCATATTTGCAGTTGCTAGAAACAATTCTGAAAAAGTTGCAAATTTATGGACCTTTTCTTATTGTAACCGAAATATATTAGAATTAAAATAAAAGTAAGCATTAGATTTGTTAATGAAAACGTGACCCAACTCGTTTCTTTTGTGAGCTACATGCATGCATGTATAACATGATACCGGTATGCATGGCATGTCTTAAGTTAAAAGTGATTATTGACGATCACATGTTTATTGTTGTAGCCTCAATCAACACGTTAATTTGATGCTACTTGAATCATTACAACACATGGAATGCTCTTAAACTGAATACTTTAAGTAGCTAGCACAAAATTCACTCATCTATCTTAGCACTATTTCCATTTTACCTTTAGCAATGAAAGCAACACCATTCATAAGCTGCAAAACTCTTGCACTTCCGGCATCAGTCCTTCTCTTCTTCGTTGTTCTTTTGTTCTCAAACCAACCAAATTATTCCCAAATCGACATCTTTCAAGTCACAACACGCAAACCTCATGAAAGCACCACCAATATCTCCCACCTTGTTTTCGGACTTATTGGGTCTACAAAGACATGGCATAACCGAAAACCGTACATTGAGTCATGGTGGCGCCCAAATGTCACCCGTGGGTTCCTCTACCTTGAGACAGACCCCACCAATGATCTTCTACCATGGTCGCCTGCATATCCCCCTTTCCGTATCTCTGATGATATTTCAAATTTACTAAAGGAAATAAAATATGTTGCACCACCACTCATGGCTCGAATGGTGCATGGCGTTATAGAGGTTTTTAGAGAAGAGAGGGAAGGGGTGAGGTGGTATATCATGGGAGACGACGACTCGATGTTTTTTGTTGACAATTTGGTGGATGTTTTGTCGACATATGATCATACTAACTACTAAGTACATATATATAGGTTGTCATTCGGAGTGTTATATGTCTAACCAAATCTTTTCACATGACATGGGATTTGGTGGTGCAGGACTAATAATGAGTTATCCATTGGCAAAAATGGTGCAAAAAAATATAGAAGATTGTTTTAGAAGGTACCCATATGTAAAGAGTGCTGATCTACTTTTAATGACTTGTGTCAATGATTTTGGAGTTTCAATGACTGCTCATCAAGGTCTTCATCAGGTAATTAACAGATGATCAAAATTACTTCCTTTAACACATAATTCTTCTAACAATAGATTTTTAATTCACAGATTGATCTAGTTGGAGATATATCAGGGTTCTTATCTTCGCACCCAAAGGCTCCATTGCTTTCCCTTCATCACATTGGCCGCGTAGATCCATTATTCCGCACCATGGATCAATCTGAATCTGCAAAACATCTAATGAAAGCGGCAAACGTTGACCAATCGCGTTTACTACAGCAAACTATATGTTACAACAGAAAACTAAGTTGGTCTTTTTCACTCTCTTGGGGCTTCTCAGTTCACATTTATGAGAAAATCATTCCGCGTAGCATCTTAAAGATCCCACTTGAGACATTCAAGCCATGGTCATGGCGTTTTAAGCCACCTTTTTATATGTTTAACACTAGACCGCTCTCAAATGACCCTTGCGCAACTCCTCACGTGTTTTCATTTGACTCCATAAAGAAGATCAATGACCATGAAGTTCTAACTAATTATGTTCGCATGGCTCCACGTAGGTTGCCAAGTTGTGGATTAGCTGGTAACCATTCTGCGGATATGGTATCAAGAATTGAAGTTTTGTCACCTTTGACAAAACCTAACCAGGTACGTGAGTTTAACTTTCGCCTTCAATTTTATGAAGATATATAGTGTTGGAAATTTACCATTACAAACATTATATATGTATATGAGGTTGGTGTTTATGATGGTAAAAATTTCATGTATTAACCACAAATAAATCTTATGCATTTCTGAAATCTAATTAGTTTATTTTGTATTCTTTGTTATAGAATGGTAAAACAGAATGTTGCAATGTGGTTACGATTGATCATGGAATGGAGGTTGCTAAAATAAAGTTAAGGGATTGCACAGAAGATGAGTTGATTGCTTGAGAAAGATGTAAAACTTATTTATTAGACATGTAATAACTTATTCTTGCTTAACTTGTTTTTGAAGTTTATAATTATAGAGTTATGATCATATAAAATGTACTCAACGGATGGCGCCGGCCGGCCGCGTAGCGGCCTGACAGTTTTTTTTTTCCGTTATATTTGGTTTATGATATTTTTTAAGTAGAAAGTGGACTGGTTTTTTGTGTCACATGCATAGTTTCATGGTAAACAAAAGTTTTCACAGAAAAGTACTTTTAAACTATCTCATCATATAGCACACACAACCTGGAATCAAATACAAATTCAAAAGATGAAAAGCTAATATACACTTAAAATAAGCTTACCCAAACATCCCTTACTAACACTAAATATAGCGGAAAATGAATTTCTTACAGTTTAATGTCAAGGTTTTTATCGAGGAAAATGGCATAGTTAGTTCGACCTTTATCGCCTGGAAAAAAATAATTTTAAAAACGTCATTACCACAGTACCAACAAAATGGAAAACGATACAGAACATAGTAGCAAAGTGATGTGTTACAAACTCGAAAAAAGAAACTTACCGAGATCATCTGCCCTTTAACTTAGTGATCCCACTGAATATCACCATCAACATTCAAACCGTACCTCATCTCAGCAAACATTCTTAAATGCTTAGATAAACCCTTTAACAACTTCATCTTCTATAATTCTTTCGTTGTTCCTTAACCTTAATCTCCATTTTCTCTGCATTGGACTATTTTATTACTTGATTTTCAGACACTTAAATCAACTGCAACAATTAGAAAGGCTGCGCATTCACCTAATAAGTCATTACATGCGTCGTAGTTTTCTGCGAACCTTGGCCCCGACTCACGATCTTTGATCACTAACATGCGTTGTAGTTTCATTGCATAGCTCATAAGCTTGATTGTTCCATAATCCGAACACTTTAAAGTAACTACTCTATTGAAGTAAACTGAAACAACGGTCCTCTTTTCCATTCTTTGAGCCTTCTAGTTGTCTAATTTAACTATTCAAGTAAACTGTGACCACGGAGCATTTTGGAGCGGTTATCGTTTAACATTTAGCATTATTGATAAAAAGCTTGTTCGGTTAAAAAGCATTAAAATTATAACGCTACTTTTACTTCATTTTACACATTAAAATTTAATTACAGCTACATTACCATACACGTTTGTACGAAAAAACTTACAGCTAGCTAACTAGCTAACTACTACTGCGCGCTATTTTCGTCAAACATACCTATGTAAATAAAATATACCTTTAGCTTTCTTGCCGATATCAGAGAATAGAGCTGGCCCGTGGTTGTTCATTGTTTGCCTTGTTGTTTACTCCACTTACAAATTCAACGACTCTTTGTGTCAATGTGTGTGATTTTGATGTTAGGCCGTCTTTCAGCCGTGCACAACACCTGCCTCATTCTTTTAAAACAAGTGACCCGACCCATAATTAGTCATTGCATTGGGGAGGACTAAACCATCTCAGACAGTTGCCAGTTGCCACTCCTTTTCATGAATTATCTGAGTATTGTAAATCATAACTGGTAGAAACCACCAGTGATAGTAGGAATTATCCCGTTCCCTAGTCAAAGACTTGGTCGGGTCCAGGCTCTTGCAGAAAATGAAAACAGAAACAGAAAATATGTATGCTTCACTTTTATGGTCTAGCATAGATAGATGCAACCAAACTTTTGATCTGTTTGGTTTCTCGTGTTTTATAAACTACTCAGTTCGTGTTAGTTTAATTGATGACAACAAAACATAAAATCTAATTATAAAATTGTAAGGAATACAAGTCTGACAGAATAATGATATTTTGCTAAGGTATGCAAATGAAAAAATATATAAAATACATTAGTTAAAGTACCGCTTTATGATATATTACGGAGAAGGGTCCACGGTTAGATTACCCAGGGAACTCGAGCCTCTTTTGCTCTGATGTGCACGGTCTAACCGGTATTCCCATGGCTATTTCCGAACTTTTCACTGGCTATCCCAAGATGTTTACCCAACGAGGATTGAACCATGGCCGCTTCAGAGACTTTTGGGACACCTTACCACTAGGCCAATAGCTTTATAATATATCTCTTCAAAACTGAATCTCATTCGGGTCTGCTGCTTTTGGGTACCCGTTATACTCCAATTTCAAATTCTTTGTTGCACAAATAGCCCGGAACTTCAACCTTAATGACCCCATAATATCCGTTACAGTCTCGTTTTCAGGCTCCATGATAGGATACTTAGACACCAACTCATCCATCTCTTTGATTTTCTTTTGAACCCTGGTCGTGAAGTATGTTGGTTCAACTCGAATCACAGAGTTCCAAACATCGATGCAGCCTCTGTAAAACCCTAACTCTTCACCAGTTATGAACCCTGTTTTTAATCCAACTTCATGCCCATCATCTTTTCCAGAAGCTAAACCGGCTTCATAGCCTTCTTGAAAGCCATCTTTCAAGTGGGTGTCTTCTAAATTTACTGACGCGCCAAATATGTCATCCAGATGATCCATACAGCCAACTAAATAAAAGAATACTGAACGAGTAAGAACAGATTAAATTAGACATGGCAAAATGGGGGTTCGGTTGGGTTGAGTGAAGTTTCAATTTGGGTTTGGCTTACCAGCCATATCATTACAGTTTATATTGTTTAATACAGTCAATTAACGAGGTTCTAAACAGTTAAAACGCTTTCGGTGACTTAAGACCCTTCCTTTTAAACTAAGCTTAACAATTTTACCAGTTTTCCCAAAACAACCCAAAACAGCCGAATAATAGCAATAAGCAGAGGTTGAACATGTTTCGGTTTTTAAGGGGGTGTTTGTATCGGCTTATATAGTCGGCTTATGCTTTATTTGATTTTGGGCTTATGTTTTATAACCTCACTTTTTGTGGCTTATTTTGAATCTTTTCAGCTTAGATAAGTTTCTTATGATATAATAAGCTTATATAAGCCAAAAAGTTTCAAAATAAGCCACAAAAAGTGAGCTTATGAAACATAAGCCCAAAACAAAATAAGTCATAAGCTGAAACAAACACCCTCTAAGTTTAGAGTGCCAACTTGTTCGTGGTTTTGTACTACCCAGAGAACACAATAATACAACTCAGAGAAGCAGAAGCATAAGCAGATAATCCAAGTTAATGGAAATAAATAGTCTTTCTTATATTCTCTTATAACTAACTGAAGTAATGAACTCTTAGTTTGATAAGCTCATAAGCCGAAAACACCTCTTAGAATAACCTCTAAACGCTTGTATATCTTTACATTTTTTACAGAATAAGTAAATCCAAAGACTGTTATTATTATAAGCAGTCAATTTAGATTAATAGTAAAACAGATACGCAAACAATAGTGGATGAGGCGATTGAGGAAACACTAACTATACCGATCGATGATGAAATTAGTAGTATATAATTAGAAAGATTGATAGTAACTGACCTTAGGTTATAAATCTTCGGAGATTTATCAATCAAATTTGGGATATCCGCTTTATATTAATAGTGGTGGTAGCGAATTTGATTGTTCTTGCTACAGTCAATTAACACAGTGCAAGAAATTGTTTCCTATAATGGATTAAAGTATCTTTTGGTATATTTTGAGGCATAAAGTAGGTTTCCAGTAGAGGTGGCAAAACGGGCGGACCGGGCGGGCACGGGCTACGGGCTAAACGGGTTACAGGCTAAATGGGCACGGGCTAAACGGGTGCGGACCAAACGGGCGCATGTTATACGAATCGTCTTAAAAAAGACCTAAAACAACAAAAAAAAAATCCACAAACGTAACATCTCATATATATTTAAGTAACTAAATATATTATATTCATAAGTTTTTCACTAAAAACAATTTAATTCGAGAGAACAACATGTGCCCATTTTGCCCATTTAATTTCTAAATGGGCAATATATGCCCATTTCAAAAAAAAGAGGGGGACCAAATGTATCCAAATCTTTTAAAAATTTGCCTATTTTGCCCATTTTTTTGATTTTGGACACAAATTGTCACCTCTAGTTTCCAGGGTATCTGATCTAGGAGGGGGGTGCAAGATGAGTTGAATTGAGAGTGGTGCAAGATGACACTTTCAAGGTATGTGTTCCCAGGCTCTTGAAGCCATTTTAGAGATGGAAATGTAGAGAGTCTGGTATAGCCCTTGATCAGGAGGGGATATGGTTCCTAGTGATGTCATTCTTTGTTATGCATAGGGTACTGTGGTGGCAGGTTGAGTGCTCTAAGTGGATCAAAGAGTGGAAATGTAGCTAGATGGTGGGTGCAAAAGAGGTGAATTTGGTTCCTTGATGGAGCAAGGATAATGCAGAGTTATGTTTTGTTTTGTTTGTATTGTCAGATATCTGCTGTGATAAAGCACATATTGGATACTAGTAGTTGTTCTCTTCTAGTTGTATCTGATCTTGGGTTGTGTCCAAATCAGTGATTTAGATTTATTTGTAATCTTTTGAGATCTAATATAATTCACCCATTTGCACCAAAAAATTAACACAGTGCACCCCTATGGCTTCTTTCATTCCATTGTTCTTGTGTGACAATTTAGGTCCTTGTAGTTACTTGTCATCACTTTTACACTGCTATTTCGAGTTTGTTAGTGCAAGGACGGTACTGATCATTGTTTGAAAATGTATCTGACTTAACACGATAAATGCGGGAGGTCGGTGGAAGGGGCTGGTTAGTTTCGGTTTGGTTTTGGTGGGACTGGCATGGCTGCAAGGGAGTGTGGCAATAAGCATGGCTCACATGTGTAGATATGTTTTTATATACATCCACAAATAAACATTCCATGTCATTGTGTAGATATGTTTTTATAAAATGTTTGTAGTTCTAGCATTTCTCTTCTTATTTTGAGTTGAATTGTATACCATAACTTTTATCTATGTTGGCCTTGTTGGAATGACATTTAGTACTTTTAATCAATAGTCAAAAGAGAGAGGGGAAAAAAAAAAAAAAAAAAAAAAAAAACCTTTGTAACATGGTATATGTGATGTTCCTTTTTAAACTATATAAGTGATCCATCTTAAAAAACAATGGAAGTCTAGAAGCAAAAATGAATCATGGAGTAATCACTGACTGTAAGTTGAAGGCCATAAGGGAGAAAAAAAAAATATAATAATGTAGCATAATATCCCAAGACATTATTATACACTTAAGTATATTTACACTTAAGTTATCAGTTACTATACAGGATATGGCATATTTTACTCATATCTTGCAGTACAAAGTTTTGATTAAGGTTTAAGGACAAGAGCCAAACCAAACTTGGGTGTTTTGTGCAAGGCTTTGATGTTGAGCTCGCTTGAAAAGCTTACACGTGATTTTGGAATAATCTCGTGCTGCAAGACAACGCCTAGCTTTCCCCAACTGTTGAGTTTGCCCTTCACGACTGTTCGACCATCAAATACGTAGGATCCTCCAATTAAGAAGTTGGTCTTATTTGTTGATAACCTTCTTGTAATCTCGAATGCAGCACCAGTCCTTTTTGAAACATCAAAATGGTGCATATATGTTCCCCTTATCATGTCCCCTTTGTCACCCCTGAAAATAAATTTATGTCATCAACATATATTGATAGGTGGCTTTAACATAATATATTTGAACAGTAATTGCATACAGGATTATGGAAGCAGTAGCATTTGGTACTTGAACATTGATGCCAACTATGAAGTTTGTGAATTTACTAGAAGATGTTTCATATGCTGCCAATGCACCCATGGCAAACGTTGAAGTGCCAATTGTTGCCGAAACATCAATAGTTGGAGCTTGATTCAAGACAACGGTTGCTGCTAGAGTAGCATGATGATGCAAGTACTCAACCACAAACTGATCGAAAGAAAAGCGTGTAATCAAAACCCCAACATTACATAACGAAATGAATGAACAGATATGTAAGTGTTGAAGACTACTTTTCCGGTTCTAAAATCAGGCAATTGGAACGAGGCAGTGACCTTTGTTGACGGGATAATCTTTGTGAGAGTTAATGTCGTAGCAATCTGCATAATCATTGTAAATTTTTAATTATCAGTGGCGTAGCCACACTATGTGTGAGGTGAGCCATGGTTGGGGAACTAAGATACGTATATTTTAACTCTTGTATGCAATGAAGAATGCACCTTACTAGATTTTAAATCATGGAGCTTGAATAATGCCGTGATGTTTGCAGAGGGAACAGTTTTCTTCAAAGCTATGATCATTGTAATCTGCAAAACTAGTAATACAGTGAAGAACGTATCTGATCAAACTTGGCAAATGCAAAGAATGAAGAAACATACATTCGACTGTGTGTCAAACTTGACACCAATTGACGTGTTCTTAGACTTGTACAAAGCTCCGACATCTCCCGTAGACACGCCCTTTCTATTTGTTGCAGTTGATTTAAGTATCTGACAAACAAGTAATAAAACAGTAACATTGTTCACGAAATCACAAATACCACTAACAAGGCAGTCAAATCGATGAGTCAAATTACATAATACAGTATATGTTTATCATTAGACATTAATGAAATAAAATGCAATTGGAAGATAGTTTACATACCACTCCAGTAACAGTTTTGGTTGCAACCGAAAACCTATGATCCAACAGGTCATATTTTGTCTGCAGATCTACAGATAAAACGAGAATAATGCGAAAATTTGCTGATGGACACTCTTGATATAAAGTTTATATTCAAGTGAATAAAAAAAGATGTGTTATGCAAAACTGAAAGAAACAAAAGAAAATAATCACACACGAAGACTTCGTGTTTTCCAATTGATGTGATAAACGGGCACAACACAAATAATGCACTTGGTTGTTTCGCGGTATGTATTTATATAGAAGCCTAACAACGAACAATTATAATCGCGGACGCTAGCTACAATGACAGACATAAAATCTAAATCTATAACAAGTCCATATGCGGGCATTACGCCTAGGCTAACACAACAAAACCGGTTGCTACTTTTGATGTTCTTTTCCTTAAAACAGTGTAATTTCTTTCTCAACATCAACCCTTCAATGCATTTGCTTATTCTTTTTCTGCTTATCTGTTAAAGTGCTTTTTTTTTTTTTAGCAAAGAAACAGTTTTAAGTGTTCTTATAATCCAAACTATTCTAAAGCAGCTATTTACTTTTGGATCAAAATAAGTGAGTGGTAAACTTTTAAATAAACCAAAATAAACATCCATAAAGTCACCATCGAGTCAAATCCGTGCTGGTCCACAGGATTAGCTCACATGACTTGTGAAATGAAGTAACTAATATCTTATTTTGAAACCCGGTTCGACCCGGCCGGGTCGATCACAGACCCGGTTTTGAAAACTATACATTTCATTGAAAACGATGGGGCCAACAATATTAGATGCAAGTTAAATAGTAGTAATATATATAGCAGAACTTACCTTTGGATTTGATGCCAAAGGTGGAGAAAAGTCCTGGTCCCGTTTTCTTGGTTGACTTTTTTCTTCTGGTAGTCATAAGGTTGACTCTCTTTTTGTGTGTGATTCTGATGTTGCTGCTCTTTCAACCGTGAGAGGTGGCCATTTTTTATATATAAATTCAAGTTGCATAACAATTAACTAACATATTTAGTAAATGGAGGTGATTTGCACACTCAACTTTGTGATTGGGGAGAATCCTTTTTATTTTACACTCGAATAATAAAAAGAATTGGAGAGAATCCGACGAGTCAACCTGACCAAAGACTGTTTGACCCGGACTCGTGCTTATAAATAACCGATGTATACCTAGACCCGGACTGTTTAGAGACACAAACTCATATGTATATAGTTGAAGAGTTATCATCACATGAGAAATAAATTAAAATAAGAATGGTGAGAATAAATTACAAATGTACATTTTAGATACACCTACATATGTAAACGCGTATTCCCTTAAATGATATGTATATATAGTAGTAATATGCATTACATGTGATTTGTAAATTTTTAACGGCGGTTATGAAACAACTTTTTTGAAAACAAGTCAATTTTTTTTTTTTTTTTTTTTTTTTTTTTTTCAAAAAGTGAATTTTTTGAAATATAAAAGGGTACTTTGTGTATGTATTTGTAAATTTTTTAATTTTACGAGGAAATAAAAAACATTTTATCTTTTTATATGTGGTATAAAATGTTAAAGTGTTATAAAGTGATAAAGTGTGATTGCTTAGCACTATAGTATAAAATGAAAAATTGTTGAACCGTGTTAGTATAACACTATAGTCTAAACTCTAAAGTGATATTTTGTGCTACTTTTGTGTGTGTTGTTACATGTATTATATTCCGGTTGACTAATTCGCGCAGTATCCAATTCAGAATATAGGCTTGCTTTTGCCCTCAAGTCAGAATTACCAAATTTAGATAGCATGTGACCTGCACGTGCTATAACCAACCCCAAATCACTTTTCCCGCCTTTTCTCATTTGCATAAAATCCACACTTTGTATTTTGTTCATTCATTTATGATGTACTCTTTTCCTACCATCTCTTGTAAACAACTCTAATATTCAATAACAAATCATTTTCACTTTCAATTACGAATTGTGTTCTTAATTCCATAATTCTAATTGTTAGTTGAAGCCTATCTCCAATCTATCTATAATTAGATTCAGATAGTGTGTGTGTGTGTGTGTGGTTGGGGGGGGGGGGGGGGGGGAGGTCTTCGTTTTTACTAACGGTATGTATCCTGATTTTATTCTTTCACTATCAGACGACAAGGTTGAAGGTATTCTATCTAATTATTTTTATAGATAGTTTCTTTTATAGAAAATATATAAAAGTATTTTTATTTTCTTAAATTTTAGATAAAGTAAAACAAAATATGAATTCGAATTTTCTCAGATAATGATTTTCCTACCACTAGAAGGAAATGTCTTTCCTTTCTTGGGCCGGTTGTGGGCCAGGAGGGATTCAAACCCCCCGACATCGTGGTTCATGACCACGCTACATAAAGTGCTTTGTTAGAGAAGACAACCATGCTTATGAATTGCTCAAAATCTGCTATTAATGACTCCGTTTGTTCCGCCTCTTTTTGGATGGTAAATATTTTCCATAACATGGAGTGCGAATCAAAACCATGTTTGAATTGAAATTGATATACTAATACAAGTTCTTCCCTTTCGAATCAGATAGATACATATTTGAAAGAGGTTGACAATAAGTTCGTTAAAAAATTGATTATTTATCCCTCGGTTAGAGGTGTTCCAGAAATGTCGGTGATCGAGTAAATAACTCTAAAGGATTCACTTGGAAAATAAAATGTTTCATACTGATGGATTCGAGTCCATAACCATGGTTATGCACGAGATCTTGTAACACTTACCAATGAGGCCCTATCAATTACTCGTAGTAATTTAGTATTACACATAAAAAATCACTTATCTTAACTACATTATAATGCATTTAGGCCATTTATAAAAAAAAAGTCCTAAAAAAATAAACCTACACACGTATTATAAAAGGAATGCTTAAAATTCAATACATCACATTATTAAAATTCAAATGCAAACATTTCCATTAAATTAAATATATTTTTAAATCATTTACAACCCATCTATACTATTTATAATAGAAAAATAGTCAAAAGTGAAATGTTAGAGTTTTTAACAATGGTCAAATGAGAGAGAAAGTGAAATGTAATTAATACTCTTATTAAAACACCCCAATACTTAAAAACACAATTATTTATTCACATTGTACAACCAAATTAAAGCATATCTACCAAATTAAATACAACCAATTTACACACAAATCGAGTTGACCCGGGACGCTTCAAACCCGGCGGGTTGACCCAGTTTAAATTGACCCGTTTTTGACCCAACCTAGCAAGTTGACCCGGTTTAAATACAACAAATTAAAACACAAATCAGGTTGACCCGGGACGCTTCAAACCCGGCGGGTTAACCCAGTTTAATTTGACCCGTTTTCGACCCAACCTAGCAAGTTGACCCGGTTTAAATCGACCCATTTTTCGACCGGATCGGTTCAACCGGTTGAACCACCAGGGTCGAACCGGGTTTCAAAACATTATCCATTACTTAAAAGGACAATGATTTATTCACATTGTACAACCAATTAAAAACATATCTACCAAATTAAATACAACCAATTAAAACACAAACCGGGTTGACACGGGACGCTTCAAACCCATTTTTTGACCGGAACGGTTCAACCAGTTAAACCACCCGGGTCGAACCGGGTTTCAAAACATTATATTTAATTCCCAAGTCTCCAAATTTTTATTATTTTTCGTTTATAACCTATAAACTTTTTTTTATCAATAAACTATCTGTCGCTATAAAATCCCGTTGCTATGCACGGGTACTCGTCTATTATTAAAAACATGTAATCGCTAAAAATCATTATTATCAATAATGATTATTAAAAACAATAACCACATCAAATATATAAATACACACAAACCATTTCATATTTATCTAAAACATCACCAATAAGGTCGAGTGTAGTAGTAACAGGGTACCCGACACCGCATTACGCAGATAGATACTAGTACATGGACAAATTTAAAATCGGTCCAGGATCATAGAATCCTTAAACGAATAAAACCCATAATAACCGTATCAAAACCGATTGAAAACCCAAATCAAACGTGATCCACTTAAATTAAAGTACTAGTGTATATTTAGAATGAGAAGAAGAAAAGGCCGGTCATTACGTGTTTCCATAACAATCGGATCAATTTACAACCATTTCGGATCACTCTCTGTGTTTTGTCAGCTCAGACACACACATCATAACTTTTTACAATTTCCCACAAACAAACAATCAATCCCGAAATCTGTAAATAATTATATAGCACGCCATGCATGTTTGTGGAACCAATGCAAATTTTGTTATTCTGTGATCTATATTTGTTGAATATTTAATATTGAAGGAAAATGGAGAGTTATTTGAATGAGAATTTTGGAGGAGTGAAACCGAAGCACTCGTCTGGCGAGACGTTGGAAAAATGGAGGAGTTTGTGTGGCCTCGTTAAGAATCCTAAGAGAAGGTTTCGGTTCACTGCTAACCTGGTTAAACGCGCTGAGGCTGCTGCTATGCGGCGTTCTAATCAGGTGGTGCATTGGTTCATATGGAATAACAAATGTCATGTCGATTTACTTGCTTTAATATTATGAAAATTGAAAACAACGTGTGCATGTGTAATGCTGACGGTTATGCATGTAAATATATATATATGTCCGTTGTAACTGTTTCTTCACAAAAACTTTTGAATGTTTAAAACTGAATAAATTGGTTTTTCTAGTATCAAACTGGTTTTTTGGCTTTTAAAACAATTACACAAGGCTGTTTTGGCAAGAAGTTAAATTTGCTTTAAGGATGGTTTGTATTATTGGTTGGGATCAAAGCCATTCGAAATTGGTACGATCTTTCGTATTGTTGCACTCCCCTTTGTAGTGTTATCTACTATTGTTGCAGTGATCTTGTACTTAGAGTAGGGCGTCACCTGCTGGATGCATTCACGGTTGGGTCGAGTGTGTTATGACTTTGTTTACGCAGATTATGTGTTAATTTGATGACGTTACTATTATACGGAGTATTTGAAATTGTTTCGAACTTGTGACTTTTTAAAAACAATTTGAGTGTGTTTGCTGGATAAGTAAGAGCTTGTTACGATGTTTCACACACATTACAATTTTATAGTTGTCTAATTTCTTTTTTCTATGATATGTGATGTTTAACAAGTTAAATCACATACACGCTGGCTTACATATCATATTTTAACTGGTTAATTAATTACAGGAAAAGTTGAGGGTAGCAGTTTTGGTTTCGAAGGCTGCATTTCAGTTTCTTCAAGGTGTGTTCTTAGTACTGATTTATGTATGTGCTGCATACATGTATTTTGTAATTTATGCAACTCTTTAGTTCGATCTTCCATCACATAATGCCCTTTTTTCTCACTGGCCTCATTTTCATGATATACCGAGTGCAGGGGTACAACCAGAAACAGACGACTACACGGTACCAGACGAAGTCAAAGCTGCTGGTTTCGACATCTGTGCTGATGAAGTAGGTTCAATTGTCGAATCCCACGACCCCAAAAGGCTAAAATATCATGGTGGAGTAGATGGTATCGCGAAAAAACTCAAGACATCAACAAGTGATGGACTTTCCACTGAAGGGCTGAGCCGTAGGCAAGAACTTTTTGGAATCAACAAGTTCACCGAGACTGCACAGAGAAGCTTTTGGGTGTTTGTATGGGAAGCCCTTCACGATATGACGTTAATGGTCCTTGGTTCATGCGCCTTTGTCTCTTTAATTGTTGGAATAGCAACTGAAGGCTGGCCTAAAGGAGCACATGATGGTCTTGGAATAGCAGCGAGTATATTGTTGGTTGTTTTTGTAACAGCAACAAGCGATTATCGTCAATCTTTACAGTTCAAAGACTTAGATAAGGAAAAGAAGAAAATATCTATTCAAGTTACAAGAAACGCGTTCAGGCAAAAGTTATCAATATATGAGCTACTCGTTGGTGATATTGTACATCTTGCTATAGGGGATCAAGTCCCTGCAGATGGGCTTTTTCTTTCAGGGTTTGCACTCTCCATCGACGAGTCAAGTTTGACTGGTGAAAGTGAGCCGATAATGGTCAGTGCTGAGAACCCTTATTTGATGTCTGGTACAAAAGTCCAAGATGGTTCATGCAAAATGTTGGTTACGACAGTTGGGATGAGAACTCAATGGGGAAAGTTAATGGCGACTCTAAGTGAAGGAGGAGATGACGAAACACCACTACAAGTTAAACTAAACGGAGTCGCAACAATTATTGGAAAAATAGGTCTGTTCTTTGCCATAGTGACTTTTGCAGTACTCGTGCAAAAACTAGTAACTCGTAAGATCATGGAAGGAACTCACTGGAGTTGGAATGGTGACGATGCTTTAGCACTGTTGGAATACTTTGCTATTGCTGTGACAATTGTTGTTGTAGCAGTTCCTGAGGGGTTACCTTTGGCGGTTACATTAAGTCTTGCATTTGCTATGAAAAAAATGATGAATGATAAGGCACTTGTACGTCACCTTGCTGCATGTGAGACTATGGGGTCTGCAACAACTATATGTAGTGATAAAACCGGGACATTAACTACCAACCGTATGACTGTAGTGAAAGCATGTATCTGTATGAAAGTCATGGATCTAAGCAAACAGGTCACACCTCAAATCCCAGATAAATCTAAGAAGCTTCTTTTACAATCCATTTTTACTAATACCGGGGGCGAAGTTGTCATCAACCAACAAGGGACACGTGAGATACTAGGAACACCAACAGAGACAGCCATACTAGAGTTTGGATTGTCACTTGGTGGTGATTCCCAAGCTGAGCGTCAAACATGTAAAATTCTCAGAGTTGAACCATTTAATTCTACAAAGAAGCGAATGGGCGTGGTGCTTGAGCTTCCAGAAGGGCTTGTAAGAGCTCATTGTAAAGGTGCTTCTGAAATAATATTGGCTGCTTGTGACAATATGATTAATGTGAACGGTGAAGTTGTTCCTCTTGATGAGGCGTCACTTAACCATTTGAAGGGTGTAATAGACAAATTTGCTGGTGAAGCACTTAGGACTCTTTGTCTTGCTTATATAGACCTCAAAAACGACGTTTCTGCTGAAACTCCAATTCCAGCTTCAGGTTACACGTGTATTGGAATTGTGGGGATTAAAGATCCTGTGCGTCCAGGTGTCAAGGAATCAGTGGCTCTTTGTCGCGCAGCTGGTATAACTGTCCGTATGGTTACAGGTGACAACATAAATACTGCAAAGGCAATAGCTAAAGAATGTGGAATACTTACAGATGATGGCATAGCAATCGAAGGTCCAGATTTTCGTGAAAAGAGTCTGGAGGAATTGTACAGAGTAATTCCCAAAATTCAGGTATGTCTTCTAAACTACAAAATTGAACATATTGATGGTATGAGATTAACTGCAAAATTGTACTACGTAATTTATATACATTATTGTAATTTAGGTGATGGCTCGATCTTCACCTTTGGATAAGCATACATTAGTTAAGCACTTGCGAACAACGTTTGGTGAGGTTGTGGCAGTTACTGGTGATGGAACAAATGATGCTCCTGCACTTCATGAAGCAGATATAGGTCTTGCAATGGGCATTGCAGGCACTGAGGTTAGCAAATAAATCTTCCAAGTGTATTAATCAAGGTTTTACCATATGGATGTAAAATATCTATATTTTCCAAACTTTTAGGTAGCAAAAGAAAGTGCAGATGTTATAATTCTAGACGACAATTTCTCAACAATTGTGACTGTTGCAAAATGGGGACGATCTGTGTACATTAACATCCAGAAGTTTGTACAGTTTCAACTCACGGTCAATGTTGTTGCTTTGATAGTCAACTTTACTTCAGCTTGTCTGACAGGTAGGATTAATAGTCAATTTCATAAAGACGCTTAGGATTATGTTGTTACTGGTTTTCTAACATGATTACTAATTCAGGAAGCGCTCCACTCACGGCTGTTCAACTACTGTGGGTCAACATGATCATGGATACACTGGGAGCACTTGCGTTAGCAACTGAGCCACCAAATGATGATTTAATGAAGAGGTCTCCAGTTGGAAGAACCGGGAATTTTATAAGCAATGCTATGTGGCGGAATATCTTGGGACAGTCTTTGTACCAATTCATAGTGATATGGCTGCTACAGTCGAAAGGAAAAACATTTTTTGGTCTTTATGGAGATGATTCTGATTTAATCCTGAATACCCTCATTTTCAACGCCTTTGTATTCTGTCAGGTATAGATATAAATTTTGTGTTTTTGTTATCTGCAAAATGTGATCAAGTAATAATATTGGACTGGTAAAACTTTGCAGCTATTTAATGAGGTAAACTCGAGAGAAATGGAGAAAGAAGACGTTACAGATGGGATATGGGACAATAACGTATTTGTAAGCGTTATTTCAGCAACATTCATTTTCCAGGTGATAATAGTTGAGTACTTGGGCACCTTTGCAAATACATCACCACTAACAATCATGCAATGGTTGTTTAGCATTTTTATCGGGTATTTAAGCATGCCCATTGCTGTGTACTTGAAGCGGATCCCTGTTAGCATAGAAAGATCCGATCCTTTAACTTTTTAGAAACTTGATAGGTTTAGAATATTAGAAGGTTGATTAGTTGAACAAGTTAATGTATAAGAAGGTTGGTTAGTTGTGTAGTTGATAATTGTACTACATTTTGATATGCTATTAGTAATCACTAATCAGTGTCATGTGAACTTAATCTTTTGAATCATATATCGTGTAAAGTATTCTCTGAAGCTTCTAAATCAGATCCCACGTCGAGATTTGCTATTAGCACTCACTAATCAGTAACATCACTCGGGACGCTCATTATTCATTGACAAGACTCGTCGAAATAAAAAGGTGCAATTATTCATAATTTCATATTGTTTAATCTTGGTTCCATTTTTCTCTGGTACATCAAATAAGGAGGACCCATTTTGCTATTGCCAACAGTAAAAGAGGGTCATTCCACTTACCATAAAGAGAGACACTCACTGAAATTTCAAACAAACCAAACCATACCTATATGAACTTTCATAGTAGTCCATTATTTGATAATTCTTGTCCACCCAACAAATGCATATAATCATATCAAATCAAATAATGTTTGCATTCCACATTCCCCAAACAAACTCCTCATGGCTTTCACCCTTTTGCAAGTCAGCATTACAATCCTCAATTCCCAAAAAAATAACATATAAAACAAGAAAGCTTCAAGTGTTCCTTCACAATGACATATACAAAGTAATAGTACAATCTTTATCCAGAACTAAAGCTTAAAAGGGTAGTGAAAAAGACAATTGAATTCAAGAAAAAGCAAAGAAAAACTCTCCATTTAGCCATTTAACAATCTTTAATTGACCTCTTTTGCCACTTTTTCACTGTATTTTAAACTTTACCATCCATTTTCCCTTAGTTAATATAATGTACTCCACACCCTCTCTTCACTAGTTGCCACTAGCATAGCTTTCTCATGCCATATGTCATACTCAAATCCCTTTTGGTACTCTTCAAATCATACCATATGTTGGTAGATTAGTATTCCCAAAACTCAATCTTATTTAGTCAAAAGATCACCCGATCAAATCCAATCAACGAATCAATGCAGTCTAAACGAAAAGCTACTATAATCGCCTATTAATCTTCTGCAATCGGCAATTTTGTTCTAAGCCGTTGTATGTAAGCTTCCTCTTGATGCCATTAGTGTTGGAAGAACTCCAATAATTTCTCAATAAACCAAAAGAACTCATCGACTCGGGAGTGTTAATCTTTTTAGTCTCAATCTCCTTCAAAAGATTGTAACAATTATATATACATTCCTGCTTTGTCAAAGATAAACAGAATGTCAAATTAAACCAAGAACAATTAACGTTGTCTAAAAAAAAACATACAAATCTATAGAATACAAACACTTGCTTTTTCAAGAGACTGAAACGATGATGACACAACACCAATCTTAGACTCCAATGTGTTTCTTGTTAATTGATCATCACATGCTACCAACACTGCGGCTATTGCGACAATAGATGGCCTATGATCCATCAAATTAACCTCTGCGTAAACATAACAACTCATACTTATTAACAATTTCTAGACTTAAATATAATCACAAATTATATTAAGCTCAAAACTTTGAAGTACCTTTTGAGAAATCAAGAATAAGCCCAATAGCTTTAGAAACTAACAACTCATTACAATCACATTCATCACAAATCTTGTAGAAAAAATGATCAAGATACGCAAAAGGAGTAACACAACACATTTTCCAATCCAATGTGGTCAAAACCATCAACTCCATTCTTTGAATCACACTGCTTTCAAAAGCGTACCCTTGCGCTTTGTAATGAGACAATGATGGCACAATTTGTTCCTCCATTTTAGCAGCCAATGATAAACATGCAATGCACAACAACTGTATAGCCCAATCTTTACCATTCTACAAACACATTAATCCCAACAATTAATCCATCCATAATGCATTTGACTTTCAAGTCAACCAAACTTTTTAACCATTTACTGTACTACTTACCTAACAAAGAACAAGTGTAAAAAAAGACTAATGGTAGTTGTAACAAATTTGACCATACACAAGAGTACTTACATCGATTAATCGCTTCGAATTAAACCGATCAAAGTAAGCCAAAGACAAATAAGCAGTCCTAAAATGAAAGCCCAATATTTCCCTATTCTGCATCAAATAAGCTAACAAAAAATAAGCCACACAAAATCATTAACAATAATAAAAAAAACATATGGGCTATAAAAACAACAGTTTCATACACTGAAAATCCAGTTAATAGCATCTAGCCTAGCACACTTAAACCATTCTCTAGCATCATTATCATTGTCATTGTTATTATTATTATGATAAGAAAAACAGCCAGCATAATCATAAGACAAGGTTTCTTGTTGGATTAAGGTTTGAATGTAGTGATCATCATCATCATCTGAAGATGGTTTTGAGGGTTTAAGTGAGTCATAATCTTCTTCTTCTTCACATAAAAGATTAGGTAAAGAAATGTCGGAACTCATGTTTTTTTTAAGGTAGTTGGACACAGAAGTAAAAGATTGGTTTTTTTTTGGGTTGATGATGTTGATAAGATGAATTTGTTTGTGTTGGTTGGTTGGTTAGATTGAGGAAATCTAGAGGGAGAAATGGCGCGAAATAGGGGTGAGTTTGTGAGTTGTAGCGATTTTGGTGCCGCCAAATTTTCCTCTAACTACTTTTATAGGAGTGGGAAGTTTCATTGGCACTTCTTAAAGATACACATTAGTTATGGTTAACTAAATCAACACATATTAAACTTGTTTTTATGTTGGTTTTATTGTTTCCTGTATGTTTGGTGAAACGTAGCGGTGGCAAAAGAAGTAAGCAGTAGTTGTTTTTAAAATAAAATTGTGTGATAACATTAGTTGTAGCTGTAATTATAATTGTATAAGATGAAGTAAAAAAACATATACATATTAATATAAAAATTATTTAAATAAATAAAAGGGATATATATGTAATTTGAGAGCAAAAAAGCTAGCGGATAGATCTAAATGCTTCTTGATAAAGCGTTTTAAATGAGAACAGTTACACACAATTCGACCACTAGTTGCTTGTTGCAAAACAAGCATTATATTTAAACTACTAGCCGCCTGTCGCTAGTTGCTTCAAAATGCTCACAAATGCTTAATGCCAAATATACTCGATAATATAGTTTTGTGGATTTCACTAAATGTCTAAATATAGCCTTGTTATGTTAAAAATTGTACATTTGGTTGGTTGTGATTTCACTAAATGTCTAAATATAGTCTTGTTATGTTAAAAATTGTACATTTGGTTGGTTGAGAGTGACTGATTTGTTTATAAGTAAGGTACAAATAATTTATACATGTTCGAAAACCTTAAATATATCCCCTAAAGGTATGTTTAACATTTTTAAACTTTTTAACCTAACTTTACAACTCGGGATGGTCAAACATAGCGTTCAGAAACAATCACATGAATACCTACATATGAGTAAAAAATTCACCCTCACCAAACAATTTATACAAGAAATATCTTGTTCATTTACCCATTTAACCTAACTTTACAAGCTATCTTTAGCAAAAGTTATAGTCTTGTACTATTGTTTCTAACATTCTGAAGTTTTTTCTTTCTTTTTTTGTCCTTGTATGTGAAATAAGAATATAACAGTCAAAAAATTACTATTTGGCAACAATTTTTTGATGACTTGAAGACATGTAAAGTCGCTGATTTATATGCTACAAAAGTAACTAGAATATAGTCATATACATTGTTCCAAAGAAAATATCGGTACCATAATGATTTTTAACTAGTAGCCAAGTAGGTGCTATAAAACCAATTAAAATAGTCTACTCATGGGCTCATGGTGGATTATCTATTCGCTTGACCATACTTGTACACTTGTACCTGCTTTCCGAATCAATACATATATAAAAATGCATACATATATATGCGCAGACATTAGAAATGTTGTTGCATATGTTTCAAGGAAGCTAGTAATTGTGAGATTTAATGTTCATAAATTAGTATATGTATATCTGTTATAATATAATAATTCTTTTTCAAAAAACATTAATATAGATGAAAAGATGTACCACTACTCAGAAAATGATTTGTTGGAGTAAGAAGACACATGAAAAGAAAGGATGGGGGAGAATGTAGTTGTCATGGCCTTAAAGATATGACATAATAATGTTTTGTTATAAACATCCAACACACTTATATCCAAGGCCCAACTGTTTCTTTTTACTCTTTCAATTATTTATTGATTTGTTTTTAAAACTTTTATATTTTGTATTGTTAGATCATCTAGAAAGTTATAAATCAGGAGATAAGAATTGATCTTTTGTTTGTTATAGTATTTATGACACTTTATGTGTGAAATGATCATGCTATTACGTACATGGTGGAGTTTATGGGTAATATAGATGTGTTAAATTGATCTTTTGCGGTTTTATAATATCATAAAATAACGAGAATTTTATGTTATTTGATGTTCTACTAATAACAAACAAGCCTTATATGCGCCAATAGTCACATTAGATCATTTGAAACTCAACACATATCCGAGCTCGGCACATTGTCCAGTGGCTTGATATGAAAGATCAAGACCGGCTGATGGGGAGTGCACCTGGTGCACAGGGACCCCTAAATATTAGGGCCTCCACTTTGTAAAATGCATTTATGTAACCAAGTCATTTACACTCTAACAACCCAAGATTCAAGAACAACAAACTTAAGGAAGCCTCTCGTTCTTCGGTCCAACCTATGATGACCGAACAAAAAGGAGTTCGGCGTACTTATAAGTTTCGAAATTGTATATATACCTTCAATACATTCATAACCAAGAATAATAATCCTAGTCAAAAGAAAATACTAAAAATGATCGAGAATGAATATGAGGTTTTTATATGAAGCACGTGAGCAGTAAATTACATGATGAGGGTTGATTAGTTAGGAGCGTTTTCACGTGTTAATATGGGACACACCACCTTACGCTCCTCATTTGTCTTTTCAGATATCTTTTTCTTATTTATATAGTCTTCATATGATAGCTACTTGAAAGTCCCATTTGTTTTATGTACATTTGACCCAAAAATATAAAGGCTTTTAACTTAAATATGATACTTTGCTGATATTCAGTATCATAAAAATATCTAATTATTTTGGCACCGTTTAGCTAACTTGATAGAATGAGCACCAAAACAAACTCATGGAGAAAGAAAGCAATATTTTAAAATTGGTTTTTAATTAATCTGGTTGAGTCGCCGGTTCATCGGGTCAAACCGATTTTATATATATGTATATTTTTATAACATCTTTGATATTGTAGTTATTTGTCCAATCTTAATCTTAGAATCAATTGAATCAATAAAAATGATCTGACTTTATTGGGTTTTAGTATTCAATTTTCATATCTACATTACCAAAAAAAATGCAAAAACAATCAATTTATAATTCTAGTTTACGGCATAATTATAATTCTGGTTTATAAAAATGAGATAACTCTGTGTTTTTTTTAGAATATTATCTTTATTAATAAACTTTTTAAGTCAAACAAAAATAACACAAACATTAGTTTATAAATTTAATTTGTTGTTTCATCCAAACTTGACCACATCACTCATTATCACTTAAACTTTTCAATTTAACTAAAAATTTCAAGTCTTAATATGTTTATTCATATAAATATAGAATAAACCTAATACAAATATGAAATGACAAAAAAGTTTTGTTAGTTTTAAAGAAGAGAAAAGGTTTTTGTTGTGTAAATAAAGAACAAAAGATATGATCTAACCGGGTTTATCAAACAAGGTATACTCGGATCAATGAAAAACCATCAGTTTAATCCAGTTCTCAAATAAGTAAAAACCCAACCATATTCCGTCCGATCTCTTAATCGGTTCTCAATTCATCTGGTTGAACTCGCCAAATCGACGCGGTTTTTGAAACATTGAAAGAAGGTTATTGTTGGCGTGACAATGACTTTTAAAAAGTTTGTTAGAAAACTACCTACGTGCAACAATGCTATTTGATAAATAAAACTTTATATATTTTGCATTTATTATTAGCCTTTGATTGATTATATTGTTTAGAGGGTGTTGGAAAGATCAAAGATCATACAGTAGATCCAACAAAGTAATTAGGGGTGTGTAGGTACGACCGGTTGACTCATTAACTCTATACGAACTCTACTTTATGAGATCCACATCAATGCGCATATTTATAGTGATTAGCCTTTATACAAGGAAACTTGTGGTTTCAGACCCAATTTATTGAGTTCATACTCATACTTCAATTCTTGATCATTGTGTCCTATGTATATATTTTTTTATAACAGCACCACATTTGAAATCCAACTCTCACCCGGGATCCGAACTACTAGGAAAGACTCGTGAAGGAAAACTCCTAGAACTCACGGATTTTCTTTGTCACTTGCGAAACTCGAACCAAGGTAAAACCCCTCCTCAAACTCCAGAAGAAACTCAGGTGACTAACTGAGCTAAGCATGTATATATGAACTACATACATATTGTCTCGTATAAAAATTATTTACGTGTATATACATAAAGTTAGAAATTAAGCTTAAAAAATAAAAATAAAATTAATAATTAGACTCCTTAACATCCTACTTTTAATCCATAAAGAAGTTCCAAATCTTATGTAAATGATAGAGTATTTGTCTTGCACTGACTTTATCAATTGTTATCGTGGCAACAGCTCACATTAATGAGGTCAGAGCAATGATTGTGGGATGCTTTGAATCGAACATACAAAAAACGCTAGTCCCTTAAAATTTCTTTCTCGTGATCTTATTTATCATCTTACAATGTCTGTATCAATCACCCGTCAGCTTAGTGGAAAATAACTTTCATATTCACCCCGATAGCTGGCACATAGGTTGCAAGCGGATAAGTAGGAATATGAGTTGGAGTTTTTAGCATTTTTTTTTCAACTATTACGCCACTATTATTATCTGCCGTATGTTTCATAGAGATTCTTCAAAAGGTGAAGAACGGTGGGATCATCCTGGTCTCATGCATTTTAAAGATGTCAACTGGACCTTCCTCTAAGGACCGACCTAAGGCAATGAGCATTTGTCCCAGTGACTATACTTATCAGAATGTGGGCTTTGAACTCTTGTCATTTCCTCTAATAGGCCTCATTGACAGTCAATCTGAGTATTTGCGGTGGAAGGATTGATTCTATTTTCATTAAGGAAACTTTTTAGCTTTTCAATGTTGAAATATTATGTTATAAACATTAAACAACACCATATATAAATTCATGCGAGAACCAAAGATGGACATGGCCGGTAATGAATTGAGAATGACCATGACCCTTAGGCTATTGACAATGAGTCTAAAACATGAACAACAGTTTTCTAATGGGCCAACATAGTGGAGTAGATAGCTAATTATGGGCCTCCAGTGTAGTTATCAACATAAGGAAATACTAATTTTTTATTCAGATATAAAGAGAAAAAAAACTAGAGTAATAAGAGTGGAAGGTATGGGCTTGTTGAGTTGCCTTGCCATCTGACGTGGATTAGCACTTTGGCTTGTTGAAGCTTGCCACCACACCAGGTGCCTTGTTGTGAAGGCTTGCCATCCCACCCTCTTCACCCCTGCAACGAGCTAAACCATCTGACATGTGGGGCTGACATGTGGGGCTTTTTATTTTTTTTATTGTTTTTGCTTTTTATTTTTTAGTGGTTGTGAGTGAATAAAAAAATAAAGATGTAAGTGGTGGGCCCCAAATGAGTAAGTTGAGGTTTGTTGTGAGTGAGGAGGGGGTTTGTTGTGAAGAGGTATTAATGTGAGGTGGCACCGGTGGATCCCAAATTACCTCTTCAAGCTTGTTGCCATACCTTCCACTCTAAGGTTCTGATAAATCTTTATAAAAGTATCTGGTTTTCATAATTAATTTTAAACTTCTAAGTGAAAAGGTCGTTTTTCATGATCAAGTCATGGAAATAATTTGAGTCATACTATGACAATATATATAATATAAGGACCAGTTTTGTAAATTAGCCGTTAGTCCTCTGCAACCGTTTTTTCTTGCAAGAAATATATTTGTTGTTCCATAATTTCTTCTCCCCCTCTCCTTCCTTGAATCCACCGTCAATCTGCCCGTTATTACAGGTTAACAACTGTGATTGGCGGTGGCTCACCGCCCTACCGGTGATGCCCGTGAAATTCTGAGCTGCTCTTCGATCATATTACATTTAACCAAAGAAGTTGATCTTTATTTTGTACGAGGTAACCTTCATATTTGTTTAAGAATTATGTTATTCGTACGTAATGTTCTATAGAATGTTTGCCATTTAATTTTCAAATGCTATATGATGTAAGAATAATTAACTTCCAATCTATTTTCATTTGCATTATGAACATAAAACTTACTATTATTGTTGAATGTCATTCATTTGACAGAGAGAACAAGTCATGAAAAATAGCTACAACCCAAGTCCACAGATTGCCACCAACATAGAGCCCGTATCTCGTCCAATACCTTTAAACAAGACAACATTTGTGCAAAGAAATTGTCGTGTCTTCCAAGCGAGAGAATCATGGGACCGTCTTTTTGATGAAGCTTATAGAGCAGATGTTGAGATTCATACAGATAGTCATGACGGTGTCATCTATGGACATGCTAGTATTCTTGTAAGCTCAATCATTCATGTAAAGGCTGATGGTCATAACTCATAATGCATAACATTTACTCGATCCATGTTTTTACCAACAGGGTTTTGCCTCTCCTGTTTTTAGAAGCATGTTTAAGAAATCAAGAACCAAGCATCAAGTTTTGATTCACGGGGTTCCACTAGAGGCTGTTCGGACATTCATCCGCTTCTTGTACTCTTCATGGTATATAACATATAACAATTTTTTCAAAGGTCTGTTGTATCTTATATTGTTTTGTTGATTGTGACTTATTTTTGTGGACTATGTTTCTTGTATTGCTTTGGTGTAGCTATGAAAAAGAACAAATGGAGGAACATATATTGTCCCTCTTAGTGCTTTCCCATGCTTTCGTAGTACCTCAATTAAAACGAGAGTGCGAGTATCAGATTGAACACAGATTGTTAAATGTGGACAATGTAGTCGACGTATTTCAGCTATCACTGTTATGTGATGCTCCTCGGCTTGGTATCATTTGCAACCGGTTTATCCTGAAGTGCTTTGATGCCGCATCTAACTCTGCAGGATGGAAGGCCATGAGAGCTAGTCATCCACATCTTGAAAAGAAACTTATTGTATCTCTCAAGATTGAAAACAACGTAAGAATATACATTCATATCACAGCTTTTACCAATTTCTTGATGTGGTGCTCTGATTAATTAGTTAGTCTTTAATTTCACTATTTTAGAGACGAAAAGAGATGGTGAGGAAGTTGACAGAGAGGAAGGTTTATTTAGAATTATAGGAGGCAATGGAAGCCCTTGTTCATATATGTAGAGACTGTTGCAGGACAATTGGTCCACAGGGTAAGGTGTTGAAAGAGGAGCAAGAGCCTTGTAGGTACGAGGCGTGCAAAGGCCTTGAATCCCTTCTTCATCATTACACTGGATGCAAGCTGAGAGTTCCTGGTGACTGCACTCATTGCAAAAAAATGTGGCAGCTCTTGGAGTTACATTCTCGTATATGTATCGATTCTAATGTTTGCAGGGTTCCTTCATGCAGGTGTGTGTCCCTAATCTTTTATAAGATTTTGTAAACTATATATAATCTTTTACTTACATGAAACATGGGTTGTGTGACAGGAAAATTAAGCAGAGGATCGCAAAACAAAGCAAGAAGAAGAAAGCAAAGAAAGATGAGATGAAGTGGAAAATATTGGTTAGGAAAATCATGAGAGCGAAGAGCATAACCGGAGCTCCTTATTTCACATTGGCATCATCATGAGGGTGAGGGTTAGTAACAGCTTAAATATAGCAAATATCGTCGTAATAAAAGCATAAACTTCACAATTGTTGTCGTTTTTGTATCCGTAATCATACGCAAGAACAGAATTATAGTATTTCTTTGTTAAGTTCTTGCTTCGATTGTACATTGTACGTACATTTGAAATGTTTCATGAATCAAAACGAAACATTGAGAAGGTGGAATGTCATTACACTATGCAAAAGGAAAACCACCAAATTGAGTTTGATGTTTCCAGGATCAAGACCAAGATTCAATACACCGATAGAGTACATTAGGATCATACATGCCTTCTGTCCTAAATTTTAGGGAGATGTTACAAAACAACAGAGTTTATGAATGTGTTCAACATAATAATTAGTACGTACAAGCTATATACTTTTTGGAGTTTGTGATTTTAGTGTCATCGCTTATATTTTGTGTAATTATGATTTACTTGAGATCAAGGACTTAGTCAGGTTTAGCTTATAGTCGAGTTAGGAGGTCAAGAGTGCACACTCGTTCTAGCTAGCTTGATGCCGCCATAGCTAAGTGCCCCTTGCAAGGTCAAGGGGCAGGTGTGACTCTTCCCGCCAACTGTTTTTCCCACCAAAAGACAAACATTTTCCTAACATGCGTGACTCTTCCCGCCAACTGTTTTTAACCGATTTTAACTAAATTTTGGTTAAGTTTTGAATGATATGATTGATCTCTTCAAGAACAAAGCACACATAACAACTTTTGTGTTTTGTTTTATTACCTTAGAAACAAAGTGTGATTCTCTTAATTATCCAATTGAGGATTTCGTGATATCCGAAGCACATAGGATTGAAATACTTCCATATGATAGTAATCTCTACACGATTCAAAACATATACGATCTTCAAAATATATATTTTGTTTCAAAGTTCAAACTAACAAAGTAACAATATTTACAAATGTATCATAGTCTTTGTGGAGACTTTGAATCCAATAAGAAAATGGGCCAAAAGGCCCAAAAAAGTGAGTAGGGTCAAAAGTCAAAAACCTACAAAATCTTGCTGGCATATATGACATTCAGTGTGAAGCTGCTACAACTCACACAATGATTGTGTTGAACGAACTGAGATTAAGCTTGGCGCTGGTAAGCTTCTTCTGTTGTGTACAACTTCTTTCTGTTAGCTTCATTGCAGCATTTTGTTAGTTTGTGCCCATCCAATTTGCACATTTACTTCTTCATACGTTACTCACGTAGGCTTGTCATTCCAGCTTTTTGTTTTTGTGATCATCAAATTTGGACTATTCGATATTTTATCGTGTTCATTAAGATTTAAAAATAGAGTTTCTTCTGAAGAGCTAGCAACAAGTTAAAGCATGATGCCCTTAATAAACATTTATTTTCTTCTAAAAATGTATGTAAGCAAATTACAAGGCTACAATTATCAGTTTGTATTCTATACTACCACTTTAGACGACCCATGATATGCCAACTTTCCATAGATTCCGTTACCTTCTACCAGTAGCTAGATGGCAGTTTAAAATCACATACCCATGATTATCGTCATCGTTTTGCCTTCTTGTTGACTAATTGGACGGTAGCTTTTGTAGATGTTCTCGTCCAGCATTCACTCTTCTGATCGTTACTTTGTACAAGCTCAAAATAAAAATATATATTGTACAATTTGGACAAGATGCATCTCCTGTTTTAATTTTGTAAACGCCCTTGATGTGCTTGTGACAAAGTTGAGTACTATGTGTAAACTTTTGGTGTATATCATGGAGTGGAGTATGAGCTTTCGTCATCTGAACTCATACTGTGATGATTCAGGTTGAGGTTGAACCTGTTTAGTACTGGCAACGATGCAGTAGCCGCAATTCTGAATGATCTTGTTGTACCCGTCATACTTTTATTCTGCATTTCACCAACCTCTTTGCAAACGTGGTCAAGTACGCCTAAAAATTCCCTTACAATCATGAAGATTCTGAAAGGTTGAACCCCTTCTCGTGCAGTGTCACCATGGAAATACTCCGTCACATCTTTCACAGATGACAACGCCTTTTTTTCAATCATCTTGATTTTTGCAATTTCTACTTCTGCTTCTTTGATAAACGTTTTCATTGACTCGCAGAAGTTTCCTTCCATATCTGGCTTCTCATGACCTGTTAATCGAATCTTCTGCAGCCCCATTTCGAGCTTTATGACATAGCCGCTTAGAACATCTGAGTCCATTCCTGCTGCTTTCTTGACATTACTTAGTTCTCGACTCAACCCACTAACGACCTGCAACCCTTGTTTCTTAAAAGGTGTAGCAGATAATCCGTTGCTTTTAGCATCAGAATCCGTGCCTTCGGATCTTATGATCTCTTGGACTACAAAGTGAAGCAAGGTTGTTTTCCCATCTGTTCCCTTTATGTCTACCAGTTTTAAGAGTGTGTCAAGTTTAAAAGCCGTAGCTTCACCACGATTTGTGCCAACATTCATTCGATTACCCGTCCGTAAAACAGCTTCAAGGAGTTTGAGGAAAAGTCGACTGTTCTTTAGCTCCTCGCTTGCTTCCTGATAGAAATTCACACAATAAGCTTTTAATTAAGGAACATGTTAGCATAATAAAATAAAATAAAATACAAAGTTTAAGTAATACCTCGAGTGTTTTAAATGAAGTTCTGAGGTATTTTATTTCGGTTTCAAAGTTTGCTCTGTAAAGCATGGCCTCCACTCTTTTAAATGCGAATGGTATATCAAGGATTGCCTTCAGGAATCTCTCTGCAGACCCTAATTTTGACATGTCACCTTTATAATCTCTAAGCTTTATTTCTTCTTCCTTGGTTGGAGCCATCTTTACTAGTGTTTCCAAGAGCTCTGCACCTAAGCCTTCTGGATTTCCTGTTTCACCAGAAATACATTAGTGAAGACGCCTAATGTAAAGATATAGTAGCTGACTAGACACCAAAACCTGTGTAGAACTTCTAGCATATGTTTCAATGCATGTCACAATGAATCTCATAATTACAACTATGCAAGTCAATGTACTGAAATTATATTTGTGAATGCACATTGGTCAATGACCCGTCATGATGCTTATGTGTGATTTTTATAAATTTATTTAACATTAAGAGCTCTTGAAAGTTTGCTATTCTGGAAGTTCTTGTCAAAAGATTACATAAACATATTGGTTTTAGCCCTTTAGATTAGTTATGTACATCAACTAGAGCATGGTTGGGGGATTTTGCATTACTGTTTCTGGTGCTTGCTAAATCAAAGATGCATCAAAACCAGTGTATTTGTTTGTCAGTCACACGATTCCAAAAACTAGCATTGATGATTAATTTTCCATATTTGTGAGGCCTTAGAACTGATTAGTTACTATTATTGGATCAGGCATATGGGATACAATCGAAATTACTTACCATCTAGAAGTGCTTCAGATACCTCATCCCTTGTTACATTCAATGCTCTTAGTAGTATGGCTATGTTCTGCGACTTTTTCGGATCCAACACTCTCTTCTCCTTTTCAACTTGAGGTAAAACCGACCTCGGGGTCTCTTCCTTCTTTGGCAAGCCACCAGAATTGCATCCAAAAAGTGACTCCATCATGTCCTCATTCAGTCTGCACCGCAGACAGAAAATCATATAATTACATACGACATATTCAATGTTCTAAAAAAGTGTATGTTATGTTATTTGAGCAGTGTGTACTTACTGGAATGAGCTTGATTTTAGCTGGTCCCATACAGTTGCTCTATCGGAAGATGCTCGTACTTTGTCCCAATGTAAAGGCTTCAGCTTTGGTTTCGACCAATCTGCATCATCGCCTTCAACACCATTGTCGTTTACTTCCTCCAATGGCTTTTCTTTCACAATTCCTGGGATTACTTCAGGACCAAGACTCCTTTGTTCCGACATTTCCACCTGTCGAGTGCAAGACACTTTTTTTGGTGAAATTCCCACCTTTTGTGGCGTTGGCATTGCTGGTGGTGGTGGTGGAGGAGGAGGTGGTGGTGGTGGTGGTGGAGGAGGAGGAGGCGGTGGTGGTGGGAACTGTTTAGGCTTTTGAGGCGAATGATTATTGACCGAATGCAAACGAGACATATCTGGTGGAGGCGGTGGAGCTGCAAATTTAGTCCTTCTAGCACCATATGTTATCGCTAATGGCTGAGTATACTCCATTGAACTCGGAACTACTGGCGGCCGTTGGGGAGGTGCTGGTGGCGGCTGTGGAATAGTGGTTATTTTTGTATCGGGTGAAGAAGAAACCGAAAGTCTTGATCTTGGTGAAGTTCTTTTAGAATGAGGGACAGGACTAGTACTTCTTTGTTTTTTGATCACCAAGCTCGAATCACTACTATTCTTATAGCTCGAACGACTCATTTTAGATGTACTATTAGTATACCCGTCTTCAGTACTCACGTTTGATCCATGAGGAGTATAAAACTCATTCCTCACCTCCTCATCATCATCATCGTCATCAGAAGACATAGCAGGCGGCGAAACAACAGCTGGAAGCAGCTGCGGTTTACTCAACGGAGGAAGCGGCTGAAGATCAGGACTAGGCCTATACCTTTCGGACGCTTTAACAGAACCCAACTTATGATACGGCGAAACATTAGCTGGTCCATTAGTCCCTTCACTAGCCGCTCTACTCGGCTCAACCGTCCCAATATACAAAAAACTAGACGGTTGCCCATTATCATCATTCGTTACAGAATTACGCCCTCCCACAAGCTTCTGCGTCTCACTTAAATGCTTATTCTTATGCTTATACACGAAAAACGCCAATGCTGACAGCATTCCTAGTGTAACAAGGCCAACAGATATAGCAACTGCTATTTTCTTAGCAGGCTTATTAGTTGGCTGTGAGGCAATGGGATTCGACACCGGGTTGTTATTGTTGTTGTTAATGTTATTGTTGTTGTTACTATTATACGCTCCCACCGCATTTGGTGGGACGGGTGTCGGTGGAGTCTGGTAAGGCGGGTTTTCGTTAAAAAAAGGTTGGTCATTGGTAGTGCTTGCTGGTGGTGATGGTGGAGTGGTGAAATCTGGTGATGGTGGAGTGATGAAATCTGGTGATGGTGGTGGTTCAGAGCTGACAGGGAAAAGAGGCTGGTGGAGAATTCTTCTAGTGGGAAGGGCTGCTGCTGCTGATATTAGAGGTAAAAAAGATAGGATAAAAATAGAAAGAAGTAGTAGTCTCATTGTGATAGTGTAGTTGTGGTTACATGGTTCATGTTATCTTGGTTGGTTGGTTGTTTTGTTTGTGTTATTCATTAATTTTTTTTATTTCTTAGATTGTGTGTGAAAGAGAGAGATGGGAATAATCAACCAAAGGAGAATATGTGAAACTTCTTTGGTGTGCAAGATCTGGATGCTATCTCTCCCGTTGGGGAAAGGTGTGTTTTTTTTATTGAATGACGTCATCATGTTTGCACTTTTTCTTTTTATATTGTTTGTTTTTATATGTTAAAGGTAGTAGGTAACCACTCAAAATGATTAGTAAATCTAGTCAAATCAAATGTAGGGGTGTAAATTTGGCCGAAGGGAGTCGTGGTGACCGGGTAACCGCCACCTCAGCGTTACTTCAGTTTTCTCTCTTCTTTTACTTTCTCTCATTCTTTCTCATTTTTTATCCGTTTTGCAATGTTTTGAAAACTGGGTTCAAAATCAACCTGATCGAGTCAGCGGGCACTGGGTCAACCGATTTGACCGTCGGGTCAACCTAGTTTTCAATTTATTATTTTTTTATTTTTTCGAGGGGTTTTATTAAAAATTTTGAAAAAAAGGAAACCCGGCCGGGTTTCGACAACCGGGTTGACTCGGGTCACTCAAAACCCGGCGGATCTAACCGGTAAACCCGGTTTTAGAAACCCAGGTTTTTTGACCCTTTTTTTTGCCGGAACCAGTTAACCCGGCCAGGTCAACCCGGGTTTCAAAACAATGCTGTTTTAGTCACCCCCACCTTCTATTAAAATACACACTTTATAAAAATATACTCATACATCACCAAATACAGCAAACACACTCACAAAACAAACAATAAATAATTAGTTTTGAAAATGGGCCAACATTCGATTTACACAATGGTCAGCACCTCACCAAAGTGATATGTTTTTCTTCCTTGTGGTCACGATCACTCCGTCTAGTTTTAGTAAGTTGACTCGAGCTCAAACAAGAATCTCTCAAAATGCAAGGTTGCCTTGTAAGTTTGAGTATTGCAAAACTCGTTTTTTAACCTTTTATTTTTAACTCGAGCTTAGCTCGTGTCATATATTGCAAGCTCAGGCTCGGTTTGAGCTCAATTTTGTTAAATGATGGTTCTAAATGAAAAAAAAAAATGTATCCAAGTTGGGCTTGTTATGTAGACTAGGTTTGAGCTCATCTAACAAGTCTTATTTTTTAGTATGAAGAAGATTATTTCAAATGTTCAATTAAGCTTGTGAGCATATCGATTTTTGGGTAGGCATCTTGAAATGTTGAAGTAGGACAACAGAAGATTTGTTCACAATCACGTTGTACACAGGTTAATTGCATTAGCAAATCAACCTAATTGTTTCTGATTCTTGATGAATAATACTTGATGAACAGAAGAATAACATGTGTAAACACAACCATAAATTAATCTTAAAATTTGAATTACAATATATCGGGATGTGGTTTAAATAGACATAGGAATTCTAAAACGACTTAAACAAAGTTTCCTAAGTGAATAATAATCATAATCAAACAAATAAAAATAAACTTAAAATATAACTAGACTTGAGATAAATCTTAATTTAATTCTAATTGTAATGAAATCTGCAAGAACCATCTTTTATTCTTTTTCTTTTGGTTTTAGATCCTCCACCAAATGTTTATCATATGAGCCTTAATTAGGATCAGGCTCGAGCTTATTTAGGCTCATCTCATATAGCAAATATGTAACCATGAATAGTTCGACTCATTTACACCACTAGTAAACATGTTTAAGGAATTCACTGGTGTTAGTTGGGGTTAGGAAACGCGTTTCTTAGTAATTGCCTTTATGAAATAAATCGTCAATTTAGGCTAGTTTTTTTGAAAGTTTAATTATATACTCTGCCAACTATCAAGTGTTGTACTAAAACGAAACAAGCAATTAAGTATATTTAATAAGCATTACCAAAAATATCAAAAAACAGTTTGATAGAATATGATTACTAAGCTAAAGTAGAAGAAAAAATTGACAAAACAATACATCCTTATGATAAGTGTCCTAGTGAAAAAAATATAATGCTTAATTAACATACTCAATCAAATGTTAAATGAATTAGATTGATTTTTGAATGTGTTATCAATTCTTTTACCTGTCAAACATAAACCAGACACATGGGATTGAAAACTACTATTCAGATTGTATTAAATAAATTTAAGAATGTGTTGATGGTGGGGGGTATAATTGAGAAGCTTCACTTTTTATTAAGTAAAATTTATTGGCTTTTGGTGGTGGTTGTAATTAAAAAAATGCAACCTTCGTACTAAATTGTTTTTTGTTTGTAACACTTACTAATGATATTTGATGACTTTTAAACACATTAATAAGTAGTTAACTAGTTATACATCTAAAATGTGTTACTCCGTAATATAAATAAATACTACTCCATCCGTCTCAAAATTATTGTCCATATTTCTATTTTAGGATGCTTTAAAATAATTGTCCATTTTCCTTATTTAGTAAAAACTATAGAATCTAATGGAGGAATATTACATCTTAGTTGTTGAAAATTAAAGTGACCCCACTTTTATTAAACTTTACAATTTCTCTCTCATGACAATAATTTTGAGACTGAAGGAGTAGTAATTTAAAACAGAATTTAGAAAAAGGTTATTCACCAATTAAATATTAGTAAAGTAATTCTTATATATGTCGACAGTATCCATGAACCAATAACAAATATAATGTGTCAGGTTAGAAGTTAAAACGTGGTCTTCTTGGGATGTGGTTGTACCAAACAATATTGTAAGGCTATATACTCCGTACTATACAGTAGTATTTAAGTGATTGTAGTTTTACGCAAAGAAATTACCGACTTCGTTTTAAAATAAATATCTATTTTGTAAATGCATAAAGTTTTTAAAAAAATCTTACTAACTACGTAGTATAATATTTACCAATCAAATATTATTTCCACTTGCTAAATTATTTATGATCGATTGAAATGTAAAAGAGACATTTATTTTGATATGTTTTAAAATAAAAATATAGACATTAATTTTTGAACGAAATGATTATATGTCATTCAGTCACAACGTTTATTTCTTACTTTTTTGAAATGCAAATTTTGTGCAAGTAGAAATAAAATAAAAGTGTTCCATTCATTTGCAAACCATTCGGTATATTCGATCATGGTTCGAATCAACTTGATTATCATTGTTTAAGTATTAATGATAATACCAATCAAGGTTCTATTCGGCTTGACACGATTCAGTTTATTACGGTTATTATGTTAATACATATACAAACACATGATACCACGGTATAAATCACACAAACTCAAAAAGTATCATGGGTCGAGTGTTGTTAATACTCGAGCTCAAATCAAAAGTCTAGTGGTTTACATTACTTGAAATATTAGCAAAATATGTGATGAAACTTGACTGGCCTAGTCAAAATTTTTTTACCGCAACCAAATTACTTGAGTTGATTGATTGTTGCTTTAGAAGATAAATCTAGAATTAAAAGCTATAATTGATTGGTAGTGGTAATCTTTTCAAAGTGTCATGTGGGATCCGATCGCACCGACTAGATATATATCTATGTATATATATGTCTTTAGTGGTACATGGCCACGTCGGTATCAGCATCTTTTCTTTACCTTTGCTTTTCTCCTTTGCTCATTGTTTTGCTTTTCCCCATTCCTTCCCCCCTTGGGATACTAAAAAAAAAACCTTAACCCGAGTAATTTATACCCTAAACATATTTACTTTCAGATTAAAAACATTACAACTTTTACTTATCTGTCTGATGTCAATGCATAATTAGAAAAATGAACCTAAGAGTGCTAGATGTAACGAGTTTTATCCGTCAAGTTATAGACGTGTCACGTCAGCTTTTAACTTATAATATTCCTATAACACAAAACTCAAAAACACTCATCCTAATAACATTCCTATAGCACATCAGAAGGAAAACCCCTTTTACAATTTAAAAGAAAAAAAAAAATCACACGCAAACCGGCTGTTATAGCCACAACGTAATGCCTATCGCGTGCCAATAGCGCACCCAACGGTGCAGTTTTGGCGGTGTTATAGGCACCAAATTGTGCTTATAACGTGTTGCATCAAGCACACTGATACTACGAGTATATGCATTTTTAGATGAACAGTATGTGACATTAGAATGACTAGTATTGTACCCTCATAAAGCGACGGTAATTTTTTGCGGTTTTTTGTGGTGGAGTTTGGTTTTTTGTTTCATAGTTCTGAGGAAAAGAGCGTGTGGTTAATATGTGTATAGAGAGAGTTTTATGGGACAAATTTTACTTTATTTGAATGTTGATAGGTTGAAAGGAGAGCTTTTCTAAGTGGATAGTGGAGTTAGATTTGGTGAGTTTAATCTTAAAAATGAAGGTTGGAATGAGGTTTGATGTTTATTTGAGGATATGACTTATGTTTTATTATTAGAGCACAAGGTGTCGAGGAAGTTATAGGTCTGTGTTATAGCAAAAAATGTTGTCACCTTAACATTTTTTTTTCTATAACTCAGAATATATAACTTAATCCAAAAGCACTCTACATCCATTATCACTCAAGTAATAGGACACTCTTTAGCCCACACTTAACCAAATAAAACACAAATGCAATACAAAACAAAGAAAAATAGAAAAGAAAGAAAATGATGAATAATTCGGCTGTTAATTTTGACACAAAGTACTATGACTTGGAGTAAAGTGAAGCCATAAGACTCGCGTTATCGGACACCGATCATCCCTTTAATGTTGCACAGGCTGTGGTCTTAGTATTAAGAGTACGATGATATGACATTTCTTTTACTTTTTTATTAATGATATCATAATTAAAGTTTGTAATTAGTAGACTTGTCAAAAAAAAAAAAAAAAAAAAAGTTTAGTTCCTCTTATACTTTTTATCTTTTTCTTTTTTCCAAATTATATAATAATATCATATCTAAATAAGCTTAAACAAATTTGATCAAAATCAAGGCATATGAGGAACTTGTTTGAAGATAAGAATCTCACTTGAAAAACATGTATATAAAACAGCCACAGGAAACAGGGTGTGTCATTGTGGTTAAAAAAAAAAAAAAAAAAAAAAAAAAAAAAAAAAAAAAAAAAAAATCATTTGCATCAAGTGTATATAGAACTAGATAACAGGAATTATTGCAAACTAGAACCAAATACAAAAATTACTAATTATAAAATAAAATATTCCAATTTCACTAGGCCAAGTAACGTACATACTTTGCTTGAACTTATAATCAATGATACACTACCTCCCACAACGCAAACACGTAGTATAAAGTTTATGTAACCAACATCTAAAGAATATGTATTTAAAAGTTTGAACAAACCACTGAATATGGGGTGGGTTAAAGTAAAAAGGGCCCAAATATAAATGATAATAATAATAATAATAATAATAATTACACAATTTTGTTAATAGTATACAATTGTTAATGTGTGCATGATACTCGTCTTTCACACGAAAAACAAAATTAAAGGAATCAATATTAGCTGGTAAGAGACGTTCGAAAGTAAAGGACTTAAGACTATCTTTATTGGTGTGGGTTGTGGGTTGGGGTCACGACCGATTCTCCCCTTTCAACCAATCACAAATTGACATGTGGCAATCGGTTGTGACTTTAGGTCACCAAGTGACCACAAGTTGGCAATCTCTTGTGACCGGTTGTGACTTTAGGTCACCAATAAACATAGTCTAAAGAATATACTAAGCGAATCTATTGTACTTATAACATTGCATGTTTACAAATGTATTTCCTAGGAAGTTCTGAAAACCATAAATAATTGTCTGAAAAATTGTCGCTGAGTCTATGAGTATGTTTTTTACTATAAGATATGAAATGAAAAACAAGAAAAATTTGTCTTATAGGATATGTTGGAATTTAATGGTCCCTTTGGAAAGATTTTATGAGTAATTATTAATATTGGATTCCCTTTGAAAACATCCCAGAATGCAATGGGCAATAATGCAACGGTCAACATCTAATAATCTAAGAGAATGAGCACGTATAAAATTTAGAAGATACAAAACATAAAAAAACCGAACGTGTCAGCAACATTATTATTGTAATACTATATGATTCATTCACTCAAAAATTTTATTTAAAAAAAAATGATCTTTGATTTTGTAATTGACTGATTTACGGTATTTGAGTTCATCGTCACACAAACGCAAACCGTGTATAGTCTTTTTCTTTTGAGGAAGGTTAGCATGACCATATAAGAGTTGTTTGAACTAAGCATAAACTAAACTTGAAATTTTTTACATTCTAGTGATGATATTTACAAGTCTTTTACTACGAAGCCACATCGATTAGCATGACTGGTTAAAGCTTAATCATTCATTATGCAGTATGTTAATTTTTAGATAAAGGAACATGCTATTACAATGTCCTGCAAACAGATACGCAAGGATCAACACATTTTGTGTGAGATCTAGTTCAACATCTTTTTTTTTGGGAAAAAGGCAAGTTCAACCTCTAACAAAGACATTCGTGTATAAACGTAACATTTTTTTTCTGATTTGTACTCAACGACATTATTCATGAACTCGTGAACTAGGAAGGCATCAAATATATGTCTTGAGCTACCACTTTATACACGAATATGTATAATAGAGGTTCAACTTGCCTTTCCCCGACTATTATGTGTTCAAGTACCAACCGACAAGGGCGGAGCTTAGAGAGGACCGGGAAGGGTCTCGGCCCCCTAGGCCTAACCCCGTTAGTGTATTTTTTTCGCGATTTCATGTGTTAAAAAATTTGTTTTTTCATCTCGGCCCTCCCATCTAATGTTTTTCGGGAAAAAAAAATTTGTTTCGGCCCTCCCACAAAATTTTTTCTAGCTCCGCCACTGCCAACCGAGACAATTGTGTAGTTTACATGTATTATTAGTATATTATGTCAATTAACAAAATCTCGATGCATATTTCTACAATTTACTCTTTTACAACAACTACTACTACTTGTATTATGAATATATGACAACTTCAACGTTTTACCGTTATGAAAGTCTGCTTTTGGCTGAACATTTATATCTAACGTTACAATGATTCACGACCAAAGTATCCGCTGTTGCATCCAATTAAGTAAGGGGTTTTGCTAACGACAACCTTAGGGTTGTCGTTAAAAGACATTATTATATTACAATTGTTGGTAAGAATGTAATTCAACCAATCACAATCAAGTATCAATTTTGTAATTACTATATCCTAAATTGTCTCCATTTTTTTCGGAATTATCATTCTTTTTTTGAAAAAGGCAATAGATTAAAAGAAACAAATGCCACACATGCCACAACAACAAACGAGACTAGCCCACTCCCACAAACCGAGAGGAACTCAACAGAAAAAACAACTACCAACAAGGCGGAAAACACTAACGAGATGCTAGGAAAAAAAACTCAAGACCTCTAACCAAAACAATAAGAATGTGCTATGAAACTAACCAGATTGCTAGATACTAGAAAGCACATAAGCTGCTCAAACACATGATACTCAATAGCCGCAACTCCAGTATTGCCAAAATATCTACTACACGACCTCGATCAATCTACACATTTAAGCCTACACCCGACCGCGAAGAATCCCCACACAAACCATGACACATCAGCCACTGCTCCCATAAAATATGACTTTTCGGAGACCTCCTTCCGGAATTATCATTCTATCAGAAGCATTTATAAATGGTGTTGTAATAAAACGTATTTGCTTAACGACAACCCTTAAGGCTGTCGTTAGAAAAACCCGTAAGTAAACTCTGTCATGTTCTTTTAGTTTTAGGATTCTATTTCTCATTTAAATTCCTTGTGACATTTTTCCCACATGAAATTGCCTTGCGAGAAATCAAAATTTATTATACATCGTTGTCATCATTTAATTAGTAAGCGATGCACAAGATGAAGACTTAAGATTACACATCTGCGTCCGTGTGTGTAGTCCTTTCACATCACACCCACCGCATTACTTTTAAATTGCATACTTGTCTCACTTGAAACTACAACCATTTATTTGTAGACCATTTATGTTCAGATACATACTACTAAGCCGGCCTATTATTAGCTACCAAGTTATTTTATTTTTTTTACGGAACTGAAGTTCTTCAAGTTTTCTTGTGACTTTATTTCAAAGAAATTCATTCGTTCTGTAAAAGATAGAAGAAAATAGCAGCTTAATGTAGTAAAGCATTTAGCGAAAAACTAATTAGCACAAACTGTTTGTTTAGACTTTAGTTTATGAAAGTCTTCATGCCTTGTGATTAATCTTTGGGCCTGCAATCTAATGATAAAAGATACGCATATCTAAAATGGTCCAGTTTGAGCCCATTATAATAATTATGGTGGGCCTTATTTGCACGTCTATCCCTTACCTCACTTCTATACTTACTAACGGAATGAAGAAAAACTAAAAAGTTTTGAATTATGTGTTCTTAAGCTAAAACAAAATATAAAAGACATTTTTTCACAATTTCATTTCACTTTCTCTCAATACAGAACTTGGTAACATGATGATATATGATTTCTCTTTCATTTATTTTATTTTGTTCCAATCAAAAAAATCGAAAATACAATGCTAAGAGTTTTGCTAATGACAGCCTTTAGGGCTGTAGTTAATATGATCATTTTCACTACAACTACAGTAGTTGTAAGAAACTAATTCACCCAATGAGAATAAAGTGTTTGTTGTGTATCTAGATTTTTAGGGATTTCATTCATTTTTATCAGAAATCTCATCAAATAAGAACCATTCATTAGTTCATATGTAATAAAATCAAACTTTTAACAACAACGGTGCTATTAGCAGAACCCAATTAACAATTATTTTGTTTTAGATTTTAACATGGTGGCTAAACTACAAATATTTTAGAGAAATTCCAACTCTAATCAAGGTAATATGGTTAAAGTATATCACATTACACTCCATGCCCTTTCTAGACGTTATTAGCATGCTAAGGTTATATGCATTTGTCAAAACAATGACTTTGATAAATTATACTGTAAATAATTTTATTCTCTGCTTTGCTATTCATTGAATGAGTTGTTTCCAAGAAAAGGTGAAGCGTGTTCGTGAACATGTTGGCATCATGAATCGGAGATATTGTGGTTGCTATTGCATTTCATGATTAAACACACTTGTCTATTCATATTTATATATTTTATATGTAGTACTTTGTAATCGGAATATCCATACAATTTGTATATAGTAACGGACTAGCTTTTTGACTCGAATGTACATACATGTCGTTTAATAATGAATTAGATATTATAAATGTACCGAGTTTGGTAATGCTAGCTTGTACTCAAGTGCGGCTACTTATGTGAGCTTAACTGTGAGTTGAGTTTCTTCACATTTATTTAGCTTGATTAGTTGTAGGGATGTCATATATCGTATCTTTTGTACTCCTTATTTTTATATATTGTTGCCTTTTTAAGAAAACTGTGAATTGGTTCAGTTCGGTTGAGTCTCATATAGCAATACGTGACGTACCCGTTCTAGGATGAGATACTGCGATATTCTAGAAACAGGCCACCATTTCATAATCCAGAACATTGGAAAGATTTATGTTCACTCGTTCAATCGAAATATGCAAATGCATGATGTCTAATCATTAAATAAATCAATTATACGCAATAAAAAAAGGTGAAACACTTGATGGGTTTTGAGATTCTTAACGGGTGTTTGGATTAAAAAGGTAACGTCGAGGGATGGCGTGCCTTAAGACTTTTGTCAAAGGGCCCCTTTACTTTTTATCATCTTTTATCATACATGACACCAACTCATTTTATTATATCTAAATCATTTTATTATTATTATTATTATTATTATTATTATTATTATTATTATTATTAAAAGTTTATATGATTTATAAGAAATTAATGGGAAGCCGAAAAACTATCTGGGCTCTCACTCTTCTATCTATAGCAAAGTTAAACCTACTAAAGATATGAGCAGCACGTGCCCCAACGTATTGAGTCACAGAAAACTTTCGGATCCGCTTCAGTAAGGTTACTGCATCCTTCTCAGTAATATCTACGTATTTAGCCTCATACTTGACACGTTTACATTGTGCGGCCTCAATTACTGCACGACCCAACACAAAATCAACCATACCAGTTTGTGTCAAAGACGATGACCCTGTCGGATCAATACATACATCATGCCCTTCGTCCCACGAGTATACCAACATATCAACTGGATGTAAGGGTTTGTCACTTTCTCCACTAAGACCGCTATCAACTTCTTTACGAGCCGAAATGGCGAAATCCCCGATCGAGAACAGATGTCAACAAGCGTATCGAGCATCACATTATGCCGATGTTTAATACCAATAATACCAGTGCACGATACAACAAGAGTTTCAGTTGTTGTTGTTGTTATTATTATTATTATTATTATTATTATTATTATTATTATTATTATTATTATTATTAGAGAACAATGAATATGGGGTTGTCTCACATATAAGCTTACATGCGAAACCATCAAAAATCATTAAAAAATACGACATTTTAGTTATTATTTTTTCAAAATTTGAGTTAGTTAATGAAAGCACCTAACAATATGGGTGTAGAAAATGCATGTATTAACGTGAACCCAACTTAAGTGATGTTGTAATGAAATCAAGAGAAAACACTAATATTATGAAGAACATGATACAAATAAGGTAGATTTGATGTTTTTCTTGTTAAAACGACGTAATTTTTGATAATTTCGCATGTAAGCTTAGATGTGAGACAGTCTCATATTCACTTTCCTCTTATTACTATTATTATTATTGTTGTTGTTGTTGTTGTTGTTGTTGTTATTGTTGTTATTATTATTTTATTATAGGTGTAGGAAGCACCTAATAAATGTTATTAATGTGTTACTTCAACTTCACCTTTACCAATAATTAGGGGTGTGCACGGTTGGTTTGGGTCAATTTTTATCAAAAACTTAAATCGAAAACGAATGTTCGGTTTTTTGCATAACCATAACCGAAACCGTTTGGGTTTTCTCGGTTTCAATCTGTTTTCGGTTCGGTTTTTTCGGTTAATTGTTTGTACTTGGGCCAATTTAGCACAACAATTGTTTTTTTATTTATTTATTATTATTGTTTTTTTTTTCTTTATACGTTAAAAGTCAAGTAAATGTAGGTAAATAAGTTTGAGCATAGCTGCAGAAGGAAGCTCTATAGCATCCATGAGAGATCTTTTGCCCAATTGTATATAATTCTTTACAAGTTTATAACAATGCAATAAGGCTGTATAAATTCTTTCCTAACCAAGTATATACAATGTTATCACAAACTAATATCCTACTTGCTTAACTAAAGAGCAAAAGCATAATCGTACAATAAAGCTCTAAAGAGATGAAGTACAATTAGACATAAGATACAATTCCCGTGGTTGTACTGTCCTTTGTAGCCTCTTTTTTTAGGCCCATATCCGAAAAATGGTATTTGGAGCCCGTCCCGCTCCTAAACGCTATCTCTCACAACCCTCTCTCATCACTTCCTTGGTCCGACTGAAATCCAACATCACAAAAACACCGGCCGATTGAAATTTACCCGATCCGGAACCGAGGCTGCTATAGTGTTTTGTGAGAGGGTTTACAGTGCAATCTACAGGAAAATATTATTTTAATCCAATGGTGGTTGTGTGAATGCCATTTGTTAACATCTACAGGAGCTGCGTTTGTTTGAGCCACATAAAAATTAGGTGAGTTCTGGATTCTTCATTTTCTTTCTCTGTGTCTCCTGCTCTCTTATCTCTTTCTACAAATATGAGGTTTCTTTATGTGGTTTTGTTGTTTTTTTTGGCTCACGGTGTGATGAGCAAACTGTTTATTGGTTTGAGTTAGGATCTAGGGTAGAAGATAAACATAAAGGAAGGTAAAATTAGGGTTTTGCTTTGATTAGGTTTTTTTATGGTTTCTTTTTTGCACATTGAATAATCGATTTCAAACATTGTCCACGAGGTATGTTCTTCTTTAGATATTGTTTTGAATTTTTGGGATGGAAATAATTATTATTTTGATATGGGTTTTTGGTTTGCTGAAATGGATTATAATCTTTTTATGTTGTTAGGTGATTATAATCTTTTCTGTTTGGGGGTGTTTGGATTACCTTATTTTCCCAGCTTATGAGCTTTGTTAGTTTTTATGTTGTTTGGTGATTATAATCTTTTCTGTTTGGGGGTGTTTGTGTTTATTTCAGTTTTTATGTGAAATTATTGATTTCATTATTCCTAAAAAAATCCCAGGCATAGTTGTTTATGTGTTCGCCATTCGGATTACACTATCAAAACAGAAATTTTTTATTTTTAGGGGTTTTTTTTGTATGAATTTATTGCTTTTGCATAGGTTATATGATTTGGTTATGTGGGTGTTGATTGAATTTTCGTTTTTGATTTTTAGGATTATATGGTGGTTGGCAGATATGCATACTTGATATGGAACCATCTCTGTGATGAATGCAGACAACGTTGACTAAAAGTTGTGTGTGTCCGTGTCTTGGCTAGGTAAACTCTTATGTTTGCAGCCATGGCGAACGAGCACTTTTTTTTTGCTTCTTAAGCTTTTACTGTCAGCCTCATGCTTGTTATGAATTTCATATGCTAGACTCATGGGTTGTCGACAACCTTTCGTTCGCAACATATGTGCTAGCAAATGTGCACACCTTATATGGCATCTAGGCTGTGATGAATGCAAGCAAAGTTGAATAAGGTTGCGTGCGTCCGTGTCTTGGCTAGGTAAACTGTTATGTTTGCAGCCATGGCGGACGACCACCTTTTTTGATTATTAACCTTTATTCTGAGCCTGATACTCGCTGTCAATTTGATATGTTGGGGTCATGGGTTGTCGATAACTTTTTGTCCATGATGTGTTCCTTTTCGGCATGCCTTACAAAGCAGGCTATGATGAACTGATTTTTGAGCCTTTTAATCAACATCGGGGAATGTATGTGTCACATTGACAAAGGAAGCACAATACTCACGGTTACACTAGATCAGAAACAACACCACCATCGACGCATGAAGTACAACAGCAAGCTCCAAAAGTGTTCACCATGTTATCTTTCAGGTATGCATGTTTCATAGATTCGACATTTTTATCAAACATGCATACCTAAAAGATAAACCCTGACCGAAGAGGCTTTGAATGCCTGCCGATTTGCAGGTATGAACTGGTTGTGCCTTTTTAAATATTTTAGTTGCGGTAGCTGTTTAAATTATGTAGAACTCTATGCTTAGGGTGTTGTTTACAACTTGGTTTTAAGGGTGGTGTTTAGACGTTGTATAGTACACCAGCGAATGCACACATTTTAAAGTGTATCCGATTTGAATTTTATGAGTTTATTTAAACTTGATTTGTTAACTCCCTATTAGTACTAGCGAATGTTTTAAGACCTGATTAAATCTTTTCTCATATTTCAGCTAATTTAATTAAACCATAATCACACCGTTAACTAATGTAGCTTTTTGGTTTAGGAGTTTTGCTTCAGGGGATTGGTGAGTATGCTACCTGATTCATACACCTAGATGATTCATCAGTGTGGTATTCAACCGGTGAGTGAGTGTGGTTTTTGCGTATAGTGAGTGAGTTAGTATGGTAACTTATTGTGGCGGTCTCATGTGCTGTTGCGACGTCTCAGTTGGAAGTAGCACATACAATATATTCATAGGTATGTAGTTGTGAGCAATAAGTAATCGTTCATATTTAGTTGTGACCAATATGTAGTTGTGAGCAAGAAGTAACCTTTTTAAATGATTATGCAGGGTAAAAGACCAAATGAACCTGACACAGCCAAGTTCATCTCAGCAATCGCAGCAGGAAAATTTCCTCCCTGTGGTGAGCACTTGAACCTTTTATACTTTGTAATACTCTTTTGTAGTCACTAAGAATCACAAGAAGTAATGACATGCAATGTAGTGCATATATGTGTAATCAGTTAGATGGTTTGTGTCTGCACCGATAACGAGATTTAGACCATATTTGAGCGAGTCAATCTCTTGCCTACACATAAGAGGTGCACTTACTTTTGGCATACATGTGTTGTATTAAAATAATGTAGGAGGTTTTGTTAAATGCTGCAACAAAAATCAGTTATCAGATAATTAGTTGTATTGAGTATTTGGAAAATCTGACTATTTAAGGATTTAAGGAGATTAGGTAATCAGAAGCTCTAATTAGTTTCAATGTTTTATACAAATCTATAACATAAACAAGCTATTGATTTAATTTGGATTTTCTTTAATTTTTATAAACTGAGATTTTCTCGTGAGTTTAGCAATGTTAGTTTCTTTTACGACTGAATTACATGATATTAGAAGATGAAGTTATGAAATTTGGGCTTGCTAATATACCCATAAACCAGGTTCCAAGGTATATATTTTGAAGTGCAATACTTTTTTTCATTTGAGTTGACTTTACTCAAGTCACATGAGCTTCTGAAAATGGTCTGGAATCACAGTATTTTTTTTGTCTGTTTGAAATTCTACTAAATTGAATAAGGCTATTATGAGCCACTTGGTTAAAGATGGAATCGCCCCGTATCTTCGTGGATTAGCACAGATATGTTTCAAAGGCTATAAGCTATATATAATTTTTTAGTTTACTTAATATTGATTCACACTTACATTGTCTGCTTATATTCCTGATCCAACAGGAACCTCAAACATGAACTTACAGAAATAAAGAAAGGAGACAACCACGGGGAAGTTGCTGTGATTTGTGTGCATACATCATGTTGTTCCAAGATATGGTACCAATGGTGATAGGGTTAGGAAATTATACGCGATGTGTGATTGTAGCTGCAGGAAAAGGTAACAAAAAATGTTGTTACAAGTGTTAATGAAGGGCTGTAATATTCTATCTTTTTTGTAAATATGCAGGAACGATTGTGGTGTTTTTGGTTTTTTATAGGCTAAACGTGAAGCTGCTAATATTTGACCATAGTCTTCCTGCAAGAAACATTATTTACCTTAGAAGATTTATGAATCGTGTAATCACGGGTACGGTTATTGAATGGCCTTTTTTTTATGGATCTTTTTATAATGAAGATGTGTTTGTTATTTATATGATCCCAAATTAATTTGTAATTGCTATAGTTTCACCCAATTTTAAGGGTTACTATGATTTTGTTGATATATTAGCCTTTACTTGAAACAAATTTAGTATTTTTTAGAATTTTAGGATAGTTTATTTAATGTTTAATGTAAATGCTTGGTAAAGGATAACCTCTTTAGGAATAGCTGGAATGCTTAAGTTTTTGCAACAACTGTAACATGTGTTTATTTACATTATGGTGGTAAGAAGCTAGGACTGTTTAAGATCTGAAGAGGTTTGTTGTTATATTTGTGTGCTTATCAATTCCGCAACTGCAATATGAATGAGTTTTTTTTTTTTTTTTTTTTTTTTTTTTTTTTTTTTTTTTGGTAAATATAAGTTGTCATTTTCATATACTAATGCCTCTGTTCAAAAAGATAATGAACTTTATTATTAATATGACTAAGGGAGTTAAGTAGTGATGCTTTGCTTGCTTTAAAATTTATGGTAGGCAATTTGTGATTGTACGAAAGGAGTGCAGCCATAAAGTTCGCAGACAAATGCTTGGATTGCAAGGCGTACACACCTATGTTATTAGTGATCTTTAATCCATGTCCTTTTACATGGTCCATCTGATGGACATTAAATTTGCTAATTTTATTTCTGTCGACCCACATTTATTTAGGTTAATCAGTCTTGACACATTTGTTTTCATGAAACAGTGACTTTGGTGCGCACGAACACCTCAAGTTTGCTACAAAGTCGGGCATGGAGATTGGTATGACAAGTTGTGAAACTAAGGTTCGTGTTCGGGAGAGGTCGAGAGAAATAGAAGTTGTAAATGGTATATGCTGCAAATGCTTTATACTTCTTTTTGGTTTCGTTTAAAGTTAATCTTTTTAATTTTTTTAAGCAACACACGGCTTGGTTTAGATTAAAGTTAGTCTTTTTATAAGACTTATACTATTTTTATTGGTGTTTGTTTAATTGCAGTTTCAGCAACAATTATAAGCACAATATTCTTTTGGCATGAAATGCAGGAAACCAAAAGCGGACATGTTAGCATTGCTATTTTATAAAAGATAACGTCACACATAAAGAAATGGACTAGATATCATACAAATAGTACTTTAGGGACTATTATTGTAATATAGGCAAACATGTGATGTAATGAGCCTATAAATACCCCTCATGACTCTCCATGAGGGGTGTGGGAAAGTGTGTGTATTGTTTCATTCATTTCATATTTAATATAAACCCTTTACTCCACCTTTCTCTCTCTACTTTCTCTCTCTAGAAACATGGTGTATTTCCATCAACTGCGACCTCCCGAACGTGTTTCTTGGGAATAACAAGTGGCATCAGAGCTAACCGGGGGCGAATCGTGGTGTTTTGGGTGAAAAAATCGTGTTTTTTTGGGTGAAAAAAACGGATCTGGTACTGTTCATCGAAATTCTGTCGAGTTTGAAAAATTTTTATCGAGTTAGCATGTATTTTATCGAGTTTGGATCCATTTTCTATCGAGTTAGCATGTTTTCTTATCGAGTTTGGATACTTCTTACCAAGTTTGGATACATGTTTACCGAGTTTGGATACCTGGTGACTCCTCCCAAACCAACCAGTTAACCGTGTGCAGATGATAGGCCCACCTGGGAGAAAAAGTCAAGTGTTAAAATCCGTGGAAGTACAGGGAAATCCCCGGGTCGTTAAGTCCCAACGAGATTGAAATTGTATTTGTAAACGTTTCGGGAATAAATTGTACTGAGGACAGTAACCAAAAAATGAAGTGGGTTTGATTTACACTACTGATATTATTTGGATAATATAAAACAAGCATAATAAACAGCTATGTATACACGTAAACTGATAATGTAAACAAATACGTATGCGTACTGAGAAAAATGTGAGTTTTAAGGTAAAATAAACTACAGGGGTTAAAAATGAAAATTATATAAACTTAAACTTAAAATAAAATTAAATTAAAAAGAAAATTATTTTTTAGATTATTTTATTATTTATTATTATTTATCTAATTAAAAACTATTTAACTATTTAATTTAAAACTATCTTTAATTTAAACTACAAATAATAAAAACTACAAATTAAACTAAAAACTTGCAAAAATATTTTCTAAAACTTAAATGAACTTGAAGAAAGTATAAAAAATTATAAATAAATATTTTTGTCTTTTTTATGTGTTTTTTATTAATTAATTACTAAGTATTTTAATTAAACTAAATAAACTATTTTAAATTACTAAAAATACCAAAATGACTTATAAAATTATGAAAAAATTAATAAAACTAATTAACCATCACAGGAATCCTAAAAAATTATAAAATTATTCTAAAAATTATATTTAGGCTAATTTACTAATTAATTACTTATTTGTTATTTAAGATCTAATTAACTAAATTTAATTAAAGAAAATAGGAAATGAATAGTAACAATTAGGAAATTATTTTTTACAAATACCTAATGGTCTATAAGACTTTTAAAAAATATAAAAAGCTATTGTTATTAACTAAAAATTATTACAACTAATTAATTACCTAATATTACCTAATTATTAATTAAACTAAGATCAATTAAAATAATTATTATTTGAAAAGTAAAAATTATGAAAAAATTACAGTGAGTATATTAAATGATGAAAAACCTAAGAAAAATAAAATTGGTCCAACAGCTTATCCAAATAAGCTGTAATAAGCAAAAACAGCTTATTTAAGCTTATATCCCAAAAACACCCTTAAGTATATAGATTATGCAACCTATGACGGAACTGGTGCCCCAGAGCTTGTGGAAGGGGTGTGGGGGTTATGCATGCTACTAGCCTGAGGTCCTGAGTTCGAATCCCACACCCAACCTTTTTGCCAAATTATTTTTTTTTTTAATTTTTCTTTTACACAGCTACTAAATAAGCAAAAATGAGAAACTTTAAAAAAGGAAAACTTTTTATAACAACCAAATAAGCTCTGTATGAGCTTATTTGCTTATCAGTTGGCTTGAAAAGGCTAAACTTGGATTTTTAAAAGCAAATAGCTACAAATAAGCTACAAAATGAAAACCTAGGGTATTTTAAGCTATAAGTAATTGAGATAGACCTAAAATAAGCTAAAACATTTAAATAAGTACAAGGAATAAGTCAAGAGGCTCAAATAAGCACTTAGGTAAAAACCTGAAATCCAAACAGTCCAAATAGGCACCTTTGGACCTCTGTGGGGTCCACAGAGGTGAAAGAGGGTCCAATTTGGGACTTGACCTGCCAAGGGTAGCTGGCAAGGTTCAAAATAAGCAAATAAGCTCTGCTTATTGCTTAGTAATAAGCTCTGAGGGAGCCTTGGAAACAAACTCAATAGACTGAGGGGTCACAGAAAACTTGGTGAACCAAACCAATAACAAGCCTAGGTTTAGGTGGTCAACTGTGGTCAAAAGTCCAAGATAAGGTCTGATTTACAAAGTTGGCTTATTGGTGTTTCCAATAAGCCAAGAAGTGCAAGGTGGGACCTACTATGTAGCAAAATGTAGACCTGTGAACTTGGGTCTCAACACTGATTAATCAGTGTTAGGTATGAGGTCAGGGTGAGTTATGAGTCCAAATAAGCCAAGACAGATAAGCTAATCTACAAAATAAGCTAAGGACTTAACAATACTACTAGTAAGCTATTAAAAAAAACAAAGGATTGGCTGTGGGGCCCATTAAGTGTGTCACAAATAACCAATGAAATTTGAACAAAATCCTGGTGCAGGGGAGGTTGCACTCCCTGCAGCCCACTTCTAGCTTTTGCACAAGCTAAGGAAAAAATCTTAAAAATGAAGCAAGCACAGATTTCCTAATTTTGGGTGGTAAAGTTTAACCCCAACAATTTTCAATTCCCAATTTGACTCACAAAATTCAGAATAAATCACCCGTTTTGTAAAAACTGAGACTATACAACTTTTGACTTTTCTCAATTTGATGACAGATTGACTTTGGTGAGTTTTAGTGCTAAATTACTTACTGATTAAGTGTTGTTAAGCTAATAAGTGGTTAAAATCAGCTAGGTAATCAACTTTCAACTCAATATGAAGATTATGAAACCAAAATCCACAACAGTTAACCTGTTGTGGGGAATTATATGAGATTTTGACTTTCTTATGGAAAATGACCAAGATGATGTTTGTTTGAAGTTAATAAGTTCCTAAGTGAGTTATCTAAACCAAGATTAATTCAGCTAACACTCCTGAATGCATCAATTCATTATGAGCCAAACACCCCTTTACTAGGTTGTTTTGAAGGATTTCAAAGCATAAGCTAGATTCAGGCCATGATTCTTATTCTAATGATTGAAGAATGATGCATGTGACTGATTTTATCATAAAAGCACAAGTCTAAGCAATAAACACTCAAGATTTACTAATACACTAATTTGATAGTGGAATTAGAAAAAGACAATATAATAAAATCTATTTAACAAGTATGTGATATTAAGCAACAACTAATCTAAAATATACTAAGTAAGCATGAAACAAATAAAATAAGCAGTAAATAAACACTTGTAAAGTATTATGCAAAACTTAAGAAATAAACTTACAAATGCTTTCCAACTGAGGACCAAGGAACCAAGGATTAAAAACACTTCTTAAAGGCTTACCACTAAGCCACTAACCCAGAACCATCCATAATAAGCCCTGCTCCAACAATGATCACCATGAATCTCCAGTTTGACTTTTGTTGACTTTTGTGATAATTTTGAGTTTTTACTACTAAACTGCTTTTGATAGTTTCTAATAGCTTTTATAAGCTATCTAGGAGCTTAAGTGAGCTTATCAGTCCAATATATCACACAATAACAACAATTGAGCATTTGAGATTTAGGAATTTGAGACTAAAGTTGCATAAGATGATATAGTTAAGGAAACTTGAAATTTATTACTTGAAAAGAGTACAATACACTGGAAAGACTTAGTACACTACTTAAAAGCTTGAAATTGAACTAAGATTGCTTATACTAATTTGAACGACAAAGAAAATTAAAATTAAACTACTCTCTTCTCTGCTTGCATCTTCTTCCTTTTATAGGCTTATATTAGGGTTTGGGAACACCCTATGAGCATATCCCACTTGATCTTGACCCTTCAATTTGTTCAATTAATCTCATCCGTTTAAAACTGCTTTTGGCGCCAAAATGGGATAGGTTGCTTGCAGCCGATTTCTTTGCATTAAATGCTCTTGATTTGACAATTGAAGGTGAAGGGGGACAATTTGGAGTATAGGAGTGGTTTTTTGGGTGGTGGTGTAAGGTGTTGCAGGTTATAGGGTGGTGGAGGGTGTAGGTGTTATACGTGGAGCTCCCTTGGTGCAAAACCAGGGGAGGGGGTTTGGTTGTGGGGATGACAGAGGGGGGTTGAGGTGGAAAGTGGAAGTGCAAGTGGAGAGGGGGATGGTGGATGGAGTAGCAGTGGTGAGGTGGAGGTTGAAGAAGGTGGGGGTGAGCCAGGGTCAACGAGGTCAAAGTGTTGACCCCGTTTTATTTAAAGGGTGGACTGGGCTTTGTAACTTTGGGCCTTGGGAGTAGGTGGGTGGGCTGGGTATTAGTTTGGATTGGGTATTTTGTTTGGTTTGGACTTAAGTTGTATTTTTGGATCCGGTTTGGTTTAGATTTTTCACAAGGACTAATTATGTAAATTCTGGATTTTTAAGGGTTGGATTTGGCAAATTTCCAAAAGTACTTGCAAGGGTAAAACTTGCCAAGTTTCAATAATATGAGGATCATAGTTGATTTTTCCACTTTATTAAATTCCAGGGATCTTTTCTGCCAAATGTGAAACTTCAGGGACCAAACATGTAACTTTGCCAAACTTTCCAATTTAGGACCATTCCTGCCATATAACATTAGTACAAGGGCCAAAATTTATTTTCTCAAAGTTTTTATATCCCAAGGACCATTTTTGTTAATTCCTCAAACTCCAGGGACCATTTTTGTAATTTTCTGAAAATTGAAGGGTTGAAGTTGTAATTTCCCAAAAATTATCAAAAAGTTCCAAATTGTATTTTATGAATAGTACAAGGGTGATATTTGATACAATTCCTTTTTAAAACACCCAGGGACTATTTTTGCCAATTTTGAAACTTGAGGGGTAAATATTGCCATTTTGTGAAAACTTTTATCCAGGGATTTATAGTGAACATGTTTGATTTCCCAAGGACCTAAGTTGACTTTTCTTTCATTTTTAAATCTTCAGGGACTAGTTTTGACAAGTTTTGAAAGTTGAGGGACTGAAACTGCCAATTATGCAAACTTTGTACGTTTTTTATCTGTTTTTGATTATTTTGCATCTGAAACATATAAAACACACTTTTGGAATAATCTCAGTATTTTGATGCATATTTGAGTGTTTTTGGATGTTTTGGCAGTTCAGATTGGTATAAAATGATGAGTATTTAGACACTCATCAATCCCCCACACTAAAGTATTGCTAGTCCCTAGCAATATTTTGAGAAAATTTAATGGATTTTATGTCTCTTTACCAAAATCCATTACTTCTGGAGTAGCCAGGTGTGAGAACTGTGGCACACCTGATAACCGTGTGATTTTGAGCAAACCACCAGCTGTCAACGGATTTGATTAGTCTTTATCAAAAGCCGTTTGCTTCTGAACTAGCCAACTCTTGATGGAATAGTCAACATCTTGGTGAGCTGATTACCAATTATGGTTTTTCCACGGCCTTTACCACAAGCCATAATCTTGCGGGCTAGCCAACTCATTATCTTTTGAGAATGATGGGGAGTTGAGGAACCATACAATTTTTGGCAAATTGCAAGCCATCAACGGGTTTGAGTTATCTTTACCAAGAACCGTTTGCTCCTGGATTAGCCAATCCTTATGTGGGTTAGACATGGCGGACTGATAACCATTTATTGCATTCTAAGTGAGAAATTTTTTTTTAAAATTTTGGCTAAAATGGGGGTTCTTAATGGAACATGTGTTTAAATTCGTTAGAATAACGAATCTCCCCCCACACTTAGAACTGAATATTGTCCTCAATATTCAAAGTACCGGGTGTTAAACCGAACTTAGAACGTAAGAAGAAAATATTACTAGCCATTATTTTATGTGTATATATATATATATATATATATATATATATATATATATATATATATATATATATATATATATATATATATATATATATTTTAGATAAAACTTCTTAAATAGAAGCTATCACTATATTTACATTTTTTTTTTGAGGATATATACAACATGTGGGGCATCTCCCCCACACTAGGGTGGTACACACAGGTGAAAACCCATGTTCAGCTACTGTTTTTTATTACCGAGTCGCTAGCTTGACTCGACCCCGAATTTATTGGTCCATGGGGAAAGTTTGGAGATCCGGGACAAACATTGGTTGTATGTCCCCTCCAAAGTAGTGTTTTAACCGATGGCCATTCACTTTAAAGTTGGAACCGTCAGGTTGAGCTAACTCAACAGTTCCATATGGAAATACTCTTGTTACAGTGAATGGCCCAGACCAACGAGTTTTAAGCTTTCCTGAGAATATCTTCAATCGTGAATTGAAGAGAAGGACTCTGTCACCGATGTTGAAAACACGGTTTTTAATTTTAGAGTCGTGAATCTTCTTGGTTTTTTCCTTGTAAATCAAAGAATTCTCATAAGCTTGATCACGAAGTTCGTTTAATTCGTTTAATTGAACCTTGCGGTAATCACCCGCTGTGTGAACGTCGTAGTTTGCATGTTTTAAGGCCCAGTAGGCCTTATGTTCTAATTCGATCGGAAGATGACATGCCTTCCCGTACACTAGCTTATATGGAGTACACCCGATGGGTGTTTTGTAAGCAGTGCGGAAAGCCCATAATGCATCATCCAGCTTATCCGACCAAGAGGCACGGTTTTCTCCTACCGTCCTCTCCAGAATTCTCTTAATACCCCGATTCGAGACCTCCACCTGCCCACTTGTTTGTGGGTGGTATGCTGTAGAAAGACGGTGAGTTACACCATATTTCAGCATCACTCTTGCAAATTGTTCATTGCAGAAGTGTGTGCCACGATCACTGATAATGGCACGAGGAGTCCCGAATCTGGCAAAGAGAGATTTCAGAAAGTTAATGACTACTCGGGCATCATTGGTGGGTAAGGCTTTTGCCTCAACCCATTTTGACAATTAGTCGACTGCCACGAGTATATACTTATTCCCTCGTGAAGACGGGAATGGCCCCATAAAATCAATGCCCCACATATCAAATATTTCACAGACTTGGATGGCGTTTTATGGCATCTCATTCTTTTTGGAAATATTCCCGTGACGCTGGCAAGCCTCACAGGTTTTGATAAGTTCATGGGCGTCTTTATAGATCGTGGGCCAAAAGAATCCTGAATCAAACACCTTTTTGGCGGTGTAGTTTGGGTTATGATGTCCCCCCGTGGGTCCATCATGACAAGCTTTAAGAATTTCCATGGCTTCTTGGCCATGGACACACCGTCGGATGACTTGATCCGCACATATTTTGAACAAGTAGGGGTCGTCCCAGAAATAATGTTTCACATCTTTAAAGAATTTTCTTTTCTGTTGGGACGACATCCCTTTCACAACGAAATTACCCGCATGGTAATTTGCAAAGTCGGCAAACCATGGGGTAGTAGTATCATCCCGGGTAGAGATTAGATTAAGAGTCTCTAGAGGAAAAGTTTCATTAATTTCTTTTCTCTCGAGAATATCCTGATGAGGATTCTCTAACCGGGACAAGTGATCAGCAGCAAGGTTCTCTGCTCCTTTTTATCTCTTATGAGTATATCGAATTCCTGAAGGAGCAGGACCCAACGGAGTAGTCTTGGCTTTGCGTCCTGTTTAGTGAACAGGTATTTCAAAGCCGAGTGGTCCGTGTACACCACGCATTTGGTTAATATTAAGTAAGGTCTAAATTTCTCAAAAGCATATACCACAGCTAATAATTCTTTTTCTGTGGTGATATAGTGCGTTTGAGCTTCACTCATGGTCTTACTTGCGTAGTGTATTGGCTGAAAATGTTTTGTTTTGCGTTGCCCCAGAACTGCACCAATAGCGAAGTTGCTAGCATCGCACATAAGTTCGAAAGGTAAGTCCCAGTCGGGGGCAACAATGATCGGTGCCTCGGTAAGCCTTTTCTTTAGAGTTGAAAAAGCTTCGATGCACTCGAGGGAAAAGATGAAAGGAGCATCCTTTTCAAGAAGATGAGTCATGGGCCGGGCTATTTTGGAGAAATCCTGAATGAATCTCCGATAGAACCCGGCATGGCCGAGGAAACTCCTTATTCCTTTAACAGTGGTGGGATGAGGTAGTTTAGCAATAACATCAATTTTGGCCTTATCGACCTCAATCCCACTTTTTGAAATTTTATGGCCGAGGACAATGCCCTCCCTAACCATAAAATGGCTCTTCTCCCAGTTTAGACAAAGATTAGTGTTTTCACAACGTTGAAGCATCTTTTCTAAATGGGAGAGGCATGAGTCGAAAGAATTCCCGATGACTGAGAAGTCATCCATGAATACCTCCATGGTTTTCCCGATCATGTCGTGGAAAATAGCCATCATGCACCTCTGGAAAGTGCCCGGAGCATTGCATAACCCAAAAGGCATGCGACGATAGGCAAATGTCCCGTAAGGGCATGTGAAGGTAGTCTTCTCTTGATCCTGTGGATCAATGGGAATCTGGAAGTAACCCGAGAAGCCGTCGAGGAAGCAATAATACTCATTCCCCGCTAGTCTTTCGAGCATCTGATCCATAAAGGGCAGAGGGAAATGGTCTTTGCGGGTGGCTTCGTTAAGTTTTTTGTAATCGATACATACTCGCCACCCTGTAACCAAATGAGTTGGTATTAACTCGTTATCCTCATTTGTGACAATTGTGATGCCACCCTTTTTTGGAACGCAATGTATTGGGCTAACCCAAGGACTGTCTGATATAGGGTAAATCAATCCCGCATCGAGAAGTTTGATAACTTCTTCCTTGATAACTTCGTGGATTTTTGGATTTACCCTTCTTTGATGCTGCACGGCAGGTTTAAAGTCCTCTTCCATTAGGATTTTGTGTGTACAAAAATCCGGGTTAATACCCTTTATGTCTGAAAGCTTCCAAGCAATTGCTTGTTTGTGGGACTTTAAAACCTTAAGCAGCGCGGTTTTCTCCTCATCTTTTAAGTCTTTGGCAATAATGACTGGTAATTTATCGTTACCTTCCAAGAATGCATATTCTAGATGAGGAGGCAGGTCCTTAAGTTCGACCTCGGGGAAATCATCATTTTTCTCAACATATTTGACTTCCGCGTTATGAAGTTGTGGAGGTAGAACAGGAATGAAAGAAGGATCTTTGTTCAATAACTTCTCAAGGAGAAGTATATCCCTCTCCGGGTCAATCTCTTGGTTATCAATTCCTTCGGGAACTGAATCACTTTTGAGAAAGGCCTCTAATTCCTCAAGGACGAAATCACTTCCCTCAAACGGAGTGAGGGAAGGAGAAGAATTAACGATTATGGGGTGAGAAGAGGGAGTGGAATTTCCACTCATAGAACTATCAGCGAAGCCAAGGATTTCCTGAGTATACTTCTCGGATGCAATGTCAATGACATCAATTCGGTTGACCAATTCAGCATCATAATTCGAAGAGTATCTCGAGGTTTGATCAAGGTTGAATGTTATCGCTTCAGTGCCAACTCGTAACGTGATTTCCTCATCGAAAACATCGATTAATGCACGACCCGTCCTTAAGAATCCCCTCCCAAGAATGAGAGGAACTCTTGGATCCGCATCGAAATCAACAACGACAAAGTCTGCCGGAAAATGGAACTTTCCCACTCTTACAAATACGTCCTCAGCTATGCCAAGGGGACGTGAAATTGAACGGTCTGCAAGCTCGAGAGTCATGCATGTGGGACTAAGTGCCTAAAGAGAGAGCTTTTTCCAAACTGAGTGGGGCATTAAGTTGATGCTTGCACCAAGATCGGCCAAGGCAAAGCACTCAACCATCTCTGGGAAAATACATGGTATTAGAAATTTCCCGGGGTCTCCTAGCTTCTCGGGAAGCTGTTTCAACAGAACCGCAGAGCAGTTCTCATTGAGTGGAGTTCGTGCCATCTCAAACAGTTTTTCTTTATTGCTCAACAGGTTTTTGATTGTCGATGCGAATTTGGGCATTAAAAGAAGAGCATCCGCGAAACTAATATCGAAGTGTAGTTCTTGGAAAATCTGAAAGAATTTTTCCATTTGATGATTAGCTTTTTCACGGAGCTTCTGGTCTTGTAATCGTGAGGGATATGGAATTGATGTTTTTGGGTTGGCTTTTGGATTTTCAACAGGACCTTCGGTATTTTCAAACACGACTCTTTTAGGGGGAGTCGGAACCGGGATAACTGGAGGAGGGATGTCATTGGTACCTCCGTTATTAGAAGGAAGTACCGTATCCGTAGTAACCTCAGTTTCACATTCCTCTACCGGGATTGGAGAAGAGGTAGACGGAGGTGTGGGTCCTTTATGAGAAACTCCACTTCTTGTGGTGATCGCCTTTACATCGCCCCTCGGATTAGCGATCGTGTTGCTAGGTAAAGTAGTACCTGAGCCCGAGGGTCGATCATTTAAAGACTTCTTCAAGTCAGAGATTTGACTAACCAGCACTTTGTTAAGTTCATCTTGGGATTTCATAAACTGTTTTAATAACTCATCAGATGATGGTCCCGTTGGAACAATGGCTTGATTTTGGTTTGGAAAATTTTGAGCCCGATTGTTCTGGAAATTCCCATGTTGCTGGTTGTTATTACCCTGGAAGTGGTTTTGTTGTTGAAAATTACCCTGAGGGTAATTGTTTTGACCTTGATTACGGTTATAGTTTCCTTGGTTTTGATTGTTTTGAACCTGGTGTTGACCAGAGTTGAAATTCCCTTAGTTGTTAAAACCTTGGTTCATTCGGTTCTGGTTCTGATTCTGGTTAAAGTTCTGGTTTCTGTTTTGACCATTTTGGTTCTGGGATTGATTAAATCCTGGTGGTCCAATGTAGTTATTGGAACGATAACTCAACAGATTTCGGTCCCCTTGCGGTTGGTAAGAATTACCTCCCGTATTGTAGGAACCTTGGGCTGCGAAGATGTTCTCTTGAGTGAAGCCACCGGAGGCTGGGCACTCATGGTACGGGTGTGGACCACCACAGGTTTCAGAACTGATAGTTTTATTCTGCTGATTGTGATTTGTCTGGTGAATTAGGAGAACCGCAGCAGACAAATCATCAAACTTTCTGGTAAGGGCAGCTATTTCAGTATTTGCCGGAGTGACTGACTTACATGAGTCATTCCTCTCTGCAGAGGAGTCCCAAAAATTGTGATGGGCAGTCATGTTTTCGATTAAGTCATAACACTCTTCAGGGGTCCTTTTCATAAAGGTGCCCCCAGCAGCAGCATTGATGGAGTGACTGACTTACATGAGTCATTCCTCTCTATAGTAACTTGAAGTGAAATACAGGAAAGAAATACAACTTAGGAAATTTTAAACTAGATTTTATTTATCTTCAACAGGAATTTATTCATCTGTTCCAATCTAGTTGCCATTTTCCTTGATACTATCAAGGCCTTTAAAGATTCTTCATTTTCTTGTAAAGGTCTTGGCTTTCCAATTAACATTGTAATTTGGACATCGTTTCACATGATGACCATGTCCACCACATCCGTGACATACAATGGTTATTGGTTGTACTTTCACTTCCTTAGTCCTGCAGCTAATTGTCTGATGACCTAATTTCTGACATTTCATGCATCTAACCCTACATTTCCCGACGTGATGCAGGTTGCATTTCTTACACCAGGGTAGAGTTCCAAGATAACCACTTCCAGAGACAGGTGCGACAAGACAATTTCTATTAGCTATCTGATTGATTCCCAGCTGATGTTGATACTTCATACGGTTTTCTAGATGTTTGCGATAACGATCTTGAGCATTGAAGATGTTGCAGTAGACCGGATTGACGGTTCCTGGGTCGGGTAGCTTCCTCTTCTGATTATTTCCATTTGGTAACATTCCATGCCTAATTCCTTGATGATGGTTGAGGGTAGGGTTGATCATTCCTTCTTGAATCTTTAAGTGAGGTGGTCTATACTTCATGAAATTTACAGGGTTTTGATTACCAAGTATACCCGTCTCTCTTCTCGGATAAACTACGGTAGTCCCTTCTAGTACCACCGACACTATGTCATTTACCAATTTCTGGATAGCTCCAGGAGTCATGGAAATTTCTGATGATGATTGATATGCATTGTTCATGTTGTCCATTTTCTGTAAACAAAAATGAAACTCAACATTAGAATCCATATTATATCAGAAAAATTTAAATAATGAAGTTAATTATTTCATTTATGATAGACTGAATTGACTCCCTACTGTAATCTAATTTCAAGATGTCTTTGTTGTATCATTTTATTAATGATCAACTCTTGATATGGGATTACTAAGGAACAAACCGACTTGTCTATTTCAAATGAAGTTTAATTATCTTTTCTTCATTCTTTAATTCCACTTTCAAAAATTGGTATATAGATGATTCTTAAAGTTTTAGGTTAATTATGAAATTTTTTTTTAAGAAATCTTAATTATTTGTAAGAAATCTTACGGTAGAATTGAATAATATTACAGATGTAAACAGAATATTAATAACTTGATCGATTGTCTTTGCAAGATAAACGATACAAGATCTTTTATTAATACTCCATTGATCTGAATAGAATCATTTGGTTATTTTAGAAATAACAAATGATGAGATTTTTGCATGAAATATGGGGATTCATTTCATACATGATTTATACGGAAGAAAAGATTGAATCATAACATAAAGATATAACAGAAAGGATGTTATTATACAATATGTTTTGATTACACGTTCTGAAGTTTCAGAATTATTGAACATTACAATAAATATTAACCAAGTCTATTTGGTTTATTAGGAACAACAAGGAAACTTGTAAACTTAAGATTAGTTACGTCTCTGACGTAAATATCTAATTTCTTTCTCAAGCTCAAGTTGTGCAGCTTCCATGTTTGAGAAACGTTCTTGACACATGTTCATTTGGTTTGCCAACATACTCTCTAATGCGGCAATCTTTTGACCCTGGTTTCTGGCTGCATCTCTAGCCATCCATAGGGTTCTCTCAATATCCTCAATTCTTACATGTGTTTGACCGTGTTCTCTTCTTGCACAACGAACCCTGGAGTCCAAACTTCCAAGTTCCTGGTTGGTGTTGTCCTTTATTTCATTAATCTTTATCCCTATCTCACATATTGTTTGCCTTTCAGCATCAGCCCTCTTGAACCATGCTTCAAGGTTACGGTCGTACCATTCAAATTGAGTTGGTCGTAACCCTTTTAGTTGTTCAGTGTGAGCATCCAATATGCCGGCATGTCGATAAATAAGATTCCACATGGATTCAGGAGTACTTATACCGTAGCCGGGAGAGTTAGGTGAAGATAAATTATTTGGAGAATTAGGTATTGTAGAATCTGAAGTATAAGGTAACGGAGAAATTGGTTCAACATTCGTCCATGATATCTCTTGGCTCGAACCTTGTCCAACTTCGAATGTTGCCTGGCCACCAATCAAATTTTCATGTGATTGGGTAGCTCTCCGGATTCTTTGACGTAAAGGTGAACGAATAGGTGACGACGGAGGTGATCTCGGATTTATTTCTATATTAGGTTGGGATTTTATTATTTGTACGTAAGGATCTTCATTATTTGGAGAATTCTTATTGATTGACGAGGTATTAGTATTATGGAGAGTAGAATTGATATTCACGGGCGTTCCTGAAGACATGCTACAGTAGTAACCCAAGAATAATATTTTATGAGTATTTTGTATGTTAAAGATATAACAATACAGATTAAATAACAATTGTGTAAGAGTAACTTGTTATGCATGTAAGATAATCTCAACAAATAAAGTATGGAGCACGGCAGTCTGCAGACACGGAGGGCATAAAATATTATGGTGTAAAATCATTATTTTGAAAATGTAGTTATAGTTTTAATGTTTGAAAACATTTAATTCTCTATAACTGTAGCTCTGATACCAATCTGTAACACCCCCATTTTTAAAGTTTATCGCAGCGGAAAAGTAATTTGGGTGTTACGGTGAGGATCGAAGTTTTAACCAATAAAACGGTTTGAAAGAAACATTTTGAAAATCATTTGTCATTTAAATAATAATTTTGATAAAAGATGAACCATTTGATTTAAAATCTTATGAAAAGATATAAAGACTTGTAAAAATGACAAATTTGATTTTTACACCATTTTAATTTATCAGAGTAATAAATGCCCACTCCGTGTCTTGTCCTGCTCCATTCAATTACCTGAGATACACATGCTTAAAAGTGTCAACACAAAGTTTGGTGAGTTCATAGAGTTTTAGGAAAAACCCTTTATTTTGTTAGATTTCAGGAATATTTGGTATTAATAAAATACAAACAGAAATGAAACATATATCGAATATAATCACAAATAAATCATATAAATATTCAATCATTTTCAATAAATCATCAATAATCTTAACATGAGCTGGAAACTCATAATACTAAATCGATCAGATAAACAATTCACATATGGGCGAACCTATACAGTTGTATCTAAATATATGTTGAATACATATATTCTATTCCTTTATAGATATTGCACCAAGCCTCATGACACGCAAGACGTTAGCAAATACCGTAAACGGCGGGTGTTCATCAAATCAATGATGAATTTGCCCTCGTGTAATAGGTGATTTGCCAATTCCTATTTTTACTCAAATATAGTGTATCACGACTAATGCGGCTAACCAATTGCAATTGGCATTCCGTCAAGCATTAGTGGGATCGGAGGTCAACCCGAAACAGGTTTCGAAGCTGTCCACTATATTCGCGCTCACTTTTCAGTGATTAATGGCTCATGATAGAGGGGCTTTATGGCGATAAGCTAACTTAGGCAATATCAAGGACTTATGGGCTCATTTAGCATAACATCATGAAATCAAGTATCGTATCACAGAAATCAATTTGAAAACAGTATCGTTTGAGTATCAGAAATTCAGTTTGAAAATAGTATCGCTTGAGTATCAGAAATTCAGTTTGAAAATAGTATCGCTTGAGTATTAGAAATTCAGTTTGAAAATAGTATCGCTTGAGTATCAGAAATTCAATTTGAAAATATCATCTTTTGAGTATCAGAAATTCAGTTTGAAAATAGTATCGCTTGAGTATCAGAAATTTAATTTGAAAATATCATCTTTTGAGTATCAAGAATTCAGTTTGAATATATCGCCAGTAACACATTTATATTACATATCACAATAATCGAATTGGGAACAATTTTCATATAAATATCAATATTTCAATCAAATAATTCATCAATATAGATTTTTCACATACCACAATAATCACATTGGAAATATCAATATATTATAAATCACAAATTATATTATTTTAATATCAATTAGGAAATTGATTTGAATCATATATTTTATTTTATTTCATATACTTATCAAATTATCAAAGTATATGTAAGCATGTATCTCCCCAATGAGTTAAAAACAATTATTTGAAATGGGGCTATGACTCACCTGGATTGATTTGGAAATGATGAAAAGGAAAGTAGAACGAGATTTATGGAAACAATTATAGAAACGTCTTTGATACAGAACCTGATAAATAAATTTATCAGAGAATATAACCAAATACTATTTGGTAAATACGAACGAATAACGAATAAACATTATTCGTTATGACGAATAGATGATGTGAAGTGAAATTATTATTATGTCATGCATGATATGAAAATACTTTATATAAAATATCCATCGTAGTTTTACCTTTTTAAATCATAAGTAAAACTATTAACCTTTTAAGTATCGTTATAAATATACTTAACGTAAAAATAAATAATATATATATAAAATGTAACAAAATGCATATGACGTGAGGGTGGCCGTAAAATAGAAAATAAAATAAGAATGTCAAATAGATTAAGTGTAGTCCTTGTCCTTTTTCCAATTTTACAACTTTTATACTAACGACGTTAGCGTCACACCGTTAGTCCTTTTTATATATATTTACAATTATAGTCCCCTACATGTCCAATATTACAATCTAAACTTGTAACAATATTATATTATCAATTTCTATCCTTTCTTTCTGTTTCTACATTTTTAGTCCTTAGTTTTCACAGTTTTCACATTTAGTCCCTATACGTGTCGTCGCGTTACATTTTTAGTCCTATTTTAGCAAAAGTGATTATAAAAATTTTATAAAAATTTCCGTGGCTTCTTTTATTACTTTCTAGCTTATTTCAACTGCTTATTCCATAAAAAGCTTACTTATTTAACTTATGGGCCTTGATTCGAACCATACTAAGGCCCATTTAAAAATTTAGAGGCGAGGGCATAGAAATTCTTTTGGGCTTGAACTTGGGCTTCCATTATGATTCTAAAAATATATTTTATAGGCCCAGTGGGCTGTTAAAACGTGATGTCTTATTGGGCCTCAGATTGAGCCCACTCGACAACTTAAGGTTTTTATATAAAGTATTTGTTTGAAAAACTGGTTTAAGTCGATTTGCTTTGGCTCGTTTAAAGTGTCTAAACGTGATTATTTTTATAAGTTATATAAACGAAACTAATAGTTTTCTAGGTGGTCTATTAGGTCGAATAAGAATATTGAGTGCTTGTTACATGAATTTAAAAGTTATACGATGCTTTTGTAGGGTGTTTGAATTGTTTATATATTTTGGAAAACATGAAATATTACTAAGTGTTGTAATAAATTTTTATACGATGGATTATGATTCGAAATTGATTTATTTGATGCATGTAACGTGAGAATAAAAGTGAAACAAGTGTGCTACGTGACTTCTAGGCCTACCAAGATAGAGGCTAGTCACGTTTAGTGTTCTAAAAATAAATATGTACGTGTATTATATATATGAAATGATATACGATGAAATGAATATACATATGATGCATGGAATGAAAATAATGAATGATATGAAACGAGAAATAGTGGAGATGACTTACTACACCTCTAGGGTGGTAGAGAGTCGAGAGAAACGGATGAAAAGAGTAATATAGATACACGTTCGACTAGAAGTGACAAGTATGGATCGTATAACAAGAAGTTACAAGCGTCTTACTTCCAAACGATCTTGCAAAGTTTCCTTGGTCGTTCTTAGGTATTTTAGAATAGAGAAAAGAGTAGAAACGACTTGTGAATGAATGGAGAAGAAAAGGGACGATCGGGTATGGTATATATGGAAGTTTTTGTATTTCGTATGGTGTAAATTATTGCATGGGACAAGAACTACTATGCAATGCCAGGGAATAGAAGTCCTAAGATAGCTAGAGTAGTATTAAAAATGGTTTGTGAAAGGTAGACAAATATGAATTGTCCTTGTGAGTTCTAAATATGTCGACATCCATTTTTATTAGCAAACGAGTTGCTCATTTGCGTTTTAAGGAGTCTTAGTCGATCATAGTTATCATTTGACACATGAAAATATGTTACAAATAATATTAGAAACTCATAGGAACGAACGGGAACAAAAACGGATAAGAATGAATAAATCACAAGTCGTTTGAGTCGAGTGATGGCCAAACGGAAAGCCTTTTAAAAACGTATCAAATCTCAACGTATGAACGTAAAATTTGACACACTAATAGTCGGCTAGGAGCTTAACGAGGATGGGCAAAAATATACATAGGTCGTGTGCAAAAATTAGAAATGAACGAGACGATTTGGAGTAGGTTTAGTCGAGTAGTATTATTATTAGAAATAAGTTTTTGGGTTTTGGGTGTGGGCCGGTTGGGCTTAGGGGATTAAGGGCCCGATTTGGTTTAGTAATTAAGTTTATTAATTAGGTTTAGTTAAATAAATATTTTGTTAATTTTGTCGAGAACTTGTTTTGTCGTTTGACGAATTTGACAATATTGTAATCGTGTCCATTTCAATATACAAAGAAAATTTTAAATTTCCCCGTAAAAATGGTAATTACAATAATGACAAAGAATATTTATTAAATTAACCGAAGTTAATTATGTGAATTTTCGCGAGGTTTTACAGTACCCACATGTCATTCTGAATTTAGTCCCGAAATTCAAATTTAATGTGATTACTTGAGTAAGGAATTTTTTTGAACAGAGGTTGTCGGGAGATTTTTATTTCCTAAAACTACGGAAACGGGAGTCAGTTAGATTTACTTGTACCCAACATGATAAGGTAACTGACGTATTTAAGGGTTGTGAACATTTGAAATTTGTGGTCATGAATAGTAAAATAACGGCTAGTAATAGTGACCCAACGGTCGGGAATAGTGCCCAACGGTCACATTTCTAGCCTATATATACCACTTCAATTTTTCCACTCCTTCCATCAACCATTTTCCTCTCATTATCCACCAAAATGCCGCATCTCATAACCATCTTAGCGATTGTGTACGTCGTCCTTGCCGTTATCTACTTGGCGTACGTTCCGGATGAAGACTTTGGATTCTTGGTTGCGATCTTGATGTTTGTCGTACCCCTGACCATCCTTGCTATTACCGTCGACAAGATCTGGGGGTAAAATCTTAAGCTAGGGTTGTTTTGGATTAAGTTCTTGTTATGTTTTTATGTATTTGTAACGAATAATGAATAAAACTCGTTTTATTTTTAAGAATTTATCTCATTATTATTTTTAATATTTGGTTTATATTTATTTTTCAGCATAATTAAAGTGATTCATCCTGTGGTGGCTCTTGCTATTGTTTTGTTGGTGGGAGTCTTATTTGTCATTGCGGATCAACCTATTGAAGATTCCTTTGTTTGTATTGTAATAATTGTAACGATAGCACTTCCGATGCTAATTATTTGTTTATGTATTAACTTTTATGGATTTTAAATAAATATTTTCATTATTGATGTCTTTTATTAGTTGTTGTGAATTATTGGTGTTTTTCTTAATTATGCTTTTGTTGATTCCTATCATAATGGTGATGACATATGATAGGCGTTTATTATAGGTTGTTCAATGTATTATGAACAATTTATTTTAGCTTTTTATCTTGCTTTTGAAGGAAGATTGTTCTTAAATTATTTGATAATATCATTGTTCCTTTCATAACATAATTCTTCCTAAATTATACATAGTTGATCAGGTTATGTATAGTTAAGGACCAAATGATGTGATTTTTGGTTCAATCATATATTTCAATAAATTGTTTTAGATGGTGTTCAACGTGCTATTTTTATGATGTAACACGAAATTTCTTTTTGAAATAAAGTGGAAAATTTTAGGATTCATATTATAATTCAAAGATTTATGGAGTACTTATGGTATATTGTCATTTGATAGATGAGATAGAAATAGAAATTAACTTGGATCATTATTATTATGGAAATATTACAAGGGAGATTTTTCGATACAGTAGAAAGATTATTGTTTAAGTTACATCCATAGTAACTTGAAGTGAAATACAGGAAAGAAATACAACTTAGGAAATTTTAAACTAGATTTTATTTATCTTCAACAGGAATTTATTCATCTGTTCCAATCTAGTTGCCATTTTCCTTGATACTATCAAGGCCTTTAAAGATTCTTCATTTTCTTGTAAAGGTCTTGGCTTTCCAATTAACATTGTAATTTGGACATCGTTTCACATGATGACCATGTCCACCACATCCGTGACATACAATGGTTATTGGTTGTACTTTCACTTCCTTAGTCCTGCAGCTAATTGTCTGATGACCTAATTTCTGACATTTCATGCATCTAACCCTACATTTCCCGACGTGATGCAGGTTGCATTTCTTACACCAGGGTAGAGTTCCAAGATAACCACTTCCAGAAACAGGTGCGACAAGACAATTTCTATTAGCTATCTGATTGATTCCCAGCTGATGTTGATACTTCATACGGTTTTCTAGATGTTTGCGATAACGATCTTGAGCATTGAAGATGTTGCAGTAGACGGGATTGACGGTTCCTGGGTCGGGTAGCTTCCTCTTCTGATTATTTCCATTTGGTAACATTCCATGCCTAATTCCTTGATGATGGTTGAGGGTAGGGTTGATCATTCCTTCTTGAATCTTTAAGTGAGGTGGTCTATACTTCATGAAATTTACAGGGTTTTGATTACCAAGTATACCCGTCTCTCTTCTCGGATAAACTACGGTAGTCCCTTCTAGTACCACCGACACTATGTCATTTACCAATTTCTGGATAGCTCCAGGAGTCATGGAAATTTCTGATGATGATTGATATGCATTGTTCATGTTGTCCATTTTCTGTAAACAAAAATGAAACTCAACATTAGAATCCATATTATATCAGAAAAATTTAAATAATGAAGTTAATTATTTCATTTATGATAGACTGAATTGACTCCCTACTGTAATCTAATTTCAAGATGTCTTTGTTGTATCATTTTATTAATGATCAACTCTTGATATGGGATTACTAAGGAACAAACCGACTTGTCTATTTCAAATGAAGTTTAATTATCTTTTCTTCATTCTTTAATTCCACTTTCAAAAATTGGTATATAGATGATTCTTAAAGTTTTAGGTTAATTATGAAATTTTTTTTAAGAAATCTTAATTATTTGTAAGAAATCTTACGGTAGAATTGAATAATATTACAGATGTAAACAGAATATTAATAACTTGATCGATTGTCTTTGCAAGATAAACGATACAAGATCTTTTATTAATACTCCATTGATCTGAATAGAATCATTTGGTTATTTTAGAAATAACAAATGATGAGATTTTTGCATGAAATATGGGGATTCATTTCATACATGATTTATACGGAAGAAAAGATTGAATCATAACATAAAGATATAACAGAAAGGATGTTATTATACAATATGTTTTGATTACACGTTCTGAAGTTTCAGAATTATTGAACATTACAATAAATATTAACCAAGTCTATTTGGTTTATTAGGAACAACAAGGAAACTTGTAAACTTAAGATTAGTTACGTCTCTGACGTAAATATCTAATTTCTTTCTCAAGCTCAAGTTGTGCAGCTTCTATGTTTGAGAAACGTTCTTGACACATGTTCATTTGGTTTACCAACATACTCTCTAATGCGGCAATCTTTTGACCCTGGTTTCTGGCTGCATCTCTAGCCATCCATAGGGTTCTCTCAATATCCTCAATTCTTACATGTGTTTGACCGTGTTCTCTTCTTGCACAACGAACCCTGGAGTCCAAACTTCCAAGTTCCTGGTTGGTGTTGTCCTTTATTTCATTAATCTTTATCCCTATCTCACATATTGTTTGCCTTTCAGCATCAGCCCTCTTGAACCATGCTTCAAGGTTACGGTCGTACCATTCAAATTGAGTTGGTCGTAACCCTTTTAGTTGTTCAGTGTGAGCATCCAATATGCCGGCATGTCGATAAATAAGATTCCACATGGATTCAGGAGTACTTATACCGTAGCCGGGAGAGTTAGGTGAAGATAAATTATTTGGAGAATTAGGTATTGTAGAATCTGAAGTATAAGGTAACGGAGAAATTGGTTCAACATTCGTCCATGATATCTCTTGGCTCGAACCTTGTCCAACTTCGAATGTTGCCTGGCCACCAATCAAATTTTCATGTGATTGGGTAGCTCTCCGGATTCTTTGACGTAAAGGTGAACGAATAGGTGACGACGGAGGTGATCTCGGATTTATTTCTATATTAGGTTGGGATTTTATTATTTGTACGTAAGGATCTTCATTATTTGGAGAATTCTTATTGATTGACGAGGTATTAGTATTATGGAGAGTAGAATTGATATTCACGGGCGTTCCTGAAGACATGCTACAGTAGTAACCCAAGAATAATATTTTATGAGTATTTTGTATGTTAAAGATATAACAATACAGATTAAATAACAATTGTGTAAGAGTAACTTGTTATGCATGTAAGATAATCTCAACAAATAAAGTATGGAGCACGGCAGTCTGCAGACACGGAGGGCATAAAATATTATGGTGTAAAATCATTATTTTGAAAATGTAGTTATAGTTTTAATGTTTGAAAACATTTAATTCTCTATAACTGTAGCTCTGATACCAATCTGTAACACCCCCATTTTTAAAGTTTATCGCAGCGGAAAAGTAATTTGGGTGTTACGGTGAGGATCGAAGTTTTAACCAATAAAACGGTTTAAAAGAAACATTTTGAAAATCATTTGTCATTTAAATAATAATTTTGATAAAAGATGAACCATTTGATTTAAAATCTTATGAAAAGATATAAAGACTTGTAAAAATGACAAATTTGATTTTTACACCATTTTAATTTATCAGAGTAATAAATGCCCACTCCGTGTCTTGTCCTGCTCCATTCAATTACCTGAGATACACATGCTTAAAAGTGTCAACACAAAGTTTGGTGAGTTCATAGAGTTTTAGGAAAAACCCTTTATTTTGTTAGATTTCAGGAATATTTGGTATTAATAAAATACAAACAGAAATGAAACATATATCGAATATAATCACAAATAAATCATATAAATATTCAATCATTTTCAATAAATCATCAATAATCTTAACATGAGCTGGAAACTCATAATACTAAATCGATCAGATAAACAATTCACATATGGGCGAACCTATACAGTTGTATCTAAATATATGTTGAATACATATATTCTATTCCTTTATAGATATTGCACCAAGCCTCATGACACGCAAGACGTTAGCAAATACCGTAAACGGCGGGTGTTCATCAAATCAATGATGAATTTGCCCTCGTGTAATAGGTGATTTGCCAATTCCTATTTTTACTCAAATATAGTGTATCACGACTAATGCGGCTAACCAATTGCAATTGGCATTCCGTCAAGCATTAGTGGGATCGGAGGTCAACCCGAAACAGGTTTCGAAGCTGTCCACTATATTCGCGCTCACTTTTCAGTGATTAATGGCTCATGATAGAGGGGCTTTATGGCGATAAGCTAACTTAGGCAATATCAAGGACTTATGGGCTCATTTAGCATAACATCATGAAATCAAGTATCGTATCACAAAAATCAATTTGAAAACAGTATCGTTTGAGTATCAGAAATTCAGTTTGAAAATAGTATCGCTTGAGTATCAGAAATTCAGTTTGAAAATAGTATCGCTTGAGTATTAGAAATTCAGTTTGAAAATAGTATCGCTTGAGTATCAGAAATTCAATTTGAAAATATCATCTTTTGAGTATCAGAAATTCAGTTTGAAAATAGTATCAATATATTATAAATCACAAATTATATTATTTTAATATCAATTAGGAAATTGATTTGAATCATATATTTTATTTTATTTCATATACTTATCAAATTATCAAATTATATGTAAGCATGTATCTCCCCCAATGAGTTAAAAACAATTATTTGAAATGGGGCTATGACTCACCTGGATTGATTTGGAAATGATGAAAAGGAAAGTAGAACGAGATTTATGGAAACGATTATAGAAACGTCTTTGATACAGAACCTGATAAATAAATTTATCTGAGAATATAACCAAATACTATTTGGTAAATACAAACGAATAACGAATAAACATTATTCGTTATGACGAATAGATGATGTGAAGTGAAATTATTATTATGTCATGCATGATATGAAAATACTTTATATAAAATATCCATCGTAGTTTTACCTTTTTAAATCATAAGTAAAACTATTAACCTTTTAAGTATCGTTATAAATATACTTAACGTAAAAATAAATAATATATATATAAAATGTAACAAAATGCATATGACGTGAGGGTGGCCGTAAAATAGAAAATAAAATAAGAATGTCAAATAGATTAAGTGTAGTCCTTGTCGTTTTTCCAATTTTACAACTTTTATACTAACGACGTTAGCGTCACACCGTTAGTCCTTTTTATATATATTTACAATTATAGTCCCCTACATGTCCAATATTACAATCTAAACTTGTAACAATATTATATTATCAATTTCTATCCTTTCTTTCTGTTTCTACATTTTTAGTCCTTAGTTTTCACAGTTTTCACATTTAGTCCCTATACGTGTCGTCACGTTACATTTTTAGTCCTATTTTAGCAAAAGTGATTATAAAAATTTTATAAAAATTTCTGTGGCTTCTTTTATTACTTTCTAGCTTATTTCAACTGCTTATTCCATAAAAAGCTTATTTATTTAACTTATGGGCCTTGATTCGAACCATACTAAGGCCCATTTAAAAATTTAGAGGCGATGGCATAGAAATTCTTTTGGGCTTGAACTTGGGCTTCCATTATGATTCTAAAAATATATTTTATAGGCCCAGTGGGCTGTTAAAACGTGATGTCTTATTGGGCCTCAGATTGAGCCCACTCGACAACTTAAGGTTTTTATATAAAGTATTTGTTTGAAAAACTGGTTTAAGTCGATTTGCTTTGGCTCGTTTAAAGTGTCTAAACGTGATTATTTTTATAAGTTATATAAACGAAACTAATAGTTTTCTAGGTGGTCTATTAGGTCGAATAAGAATATTGAGTGCTTGTTACATGAATTTAAAAGTTATACGATGCTTTTGTAGGGTGTTTGAATTGTTTATATATTTTGGAAAACATGAAATATTACTAAGTGTTGTAATAAATTTTTATACGATGGATTATGATTCGAAATTGATTTATTTGATGCATGTAACGTGAGAATAAAAGTGAAACAAGTGTGCTACGTGACTCCTAGGCCTACCAAGATAGAGGCTAGTCACGTTTAGTGTTCTAAAAATAAATATGTACGTGTATTATATATATGAAATGATATACGATGAAATGAATATACATATGATGCATGGAATAAAAATAATGAATGATATGAAACGAGAAATAGTGGAGATGACTTACTACACCTCTAGGGTGGTAGAGAGTCGAGAGAAACGGATGAAAAGAGTAATATAGATACACGTTCGACTAGAAGTGACAAGTATGGATCGTATAACAAGAAGTTACAAGCGTCTTACTTCCAAACGATCTTGCAAAGTTTCCTTGGTCGTTCTTAGGTATTTTAGAATAGAGAAAAGAGTAGAAACGACTTGTGAATGAATGGAGAAGAAAAGGGACGATCGGGTATGGTATATATGGAAGTTTTTGTATTTCGTATGGTGTAAATTATTGCATGGGACAAGAACTACTATGCAATGCCAGGGAATAGAAGTCCTAAGATAGCTAGAGTAGTATTAAAAATGGTTTGTGAAAGGTAGACAAATATGAATTGTCCTTGTGTGTTCTAAATATGTCGACATCCATTTTTATTAGCAAACGAGTTGCTCATTTGCGTTTTAAGGAGTCTTAGTCGATCATAGTTATCATTTGACACATGAAAATATGTTACAAATAATATTAGAAACTCATAGGAACGAACGGGAACAAAAACGGATAAGAATGAATAAATCACAAGTCGTTTGAGTCGAGTGATGGCCAAACGGAAAGCCTTTTAAAAACGTATCAAATCTCAACGTATGAACGTAAAATTTGACACACTAATAGTCGGCTAGGAGCTTAACGAGGATGGGCAAAAATATACATAGGTCGTGTGCAAAAATTAGAAATGAACGAGACGATTTGGAGTAGGTTTAGTCGAGTAGTATTATTATTAGAAATAAGTTTTTGGGTTTGGGTGTGGGCCGGTTGGGCTTAGGGGATTAAGGGCCCAATTTGGTTTAGTAATTAAGTTTATTAATTAGGTTTAGTTAAATAAATATTTTGTTAATTTTGTCGAGAACTTGTTTTGTCGTTTGACGAATTTGACAATATTGTAATCGTGTCCATTTCAATATACAAAGAAAATTTTAAATTTCCCCGTAAAAATGGTAATTACAATAATGACAAAGAATATTTATTAAATTAACCGAAGTTAATTATGTGAATTTTCGCGAGGTTTTACATAAAAACTTGCAAAAATATTTTCTAAAACTTAAATGAACTTGAAGAAAGTATAAAAAATTAAAAATAAATATTTTTGTCTTTTTTATGTGTTTTTTATTAATTAATTACTAAGTATTTTAATTAAACTAAATAAACTATTTTAAATTACTAAAAATACCAAAATGACTTATAAAATTATGAAAAAATTAATAAAACTAATTAACCATCACAGGAATCCTAAAAAATTATAAAATTATTCTAAAAATTATATTTAGGCTAATTTACTAATTAATTACTTATTTATTATTTAAGATCTAATTAACTAAATTTAATTAAAGAAAATAGGAAATGAACAGTAACAATTAGGAAATTATTTTTTACAAATACCTAATGGTCTATAAGACTTTTAAAAAATATAAAAAGCTATTGTTATTAACTAAAAATTATTACAACTAATTAATTACCTAATATTACCTAATTATTAATTAAACTAAGATTAATTAAAATAATTATTATTTGAAAAGTAAAAATTATGAAAAAATTACAGTGAGTATATTAAATGATGAAAAACCTAAGAAAAATAAAATTGGTCCAACAGCTTATCCAAATAAGCTGTAATAAGCAAAAACAGCTTATTTAAGCTTATATCCCAAAAACACCCTTAAGTATATAGATTATGCAACCTATGACGGAACTGGTGCCCTAGAGCTTGTGGAAGGGGTGTGGGGGTTATGCATGCTACTAGCCTGAGGTCCTGAGTTTGAATCCCACACCCAACCTTTTTGCCAAATTATTTTTTTTTTATTTTTCTTTTACACAGCTACTAAATAAGCAAAAATGAGAAACTTTAAAAAAGGAAAACTTTTTATAACAACCAAATAAGCTCTGTATGAGCTTATTTGCTTATCAGTTGGCTTGAAAAGGCTAAACTTGGATTTTTAAAAGCAAAGAGCTACAAATAAGCTACAAAATGAAAACCTAGGGTATTTTAAGCTATAAGTAATTGAGATAGACCTAAAATAAGCTAAAACATTTAAATAAGTACAAGGAATAAGTCAAGAGGCTCAAATAAGCACTTAGGTAAAAACCTGAAATCCAAACAGTCCAAATAGGCACCTTTGGACCTCTGTGGGGTCCACAGAGGTGAAAGAGGGTCCAATTTGGGACTTGACCTGCCAAGGGTAGCTGGCAAGGTTCAAAATAAGCAAATAAGCTCTGCTTATTGCTTAGTAATAAGCTCTGAGGGAGCCTTGGAAACAAACTCAATAGACTGAGGGGTCACAGAAAACTTGGTGAACCAGACCAATAACAAGCCTGGGTTTAGGTGGTCAACTGTGGTCAAAAGTCCAAGATAAGGTCTGATTTACAAAGTTAGCTTATTGGTGTTTCCAATAAGCCAAGAAGTGCAAGGTGGGACCTACTATGTAGCAAAATGTAGACCTGTGAACTTGGGTCTCAACACTGATTGATCAGTGTTAGGTCTGAGGTCAGGGTGAGTTATGAGACCAAATAAGCCAAGACAGATAAGCTAATCTACAAAATAAGCTAAGGACTTAACAATACTACTAGTAAGCTATTAAAAAAAACAAAGGATTGGCTGTGGGGCCCATTAAGTGTGTCACAAATAACCAATGAAATTTGAACAAAATCCTGGTGCAGGGGAGGTTGCACTCCCTGCAGCCCACTTCTAGCTTTTGCACAAGCTAAGGAAAAAATCTTAAAAATGAATCAAGCACAGATTTCCTAATTTTGGGTGGTAAAGTTTAACCCCAACAATTTTCAATTCCCAATTTGACTCACAAAATTCAGAATAAATCACCCAAGTTTTGTAAAAACTGAGACTATACAACTTTTGACTTTTCTCAATTTGATGACAGATTGACTTTGGTGAGTTTTAGTGCTAAATTACTTACTGATTAAGTGTTGTTAAGCTAATAAGTGGTTAAAATCAGCTAGGTAATCAACTTTCAACTCAATATGAAGATTATGAAACCAAAATCCACAACAGTTAACCTGTTGTGGGGAATTATATGAGATTTTGACTTTCTTATGGAAAATGACCAAGATGATGTTTGTTTGAAGTTAATAAGTTCCTAAGTGAGTTATCTAAACCAAGATTAATTCAGCTAACACTCCTGAATGCATCAATTCATTATGAGCCAAACACCCCTTTACTAGGTTGTTTTGAAGGATTTCAAAGCATAAGCTAGATTCAGGCCATGATTCTTATTCTAATGATTGAAGAATGATGCATGTGACTGATTTTATCATAAAAGCACAAGTCTAAGCAATAAACACTCAAGATTTACTAATACACTAATTTGACAGTGGAATTAGAAAAAGACAATATAATAAAATCTATTTAACAAGTATGTGATATTAAGCAACAACTAATCTAAAATATACTAAGTAAGCATGAAACAAATAAAATAAGCAGTAAATAAACACTTGTAAAGTATTATGCAAAACTTAAGAAATAAACTTACAAATGCTTTCCAACTGAGGACCAAGGAACCAAGGATTAAAAACACTTCTTAAAGGCTTACCACTAAGCCACTAACCCAGAACCATCCATAATAAGCCCTGCTCCAACAATGATCACCATGAATCTCCAGTTTGACTTTTGTTGACTTTTGTGATAATTTTGAGTTTTTACTACTAAACTGCTTTTGATAGTTTCTAATAGCTTTTATAAGCTATCTAGGAGCTTAAGTGAGCTTATCAGTCCAATATATCACACAATAACAACAATTGAGCATTTGAGATTTAGGAATTTGAGACTAAAGTTGCATAAGATGATATAGTTAAGGAAACTTGAAATTTATTACTTGAAAAGAGTACAATACACTGGAAAGACTTAGTACACTACTTAAAAGCTTGAAATTGAACTAAGATTGTTTATACTAATTTGAACGACAAAGAAAATTAAAATTAAACTACTCTCTTCTCTGCTTGCATCTTCTTCCTTTTATAGGCTCATATTAGGGTTTGGGAACACCCTATGAGCATATCCCACTTGATCTTGACCCTTAAATTTGTTCAATTAATCTCATCCGTTTAAAACTGCTTTTGGCGCCAAAATGGGATAGGTTGCTTGCAGCCGATTTCTTTGCATTAAATGCTCTTGATTTGACAATTGAAGGTGAAGGGGGACAATTTGGAGTATAGGAGTGGTTTTTGGGTGGTGGTGTAAGGTGTTGCAGGTTATAGGGTGGTGGAGGGTGTAGGTGTTATACGTGGAGCTCCCTTGGTGCAAAACCAGGGGAGGGGGTTTGGTTGTGGGGATGACAGAGGGGGGTTGAGGTGGAAAGTGGAAGTGCAAGTGGAGAGGGGGATGGTGGATGGAGTAGCAGTGGTGAGGTGGAGGTTGAAGAAGGTGGGGGTGAGCCAGGGTCAACGAGGTCAAAGTGTTGACCCCGTTTTATTTAAAGGGTGGACTGGGCTTTGTAACTTTGGGCCTTGGGAGTAGGTGGGTGGGCTGGGTATTAGTTTGGATTGGGTATTTTGTTTGGTTTGGACTTAAGTTGTATTTTTGGATCCGGTTTGGTTTAGATTTTTCACAAGGACTAATTATGTAAATTCTGGATTTTTAAGGGTTGGATTTGGCAACTTTCCAAAAGTACTTGCAAGGGTAAAACTTGCCAAGTTTCAATAATATGAGGATCATAGTTGATTTTACCACTTTATTAAATTTCAGGGATCTTTTCTGCCAAATGTGAAACTTCAGGGACCAAACATGTAACTTTGCCAAACTTTCCAATTTAGGACCATTCCTGCCATATAACATTAGTACAAGGGCCAAAATTTATTTTCTCAAAGTTTTTATATCCCAAGGACCATTTTTGTTAATTCCTCAAACTCTAGGGACCATTTTTGTAATTTTCTGAAAATTGAAGGGTTGAAGTTGTAATTTCCCAAAAGTTATCAAAAAGTTCCAAATTGTATTTTATGAATAGTACAAGGGTGATATTTGATACAATTCCTTTTTAAAACACCCAGGGACTATTTTTGCCAATTTTGAAACTTGAGGGGTAAATATTGCCATTTTGTGAAAACTTTTATCCAGGGATTTATAGTGAACATGTTTGATTTCCCAAGGACCTAAGTTGACTTTTCTTTCATTTTTAAATCTTCAGGGACTAGTTTTGACAAGTTTTGAAAGTTGAGGGACTGAAACTGTCAATTATGCAAACTTTGTACGTTTTTGATCTGTTTTTGATTATTTTGCATCTGAAACATATAAAACACACTTTTGGAATAATCTCAGTATTTTGATGCATATTTGAGTGTTTTTGAATGTTTTGGCAGTTCAGATTGGTATAAAATGATGAGTATTTAGACACTCATCACCTGGTTACCGAGTTTGGAAAAAATATTCTACCGAGTTTGAGCTTATACCGAGTTAGGGTTGATGTTTTTCGAGTTAGGGTTGAGTTTGGGTTGATACCGAGTTTGGATTGATACCGAGTTTGGTCATGTTTTGCGTATGCTTCATATGGTTGCCGAGTTAGGCATGGCTCAACCTTATCGCATGTCGAGTAAGGTCTCATTTGGGTTCTCCTAAGCCGAAACTCTGCTCAAATTCTTATAGCTTATCGAGTTAGGAACAATATCGAGTTAGAGCAGGTTTCAAGTTTGACAGCCTTACCGAGTTTGAATGGTTATCGAGTTTGGGAAGGTTACCAAGTTAGGAGATTATCGAGTTAGCAAAAAAAAAAAAAAGTCATCAATGAAGATCACAAGTTCTCTAAGCTTTTTGTGATAGATCTTCATGTATTTATGATGGTGGTGGATGAGAATCACTTCAGTAGATAAGGATGCAAAATCTTCAACCTTGCTTTGGAGGATCACTTCGGGAGTATGCTTATAACAATAATGAAAGTTAGAAGCATTATGATCATATGAGAAGAAGGTGTTCTACATGTTCTCCTAATGATCTAAATGTGTTAGAAATTGTGGAGAGAAAGTAAGTGAAAGGTGTGATCAAATGGGTATGCAATGGTTAGTATTTATAGGCAAAAAGTACCAAACAAGTTTCTGTCCCAAGGGATCCACGGGATCTGACCATCTGGATAACAAATCCTGGTTTTGGGTTATAAACATCGGGTCTTGGGAAATAGGTTATGGTCCATGGGTCTTGTGTTGTCATGCATGATGTCAAAGACATCTTAGGTCATGGGTTATAGACTTTGGGTCATGGGTTATGGACTTTGGGTCATTGGTCATGGTTTTTACCCATATGATGTCAAAGACATTAATGCACATAGGTCATGGGTTATGGGTTATGGGTTTTGGGTTATGGACTTTGGTTTATGGGTCATGGATAGTCCAAGTCTTTATATTACAAGTTTACATTTAACTAGTATGTATTTTTATAAAATGTAAGTAACTAATATTACTTATAAGTGTTTTATATATATGGTTTTGGTTTTGTGTAAACTATTTAACTAAATATGTTTAATGGTTTGTTAGGGGTTTGATCGTAACGCAACATAACAAACATGTACGAACATGTGTTGTCATCAATCAAAACAAACGAGAATATATAGATTAAATATCATAATATTTGCACTAACAAATTACAATACCGACATTAGTAAAGTGATTAAAGAATTTATTTTTCTCAAAACCTCACATTTTTATGTGACAAAACATTTTTAAAAAGGTATTTTTGTAATTAAAAAGAAATGTCTTATTAAAGAAAATAAATTTGAATTTCAAATCTCCCAACATCTATTTTTCTCGCCTAAACCAGATAAGTTTTTCACCAAATAATTTTTCACCACATCAAGACAAAAATAGGAGCGTCAGTCGGGACGGTCCCGTAAACAGGTGGACGGTCCTTTATATATAAGGGACCGTCCAACTTTATGGGATCGTCCCCCGCTCCTCCTGGTGCCTATAAATACTAAATTGTTTCAGACAGAAAAATAAGCCTCTTTGCACAAAAATATTCTGTTCTTTCTTCCTCCCTTCTTTGGTCACTATAACATGTCGATATGTGTTTATAAGTGATCTCGTTACCCTCTATATCAAAGTGCAAGAGAAGAACGCTTGTATTCGTCAAGAAACGAGGTGTTATAAATTTGTCATCACACACATGTAACTTGTGTTACAATTCTCTTCTTTCCCAAACTCTCATTTGTATATATTTGTATATCCGACTTGTGTGTGAGTCATGATTAGGTGTGTTAGGATAAATACGGACAAAGTGTAAGTCCGTGAAGTAGTGTGTCTAGATTAGGATTTTGTGTTAGTTCGTGTGTCGGTGTGTGAAGATTTGGACTTGGTAATAAGTCCGTGTGTGAAGACTGGGACTTGGTGTAAGTCTGTGTGTGAAGACTTGGACTTGGTGTGAGTCCGTGGAGTGAAGACTAGGACCGGGTAAAGGTTCATGAAGACTTGAATTGGGTGAAGATTCAAGTGGACTAGGTGTATGATGCGTGGGAATTGCACCAGGCTTTACCTCTCGAGGGATCTCGAGAAGCTTATAACCCCCACCAGGCAGTGTACCTGATCGTTGTAGTATAGTATAGTGACAAGTACCGGGGGATTGATCGTTCAACTCAGGAATAGTGTCGCTAGGATTAGAAAGCCTAAAAACTAGGTCTAGAGGTGAGGGATAATTCTTTTTGTATTTTTATATTTTTTTTATAAAAGCAATTAAAATCTCGGGTTTTGGAAGAGTGGGCGGAATTAGTTGCTAGTTAACTAACCCAATAACTAAGATGCAATCAAAATAAAATAACAAAAATGAAAATAAAACTAATTAAACTAGTGGTGTGAACAATAATGGAAAAATTATGTTGACTTAGATTTTATTACTCCCTGGATATCTTTTACAGGTTGATAGTTTGTTACAATTGCGTGGATGACGAGTTATATTCCTTAATACCACTCGTGGGGTGGCGTACGTACTTCCCCAACTCTATAAGCTCCTACTTCACTCCTATGTCAAGCCTGCAAGAAGCTCCTAATATGAGATTATTAGAATTCGCTCATGCATTAAATACAACCATAAAAACCTAGTACGCATTGGTTCATGTTTCTTAAGACGTTCAAGCATGTTACCCTATGGAAGTCTGCCAGTTTTCTTAAGCCTAACAAGCAATCAACCCATAATCATTCATCCGTAACAACTATAAACAAGCAATCAACCCATAATCAATATCTAGGTTTCACTACATCTAAGCAAACACACAAGAGATCTAACCTAGCATGTTAAAATCAAGACAAGCGTAAGATATATTCAAACAACACATAGACATATTGAATGAATTGAAAGGATACTTATCTAATTAAACATGAAAGGTTTCAAAGGGTAAAAACCCTTGAAAGTACAGTAAAAATCGTGCTAGGGTTTCTCCAAATTATCCCTCTAATTGTCCTCTTTTAATGAATGAAAATTGCAAAATTATATATAGATTTTCCATCGTGACGGCGTCAAGAGGAAATGTCTGACGCCGTCAACTCGCCGCCCATAGTAATATCGGATTGCCTAGATCCAGATCTGACGCCGTCAAGTGCAAAGTTTCTCTGGGCCGTCACATGTAATGGGACCATGAAGGCCTATGGTGACGCCGTCATGCCCCTTAGTGTAAAACTCTCTGGACCGTCACGGACTCTATCCACTTCACCTCTTGTTTTTACTCTTGACGCCGTCATGTAGAACCATGTGACGCCGTCAGGTACTGTTCCCAATAAGAAAAATTAAGACTTTGCCGTTTTCTTCACTTTTATGCTCTAAAAACGTCCAAAATGCTTCCTTTTCCAAAATTCACTCCAAAAGTACCTAAAATCACAAAAGGAACGATTTAGGGCAATATTTGATCAAAAAAATTCAATTCCGGGCTTAAATGACCTCCTAAAAACGGATCATTTTTCGCCTCATCAGTGTATGTCCGTGTAGCCACGTGGGCTCTGGTGTAGATTGGTTCTAGGTAGGATTAGGACTCGACATTTCGCTTAGTGTCGTTAAATTGGTGTAAGCTTTGGTGTACGGTTTACTCCACCTAAAAGGAGTGTGTTGACATAGTGATTGTGAACTCTCGAGTGTTGTACTCAGGGAGTGGAGTAGGGCGAAGAGTGAGCTTCGTCCAAACCACTACAAATCTCCGCATCTCGGTTTGGTTGTTTTCTTCCTTTATCTCTTGTCTTTACTTTATTTACTTTACGCATTATTATTGTGTTCATAGATATCACATAACTTTGAATTAAATGGTTTTTTGAAAAGGAACAAAAAGGAACTAAAAGTTGTTTTTTAAACGTAATTGTAAACGGTGAAACTATTCAACCCCCTTCTAGTTTCTACAATTGGTATCAGAGCGGGCCACTCAAGAACTATAAAGTATACTGTACTTTAATACTTGAATCGATATATGGAGTCTGGAAGATATCTAGAAGTGCATTCTTTGAAAGGACCACCATTTTTTGAAAATATTAACTTTACCAAATGAAAAAATAGATTCGAAAGTTATATGAAATCAATTGATCAAGATCTTTGGCATGCTATTTCAATTGGTGATTTTCAACCAACGAAAGTAAATTTTAAAAATTAAAGTGAAAATTTTAAAAGGAAATTAAAAAAGTGAAGCTAAGTAATGAAAAAAATCATTTGTAAACTTAAATAATGCATAAATGAATTGTATAAAAATTATAAAGATGGTTGTATGACTTACTTGACAATGGTAAGATGATGAGATGAAATAGAATAAAATATACTCCAAAGCAAGGTTTTCAAGATCGGGATTTTACCTAAGATCGTTTTCATCTTTGCAAGATCGTGATCGTAAAATCGGATCGGGATCCTAAAATATTACAATAATGCTATTTTTTAATAATCTTTGTAATATTATTTAAATCTACAAATTATTGTATGTTATAAACATGAAATTGTAGTTGTTCTAAATTATGAATATGAAATGTTTAAGAAGAATCACATGTTGTTTTTTAAATTATATAAAAACAAAAACCACAAATTTATAGTTTTTTAGTTTGCGGTTCGAGAAAAGTAAGATCGGATCGGAGTACATCTTAAGATCCTATAAGAACTTATTGTTAAGATCCTACATAGGATCCGGATCGTTTTTACTCGTAGAATTGTAAAATCGTAAGATCTTAAGATCAGGATCGAGATCTTTACGACTATGCTCCAAAGTATACCCAAATAAGCCTCCAAATTCTTAATATATTACCCTTTTCACCCAATAAGCACTTCAATAAGCAAAAACCAATATTTCTTCTTCCCTTATTTGCCTTTGCCGAAAACTTAGAAAAAAATATGAGAGTTTGCGTGTTTTTCTTCTTTCCCCTATAATGACATGGCATATATATTACCGTATTAGATATATAAAAGAGAACGAATTTTAAAGAAGATAGACAATGAGACAAATTAAAATGACATGATGTCATGTGAATATTATTTCAAAATCTTTTTGTATATAGCATTTCTTCTAATAAAAATAGGCTTCTTAACAAAAAAAGAAATAAATGTAGTACAGTATATATATATAGTAAACAAGAAAAATAAATTTATGTATATTTTTTTGAGCAAATACTATAAACAAGAAAAATAAAAGAAGCAAAAACAATCCTTTAACGGTGGGAACATTCTGATCAGAAAAGCATTAACTTTTAGCGAAAACATAGTGTTGCTTTAGTGGCTGGCAAACTCGTCTTTTTTCATCTTTTTCATTTCTTTCTTTTGTTATTATCCCTAAATTTATGTGATCCCAATTTTCACACTTCTTTTTCGAGCTCCCAACAACAACAAAACTTAACCCATATATTTTCTTAATCCCATTAAACCCGGTGTCCAAAAAAAGACTTATAAGAGGTATGTGGGGTTTTATGTTCTTTTTTCATTCCACTAGAAAGATTTTAGCTTTATTGTTGGTATTTGATCAAATCTTTTAAAAGGGTATGTTTATTTTGATATTATATATAAGTTCTCAAATGGGCTTTCAAGATAATTAAGGTTTGATATGTCTTTTAGCTAAGGATAAGGTTTTTTATGGTCTAATAAAATTATAAACTTAAATCTTGTTAAAGTGCCTTGTTATAAAATGGGTATGTTTATTTTGACATAATGTATAAGTTCTTAAATGGGGTTTCAAGATAATTGAGGTTTCATATGCATTTCAGTTTAGTTATGTGTTTAATAGTAGTAACTTGGTATAAGTTTAATGCAAATCACATTTAATTGTGTGCATATTGGTATATTCTTGTGATATATTAATTATTTTATGCTGCTATTTTGTTGTTTACTGATTAAGTGGTCCAATAAGATTTATTCCAAGATTATATTTTGGCTTTATTACAGGTGCTAATTCCTTGGTATATGAAAGATTGTGTGGTGGAATGTGGGATTAGATCTTGAAATTGGTGGTGGATGTCATTGGTTAGCAAGTTGTGGCTGTCATCAATGGTGTAATTTGTATCATTAAAGTTTTGTTTGGAACTTAGATATCAACTTTGTTTGGCTTGTTTATTTTGGGAAATCCTGAAGTCCCTCTTTAGTTATAGGCCCAGTTTATAATCCTAGAAGTTGGTAACGAGTTGGGATTTTAGGGCGAAATCGTGTTGGAATCTATTGTGTGTTCGGGATGAAGTTTATGAAACTTGGATCAAAGCTGGATTTGTTTCAAACCACTGGTGAAAATACACGGTTAGTTTGATCGAGTTTAATGGTTGTTGTTGTTGTTGTGTTTTTTTTTTTTTTTTTTAATCATCGTTATTGATCTTAATGTTTAGCTTTACATATGTAGCATACCAGCATATGTTGTGTAGTTTCTCAACTCTATCTTAAATTTTAAGAACAAGTTTTTGTTTTTTATATTTTTAGGTATGTAGCAGCTGAGCTCGCTACTGACATAGTTATAAATGTTTGTAACATCCAGTTCTATCTTCACAAGGTATGACAAATAGCATAGTGATTCTAAGATTGTAATCCTAATGAAAACATTGGTAGTGATATCAGAAAAATATTTTTTGTTTGCAGTTTCCTCTGTTGTCCAAAAGTGCTCGTTTACAGAAGCTGGTCTCGAGTTCAACTGATGATAGTGGTAATGAAATTGAAATCCACGATATTCCCGGTGGACCTGGCGCATTTGAGATATGTGCAAAGTTTTGTTACGGTATGACAGTCACACTCAATGCTTACAACGTGGCTGCAGCTAGATGTGCAGCAGAGTATCTTGAAATGCACGAAAATGTTGATAAAGGAAACCTCATTTATAAAATTGAAGTCTTCATGGATACAAGCATTTTCAAAACATGGAAAGATTCAATCATTGTTTATCAAACTACAAAGTCTCTTCTTCCATGGTCAGAAGAATTGAGAATTGTTGACCGTTGTTTAGATTCAATAGCTTCAAAAGCTTCCATGGATCCGTCCAGAGTTGAATGGTCTTACACGTATAACAGAAATAAACTTCCTTCTGAAAACGGGATTGAGTCACCACTTTATAACGGTGTTAGGAAACAGCTTATGGTTCCAAAAGATTGGTGGGTTGAAGATTTATGTGATCTTCCTGTTGATTTGTATAAAAAGGTTATAACTTTGATCAAAGCGAAAGGAAAAGTAAGCTTTCAAGTTGTTGGTGAATCTTTAAAAGCTTATGTGCAGAGGAAGTTAAAGAAAGATAGCGAGGATGATGTAAAAATCCGTTCTTTAATTGAAACGGTCATCTTTTTGCTACCCACAGAAAAAATTAGTGTTTCTTGTGATCTTTTGATTCAGTTGTTGCAAGAATCAGTTCGTTTAGATTGTGGCGAAACACGAAGAAATGAGTTACTCAAACGGATTGGTCAACAGCTGGAGAACGCATCGGTTGCTGATCTTGTGAATCTTGATGTTGATTTAGTTCAAGAATTAGTTAAGATCTTCATGATGCAGGATCAGGTTGCTGATCATGGTGATCAACATGAGTTTTTAGAAGTCAAGTTTGTTGACTCTGCAGCTAAAGTCAAAGTGGCCAAGCTTGTTGATTGTTACCTCGCTGAAATTGCAAAAAATCCTGATTTGCCATTATCAAAATTTATTGATCTTGCAGACATGGTGTCACCTCTATCTCGACCTTCACATGACGGAATCTATCGTGCAATCGACATGTTCCTCAAGGTAAATTCATTAAATATTCATTCGAATATTGGCTTCTTATAATAATACGTATCTTGGCTGTTACAGGAACACCCTGAGATCAATAAATCAGACAGGAAAAGAATCTGCAGGCTCATGGATTGTAGGAAATTATCGGCAGATGCTTGTATGCATGCAATCCAAAACGAAAGACTCCCTTTACGAATTGTGGTGCAAATTCTTTTCTTTGAGCAGATAAGAGCCACATCATCGACGGGCAGTAGGTCCCACGGGAGCTCAAGATCCATCACCACAAATACAGAAGAAGAATGGGATTCAGTGCCAACAAGTGAAGAACTCAAGACGTTGAAAGGGGACTTGGCTTCTTTACGGATAAAAGATGGTGAAAATAGCAACCAAAGGCCGAAGGGCATGCAAATGTCTTCAAGGATATTGTCCAAGTTGTTTTCGAGCAAAGTAAAAGATAGTGATAATGAGAGTTCAGAAACATCAGGGAGTCCTACTTCAACAAATGCACGGGAAACTAAGTCGACTACTCCTTCAAGGAGCGGGCGCTATTCCACGTCTTAGTGTGTGTGTGTAGATATATTGTTGCAGCATCGTGTGTTTAAGTGGTAGAGAGATATAAGTAGTTGGTTTTAAATTAGAGCACAAGTTTTGTCATGAGTACAAGTGATAAATTGGTTTAACAGATCACTGAGTCAAAACTTATACGAGTAGGTGTTTTTGGCTTTTGAGTGATAAAATGTCTTTCTCATTCCTTTGAATAGGAATCACAATGGCGCATATACACACACTACATAGAAACGCCTTGATTGTGTGCGATCGACATGTTCCTCAAGGCACATACACACGCTACATAGAAACGAATGTAAGTAGTTCCTAGATCCAAATCGGCTTGATTGTTGACCAATTTTCGACCCATTCTTGAACCTTGCATTAGTTCAAGAAACAAATTTATTCTATCTTGAAGATACCTATATCAGTTCTGGTTTTAAGTTAATTTATACCATGTCATACCTTCCAGTTCATTTCACATCGGTAAATATTATGTAATAGCATGTACAGTATGACATATTTTAACATCGTTACGAGTTTTGTATTGTTTCATATGTTGCCTCATTGTTTGAAACGGTTTTTCATTATGTTACAGTGTCATACAAAATCATAAGATCCTGTAACATTTTATTTAGTTTATTAGAATTGCACATTATATTGTTGAGAAATCACATTTTATCTACGGGTAAGTGATAAATTAGGTCTTCTAAATAAATCCATGAATGGGTGATGAGGTTGAAGATCTACCTGAGTTAAACGAACGATTTTATTGTTCAATTCATCAGATGATGCATGATCTTATAGTTTATACGCTCGCTTACTATACTAGCACACCAATGACACTATTAACTTTAATTTGAATTCCCTCTACCAAACACACCCTAAAGGTAATAGTACAGTCCCTGAACTTGAAGACAAGTTATCCCACCGTAGCCATCTAAAATGACCCATATCAAAAGTCAATAATGTTAGTCGTATGTTTTGATAGGCCCAGTTAAGTGTTTGTATGGGCTAGAATCTAGGTTTGTATCTTATTTGGTTTTGCTAAACACTGCCGCCCATTGGGCAATGCTTAAGGCGCATTAAACAATCTATTTTTCTCATATTAAAAGTAATTATGCATTAAATGCATAATAAATGAACATAAAAATTAACTTAAATATATGTTATTTTCGATTTAATAAAGTCCAAATTTCCTTTTATATTTATATTCACTACAAAAAAAGGGGTTATTGTTCACGGTTATTTGTACACGGTTTACGATGGGTGGAGTTTTAATTTGTGTTTTTTCACCAACTAAGCGTGTATAAAATATACACAATTTTATATGTGTATAAAACAGTAGTACACACTTAAAAGCGTGTACAAATAAAAAAAAAAAAAAAAAAAAAGACTTACACCAATAAAAGCGTGTATTTATTTTTACTCTTTTATATAAATCACTTTACTTTACTCTTTTAAAAAAACAAAAAAGAAAACATATATCATAATCCCTTCACTGCAAATCGTATAATAAATCCCATCACTTCACTGCAAATCGTTCAAATCCCCAAATTCATCACCCAAATACGAACCCTAATTTTTACTATCGTATAAATTCATCACCAGTTTTGATACTATCAGTTTTGATATCTGATTCATAAACCCTAATTTTTATTCACTCGGTTATCATTACTATTAGCTTTACCATCTCAAAATCAGTTGCAGAGCTTGTTAATCGGTGGTGTTTAATCAGTTGCAGAGCTTGTTAATCGATGGTGTTTAATCGGTGGTGTTAAACGTTGGTGTTAAACGGTGGTGTTAAACGGTGGTGTTAATCCGTGGAAGCTAGGGTTTGAATTGTTGCAGCAGAGCTTGTTAATCGGAAGCTAGGTATAAACAATTTATACGCGTTTATTTAAGTATAATATCTGAATAATGTGTGTGTAATATGCGATTATTTGAATCAAGCTTGTGGAGTCGTTTTAGCGAGTTAAAATAATGTGAAATTGAAGTCTGTTGTTGGATGCGATATTTTGAAGTCTGTTGTTGAATGCGAGTTATAATAATGTGTATGTAATATGCGCTTAGAAATTACTATGATTGTTTTTTTGAATAGTATAGTATTAGCTAGTATTGAATGCGAGTTATAATAATGTGTGTGTGTTGCTAATTCTTATTATGAGTTTTGAATAGTATAGTATTTAGCTAGTACTAAGTGTTTGAACAATTTTTTCGAAAAAAATATCATGTGTGACCGTTGGAAAATTACATGTCATTAACAACAATTAGAACTTAATAAATATAGTATATGAATGAATTGAAACTTGTAGCTATAGCCTTTTTTGTCTTTACACATAACATTTTTGGAATTTATTAAAACCAATAAGTTTTCAATTCTGATTTTAGGCATTGTATCGGAAACTTGGTAAGTATAAACGATGGATAAAAGTTGGATTAATGCTCCGATTAATAGCAAAACTTTTAGAGATGGAGCTCAAAATTTTATAAGTTTTGCTCGTGCTACAAGTATAAGAGGATTCATCAAATGTCCATGTAATAGATGTTGTTGTCTCGGTAAACCGTTAGATCTTGATAAAGCTCATGCCCACATATTGCATTATGGGTTTTTACCCGGGTATAGAGAATGGACTGTGCATGGAGAGCATACTATATCTTTACCACCATCTCAATCTAGTAATGTTAATGTTGAGGAAACTTCTTTTGGTCAAGAGGATATAAGAGGTTTGGTTCGTGATGCGTTAGGTATTGCATTATGCGTTAGGTATCATTGCATAAGTCAAAATCTAATCTCAGTATTTAAAGGCTAATTTTCTAAATCAAGTTTTGGTCCTCAAATCTCTTTGGAATTGCTTGATAATGATTTGCTAAGTAGTTTGGTATCTGAATTTGACAGTCAAAGTGAGTTTTCAAAATCTGGTACACTTTTACTTGGTAAAAATTGCATTAGAAAAGGCATCAGTAGGCTGCAACCTCCCCTGCACATTTGAAAAATGCTCAATCAGTGAAGTGTCTGATTTTAATCTGCTCAATACTTGTTCAATTGCTATGAGATTTGGCATAGATAATCTTTGGTGGTTGTTATAGTTGGGTATTATTTTTACATATTTTATTTTTAGCTTTTTACCTTCTTATTTGTAGCTTGTAGTTGCCTATGTAGGGCTGTTTGTTTAAGTGATTATTAGATTATTTCTTTTTGATAAGTTTAGCTTTTTAGTTTGTTAAAGCTCATTAGTCATTGCTTATTTGAAGTTATTTAGGTTATTTTGAGTTAAGATTAGCTTATTTGGGTGCATAGTATAGCTTATAGACCATAGCTTGTAGCTTTTTGGACGGAAGGAATTGATAGGCGATTCACAACTTAGTGTACTTATTTAGGTTATGTGCAGCATCCTTTGCATTGCTGGAACAGGTAAGTTTGTGATAAGAGTAACTCGTGATGATGACACAAGTGATCTGCTCAAACATTTGTAGTCATGGGTTCACAGGTAACTCGTGATAAGTTTGTGATAAGGGTAACTCATGATGATGACACAGGTAAGTTTGGGAACAGGTCATTCACCTATGTGCACACAAATTCCCAACTTGGACTGACCCATTCTTGAAATGACCCATTTTAAGTTGTAGCCGTTGTTACGGATCAGATTCTGTTTGTTATGTTGTTTTGTGGCTTACTAATTTTTGGTTTCAATTCTTGTTGCTTAGGAGCTTGTTGAAGACAAGATTGGAGCTTGTTAAAAATAAGAGTTAGAAGAAGATTTTGTTGGATTTCATCATTCTCATCTAAGTGTTAGAAGACAAGATTGGAGCTTGTTGGATTTTGTTAGAAGAAGATTTTATTGGTATAAAAATTGCAGAATTTGTTGCATTTTATTGTAATATCAGAATGAATGAAACTTTTATTGTAATATGTAACTTTTTTATGTGTAATATGAATGAAATATCAAATTTTATTGCAGATTTTATTTGCATTTTATTGTAGTATCTGAATGAAATACGGGTAAAAAATTGCAGATTCGTTATATTGAAGGAAATATGTTAACACACTTTAAAGCGTGTACTTTTATCATTTGTACACGCTTTTTATTGTGTAGAGTGGTGATATTTTGTTGACCAATAAAAGCGTGTACTAATTTAACAATTTCTACACACTTTTTCTTGTTCACTTCTATATGATTGTTGACAAAAAAAAAAAAAAACCGTGTACTAATTTGTGACGCACATATAGTACACGGAAAATTGAGCATGTACTTTCATTTTGTACACACTTCTAAACGTGAAAATATGAGAATATAATGGTGTAAAATGAAGTCCTTTATTGTAGTGATTAAACATTACCCGGTGGGCATTGTTTAGCAAAACTCATCTTATTTATATAGACCTCCGTATCTTAGCATAGCAGCACACGTACAGTATCATAATAAGCCATGGAAGGAGCAGCATCAATAGATGTGATTGAACGTGTTCGGTTGGCTGTTTTAAAGGGAACAAAGAGGAGTTTAGCAAACACGGCTACTAATGTAATAAAGGGTTATGATTTCAACAAGGGGGTTGATTGGCCAGAGCTTATGACATCCTTTGCTTCAACTGGGTTCCAAGCTGCGAATCTTGGTGATGCTATTGATATTGTTAATAATATGCTAGACTGGAGGCTTTCCCATGAGAAAGTAACACAAGATTGCAGCGAGGAGGAGCAGAACCCAATGTACAGAGAATCTGTCAAGTGCAAAATCTTCCTAGGGTTCACTTCAAACCTCATCTCATCTGGAACTGGTGGGATTGAGGAAGATCTAATTAAATGCCTTGCAGACACATATAGAGGTGAATTTTCTCTATCGGGTGCTGACTTGCGTTCAGACGGACTAAATCGTATTGGTAACTTGTTGGTGCCAAACGATAATTACTGTAAATTTGAGGATTGGATTATGCCAAAATTTGATCAGATGCTGGAAGAATAAAAAACAAAGAACGTATTATGGACACCATCGAAAGTGATCGCGCGTTAGGGAAGGAGATTAATGACGAGAGTTCATATCTATATTGGGCATACAAGAATGATATTCCCGTCTTCTGTCCCGGCTTGACAGATGGATCTCTCGGAGACATGCTATATATGCATTCTTTTGGCAATGGTGGTGGTCTTGTTGTCGACGTAGTACCAGATATAAGGGCGATCAATGGTGAGGCTGTGCATGCAAGTCCTAGGAAGACTGGAATGATAATTCTTGGAGGGGGCCTTCCAAAACATCACATATGTAACGCAAATTTGATGCGTAATGGTGCAGATTATGCTGTTTTCATTAATACAGCCCAAGAATTTGATGGTAGTGATTCGGGTGCTTGTCCTGATGAAGCCGTCTCTTGGGGGAAAATACGCGATTCTGCTAAATCTGTCAAGGTGCACTGTGATGCAACTATTGTGTTCCCCTTACTCGTTGCTAAAACATTTGCTACCAAGAGAGAGAAATCAGCTGAGCCCAATCTTAAATTTTTATATTGGTGTAGTTTTTTTGTTTTTTTTGTTTTTTTTTTTTTGTTTTTTTTTTTTTTTTTTTTCTTCTTCTTCTTCTTCCTTTTAGGTGTCTTTAGCCTCCTCCTTGTTGGCTGATGGTGTTTGTTTTTCTGTGTTTTTGGCCCTTTTAATTAAATCTTTGCTCTTCAAAAAAAGAAAAAAGAAAAAAAGTTTACAATTATGATCTATATTAAACCAATTATCACTTGTACTCTTGACAAAACTTGTGGTTCTCTACTTTAAAGTCAACAATACCCGGTTCGGATTGGTCGACTCAGAATTGCATATATATCTAAAACATGCATAAAAACCATTGTACCATGTGTATAAAAAACTAGTATGAATAATACATATGCAATTTCCCTTATAAGGAAAAGATAAACATTGAGAAACATTGACATACATATCTAGAATTTTATTTTCTTTTAACAAATTGTTATACTGGTAGATGTAGAAATAGAAATACCGGTGTTAATTAAGCAAAATAAATAAAATAAAATAAAAATATACAAGGCCAATTAATTTTTTCTGGTTTTAAGTTAATTTATACCATGTCATACCAGCCAGTTCATTTCACATCGGTACATATTATGTAACTAGAACGTTACCCGCGCAATACGGCGGCGGGTACATTTGACTATATTTTGCGTTATTCGGTTTTTCAGTCACACATTTAGTTGTCTTTATGCTTTATAAGTAGAGATGGTTAAACCAAATAATTTTAGTTTGAACAACCAACCTACTTCCTAACAAACTTCTAACCAACTTCCTTCCTAACCAACCTTCTTCCTAACCAATTAATTTTGAAATCCTTCCATAATAAGTAAGTAAAAGTCCGAAATTTTAAGCCTTTCTAATTATAGAATAGTCTCAAATGTATTATATAGTAGTATAGATAGCATGTACGGTATGACATATTTTACATCGTTAGTAACTATTATGTACCAGTTTTTTATTGTTTCATATGTGCCTCAGTGTTTGTCGGCGGTTTTTCATTATGTTACATTGTCATAGAAAATCAAATTGTAACATTTTATTTAGTTTATTAGAATTGCACATTATGGCTATGTTTGGCACAAAGCTTTTTGGAGTTTTTTTGGGTAATGAGCGGTGAACAATGAGCTTTTTGATTTTTAGTGTTCGTTTGGCGTGAGAGCTGTGAGCTTTGCTATTTTTTAGGAAAACTCATTTTCCCAATGCTTCTTTATGAAGCTGTGAGCTTTTTTGGCTACTGTTTACAGCTACTGCTCACAGCTCACAGCCACTGCTCACTGCTACTGCTCACAGCTACTTTTGCCAAACATAGCCTATATTATTCTTCAGAAATGATATATCCTCATACTCATTCTCCTACTTATCCTCTTATTCTCACATGTCGTTTATCTACGGGTAAGTGATAAACTAGGTCTTTTAAATAAATCCATGAATGGGTGATGAGGTTGAAGATCTACCTAAGTCAAACGAAAGATTTTATTGTTCAATTCGTCAGATGATGCATGATTTGTGGCTTGTTACCCTTTTATCTATGATACGCTCACTAACTATACTAACACACAAATGACACCATTAGTCCTCATGCTTTAAAGGTAATACAACACTCCCTGAACTTGAAGACAAGTTATCCCACCAAAGCCATTTAAAATGACCCATACCAAAAGTCAATAACACCTATAAGTTTTGAACTTATGATCTATTAAACCAATTTATCATTTGTCCTCGTGACAAAACTTTTGCTTATCTACTTTAAAGTCAATAATACCCGGTGTGGCGGTGAGTTCATACCCCGCGGACTAGTCAACTGAAAGGTCGGAAACCATGGCCTAAGAAACATCGACATACATGTCTAGAATTTTATTTTCTTTTAACAAATTGTTATAGATAAAATACACAAACAAGAATGTTTTTGTAAACTATTCTATCGTTGGAAACTTGGAAAATAGGGAATTATCAAAAGGATGGGCTTAAACGTCTTTGGGCTGGGCTTAAAAAAATACAAAGTACTACTACGTATAATATATATACGTTCAACAACTGCACACTTATATAGTTATATATATATGCATCGACAACCTTATAACACGAAGTACTAAGGTTTGGGTTTGGTTTTATTTTGTTCGTAGATATGGATGTGTTTGATTTGATCGAGAATATACTCTTAAGATCAGCTGTGAATGATTTGATCCCATGGAAGCGTGTTTGTAAGTCATGGTATTCTTTGATATCAAGTCCTCGTTTTGCTAAAGCTCATCTAAAGCATTATAATGATAGCAGTAGCAACACTACTAATAAAGATCTTGGACATGTAAGGATTGCTATGCCATCACCTTGGAAAATACCTAATAAGAGGTTGTATGCATCGAATGTATGGAAGCTTGTTGGCTCTTCCAATGGCCTTGTATGCTTCTCTCTTTTACGAGAAGATTTTATAGTTTTGGTAAACAATCCTTGGACTAGAGAGGTTAGACAACTGCCAACGGCGCCCCTACTTCCTGAAAATATTCAAAGTGATTTATGTTTGAGTTTTGGTTATGATTCATCCACCGATGATTACAAGGTTGTTATGGGAGTCAGGAAACCTAATGACGAGGTAGTCATTCAAGTCTTATCATTGAAATCAAATACTTGGAAACTTATTGGACATGTCAAGTATTACTTTATATATAGGAGACCCGGTATCTTACTCAATGGGGCACTTCATTGGATTGTGCAAGATTATAAAAATTCTAAGATAAAGAAAAAGAAAGTGCTCTTGCTCCTTTCTTTTAATTTATCTCGGGAGGAGTTTAAAGTAATCCCCCAACCTAATGACTCAAAATATGCGCGAGATGCATACAATGAATTAGCTACCCTCGGTATTATGGAAGACCAGCTATGTATATTTTTTACTGATCACAATTTTCTCGAGCATGACATGTGGGTAATGAGAAACTACAATGTTGAACAATCTTGGGAACTGTTGCCAAATGATTGTGAGATGAAGTACGAGGTTGTACACCATATGAAAGTGCTCGAGTGCAATTCACCTAAGAAGATTACGATGAGTTTCTTTTGTGATGATAATAAATGCTTGTCACGAGACTTGCAATATATTAGTGCTCATATATTTGTGCCAAGTCTTGTATCTCCATTTGTAAATAGTGGGAGACCAAGCCACGCAAAGAATAACGAGACGAGTGTTAAAGCATGGAGTATTAAGGTTGGTAATTTGCTTATTATGCTGTTATTGTGATATAAATAATTATACTATAGATTTGCCATATTCCAACCAAAGGGCTTGTAGCCTCGTGGTATGTGTGAGAAGTTCCACAACCTAGTGGACGTGGGTTCAAGTACCTTCTCGTCTTACACATGTCAGCTTATTTGTATACAGTGAGATAGTTAGTCTCCCTTTCCCGAAAAAATAAATAAATAAATAAATTCCCTTTTCCTATTAGATTTACTCTATCAATCACTCAATAATTCTGATTACACACATATATATGCATCCCTAAAAATGGTATCTTATTGACCTCATGTTTTGGACTACAACGGAATTATTAGTTTTGTTTTCTAATTGCTTTCGCTAGAATTGAATAGGGCAAACAAATGAAACTGATTGATGTTTTATTTTATATACATGCACACGTAAATGTCTTACAAACATAGCTACCTTACGTTTTGAATTGTACATAAACCTAATTATTTACTGTTTACTTCATCAATACTTGTTAAAGAGGAGTTACAATTTACTCTTGATAAAGATGAAGCCAACGTGTAGATTTATCATGATAGGAAAACAAGTTACAAAATACTTTATATCTTTATCATGAAGAGATGGTTCATTGATTATTGACCTTTTCATGAATTGACTAGTTAGTAGGTTTAGGTATCAAAGAACATAAACCTTCTAATAAGCCAAGTCTATTAAGATAAACCTAATTGGAAAATCGATTGTTCTAGTTATGTTTCAAGGCCCTTTTCTTTTTTATACATAAAGTATAGACGATAGATTTATTTAATCAATGACTTATTGCATATCCATCATAAGTAAATTGAATATTGATCTTAGTTGACCCTAATATATATACTTTGATAAGGCTGTTGAAGGAGCGCGCCAACTCTCAGAGGCCAGCATAAGGAGGTTTATTCTTGAGCCTTCCGAAGAGGTAAGATACACTTTTCTTTGTCTTTTTTTCTACAAGTTATACCGAGTTTAAAATTGGTTCTCCTTTTATAAATTTCCGCTTACAATTGCAGAGAACTAGACAGCTTGAGGAAGATTATAGGCAGGAAGTTGGAGAGACTGAGAATGTTTATTTGCGAGAAGATGGTGAGACTCAAGTTCTTTTTATTCTAAAAGCTTTACCTGGTTTAGAATTTGTTATAAATCTTTTTTAATTTTTCGAAAATTCACGTGCAGGAAAATAATGAGATGAGGAAATCCTTACTAAAATAGAGGGAGTCACTCAAGAACTCTTTGTGCAGAAAGAGGGAAAGAATAAGAGAACAAGGATCAAGAAAAGTCAAAGAATTAATATTCGAATAAAAAACTTGTCTTGTGTATGATAATATGAACAATGTGAGATTATTGTACTGGATAAAGTTTACTATACCAGATGATTGTTTTGTGTTTTGAAAACATTCTGTATCCAACTCACTTCAAACTGATCACCTGATCATGAAAACAATAACGCATCAATGTCTTAATTAGTTTGAATTTATTTGTGTTAATCTACTATTGTGAATCTTGCTGTTGATTTGGTTCAAGAACTAGTTACGATCTTCATGATGCAGGTTCAGGTTGCTGAAACATGATGATCAACATGACTTTCTAAAGTCAAATTTGTTGAATATGTTCATTATTCTAAGGAAAACAGAACAACAGGTGAATACTGTGGGCCAAATGTTTGACTGATGTGCTCATTTGGGCCCTTGTAAGCTTCTATGATCCAAATGTACGCGGCTATATTGTTGGGTCTTATAGGCCGTTAGCCATGCCGCCCTGCGATAACGAAAGTTAGAAAGAGGACAAGTCGCACTATAAGTACTTAAGTATAGATCATAATGAATCGAGTCGGGTTGATGTACAATCACTAATATGTTTTCTGGGACGATTCAGAAAGCTCTAAGTATTTTGATACGCTTAAGTCGGTTGTCGACCATTCAATCTATGGGACTCAGTTTATTTTTTCGATATTATTTCATATGAACTTTAAAAATCAAGATTGACACGTTTTAAAATGAATAAGTTTAAACTGGCATAGAACCAAAAACACACACGCTTATGAACCATGTTGTGCTTTGGCTACTTTGTTTCTTTTGGATGACCATTATTTGCTGCTATAGCTAGAACTATCAAATAGCAGCTAATGTAATCAAGCCTCGTGTGATTCCCATAGATCGTATATACACTTCGTTGTCAAAATCATGCCATGCATATATATGTTTTTTTTGAACGGCGATATATTTATATATAAGCAAACAAAAACATACATGGACAAGAAAAAGTGAACAAAGCGAAACACGTAGAAAATAAATTATCCGAGGATTACACATTCTTGCCATTTCTATGTTGATCGACAAATCAATGTTGACATTAAGATCTGATCTACCTTTTCATCAGTTAGGTTTCAATACCACTAATCTATGCTTTATTATTTGGATAAAGAATCGAACAGTAACATGAGCATAGGCTAATTAAGCAACCAATCATTAACTATTGTTGTTCAAAAAAAAAAAAAAAAAAAACCCAACCAAGCATTAAACCTTTGAGAACACGAGGAATGAAGGGCATAATCACCATTCACTGATCTTGAACCTTTTGCTTACGAACTTAATAGATTCTAATATGATCTTTGGCTTGACCCTCTAGTTGTCATTCAAAGTCTAAGATGCATGAGTATTTGGTACCTTATTGTGATTGTGATAAAGAGAATCTAAATTTCAAGTATCGGTTCTTCTTCAAGATTCTTAATTAGTTAATTCTAAATGTAAATTTCTAAGTATTATACTAGTTATAAGTAGTGTGCACACTGGGTTCACACATAAATCAAATTTATTTTAAAATTTTAGTTTACTATATATACATATAAGAATTTACCCGTAAAAATTGTGATATAAGTACAACTAATAAATATGCATGAGTCTTTCATTATGTATTAATATCTATTAATATTTTGTAAAATTTTTTATTGGATGAAAGGTTTAACTTTGTTCAGCTGACATAGATGTTGAGGTTGGGGTTTATGTTGTTGTTTAACTATTCATATCATGTTGTACAAAATATGTGAGTTTAGTAGCACATAATGAGCGTTGATTAAGTAAAAATATACTCCGTAAAGTTTTTAAAAAATGTTTTTTTCGGATATCTGTATATAAACTTTAAATAATATTTTCACGAGTCGTTGTTATAACTAAAATCACATATATTTATTTTCATATCACAGTAACTCGTATTTAGCATTTGATATTTATATTACCATTTAATAAGAATATAGCCGTATTTAATATTCAAACTCGTGTACGCATAGATTAAATTTTAAATATGATAACATGAGTCTTTATTTGACGTATATAGGTAAAAAAAAAAAAAAAAAAAAAAAAAAAAGTTTAAAACTAATAGTATTTATTTTAAAAATATTTAAAGTATGTTAAAACTAATTCGTATATTAACAAAATTTTGTGATTTTAATGGATGAAAGTCTAAAACTAATACAATTACTCATATAATTGTAAACAAAGTTCATATTATAAAGTCTAGGGGTATAAAGTGTAAGGGGTTATTTGTTTATTATCTATATAATATATTTAAGATTCAACCACTAAAGTTTTATTAATTATGTTAATACAAATATCGCCTAAAAACGTTATTTATATTTTACGATCTTTGCTAAGTTTTGTTAATGACAAAGTATGAATTTTAGCTAAGAGTAAATCATCACTTTAAGTGTTTAAGTCTTGTTTAAACTAATGTTTACATTTTCTTTTAAACAAAACATTGTTTTTATTTCTTAAATTAGAAAGTGTCTTGTCACATCACATTTATTTCTTAAAATAGTAATGTCACATCACATTTAGGGCAAGCTTTGTCAATATACATTTAGGGTAAGAAAGTGTGTTTGACTAACCATATGTTTGCTTGCAAGTTTTATGTTTGACTAGGTGTAATGAGATGTGACCTTATTTGGTTTGGAAGATTTATTGCAAAACCAACAGCAGCCCTGACGGAACCCTGGGGGTACACGGGCGGAACCCATCTGAGGGTTCCGCCGTATCCGCCAGACCTGCAGAATGGTTTGCTATAAATACCAAACCATTTGTTAGTTTTGAGTGATGACTTTAGGACATATTTTCATATACTCTCTCAACTAACTCAGTAACATTTGACTTGTGTGATTCTCTTATGTAGCAAGGGACTTTACAAGATCATTCAAGAAGTTACAAGCTTCAACTCTAAAGTTGCAAGTCTTGCTAGCTTTGTCATGTATAAGCTTTGGTAGTTTATACTTCATTTGTATCATGTATGTAGAAGTGATCGGTTAGTATTTTAGGCCTCAAAATACGTAGTGTGTCGGGAGTTGTTGTACCCTTGTAAAAGAACTAACGGGAGTGGTTGTACCCTTGGTAAAGAACTCGACATCTAGCTTAGTGTCGGTAATAGTGTAAGCGACGATGGGAGTGGTTGTACCCGTGTAAAAGAACTCGACATCTAGCTTAGTGTCGGTAAAAGTGTAAGCGACGTTGTAAAGGTTTTCTCCACCTGTGAAAGGAGCTTGTTGATTAGTGCTTATAACTCTCGAGTTGGAAACTCGGGGCGTGGATGTAGGGCAAGGAAAAAGAGTCCTTGTAGCCGAAGCATGATAAACAATCGTGTTGTGGTTTGATCGTTTCTTTCTTTGTCTTTGCTTATTACATATTGTCTTTAGTTAGAATTGCTAATCACACGTAAAGTTTTTCAAAGAACTAAACAAGCAAAGTTAGGATTGTTAATCATACATAAAGCTTTTCAAAGAATCAAACAAGTAAAGTTAGAATCATTATTCACATGTAAAGCTTTTCAAGGAATTGAACATATAACGTTGTATTTATATGTTTAAGCAAACGTAAAGTTTTAAAGGATATTCAAGCTAAAAAGAATTTTAAAAAGCGGTAAACTATTCAACCCCCCTTCTAGTTTTCCACAATTGGTATAAGAGCTACGTTACTCAAGATCTTTAAAATAGAATGTATTTTAAAACTTGGATCGATCCATGGATTCTGAAAATCTCAAAGAAGGGCAACCTATTGAAAACCCACCGCTATTTGAAAAAGAAAACTTACTTGAATGGAAAAGTAATTTTGAAAACTATGTGAAATCAATTGATCAAGATCTTTGGCATATTATTTCTTTTGGTGATTTCAAACCAAAGAAAACAAGTTTTTGAAAACCAAGATAACTATCTTAAACTTGATAAAAATACTAAAGCTAAAACAATTATTTATAAAGCTTTAGTACCAAATATGAAAGAATGTATTTTTGTCAAACGGCTAATGACATTTGGAAAAATATATTAAACTTTCATCAAGAAATATGTCAAGTCAAAGATGATCAATTTGATCTCACTTATGAATTAGAAGTCTTAGAAATATTAATAGATAGACATTTAGTTGTGATAAATACATGTGCTACTAGTTTAAATGTTTTAAATGAAGGTGTAAGTGAAGATGATTACTCATGGACCTAAAAACTATCTTCAAACGTTTGACAAATTTATCCTAGAGTTTTCTAAACTAGAAAATGAGTCTAAGCGTTTATGCAACATGGACCTAAAAACTATCTTCAAGAATGAGTCTTCAAAATTTTTTAAGAATATATTTGAAAAGGAAATCTTGTTAGAAGATAAAATGTCTAGAATTGAGAGTAATGTTGAAATTGATCTAGAATGTAAATTGTGTCTATATTACAAACATAAGATTAAAAAGCAAAATGAGAAAGGAAAAATATTAGTTAAATTTGATGAAAGCTCAAAATCTCTTGAAAGATTGTTGAGGAGTCAAAGGTTGTTTAAAGATAAAACCGGATTAGGATTTAACTCAAAAGCACCATCAACTAGTAAAACAAAACAAGTAAAATTTGTCAAACCTAGAAGAGAGATTTAGAGATAATTCAATCTCTAATAGAAACTCATGATAAAAGGATTAAGATTATCATGCTCTATGCTTTTATATCATTATCTAACCTTCCTGGATACGTGAGTAATTGAGTTTTAAAGCGTGTAGTCAAACCAAGATTTTACGCGTAGTGTTTATCCTCTTGATAGCATCTCTATGCAATTTAAAAGGTATGCATTACTTCAACTTGACTTTGATTGTCTCTTGTTTCTAGCATTATGTGTTGGAATATGTGTTATTAGTAATACTCTAAAGTGTTTACCTGCTATTAGTAATAACTAAGATTAGATTCTATGCAACAAGGAATTTCGTCATTAGTACTAGTAGGAGATATAAGGTGTTTTGGTTCTTTAACCATCAAGAGATAAACACGAGAAACTCTTGAGTGAGTCTCACTCAACTCTTGCTTACAAGTGAGCTAACTAAGAATTTCCTAAGTGTTAAAATGTCTAACACTTTTGTGATGCTTGCAAAACAACATTCTCAAACACCATATTTTGATTCTTAAATTGTGTTTTTCGTCGATCACTCATTTATGATAATCTCACATAAAACACACAAGGTGAAATAAATCACATTAGCATACATCAGGATGTGTGGAAGAAAATGAGTTTTCAACATCTAGGATTTACACATCAAATATGACACTTAGTCTTATGATGTTGTACCTCTTGGACTTTTTCAAAACAAGTAGAGTTCATAGTGTCTTAAGTAAGAAAACCCAAAGAGTCGAGGAGTCGTTGAATATAACATTTAACGAGTAATCTCCTGCTTTTAAGATATCATCTTTGGTAGATGATGACTTAGTCGAAAGTCCAATGATGATAAGACAAGTATGTTGTGTAAAACATTAAGAATAAAAGTACAAAATAATATCTTCTCACCTTGAGTCAAACATTGAATCAAGCAAAATTGACATAAGTTATAAAAGTTGATTTATAGGTCATAGTTGTGTCTAAACAAATTCAACAAAAACAGTTTTTTGAATTTAGAGTAAAACAACTAGTGAAACAAAATAGATTTTTCGAAGTAATCAAGTGATTATAGTGTCAATATTCGAAAGTCTTTTTGATAATAAAAACAAGCTCCAAAAGCAAGGGATCTTAACTTAAAGACATTCTTAGTTACTCTCTTGTTCTCAATGGTTAAGTTATTGATGACTTATCAAGAATGAGATTAGTAAATCCGTAGGTAAAACTAAACGTAGAGAAATGTTCAGAAGACTAATTGTTCTCATAACAATTAGATCCAACATTACGTTTAGCATTTATGTATGTGCTCGTGTTAAAGAAGATCCTAAAACAACTCTTTAGTTGAGCTTGTTTGGATACATCATAAGGTACTACACAACTAGGATTATAGTATCCCAAAAGAACGGGAATAGAAACCATAGTGTATTCCAAATGGAATTATGCCGGTAATAAGTTGATAAGAAAAGCACAAGTGGTACTTGCACTTTTATACTTACTTACCCAATGATTCTCCAAAACACGTAAGGTTCTCAAATTAGTTTTGGATGGAGAAGTACATCAACAAGCTCCGCTTGAACAAGCAAATTCGTGTCAACAACGGAATTCTTTTATCAACATTGTTATCCCTTCAACAAAGGAATCATCGACTTCGGCAACAATTCAATCCATTATAGTCTTAAAAGACATATTGTGATCCATCATCATCGCCTTGGTAAGATTGTTCATTGAGGAACGTCTTAACTAAGAAAGTCTTCTACATTAACCATTCTATCAACTTTTTCACAAAACTTCTTAAATGTGAAGCATTCATCATTCCTAGGCTTAGTCAAAGACTCATAAGACCTAAAACCTTAGTTTTGAACATTAGGATAAAACCACAAAAATCAAGACAATCCCTTTTGATTTTTCTCCCTGCAGTTCCCACGGTACCCTCAAACCATACGGGCGGAACCCTCATTTTGGTTCCGCCTGGTCCGCCAAAGCTACAGAATGTTTTATTTTTAATTTCAAAACCAAACACCCTCTTAACTTAATCATTCACTTTCAAACAGCCATCACCCTCTCAAAAAAACAATACCATACGAAATTTAGGGCTTTCAATCCAATCTCTTCAAATCCAATCAACTTTGTAAGTGTTCTAATCATAATTGCATTTTTTATTCAAGTATAACATTCTCATTTACATTCATTAACTAGCATCTTAGGGTTTATGCATAAAATTTCTTGATTCATGAAAAACTTGGTTACTAGCAAATCATGTCTTCCATTAGTTAAGAATTGTATCCTTTTTGTTGTTACTTTAATTTGCCAAACACACCAAGTGCATTGTCTTTCAAAAATTGCAATTCAAGACTATAACATAATTCTTCACCACATTGTTAAAACAAATGAAAAACATCATTGAAACATCACTTGCATATTATCTCTTGAATGCTAAAGGGAATACATAACTAATATGTATTTTTGGGTACATTCAATCGAAGACACATTCAATTAGGAGAGTTTTGGTTATCTTTTGTTTTTATAACAAAACTTGCATAACAAAACAATTTGGGCATCAAAATGAGTCAAGATAACCAAGTCTCCACATTGATTGCATATAGGAACACATTAGAACATCCACATTGTTAAAAGTCATTAACATATAATTTTGTGTTTTCTAGGAATCAACATGCCTCACGCAAATAAATCCGATCACAAGGAAACCCTTAAGTACTTGCCCAAACACCATAGGACCAAAGGTCTCAACAAAGTTCAAGTAGAAACCTTTAAGGCATTAGAAAAACGCTATGTTCACGAAGGTAGAACAATTGATCCATCCTTTCTAGAAGGAACATCTATTCGCCAAAGCTTTGCCACAATCAACTTTGATTGTCTCTTTGATATCGATGAGCCAATTTGTCCTAGGTTCATCTTAGAATTCTATGCAACCGTAAAATTTTCCACAAATGATTTTGGTAAGATATCATTAAACTTCACAACCAATCAAATACCAAATTTCATAGATTTGAAAGACTTAGCTATCATTTTTGGTGTCCGAAATGCTGGTACTTGTCTCTACACGGATAAGTGGCCCATTTCAAGCCTTGACTCGATTGAGCGTTTTCATCCATACGACACCCCTCTAGCGAGTAAGGAAACAATTAAGGAACATCTCTTCATTAGAACCTCTACCACTAGGAAGAATCGTTCGAGGAATATTGTGGATAAGGATCCTTTTGGTATGGAGGTCAATGAGCTTAAACCACAATTTAAGAAGTGGGAAGAAATCCTTAGAGCTAACGTCATAAGTGCCATAGGAAATAGAGATCATGTCAACACATGCCTTTGCTACATGCTCTATAGCATCTCTACCGGTCAACCCTTTAACTTAGCCTACTACCTAGCCAAAAAAATGGCCGACATACCCTTAGTTGGAACAACCGCTCTTCCTTATGGAATGCTTCTTACTCGCCTCTTTAGAGCAATCTCACCAATTCCTCCTAACGATAATGGAATGCGCCTTGACTATTCTCTCGTTCCTCACATATTCGTTCCTCTAAGTGATAAACGAGTTTTCAAAGGCAAGGGCAAATGTACACGCTCACCTACACCATCATCATCATCATCCGACATGAGCAATAATGATAGACTTCCTAACTCTAAGTTACCTCCTTTAGAATACCTTCAAGAACTCCCCGTCATTGACAATGCATCCGAAGAGTTCAAGCAAACCAAAGGAATTTTCAAGTGCTTTGGAAGGTACCTAAGCAAGCTCAATAAGAATATAGACCGGTTGTGAGAAGATTAAGGAGTGTTTGGCTTATGAATGTTTTAGAACCTTTTATGTGTTAAACTACATGATTTGTATTGTTTTTCACTTTCATGTTTTATTACGTTTGTCGGATTATGTTTATATGAGCTTTTATGCATAATGACAATGTTTGAGGTGTTTGTCAATTTTTTATGCTTATGGCAATTCTTACTAAGTATAGTGAAATCTTCGACCTCAAGGTCAAAGTCCTATGATATGTGTGTTTACGTGTCTAATTTTTGCATTGCCTAACCAGAAATGCATTATCTTTTTGATTTTAGAAGTTTTCGAAAATTTTGAAAATCGTCTCGCGGGTCAAAATCGCGGACTGCCAAACTTTTCAGCCCTGGCGGATCTGACGGTACCCAAAATTGGGTTCCGCCATTGTATTTTTTGGGTAACCAAGAATTGGCCCAACAGACCAGACGGAACCCAAAACAGGGTTCCGCCTGTGTACCACGAGGGTTCCGCCAGTCACCTGCAGAAAATTTTTGTCATTTTTTTTAAAGTTCAAAACTTGTAAAATGTCAAACCATTATCCTAAGTGAGAAACATCTTCCATTAACTTCAATAACCATATTAGAACAACTCTCACTCACTAAAACAATTAGGAAGCCACTTCCCTCCAAAAATTCAAATTCAAACATAACTAACTCAAGGAACCCTTTTAAAGGATCCTTCAAACCATTGAAATATTTTTAACCAAATCACATCCCATGATCACAAAGCATTGAGTTCATATGTTGGTCTTTCACTCCACCCTATTCCATTGGATTGACATCAAATGATGTGACATGGTCATGAAAATCATTTGAAACCTCAATCTTTGAATGGTAGAACATTAAATCCAAACACCCATTTCAACATCTTTTCCATCCTATAAATTTGAAAGTTTTGCAACAATTCAAATCACACCATCACCATCAAAACTTCTTCTCTCAAAACACCAAAACCAAACCTTTGAAATGACTAAATCCAACACATCATCCGAGTCATCAAAATCCTTATCAAAAACCACTAGGATTAGTGTTAAACCTTGTGGCTTCAACAAAACCGTCAAGTCAAGCTCATCATCTTCAAGTGATGCTTCGCTTAACATTTCTTCTCCTATCCAAGATTTCCTTAACCTCACTACCTCAACACCATCCCCAACACATTGTAATACCAATGTAATCACCTTTCAAGATTTGCTTAATCTTGATACTCCAACACCCTCTCCAACACATTGCTACACAAACATAGCCACCATTCCTCCACCAACTAGACCTTCAAGTGATTCAACATCACCTTCTCAACTAGCTCAACCAACAAAAACTTCATCACCTCAATCACCAACACTTACACCAATGGAACTTTTCCATACACCTCCAACATCACCACTACCCTATTTGGAAACATTAGAAGACCTATCACCCAAATCATCAAGTCCACCATCCTTATCACTCTTAGACACCATTGCTCAAATGGAAACCCAACAACAATCTAGTGAGCAACTAGATGATGAACCCCATCAACCCTCATTGGTAGAACGGTTGGCTTACCGTTATGCTAGACCATCCATTTTTCCAAATGATCAAGGTCATACCCACTCACAATCATTTATGTTTCACCCAATTTACAAAGACCTTCATGGCAATCCTTCCGGTGAACCAAGCTTCCGCCATTTTGTTCAAAATCAACAACCAACACAACAACAACAACCATCACCACAAGAACCTCCCCAACAATATGAATCTCTACTTTTCTTATAAGAAAATAGAAGCATCCATATGAGAAAAACCTCCAAACCTTAATGATGAGATTGACACTCATTTAAACCTCCTTCATGCCTTCAAACGTATGGTTGACTCTCAAATCAACCATATTACGGTTTTACAAACAACGCTACACTCAACTAATGAAGGAAGCAAAAACACCTCTCAACCATCAACATTTGCTCCTTCAAGTTCAAACCATCCACCATCAACAAATCAAACCTCTCTTCCACCAAACTTTCCCCGCCATGGTTGCGGACTGATTCGTGTGAAAACCAATTATATATAATATAGTAGTATAGTATCGAAGTGATCCGCTAGAAATACGGATCACCCGAGTCGTTTCCCAACGAAGGCGAATGGAATCGAGAATATCGATTCGTGAAATCGTGAATTGAAAAGTGAGAAAGTGAAAATAGCAATCAAATAGTTCACGTATTCACAAACAAGTATGAAATATGCAAAGAGTACAAGCTAATTATGCACCGAAGTAAAAAAACGTAAAAACGGAAATGCACTTGCAAAATTTAAAACGTAACGTTTAATGAAAAAATGAACCTACAAACTTGAAAATATTTTCTAAAAATCTTAAACTAATAAAAAGAATTTTAAGAAAAAGAAAAATATTTTTTTGAGTTTTTATTTATTTTCTAGAATTTATTTTCTTATTTTGGAATTAAAAATGAATTAAAAATAAAGAAAAATAGAAAATTAAAGTGGAAAAATGAAAATTTAATTCTAAAAAATCTAAAATATTATAAAAGATTTTTTAAAAATATTTTTGTATTTTTCAAAGCTTTTTCTGATTTTTATTGATTTTTGGTAATTAAAAATGATTTAAAAAGGATTTAAAATGAAGAAAAATTAAGAAAAATAGTAAAATAATCCAGAAAAATCTGGAAAAATTCCAGAAAATCAAAAATAAAATAGAAATGTTGCAGAAAAATTTTTGGTTAAAAATAATAAGCAGAAGTGCTTATTCAAGCTTAAACAGCTTATGGCAAGTGCTTATTTATAAGCACTTACTACAAAATCTAAACCAAACTTTGAAAACAGAACTATTATATAACAATAAGCTCAGTAATACTCAGATATGATGAAAAATAACACAGAAGCACTAGATGCATACAATAAGCAGTAGAGAAATAAGCTTAAACACAAGCAGATAAGCACAGTTCACAAATGAATTCTCCAAAAGCTCATAACCAAACAGACAACTAAAACTCAGTTACCACAAAATTCAGACTCAAAAGGAGCTTATATGGGCTACTAAACAAGCTGATGATGGAGGTTGATAAGGACAGATAAGAACAAGGATAAGGCTGCAACCTAAGAGGGTGACTAACAGACTACAATGAAACAAACAATAAAGCACAAAAGACCAATCCAAGCTATCAAACAACAAACTAATAGAATGAATATATTGGAAAACCAAAGATCAAATTAGAAACTCAAGTGAGCAGCAGGATAAGAGCTTGTGAATCTAAGCTGTTTGGACAAGATGTACAGGGCAAAATTAACAAGCTAAATGGGCAATTGCAGGCCAAGAATGAGCTATCAAACAGGCATCAAATTACATAATAAACTCACGCAAACAAGGATAGTACTGAAAGCAACTAGCAAAACCAAAAAAATATACTTCTAAATCCTACTTAACTGCTAAGAAATCAAAATGGGTCATGTGGGATAGAAGACTGATGTAACAGCAGACTCTAAGGGCTGATTAGGGCTATATGCAGCCTAGTATTAGACTCCCAACCAAGCCTCAAACTAAAATAAAAGCTACCAAAACTGAATCATAAACTACCAATCAACTAGAATGATCAAGTAAACAAGTTAATTCCTACTAAGTATCTAACTGAAATCAACTAACGCTAAAAATTACCAATTAAGAAAACTAATTAAAACTTATTAAAGCAACAACCTACTGTTTTATTATCTAAGTATTTATAATATGCCTAAATGAATCGTTTAGAACCAGAAAGTAGTGAACAAACTACAACATCTTATCAAGTACTGTTACATCCAAACACCCCCATATTAGCAGCTATCAACCTAAATCTCTGGAATGCTCAACAGTCCACAACTAAACTGATATGATAAGCAGTAATCACACTAGTTTAAACAGGTTCAGAAATCAAAATCAACTAACACAATTAGATACTCAGAAACTCAGTAATTCAAAATGACAGCTAATCACAAATCACCAATACACAAACTAAATCTAGTATTCAAATGAATTCAAACAACTAAAATCTATAAAAACTAATGCAAAGCCAAACCAAATAAGCTCAATACAACAGTTTAGTATAATACTTGAAAATAAAAACTAAATGAAACAGTATGAAATACTAAACAAAAGATTCAAATCTTACAATAATCTTCAGTCCAGCATGAACAGGACTGATTCACTTTGCTTGCCTGTCTTTTGACAGGCTGAGTGCATCCAATTCTCACTCAAACTTGTCCCAATTCACCATAATTCACCAATTGAACCAATCATTTGACTACCTTTGACCAAAGAGCTACTGTTTATCAAAACTTAACCAACTATCACAGAAATTATTTAAAGCAAAAATAAGATTGATGAAACTGAAAACAAGCTTATTAAAAGCTGAATTTAAATCTAAAGCTAATTTGATACTATTTTTTATATTTTCTGTTTTTTATAAAAAACTTTTGTAATGAAATAACACTTGAAATTAACTTGTAAAATATATGAAATAAGCTGAAAACAAACAAGTGAAGCTGATTAAAAACAATAACAATAACAAGATGTAATTATTAAAGGGAAACTGATTTCATTGAAATTTAAAAGAAATTACAACTAAATCTAATCTAATACAATAAAAGGAAATTTTGGCAGAGTTTAATTACACTAAAAACTCCACCTAATAAGCTACTACTAGCCTCTATTTATAGCAAAGGAATGAAGGTTCTAGTGAGGAGGGTAGTCACGGATTGCCACCTTGGCAATCCGTGTGATGTGTTTCTTTAAATCACCTCAGGACCACATGATCATCTTCAATCATTCCTCATCTATCCATAGCCCTTGGATCAATACAAATGACGCGTACATGCCAATCACCATCTGCCACGTACACCATTCGTGTGTTTCTTGGCTTCTGACACATCCTGACATACCCATGATCTTCTAGAAACTCTATAATTTGACACTTATGCCCTTAATTGCAGTAATTAATTGGATTTGGAATCTAGGGTTCATAGTGAATAGTGAAAACTGGGAATGGGGTAAAATTGGGGGGGGGGGTAAGTGTTTGGGATTATTTTAATTTTGTTTTTAAGTTTGACCATTTGACCCAAGGTTGTGAGTGTTGACCGGTATATTTGACTGGGTATTGGGTGGATCGGGTAAAAATGATGGATTGGGTTAAATAAAGGGTGGTGGGATTGGGCTTTGACATTTTTTTGGGCTTGATTTATTATTGTGGACTGGATCAGGTTTATTATAGGTATTTTTAGATTTTGCATTTGTGAAATTTCAAGGACCAAAAATGTAGAATCTGAAATTCCAAGGGTCACTTCTGTCATTTCCCAAAAACTAAATCCAAGGGCTGATCCTGACAAAGTAAGATTCTTCAGGGTCCAATATTGACTTTTAAGATCACAGCTTTGACTAGTTGACCGTCTTCCACTCTCGTGCTCGGTTTCGTTGTTTTCTCGTGATTTTTCGTCATTTTGTATAATATCCGTACCTGCATATCACAAACACAAAAACACTACAAATTTGGCATAATTCGATTAGTTTTTGGTCTTTTGAGTCCGGTTTTGGTCTTATAAAAGTGAGTGAATAAGCACTCACCAAAATCACCCCGACTAAGGTATTGTCGTGTCCTCACGCAATGTGATCAATTCACGCTTTTGGGAAAAATGATTTCAAAACTCTTTGTACTAACTTTGAAAAGTAGCAAGGAGGTTCGAAAGAAGTAATAAAATCATTTATTCTCGAAAACGCTCCATTTTCCAAAAATTTTCCTTTTATTCCTTTATTCCACTTACACTTTCTATTTTTGGACTTTTCCATACTTCACACTTGTGACGGTTTGTTGAACTTTCATTATCTTGCAAATAATTATTAGGGTCAATGAGTAGAAACACTTCTCATAGAAAAGTGACCGTACGGATAAAAATCGTCATCCTTGATTTTTCACAAGTCCCCAAACTAAGCGTACAAATGAGATCATAGCTTATCTACAAAATAGATGCTAACACTACTCATAACAGTTACTTGTGGAAACTCCTTACTCCTATTTCCTAGGTTTTGTATCTCAATATTTTATTTTGTTGAGAAATGAATTGCTTCATATTTTCTCGTTTCAATAATTTTTAGTCCGATAGTGATACCTAAGTTAAAACGATAAGTAGTTATTCATTTTCTCTTAAGAACCATTGCAATAGAAATTTGGTCCACATCAAGGAATTTGGGGTACATACAATATCAAAGATATAAGTTGCGGAGTACAATCACGTGCACCTCATGTGACTGATTACTAATCACTAATCACATGCACCTCACGCGCCAACAACTTATTTATACATAAGCTCTTATTCGATACAACTTCAACTTTCACTTTTCTTCACCTTACACTTTTTTTTTTTTTTTTTTCATATTTTTCACTTTTTTTTTCTTTCTTGACTTTTCTCATAACATCAATGGAAGCTTATCGGGTAGCTCCAAAACCACATAGATAATCAACTTTTGACTTTTGTTTTTTTCACTTTTTGCTCTTATTTTTTATGTTCCTTGATATGTACCCAACTTCTAAAGCAAAAATTCTCTTAAGAAAACAAAGAACTAAATATTATTCAAACCGAAATACCACTAATTAACCTAGAACATCTATTATATATGGGTGACGTTTCTGATGGGAGTAAAAAGCCACAAGTACCTCTTATGAGCTCTAAAGAGAACCACTACTCCACGTTTAGCATCTAACTTCTAAATTAACTCTATCATTTCTCGCTCTTGGCAATTTAAGATTTCAAATAATGAAACCCGCGAATACTTAGCCGATAATCAGCCACGCATATATAAAGTCAGATACGGAAACTTGCAAATTCTAGAAGAAGAATTCGCGTTTTCTAGCTCCTTACGTAAAAGACTAGCGAAAGCTTTTAAGCTGCGCATGTATAAATTCAAGTACGGGAACTTGCAGATTCTTAAGAAAGAATTCGCATTTTATAGCTCCTTGTGTACAAAACTAGCACAAGCTTATGTGATTATCATTGGTTAAGGGAACAAGCTAGGGCTCAACACGCCCGGTCAAGTCAAAATATTTATTCCTACTCTCGCCAGCAAGAAAGTCAACAAGGTGTCAAAACACTTATTCAAACTTTATTATATTTTTGTACAACTTTTTCAATTTTTTTCTCATTTTTTTGTGCTTTTTCATGACTTTTTCATCAAAATTTTTGAAATTTTCAATTTTTTCAATTTTTTATTTTTGGTGGAAAAACGGAGTTGCGAGTGTTCACAGCGTGCAAGGCAAAACTCAGATCGAACGATCACCCCCTAGACTAAAATGAAACATTGTCCTCAATGTTTTATGGGTTAAGGTAATCCTAACAAAATTCTAGGCCATTTATTAATTATGCCAAAGAAAATGTTAGTCGATAAGATTCACGGATATAGGATTTCCAAGTAGCACCGATGAATGAAACTCGAGCGTAGAGATGATAACGAGCACGAGAGTCATTATAAATCGCGGAAAATCCTAACAAACATCACAAACAACCACGGAACACAAGAGTAGAAGAGGCAACCCCTCCTCACGTTATTTGTTAGAAAATAGAAAAATAAGAAGATGAAATTGGATAAGCATGAGTTGCCACCCACGAAGCGCTTTGTTTTTGATTTCCGAGTCACGTAGCTTGACTCGATCCCTGAATTAATTCGTCCTTGGGGAAAAATCCGTGGAAAAATAATCTCATCCGGGCTTTCATGCAAAATATTTTGAAAAACTTATGACTTATTTGAAAGTTCCATCCCGAAGAGATAACCGCTAGTATTTTACTTATGAAAACTTTGAAAAACGATACCAGGGTCAAAAACAAGATCCTCACTCCCCACGGAGTGAAGGATAAGAGAAATCACACCAAACGTTACAAATGGTAAGAAAGTTATGATAACAATCTTGAAAAACTCATCATCTTCAAAAGAAAACTTCATAATTGTGGAATTATGAATCTTATCATTTAAGCTCCTTTTAAAATCTTTTCCGGGTGGGAGGGTTGGGATAAACTTTTCTTTAAAATTCTCATTTTTAATCACACCACCCGGATCATGATCAACATCAAGATCAAAACTGAAACTTTCATATTCAGATTTAGAAAACTTTTCAATTTCACATTCAGATTTATCAAAACGAAATGACTCATACTCTGGAAGAGAGATAAAAGCATGAGAAGTGGTACTGCCACGACTCGTCTCTTCCGAGTGATCGAAATGAAAAACTTCAAATATCGGATCAGAAAAATCAGGATGAGAAGTGGGATTGCCACTTATCTCCTCAGTCGTAAAGGTAAAACTCTCAAAGTTTGGTAAAAATTCCTCGAGCTTGGGCTCAAGAGGATCGTCAATTATAAGCTCAATCTTTGTCTTAACTTTATCCGGAGGGATCAACGGTTCATCATTCAACAAATTGTTAAGAAAAATAATATCACCCTCCGAATCAAAGTAAGAGTCGTCAGTCTCAGAAATCGGAATCGTTTCAATTGCAAGAAATTCATCGACATCTTCCCAAAAAGAATCATATTCCTTAGTTGAAGGAAATGATGGGGAAGAGTCGGAGACAAAAGTTTTTACAAAATCATCAAAGGAATAATCACAAACATCGATGATTTTGACGGAGTACTTCTTCGATTTTGAATCATCGGCTTTAAAAATCATAATATTGTCATCATGTCGTAAAGTTAGAGTATCCTCAAAATGGTCTACTAGGGCTTTAGCGGTTCGTAAAAACGGTCGCCCTAGAATTAGAGGAACTCTCGGATCAGCTTCAAAATTGACAACAACAAAATCTGCCGGAAAAGTACACGAATTCACACGAACAAAAACGTCCTCAGCAATTCCAACTGGATGAGTGATTGATCGATTAGCAAGCTCCAAAGTCATTCTCGTCGGTTTAAGAGCCCCCATTCCAAGTTGTTCATAGATCGATAATGGCATGAGATTAATACTCGCACCCGAATCGGCCAGGGCGTTACAAACTTCTTGATCTTTCAATGAACAAGGAATGAGAAACTTTCCCGAGTCACCAAGCTTTTCGGGAAGCTTCTTGAGAAGAATTGCGGAACATTGAGCATTTATCGGCGTTTCGGCTAATTCAAGCAATTTCTCTTTATTACTTATGAGGTTTTTGAACGTAGAAGCAAATTTCGGCATGTATACGAGAGCATCCGTAAAACTTATATCAAAGTGCAATTTTTGAAAAATATCCAGAAATTTTTCCATTTGTTTTTTAGACTTTCCACGGAGCTCTTCATCATTAAATCGTGACGGATATGGCAATTTAGACTTGTATTTCACATTATTCTCAAAAACAACTTTTTCTTTATCTTTTGACTTTTGGACAACCGGAGGTTGGACGTTTTCAGCTCCTCCATTATTAATAGGAGGAACCGGATCCTTTGTCGCCTCGGTCTCACAGTCCACTACCTTAGGCGGAGACGAAGAAGAAGAAGAGGTAGTAGGAGCTGTGGGTCCATCATATTGAGCTCCACTGCGAGTTATGATCGCCATAACTTCGCCCCTCGGGTTTGCGATCGTGTTGCTTGGCAAAGAAGTAATACCCGAACCCGAGGGTCGATCATTTAAACGTTTGTTAATATCATTGATTTGATTAGCAAACAACCGTGTCGACTCTTTATATTTTGCCATGAAAGATTGTTGGTTTTGAATCAATTGCTTAATCAAATCTTCCGTGGGTGACGGATTTGGAATAACAGCTTGATTTTGATTATTGTTGAAATTCTGCCCACGGTTTTGGTAATTACCATGATTTTGATTTCCATGATTTTGCGTTCTGAAAATTCCCAGGGTTTCCATGGTTTTGAAAATTGTTCCCTTTAGGCGGGCCTTGATTGTAATTACCTTGAAAACCCCGGTTTTGATTAAACCCTTGATTATGATTTTGAAAACCGTTATTAGCTCGACTTTGATTTTGAATTCCTTGATTATTACGATTCTGCACATTATGATTCTGGTTGACTTGATTGACTTGGTTTTGTTGTTCGAGAACGGGTGGTCCAAGATAATGAGAAGAGCGGTAGCTGAGGAGATTACGGTCTCCTTGAGGTTGTGGGTAACCGGTGTTACCCGCGTTTGCAGCATACGCGTTCTCATGAGAAAAGGCACCGGTGGCCGGACATTCATAATACAAATGTGGACCACCACAAGTCTCACAACCGTGACTAACCACATTGACTTGATGGTTTGGTTTTTCAATAGACATTGCATCAACTTTCTTTGTTAAAGCCACAATCATATTTACCAATTCATCATTATTTTTACCATTATTAGACACTTGAGGTTTATTCCTTGACATTCTCACACGAGCTTTATTCTCAATTATCATGAAAACATCATTCGTGTTCCTAGCCAACAAGTTACCACCCCCAGCAGAATTAAGCGAATCTTGGTCAGCATGACATAACCCATTATAAAACGTATCAATCTGCTGAAGGTCGGTAAACCCGTGGTTCAGACATTTCTCCTTCAAATCTTTGAATCGGTCCCAAGCTTCACTAAACGTTTCATCAAAAGCTTGTTGGAACCGAAAGATTTGAGAACGTAGATTAGAAGTTTTAGAGGGAGGATAGAAATAGTTCACAAACTTGGAAGCAAGATCATTCCAAGTGTGAATCGAATTAGGCGGTTCCTTTTCCAGCCAAGTCCGGGCTGCTCCTTTTAAGGAGAAAGGAAATAACTTCAATTTCACCATATCGTGAGGAACTTGATTCATGCGAATGGTCTCAGCGATGTCGGTGAAATTTCTGATGTGAGCATAGAGGTCTTCGTGATCGAACCCGTGAAAGGATATACCCGTGATCAAATTGTGTAATCCGTGATTGATCTCAAAGTTGGCATTGATGTCCGGAATCACAATAGCTCTCCTCACACCGTTAAATGGTGATTGGAGTTGTTCATCCATCGGACGCGGATCAAATGCCGGTTGTTGTCCCATCGGCGGGATAACATTGTGCTGCGGACCACCCATCGGCGGGGGTCCGTTGTGTTCGTTTTGGTTCATCTCCTCGTCGTCAAGGAAATGAACCCGACTCGTATGTCGTAAAACCCGCTCGGGGTTAGAGAACGGAGACGTAAGACTCTCAAAAGAAGATCGAGTGTGCATACACAACAAGCAAAATCTAAAAGAAAAAGAAAAGAGAAAAGAAAATCTTTTTACTTTTTTTTTTTTTTTTTTTTTTTTTTTTTTTTTATCACAAAAACTTTTTATTTCTTTTGCTTTTCTTTTCTTAAAACGTAACGTTAATCGAAAACCGTTTCTTTCAAAACTACGCGCGACGGGACGGGAGAGAAGAATGGATCTCTCTTCAGCTTGCAATTTAATGTCTTAGCTTCCGTATTTCCCGCTTATTCGGTTGTAGTAATTGAAATAGTCCGATAAACAACTAAATTACGTTTTCGTTATATTGTAAGACTTTTTTGGTTTACAACGCCCTTTCTTTCGATCGAGTCGAGTCTGTAACTTTTATTATTTTTTTTTGGTATTTTGTAAACACTTTAGGAAAAGTGTTTTTGATTTTTCAATTTTTATAGAAATATATATACAAAGTAGAGGAAGGCTTAACAAAACACGATTTTTCAAAAAGATATTCAAAAACTCACTTCGTCCTTCCCCGGCAGCGGCGTCAAAAATTGATTCGTGTGAAAACCAATTATATATAATATAGTATAGTATCGAAGTGATCCGCGTAAAATACGGATCACCCGAGTCGTTTTCCCAACGAAGGCGAATGGAATCGAGAATATCGATTCGTGAAATCGTTAATTTGAAAAGTGAGAAAGTGAAAATAGCAATCAAATAGTTCACGTAATCACAAACAAGTATTAAAAATGTAGAACGTACAAGCTAGTTATGCACCGAAATGAAAAACGTAAAAACGGAAACGCAACCGCAAAATTTAAAACGTAACGTATATCGAATAATGATCCTACGAACTTGGAAATATTTTCTAAAAATCTTAAACTAATAAAAAGAATTTTAAGAAAAAGAAAAATATTTTTTTGAGTTTTTATTTATTTTCTAGAATTTATTTTCTATTTATTGAATTAAAAATGAATTAAAAATAAAGAAAAATAGAAAAATAAAGTGGAAAAATAAAAATTTAATTCTAAAAATTCTAAAATATTATAAAAGAATTTCTAAAAATATTTTTGTATTTTTCAAAGCTTTTTCTGATTTTTTTATGGATTTTTGTTATTAAAAATGATTTAAAAATGATTATAATAGAAGAGAAATTAAGAAAAATAGTAAAATAACTTGGAAAAATCTAGAAAAAATCCAGAAAATCAAAAGTAATATGGAAATATAGCAAAAAAATTTTGGATTTAAAAATCTAAGCAGAAATGCTTATTCGGTGCTTAAACAGCTTATGGAAAGTGCTTATTTATAAGCACTTGCCACAAAACTTTACAAAAATGATACCACAACTGTAAAATCCAACAATAAACTCAGAAGTGCTCAATTTAGAAGAAGTAGTACACAGAAACACAAGATCTAAGCAAATAAGCACTCTAACTATGGCTAATGAATAAGCTGCTATGGTAAATGAAAAAGTCAGAACAAGTAGGCCATATATAACTCTAAAACAACAATAAAAGAACTCAGAACAACTAATGAAAATCAATTACAAGCTCAGACAAGAACTAGTAGTCCTAGAGTTTTAAACAGAAAACAGTCTCAATCAAACAATTAGCAATACCAAAAAGCAGTACTAAATAAGCTATGAATTGTAAGCAAATGGGGGCAAATGTTACCTTACACTACTGAGAACACATATCAACTAATTTCCTACTTAGATTCTAACATAAGCTACTCTAAAAGAAGCAAGATCAGCAGCCTATGCACCATAAAAAAAATAAACAGTTGACTATTCAGAACTTATTTAAGTTTGACTAATTCCAAAATCAGCTGAGCTATACTACTCCTTAATGAATTAAAAAGCTATTAATACAATATATTTGGCTAGACTAATCTAAAATGCCACTACCACTGCCATATTACTAACTGAATTTTAATATTCTAACAGTAACATACAACTGAATTCTACTTTGACTATATAAGAACTAGTCCTACTGACTTTAAAATTTAACACTCTAATTTAACACTAATGAAGCCTAGTTACCATAGCAATACAGCAATCAAACCACAATAACACTCAGTAATTAGCAGTTCCAAACACTCCCTTATCTACTACTACACGTTTCAACTGACTAAAATCAACCACTGACTTACATTCTACTGATCTACAATTCTATAAAAGCTATAACAGAACCAATTCAGCAATCAAATACAACTAAAAATAATAAAATCTCAGATCAACAAATACTACCTAAATCTAACAGTGTGATATTCAATCTAAAATAGCAGCTACTGAACTCCAAACTATATAATAAGCTAAGCTAAATGAAACTAATAGAAGCTGAAATAACAATTTATACTACTCAAAACTAATGAACAAAACAACAAATACTACACTACACTACTAGAAGCAATTCAAACAGTAACTCAGATACTTAGAAATATTGATCTAAACTATTTGTAATGAAACTCGAAATAGCGACTTACCACAACTAGCTTCTCAGCATGAAAAGAGAAGGTCACTAAGCTTGCCTGTCACTAGACAGGCTGAGATCATCTATGGCTATCTCAATCTATCATTTATCCACCAATTTCCAATCAAATTCTGTCACAGTTGACTTACTTTGACCAAGGTTTTGAAGAATAATGACACTGAAAATGACTATCTCAGAAGCTATATGAAGCTTATTTGAGATTTAACAAACAACAATTTAGCTAAGTAGAAAGCTGAATCACAAATCAGAAATCATTTTTGTATTTTCATTAAACTATTTGAATGGAATAAAAGCTGACTTGTAAGAAAAGTAGTATGAAATGGAGTAAAATGTTAAGACAATTGAAAGAAACTAATAATAAGCAGTAAAGAACAATAAGCTTAATGATTAAGAAACTGATTGCATTGATATTAAAACAATTACAAATAAAACTAATCTCAATACAATCAAATGAAATTTTGGCAGAGCTTGGCTACTCCAAGACTCCACACTGAATCACTACTCTAACACTCCTATTTATAGTACAAATGAGAATGATCTAGAGAGAGGGGGTTCTGGAAAGAATTATCCACGGATTGCCAGCTTGGCAATCCGTGTGGTGTGTTTTCTCCAAGCCATCTTGAGCCCTTGGATTACAATCAATCATTGCCCTTTCAATATACACCCTTAGATTGAATGTGATGGCGCGTTTGCTCCAATCATATTCTGCCAAATCATCCATTCGTGTGCTTCTTACACTCTGACAAGCTTCTGCCACGTTCTGACCTTCTAGAATCCCATTTGAATTGACTAATTGGCCCTTAATTGCGGTAATTTTACGGATTGAGGGTTAGGGTTCATGTGGGGAACAGTAACTTTTGGGATTTGTGGGGTGAATTGGGGATAATGAAAGGGCGGGGTAAAAGTATTTATTTATTAATTGATTTGACTTTGTTTTAGTGTAGGTTTGACCGAGAGTTGTAGGGATAGGCTTGGGTAAAGGCTTTTGTAAATGGGCTTTGGTATTAAAATGGAAATTGTGGACTAATTACTTGGACCAAATTTTGCAAGCTTATTACTATTAATAATAAACAAGGACCAAAGGTGTAAATTTTAGAATTCCAAGGGCCACTTCTGCCATTTCCCAATAATGTGATCCAAGGGCTGATCTTGACAAAGTAAGATTCTTCAGGGTCCAATGTTGACTTTTAAGATCACAGCTTTGACTAATTGACCGTCTTTCACTCTCGTGCTAGGTTTCGTTGTTTTCTTGTGATTTTTTGTCATTTTGTATAATATCCGTACCTGCATATCACAAACACAAAAACACTACAAATTTGGCATAATTCGATTAGTTTTTGTTCTTTTGAGTCCGGTTTTGGTCTTATAAAAGTGAGTGAATAAGCACTCACCAAAATCCCCCCGACTAAGGTATTGTCGTGTCCTCACGCAATGTGATCAATTCACGCTCTTGGGATAAATAATTTCAAAATTCTTCCTACTAACTTTGTAAAGTAGCAAGGAGGTTCGAAAGAAGTAATAAAATCATTTATTCCCAAAAACGCTCCATTTTCCAAATTTTTCCTTTATTCCTCTTTATTCTATTTTTGACTTTTCATACTTCAAACTTGTGACGGTATGTTGAACTTTCATTATTTTTGCAATAACTATTAGGGCCAATGAGTAGAAACACTTCTATTTAAGAAACGACCATACGGATAAAAATCGTCATCCTTGATTTTTCACAAGTCCCCAAACTAAGCGTACAAACGAGATCACAGCTTATTTACAAATTAGATGCTAATACTACTCATAACAGTTACTTGTGGAAACTCCTTACTCCCATTTCCTAGGTTTTGTATCTCAATTTTTTATTTTATTGAGAAATGAATTTCTCATTTTTTTCTCGTTTCGATAATTTTTAAGTCCGATAGTGATACCTAAGTTAAAACGATAAGTAGTTATTCATTTTCTCTTAAGAACCACTGCAATAGAAATTCGGTCCACATCAAGGAATTTTGGGTACATACAATATCAGAAATATAAGTTGCGGAGTACAATCACGTGCACCTCATGTGACTGATTACTAATCACTAATCACATGCACCTCACGCGCCAACAACTTATTTATACATAAGCTCTTATTCGATACAACTTCAACTTTCACTTTTCTTCACTTTTCACTTTTTTTTTTTTTTTTTTTTTTTTTTTTTTTTTTTTTTTTTTTCATATTTTTCATTTTTTTTTTCTTTCTTAACTTTTCTCATAACATCAATGGAAGCTTATCGGGTAGCTCCAAAACCACATAGATAATCAACTTTTGACTTTTGATTTTTTCACTTTTTGCTCTTATTTTTGATGTTCCTTGATATGTACCCAACTTCTAAAGCAAAAATTCTCTTAAGAAAACAAAGAACTAAATATTATTCAAACCGAAATACCACTAATTAACCTAGAACATCTATTATATATTGGTGACGTTTCTGATGGGAGTAAAAAGCCACAAGTACCTCTCATGAGCTCTAAAGAGAACCACTACTCCACGTTTAGCATCTAACTTCTAAATAAACTCTATCATTTCTCGCTCTTCGCAATTTAAGATTCCAAGTAATGAAACCCGCGAATATTTAGCCGATAATCAGCCACGCATATATAAAGTCAGTTACAGAAACTTGCAAATTCTAGAAGAAGAATTCGCGTTTTCTAGCTCCTGATGTAAAAGACTAGCGAAAGCTTTTAAGCTGCGCATGTATAAAGTCAATTACGGGAACTTGCAGATTCTTTAGAAAGAATTCGCATTTTATAGCTCCTTGTGTACAAAACTAGCACAAGCTTATTGATTATCATTGGTTAAGGGAACAAACTAGGGCTCAACACGCCCGGTCAAGTCAAAATATTTATTCCTACTCTCGCCAGCAAGAAAGTCAACTAGGTATCAAAACACTTATTCAAACTTTATTATATTTTTGCACAATTTTTTTTTGTGCTTTTTCATTGATTTTTCTCAAAATTTTTGAAATTTTCAATTTTTCTCATTTTTTTAATTTTTGGTGGAAAAACGGAGTTGGAAGAGTGCACGACTTTTGTGAAAAATGCAAGGTCAAAATCGAATCGAAGATTCACCCTCCCCCCAACTAGAACGAAACATTGTCCTCAATGTTTTATGGGTTAAGGTAATCCTAACAAAATTCTAGGCCGTTTATTAATTATGCCAAAGAAAACGTTAGTCGATAAGATTCACGGATATAGGATTTCCAAAAGCACCGATGAATGAGACTCGAGCGGAGAGAAGATAACGAGCACGAGAGTCATCATAAATCACGGAAAATCCTGAACAAACATCACAAACAACCACGGAACACAAGAGTAGAAGAGGCACCCCCTCCTCACGTTATTTGTTAGAAAATAGAAAATAAGAAGATGAAATTGGATAAGCATGGGTTGCCACCCACGAAGCGCTTGTTTTTGTTAACCGAGTCACATGAGCTTGACTCGATCCCCGAATTAATTCCTCCTTGGGGAAAAATCCGTGGAAAAATAATCTCACTCGGGCTTTCATTCAAAATATTTGGAAAAACATATGACTTATTTGAAAGTTCCATCCCGAAGAGATAACCGATGGTATTTTAATAGTGAAAACCTTTAAAAATGATACCAGGGTCAAAAACAACATCCTCACTCCCCACAGAGTGACGGATAAGAGAAACCACACCAAATGTTACAAATGGCAAGAAGGTCATGATAACAATCTTGAAAAACTCATCATCATCAAAAGAAAACTTCATAATTATGGAATTATGAATTTTATCATTTAAGCTCTTTTTAAAAACTTTTCCGGGTGGGAGGGTTAGAATAAATTTTTCTTTAAAACTCTCATTTTTAAGAACTCCACCCGGATCATGATCAACTTCAAGATCAAAATTGAAACTTTCATATTTAGATTTCAGATTTAGAAAATTTTTCAATTTCACATTCAGATTCATCAAAACGAAATGACTCAAACTCCGGAAGAGAGATAAAAGCATGAGAAGTGGTACTGCCACGACTCGTCTCTTCCGAGTGATCGGTATCAAAATGAAAAGCTTCAAATGTCGGATCAGAAAAATTAGGACGATAAATGGGATTGCCACTTATTTCCTCAGTCGTATCAAAGGTAAAACTCTCAAAGTCTGGTAAAAATCCCTCGAGCTCGGGCTCAAGAGGATCGTCAATTATAAGCTCAATCTTCGTCTTAACTTTATCCGGAGGGATTGACGGTTCATCGTTCATCAAATTATTAAGAAAAATAATATCCCCCTCCGAATCAAAGTAAGATTCGTCAGTCTCAGAAATCGGAATCGTTTCAATTGCAAGAAATTAATCGACCTCTTCCCAAAGAGAATCATATTCCTTAGTCGGAGGAAATGATGGGGAAGAGTCGGAGATGAAAGTTTTAACAAAATCATCAAAGGAATAATCACAAACATCGATGCTTTTGACGGAGTACTTCTTTGATTTTGAATCATCGGCTTTAAAAATCATAATATCGTCATCATGTCGTAAGGTTAGAGTATCCTCAAAATGATCTACTAGGGCTTTAGCGGTTCGTAAAACCGGTCGCCCTAGTATTAGAGGAACTTTCGGATCAGCTTCAAAATTGACAACAACGAAATCTTCCGGAAAAGTACACGGATTCACACGAACAAAAACGTCCTCAGCAATTCCAACTGGATGAGTGATCGATCGATTAGCAAGCTCCAAAGTCATTCTCGTCGGTTTAAGAGCCCCCATTCCAAGTTGTTCGTAGATTGATAATGGCATGAGGTTAATACTCGCACCCGAATCGGCTAGGGCGTTACAAACTTCTTGATCTTTCAATGAACATGGAATGAGAAACTTTCCCGAGTCACCAAGCTTTTCGGGAAGCTTCTTGAGAAGAATTGCGGAACGTTGAGCATTTATCGGCGTTTCCGCTAATTCAAATAATTTCTCTTTATTACTTATGAGGTTTTTGAACGTGGAAGCAAATTTTGGCATATACACGAGAGCATCCATAAAGCTTATATCAAAGTGCAATTTTTGAAAAATATCCAAAAAATTTTCCATTTGTTTTTTAGACTTAGCACGGAGCTCTTAATCATTAAATCGTGACGGATATGGCAATTTAGACTTGTATTTCACATTATTTTCAAAAACAACTTTTCTTTATCTTTTGACTTTTGGACAACCGGAGGTTGGACGTTTTCAGCTCCTCCATTATTAATAGGAGGAACCGGGTCCTTTGTCGCCTCGGTCTCACAGTCTACTACCTTAGGCGGAGACGAAGAAGAAGAGGTAGTAGGAGCTGCGGGTTGATGAGTGTCTAAATACTCATCATTTTATACTAATCTGAGCTGCCAAAACATCCAAAAACACTCAAATATGCATCAAAATACTTAAAATATCTTAGAAGTGTGTTTTATATGTTTCAAATGCAAACTATGCAAAAACAGATGAAAAACGTACAAAGTTTGCATAATTGGCAGTTTCAGTCCCTCAACTTTCATAAATTGTCAAAACTAGTCCCTGGTTATTCTAAAAACATGAAAAAGTCATCAAAGGTCCTTTTTAATTATAAAGTTACATATTTAGTCCTTTGGTGCAAAGTTTTACAAAATTACAAGTTTAGTCCCTATACTTTGGAAACTGACATAAATGGTCCCTGGGATGTTAAAAACTTTGAGAAATTCAATTTTGATCCTTGTACTAATAATCTTTTGCAGGAATGGTCCTTGGTGTGAAGTTTGGTGATATTACATATTTAGTCCCTGAAGTTTGGTGAATTGGCAACTTTGGTCCCCGGATATAAAATATGGGAATTTGTCATTATTGGTCCTTGGGGTATTTAATCTTGGCAAATTTAGTCCTTATTCAAACTATGGAAATATTACACAACTTGCCCCTCAATTTTTGGAAATTACAAAATTGGTCCCTATGGTTAATTAAGTTACAAATACAAACGGACCCTATTTTATTTTTTATAAACCAAATCCAAACAACAAACAAACCCACCCACTATCCTAATACTACCCAAGCCCATTTCCCACCTAAGCCCAAGTACAAACCAAACCCACCCCGTTATTATATTACCAGGGTCAACGCCCAGTCAAAACACCAAAACCACCCCAGCCTTCCACCTTTTCCCTCCCAATACCACCACCACCACACAGACCACCCAAACCACCATACCAGCCCCTAGTATCACCTCCTACTCACCACCCACTCTCCCACTAGTCACCCTCCACCTCATACAACCCTCCAAAACCCTTGAAAACCTCTCCACGCATAATCTGACACCCAAGACTTTTGGCGCGAAAAAGCTTTTTAAACGGACATGATCCATTAGACCATATCAACGGCTTGGATATGGTGGGAAATGACAAGTGGGTCCCACAATGCTCAGAAAAACTCTACAAAAGGCAAAAGAGGCAGTGGTGATGGATTATTAGAGTAGTCTTAGAATAAAGTAGTCATAGGTAGTGTAATCTCTTAATTCAGTTGTAATTTCCATTAAAAACACTTGTACTCAGTTAATTTCATGTATTTCAATAGTTAATTAAAGTTAATTTAAAGTCTCAGCTCACTTCTCAGTTTATGCATTTTCATAAAATTCTCAAAAATCTCACATAGTTGTATGTTGTTTGTTGTTGTTATTGTATGATTTCATAAGTCCATTTAAGCTCTGACTAAGCTTATTAAAGCTTTTAAATATCCTCAGAATCAGTTTAGTAGTTAAATACAAAAATTCCAAGAAAATCAAATAAAATAGTTGGAAAATCAAAAATTAGTGTAGAAGAAGGTGGAAGCAAGAAGCAGGTGTCATTTGGATTGAAAATGGTTTAGAGTCCTATGGGGGACACTAGGTTATGCTTTGGTCCTTGGTTCACTCACTTCTCTGCTTATTTGATTTGTAAGCTTTTATATACATTTTTACTATTCTACTGTTTGAGTATTTAATCAGCTTAGATCTTGTTAAATTTAGGTTTCTGAATTGCTTATTAGTTATAATCTTATTTAATCTCAGTTACTTGTTCTTGGGTATTAATTTGTTCTTGTAATTGAAAAATCTCACAGTGAAAAACTCATATGTGACAAATCTGAGTTATAAGCTTGTGTTGTGATTGATTCATGTTCATTTGATCTTTATTAGTCATATTACAGTATTTAGAATCAGTTTGATGGATTAAAACTTTGTTTAGCTTTGAAAATCATAAAAAGTAGTTTGTAAGGTAGTGTTTGGATTATCTGTTTAGGTCTTGTTCATGATTGTTATTGTTGTTATTTCTGGTTCAAATAGTCTACTTAGGTCTCAAATAGCATAGTTAAATTCAGTAGTTAAGTGGTATAACAACTAAAAGTCAAAATCAACTTCTAAATTCCTTGACAGTTAACTGTCAAGGATTTGTGATCCACAAATCATCATTTTACTTTATTAGTTGTAGTTTAAGCTAATAATAGGATCTATATAGCTTATAATAACTTACTCAGCTTATAGGGATCACTAGAAAGTCACAAAATTCAAATTAGTTAAGTTTTATCAAAAGTCAAAAGTTCATCTCTCAGATTTTCTCAAATCTTGAGAGATTTTTGTAGAATTGTGTAAAAGGTTTTAAGGTCTGAAAATTCTTAGGATCATAGTCCACCACCTCAACTTTGATTTCATACCTTCATTACATTTTTAAGATTTTTTCCCTGGGCCCCACTCAACCCCAAACACAACTGCAGGGCTGAGATCTCCCCTGCACATCAGCAGCTCAGTCTACTCCACCACCTTTGGTGGTGTTTTGTGACCACCTCAGTGGGTCCCACACCTCCTAATTAGCTTTTCCCAACCCCCCCTCCTACCAGACTCTTAAAGTTGACCCTTAGTTTGACCTGGTACCCAGTGGACCCCACTTTGTTTGGCTTCTTATCTTTGTCCCCAAAACTGTCTCAGAACACAATAAGCAAAGTGCTTATTTGTGTTTTGTGGCTTATTAAGGCTGCTTATTCAGTCAAATCATACTCATACATGTTCAACTAACTCAGGGGAACAAACTTTTACCATTGTGGGTCCCACACAAGCTCAGTAGAGCTTATTTGCTTAGTTGGTCAACTTTGGTCAGCTGTTTTGGTTAATAGCTTATATCTAGCTTATTTTTAAGTTATAGAAATATTGTTTTCACAAAAGTTAGTTATATTTAGGTATAATATAGTTTGGAAAAAGAAAATTCAAGAAAAACAAATATAAAATTAAGTGATAGTTTCTATTTAATTCAATTTAATTTTAATTTTCATTTTTAGATTTTTATTAAGTAATTTGTAATTTTATATTTTTATTAATTTCCTCTTATATTGAAGTATTTTTAATAAATTTCTTAGATTTTTATTTTATCATTTAGTATTTATTAGAATTAAAATTAGTTTAATTAATAATTAATTAATAAGTAAGTTATAAATATCATAATTAATTTTTATATAGCAACACCTAGTTTTTATAATTTTTATAGCTTTTATAAGTTATAATATAGTTTTATAAATTTTCTCATAATTTTCTAAGTCATTTTAGTATTATTTGTAATTTAAAATAGTTTAATTAGTATAATTAATATTAATAGTTTTTAATTAATAAAAAGCTCACAAAAAGACAAAAAGATTTATTTTTATTTTTTTATACTTTCTTCAAGTTCATTTTAAGTTTTAGAAATTATTTTTATAAGTTTTTAGTTTAATTTGTAGTATTTATCATTTTTAGTTTAATTTTAATTAAATAGTTAAATAGTTATTAATCAAATAATTAATAATAAATATTAAAATAATCTAAAAAATAGTTTTATTTTTAGTTTAAGTTTGTAGAATTTTCATTTTTAACCCTTGTGGTTTATTTTTCTTAAAACTCACCTTTTTCTCAGTACGCAATCGCGTCTGAATTTTAAATTGGTGTACGTTTATTCGTTTTAAATATCTAGGTTTCACGTAATCGTTAATATAGTTTTCATAAGTTATTTTAAGTTATAAAACCCTAGTTAAATCACTCACACACACTTTTATACCCTTACCTGTTCACATTCACTAATCACATATTCGTTTTTAATACCATCACAACCTCGTTGGGACATTACGACCCGGGAAAACACTGTATTTCACGAAAGCATTTGCCTCAGCTGTTTGACTATTACAGTTGGCCATTCACAAGTGGCTGATCAATAATTATCTGACTGTTTGAGGCGAATCACGGGTCCATCATATTGAGCACCACTGTGAGTTATGATCGCCTTAACTTCGCCCCTCGGGTTTGCGATCGTGTTGCTTGGTAAAGATGTAATACCCGAACCCGAGGGTTGATCATTTAAACGTTTGTTAATATCACTGATTTGATTTACAAACAACCGTGTCGACTCTTCATATTTTGCCATAAAAGATTGTTGGTTTTGAATCAATTGCTTAATCAAATCTTCCGTGGGCGACGGATTTTGAATAACACATTGATTTTGATTATTGTTGAAATTCTGCCCACGGTTTTGGAAATTACCATGACTTTGATTTCCACGATTAGCGTTCTGAAAATTCCCAGGGTTTCCATGGTTTTGTTGGTTTTGAAAATTGTTCCCTTGAGGCGGGCCTTGATTGTAATTACCTTGAAAACCCCGGTTTTGATTAAACCCATGATTATGATTTTGAAAACCGTTATTAGCTCGACTCTGATTTTGATTTCCTTGATTATTATGATTCACAACATTATGATTCTGGTTGACTTGATTGACTTGGTTTTGTTGCAAGAGAACGGGTGGTCCAAGGTAATGAGGAGAACGGTAGCTGAGGAGATTACGGTCTCCTTGAGGTTGTGGGTAACCAGTGTTACCCGCGTTTACAACATACGCGTTCTCACGAGAAAAGGCACCGGTGGCCGGACATTCATAATACAAATGTGGACCACCACAAGTCTCACAACCGTGACTAACCACATTGACTTGATGGTTTAGTTTTTCAATAGACATTGCATCAACTTTCTTTGTTAAAGCCACAATCATATTTACCAATTGATCATTATTTTTACCATTATTAGAAACTTGAGGTTTATTCCTTGACATTCTCACACGAGCTTTATTCTCAATTATCATGAAAGCATCATTCGTGTTCCTAGCCAACAAGTTACCACCCGCAGCAGAGTTAAGCGAATCTTGGTCAGCATGACATAACCCATTATAAAACGTATCAATCTGCTGAAGGTCGGTAAACCCGTGGTTCGGACATTTTTCCTTCAAATCTTTGAATCGGTCCCAAGCTTCACTAAACGTTTCATCAAAAGCTTGTTGGAACCGAAAGATTTGAGAACGTAGGTTAGAAGTTTTAGAGGGAGGATAGAAATAATTCACAAACTTGGAAGCGAGATCCTTCCAAGTGTGAATCGAATTAGGCGGTTCCTTTTCCAGCCAAGTCCGGGCTGCTCCTTTTAAGGAGAAAGGAAATAACTTCAATTTCACCACATCGTGAGGAACTTGGTTCATTCTAATCGTCTCAGCGATGTCGGTGAAATTTCTGATGTGAGCATAGGGGTCTTCGTGATCGAACCCGTGAAAGGATATACCCGTGATCAAATTGAGTAATCCGTGATTGATCTCAAAGTTGGCATTGATGTCCGGAATCACAATAGCTCTCCTCACACCATTGAATGGTGATTGAAGTTGTTCTTCCATCGGACGTGGATCAAATGCCGGTTGTTGTCCCATCGGCGGGATAACATTGTGTTGCGGACCACCCATCGGCGAGGGTCCGTTGTGTTCATTTTGGTTCATCTCCTCGTCGTCAAGTAAATGAACCCGACTCGTATATCGTAAAACCCGCTCGGGGTTAGAGAACGGAGACGTAAGACTCTCAAAAGAAGATCGGGTGTGCATACACCACGAGCAAAATCAAAAAGAAAAAGAAAAAGAAAAGAGAAAAGAAAATCTTTTTGTTTTATATATATATATATATATATATTTTGATTAAGAAACCAATTATATATAATATAGTAGTATAGTATCGAAGTGATCCGCTAGAAATACGGATCACCCGAGTCGTTTCCCAACGAAGGCGAATGGAATCGAGAATATCGATTCGTGAAATCGTGAATTGAAAAGTGAGAAAGTGAAAATAGCAATCAAATAGTTCACGTATTCACAAACAAGTATGAAATATGCAAAGAGTACAAGCTAATTATGCACCGAAGTGAAAAACGTAAAAACGGAAATGCACTTGCAAAATTTAAAACGTAACGTTTAATGAAAAAATGAACCTACAAACTTGAAAATATTTTCTAAAAATCTTAAACTAATAAAAAGAATTTTAAGAAAAAGAAAAATATTTTTTTAAGTTTTTATTTATTTTCTAGAATTTATTTTCTAATTTTGGAATTAAAAATGAATTAAAAATAAAGAAAAATAGAAAATTAAAGTGGAAAAATGAAAATTTAATTCTAAAAAATCTAAAATATTATAAAAGATTTTCTAAAAATATTTTTGTATTTTTCAAAGCTTTTTCTGATTTTTATTGATTTTTGGTAATTAAAAATGATTTAAAAAGGATTTAAAATGAAGAAAAATAGTAAAATAATCCAGAAAAATCTGGAAAAATTCCAGAAAATCAAAAATAAAATAGAAATGTTGCAGAAAAATTTTTGGTTAAAAATAATAAGCAGAAGTGCTTATTCAAGCTTAAACAGCTTATGGCAGGTGCTTATTTATAAGCACTTGCCACAAAATCTAAACCAAACTTTGAAAACAGAAATATTATATAACAATAAGCTCAGTAATACTCAGATATGATGAAAAATAACACAGAAGCACTAGATGCATACAATAAGCAGTAGAGAAATAAGCTTAAACATAAGCAGATAAGCACAGTTCATAAATTAATTCTCCAAAAGCTCAGAACCAAACAGACAACTAAAACTCAATCACTAAAACTCAGTTACCACAAAATTCAGACTCAAAAGGAGCTTATATGGGCTACTAAACAAGCTGATGATGGAGGTTGATAAGGACAGATAAGAACAAGGATAAGGCTGCAACCTAAGAGGGTGACTAACAGACTACAATGAAACAAACAATAAAGCACAAAAGACCAATCCAAGCTATCAAACAACAAACTAATAGAATGAATATATTGGAAAACCAAAGATCAAATTAGAAACTCAAGTGAGCAGCAGGATAAGAGCTTGTGAATCTAAGCTGTTTGGACAAGATGTACAGGGCAAAATTAACAAGCTAAATGGGCAATTGCAGGCCAAGAATGAGCTATCAAACAGGCATCAAATTACATATTAAACTCACGCAAACAAGGATAGTACTGAAAGCGACTAGCAAAACCAAAAAAATATACTCCTAAATCCTACTTAACTGCTAAGAAATCAAAATGGGTCATGTGGGATAGAAGACTGATGTAACAGCAGACTCTAAGGGCTGATTAGGGCTATATGCAGCCTAGCATTAGACTCCCAACCAAGCCTCAAACTAAAATAAAAGCTACCAAAACTGAAGCATAAACTACCAATCAACTAGAATGATCAAGTAAACAAGTTAATTCCTACTAAGTATCTAACTGAAATCAACTAACGCTAAAAATTACCAATTAAGAAAACTAATTAAAACTTATTAAAGCAACAACCTACTGTTTTATTATCTAAGTATTTATAATATGCCTAAATGAATCGTTTAGAACCAGAAAGTAGTGAACAAACTACAGCATCTTATCAAGTACTGTTACATCCAAACACCCCCATATTAGCAGCTATCAACCTAAATCACTGGAATGCTCAACAGTCCACAACTAAACTGATATGATAAGCAGTAATCACACTAGTTTAAACAAGTTCAGAAATCAAAATCAACTAACACAATTAGATACTCAGAAACTCAGTAATTCAAAATGACAGCTAATCACAAATCACCAATACACAAACTAAATCTAGTATTCAAATGAATTCAAACAACTAAAATCTATAAAAACTAATGCAAAGCCAAATCAAATAAGCTCAATACAACAGTTTAGTATAATACTTGAAAATAAAAACTAAATGAAACAGTATGAAATACTAAACAAAAGATTCAAATCTTACAATAATCTTCAGTCCAACATGAACAGGACTGATTCACTTTGCTTGCCTGTCTTTTGACAGGCTGAGTGCATCCAATTCTCACTCAAACTTGTCCCAATTCACCATAATTCACCAATTGAACCAATCATTTGACTACCTTTGACCAAAGAGCTACTGTTTATCAAAACTTAACCAACTATCACAGAAATTATTTAAAGCAAAAATAAGATTGATGAAGCTGAAAACAAGCTTATTAAAAGCTGAATTTAAATCTAAAGCTAATTTGATACTATTTTTTATATTTTCTGTTTTTTATAAAAAAACTTTTGTAATGAAATAACACTTGAAATTAACTTGTAAAATATATGAAATAAGCTGAAAACAAACAAGTGAAGCTGATTAAAAACAATAACAATAACAAGATGTAATTATTAAAGGGAAACTGATTTCATTGAAATTTAAAAGAAATTACAACTAAATCTAATCTAATACAATAAAAGGAAATTTTGGCAGAGTTTAATTACACTAAAAACTCCACCTAATAAGCTACTACTAGCCTCTATTTATAGCAAAGGAATGAAGGTTCTAGTGAGGAGGGTAGCCACGGATTGCCACTTTGGCAATCCGTGTGATGTGTTTCTTTAAATCACCTCAGGACCACATGATCATCTTCAATCATTCCTCATCTATCCATAGCCCTTGGATCAATACAAATGATGCGTTCATGCCAATCACCATCTGCCACGTACACCATTCGTGTGTTTCTTGGCTTCTGACACATCCTGACATACCCCTGATCTTCTAGAAACTCTATAATTTGACACTTATGCCCTTAATTGCAGTAATTAATTGGATTTGGAATCTAGGGTTCATAGTGAATAGTGAAAACTGGGAATGGGGTAAAATTGGGGGGGGGGGGCGGGTAAGTGTTTGGGATTATTTTTATTTTGTTTTTAAGTTTGACCATTTGACCCAAGGTTGTGAGTGTTGACCGGTATATTTGACTGGGTATTGGGTGGATCGGGTAAAAATGATGGATTGGGTTAAATAAAGGGTGGTGGGATTGGGCTTTGACATTTTTTTGGGCTTGATTTATTATTGTGCACTGGATCAGGTTTATTATAGGTATTTTTAGATTTTGCATTTGTGAAATTTCAAGGACCAAAAATGTAGAATCTGAAATTCCAAGGGTCACTTCTGTCATTTCCCAAAAACTAAATCCAAGGGCTGATCCTGACAAAGTAAGATTCTTCAGGGTCCAATATTGACTTTTAAGATCACAGCTTTGACTAGTTGACCGTCTTCCACTCTCGTGCTCGGTTTCGTTGTTTTCTCGTGATTTTTCGTCATTTTGTATAATATCCGTACCTGCATATCACAAACACAAAAACACTACAAATTTGGCATAATTTGATTAGTTTTTGGTCTTTTGAGTCCGGTTTTGGTCTTATAAAAGTGAGTGAATAAGCACTCACCACGGACATTGCGAAAGAACCGCTCACATTAGTGAAGGGTGTCGAACGAAAATTCGCGAGCTATCCGAAGAAATGAGGTTTATCCTAAACCACATTTTGGACCATCTACAATCCTTGTCCCACCCACCTCAACCTTAGAGTCTCCAAAATGAAACAAAACCGTTTCTTTTGGAAAACGTTTCCCATTTAAACCAACAAACCAAAACCGTTTCATCCTTTCAACCTTCAAAATAAAGCCCGCTACAACCTTCAACACACATTTTTCATCATTAAACAACCTTAGCCTTGTTTTTGGAAAATGTTTCTCATTAAGGAAAATGATGATTTCCTTGTAGCTTTTTATGTTCTTAGTTTATTTTTAGTTTTTCTTTATTTTTAGAAGTAGGATGGTGTCATACAAATTTCTTGTCTTTGACTTTTTAAGAGTCAAAATTTTATATGAAATGAATTTCATTCTACCACAAGGTTTGCATTGTTTGTTTACCATTTAGGTATGATGAGTGAACTATTCCTTGATATGGTAGCATACATATATCTTGTGTTTTAGAAACTAACATTTCTTTTTGTAGGATCATAATCCATGTTTTCCTTCCTTGATACTCCATTTAGGGGAGTAATATTCAAGGGGGAGCATGAGTATTGCATTATTCCACTTCACAACCCTTAGTTGTGTTCTAAGACATGAAATGACTTCATGACTTGTCTTGTGTGGCAACTAATATTTTGTTTTGTAGGGTCAAAATCCATGTCTCCTCTCTTGGCACTCCATTTAGGGGGAGTATTATCCAAGGGGGAGCAAGTGTATACTTCCGCTTCGCTACTCTTCTTTTTGTTTCGACAAAAAGGGGGAGAATTTAGATATAAACTTGTTTCAATATATATATATATATATATATATATATATATATATATATATATATATATATATATATATATATATATATATATATATATATATATATATATATTGCATATTACATCATCTTAGCAAAAACAAGTTTTTATACTAACTTTATAAGACTTAACACTAAAACTAGTGACTTACTTATAAATAAAGTTTATGTTTTGTCATCAACAAAAAGGGGAAGATTGTTAATACAAATATCGCTTAAAAACGTTATTTATATTTTACGATCTTTGCTAAGTTTTGTTAATGACAAAGTATGAATTTTAGCTAAGAGTAAATCATCACTTTAAGTGTTTAAGTCTTGTTTAAACTAATGTTTACATTTCCTTTTAAACAAAACATTATTTTTATTTCTTAAATTAGAAAGTGTCTTGTCACATCACATTTATTTCTTAAAATAGTAATGTCACATCATATTTAGGGCAAGCTTTGTCAATATACATTTATAGTAAGAAAGTGTGTTTGACTAACCATATGTTTGATTGCAAGTCTTATGTTTGACTAGGTGTAATGAGATGTGACCTTGTTTGGTTTGGAAGATTTATTGCAAAACCAACTGCAGCCCTGACGGAACCCTGGGGGTACACGGGCGGAACCCATCTGAGGGTTCCGCCAGACCTGCAGAATGGTTTGCTATAAATACCAAACCATTTGTTAGTTTTGAGTGATGACTTTAGGACATATTTTCATATACTCTCTCAACTAACTCAGTAACATTTGACTTGTGTGATTCTCTTATGTAGCAAGGGACTTCACAAGATCATTCAAGAAGTTACAAAATTTAACTCTAAAGTTGCAAGTCTTGCTAGCTTTGTCATGTATAAGCTTTGGTAGTTTATACTTCATTTGTATCATGTATGTAGAAGTGATCGGTTAGTATTTTAGGCCTCAAAATACGTAGTGTGTCGGGAGTTGTTGTACCCTTGTAAAAGAACTAACGGGAGTGGTTGTACCCTTGGTAAAGAACTCGACATCTAGCTTAGTGTCGGTAATAGTGTAAGCGACGATGGGAGTGGTTGTACCCGTGTAAAAGAACTCGACATCTAGCTTAGTGTCGGTAAAAGTGTAAGCGACGTTGTAAAGGTTTTCTCCACCTGTGAAAGGAGCTTGTTGATTAGTGCTTATAACTCTCGAGTTGGAAACTCGGGGCGTGGATGTAGGGCAAGGAAAAAGAGTCCTTGTAGCCGAAGCATGATAAACAATCGTGTTGTGGTTTGATCGTTTCTTTCTTTGTCTTTGCTTATTACATATTGTCTTTAGTTAGAATTGCTAATCACACGTAAAGTTTTTCAAAGAACTAAACAAGCAAAGTTAGGATTGTTAATCATACATAAAGCTTTTCAAAGAATCAAATAAGTAAAGTTAGAATCATTATTCACATGTAAAGCTTTTCAAAGAATTGAACATATAACGCTGTGTTTATATCTTTAAGCAAACGTAAAGTTTTAAAGGATATTCAAGCTAAAAAGAATTTAAAAAAACGGTAAATTATTCAACCCCCCTTCTAGTTTTCCACAAATTACCTCCTCTGTAGAACCTAAAGGGGGAGGGGGGGGGGGGGTTGAATAGTTTCACCGTTTATAATTACATTTTAAAACTTTTTCCTCTTTTAAGTTCTTTTTGCAAAATTGTTATATTTGATTATTATGTGAAATCTGTGAATGTTATGATTGCAACTAAATAAAGTAAGTAAAAGATTAAAGAAAGAACACAACCAAATCAAGGCGTCGGGACTTATAGTGGTTCGACACGAAGCTAACTCTTCGTCCTACTCCACTCCCTGATTATCACACTCGAGAGTTCATAATCACTATGTCAACACACTCCCTTCAAGTGTAGCAAACCGTACACAAGCTTACACCAAGTTTAACGACACTAAGCGGAATGTCGAGTTTTAATCCTAGATAGAACCAATCTACACCAAGGTCCACGTGGCCACACGAACAAGCACTCTTGTCCACTTAGATAGACACACGATCCAAGCCTTCACACGGACGATCACCCCGTCCAATTCATCACATGAACGAGCACTCCCACTCACTTAAATCTTCACCCGATTCAAGCCTTCACACAAGGACTTCACTAAGTCCCAATCTTCATACTAAAACTACACTAAGTCCTAGTCTTCACACAACAACACACGAGCTAATAAAGGTCCTAATCTAGTTACAACACTTCTCGGACTTACACCATTGTCAGGATACACCCTAACACATCTAATCACGACTCACACACAAGTCGGATATACAACTTTACAATTAATACAAATGATAGAGTTGGAGAAAGAAGAGAATTGTAACACTTGTTACATTTGTGTCTAGCGTTAAACTAGCTGTTGGGAGATTTGAAATTCAAATTTATTTTCTTTAATAAAATATTTCTTTTTAATTACAAAAATACTTTTGTAAAAATGTTTTGTCACATAAAAATGTGAAGTTTTGAGAAAATAAAATCTTTGATCACTTTACTAATGTCGGTCCCGTGTTTGTTCATACCTGAAGTGATGTTGTAAACGATACGTTGTCGAAACGAGTTTTCTCAATTAAAAATTTATTAAACGTAACTTTACGTATCGTGTTTTTATATTTTGTGATTATCAAAACGTATAGAGACCAAATAATGCAAATAACGTTTTTGATATTATTTGTATTAGCATCCTCTTTTTATAAGTTTTTATTTTTATAAATTTAACACCTATATTTTTATGTGTTTTTCTTCCTCAATTAAACTCTCCACCAAATTTATTAAATTTTGATCAAAATCAATATAATTTTGACCTTTTATTAGTGACTTATATTGCTTGATTTTGCCTATATGTCAAAATCTAACTCTGCTATTGGTCCAATTTTTTTCTTTCACTAACAATGATTTTGAATTTTTGAAATGGTGTAATTTCTTTAATATATAAAAGATATTTTATACCATAATGCCCTTACCATATATCCACAGTCAGTCCATTAACAATCCTTTTGGCAAGATTGCATGAATGATGCTTCTGAATTTCAATAACATATATGCTTTTATGCGTTTTCCATTTCATATTTAGATTTAAGTCATCTAACTTTTACTTACTTATGTGATACAATCATACAACCACATCATAGTATATTTTAGTTGACTTGGTTTTCAAAAAAGATTTTAACACCTACTATAAGTCTATAAAGCATAAATAATTGTAAAAAACTTACGTAATCGAACAAAAACGTTAAATCAAACTTGATAAAGCTTACAGTAAACGAATACGAAAAAGAAATATTAAACACCTAATTTGTCATGTATACAGTCTCTCCATCTTGGATTCATGGAGGTTCATCTCTTGTATTTTTAATTTATTTTCTTTCTCTTTTTTTGCAATTTAAGTGGAGACCTTTTAATATATCCCAAAACTTATATGTTGCATGGTATGGGTATCAAGCAAAAGATAGTAATTAGCAATCAATCTTTCGTTTAACTTGTTTTTAGGAGAATTAACTAAAAACAATATGTTTCTAGACTTTGATAATCCACGTTTTAAAAGTATACGAGTGAGTTTGTCAAGATCAAAGCGAGTATGACTTAGGTTTTTGTACCCATGATATGAGCATAGCTACATAGAGCCGAGCGGTTCAACTGAACTATATATACTTCTCATGTAGTTGTAAAGTAGTATTTTTGTAGGATTCTTGTAGAAGTTTTTCCCTTAATTCAATTTTATATGGGTCTATAGGAAGCAAAACTCCACTTAATATTACTAGTCTATACAGGTCGAAACTTATACGAGTTGATGAGATGAAGTGCTACACAATGAAGCTCATGCCAACAAAATATTTCATGAGCCTACCAAGCCTGGGATTGCCTCGACCCAGCCACAGTTCGCCTCACTTATATATCTACACTAAAACATATGCGGGTTGACGACATCAAATGCAGTTACACTTTATTAGTCATTTCGTCAAAGGACTGCAAGGTATAATCAATCATTAGGAAAGGCAACAAATGACAAAGACAATTAGTTACATCATAGACAACATAAATCCCAATAACTTTTTGGAGAACCTAAATTTGAGCATTCAAAACTTTTTTGTTACAACCTTCATCATATGTTAATCTAGCCACACAGTTATACAAACATCATATCATTTTATTCCAATGTATCTCTATTCTCTAGAAACACAAAGGACCACAAGATTCTCATTGGAAAATTTCCTCATTGCCACCAAAATTTATTCTTTGTACTATAATTTAATTGAAAGAAACTTGTGAGGTGAGGGTTCAACTAACACTAAAAAATCATAACCCCGAAAACTTTTAATGCGGATATTCAACGAGATATGATTTTACTATATAGATATCAACATGATCATATTCTTATTTCAACGGTTACAATATTCCTAAAGAGTATCCAGACTACACTTGTCAGTTAAATCAACTTTAAATGATAAATAAAAGATGATAGCATGTTTTTGCATATTGTTATCTTTAGACTTATATATTCGAAGAATTGTTGTGAGTAAAATATGTTATCTTGAAAGGATGGGTCTTTGCACTTGGCATATGTACATGTCATATATATTTATAAATGGTGCAACGTACGATCCTATGCTTGAAGCATGATCGACCATTTGATGATAAACCAGTGACGTAGGCGCAAAGATAACCTTCCAATTTTGCCGAAATTATTCATCCATTTTTAAGGTTAATCAGGATTCTGGGATTTGAATCCAAACGAGCAGGGTTCACATTAAGTAACTCTTTACTTTTTACAGTTTACTGTAAGTAACTTGTTTAGAGTAGGATACATTGGTTCCATTTTAGTACGTAGAATATAGTTTCTATGTAAATAATGTAGTAAATATGAATTCCAGCTTAACAAAGTTTAGATGATCATTCTTTGAGACTTGCACCCTTGTGCAAGAATATTATTGATGTAACATAATCATAGTCATAGAACGACAATATGTCAAAAGATATCACAGAAACGAATATAGACAACATCTTGAAATGAGAAAAGTCTTGGCAGTGTTTGGGCAAAAAAGGATCTACAAAAAGCATATCATTATTTACAATTGAAAGAAGAGACTACCACTAATAGTCCCACTTGAGAATATATACCCTTTGCAAAACACATTTGTGCTTCCTTTGGCATCCACCCATTACAACTAATAGTTAAAACTATACATACCACTAGACTATTTTCAAAAGTTTAAACTTTACATTTTTATACTACTGAACGGATAATCCAATGCAGATTAAGACATTTAAAATTCTCTAGGATCAAGAAAAAAAGATAAATCGGGTTGTGACTTTCTCCAATCCCCAACGTACCCATCACTATAGTCTTCATCGAGCCTCTTGATACACCATAAATCTGCAAAAGATAGCACTTTCCAGTGTGGGATCGCTAACTTGAGTGGATCCTCACTCGATACCTCAGTTGCCACTACACCACACTTTCCCTTCTTGGCTAGATTGTGAGCATAACTAAACAATGCATTAGCAAACTTCAAGTAAGATGGACCTTCTCCACCAAGCCCATATAGCAAATGGAGCCCAAACGGGTTGAAAATTTTGGGTAATGAAGGCAAATTCAAGAAGGGAAAGACTTGGTCTAAAAGCCTAGTTGTTTTAGCAAATCCCTTCTTTAACCATGATGCACCTTTAACTTCCAACTTAAATACATCATTACAATTCCACACACTCATGATGGCCCAAGACTCGGGTGGGTCAGAAAGAAACAATTCTGACCCACCCCATGACTTGACATGTGGACAATCTTTTGGCAGTGCTAGGAATGTGCCTAGGTTGAGGTTATTTTTTAGTACCGAGTCAATGTCACGTGGAAAAAACTCAGTAGTTGAGAATCTTTGACGATAGATGGTTTCAGCATCAGACAACGACAATTTAATGATGGCAACGTGTTTGTTGATGCGTAGTCGGTGAGCAAATACCGGGTGCACAAGGACAGAAGGGTTACGAAAATTTGTGTATCCACATTTTCCAGTGAAGAGATTGACGGAAGGTTTGTTGGCGGCGTCAGTTGCAATATATGAATACTCAGCTCCATTGTCTCTAAACCAATCTTCCATTCTACAAACGAGCTTTAATCCTATCTTCATTCTCCTGTAATTTAAAACTAAAGATTTGAGGACAGAAAACATGAAAATGATGGTTCAATTATCAATTAAGATGAATCTGTGAAACTATGTGTCTCTCGAAGTACAATTACATGGACTTAATAAAGCAGCCTCTCTACCTTAGGTAGGGGTATGGTTGTCTACGTCTCAACCTCCCCTATACACCGTGGAAGACGGTATTGGGACCCATAACCCGTGGAAGACGGTATTGGGAGTTACTTTACTTTTTTTAATTTCAATCAAATTCAAAATGTTCTACAAGTCATAGTTATTACCAAAAAAGTAAAATAAATTTGATAGACTTGATTTTGTAAAATTACATATGCCAATAACAACATATTAACAGTAGATGAGTGTGTGTGTTTGCCTTAAAAAAAAAACATAAAGCTATATTTACCGGTGAGAGGGGGAAACGCGAAGGCCTAGAATGTAGGCGAGTTTAGTAAATTTGATAGACTTGATTTTGTAAAATTACATATGCCAATAACAACATATTAACAGTAGATGAGTGTGTGTGTTTGCCTTAAAAAAAAAACATAAAGCTATATTTACCGGTGAGAGGGGGAAACGCGAAGGCCTAGAATGTAGGCGAGTTTAGTAAACACAGGTTGTGGCTCTGGCGTGAAATTGGTTTTGCGGTTAATTCTTCTACCACACGTAACGGTCTTGATGCAGCCCCTAATCATACCCACAATCTCTCTTGTCTCATTGCCGCCCTTGGTGACAACTATCTCCGCAACCTGAGAGTTGAATTCAGTGTGTTAGCATAATTCAACTTAACGTGAAACTAGTCATTTCATTTAGTAGTAAATATTGTAAAAATATTAGTAGCATAAGTCTTGTCGGTATACGAACCAGCATTAGATACTTAGGAGAGTTCCGAACTCTGCACACAGGATCGCCTAAAAGATCAGCGTGGAGCGAGTACTCCCCACTAGGACCAACCTCACAGTTTCTTTCGACTTGCTCGACACTCTGAATGTCTGTTTTGGGGTTGTACTCCCTTATAACTACGACGGCATCGGCGCCAATCTGTGCCACCACCATCCTTGTAGTACTTTTAGTGGGAAAATGAAGGGTTGATGATTGGCGAGGTCCGTTTCTAATGAAGGGTCTTCCTTTATATACCTGATATTGGGGCTACCTTCTTTCAAATTACTTTATTAAATTCTCTCCTTCAATAATATTCATTTTGAAAATTTTAAAATATTTTTAACTTTTTCTAAACTTGAGTTGCATATATTCAGCAAAAGTCACTAGATATATAGTTTTCTAGTCGGTTAGTTTATACGTAAGTGTTTAGCAACTCTTTTTCAATTTCGAAAATATATATGTGTGTGTGTATATATATATATATATATATATATATATATATATATATATATATATATATATATATATATAGTGAAGCGTTCAAATGAGAAGTCATATTTTTGTGAGAAGGTGAGAAGGGATCCTAGCCACTCATTTTATATTTCTTTAATTTTGATCTAATGCCTAATACTAGTTAACCAATTTTTTTGAAAATTTCAAAAAAAATTTCAAAAAAAAATTTCAAAAAATTTTCGATTTTTTTTCCGTCATTTTTCACATGTGAAAAAAAAAAATTCCGAAAATTTTTTTTTCGAAATTTTTTTTCCGAAATTTTCTTTTCGAATTTTTTTTTTCGTGGCATGTCAAAAAAATTTCACATGTGAAAATTTTCAATTTTCACATGAGAAAAAAATGAAAAAAAAAATTTACATGTGAAATTTTTTTTTTTCACATGTGAAAATTTTCAATTTTCACATATGAAAAAAATGAAAAAAAATTTTACATGTGAAAATTTTCAATTTTCACATGTGAAAAAAAATTTCACATGAAAAAATTTTCAATTTTCACATGTGAAAAAAATGAAAAAAAAAAATTTACATGTGAAATTGAAAATTTTCAATTTTCACATGTGAAAAAAATGAAAAAAAATTTCACATGTGAAAATCGAAATTTCTTTTTTCGAAATTTTTTTTTCCGATTTTTTTTTTTTTCGAAATTTTTTTTTTTCCGAAATTGTTTTTTTTCGATTTTTCTTTTCTTTTTCACATGTGAAATTTTTTTTTTTCAAAACTAAAGAAGGATAAAATGAGTGGCTAAGATTAGTTCTCACCTTCTCACAAAAATTAGATTTCTCACATGAATGACCCCCTATATATATATATATATATATATATATATATATATAGGGAGACTTTCTTACGAGAACCATTTTATCTGCGAGAACTGAGAGAACCACCAAAAACATGCATGCACGCCTTTTAAAATAAAATAAAAATACATGCAAATCATCAATAATCGTAAGCATCCACCTATGTTCTTCAATATCATTATGAACTCATCATCTTTTTTCACAAAAACCTTACCCACGGCCGCAATATTGTCGTTGCACGTCTTATAAGAACATACATGCACACCTTCAAAGAAAAATTTTGCATTTTCAATTTCTTATCAAATTCTTTAGAACAACTATGTTTTTTTTAAAACATATGTATTGTTTTTAAAACATATGTGCAAAAATACAATTATTGAAGGCGTGCATGTATGTTTTTTGTGGTTCTCTCAGTTCTCGCAGATAAAATGGTTCTCGTTTGAAAGTTACACACACACACACACACACACACACACACACACACACATATATATATATATATATATATATATATATATATATATATATATATATATAAATGATTTACATAAATTTAACCATAAGATGTCACAGCTAGAGTGACCTTGATGAACATAAACTTTTAGAAGTTTATTTACGAAAATGAGTGATCATATCTAGTGATCTATCCTCATACGTATATAACTTACCATATTTGGGTAAAGCCTTATATGTTACTATTGTTATTCCTTTCTTAACTTTCACAGTTCCACTTGAGTGTAATAAAAAGCTCGTCACGTACACAATTTCATTCTAAGAGTATAATAGAAAGCTTATAAGCGTACTAGTCAATAATTGAAATTTCAGTTTGAGGCTAGTTCATACGTCATATCTCCATTATTATATTTTTATTTTAAATGTCTTAATCTTAGGGTCCGTTTGGTTGAGGGGTGTGGGATTTGGATTCAGGTATTACACATAATAGATGATGTTTAGTTGATTAAGGAATTCTTTCAAATCCGTGGAGCCCATGACTTTTTATTTCCACTCTAATATGATAGGTTTCATACAAAACTCGTTAGGCCCAGTATACATATCTCACAACATTTTCTTTTTTCTATTAAAATATTATATTTAAATGCAATTTAATTATTATATTAAATAAAATATATTTTCTCTCTCTTAATTTCATTCCTCACAAATCAAAATCAAAATCCGAATCCGAATCCAAGTTATAAACCCATCTACAAACCAAACGGGCCCTTAAATTCTTAACTACGCATCTTTACTATTTATAAAGCAAATTTGCCTAATCTCAAAAATTAAAAATTCTTAAAAAATAATAAAGTGATTTGTCTAATATACCCCTTAACACTTCTTAAACTTTTATCTTAAATGCTAACTTTAAAATTTTCAACTAATATAAATAATGTCAACTAAGGAATGAATACTTATAAAAACACAGTTTAACAATGACAGATAATTAAAAGTAAAAACTTATAAAACACGGTTTTACACATATGCGTTACATGCTTCTTTCTAATTTACAAATATTCATATACGGTTTTATTTATTTTTATTATTAAAAAAAATTATAATAAATGGTTTCAAAATAATCATCCTAATCTCTATTATATAAACACCATAATCTTGTTCTTACTTTTATGGTAATTCATAGTTAATTTGAGGAAATGAATAATCAAAGAAAATGTTGATGTTGATGTTGAAGTTAGTACTTTTTGATCTTTTATTCATCGTCTGTTGTTTCACTGCTTTAGTTCATGATCGTTTATATAACACCTACTTGTGCACTCCTTTTGTTTGTCTATATACAACTTTATCCCGCTCCTAATCCCGCTCCCGATCCAGTTCTCAATCTCGCTCCCAATCTCAATCCATTTTTCAACCCTAATTTGTTAAACTGAAACTGAGATGATGTTATTGTTATATTAGATGATGATGACTTGCCAACGTTAATTGTTGAGAATCAAGTTTTGATATTTGGACGGAAAAAGATTTCTAGTCTAATTGATGAAAGTAAAAATGATTTAATAGTGGATCATATTGATATTTATGTTTTTCTTAAAATTCACATTACACGAAACACTTAACCACAATATTGCAATTATAGTTGTTTGCCGCTACAAATATTTCGTTGTTATGCACAGATACTCGTCTATTAAAGCTATTGTTGAAAAGTTGTAATTTTCAATACATGTATATGATTAAGATGCTTTTCAATATCTTAACTAATTTGATAAATTATATTTATACTTCTTTTTAATTGCAACAGCAAGTATCGTTTCCTTATTTATACTTTTACTTCTCTTTCACACTTCTTTTCTTGGTAAATTTCACAGATGGAAGACACACTTGAATCATTTACATAATTAAATACTTGTAAATTTCATGGTACCCATCTAAATTAATAATAAAGTACACACTAAAATGTATTTGCTAGCCAAATCACATAAAGTTGTAAATTTCATTGTACACGCTGTAAATTTCATGGTACCCGCCGTAAAACTGTTAACACGAGAAACACGTAATAGAAAAATATTTTCTTGCTAAAATAATTACATGATACTCGCCGTCGCAATATGCGAGTATCATAATAGTCTTTTCTAATTCATCTTTCAAACATTATATTATGAAAAGTGTCGACATATTTTTGTTTTTCATTATTTGTATTTTCTTTTGAATTTGCAATTTGTCGCAATCATATGTCCAAAAACGTTTTTCACCATCACTTATGCTTAGTTCTTAAGTTTTTAATAAGAAAAGTAATAAAATAGGAAGTAAATGTTTTTAGCCAAACTTTAAGAGGAAACATTTTACTTCAAAATCAATTAAATCATTTTTTTTCTCGGTCCATTTCTTTTTCTTTCCCTCTTTAACTTATGCTTGAGAACACGACTTTATATTTTTGTTTATCTTCGTTTTCTTCCTTGAGTGTTAAACCACATTTTATGGGCGAAACATCTGAACCAAAAAGATGAAAAAGATATAAACCCAATCCTCTAAGAAACTTCAATTCCCAAAACAATTAAACAAGTTAACACATTTAATTATAAAAGTATCATGACACAATGAATGAAAGGTTTATGAAAACGTTTTTAAACCGTAAAATAATTTGCAAACTAATAGGAATTGAAAAGAATTTCAGCTCTTATGAAATTTTTATTGTAATAAAATCAGTGTAACTTATAATTAGTGCTAACTTAATACATTTTGTATTCATTAAGCTTCACAAAGTTTGGCATCGAGGTGTAAAAAGCCAAGTTGATCATGAGCTACTTATTAAAAGCTTGAAACAATGAGCTTAAAGGAGCTCAAACTCAGTTTGATGCTCAGTTAACTAATAGTTCGAGTCCGAACAATATACCAAAAGCTCAATTAAACTCGGAAGCCTTAAAAATATACACATATATAAACCATGTATATATGTTTTTCCTATATATAAAAACACCATATCGAGCCTAGTGTTCTTAAACAGTTTAGCTTGAGTCAAACTTTATTTCATTTAGACCATATATAATAATGAGTCGAGCTAAAGCTCTTTATGTATATCCTGAGCCGAGCACGTGCTAAAAACATAACAAGCACGAACTTTATGAATCTAGACTAAACCGAAATCGAGTTTTAGCAAGCTCGTTGTTTATATTTCTATTTTTTCGTAGGGAAAATAACGTCGCTCTATGGCATTAATACTGTATAAAACTATAAGCCAATAAAAAAATTCATCATTGGAGGTGCTTTAACCATTTAAACTAACTTAATTGGCATTAATGGTCAAATTAGTTAGATGGTAGAAGTTGTTTGGTCATGTAATAATTCAAGGTTAACATATCGACTTTTATTAATCATTAATGTGGTGTAGGTTAACTAAAAGTAACACAGAGCATGTAGATACTAACAATTATCTCACGACTTAAAAGTTAGTGTAAGCTATTTAGATACATGGTGTTTGGGATTACATGTTTTAAAGTTAATTTTGGATAGGGTATGTGCATGTTTGGAAGCAGGTGTTTAGGAATGTTTGGAAGCAAGTAGCAACTAACAACTAGCGTTTCACATTTTGTATAAAATGTTTGTTTGGAAACAACTAACTAGCATTATTATTATTATTATTTTAAATGCTCCAAACCAAAAAGCTACTTCTAGTTGCATTGACAAGCAACTAGCGTTTACGCTTAGTAATTATGGCTATACAGATAGGTTATCAAACGTTTTATTAGAATAAACAACTACTGCTTTGTTTTACTACTTACTCTCACTGCTACCTACTACTACTATTTTCGCCAAACGTTGTTTTAAGGAATTTTATATTGGCTTTTGCATTTAAAAAGGAAATACGATTGTATTTTGATACGACCCGGTTAAGGAAGTATCTTTAACTTTGCACCCCTTTTAGCGTTGTGGTAGCTCCGAAACCTTAAATACTAGCTATGCGATAAATCACCCAAAGACAAGACTTATCTTAAAACATAACAAATACTCATCCTAAACGATTAATAAATATGATGGTTATCTCAACTCATCACGAAGTCCCTATGCATATCTAGAGGCATATCATATTTCTTATGGCAAAATTTGGAATCATTATTTTGTTACATACTTTTTGCGTTTATTTTTTAGTGATAAAAGCTATGCACTTGTTTTACAAAATAATTTAAAACAAATAATTTAAGTTCAAAACGTTTTGTACTGCATGTATTTTAAGATCATGACTTTAATTAAAATTTACTTAACGGTCTTGGCAATAATAATTGGAACCATCCAAAGAAGTAGACACGTCACAGCCGTTTAAATAAAAGGCACGTCACTTTTGTATAAAATAATTACTTCGTAATTATTGGCCGCATAGACATTGATAAATTATTACATTAATATATCGAACTGCACATTACCCGTACTTTCTTCCATGTACCATTGTTGCTTTGAGTTATTTTTATAGATTATATGGGTCCGTAGCGAACGGCAGATCGAGAGAACTTTGCAAAGGTGTGTATTTGTTTTCGAAACGATAAAAAGTATCGTATGTGCATGTTTAGCGTTAAACTCGAGATGATGATTATTTTAAGATGGAAAGAGTGCATGCTGATAGCTTAGACCCAAAAGCAACGCGCCACTACCATTAGCAAATTCAAAAGTGACGCATCGCTTGACACCAATTACAAAAAAGTGGTTGCCTCACCAACCGAAACAATTGCACCATAGATGTCCTTTTTTTTTTGACAGTTGGGGGTTGCTTTTGTGGAAATGTTATGGTGTTGCTTTTGTGATCACCACTAACTAGTTATGGTTAGGGTGGAGTTGTGGAGAGAGAAAACTGAGGTGACGGTAAGATGGCAGGGTTGCTTTTGTGAAAATGGGGTTGCCATTAGCATTAGCTTTAGAAATAATTAAACAGACAATTTAAGAAAACTCGAAGCATATGGAGAATTTAGAGCAGGACAAGAGAACTCAAAACAAGAAAATGTAGTGTGATTCTCTATGACGTAGAGCCATTTTCTTGTCTACGCTGTAGAAGCTACGTCTTTATTTATTTGTGTCTTAGGTTCTTTATGGTGTAGAAGCATTTGTCTCCGTCATAGAGCTCTTGAATAAAGAATTTTCATGCGTCAAATCTCTCTACATCATAGAAGGAAAAACCTCTCTACGCCATTGAAGGCTCCATAGATGAGATTCCAGTTTTAGTTTAAGTTGAATTTTACTTTGTTTATGTTTCTTATTCCCCAACTTTTACTTCCCAATTACTTCCTTATAAATATAAGGCATGGGTTCATTATTTAGATATTCAATTGTCAATTAAATTCTTGACTCCTAGCTTTTTAATCCATTGTGATGGTTAACCCGTATTAGGGTTTTTATTCACGCTTTTGTTCTATGTCATCGCCTCATGGACTGTTTCTCGCGCTTATATGCTTTTGACTCGTGTGGTGATTTTTTTGTCAAAGATAAATGGGTTGGTTAATGGTTTGTAGGCCTGGCGCCAAACTCCGATTGTAAGACCCTGGAAAATTTATCTTTTCTTTTATCCAAGATCATTGGGAATCTTGGTCTTTGAAGATGAAAGGGTGAATAAATGTGTATATTCTATCGACGCCTCGAGGTTCCTCATGGTAAAGTCTATATCATTTATTCTTCAAGAACAGTTGTCTCAAATGACAGTCTCGGCTCATGTTAGATATGGAACTCGTGGATCCATTGAAAAGTCAATGTTCATGATTTGGAGAGCTTTGATAGATCGGCTGACGACTAAGCCAAATTTGGTTGCTAGAGGCATTAACATTGATTCGAATATATGCCATTTTATGAAGTTTGTAGTGAATCAATCTTCCATTGCCGCCTCATCTAACCTCGTGTGATGGCAATTTGGTGAAAGGTTTGGAGTTGACCCCACATATTTTTTTTTTTCTCCTTTTGACATTCAAAACATTGCTTAAATAGGGTTGTTGACTTTGTTTGTGCTCGTCTTAATAAAGTGGTTCATGTTGTGTTCCAGTGCGGTTTTTGGCCAGTTTTGAAGTGCAAAAACAACGTGGTGCATGCCTCGTCTTATGATCGGGTCAAAGTCATAGTGGATGATATTGTCCCGCCCATCCAACGGTTGTTGAAGATTTAGATATATGCTCATTGTAACCTCGTGTCAAGTTGCTGGGGCTGTTTATCGAATCCTCGAGCTTTGTTGTCTTGTACATGGTGGTGTTCTAGTTGTTTCGTTAGGTTGCGTTTTTAGGCCTATCTTGTTTTTCTTCTTTCCTTCTTTGTATCGCATTATTGTCCTTTTTCATGAAGCCGTTTAATCACATTCAGCTTTTCTGAAGAAAAAAAAAGAGTTGCACTTAAATCCATGACCTATTTTCTCATAGCTCTGTTTGATTGGTCAACTGAAAATTTGCAGTGAGCAAATGATACCACTCAAAAAATGTCCCAAGTAAAAAAAAGATAAAGAGAAAAAATAACTAAATAAATAAATAAGAGCATTTTAAATGCAAAGACCTCACAAAGTCACAATTATATAAAAATAAATAGTTGTCTAAAAATTTAAATCCAAAATACATGTACGTATTATAATAATATATATTTTTTCTTCTTTCCAAATGACATATTGATTAAAAGCTTAGCAAAACGTTAGACAACATTGCAAGAGGAAGAAATAGCATTACATGAGTTACAAAGCCATTTTATTCAATTTAAAGTCTTTTCTCTATCTATTTGAAATTAACATAAAATTATAATGCTTATTGTCGTTCTTTGGTCTTTTGGAACTGAAGGTATCCTCATTTCGGAAATGCCGTAAGATCCAAAGCGTGGTTTGGACAATCACATAAATATATGTGACAAATTTAAAAGGTAAGTTGATACAACCCGACAGCCGGCAATGGTAAAAACATCATTAAGGTTATCAATACGAGTATTTTGAATGTTCCACCACATAAGGATCTCAATCCATGTTGTTTTCGCAATGACACACTTCACAAAGATATGTTCCTTCGTTTCTTGATCGTGAGCACAAACCGGGCAACGTGTTGAATAAAGGTCAATGCCCCTATATTCGAAGTTGTTAGTTAAATTCATATTTGATATGCATGTAAGTTAAGAAATAAGTTATATTATCAATACACGATGCACAAAGTACTAGCAACTTAGCAAGATATTTGAAGAACCTATTTGCCATTTAAAACTTTGTCTGTTTCATTTGTTATGACAATAAACAAAAGCTAGGGTCAATCAATTTCAAAGGTTGGTATGTATCTGCCACGTTCAGTTTTCACAAATTGGGTTAAAAGTAAAATATGTTTGAAGGTTGTTATTTGTGACGCAAATGATTATATCTCTAAAAGTACTACAAACGTTGTTGACAATTAAGTACTTCAAGATCTATGATTAATATTCAACAGGTATGTACAACTATTAATAACATGTTTTATACCTTTATTTTAACTTTACATATACTTTTATCAACAACATCTTTTAGTTTGACATTTGTTTTTTAAGTATTCATAGAATGAACATGAAATACTTAAGTGTTTGACGTTAACCTCATACCTTCGCTCTTCAAGGCTATCTATCTAACATGTGGAGAAGACGACACATGCACGTTTGTTATTTTAACTTATTGGGTGCTCACGGATTGGACATTGGGTTATCACTTAATTAACGTTCACTACATATATTTGCTTTTCAAGACCATAAAAATTAGAGGTCACGATGCAATGGACGTTTATTACATTAATAGTTACAAGCATAGTAGTTTATAGTATCATTAACTTATAACTTATTATTCATTTCAAAAAACATTTCAAACTGTTACGTTCATTATTCTTTCTTACTTTATTCACACACTTAATTACAAATGTTGTGTACAAAGAAGTACTTCAAAGTCTATGAACAAAGTCGAAAAGGTATGTGCAATATACATATCACTAAGTTTTTGTTTATCACATTTTAAATATAATACATTATGAATCACAAACTGCTTTTACTAACATTTTATATAGAATGTTAGGTGTGTACGGAATGAACATTTGATATCAAATGGATTAGTGCTCACATACGTCATTTGCTATACAATATTGTCAACAGAGACGGAGCCAGGAATAAGGGGGCTCGAATTTTTTTTCTCAAAAGTTTGAGGGTCATTTGTCTATAGTTGCGTCATATGCTTAAGTTTTATAAAGTAAATAGCAAAGCGATTGGGCGTGTTGGAGGGGGCCGAGCACCCTCTGGCTCCCCCACTGTCTCCGTCTCTGACTGTCAAATTTGGAAAAAACAACGAAACTCAATTGATTGTACAATAATTCATCTATTATCTCATTGTTTCTTTCATATATTAATGAAATATGTTTAATTTCATTGTTTTTTTATTATCTTATTTTCATATTTTAAAAAAAAAAATCTTGTAAATCCACGGGTCTTTAAGCTAATTATCAATACACGATGCACAAAGTATATAGTACTAGCAACTTAGCAAGTTATTTGAAGAAGCCATTCGCAATTTAAAACTTTCAATATGTAGTTAAATTATTCAATTAAATACCTTTTGTCAATTTTAGTTTCAAGATATAACATGTCGACATATATACTATTAAGATAAATTTTTTTATTTTTAACGAATAAAAGTACGTACTGTTGGAATTATAATAACATGACAATCATAAATAAACTAAACACATCAAGTAAGCATATAGCGGAAGCAATTATAACAAGACCATAATATGTAATTAATTAATCAAAACATAAATAATAAACGTACCTTTATGATTCTAGCCCGAACAAGAATCAAAAGCAATCTTCCGGAACCAATTCCCCAATATAGGGTTTATGTGAACAAACCAAGAAACAAACAATAATATGTTTGATTCACGATCTTGTACACACGTACTACTTCAAGCAAACGCTTATGCAAGTAAGACGAGCACAAAACACTAGAAGAGTAACAAATCTCGACTGCCTTAAACTTTAATGGGTATGTCGAAATTTGCTAGAGAAAAGAGAAGAGAAGAAAACACACAAGATTAGGTTTTCAAGTTGTGTCAAAAGAATGAAACCTTGTGTGTTTATATAGGGTAGAAATCTTGAGTCAAAAGCTTCACCAAGCGATGTGGGATACACTTCCCAATCGTCCCTACACCCTTAATGGGTTTACGAAACCTTCTTGACATTCAAAGTTTCATCTATCATTCTCCCTTTTCATTCGTCTAACAATCGTTATCCTTTTCCGTTAAACGTTAACGATTGTTACATGTTTGCGTTCTAATAATTAATATAACATTTATATATAATTATTACTCATTTACTTTTCATACGTAAAGTGTGCAATCCCGTGATCTCGAGTTCGATCCTAACACACGACTATTAATTTATGTTCATAAAACCAACAGCTCCCACTTGGACATATTTTAATAGTGTGATCACATCAGTTAGCGTCTTGCAACACGCCGATGCCTCTAGTACGATCTCGAGTAAGGCTCCTGGAAAAACCTTTTAATGATTTCTCATTATTATTATCCCTTTGTTTCTAATACCACATTAATAAGGATATGGATTAAAGTCATTCCTTAATTAACCATTCTGTTTCTCGTTGTTTGTGATTGATTAAGATTACCAAATCTTCTGAACATATTCAGGGAAGATCTTGGGTGCGGCCACACATACATCTCACCAACCCTACGAGGGGCCCAGCAGTATTAAACTCCAAAAAATAAATTTGAAGGAACAAATTATATCTTGACTACAAGCAAAACCCACAAACTTTGTAACACTTCCGAAAACAACCCTTATGACTACCAGTTACGTATAGCGTTAAGTTGTTCCACAAAAATGTACTACATTCATGACACTTATCTTGCATCTCAAGTCTGAGGATAACTTCTCATGATTTACTTAATAACAAAATCCATAAAGTAACATCATGTAGTTGGGATAAGTCCTATATTCGGTATCATTGAATATCATCTGAAATGGCATGACTACGCATCAATATACTTTAAGTATATTATACCAACCTTCAGATTTGTCTTGATTTAATAATATTCCCATATTATTAACTGACAACGGACAATTTAAAATAACATTTATTCATGGATTAAACATACAAATATAGGATACAATTTATTATAAATTAAACATACCATGTATTTAAATTTATTATAATAATTGATTAACATCCCTTATCCAAATACTAAATAGATCAATGCATGAAAATCTTGTTGATGAATTATGTCTCAAGTAATGACATTCCTACTTGTTGACAAAACATAAATCATCCAACTTTGATCTATTGGAATTTTAAGAATACTTATTTCAAGAATTCAACTAGTGAAGTTCTTGTATGTGCATACTCAACTATTTTGACAATGCCATATAATATTTCATAAAATGTGAGACATCCTTAACCACCAATTTATGATAATTAAACTTCCAAACATTTTAAAGTTTAAAGTATTCTTATTCTTTTAATGTATAATGCAACTATGCTTTTAGTAAGCACAACTAGTTCATATAGCAAAGAACGAAATCCTTACCATAACTAGTATTGAGTGTCATCTCAATTTCAATAACATCATTGTATGCAACAACAATATGTTATTAGAACTTTCCGTAAACCATAATATCTAATGTGTAATGTTTGATGCCATTCAAACTTTCAAGTTTGTTGGCTATGACAATTTTCACAACAATTGAAAAATTGTTCATCTATAGAAATTGGAAGCTGTTCCAGATTTTAGGATGTAATTCTATAATCAAACATATTTCTTTTAAGAATATTACACAAGTTATCTAATAACTTTTTATTTAGATATTAATATTGTCAAATCATCTTGTAATCAAGCATGATACAACAAAACATGATGTTCATGAAAAATCTATGAGTCATACTTAGATTTTATTCATGTCATGCATATCTATTTAGACTTTCTAAATAATATATCATGTTATATTAGATTTATTTACCGCACATGTTTCAACAATAAACATTGATTCCAAGGTTATATGTCTTATTTCCTAAATCTTACAAGTAAAATTTCATTCCATTCTAAGACTTAACATTTACTTATATGGAATATTACTTTTCATATGTTCTACAACATATATGATTTAAGAAATTAAACATAATACCCCCACTAGCTTTTAGGAATACTTAGAAATTATCTTATTTCAATTATAAATCAAAACATGGATTTAATAATTAAACATAAAATAATCTTCTAGATGCATGCATTTATCCATCCATGGATTATTGCACCTTGTACACTACCAAAGATTTATTTGAATTCATAAACTCCTTTTGATTACTTATCGTCCTCGCTCAAGTAATCATTCATGAAAGAGTTTTGATATTCTATTGTCAATTTCATATAAATGAAACTAAATATGACAATCATAATCTTTATATATTTAATGTATTTAGAAAAGAATATTCAATCACAATTAATTGCTTAAATGTGATTAATAATCCTGTCATAAAACATACATTAAATATGTGTACAACATTGTCCATATGATTTCTATACAAAGATTTAAACCACAAAGGTTACCTAATCTTTGAAGAAACTTATCTTTATTTTCTAGTCTAACTATTAAGATAAACCAAATTTCAAAAATTGATTATCTTTATGGACAACATCATAATCATTCATATCATGTATACTTTACCCAACTTCACATTTGGTAATGTATCATAATGATTATCAGGTTTACAATAATCCTGTAAATCATAGCCCTCAGCATATAAATCAAATATCTGAGATATATTGATATTCTATGAATGATAATTCCATTATCTTGAGATTTAACATTTAAATATCAAACTTCATCATCATCTTGAGATTTAACATTTAAATGTCAAACTTCATCATGATATTTACTAGTGTATTTTAGAAAATTATGTATCTTGTAATTTTATCTATTAAAGATCAACACTCCCACTTGCTTTTAGCAATTTAAAGACTATCTTTAAATACTTAGCAAATTAAGCAATAATACAATATTCTCTTTTGGGATATTACAAATACATATTGACAGTTCCTAACTTAATTTTGTTAATAACCTCTTCATAAGCAGTTAAACAAATTTGGAACTTCAAATTAAGACTTAATGTGATTCATTACATTCCATCATATGATAATGTCTTATTAATCTTCTATGTTAGAGTTTTATTAAATATGTCCAAGTCATACTCAACATTCTAACCTTGAAAACTTTTGGAAAAAAAGAAGTCATAGTTATCTTTAATCAAACAATATAACAAGAGTTTGATTTTCCTAACTGAACATACCATAAACATTTGATATTTCATTAGTATTAATATTGTAAGACAATCTAACAATATTAAAGATAACCATATTCGTTTTGACTTGTCCATTTACCAACTAATTCATTTTAATGGTATAATAATTTCCAAGCCTATTACATGCCTTATAACACAAGTACTTTTTACAAAGTTACTTCATGTCCACGTTTTTACCAGAAAAACATAAACTGTTATAATCCACTATACGTTATAAGTCATTTAACATTTAATAACTTCATGTATATGTTTTAATTAAAACACATAACAAGATAACGTCTTACTTTATTATAAGTCTTGTAACAATTAAAAGACTTTATGTTTATATCTTTTCAATGAAACATAAACATGTTTAACTAAAGTAATTATGAACACCATCTTTTGGTTTCAAAAGTAATTTCAAGTTAATCTATTACTTCATAATAATGTAAACAACATTATTTATTTATTTATTTATGTCATTCCAAGAACACATAAATATTCATATTGAAGTAACATTAGATTACTTAATTAATTTATGTCATTCCATGAATTCATAAATCTATAAATTAAAGTAGTCTTGATATCATATTGACACATGTTCTAATAGATATCTAATTTAGAAACCGCAAATTCTCATAGTTCAATTACATCAGTTGATCTGCTAGTAATGAAAATATGAAATTCACCTTGTTGTTGCAATCTAGTTAAGTCTCACATAACATAAATTGTAACACCAAGTGTTTCTTGAATTAATATTAGAACATTATTCTCTTACCTTGTAGTCAAGAGAATCCATTAAATCATATCTTTATGAGTTGTTTCTTGCACACAATAAAGATAACATTTCTCCCACTTGTGCATGGAACAACCTCATATATTTGATAAACAACACGCCATGCATTTGTTTATGTGTTCAATATGATTGTGTCAAGTATATGTAAAACAACAATGTCTAGTAAGGAAACGTACAAGACTATCCTTAAAAGTATGCGTGTCTACACTTGGAAAGTAATTATCTTTAGCTACCAAGATATCAAAGCTTGTAACTCCCACTGAATTAAAGATCATTACAATAATTCCTTATTCAGTGATAAGTACACAATACTCCCACTGAATTTGACAACATTGTAAATGTTTCCTATCCAGTGAAAGCAAATAGTGTGCTTTTAACTTTCCTACACCTTTAAATGTCCATACGTAACAATTACTTATGCATTAAAAAGTGTATTCTACTACGTAAATGATGGACTATTCACCAAATGCTATTAACTTGAAAAATTGGGCATGCAATTTCTTCCTTAATAGGTCTACCATCCTACAATGTATGTAGCACCTTTAAAATATTCAAAACAACTAGTTTGTCTCTAAACATTTTGCAGTAATTAGTCTAGCTTCTAATTTAATAACTCATAAAATGTCATACATAATTTTCTGTTAACCAAATATCATATTTGTTACAAAGAATTTGATCACCAAATGAAGATGATAAAATCCTTATGAAAAATGTATGCAATTTTCTTAACCATTACTCCCTCCGTCCCATTTAAAGTGTCCACAATGGAATCTTTGCATGTCCCATTTAAAGTGTCCACTTGTACCTTCCAACCAATAAGATGAGAGTTTAGTGGGTAAAAGTAATATTTGATTGGTGGAGAGTTTAGTTAGTGGAATCTCCTAAAACTTTGTGCATTATGAAAGTGGACACTTTAAATGGGACGGAGGTAGTAAAAATTTGCTATGAGTTATATTAGAATTTAGACATATCTAATATTCCTATTATCCTTTCTCATTCATGAAAAGGAATAGGATTGTGTCTCACTCTTCCTTCATAGAAAGGAGACTTCTTTTGTCTTTTAAGTAAATATTTCTTAATCAAACATTTGTTTGAAAACAGAACTAGATCAATTTATCAAAACTCAAAATACGTTTACGGTTTGAACGTTGCATTAATACATTAAAACGAATTACAAAATTCAATTTTAGTATTTTCGATAATTAGATCTTTAAGAAAATAAAATACCCATTGGTAAATATTCATATAAACCGTAGTATTTTCTTAAAGCTAGGATCCTAAATTGACATAGTACCATTACATCAGTTGATCTGCTAGTAATGATAGTATTCAACAAGGTAATTGTCGTACAATAATTGCCAATATCATATTGCAATTCCTAGATTTATGGGATTTACAATCACAAAACTTTTGTAATGTAAGCATGTTTGATCCCCATCTTAATGCCTTGAGTCAAGTCTCACTTCCTACTCAATTTAAGTCGTCTAACTTAAAAACTGCAAACTCACAAATCCATCACATCAGTTGATCTGCTAGCAATGAATTTATGAAATTTACCTCTCCATTGCAATCTCGCCAAGTCTCACATGACGTAAATTACAACTTTAAGTGTTCTTAATTAGATGGCATTCGACTTAATTTTATAAGGGTATAACTATTTTGATGTGATCAAAATAATGTATGAAGAAGCATGCATACAACTTCATAACATTGGTTTTACAAAACATTTTTATTACCAATTTGCTAAGAGTAAAATAACAAAGTTTTGATTGAGGTATCGGGTTCACCAATTAAAGAATAACCATCAATTATCGTCCACTATATCGTACTTTTGCATAAGCCCGAAAGCTTAGTGTTTCGGATAATCATTGTGGAATTGTGGATTATTCACCCTTAAGATGACAATGTACATGTAATGGTTGTTCGGTAAGTCTAATTTACACACAAACGAGTGTTAAGACAGAATGTTGTCTATCTAAGGCCACAATTTAATGCGTTGCCATCCTTATACCCATCTTATAGTGTGTAAACTTCGGTCGAGCCTATTTAACCATTACGTACAAAAACATCAATCAAACAATCCTTTGAAATTTTAAACTCTTAAAAACCAAAACAATTTCGCCATTATTTAATCCGTATTATTTTTCTATTAAAAAAATTACCCTTTTCGTTTAAATAAACATGTCTAACACAATAAATAAACAAAAACAAGTAATATACAATAAAAAATAAAACAACTAAATAAACAAATATACATAATCATAACAATTAAATATGTATAAAACATGTAGCTACATGCAAATCTTATTCAATAGTCCTATTAATAATCAAATCTAGGTGTATAACGTATTAATTCAATTGAGGCTTTCTTCTTCTTGGAAAAAGAGCCACATACATCGATAAATCGATTGCGTAAGCTAAAATTAAATAAATACCACATAGTACATAATTGATTACTTAATATTGGAGTTTTCCCCAATTTGACATCTATTAATAAATTTACATGTTCATATATTTAAACAATTTAAATAATTATACAATTAAATCCATGCAAATATGCACTTTTCATGGATTATGCTTAACAATTAACACATTGCACCAAGATCGTTTACTAAAACGCATAACCAATTACATGACATCCTAGGGTTTCTAATCATATTAAAACAAAACCAAAACCCTAAAACCTAATAGGTCAATCGACCTAATAATAAAATAAGGGTTAGGAATCGAAAAAACCCTAAAACATGTAATTAAACAAATCAAAATCCAATTTTTATGCGTTGCGATAATTAATTACATATTATAACCTGGCTCTGATACCACTGTTGGAATTATAATAACATGACAATCATAAATAAACCAAACACATCAAGTAAGCATATAGCGGAAGCAATTATAACAAGACCATAATATGTAATTAATTAATCAAAACATAAATAATAAACGTACCTTTATGATTCTAGCCCGAACAAGAATCAAAAGCAATCTTCCGGAACCAATTCCCCAATATAGGGTTTATGTGAACAAACCAAGAAACAAACAATAATATGTTTGATTCACGATCTTGTACACACGTACTACTTCAAGCAAACGCTTATGCAAGTAAGACGAGCACAAAACACTAGAAGAGTAACAAATCTCGACTGCCTTAAACTTTAATGGGTATGTCGAAATTTGCTAGAGAAAAGAGAAGAGAAGAAAACACACAAGATTAGGTTTTCAAGTTGTGTCAAAAGAATGAAACCTTGTGTGTTTATATAGGGTAGAAATCTTGAGTCAAAAGCTTCACCAAGCGATGTGGGATACACTTCCCAATCGTCCCTACACCCTTAATGGGTTTACGAAACCTTCTTGACATTCAAAGTTTCATCTATCATTCTCCCTTTTCATTCGTCTAACAATCGTTATCCTTTTCCGTTAAACGTTAACGATTGTTACATGTTTGCGTTCTAATAATTAATATAACATTTATATATAATTATTACTCATTTACTTTTCATACGTAAAGTGTGCAATTCCGTGATCTCGAGTTCGATCCTAACACACGACTATTAATTTATGTTCATAAAACCAACACGTACGTAATTCAAAATACTATGAATGTGTTGTCATGACGTACTCAAAAAATTGTTCGGTTTTTATTAATTAAGCTGGTGGAATTAACTACTAGATGGTCATTATCCATTTAGTACCTGAGCTGATATATTAATATGCCGATGTTTTTCTAACTGATTATTTTAAAGGTATAGCAATTTATTGATGACGATATTAAATATTCTTTTATGGACATCGAAATTTGTTGGAATTTTCTTTCGTTTATGTCTTCTTGGGTTCGCACTTGAAACAAAAGTGTATGATATATGAGAGTTTGTCGTTTATAAAGAAATCATGATATCAGCATGTCTTTTAGCTACTGATTTATATTTTTCTAAACTCAATCATATATATAAAAAATAAAACTGATGTATGTCAATATGTCATGCTATTTACTACAAATATTATATAATGTATATTCACGTCAATAACTTATGAAGACAAAGCTAAATTTTCATGTTGCCATCTCCAGATTTTTTTGACGCAAGGACGGAATAAAATTATTAATTTAAGAGAGGCCTATCAAAACACGAAAATGTTAAAGAAATATATAAGTAAAAAGGAGAACAAAACAATTTTTTCATTGATTTTTGTTTCGTATCTTTTTTCTTTTACTAATTTTAACTTGTTAAACTTTATATTTTATGTTATATATATATATATATATATATATATATATATATATATATATATATATATATATATATATATATATATATATATATATATATTGGCATTTTTAACCACTTTATTAATAGGACAAAACAATTTTTAATAGTTTTTTACTTTGTATTCTTTTTTGTTTTACTACTTTTGACTTATTAAACTTTATATTTTATGTTATGTATTTTTAATTTCGCAGTTTTATAATAAAAACAAAATTATAAGGATAAAAAAATTTAAAAGTTTTAGGAGGTATTACAATCACTGGAGGTATCAATAGCCAATCCCTAAGTAAAATTGTATATTATCATGTAGAGATAGAAATTTGAGACAAATTTTTTGAATATAAATCTAGTAAGGTTAATATCTATTATAAGATAAATTTATTTGAGTCTCCCTAAACATTATATATATTTATTTAATTCGTTATTTAATAGAAAATGCAATTATATAACAATTACCTAATGAATCTAATAAGTCAAAAAAAAACTTTTTCAAACATTTTTTTTTTCACTTTTTTCATTCTTTTTTACTTAAATAAACAAAAAATATTTGATGCAGTGGTTGCAGCACCTAGTTTTACAATCTGCTAGACAGTGTACATAATCGTTGCAGTGTAGTATAGGTAATGCCAGGGGTTGATCGTTCTTTAAAGAATAGTGAGGTAGGCTCGAAGTGTATGTCGATTTAAGTTTAAATGTTGAGGAAAGATTCATTTAAGTATTTTTTATTTTATAAAGCAAGTAAATATTCGGGATTTTGAGGGTGTTTGTATCTTAAACTAGTATTAACCTAAATGCAGAAAATTAAATGACAAATAAAGTAAAATTGGTGGGAACTCTTATGCGAGAAAAATGTATTTACCTAGGGATGCATTATTTTCTAGTGGTTTTTTATTTAATCTATTTAATTGCCACGTCCTTGTTTAGTATTTACGTGTAATATTCCTGATTACCTATTATGGGTTAGTTACTCCCACACCTATGCAATTGCCTAAGTGAGTAGCATTTAAGATCGCTTAAAAAACTCAATAATTATCACACGCAATAAATATCTCTAATTAAATCCCTAAGACATAGGTTTCTAACGAGTCGTTCCAGTGGAGTTCAAGCTAAGACGGATTACCTAACCAGTTTTCTAACTTCTAACGCGCAGGTACTAACAAGAGATAATAGATCAAGCAATTAACAACTAGATTTCATGCAATTCTAAGTAAATACTAACACGTTTAGCCTAACATAACAACAAAAAAGAAAGCACGATAAAGAATCAAACAATAAAGGGTAAACATCATTGATTGACTAATTAATGAACTTATCTCTTCAATACATGAGGTCTTCAATGGCCAAAGGGCCTAAAAAACTGTAAAAGTTCAATCAGGGTTCGGGCACAAAAGCTACTAAAAAGTTCCTCACATAATAATGAAAACAATGCGATTATATTTATAATAATTAGGTTCTGACGCTGTCACTTGATGCTTTTGACGCCGTCAAGGAGCCCGTCTCCACACAATGAGCTGTCACAAGTGCACCCCATTTTTGCACTTTCTAGGCATATTTGGTGACCATGTCGGGAATGCAAGTCACGAAGCTGAAATTTTCGTTGTTCTTCGTTCTTCTTCCAATCGAGCCTAAAACTTGTACGTTTCCAGCGTTTACTCTCCCAAGTACCAAAAACTCAAAAAGAAAAAATTTAGAGAAATATATGATCCAAAGTATACGAAATTAGAGGTTAAATAACCTCTAAAAACACTACAAAATTACACTTCATCAATAATAATCTTGTCAACCCGACCTTATATTCGTCTAGACCCGAACCCAAAACCATTTAGACATGTGTTTTTAGAAGACCCATATGGACTTGGACCCGGGCCCGTTTAGACTCAAACTCATCTAGACTCGTAACCTGACTCGACTCAACCCACCTATTTTACCACCTTTACCATCATGATGTATTCCTAGGGCTGTAAACGAACTAGACGAACACGAATAAAGCTTTATTCATGTTCGTTCGTTTAATTTTAACCGGATAAATAAACGGACACGAATACTTAAACGGACCAATTTTCTTGTTCATATTCGTTTATTAAGAAAAAATGAGTTGTTAATGTTCGTTTATTAAAACACTAAACGAACCCTAAATGATCATACATAAATGTACGTAGAAAAACAAAGATAATTTTTTTTAGTTATGCATAATTTCTGTTTTATAAGTGTTATTTTATTTAAACAAACAAATTTTAAAAGTATACAATTAAAAGATATGATATACGAACATAAGCCAATAAACGAACATAAACAAACGTTAATAAACGCATAATCGGACATTCACGAACATAAATGAACGGACGCGACTTTTGTTTATTTTCGTTTATTATTTTATTTAACCAAACGAACGTAGAATATAGTTCGTGTTCGTTCATTTAATAAATAAACGAACATAAACAAACTTTTTAGCGAATGGTTAACGAAATGTTTCACTGAACGTTTAATTCGTTTACAGCCCTATGTATTCCAGTGAATTGATCAAACCGCTCTCCTGTCGCCTCCGTTACGAGGTTAAAGTTGTTCTATGTAAGTTATATGAAACGATAGTTAAGAAATTATTATAATTTACATGGTTAAACGTAGAAAAGATTGAGAAAAAACATCCATATACTTGGATTCTCGTAAAATTTCATTAGAGCATCGATTCACCATTATTATTATTATTATTATTATTATTATTATTATTATTATTATTATTATTATTATTATTATTATTATTATTATTATTATTTATTTTATTATTATTTTTTTAATTTTTTTTTGCTATTTATCCTTCTAAGTACATGATTATGACCCTGGGTCCTTGGCATATATTTAAATGAAAAAGATAAGAAGAGAGATAGGTCGATTGTTGTTATATGCACCTTAGCTTCTCACAGTAGTGACCTATATTGCATCATCTTTCCGGCTGACACCTCAACTTTCTCTCTCTACAACCCATATTTATCTCTCTCATCACAGTGACAACCCATATTGCATCATCTTCTTTTATTTTATTTTTTTGTGATTGAATGAAACTTGAATGCTACAAATATCGTTCGGTTGAACGATCGATTGTCAAAAAAAAAATGGCCGACAATCGATTTGGACATTTGGTTTCACAGTGGTGACATCGATCGGATACATCGAACGATCGATCCTCATGATCGATATTCTCCGGGCCACTGTGAGTAGCCTAAAGTTCTTAAGGAAAAATTCTCTCATATTTAACTTCTAAAACATAATTACATGTTTCGTTCATGTGATATGCTCAAAATCACACTCGCCAATTTTATTCAATTGTAATTACTTAAATAATTTCCAATTTTCAAACTATTTTTAATTTTGAAAATAAGGATATCCGTGTAATAACGATAGGGACTAACACGTCTAATAAAAACTATACATTATTACACATATGATCCATATTTTTTAAAATAAAGATAATCGATGCAATTAATTTAAAAATTAGGTGTGACTGATGACGAGTGTTATTTTAAGTAAACCACATATATGAACATGTAATTTAACCCAAGTTCTATGATATAGTTGATGAAAGGCTTTAAAAGGCAAATCCCTATAATTCATCATATCATGTTCTTTTGAACTAACTAAAACATTATCCCGTATATTTTATCTGTCACATTTTGGTGTCATTATGCACAACAAACATTTGATTCTTATTTGATGATTTAATTTCGTACATTAAATTGTAGTAAAAAGATTTTTTTTAACCACAGCCCTAAGGACTGTTATTAGCAAAACCCTTAAAGAAAATGTAACAACTTTCACCAATTGATCGGGACGTCACAATATTTGTTAAAATGTTGAAAAGCTATTACACAATAACAAAAGAAAGCAAGTTATAATACAAATGATGGTGATTCATGTTTATTTGTTTATTAAACTACTTTAGAAGTTGCAAAAAAAGATAACACATAATTAATAACTTTAATTAAAACAGGCAGGGTTAAATGCCATGAACATGGTTCATTGGCATCAAATGATAATATGTAAAGAAGAAAAGTGTAGAACCAATGATATTATTTTTTTCAAAAAGGTATGCATCTTTTATGCGATTGGCATTACATAAAGAGTAAAGTAAATCAAGCATAATACTCGCATTGACTTTAGATAATGACCTGCTCTAAGCCTCTAATTGAACCCATAGATTTCATAATAATTTGTCGAGCAATCAACAAATGTTATTGATTTATACTCTCTTTTTCTTTGCTTTTTACCTTTAGTTTTTTAGGGTTTTATCTTATTTGTTAGTTCCTATCATGTTATTGATTTATATAGCAATTTTCACATCATATCACATCTTAAACGATAACTACAAAACATTATCTTTTGAATATCGACATTAGTGTTAGCATGTGCTTAAAGTCAAGTATTCCTTGTTCATTCTTGTCCAAACTTTAGTTAGTGGTTCTAAAAGTAGGGCTTTAATTTGACTGATCCAAGATTCAAGCAAATATAGCTTTTTACTGTCTTTGAACACTATGTTGCGGTAAAAACAATCTGATTACTAATCGTACAAATATATAAAATGTTGCGAAAATGTTTGAGAGGTCTGAGATGTGATGGTTGCAACTAAGTGAATCATTTTTTCACAAACCAATATGACACTATCACGCAGATTTGAACATGAAATTATTTACATAGGCCTCTCAATCATTATTTGTGTTTCATCAACATTTGTGTCGTTGTTGTAAGTTTAAATTTCAGGTCCTATAAATTGCATAACTATACACACGGCTTAGTAAATACGTGGTAGAATTACTGAATACGAGTTACGGATGATACCCGAGCCATAAGCAACCACACGAACCAAAATTTGTTTCCAAGATTTTTAACGACAATGTAGCAAATTATTGGCGATTTGTAATTATTAAGATAAAACAAAGATCGATGATTGTTCTGTTGTTAGTGGTGGAGGAAAACAAGGATTTGTGCACAAGTTGAAGATATATATATATATATATATATATATATATATATATATATATATATATATATATATATATATATATATATATATATATATATATATATATATATATATACACGTCGAGGTCTTTATCGAGTCCCACAAGATGACCCGTTATAACTTGGGCTTCTTTTGTCTAGTGCCTTATTTTATATTGCTTAAGAAATATCTTTATGTTGTTTATATATATTAACTTGACACTGATGTTAACTAAGTTTACTAGCATAATGATTGATCTTAAATTAAAGAGGACCAAACATTTTTTACATATCAAGAGACTAATCTACACCTTCTATTTTCCTTCCATCTTTATTTGATCTAATGGATGAGATTAATCTCAACAATTTAAAAAACTCACTTTCAATCATTTTTTTTTTCAAATATTAATATCTTTCAAACCGTTAATCGTTAAGCGCAAAAAAATATACCGTTACGACGAACATTTAATTATTTTTCTATGATAGGTTATTTGATATATTTTCGACATTTTTTTTTCCGTTTATTTCACGTTTTTTTTCGTGGCCAAAAAAATCATATATGATATTACATATCATATATGATAAAGGGTTATGATATATCATATATGATTTTTTCGGCCACGAAAAAAATGTGAAAAAAAAAATTGTCGAAAATATATTAAATAGCCTATCTATAGAAAGATAATTAAATGTTCGTCGCGATGGTGTAATTATTTTCGCTTAACGATTAACGGTTTAAGAGATATTTAAATTATAAAAGTGGTCACAACATCTTTTGGTATTTTAATGGATCTACTAAGAACAGAAAATAAAATCAGAAGAATGAGAAATATTTGTAGCCACATACTTTTATTTCTCATTTGATCCTGCATTAATTGATGTACATTTTTGCTAACCTTAGAATCATCAATAAAAGTCACGCTACTTATTAATAAAAATAATAACCAAACATATAAATTAATAGGAAAAAAAAATCGTTTCAGAAACTGAATTTGGAAGAATAATTCGTTTGTTCCTGAGAATATAGATAGTCTAATAAACGGTTGAAATGTCACACCTATCCAAATGCTTTTACAAAGGTTGACACGTACTTATGTGTTAATTAGAATAACCATATATATATATATATATATATATTTAAATAAAAGAACCTGCGTAAGATTAAAATAAAAATGATGAGAAAATTCACAATCACACATTTCAAATATATCTATAAAGATAGATGTATCATTTTAAAATTTTCTCTCTTATATAAAATGTGTTTAAAAAAATCATTCTTAGTTTTTTTATTTTAGTTTTCTTCTTATCAGATCTTTTACTGTCTCCAATAAGATGAATAACAAGTTTAATAGAATAATATTTGATGCGGTTGCAAAAAGATTAAGGGTAATCAAACGTTATGTCTATCAATATACGCTATCTGTGTAACATTTCAACAAATAGTGGTTAAGTTTGAAACAAGTTGTGATATTTCAACCGTTTTTAAGCTATTTAAAGATTGAATTAAGAACAAAGGAAAAACTTAACCTACCAACGATAGTTCTGTTTAATTTGTTTCAAACTTAACCATTCTAGTTGTCAAGGGTTCAATGTTAGCAAGTCGTGCAAGTGAGAGCTCAGTCCCTTGGGTTGCAACAACATAAATCGAACTATGTTTTTTAGTAACTGCAGTAGTGCAGTGCAGTTATAATCCTGAACAATCTACATAATTTTTGGTATATATGAAGTTTATGCTCATATTGTTGAACTACAAGAACTTAGGACACAATTTATCTAACATTTACATGAGAACTCAGTAATGATGTTTCAATATATTTTTTTATTTTATTATTATTATTATTATTATTATTATTATTATTATTATTATTATTATTATTATGAAGCAAGGGCATAGCTAATGCATCTTTTATACCACGAGAGACAACACAAAATTGACTTTATTATTATTATTATTATTATTATTATTATTATTATTATTATTATTATTATTATTATTATTATTATTATTATTATTTTTACAAAACCAAACTGGAATTAAGCCTTCCGAAAAATAGGTATTCTGAGTGGTCAATAAAATTTAAATTTAAATTTCTTTTGGTCAAAATTGTAAAAGATTAACTTTTATAATAAGATAACATTATTACATTTATATTCAAAACTTTTAAGAAGAAATTAATCTTAATTTCAATTTGATGTACTTAAACTTCATTATTTTTAGTACGATTATAAATTTAAGGGAATTGATTTGCACACTTTGATTTTTTTATTGGGACACTCAAATTAATGCATCAGACAGTTGTACAGTATTTAGATCATGCTTTATTTACTTGTACAGTGAGTGTGCAAATAAAAAAGTGGAGTGCGCAAATCACCTCCCTAAATTTAACGATACACCATGTATTTGAACTTTAAAAAGAACAAATATTATTATTATTATTATTATTATTATTATTATTATTATTATTATTATTATTATTATTATTATTATTATTATTATTATTATTATTATTATAACTTTACATATGTACGCAGTATAAATATCAAAATAAAAATATATTAAAAGATGCAAATAATTATACTAGCCTGTAATTTAATTTTTTAAATGGATAATATTAATAATATTTTTATAGAATTGAACAAATTTTGACTTAATTTTAACTATGACTAGTTTTAAACCTTGTGCGCGCAGATGGTTTTGACATAAGTCACACTAACATAAGTCTAATTTAGTTAACACTTGTGTTTTGTTTTATTAAAAAACAGCTATAAATAATTTATAATGATCATCTTCATCAATTATTACTTTTATTCATTGTTTAGATTTGTTTTTATCTTATAGTATTTTATATCGTTTAATATTTTCTATAGAATTTTTATTAAACGAAGGATTTGATTTTTTTTTTTAATTTGACATTGTGTTAATGTTAATTTTGTTATAATTTAAGTATCGATCATGTTATGCACATTATGCGTGTTTAATAACACGAAATGACACGTGATAAACTTAAAACAAAGTTTAAATTTGAAACGTCTCATAGATTTGATTGTCCATTTATATTTTCTCATATTATATAAAACATATTGTAATAAGATTAAATAAATTTTAATTATTCATGTATGCATGAGAGACTATAAAACTAAGTGTGTAATAGAAAAGAGAACCTCAAGAAGAAATGGCGCATATATACTAATTCACCATTATCACCCACAGATTCAATCACACAATTAGCTGATAAAAATGTTCAATTTCGCTTATGTAACAAAATCAAGCTCTTCAATTGGTTCAGTTAAAAACTTTTCAAAATCTGATTGTTCATTTTGTATTTTCTCATATTAGATAAAAGATATTTTAATAAAATTAAATAAAATTTAATTATGCGTGCATTCATGAGAGGCTATGAAACAAGTGTCAAAGTGTGTAATACAAAGTCTCATATTATATAAAAGATATTTTAATAAAGTTAAATCAATTTTAATCATGTGTGCATTCATGAGAGGCAATGAAACAAGTGTGTAATATAAAAGTGACCACTTTTAATAAAATTAAATAAATTTTAATCATGTATGCATTTATGAGAGCCTATGAAACATGTATGTAATAAAAAAGGGGCAACTAAAGAAAACGGTGCATATATACCAATTCAAAGTTATCACCAGCGAACCCTTCAAACACATCAGCCTTGCATGCCTTTATAAACCAACTTTCTTTTTAAAAGCCAGCTGATGTGGGATGATACGATGTACAAGACACAGATACATGAACAAGACATATATTCTGAATGCAAAAATGAACATTTTGCCTCTATAACAAATATAAAGAGGAAGCTAAGAAATTTAAAGCAAACAATGCTATTGTTTATGATTTATAATCATTTACATACCAAACTTTATTTGGATACTAAGGGACCAATCACCGCTCTCTATCTTCATTTGATCTAATAAATGAGATTAAACTCAACATTTATAAAAACATATTTTTATCCTATTTTTTCAAATATTAATATTTCTTAAATCGTTAATTGTTAAGCGACAAAGATATACGATCACGACGAACATTTAATTATCTTTCTATAAATGAGCACTTTGATATACTAATACAAAAAAAAAAAAAAAAAAAAAAAAATGTGATTAAATAGTAATTTGAATATACTAATAAAATCAAATGTGATATTGGTGTTAAATCACATATACTTTTATTACAAATCATATGAAATTTAATACTAATATCACATTCGATTTTATTAGAATACTCAAATTATTGTTTAATTACACGTGATTTCTCATGTAAGTTTCAACAATGGATAAAAAAGTTGAAAAAACGGAAAAAAAGCAAAAAAAAAAAAAAAAAAAAAAAAAAAAAAAAAATGTGAAAAAAAGGAATAAAAGAATGTCGAACCTATATCAAAGTGCCCGCTTATAGATAAATAATTAAATGTTGGTCGTAACGGAAAAAAGAAATGCCAAACCTATATATATATGAAATATTAGAATGGTTTTAATTTTAGTATTGATTTCTTTTTAGATGGTGAAGAATAGTCCCTTGGTATTTGAAAAAAAGTTTAGTATGAACTCTTATGTTATCTAACAAAAAAACCCATTGGATCGGATCTAATCGGCGTTAGGTGCCTTGGCCGGAGCTGCACCGATCGGATCTCAAAGAGTTAAAGGAGGTGTGAGTGGCTGTGAACAGTTCAGACTGCCTCGGGTTATACTAATTTGCTAAAAGGACCGGGTTTAATAGCAAACAGACTATTAAAGCCCAATGCTTAGTATGTTGATATAATAATTGAAGTTTTCAACTACTACACTTGCTAGCGATAGTCGACAAGGAATGTATAAGAACAGTTTTTAACTTTTTATAGTAGTTAAAAAATAGTCGACATAATGTTTGAAAACCCTAAACCTATATACTGTCTCTAGCCAATTTGACAACGTTTAAAGTTACTGCATTCAAGAAAATAACAGGGATACATCGACTATATAGTTCAAAGACATTACAGGTCAAGCTTGAGCTCAATAAGTTCAAGTTTAAATAACTAGTTATAAGCTGTACGATGCGACAAAAGAAAAAGTGTGGGCAGCCATGCTTGCCCCATCAACTTTACGCTAACAGAAACCTAGTGTAGTAGTTTTAATGTAAACAGAAACAACAAATGATTGCATCTTCAATACCCCATGACAAAACAACAGGAAACTTAACACTTTCGTCTACTACATCTAAATAACTGATTCACGCAGTGAAAAACTTACCAAGTGGCTATAAAATCACAATAACTATTTATCTTACAGCTTAACTCCGAAAAAGAATGAAGTTTACAATGAAACACGCAAACATGTTTTCTCGCGAAAATAAAAACTGAAAGGCCAGCATAAAGTTAAGAAAGTATAATCAACAACAATATGAAGTCACAATAGGAAGAGAGGTACTAATTGCTTCTTATTCTTCTATCCCACTATGCACGGGTTCTGCTGCTTTCTGCGTTTCTTATTGGGTAAAAGTATGGATGTGCCTGCATTATGCATTATATTATTAACCCTGAACATGCTTCTTAGTAACATTAATGCTCGGTATGTTAGAGTAATCATTTTGTGAAGAAAAATATTCCAAGTTACTGGTTTATGTTGGCATTTAACAAAAAATCTATATTGTTATTCATTATTTAAAACATATTTAGATATGAGCAATAATGGTCCATCAAACCCCTAAAATGATTTGTAACGAGTGTGTAAAGGAAGAAGAAAAGATAATTACCATTGCTTCTTTAGCAGTGGGCCTTTCTTGATGATCATACCGAAGCAACTTGTCAAGGAAATCAACTGCCTACATTCCACAAAACAAGCGCAACCATAAAACACACAAGCACAGAACGGAAAGAACGATAGTTGAATATATACTTTGTAAAGAAAATGTTTTTTTACCTCAGGAACAGCCAAATGCTGGTTATCAGAATTAATGAACTTTGTCCATGGTTTCCTGCTATGTCTACATACATCGATAGGAAAAATACAATATAGTTAATAGAGACCACACTAAAGCTTTTATTAGCTGAGATGATTAGATTATTTCACCAACCTTCCAACAAGAGCAACTAGATGTGGATCTAGCTCTAAGCGATACCTCTGTAGATAAGTATTCAGTTCGTCTGTCCCTAACACCTATCCAACAATAGCAAAGAGTGCAAAACATCCGTTAGGATCCATGATAAAAATTGATACCAAAGCTAGAGACTGCATCATTATTTTTCACTCTTATAGATTTAAACATCGAGACTAAATAGTAAATCAGTATGAGAATACACACACACAAACACTCATTCTTAGCATGTTTCTCTTTCCCTTTTCTAAGATGGATAGACTGTCTGAAACGTGCACATACCTTGGCAATCTTGACCAATTGATCATAATTGTCATGTCCGTAGAAGAAAGGTTCCTTGCGAAATATCTGTACAACACAATCACCATTTCAAAATTAGGATTAGAATGATCAGGGGCATTAACATAGCTTGTGAGATTTACTTATGAAGCTCATAAAGCTAGCATACAGGCATAAGTTTCTTAAGGGTAACTTAAACAGAAATCATCACTGATTTAGTAATTTGATTACAAATTTAGGGAGCTGATAAAGAAAAAGACACCATGTATAGAACTAATCAATAGAAGAACTAAATTGAACTCAGATATAATTCATCAAGCATGAGAAAATAAAGATAGGGAAAACATAATCACCATTCCAGCAAACATACAACCAAGGCTCCATAAGTCTAACGAGTAGTCATAATCTTGCAAATCAACAAGGAGTTCTGGACCTTTGAAATATCTGTAACCAGAGAAAAGAAAAAGTAAGTACTACAGAGACCATTACAAATTCACTAGTTCTCCAGACCGACACTACTACATGTGGGGGTTGTTGAGTTGCACATACACACTCATATGTAACAATGTAACTTTGCAACTAATATAACTCATAGCATGCGATGTTTGAGCAAAACAAATGACTAAGAACTTCAGCATGATATATTCCGAGTATAAGAAGTAATATTTAATTGTCAAAAAATTCATGAAGAACATTGCTATGCTGAATGTAGTAAAACAACATAAGAATTTCATCCAAACAAAGTAAAAAGATACATACCTAGATGCTACACGAACATTATACTCTTTTCCAGGATGATAAAACTCTGCAAGGCCCCAATCTATAAGACGAAGCTTGCGCTTTTCATGATCAATCATCACATTGTGGGGCTTCACATCTCGATGCATGATTCCTTGAGAGTGACAGTAGTCTAAAGCCTAAATACAGTCAGCAGCAAGTACATTAGAAACATTAAAAGAGCATGGATTCAATATTTAGTAGAAAAATATAAACCTAGCCCTGAATGAAATATCAATAAAGAAGATTAAATTACCTCATAACGTAATATTATATCTAGTACTCAAAAACTGAGTAACATAGGCCACAACTAGGGTAAAAACACCCCAAACAAATAATTAAATATATTAAAAAAAAAAAAAAAAAAAAAAAAAAAAAAAAAAAAAAAAAAAAAAAAAAAAAAAGAGAGAAGGGAAGAACAACAACAACAACAACAAAATATTTCAATTCTAACCAAGTGATGAAAGAATTGCTAAAAGCCAGGAATTTGACATATTAGCTTTAGAAGTACGATATTCAAAGAATATGAGAAAGATCTCTGGGTAAGACAGTGTCTAAAGGCACTATCTGTTGAACATCAAGCTTTTGACAATTCATCTTTTGATCAATACTATTAACAGTACTTTTCGACTTTTATAGAAGTCAAATGGCCTTTAACCGCTATTATGAGTCTACTGCTACTTCATCTTCCGTCAAAAGGATTAAAGAGTTCAAACCATTCCCTAGAGAAATTTGGCTTCTTACAGATGTGTCGTTTGCTAATGCTAAAAACACGCAAAACTACAAATTACATTAAACAACCTCATGCTGCCTAAAAAAAAACTTCTAAATCTTCAAATAGAATATCCCATGAAGAAATCCCAATATTTACGCAAATGTGTCTTTTAAGTCTTTCAAGAGATGACAGTGTGGTTTTAGCAGGCTACTTTAAAGTGGTAACTGGAAGGATATAAATTCGCATAAAGTGTGTCAGGTGCTAATACAATGATAACAAAACTTATTCTATATTTCTATATTCTTTGTTAACTGATACATACGAATATTGTCATCTTTTCCAATAAATCATCATACAGAACATATACTTAATCTGTTCACTGTAGTCCTATTAACCGTTCACCCTCAACAAACATTCATAAACTACCATGGTGCTTAAGCGGAAAGGTTCCATCAAAATCACCAATACGAATAGAGACAAACCACCCTAACCTTAATAGTTTCATATTCACCCAAAAACAATCTTAAAATCCAACTAATTCCCTCATGATCACCAATTCACCATGGTAACAAATTAACCAAGTAGCATGTCAAATATTCTTTATGTGAAACAGGATGAGGTCCAATAAGTATACGAATAAATGGGTGAATTTCATGTAGAAGAAAAGAAAATGAATGTGTAAAAAGTCTATAGATATAGAAAGGTTAGTTTCAAACAAGAAGGTATACTGGTATACGGTGAAAGATATAGTCAATAGTTCTAGTTAAGCAAAGAGAAACCTTACACGTCAATCGACCATTAACACCACGCTGGGGCCAATTGTCTTTACGGTATGAAAACAAATTAGGCGAATAAACTTATAAACACCGATTATATGCAAGTCAAGTCGACCATATGTGCCATACAGTCCTAGTCCTAGGTCAGAGACTTGCTACATGCAGGCCAAATGAATAATTAATTAAGACCAAAATGTCCTATAGCTCGGAAAAACAAAATACTCCTTACGAATTCCCAGGAATGAATCAAAGACCGTCACTATATAAAAAAAGTCTGGCTACATTTACACATTTATATCACTTGCATACCAAAAAATAACATAGCTTAAGGATCTACACCCATCACACCCCAGCTAATCAACTTTTCGTGACTCTAGTATCGCGTCATGTTCCCATTTCAAATATAAAGGAACCACAGACTGGTAGCAGAACTGAGAGCAATTTTCTGGCCCTGTGAAATACTATAGCATCTAGCTGCCGTTTATATGCCATTTTTCTGTTAATTTCAATGCATATCTAAATCACAGCAGATCCTATTAATGTACAAAGACCAGCAGCACCAACTCTGGGTTTCAGTCAAGTGCAACAGGAGGCAATAGGCATACACATTACAGCAAATAGGAAAAAAAACAAAAAAAAAACAAAAAAAAAACAAAAAAAAAAACAAAAAAAAAAAAAAAACAAAACAAAAACAAAAACAAAAACAAAAACAAAAAAATAAACAAAACAAACAAACAAACAAACAAACAAAACAAACAAAACAAACAAACAGCATGCGTATTACAATTAACAAATAACTGACACGAGAAGTAAGTTCTTGCGATGCTTACCTTCAAAAGTTCATAGATATAATAGCGGATATCAAGATCTGAAAGTGTCGGATAAAGCACTTTAAAATCCGTGTTGTTCACATATTCAAATATTAGACTTGGTGTCTTAGACTGCTGATCTCTAACAATATCAAGCAATTTTATGATATTTGGTCCACCACAAAGATTTTGTAGGATTTTAATCTCCCTCTTGATCTGCATAAAACAAAACATGAGGCATTCAGTCAGTAATGATACGAAATGTATGCTTGTTAAGTACTGCAACTTGAAATAAATCAATAATAACTCAAAACATGGCAACAAAATAATGGTAGCATTAGCAGTAACATGTTATTTTCAGAAAGCTCCTCGCGACTAAATCCAGCATGTCTCCCCCCACCTCAAACCGGAAAATCATGTTAAACATGGTGTGTGTGGACCCGCAAAGCCAGAAAATGTTGTATCAGAATACAACAAGTTCTTATGCACATGAGACATTGTAATTTTTTGGCTTTTGGTACAAATGATTTTAAACTACAATCTGCATACAGCCTTCTATTCAAGGTAGCATGGTTCGCAGTCTAGTAATATGGTAGCCACCTAACAAAATAGTTTGCAACTTTGTTCAAGCACGGACTCTTATTCCGGGGTTTTGTACTTTTGTAGATATAGCTCAATTTATTCAATATCATTTGCAAATTGCAACTAGCCAATTCAATAACAAGGACTTTTCAACTTTAAAGTAATAAGTTGAACATTGTAGTCATCATGCTCGCAATCCTTCTATATCCTTTTTCTACAGATAGTTGTGATTCCCATCTTACATACATACATAGTAACATACATATTGGCCTAGTTTAGTTTAGTTATTCTAATCAAATAAAGCTCCGGTAACCCTAAATACATGCAGAGAATTTAAGTTCATAAACCACAAAAGCACCCGAACCTACAAACTTGCAAGCCTAAAATTTTTTTGAACATATAAGCAAATTTCATATCGACATTACCAGCCAAAAATAACCTACTTCACACTACACATCCAAATCCTTCAACAAACATTACGCTATATGCAACATAACCTCCATATATATACAAGTATCGTAATAAAGTCTATTTTTCTACATTTCAGGCCTCATTCAAGTACGCTAATAAATAATAACAATGAACAAACCTTCTTCTTCTTAACAGGTTTAAGTATTTTAATAATACACTTATCGTCGTTGGTACAATGAAAGCCCTCGAAAACCTCGCTATATTTCCCCCTCCCAACTTTCCTCACTACTTCATAATTATCCTGCTCCCTGTATTCATCAAAATCAATCAAATTAATTCAATCATTTATAATAAAACATAAACTTATAACAAACTAACTAACAAACCAACTAACTAAACTAACTAACCCCCATTGAACGGTCAACGCTTCATAATCCCAATACTCTTTGGGTCTGACAACGTTGACATCTGTATAAACCCTAGCTTTGGAGGGGGCGCCAGGGCGGCGGATGGCTTTGCCGATCTTCTGAGCCAGGGTTTCTTGTAGGGATAAGGAGGGCCGGAGGCAGTGGATAGGTGGTGGATGGTGTTTGGGTTTGTGACGGCGGTGGTGGTGGTGGAGGGGGGGTGGGGCGGCGGAGAGGTGACGGAGGGTTAGGGTTTGGAAAGGGGAAGAAGACTTGACGGAGGAGACGATGAATTGGAAACAGAGGGGCCTAACGGCCATTAAACAACGGGGTTATCAAGGAGAGACCAAACATTGCTAACCCTTTTCTTTTTCTTTTACTTTTCTTTTTTTCCTCCTCCTACTTGCACTTTTTTTTTATTAGTATTTTTTTCTTACTAGTATTATTTTAAAATAATAATAAAAAATAAAATAAAAAATACTTTCATAAATTATTTGTAACCTCTTGAATTTAACTACTTTTAGATTGCATAGGGCCGTTTAGTTGGTGAAAAATTTCTCAATTTTTTCATCTCTAAATTCCTTGAGAAGGGGATGTTTTTCTTCTCTAGAGAAAAGTTGAGAATTTTGAAAACGCGTTTAGTTGGAGTTATATTTTTCTTTTTTAAAAATGATAAGAAGATTACATCAAATTGTGACGGCGGTGGTGGTGGCGACGGTCGGCGGTGAAGGATGACACGAGAGATTAGGGGTAGAATGGTTGTTTTTTTTTTTTTTTTTTTTTTTTTTTAGTTGGGAAAAAAAAGAAAAAAGTGAGAATGGTAGAATGGGCTTTTTAATTTCTTAGTTAAAATTTAGAAAATGAGAATTTCATTTTTTTTTTTTAAATTATTGGAAAAAAAGTGCAACTAAACGCGTTTTCAGTTTTTTCATTTTCTTATAAAAAATTTCTTGGAAAAATGGAGAATTTCTCTCCAACTAAACGCACCCATATATTTTTGGGGGAATTTTATATATGCCCAGATGAACTTTAAAAATTACATATTTTTCTTAAAATACAAGTTTTCAATACATGATGTACAATGCTATTAAAATATGTTTTGAGGAAATATGTAATTAAAAATAGGGAATAACATCCTAATGTTTACATCAAACAAGTTACCTCATGTTGTTTGGAAATGAATTTTGACATTTTCATTTTGCACCATTTAACTTTTATGATTTTACATAAGCAGCCCCTCATTTTAAACGTGATAGCAGGCAACTTACTTGTAGTTTACTGCAGATATCATTTTTCCCTTAAAAATATGAGTGTTTTTCACCAATTAAACGCACTTTAACTTACTTAAAAAATAAGCATAGTTTTACATGCATAATTTATCATAGATTTTAGACTGATAATCTTTTATAATTTTTTAAAATCAAATTTTACTTCATGTAATTTATAAATTATCTCTTTTTTTTACCTCACCGTTCATCTTCATTTACATATTCAGTTATAGTTACTTTAACCAAATATACCTTAGTAGTAAGTTCTTTTTGAAAGACTTATGAAAAAACAAAACCTTGTCAAATGAATATTTTAAAATGGTAAAAGAATGTCAGGAAATGATAGTGAAAATACTAGACTTTCTCTTAGACCAAGGGGAGTGGTCATCACCCCTCATCATTTACTTTAGTTTTCTCTCTTTTGTCACTTCCTCTCACTCCTTCTCATCTTTCACCCATTTTGGTCACTTCTCACTCACCTTTTATTAAAATACATATTTTATACAAATATACCCTATTAAATACCTCACATACAAGGGCGGAACTATGTAGGGCAGGGGAGGGTCTGGCCTCCCCAAAATTTGGGGCACCTAGTGTAAATCTTATATGTTTTAGGAGTAATTTAGTTAAGGTTACAAACAAATCTCTGATTCGGACCTCCCAAAATAAATTCGGCCAAAAAAAATGTTTAATTTCCGCCACTGCTCACACACACTTACAAACCAAATAAATAATATAAAGCTTGCACGGAAACCGAATGATGAACCAGTCATCATAATATAAAGCTCGTGCGTAACCAAAAGCATCACCGGGTGAAAGTCACGTCCACTCTGATAATTTAACTTTCTCAAACCAATATTTTTACGATATTAAGTTTTAGATTTGTCTTATAGCATCTCCGATGCACTAATCATTTGAGATTTTCACTCATTATCAACCCATTAACTTCAATGCTAAAAAGCTATTAAAAACCTATCTTTAATATTCACTCATTCATACATTATCAATTTTGCAATAGCTTATTTTTTTTCCTAACCTATTGCCTCAATAATTCTTTATCTATCAACTGCTTGAATGCATTAACCAATTTTCAAGTTTTTTTTTTTTTTTTTTTTTTTTAGCCCATTTTCAACCATTGGTCAATTATTTGCAAAGGCTCTAAACTCTATATATGCAAAGGCAGCAAAGCAAAATATTCAAATATTGGTCAACGGCATAGTGGCATACCACTATTATCATACACTCCACATTATTGAATGCACAATTATTTGTCCATTGTGATACGTTGTGATGATTATTAAATATCAATCAATGAATCGATAATAGTATTATAACAAAACGTTTCACTCGTTCTATTACGTTGTATTTTTTATTTGTTACGAAAGAAGCATTTTTGTGTAGAAAGTAGAAACAGATGCTCAAAAATCAAAATGCTAAAAATAAAAATATGTAGCCATTTTTTAACCATGCTGTGTGGATCCATCTTTCATGATTTGCTTCCAGCTCTCTTTTATGTACGTTTACATGAGTATTGCAGTTATTTTAACCATTGGTGGCCTAGCAGTTAGGTGAATACAAAGTTTTAGATGAGACGTCGTGTTCAAAACTCGTTGGGTGAATATTTTGGGATGATCAGGGAAAAGTCGAGATACAACCACAGGCATACCGGTTAGGCCACGTACAACATAGAAAAATAAAACTAAACGTTCTCGGGCAGTCTAAACAAGGAACTCTCTTCGCAATGTTATTGATAATTTATTCCTTCCGTCACAAGGCATTGCTACTAGATGGGTGAAATATGTTCCTATCAAGGTTAATATTTTTATTTGGCGTGCCCGTCAAGATTGCTTACCGACTAGGACTAACCTGATTCATAGAGGCGTAAACGTAGAGTCGTGTATATGTCCAACGTCCTCTGGTGAGGAAGATATTAATCACTCCTTTTTTTGTTGCGTCTTGGCTCAGCAAATTTTAGCTCGCATTTGTCGGTGGTGGGATATTCAGGCTATTGGTTGGTCCTCTTTCCGAGAATGGTACACTTGGTTTGAATCGATTAGGCTTCCCCTTAAGGTCAAGTCTATGTTGGAGGGTGTTTTTTTGTTGCGTGTTGGTCCATTTGGAGATTTAGAAATCAGATCATTTTTGATGATATCCATCCTAGATGTTCGGAGATCTTTGACGACATAGTTTTTCGTGCTTTTAATAGGTGTAATAGTCGTTCTCATAAGGTGTTTACTTGGGAGAATTGGCTTAAAAATCCCCATCTTATTTCTTTGTAATGTTTCTCTAGTATCTTGCTAGTTTTTTAATAAACTTCCGCCGTTCAAAAAAAAAATTAGCCGTATGATATGATTATTTTAAGGTACTTAAAAAGTATATATAAAGCAAGTACTATCTATGCTTTCTGCAAAGAGTTGTGAATTTGATATACTGACATAATTTATGCTTTTGACCAGGTAAGATTTATGTCACCAAAGTAAGTATTTATATTACAAACTTAATTTTTTTTAGTATCAACACTTTCTTAGAGAAAATTGTTAACCACATAATACTTTTACGTTTCAACAGTTGATAATAACCGATGCTGATCCTTTTGCGCAAAAAAAAAAAAAAAAAAAAAAAAAAAAAAAAAAAAAAAACTGATGCTGATATGCATCAAAAGTCCACATGTAAAGATCACATGAATTTTCATTTTTTGGAAACTTGTGTTTGTAAACAAGTATTCAATTTCTTATATGACCACAAGTATAGTTCTGGTTTAAATATATTAATTATTAAGTATTAAAAACTTAAAGCAAGGGCGAGATTCCTAGGATAAGACAAAGAAGCTCCTGGTTTTCGATTTGGCCGGCTGTTTAGAAAATAATTCTTGTGGGTACCATCAACTTTAGTTATGAACTTATGATAGATTGATGGTGTCCGTAAACATAGATATGTTGTATGCTTAATGTTCCGGTACAAATATATTAAAATTGACAACATATATAGTTACATAGTAGAATATGCCATGTATTCAACACCTTTGTTATTAAATTCCTGATGCACCAGGGTTCTGTGTGATCGGTAAATTGCCATCATAAGTGCATCTTGGAATATCTGGATTTCTCACCAGACGTGGTCCTATTGGCAACTTGTTAGCCTTTGGACGAATATCCTGCACAAGACTATTTGTTTTAGTTCTCAAATAAAAATGCAGGTCTTGTAAAAATAATTCATCTTATCAAGGATTCTACTTTTAGGTCTTTAAGAATTCCACGCATATTTGATACGTGTCTTTCTTCGTGTAAAGGTAAAATGTGAATACTTAGTACTTGTTACGGAGTATTGGGGATAACTAGTTTCAACAAGCACGCATTATCAGCTTATTACTAATACTAATCTTGATTCTCTTTGCATTAGGTTCTGTTGAAGGTTGGGCATTAAGTACCTGACCAAATATAGCAGTTGGAATTGCAAGTGTGGCAACAGCGTTTGGAGCATCGACTATTCCTGAAATCCTCCCTTCACAAGGACAGCATGACAATAAAAGATACACCTAAGAGTCGCCATGACCTTAATATGTCAATATGGAACCACACTTAAATAGATTTGGACATTTTCAAGGATTTTAATCAAAGGTTGTCAACCTGTTCTTTGGAATATCCAAACTTTGACAAGTAGTCAATAGCGTTAAGCACTGCACACTTGTAAGCAACACTAGCGTCAAGGTAATGCTGTCTTCCACTCTCGTCAACACTGATTCCCTCAAACACCAACCATTCTGAGAATCTCGACTCTACTGGTCCGATCTCAAATATAGGATTAACATGCAGAGGAGTAGGTCCCATTGGAGTTAGGTATTCTTTCATCCCACCTCGTATGATCTCACATCTGATACCAAATAAAAATTAAAAAAATGTAGGTACTTTTGAATCTAATTACTTTTGGTGTATGACACAAGAAAACATACTTGAGCTCAAGGAAGCCGCTCATTTCAATGGCCCCACAAAATGAAACTTCACCATCGCCTTGTGAGAAGTGCATATCCCCTGTACTAAAGTTAGCTCCTTCGACAAATACCGGAAGGTAAATTTTTGAACCTCTACTTAAATTCTTTATATCACAATTCCCTCCATTTTCCCTTCCAGGAATTGTTCTTGCAGCCTCATTAGCAATCTTCTCCTATTCATTAGTTCCTTCAGGAATCTACAACACTGAGACCCGTTAAGAGTGAAAATAAATCATACTTGTAATAATCACACCTTCAATAGCGACACTAAACACAATTGCTACACACCTGTCCTAGAAGGCAGCCTTTTGTTGATGGTAGATTTGCCAATGGCCTTGAATGCAAAACTTCACATAACTTCAATGAGTTTAGCCTTTTGTTCCAGATATTAAGAAGTTCCATTGAAGGCGCAGTTCCAATTATTCCCGGATGTGTTATGCCCAGAAATCGTACACCTAATAGGTAAACAATTAACATTTTCTTCTAATATTTATTCACCTGGTATATGAGGTGAGTAAGCATATATTCCTTCGAAATACCATATTGCTTTTGTGGCACATGGGAAATGATCATTAAGAAAACCACCACCATTTTCTCTGTCAAAGATCGCTGTAAAACCCCATTCATCACCAGGAAGAGGACCCAAGTTGCATATTTCAACTGCAAGAAGATCACCTGGTTTAGCCGCTATTCCTTCCTCATCAACAACTCTAATCGGCCCGCTTAGATAATGCACCTAATATTCAGTTTTCACATTATTTCATTAAACCAAATACTGTCCACTAGACAAAAGTCGCACAGCTGTAGAAAGTGTAAATAATAATTCGTAAAGTATGTAAATGTTAGTTTTACCTAAGTAAAAAACTCAGTTTAAGAAACGTACAATTTATACAGTTTTGTCATTGACCGTGATCATGGGTAGAATGGGAAACTGCGAAAATTATTTGGACGTGAACAAGACAAACCAAAATATAAAGGTGAACATTTATTTTGAGACGGATGAAGCAAAACATACGCTATATTTGTTTTATACAATTTACTATAATTTAGTAACTTTTTATTCATATAGTTTCTAAGAGTTGACTTATCATCAAAACCTTGATACAATTTTGGATAGTACTTACGGTAGAAAGGTCTAAATATTTAATATCACTAGCAGAATTATCATCTTTGATAGCACCACCAGTCCAGTCCACCATCTCGATCCTGAAAAGTTGCCCAGTCTTAACCGTGGCAACGGATGGTATGTCGGGTGCCAACGGTTATGTAGGGGATCCTTTTGTTCCCATGGCTTATTCCTTAGGTCTATAGGTACTATTAGTTTTGGTGTTGGAGGAGCCATAAATGAAGTTCTATTAGTTAGTGAGTATATGTGTGTCAAAGATATAGAGAGCTGGAATAATGAATCTCTTAGAATATAACCAAAGTATCTTTGCCAGAGTTAAGAGGTGTTGTCTTCATCTGCCATCAGATTCTTATCACTTGGACCAAATTCTGTCCATTAAATTATTCTGTTTTGGGCCTCATGATATCAAGGGTTGTTGTTTTTTGGGCTTCATGGTGTTTTGAACCAATTATGAGGAAACGGGTCGATTTGGGCTATACTGACTACAATGGGTAAAAGAGGTCGGAAAGTCACCAAAAATGTTTTCGAAATTCATACAACCTACTAATCATTTCAAGACATAGATCAGAATTGTTGTAGCATACTCGTCTTAATCAAATTTCTAACATTTATTATTTTGCAAGACTCAAGATAAGAAAGAAAAAGAAGTGATTGCAGACCCAACCTGTTTAGACCCATTCTGAAAATTACTCATTTTGAAGTTTTACCCAAACTTCGTACTCACCCTAATTGAAAACAGTCAGATAAAAGGCCAAAATGAGAATAAATATATTTCCAATGCTGCACATGAAGTGCGTAGAATTCATGATAAGAGTAATACATATTTACCACATGAGAAAGACTCACAACTGATTGGTCCGCATATTTGATGTCTTCAGCAGTGTATTCCCGTGTAATACCACCACTAGAAAAATCAACCATCTCAACCCGGAAAACCTCCCCAACACTAACCTGAGCAACAGACGGTATATCGGGGTGCCACCGGTTGTGAAGAGTATTGGCACCACCATCCTTGGACCATGCTGCACAATATGCTGATAAGATTTCCAATATATTTTTAACCAAAATTATTTGAAAGAAAAGTATCTTAGAGTTAGATACTTTTCTGCCTTCATTTTCAATAGGGGAAACTATTGCCTGCCATTATCTCTTTAAGTCATCGTCCGTCAATTCATAGTGGAAAGACAATGAGAGATGATGGAGATGGACCATCTAACTATACATGAACGTAGTCTCACATATACCTTTTTTTTTGTGCGGAAAAGTACATTTATATTTATTAAGCTAATAAAAAGCTAAAACAAATTACACAGCCAAAACCATCTGCACTAGATAGATTGCAGTAATGAACAGTGTTTGCTAACATACAAACATCAATTCTGAGCCTAAAACTTTTATTCTAGATTTAAGAAAGGTTATAAAATTCTACATCATATCTGTTGGTAATTCAAAAGACAAAACAAAGAGCAAATTAAACAAACGAAGCCGAAACTTTATTCAAATTACCAAACCATTTCAAATACAAACCAAATTCAAAGGACAAAGGTACCAAACACAAATTTCAAAGGTACAAATAATTCTAATGCTAATGATCCCTATTTATAGACTAAACAAACCGTTAATGATTGTACACCACTAGTTATCATCATCACCATCATCATCAGCAGCAGCAGCAGCAGCATCATCATCATCAGCAGCAGCATCATCATCATCAGCAGCAGCAGCAGCAGCATCATCATCATTCTTGGAAGTTTTCATGGTATCATCATCATCATTCTTGGAAGTTTCCATAGTATCAATATCATCATTCTTGGAAGTTTTCATAGTATCATCGTCATCATTCTTGGAAGTTTTCATAGTATCATCATCATCATTCTTGGAAGTTTTCATAGTATCATCATCACCATTCTTGGAAGTTTTCATAGTATCATCATCATCATTCTTGGAAGTTTTCATAGTATCAATATTCTTGGAAGTTTTCATAGTATCATCATCATCATTCTTGGAAGTTTTCGTAGTATCAATATTCTTGGAAGTTTTCATAGTATCAATATCATCATTCTTGGAAGTTTTCGTAGTATCATCATCATCATTCTTGGAAGTTTTCATAGTATCAATAATCGCAAAAAGTGCAATCACAAATGCAATATCCACATTCGGAAAAATAGTTACAGTGAACCTGTCCGTAGCCTGCATTGGGCGCATCTACAATAACAAGTCAACTCCTTGATTATGTTTTACCTTATACATAGACTCTAAATACACATAACTGGGAATATCCAAGATTACAACACATTAACAAGGTCAAATGTATGAAACGTACTTGTGCTATCATTCTGGAAGAATCATAAATAGCGCAATTTTTCTTTGACCAGCTTCCTGTGATATTAAAATCACAAGCTTCCTCGTTACTCTTCTTGTCGGCCAAGAACACATGTAGATTCGTCCCACGTTGGATTATGTTTGGTTTTCTTATGCTAAATATAATATCAGAAACATTTTCACTTTTTCCCTTAAATACATTCCATCGCTTATGCACACTCGTGACCTGAAATCATAATAACCATACTATAGTGTACTTCAATATATTATTTAGCAGGAAAAATTAGGAAAAAAATAATTTAAATCACCTTTTCACGGAGCGTAACGAGGATTTTGCCATCTCCATCAAGTAAGAGAAGCTGATCACGGAACATTTTGTTCACTGGCTTCACTTTAAACTTGTTTTTATGGTTATGATCTGTGATCGAATGGTCTCCTCTTGAATGCGTAACAAATATAACATCATTTGCTTTTAGAGCTATATGCTGTGGACCTATCACGGAAACTGCATCGCATGGAAGAGCATTACTTCGTTGAGCCATCATTAACACAAAAAAGTTGCTAGTCGAAAATGCTGAGTTTTGGTTATATTTCCATAAAGTTGTGTTATTGCCTCATGCTTGGTTATCATTGTGGGGTTATGAATTTTGTCGATTTTACATTTTTTAACATGGCATTGTCGGGTAAATGCTATCCACAGTTGTGGAAGTAAAGAGTAAAGACCATAGCTAGTCAACCATAAGGCATTCCACTAGTTGTCAATTATTTGAGTCCTTTATGTTGTGCTGTTATGGGTCACACGAGTCTCCATTGATGATATGAAATCACTTGTCCTTGTATGTTTTGTATCTCGCTTTTTTAAAACTATATCAGATTATTGAAAAACTAGATAATACTTATATTAAGTCAATGCCTTTTCAACTAGCTTGTTGGGAATTTTAAAAGAATAATCAGCTTTCACCAACTTTGGACACCAATCAAGACTCAAGTAATCCATTATCGATAATCTATCATTGCGACATGTACTTCTTGATGAGAGCTTTGTAATGATACGTTAAGTATCCAAAATTATGTTGTTGATGAATGGTGAGTCTCACAGTGAGGTGTTTGGAACAAAAAGTTTTTACGTCAAAGCCATAACACCAAAATAATTGCTGCAATCAAATATATCTTGGTTAATGGCCACTGATTCAGATTAATTGCTGGAAATAAAACACGGACTGTTGTTAGTTACAAGCGGCCATTTTCTTTATTTGAAACAACAAAAACCAATATTTTTTGGTTTCACTAGAAAAGAAATAAGTAATATACATACTACTAGTTTTGTGTGACAGAAAATATGGAATAATGAATCTTTTGGAATACCCAAGAATCTGTGGTAGAGTATTACGGTCAGATTCTTATCATTGGGGCTAATTGTGTGAATTAGGTACTGGCCTTTGAGCTTCATTTTTGTGAATTGGGTTCTTGCTATATGGGCCTAATAGATATAGATAGAGTTATCAATTTGACAAGTTTATGGTAAACGGGTCGATTTGGTTACACTTGCCTAAAACGGGATAAATGAAACTATAGTATTTGAAATGGATATGCGTTGTCCACCCGTGTTAACTTTGAATACAGCAACAACAAGTTAACAACATACCCAATCCCGCTGGGCAGGGTATGAGGGAGGTAGAATGTAAACAGATCCTACCCCTACCTCGGTATAAACCCGAAAGTAAGGAAACCACTTCCAAGGAGACTTCTGTCACCTGATATTCTTACTATTGAATTTCAAAAAGTGTTTGAAAACTTTAAAAGAAAGAAAACACGAAAAAGTGTTTGTGGGACGGTCCAACCCAAATTGACCCATTTTGACCGACCCCTTACCCAGACTCCCAGACTCCCAGACTGTCTAGGCCATCTTTTATAAAACCAGTAGCAAAACTAAGTATATTTTGATACTCCTATAAATAAAAGAACAAACAAAAGAATGATTATTTTCGTCTATGTTGCGCATGAAATGAATACAAAACATGATAAGAGTACTACACATGAAAAAGACTCACAACAGACTTGTCCGTATATCTGATGTCTTCACTCTTCAGCAGTGTACGCTAGTGTAAAACCGCCACCATAAAAATCGAACATCTTAACGTCACAAACCTCAGCAACTCGAGGTATATCGTGGTGCTAATGGTTATGAAGCGGCAGCTTCTGTTGCCTTGGTTTCTTGGTCACATCTATTGGCACCACCATTCTTGGACCACGTTGAGCCATTTCATGATAAATGGTTTAGGGGGAATTATTTTAGTCCTTTGTGTTGCACTGCTGTGGGTCACACGAGCCTCCATTGATGATATGAAATCACTTGTCCTTGGATGTTTTGTATCTCGTTTTTCTAACTATATTAGATAATTGAAAAACTATATTATACTTATATTAATGCCTTTTCAAAGATATCTTGGTTCATGGCCACTGATTCAGATTAATTGCTGAAAATAAATCACGGACGTTTGTTAGTTACAAGCGGCCATTTTCTTTCTTTGAACCGACTATAAAACCAATATTTTGGTTTCACTAGAAAAGAAATAAGTAACATACATACTACTAGTTTTGGTGTTGGAGGGCTCATAGATGAACTATTATTTGTGTGGCAGAAAATATGGAATACTGAATTTTGTGGATTACCTAAGAATCTGTGGTAGAGTATTGAAGTCAGATTCTTATCATTGGGGCTAATTGTGTGAATTAGGAACTGGCCTTTGAGCTTCATTTTTGTGATTTGGGTTCTTGCTATATGGGCCTAATAGATATTGATAGAGTTATGAATTTGACCAGTTTATGCTAAACGGGTAAATTTGGGTTACACTTGCCTCAGTTAAATGAAACTTTAGTATTTGAAATGGACATTCTACCTCCCCCTTACCCTGCCCCGGCGGGATTGGGTTTGTTGTTGTTGTTGTTGTTGTTGTTGTATTTGAAATGGATATACGTTCTCAACCTGTGCTAACTTTGAATGTCAACTGATATTCATACTATCGAATTTTATAAAGTGTTTAAAAACTTTAAAAGAAAGAAAACACGAAAAAGTGTTTGTGGGACGGTCCAACCCAAATTGACCCATTTTGACCAACCCTTACCCAAACTGCCTAACCTGTCTTTTTCACAACCAGTAGCAAAACGGAATATATTTAGATATAAGATATAAATAAAAGAGTGAACAAAAGAATGAAAATTTTCGTCTATGCTAGACATGAAATGAATACAAAACATGATAATACTACACATGAATAAGACTCACAACAGACTTGTCCGCATATCAGATATCTTCAGCAGTGTACTCTAGTGTAATACCACCACCATAAAAATCGACCATCGTAACGTCCCTAACCTCAGTAACACGAGGTATATCGGGGTGCTAATGGTTATGAAGCGGTAGCTTCTGTTGCCTTGGTTTCTTGGTCACATCTATTGGCACCACCATTCTTGGACCACGTTGAGCCATTTCATGATAAATGGTTTAGTCTGGTTTCCTTTTTCTTTTTTTTTTTTTTTCCCTTTCTTTCTTTCTTTCATTTTCAATTTGGAAATTCTTGTCTGCCATTATCTCCTGACTCCTAAGTCATAATCAAGGAGACCAAACATTTTGCTAACCCTTTTCTTTTTCTTTCTCTTTTACTTTTCTTTTTTCCTCCTACTTGCACTTTTTTTCTTTTCTTTTCTTTTCTTTTTTTTATTACTTTTATAATTGTTTGTAAGTTCATAATATACCGAATTTTCAAAATAAATATCAACCATATGAATTTAACAACTCTTAGCCAATTAAATATACTACATCTTATTGCATGTTTTTAACTTTTAACCGTAACTTTAAGAGTTACAAACAGCAAAACTCTTTTTATTTTATTTTTAATATGTCAAAAATCATTTTATGTAGCTTGAGTCAATTTGGCATATTTATTATTTTAAAAGGTAAGTTACTTAAAATAAAATAATCTTTTTATAGGCATTACTTATCAAAAAACTTTGAAAAGTTATTTTTTATTATCTCTTAAAATCAACTGTTACTTGATGCCTTATTAAAAAAATAAAAAATAAATAAAAAAAAAAATAAAAAAAAATAAAAATCTTTTATCTCCTGCTTCATCTTTATCTACACACATCTCTTCAGTTTCAACAACAATTACTTTCGCTAAACATATCGAAAGTAATAAGTTCTATTTGAAAGACTGAAAAAAACAAAAGCTTGTTAGATGAATATTTTGAAATGGTAAAAAAAATGTCCGGAAATGGATTGTGAAAAGACTCATCTTTTCCTGATATCTAATCCCATTGAACTTTCTCCGTATAATGTTAAACCAAATCTTTAACTATTTAATTATATATTCATGAAAGCAATTGTAATGTTGTTATTGATCATGGAAAGATAGTATAACCAGAGAGTGTTTTGCGGGTTCACGCGATATAGGCTTTTACGATTTTTACGGGGTAGTGCAAATATTTGTAGAACATAGGTCAACGACATACCACAAATTATCATACACATTACATTATTTGAATGGACAATTATTTGTCCATAGTATTATTGAAGCAAAAATTCCTAAATAATGAAGTATTTTTCACCAACCAACTATACTATAAACTATTTAAAATATAAATATATTTTTATAGACAGAAAAATAATATTTCATAATTTCCTAAAATCAAATACTACTTCATGTAAGTTATAAAAATAATATCTTTTTTTTAGCTCACCATTCATCTTCATCTACATATCCAGTTCTAGCAATAATTATTTTAACCAAGTATAAGCATAGTAGTATTTCAAAAGACTTATGAAAAACCAAAACCTTGTGGGATGAATATTTTGAAATGGTAAAAGAATGTCCGGAAATGATCGTGAAAATACTAGAATTTAATTTCCCTTATTGATTATTTCTCATTTAACTTTCCCTTATTGCTAGTCTTCCCTGCTCAAAGTCCATTTGGAGCATTGTAAGAAGGTTAGTTATAGCTACCGCTGTATACTACATATGGAAAGAAACAAATGATAGACTATTTGGAAGTAGAAAGCAAAGTGCAGATATGGTGCTCAAAAATATTATTAAAAACATTGCTTCTGAGTGGAATGTCAATTTATACTTCAGATTGTAATTTGGTCCAAAATTAGATTGAGAAAAGATGTAGGTATTCTTGTTTCATGGTATGGGGAGGAAAAGAGTAATTTGGTAATGGAATTATTGTATTTCCATTGCCTTTGGTTCAATAAAGGGGTGTTTGGATCATGCTGATATGTGATTTTCCTACTGCAGAAGTTGAGGTTCAAGAACATATCTGCAAAAATCTTATCTGTCATCCTAGTATTTCATAGTTGAATACTAAATTTGCATAAGTGTAACGGTATCAACTCGGACTACAATTTACTGAATGATAAATTAAACAACACAACTGGAATTCATTGATTCTTCACTGAAATTAAAGATACAATTTAACGAGACTAATAACAAAATAAACTTTGAGATGACAGACACATAACTCCCTCCTTCTGGTTCTCCATGATGTTAGCCATGTTTTGCAAAAACTGCTCACCCATGTCCTTGAATTCTAGGAGCATTTTTTTACTAGAGAAGGATTTTATTTAAATTACCAAACGAACCTTACTTAACTATTAGATTACCTAATTACCCCAACTTTATGACGGTGGCAAGTCCATTCCCCATAAATTTTGCCTTGTCCTCAAGGCAAGAATTCTGGAAATTGTGAATCGATCATTGCAGCATCTTCCCATGTAGCTTCTTTAGGCCCTAAACTCTTCCACTGAATAAGCATTTGTGGCACAGCTTTGTTTCCTCGCTTTATCATCCTCCTTTCAAGTATTAGCTCGGGTTGAAACAAGAATTGGCCCTCCTTTCAAACTTTTGGCAAGTTGGTGATGACCCGCTTACCCTCCCCGATCTTCTTTTTAAGCAATGATACATGAAACACAGGTTGAATTTGTGACCCAGTAGGCAGGTCCAGTTTATAAGCTACTTTTCCAATTTGTTCAAGCACTTGATATGGGCCAAAATACTTACAAGATAACTTCAGATTCCTTCTAACTTCCACCGAGCTTTGTCTATATGGTTGCAACTTCAGATAGACCCAGTCACCTACTTCAAATTCTCTTTCCGTTCTATTCTTATTTGCATACATTTTGTATATGTTTTGAGCATGAGTTAAAGCTTCTTTAAGTATCTTATTCAGAATGTTTCGTTTTGTAAAGAACTCTCCAACTGTAGCCACTGAAGTACCCTCTCCATCATCAGGGAAGTTGAACTGTCTAGGAGGTATTCCATATAGTGCTTCAAATGGTGACATTCCAATGGCCGAATATGGTATGGTGTTATACCACCATTCTGCCAGGGGTACCAATTCGCCCATTGATGAGGTATTTGCCCGGTCATGACCCTTAAATAGGTTTCAATACACCTATTGACTCTTTCTGTTTGGCCATCTGTTTGCGGATGGTAAGCGCTACTGAAATTTAGTTGTGTACCCATAACCTTGAATAACTCCTGCCAAAACCGACTCAGAAACAATCGATCCCGATCACTTACTATCGTTTTAGGTAACCCATGAAGCTTGTAAATATTATCTAAGAAAGCTTGAGCCACATCCATTGATGAGAAAGGATGTGTCAAGGCGATAAAGTGGCTATACTTTGAGAAACGGTCCATCACTACAAATATAGTGTCCTTCCCGCGAGATCGAGGCAATCCTTCTATGAAGTCCATGGAAATGTCTTCCCATACTTTGTTAGGTATGGGTAGAGGTTGAAGTAAACCGGGATAAGGCACATTCTCACTTTTATTCATGTGACAAATGTCACATTCTTTCACATGCTGCTTGATTTCAGTCTTCATAGATGGCCAATAGAAAAATTGTGATACCCTCTTAAGGGTTACATCTCTGCCACAGTAACCCCCAAAACTACTTTCATGCATCTCAGTAATTATTTGTTTTATTAAGCCACCACTTGACCCCACAAAAATTTAACCATCTTTTTTTAACAACCCTTGTTGTAATGACCAACCCCTATTGTTTTCTTTATCTGTAGCAAGCATTAAAAATTCCATGGCTGCACCATCACCTTCATAACTCAACCCGATCTCTGTTATCCAAATAGGAGTTGTTGTAGTGATCATGTTGCACTCGCCCTCCGTTAATGGCAACCTGGAAAGCGCATCAGCAACTTTATTTTCGGTCCCCTTCTTGTAAACTATCTCATAGTCTAATCCCATCAATTTAGCCAACCATTTTTGTTGTAAGAGACTAGTGACTCTCTGTTCAAGGAAGTACTTGAGACTTTGCTGGTCGGTTTTAATAATAAAATGGTGACCTTGGAGGTAAGGTCTCCACTTGTTGATTGCCATCACTACAGCTAGCAACTCTTTTTCGTATGTAGATAACAATTGATTCTTTTTGCTCAACTCTTTACTAAAGAATGCTATCAGTTGCCTTTGTTGCATCAAAACAGCCCCAAATCCTACGTTACAAGCATCCGTTTCCACAATAAAAGGCAATGTAAAATCAGGTAACCTTAGAACCGGGGTGCTGATCATCGCCTCTTTAAGTTGATTAAATGATGTTTCGGCTTCACTAGACCATTCAAACCTATGTTTCTTCAGCAATTGTGTAAGGGGTTTTGCAATTACACCATAACCCTTTACAAATCTTCGATAGTACTCGGTAAGTCCTAAAAAGCCTCTTAGTTGTTTTATATTCACAGGAGTAGCCACAACTTCATAACTTCAATCTTCTTTGGATCGGCAGCAACCCCTTTTTCTGAGATAATGTGTCCAAGATATTCCAATTCTCTTTGAGCAAAAAAGCACTTACTCATTTTAGCAAATAATTGGTGTTTCGTCATCACCTGTAACACCTCCTCCAAATGTTTAACATGCTCTTCCAAACTATGACTAAAAACAAGAATGTCGACAAAGAAAACCAGCACTGATTTCCTTAAATACGGATCAAAGACTTCGTTCATTAATGATTGAAACGATGCTGGTGCATTTGTTAATCCAAACGGCATCACCTTAAATTCGAAATGGTTATGATGCGTTATGAAAGCCGTTTTAGGGATGTCTTCCTCAGCAACTCTAATTTGATGATAACCGGATCGAAGATCCAATTTAGTGAACCATTTTGCACCATTAAGTTCATCTAACAGCTCCTCAATAACAGGTATTGGAAATTTATCTTTAATGGTGATATCATTTAATCTTCTATAATGCACGCACAACCTCCAAGTTCCATCTTTTTTAAGTACTAACAACACAGGAGAAGCAAAAGGGTTGTTGTTGTATTGTATGATTCCAGAAGATAACATTTCTTTGACTTGTTTCTCGATTTCACTCTTTTGAATATAGGGAGTTCTGTATGGTCTTTGGCTTATGGGCTGACTTCCTTCTTTAAGAGAGATTTTGTGATCGTGTCTTCTAACAGGCGGTAATCCTTTTGGTTCATCAAACACATTCTTGTATTGTTGTATTGTTTCCTGGATACACGAGGGAATTTTTTCTTTAGAGGAGTCACAAACCATGTACAACAGATAACCCACCAGACCATGATTCGTTTTCTTTAACATCTTGTTGAATCCTTCCCCACTAATCATAATTAGAGACCCCTCTTCAGTGGTACCCTTCAAGACAATCTTCTTTTCGCTGTCACTTAAAGTTAGTTCGGTCAGGTCATAATCGAATGTAACAGGGTTGTACCTTCTCAACCATTCCACTCCAAGTACCATGGCACAACCACCCAATGTTAATACTCGTAAATCAGCCTCAAAAGTTTGCCCATGTGTGATCCACTTAAACTTACTACACTTGGAATCGCTCGAAAATTTGTTACCATCACCCACCTTCACAATTAATGGTGTAGATTATTCTTCTACACAATCTAACTTTCTCAATGTAGTTGGGTTAATAAAGTTGTGTGTTGCACCACTATCAACTAGAATGGTCAATGTATGTTTATTAACTAAGCCCTTTAGCTTGATAGTTTTGTAGGTTGCAACCCCTATTAATGCATGTAATGAAATGTGACAATCCTCCCTCATTACTTCTGCTTCATCCATTTTTCTCTGTGAGATCACGCCACCATCGTCTTCACTTGAATCATCTTCTTCGCCAAACATATGATACAAACGAGCTTTACATACATGACCAGGAGAAAACTTATCATCACAGTTGAAACAAAGTCCTTGCCTTCTTCTCTCATGGATTTTCAGCACTACTTAACATTTTGTTTTTGACTGATTTGTTAGTGGTTGGTTGCTCGAGAGTTAATTTAGGACTTAAATTGGAATTTTGTTCGGTGTAAGAACGAGTATAGGTTTTGGGTTGTGAGTTGGTGGTTTGTGAAATTTTTTGAGAATTCTTTGAGATTGTAAAGGTTGGCTTTCGAGCTTTCTGAATGTTGATATCAGCTTGCTTAGCTAGCATTATTACCTCTTCGAACGTACTAGGTGTGGCCATAATCATTGCTCCTTTAATTTCCTCTTTCAAGCCACTAATGAAACTGTACATGAAATATCCATCCGTTAATCCTGGTTGTTTTGCCACTACATACACCCTTAATTCTTCAATTTCATCCACATCTTGAGTAAAATCCCCCCCCCCCCCCCATGTAATCCATTCCCTGCCAATATGATAATATTGATACCACCGCTAGCTCTCCTTTCGAAATACGTAGAAGTGTATTTGGCCTTTCTTATCCCATCCATTGGGTGAAATTTAAAGTATTGATTACTTCTAATAACCCATCCCCTGGGATCACTACCCTCAAACTTCGGAAAATCCATTTTAGGGGGTTTATTATTATGCCACTGAGTCATGTGAAATTGGTTGGGTGGATATTGACCTTGATAAGGCTGAAATTGTTGAGGCAGGCGGTTGAGATATGTGGTATTGGGTGTCACATAAATGGGTGGTCTCAACGGGTTTTGGTAGTCATGGGATGATGGTTCGTGGTTGTAAAATATGCTTGGATTTGGTTGAGGAGAACTTAAAATTGGAAAAGTAGTAAAAGGAGAAGAAAGGTTCATGCTTGTAGTATAGGTGTAATTGTGAGGGGAACTAATGTGTGTATTAATAAATGGTGAATTCACTCTTGTTATAGATGGATTAGAAATTGAATACCTGGGTTGATGTTCATTTGTGGTTCTTTCTGGTCTTTCCCTTGAATGATGAAAGCTTGATCCAATATCCCCTTGACTAGGACTTGGAAATGAGTTATTTTTTTCTTTTGAAGGATCTGCTACCTTAGAGCCCAACTCCATGATCATCTTTTTAATTTCCTCAATGGATCTATCTAACCCCTCCATTTTTATGTTACCCCCCTTAATTTCATTTCTTCCATCTTTTTGTCATGCCTATCCAACCTACGATCAACCTCCTTTAAACGAGTATCCTCCGCCATTGGCCAAGGATTCGATAGCTCTGATACCACTGTAACGGTATCAACTCGGACTACAATTTACTGAATGATAAATTAAACAACACAACTGGAATTCATTGATTCTTCACTGAAATTAAAGATACAATTTAACGAGACTAATAACAAAATAAACTTTGAGATGACAGACACATAACTCCCTCCTTCTGGTTCTCCATGATGTTAACCATGTTTTGCAACAACTGCTCACCCATGTCCCTGAATTCTAGGAGCATTTTTTACTAGAGAAGGATTTTATTTAAATTACCAAATGACCCTTACTTAACTATTAGATTACCTAATTACCCCAACTTTATGACTAAGATAATAAGTTCATTTCATCAAGATGGCCTTGTAACTTGATCTTATTAAGTCAAACAGTGTTATGGTGGTAGTTATAGATTGGCCTTGGGAGGAATATGTGTTTAGAATTTTCAGCAAAGTATATGTTTGGTTGGTAAATGCATCATAAAGTAGGTTTCCTTGATGAGGAGCAAATGAACTTGGAGTGGTATTGCAAGATGGTAGGAATAGAGAGTCATGAAAGATAGGGCTTATTGGTCCTAGCATTGTAATACTAGGAGGATTGGTTGGTTTTCTCTTTTGAGGGTGAGTGTTCCCTAGCTGATGATGCCTCGTCTTATCCTTTGAACTGTATGCAGTGAGGTGATGGCTGCTATATATGGTTTTAAAGGTAATGGATCAGGAAATGTAGTCTATCATGTATAATGATGAGTGTGTAAATACTCATCATTTTTGGTCAATCTGAACTGCAAAAACATTTAAAAACACTTAGAAATGCATCAAAATACAGAAAATAATCCAAAACTTGTGTTTTATATGTTTCAGATGCAAAATGAGTAAAAACAGATGAAAAACGCACAAAGTTTGCATATTTGGCAGTTTCAGTCCCTGAACTTTCAATAAATGACAGTTTTGGTCCCTGGAAGTTTATTTTGGAATAAAAAGTCAAAAATGGTCCTTGGGAATTCATAAGTTATCAAGTTTGACCCTTGGATAAAAAGTTTGAGGAAATTACAGTTTTGGTCCCTGAAGTTTCAAAAATGGCAAAAACAGTCCCTGGACATTTTTAATTGGAAAACTTACATCTATAGTCCTTGTACTATTTATCCTGACTAATCAAGTCCTTTTAATTAACTTTAGGAAAGTTTCACTTTTAACCCCTCAACTTTGAAAAATGACACATTTGGTCCCCGAGAATTTTAAAAGTGGAAAATTGCAATCAAGGTACTTGGAATATGGAAGATGGAAAGTTGGGTCCTTATGAGACTTTGGAAAATCACATTTCAGCCCCTCAAATTGCAGAAAATTACATAAATGGTCCTTGTGGTTTTTAAGCTTAAAACCAACAAACAAATCCAAACATATACCCATAACCTGATCCAACAAATACCAGGCCCAAACCACTACTTAAGCCCACTTCCTTGTTAGTTGTAAAATACCAGGGTCAACAAAGCAGTCAAACCCGTCACCCCTACCTTTCCCTCCCACTCCACCAAAACCAGAAACCACCTGGTTTCACTACCACTTGCACCCCTGTCCACCATCCACCCTTATCCCTTCTCAATTACATTTCCCCAAAGAGCATTTAATGCCTTTTCCCCCTACACACGCTATCAGGAACCAATTGCACTAAACCTTTTTTCCCGCCAAAAGTACCCAAACGTCCAGGATCAAAACTAGATGTCCAATGGTTCAGGAGAGAGGTGGGAAAGTGCCAGGGGCCCTTTTGGAAGCTTATAAGTAAAGAAAGTCAGAGGAAGGAGAGAGTAGTTAGAGTAGAAGTAGTTGTAGTTTAGTCAAAAATGTCAAAGTAGTGTAAATTGTGTTTCAGTTGTAATTTTCAGTTAAATTATGTTGTACTCAGTTATTTTAGTATGAAATAAAGTTTCTTGAACCTTTAATTTCAATCTAGTTCTTTAAATTCAAATTTAGTAGTTTTGAGTGAAATTGACAAATTCACTTAATTTTACTAAAGGTTGTTATTTCTTGGTCATTTAAGCTTAATTAAGTTTACTTGTAAGCATTTGGAAGTTTGTAATGTATTTAAATCAGTTTAACTCAAGAAACTCAAAAATACCAAAAAAATCATAAAAAAATAATAGAAAAAATTAAAAAAAAAAAAAAAGAAAAAAAAAAAGAAGTGAAGAAGCATGGAGCAGGGTAAATTTGGGATGGCCCTGGGTTAGGGACCTTGTGGAAGGTCTATAGGTGGTGATTTTGTTCACTGGTTCATGGGATTTCAGCCTTAATGCATTTGTATGCCAATATCTCAATTTTCTCATTTTACTGTAGAAGTGTTCATTACTGCTTATCTCTATATCTTTGTGTTTAGTTAGTGTATGTCAGTTGCTAAATTGCTTTATATACCCTGTTTGTTCAACGGAATGTATGGTTCTTCATCATTAGGATTTCACTGTAATAATGTTCATTTTTTGATTTGTGGGCATAAGTTGTTAATATCTGTGTATTTTTGTTTTTATAAGTCCATTTCATCATGATATAACCTTGTGATTCAGTGACATGGTCTAAATCAGTATTATGTAATGGAAATAACAATTTAGCCTTTTTAAGGGAGTGTTTGGTTCAAGGGTGTCCAAGGAGTCCCATTGTGTTCCAGTGTAAAACTTTGGTTCAAACATATTAGTTTAGGTCATATTAGCTCAGTAAAATCATAAAAACCAGTACCCCTTTGAGAAAAAGTCAAAATTCCTTTTAAATCACTACTATTAGTTAACTGTTAAAGGTTTGGTGTTCTAAATCACTCATTTCAGTGTAAAGGTTGTTGCTATAGCTTAGATTAGTCTTATTTTAGCTTATTACATCATTTTCAGGTCATAAGGATCAATCAAAGTCCACAAAAGTCAAACTTTCATCAAAACTCAAAAGTCAAAAAGTGATTTCTAGGCAAAATCTCAAAATTTGGAGGAATTGTTGTGATTTTTGTGTAAGGATTCAGGACTTGAGCTTTTTACCAATTGATTTCTCCCACCTAATCCTTAGAATCCATCCAAGTGCTTATATTTGTGATTTTTTCTAGTGGGCCCCATAAGCCCTCAAAGTGACCCCTTTAGGCTGTTTGGGACTGTTTGGTTCAGGGGATTCCATTGGGTTTGATAGTGTTTCAGTGAAAGTTTTAGGTCTCGTCAACTCCCACTAGGTAATATTAGACCACTTAAACCATAAAATACATAGGTCATGTAGAAAAAAGTCAAAATGCAAGTTTCAATCTCATGTTTACATTAACTGTTAAGATTCTTAGGTTCACAATCTCACCATTAGTTATATAAGTAGTGTTAGAAGCTTAATTTAGCCTCATTTCAACTTATAACATCATTATTAGTCATTAGGATTCAGTAGAAATTCACCAAACTCAAACTTTCATAAAATCTAAAAAGTCAAAATTGCATACATGTGCAAAAATCCAAAATTTGTGGGAATTATTTAGAATTTTGTGTTTGGATTCTGGACTTGAGCTTCTTACATGTTGAAGCCTCCCAGCTAAGCTTTGGAATCCCACCATTTTCTTATTTTTGTGAATTTTATTGTAGGCCCCACACTCACCCAAGCAGGGCTGCAGGCCCCTGCTCCACAGCAGCACACCCACCTTTGGTGGGTCCCACAGACCACCACAGTGGTCCCCACACACCCCCCTTGATTCTTTGAGCTCACAAGCTGGCCATCTTGCTAGTTCCACTAAGCTTTTGAGCTTAAACACCCTTGTGGGCCCCCTAGATCAGCTCAAAGTTTGTCCCATTTTATGTGTGAAATCAAGGAATCCAAGAGCTTATTCTAGCTTATCAGCTTATTCATTGGATCACTTTTGTTGTTTCTAACTTATACGAGTCCACGTAACTTGTTTAAACCAAAATCCACCTCTGTGGGGCCCACAGAGGCCCATTTCCTTCAAAAGTCAAAGAAAGTCAACTGTATAAGCATTTTGGTGTCCATTTGGCTTATTTTTAAGCTAGAAAAAAGTTGTCTTCACAAAAGTTTCTTATTTTTAGTAGTTAAATAGATTTCCAAAAGAAAAACCAGAAAAATCCAAAATAATATTAAGTGATAGTTTCTATTTAATATAATTTATCTTTTTAATTTTCCTTTTTAGCTTTTTTTAAGTAATATGAATTTTTATATTTTTCTTAATTTTCTTTTATGTTAAAGTATTTTTAGTAATTTTTCCAGAATTTTATATTGTCAATTAGTATTTATTAGATTTAATATTAGTTTTATTAATTATTAATTAATATTGAAGTATTAAATAGCATAATTAGTTTTTGTTAAGTAATACCTAGTTTTTATATTTTTCCTGGCTTTTATATAATATAAATTATTTTTAGGAAATTTTCCATAATTTTTACTGTTCATCTTCTATTTTTTATAATTTAATTAGTTTAAGTAGTAATTAATTAATAATTGGGATAATAATTAGTAAAATAGTTTAAAAATAATTTTTATAAACTTTTTATAATTTTTTAGGATTCCTGTGATGGTTAATTAGTTTTACAAATTTTCTCATAATTTTCTAAGTCATTTAGGTATTTCTAGTAATTAAAAAGTAGATTTAAAATAGTTTTTATTAATTATTAAATAGTTAAATTAGTTTTTAATTAATATAAAAATAATAAAATAATCAAAAATAATAATTTTCTTTTTAATTAAATTTTCTTTTAATATTAAGTTTGTAAAAGTTTCATTTTTACCCCCTGTAGTTTATATTTGCTTAGAACTCACCTTTTTCTCAGCACGCAATCGTGTCTGATTTTAATTTGGTTTACATTTATACACATCTGTTTCCCGTAATTGTTAATATTGTTATTCCTAATCATTCCAGTAGTGTAAAACAAATCCAAATTATTATCTGGTTACTTCCCATTCAAATTCACCCGATCACAAACCCGTTTTTATACCATCACACCTCGTTGGGACATAACGACCCGGGGAAACACTGTATTCCACGGAGCATTGACCCCAAAAATTTTGACCTTGTTGACCACTCACATTGGTTGATTTAGGTTGACCGTTTGGAGTCAGTCATATAACCTCTCAAAATGAGAGTCAGGGTGCTATAGTCCGCATGATGAGGCCTGGTTTGTGATGCTATAGATTATTGTAGATGTGGGTTGAATGATGTATGGTTATCCTTGGGCTATGGCAGTGATCGATTATGGTGAACTTTGAAAGAATAGTACTGCTTGGATTTTCATCAGTGAAATGCAAAGTGTATTCCAGTCTTGTGTGATATATGGAGTTTTATCTAATATGTGATAGATCTATTTTGTTGTATAGCAGTTATATGATGGTATGGGCATGTTCATCCATTCTTTCTTTTAAGTTGTTTGTAAGTGTTTTGATTAAGAGGCAGTTTGGTTGCCAGGTTTTGACTAAAATTCTAGGACTTCGGACTCAAAAGTGACATTTGGTATCCTTGAGATGGATTTTCGTACGGTAGTAAGTCATTAATATTTACTTTTTGTAAAACCGAAGGGGGAGGTTGGTTTTGAACATAAATGGCTACATACTTTTTTCTAAGCCACACATAAATGTCTATTTGATAACTTTTATTTTGTATGTTATTATTATTTTGTTTAATTTCTCATTTTAATCTAAACTTAAAATGATATATAAAGTTTAAAAACTCCATACAAAACAAACAACTATAAATTTTCTCTCTTTTACATCAAATCCAAATCAAAATGCTAATCCAAAATCCATCTAAAAACCAAACACCCCCCCCCCCCCCCCAACCCCCACCACACCAAAAGAAAAAAAATCATAAATCAATATTTGTAGTTTTTACTAGGGCCGAGTATGGAAGGTTCAAAACCGAATCGCAATAAAACCGACAAAAACCGAGTCGACCCGACAGCCATTCGGTTCGGTTTCGATTTAGGTTTTCATGATTTTCGGTTTCAGGTCAGTTCGGTTCGACCCAAAATCGACAAAAACACACTTAACAACACCTAAACCGAACCGAACCGACGGACTCAACACAAAACCAAACCGAACCGACCATATTCGGTTCGGTTTCGTTTTAAGTTTTCAACGATTTTCAGTTTCCGATTTCCAATTTTGTCGATTCGAGTCGGGTTGGGTTAGGTCAGTTTTAGACCGATGCTCAACCCTAGTTTTTACAAGTTTGGGAATGTAGTGCAAATATATGTAGAATATCTCGATTTTTCTTATAGCATTTTCCAATGCACTAACCATTTGTGATTTTACAGCTTATTCTCAACCCATATAACCTTCAATACTAAAAAGCTATTATAAACATATCTTCAATGTTGACTCGCACATTATCAATTTTACAATAGCTTATTTGTTTCCTAACCTATTGCTCCAATAATTCTTTATCTATATCTACTACTGCTTTAATGCATTAACCAATTTTCAAGTTTTTTTCAAAGTCCATTTTCAACCATTGAAGATGCTCGTGATCTAAACATATGGCTCTAAACTCTATATATGCAAAGCAAAATATTCAAATATTGGTCAACGGCATACCACAATTATCAAACACGCTACATTATTGAATGCACAATTATTTGTCCATTGTGATACGTTGTGATGATTATAAATATCAATCAATGAATCAATAAATAAATAAATTAAACACAGCCATTTTTTAGCCATGCTGTGTGGATCCATTTTTCATTATTTGCTTCCAGCGCTCTTTTATGTAGTTTACATGAGTATTGCAGTTATTTTAACCATTGGTGGCCTAGCAGTTAGGTGAATACAAAGCTTTAGAAGAGACATCGTGTTCAAAACTCATTGGGTGAATATTTTGGGATGATCGGGGAAAAGTCGAGATACAACCACAGGCACCGGTTAGGCCACATACAACATAGAAAAATAAAACTAAACGTTCTCGGGCAGTCTAAACAAGGAACTCTCTTCGTTTAATTAGCCATATGATATGATTATTTTAAGGTACTTAAAAAGTACATATAAAGCAAAGTATTATCTATGCTTCTGCAAAGAGTTGTGAATTTGATATACTGACATAATTTATGCTTTTGACCAGGTAAGATTTATGTCACCAAAGTAAGTATTTATATTACAAACTTAATTTTTCTTAGTATCAACACTTTCTTAGAGAAAATTGTTAACCACATAATACTTTTACGTTTCAACAGTTGATAATAACTGATGCTGATATGCATCAAAAGTCCACATGCATGTAAGATCACCTGAATTTCATTTTTTGGAAACTTGTGTGTAAACAAGTATTCAATTTCTTATATGACCACAAGTATAATTCTGGTTTAAATATATTAAGTATTAAAAACTTAAAGCAAGACCAAGATTCGTAGGATAAGATAAAGAAGCTCCTGGTTTTCGGTTTGGCCGGCTGTTTAGAAAATAATTCTTGTGGGCACCATCAACTTTAGTTATGAACTTATGATAGATTGATAGTGTCCTTAAACATAGATATGTTGTATGCTTAATGTTCAGGTGCAAATATATTAAAATTGACAACAGGAGTAGTTACATAGTAGAATATGCCATGCATTCAACACCTTTGTTATTAAATTCCTGATGCACCAGGGTTCTGTGTGATTGGTAAATTGCCATCATAAGTGCATCTTGGAATATCTGGATTTCTCACCAGACGTGGTCCTATTGGCAACTTGTTAGCCTTCGGACGAATATCCTGCACAAGACTATTTGTCTTAGTTCTCAAATAAAAATGCAGGTCTTGTAAAAAGAATTCATCTTATCAAGGATTCTACTTTTAGGTCTTTAAGAATTCCACGCATATTTGATACGTGTCTTTCTTCGTGTAAAGGTAAAATGTGAATACTTGGTACTTGTTTCGGAGTATTGGGGATAACTAGTTTCAACAAGCATGCATTATCAGCTTATTACTAATACTAATCTTGGATTCTTTTTGCAATATTAGGTTCTGTTGAAGGTTGGGCATCAAGTACCTGATCAAAGATGGCAGTTGGAATTGCAAGTGTGGCAACAGCATTCGGAGCATCGACTATTCCTGAAATCCTTCCTTCGCAAGGACAGCATGACAGTAAAAGATACACCTAAGAGTCGCCATGAATTTAATATGTCAATATGGAACCACACTTAAATAGATTTGGACATTTTCTGTTACTAGACGAGTACCCGTGCATAGCAACGAGATTTTTTATAGCGGTAGATAGTTTATTGATAAAAAAAAATTATAGGTTATCAACGAAAAATAATAAAAGTTTGAAGATTTGGGAATTAAACATAATGTTTTGAAGCCCGGTTCGACCTGGGTGGTTCAACCGGTTGAACCGTTCCGGGTGAAAAATGAGTCGATTTAAACCTGGTCAACTTGCTAGGTTGGGTCGAAAACGGGTCAAATTAAACTGGGTCAACCCGCCGGGTTTGAAGAGTCCCGGGTCAACCCGGTTTGTGTATTATTTGGTTGTATTTAATTTGATAGATTTGTTTTTAATTGGTTGTACAATGTAAATAAATCATTGTACTTTTAGTAATGGATAATGTTTTGAAACCCGGTTCGATCCGGGTGGTTCAACCGGTTGAACCGTTCCGGGTGAAAAATGAGTCGATTTAAACCTGGTGAACTTGCTAGGTTGGGTCAAAAACGGGTCAAATTAAACTGGGTCAACCCGCCGGGTTTGAAGAGTCCCGGGTCAACCCGGTTTGTGTTTTATTTGGTTGTATTTATTTTGATAGATTTGTTTTTAATTGGTTGTACATACAATGTAAATAAATCATTGTACTTTTAAGTAATGGATAATGTTTTGAAAACCGGTTGAACCGTTCCGGGTGAAAAATGAGTCGATTTAAACCTGGTCAACTTGCTAGGTTGGGTCGAAAACGGGTCAAATTAAACTGGGTCAACCTGCCGGGTTTGAAGAGTCCCGGGTCAACCCGGTTTGTGTTTTATTTGGTTATTTTTAATTTGATAGATTTGTTTTTAATTGGTTGTACATTGTAAATAAATTATTGTACTTTTAAGTAATGGATAATGTTTTGAAACCCGGTTCGACCCAGGTGGTTCAACCGGTTGAACCGTTCCGGTCAAAAAATGGGTCGATTTAAACTGGGTCAACTTGCTAGGTTGGGTCGGAAATGGGTCAAATTAAACCGGGTCAACCTGCCGGGTTTGAAGCGTCCCGGGTCAACCCGATTTGTGTTTTAATTGGTTGTATTTAATTTAGTAGATCTGTTTTTAATTGGTTGTATAATGTGAATAAATCATTGTACTTTTAAGTAATGAGGTGTTTTAATAAGAGTATTAATTATATTTCACTTTTCTCTCTCATTTGACCATTATTGAAAACTCAATATTTCTTGAAAACTCAACATTTCAATTGTTGACCATTTTTCCATTATATGTACTCCCTCCGTCCCAAATTTATTGTCCACTTTGAATTTTCAAAGTCAAACTAGTTCAACTTTGACCATAAATATATATATTTTTGTTATATAATACTTGATGAAAAATTATACAATTAAAAAGTACACTTAAAACCCAATCCATTTATATATTTTGCATCAAATATTATATAACACTCACAAAAATATTTAAGGTCAAAGTGGAAAAAGAAATACTAAAAAAGTCAATAGTGGACAATAAAATTGGGACGGAGGGAGTAGTAAAGAAGTGTATATTAGTCATTCATTAGCTATAATTTAGATTGGTTAGTGATAATCATGCCTTTATGGGTGATTACCATGATTTAAGGAGTTTACCAAATATATCTTATGTAATCTCCTATTTATTGTCCATCGTGAGTATGTATCAAGCAAGCAATAAAGCAATCATTCTCAAAACACTCTCATTGTATATTCTTACATGGTATCAGGCCATTAAGATCCACAAAACTTAAACTCTTCCGCTGCTGCCTCCGGCCGTCGGCTACACGCCAGAGGTTTGGAGGGCTCCCTTTAATCCGTAACCAAAATAAACCACAACTTCTAAATCTCTGATCTTTATGTTTTTCTAGAAAAAAAACACGCCCCGTTTGTTTGGAAGGTTCTTTGGGGGTTGAAGTTTTAGAACCAACTTTCGTTTTATCATCTTTTCTTTTGATGTTAATGCATGAGTTTATTTTTTGTCAATTAGTTGATTGTTCGTACGGCTTTGTTACCAGTCGACTAAAGTTGACCGTTGGTACCAGTCCCTAAAGTCGACCGTTGGTACGGTTGTGTTACCAGTCGACTTAGCCGACCGTTGGTACCAGTCGACTAAACTCGACCATTGGTACGGTTTTGTTACGCGTCGAATAAAGTTATGTTTTTATTATGTTAATGTCTTTTTTTTTCTAGTTTACTACTCCAGTCCGAGCTTTCTTGATTTCGCGGCTCGGACTGCGGGGGAGTGTTAAGTGTATATTAGTCATTCATTAGCTGTAATTTAGATTGGTTAGTGATAATCATGCTTTTATGGGTGATTACCATGATTTAAGGAGTTTACCAAATATATCTTATGTAATCTCCTATTTATTGTCCATCGTGAGTATGTATCAAGCAAGCAATAAAGCAATCATTCTCAAAACACTCTCATTGTATATTCTTACATGGTATCACAGCCATCATAATCACCACTCCGATCCAATTTTTTTTTTCTCTTTCAGTTATCATTAATCTCCGTTCATATATGTTAGTGTGTTGGTGATTCATGCTAGGTCACAATCCACACACTCGTTACTTGTGCTTCGAAGGTCACAGGTCTAAACTGTTGTTTTTTATCCACTCCACTTCTGTATCATTTTTTTTCTCCCATACAAATCCCCATTCACCAATCAACATAATCCTCTCCCATACATTTTCACGTATTTATTTCACTTTCAAAAAAAAAAAAAAAAAAAAAAAAAAAAAAAAAAAAAAAAAAAAAAAAAACCCACAACACCATGACAGAAGAAATTGTAATTAAATTGTTAGACAAACTTGGTTTAACAAATCGTCAACAAAATCCCACTGGAAACCAAAGCACAAAGTCTCCTGATAACCCATCTATATATTTTACCACGCCACTACATCACCTAAGCCCAAACCACATACCCCAACTTCAACCTCTGCCTGGTTTTGGACCTTCTCAAGCACAGCCGCCTACACCCTACATCAACCAATTCCAGGCTCAACACTTCCAGGCCCAACCATCCTATTTAGTGCAGCCCACTCCCTCATATCATTTACCACAGCTAAACAACCTACATTACCAACCCGGCCCAACAGCCTCCCCCCCCCCCCCCCACAGGCCCCCGTTACTGTTCATTCGACCCCCCTAATTCCGCGGGCCCACAAACTAATGCTACGGGGCGGGAAACACTCCTACCTCACGCATTCAATACCGGGACTTTACACGATCCCACAACTGGTGCATGGAATATGGACACACGTGCGAGCTCTCATTTAAATGCTTCAATCAATAGTCTTAGTAATGTTTTTAATACATGCATGTATCCGTCCGTCTCGGTTGGTGACGGGCATTCTATTCCTGTCACCAATACTGGTCGTAGCATTTTGCCAACTCCATCTCAACCACTTTACTTAAATAACGTCCTTATTACCCCTCATATTGTCAAAAATCTAATTTCAGTTCGTCAGTTTGTTTGTGACAACAATTGTACTGTTGAATTTGATCCTTTTGGATTTTCCGTTAAAGATTTCATGACACGTCGGGTGCTTCTCCGATGTGATAGCACAGGGGACCTTTATCCTGTCACACCTCCGTCTCCCATTCCTCAAGCTCTCCTAGTCAGTCAACATACGTGGCATCAGCGTCTTGGACATCCAGGAAGCGAAGTGTTACGTCGTCTAGTTTCAAATAATTTCATTTCATGTAATAAAGAAAAGCCTCCGGTGCTTTGTCATGCTTGCCAGCTTGGCAAACACGTTAGACTTCCATTCGCTAGTTCCAATACTGTCGTTAATGCTCGTTTTGACATAATTCACTCGGATGTATGGACTTCACCAATTCCGAGTCTTTCGGGTTTCAAGTATTATGTATTATTCTTAGATCATTATTCGCATTTTGTTTGGGTTTATCCTTTAATTAACAAATCTGATGTTTTGTCTAAATTTGTAATATTTCGTAATTATGTTCACACTCAATTTAAGTGTGAAATCCGGTCCTTTCAGTGTGATCATGGTGGTGAATTCGACAACCGTAACCTACATACACTTTTTGCCGACAAGGGCATTCAGTTTCGCTTTTCATGCCCCAAAACATCACAACAAAATGGCAAGTCTGAACGGATGATTCGCACCATCAATAATCTCGTTCGGACCTTGATTTTTCAGGCTAACCTTCCACCAACATTTTGGGTTGAAGCTCTCAATATGGCAGTTCACTTACTCAATTTCTTGCCCTCCACTGCTATTGCCAATGAAATCCCTTACACTCGACTGTTTGGCCAAAACCCGGATTATAGCCTTATACGCACATTTGGCTGCTTATGTTACCCCCACTTATATCCTAATCACAAACTTGAACCACGCGCCACACCTTCCATTTATTTGGGTCAAGCTTCAAATCATCGTGGGTATCGTTGCCTCGAACTAAACACCAATAAAATAATCATTTCTCGTCATGTAACATTTGATGAAACTGTTTTTCCATATGGCACTCCTAAACCAACATCGGCACCCAAATATAATTTCTTGGATGACTCACCCGATATCAATCCTCCATTCATTCCAGCCGCCCCCATTGTGCAACCAAGTGTGCCTCAACCCATAAACGAGCCAACAACACCAATTCCCACTAGTCCCAATACAACCCAACATGATGCAACTCATGACCCATCACCATCCCCATCACCACCCACTGCCCAATAACATACATCAAATCTATCACCACCCATAAACCAACACATTATCCCAGATCCTCCTCACAACCCAAACCCCGTCTCAATTCATCCCATGGTCACACGATATCGTGTCGGGACAAATCGTCCCACTGAGCGTCTCAATATGCATGTGTCTTCCAATTCACCATTACCAAAAACACATCGTGATGCGTTTACTGAACCAAATTGGAAAAATGCTATGCATGACGAATACACTGCACTTATTAAGAACGGAACTTGGACTCTAGTGTCTAAACCCAGAGACACCAACATCATTCGGTCTATGTGGCTCCTTCGCCACAAGTATCTGGCTGATGGCACTCTTAGCCGCTACAAGGCCCGTCTTGTAGCAAATGGCAGTCATCAAGTAGAAGGGGTTGATGTAGATGAAACCTTCAGTCCGGTAGTTAAGCCAGGGACTATTCGGACTGTTCTAAGCTTAGCCGCTTCTCGACATTGGCCGATTCATCAACTTGATGTCAAGAATGCTTTTTTACATGGTGACCTATCTGAGACAGTCCATATGTATCAGCCTCCAGGGTTTCGGGATTCTGAGCATCCTGATTATGTGTGTTTATTACAGCGGTGTCTGTATGGGCTCAAGCAGGCCCCTAGAGCTTGGTTTCAGCGATTTGCATCTTATATCACTCGGGTTGGGTTTTCTCCTAGTCGTTGTGACTCATCTTTATTTATATACAGACATGGGATGGATACTGCTTACCTGTTATTATATGTTGATGATATTGTTCTTACGGCTTCTTCTGAGAGTTTGTAGCAGCGGGTTATTGGATCCTTACATAAGGAGTTTGATATGACAGATTTGGGTTCACTTAATTATTTTTTGGGTATATCTGTTACACGTGATTCTACAGGGTTGTTTTTATCTCAGAAGAAATATGCTATTGAGGTGTTAGAGAGAGCACATATGGTTAATTGTAATCCCAGCCGGACTCCTGTTGACACTGAGTCTAAACTAGGGGATGATGGTGATCCAGTATCTGACCCAACTTTATATCGGAGTCTAGCAGGTTCTCTACAGTATCTTACATTTACCAGACCTGATATATCTTATGCAGTTCAACAGATTTGTCTTCATATGCATGATCCTCGGGAGCCTCATTTATCTGCTCTTAAAAGGATCTTGAGGTATGTTCAGGGTACTCTGGATTATGGACTGCAATTATTTTCCTCATCCACTACAGATTTGGTTGCATATTCTGATGCTGATTGGGCTGGTTGCCCCACTACACGAAGATCGACTTCAGGATATTGTGTATTTATTGGCAACAACTTACTCTCCTGGTCCTCTAAGCGTCAGCCGACGCTCTCTCGTTCTAGTGCAGAGGCCGAGTATCGTGGTGTTGCCAATGCTGTTGCCGAGACTTGTTGGTTACGAAACTTACTTCGTGAGTTACACACCCCATTATCTTCCACTACGCTTGTCTACTGTGATAATGTTAGTGTCGTCTACTTATCTTGTAATCCGGTTCAGTATCAGCGTACGAAGCACATCGAGATAGATATTCACTTTGTTCGCGACTTGGTTGCTACTGGTCAGGTTCGGGTTCTCCATGTTCCTTCGTGATACAAGTATGCGGACATCTTCACGAAAGGATTGCCATCCACTCTATTTGAGGAATTTCGTTCCAGTCTCAGCGTCCGGTGTCCTGCCGCTTTGACTACGGGGGAGTGTTAACCGAATATTGTGATAGGAGCATATCATGTAGCTGTCAATATATTTGTGATAGGGACAAATCATGTAGATGTCAATTAGTGTAGCTGTCAATTAGTGTAGCTTGATTTGTGGGATTTTACCCAAAATAACTTTTGTATTCTCCCTATTTATTGCCCATCGTTTGGTTGTAGAAGGGAGGCAATAACATTCCCTTATTTTCATGCAATCACTGTCTTGTATCTTTCATTTTCAAGGATTTTAATCAAAGGTTGTCAACATGTTCTTTGGAATATCCAAACTTTGACAAGTAGTCAATAGCGTTAAGCACTGCACGCTTGTAAGCAACACTAGCATCAAGGTAATGCTGTCTTCCACTCTCATCAACACTGATTCCCTCAAACACCAACCATTCTGAGAATCTGACTCTACTGGTCCGATCTCAAATATAGGATTAACATGAAGAGGAGTAGGTCCCATTGGTGTTAGGTATTCTTTCATCCCACCTCGTATGATCTCACATCTAATACCAAATAAAAATTAAAAAATGCGGGCTTTTGAATTTAATTACTTTTGGTGTATGACACAAGAAAACATACTTGAGCTCAAGGAAGCCACTCATCTCAATGGCCCCGCAAAACAAAACTTCACCATCTCCTTGTGAGAAGTGCATATCCCCTGTACTAAAGTTGGCTCCTTCCACAAATACCGGAAGGTAAATTTTTGAACCTCTACTTAAATTCTTTATGTCACAATTCCCTCCATTTTCCCTTCCCGGAATTGTTCTTGCAGCCTCATTAGCAATCTTCTCCCATTCATTTGTTCCTTCAGGAATCTACAACATTGAGATCCGTTAGAGTGAACATAAATCATACTTATAATCACACCTGCAATAACGACACTAAAAACAATTGCTACATACCTGTCCTAGAAGGCAGCCTTTTGTTGATGGTAGATTTGCCAATGGCCTTGAATGCAAAACTTCACATAACTTCAATGAGTTTAGACCATTTTCTTCAAGCTCTCTTTCCCTTTTATTCCAGATATTAAGAAGTTCCATTGAAGGCGCGGTTCCAATAATTCCCGGATGTGTTATACCCGGAAATCGTACACCTAATAGGTAATCAATTAACGCTTTCTTCTAATATTTATGTTAGGATATTAGTAGTAAACTTAAACGTACTTTAGGTACTTAAATGTACATTGTAATTAAGATTAGGACTAGACTTAAACTAGGACTTAGTTACTTGCCTTGGAAGGCAAGTAAAGGCCATATGGTCGGTTAGCTCATGGAAGGTCGGTTGAGGTGATTCCTTAACCGACTCAAATATGGTTTCTTTACCCCCTCATCTCTATAAATAGAGGTGAGGGGGATGCTAGTTCTTAACATTCTTCTTCCTCGTTGTAAGCTTTATTGGTTTTAATAAAGGAGTGATCGAGGGTCATAACGTGTGCATATATTATTATCGATTTCTTTGTATTCTCTCGTTTTGCTACTTGTGCTTGGTATAAATCGTGATCTAGTGTTCCGCGATCGAACTTCGGGTTTGTTGTCGAGGTTTTATCCAACAAGTGGTATCAAGAGCCACGGTTATTGTGGTCATTGAAGTTCGAGTGTTAGATCGAGGTGCCGAGTTGGTTTTAAGGTTCGAGCAAAGAAAGCGATTTCGGGTTTTTCGAATCGTTTTCTTGGAGTAGTTACAGTCGACGAGAGGTTGAAGACAAAGTTTGGCGTTTTTTATTTTGTTTAAAAATCTGCACGTGGTATACAAAGGATGTGGGGTTTTTAATACTAAATAAAATAAACTTTGTGGTTGGCTTGTTTTATTTAACCAACGTAAAGGTTTTGGCCTAACAAATGTGTATTACATAAAGTGAAAAGGGTGTTTGATTTTTTATTATAAAAGATCAATTGTATTTGTTTTTGTTATTCGAAGCAGGGATTTTCTAATTCGAATATCTCTTGAAACGTTCTTGTTGCGTATATAATTTTTCTTGTGGTTCAAGTTTCGATCGTGGTTTGCTAGGGGTTCAAGTTAACGGTCGGGTTTGCTTGTTCGAAATCGAGGGTTTAGGGTTATTCTAATTAATTCGATTTGCAAGAAGGGTTTTCAGCAACAAGGGAGAATATTGCACACGGCTTGTGAGACTTGTCGGTAAAGTTGGTTAAAAAACAACTTGACAAGGTTTTTAGCAAGGGATAAGAAGAATGACTAGTTCTATAACTAGGTTTGACATCAAAAAATTCGATGGGAAGAATGACTTCGGGTTATGGCAAATAAAGATGCGTGCTTTAATGGTACAGCTCGGATGTGATGCTGCATTAGAGACATTACCCGCGGACATGGAAGCAGGTGAAAAGGCTGCTTTGATGAAGAAGGCATACAGTACCTTGATTCTATGCTTGGGAGACCGGGTTTTACGGGAAGTTACCAAGGAAACATCTGCTGCAGGAATTTGGGCGAAACTGACTAGTCTTTATATGACTAAGTCCTTAGCAAATAGACTGTATCTGAAGAAGAAGCTGTACACATTCTATATGAGTCCAGGTACGAAACTGGGTGATCATATAGATGAGTTTAATAAGTTGATACTTGATTTGGCGAATATTGATATCGAGATTGAGGATGAAGATCAGGCACTTATGTTACTTACGTCGTTGCCGTCGTCTTACGAAAACTTTGTGGAGACATTGTTGTATAGGAGGGAATCCTTGACAATGGAGGATGTTCTTGCGACTCTGAATTCAAAAGAGTTGAAGAAAAGAATTGAAGGCACAAAGGAAGAAACTGGTGACGGGTTATATGTAAGGGGAGGGTCAGATCATTCAAGGAAAGCTCATTCTGGTGGAAGTTCGCGGTTCAAGTCAAGGGGTGGAACTGGTAAACTCAAGTGCTTCATATGTCATTCAGAGGGTCATCTGAAGAGAAACTATCCAAAGAAGAAGTCAAGTGGGTTCGTCAGAAAGGATAAGCATGATCAGGATTCTGATTCTTCTGATGACGAGGGTAACGCCTACTTTGGAGAAGCCTTGATGGTAGTCGGGAATGATGAGATGACTGAATTGGTAATGGATTCAGGTGGGTCTTATCATATGACACCTAGGAGGGATTTCTTGTATGACTTCAAGGATATTGATGGTGGGTCGGTTCAGTTAGGTGATAACAGGACATGCACTATCAAAGGGACAGGAAAAGTGAAGATGCAGTTGCATGATGGTTCAAGCTTTATACTGGAAGATGTCAGGTATGTTCCAGGGTTAAGAAAAAGCTTGATTTCATTGGGTACTCTTGAAAAAGAGGGTTATACTGTGAAGATGCAGATGGGTAGAGTCAAGGTGATCAAAGGTTGTCGGGTTATGATGACTGGGATCAGGAAAGAGAACTGTGTGTATACTCTTGAAGCAAAAGTGACAACTTTTGGTGTACAAAAGCATGGAGGTTCAAAACAAGTTGGATTCAAGCAACTTGGTCATAAACAAGTTGGGTTCAAACAACTTGGTCTTAAACAAGTTGGGTTTAAACAACTTGGTCCTGGTGTTAAAACAGGAGTCCATGGAGTACAGGTTGATGAGCGTGTTTGGTTTGAGGTGGAACTGCAGGGAGCTCAGGAAAATTGTGAAGCTGAGGTTGTTCAGGATAGTAACGATGATGCTGCAGTGGCTCAAAGAAAGTTGAAGGTTAAACAACTTGAAGAAAAGACAAACACGGACTGCTTGGTAAAAGAGCAGGAAAAGGTACACCTTGGTATAAAGGTGGGGGCGGACATTACGGTAACCGGAGTACCTGGTCAAGAGGGTGCAGAGGGTAATGTTGCTGAAAAGAAGAAAGTGAAGGAGTCTACGGAAGCTAATCTTGGAAAATTACTGAAGTACAATGCCTGGTCGACAAGGTGGTCCCCGGTCCGAGGTTCCAGCACAAGGAAAAGATGCTGAGTATCGGTTATGTTTAAGTGTTACTCCTAAGGTGGAAATTGTTAGGATATTAGTAGTAAACTTAAACGTACTTTAGGGACTTAAATGTACATTGTAATTAAGATTAGGACTAGACTTAAACTAGGACTTAGTTACTTGCCTTGGAAGGCAAGTAAAGGCCATATGGTCGGTTAGCTCATGGAAGGTCGGTTGGGGTGATTCCTTAACCGACTCAAACATGGTTTCTTTACCCCCTCATCTCTATAAATAGAGGTGAGGGGGGATGCTAGTTCTTAACATTCTTCTTTCTCGTTGTAAGCTTTATTGGTTCTAATAAAGGAGTGATCGAGGGTCATAACGTGTGCGTATATTCTTATCGATTTCTTTGTATTCTCTCGTTTTGCTACTTGTGCTTGGTATAAATCGTGATCTAGTGTTCCGCGATCGAACTTCGGGTTTGTTGTCGAGGTTTTATCCAACAATTTATTACTTTTTTTGCATTTTTTTAACTTTTTAATGATAAATTGATAATTTATTCACCTGGTATATGAGGAGAGTAAGCATATATTCCTTCGAAATACCAGATTGCTTTTGTGGCACATGGGAAATGATCAGTAAGAAAACCACCACCATTTTCTCTGTCAAAGATCGCCGTAAAACCCCATTCATCACCAGGAAGTGGACCCAAGTTGCATATTTCAACTGCAAGAAGATCGCCTGGTTTAGCCGCTATTCCTTCCTCATCAACAACTCTAATCGGCCCGCTTAGATAATGCACCTAATATTCAGTTTTCACATTATTTCACTAAACCAAATACTGTCCACTAGACAAAAGTCACACAGCTTTAGAAAGTGTAAATAATAATCCGTTAAGTATGTAAATGTCAGTTTTACCTTAGTAAAAAACCCAGTTTAAGAAACGTACAATTAATACAGTTTTGTCATTGACCGTGATCATGGGTAGAATGGGAAACTGCGTAAATTATTTGGACGTGAACTAGACAAACCAAAACATAAAGGTGAACATTAATTTTGAGACGGATGGAGCAAAACATATGCTATATTTTTTTTATATAGTTTACTATAATATTAGTAACTTTTTATTCATATAGTTTCTAAGAGTTGACTTATCTTCAAAACCTTGATACAATTTTGGATAGTACTTACAGTTGAAAGGTCTAAATACTTAATATCACTAGCAGAATTATCATCTTTGATAGCACCACCAGTCCAATCCACCATTTCTATTCTGAAAAGTTGCCCAGTCTTAACCGTAGCAACTGATGGTATGTCGGGGTGCCAACGGTTATGTAGGGGTAGTTTTTGTTCCCATGGCTTCTTTGTTAGGTCTATAGGTACTATTAGTTTTGGTGTTGGAGGAGCCATAGATAAACTTCTGTTAGTTAGTGAGTATATGTGTGTCAAAGATATAGAAAGCTGGAATAATGAATCTCTTAGAATATAACCAAGGTATCTTTGCCAGCGTTAAGAGGTGTTGTCTTCATGTGCCATCGGATTCTTATCACTTGGACTCAATTCTATCCATCAGATTATTCTCTTTTGGGCCTCATTTTATCAATGGGTACTTGTTATTTGGGCTTCATGGCATTTTTGAACTAATTATGTGTAAACGGGTCGATTTGAGTTATACTTACTACAACGGTCAAAGAAGTCGACAAGTCACCAAAGATGTATTCGGCATTCATACAACCTCCTAATCATTTATTTCAAAACTTAGATAAGCATTGTTTTTTAGCATACTCTTCTTAATCAAATTTAGAGTACTTTTTTTTGCAAGACTCAAGAAAAAAAAAAAAAAAGTGATTGCGGGTCACCCAACCAGTTTTGACCCGTTCTAAAAGTTACTCATTTTGACGTTTTACCTAAAATGCCTACACCCTAATTGCCAACAGTCAGATATAAGACCAAACAAATAATGAATATCCTTTCCTATGCTGCACTTGAAGTGCATTGAAAACATGATAAAGAGTAATATATATTTACACATGAGAAAGACTTACAACTGATTGGTCCGCATATTTGATGTCTTCAGCTGTGTATTCCCGTGTAATGCCACCACCAGAAAAATCAACCATCTCAACCCGAAAAACCTCACCTACACTAACCTGAGCAACAGGCGGTATATCAGGGTGCCACCGGTTGTGAAGAGGGAGCTTTTGTTCCCTTGGTTTCTTGGTCACATCTATTGGCACCACCATCCTTGGACCATGCTGTGCAATATGCTGATAAGATTTCCAATATATTTTTAACCAAAATTATTTGAAAGAAAAGTATCTTAGAGTTAGATACTTTTCTACCTTCGTTTTCAATAGGGGAAACTATTGCCTGCCATTATCTCGTTAAGTCATCGTCCGTCAATTCATAGTGGAAAGACAATGAGAGATGATGGAGATGGACCATCTAACTATACATGAACGTAGTCTCACATATACCTTTGTTTATAGTTGTTGTTGTTGTTGTTTTTTTTTTTTTTTTTTTTTTTTTTTTTTTTTTTTTTTGGCGGAAAAGTACATTTATATTTATTAAGCTAATAAAAAGCAAAATAAAACATATAGAAATGAACATCTTACATCAGACATGCTATCAATTGGAGGGTATGTCTACCCAAAATTCAAGTATGAGCCGCTCTAAACCCTTAAAATTTTACAACTTCAAGTTATTGTCGAAAATACCAATGTTGGAACTACAAATTTGATATTGATGAGCTTGACAAAATCTGTCACCAACGGTCTAATGAAAGTTTTCTGGATACAAACTTACTAATAAGCAAGTAACCAGATCTTGCTCGTTTGTTTAGGTTAGGAACACAACTATCAGTCCCTATCTCATCTCTATGCAAAGTTGTAGATCAGCCGGCAATGGTGCTATGCTCACACTGTAAGTTTATCAGAAATATTCTAAACAAATAAGTTACGGGACCTCTCGCTATCGATTTCTAGAAAGTCCAAATAACTCGTACATCAGTATCTAAAACCGTGGTAATATTACACCATTTGCTGCATTGTAGATATTTCTTGTAAAACCTTCTGCTGATCTTGCAATATCATTCTCTCTATAGTCTATGCTACTAAACACAAATACACAGCCGCCTTTCAAAAAATAAAAAAATAAATAAATAAAAATTACACAGCCAAAACCATCTGCACTAGATAGATTGCAGTAATGAATAGTGTTTGCTAACATACAAACATCAATTCTGAGCCTAAAACTTTTATTCTAGATTTAAGAAAGGTTATAAAATTCTACATCATATCTGTTGGTAATTCAAAAGACAAAACAAAGAACAAATTAAACAAACGAAGCCGAAACTTTATTCAAATTACCAAACCAATTCAAATACAAACCAAATTCAAAGGACAAAGGTACCAAACACAAATTTCAAAGGTACAAATAATTCTAATGCTAATGATCCCTATTTATAGACTAAACAAACCGTTATAAAATAGTTCCTAATTCTAAACAAAATCAGATACCAAAACCTCACACAAATTACCAAACAACCCATAAAGTTAAAGTCACTTTTCTAACAACATCACTCGACTAGGGATCAAATCTCAACATCCATTCTTATTAATGATTGTACACCACTAGTTATCATCATCAGCATCATCATCATCAGCAGCAGCAGCATCATCAGCAGCAGCATCATCATCATCAGCATCATCATCATCATCATTCTTGGAAGTTTTCATAGTATCATCATCACCATTCTTGGAAGTTTCCATAGTATCAATATCATCATTCTTGGAAGTTTCCATAGTATCAATATCATCATTCTTGGAAGTTTTCATAGTATCATCATCATCATTCTTGGAAGTTTTCATAGTATCATCATCACCATTCTTGGAAGTTTTCATAGTATCATCATCACCATTCTTGGAAGTTTTCATAGTATCATCATCATCATCATTCTTGGAAGTTTTCATAGTATCAATATTCTTGGAAGTTTTCATAGTATCATCATCATCATTCTTGGAAGTTTTCATAGTATCAATATTCTTGGAAGTTTTCATAGTATCAATATCATCATTCTTGGAAGTTTTCACAGTATCATCATCATCATTCTTGGAAGTTTTCATAGTATCAATAATCGCAAAAAGTGCAATCACAAATGCAATATCCACATTCGGAAAAATAGTTACAGTGAACCTATCCGGAGCCTGCATTGGGCGCATCTACAATAACAAGTCAACTCCTTGATTATGTTTTACCTTATACATAGACTCTAAATACACATAACTGGGAATATCCAAGATTACAACACATTAACAAGGTCAAATGTATGAAACGTACTTGTGCTATCATTCTGGAAGAATCATAAATAGCGCAATTTTTCTTTGACCAGCTTCCTGTGATATTAAAATCACAAGCTTCCTCGTTACTCTTCTTGTCGGCCAAGAACACATGTAGTTCCGTCCCACGTTGGATTGTGTTTGGTTTTCTTATGCTAAATATAATATCAGAAACATTTTCACTTTTTCCCTTAAATACATTCCATCGCTTATGCACACTCCTGATCTGAAAACATAATAACCATACTATAGTGTACTTCAATATATTATTTAGCAGGAAAAATTAGGAAAAAAATAATTTAAATCATCTTTTCGCGGAGCGTAACGAGGATTTTGCCATATCCATCAAGTAAGAGAAGCTGATCATGGAACATTTTGTTCACTGGCTTCACTTTAAACATGTTTTTATGGTTATGATCTGTGATCGAATGGTCTCCTCTTGAATGCGTAACAAATATAACATCATTTGCTTTTAGAGCCATATACTGTGGACCTATCACGGAAACTGCATCGCATGGAAGAGCATTACTTCGTTGAGCCATCATTAACACAAAAAAATTGCTAGTCGAAAATGCTGAGTTTTGGTTATATTTCCATAAAGTTGTGTTATTGCCTCATGCCTGGTTATCGTTGTGGGGTTATGAATTTTGTCGATTTTACATTTTTTAACATGGCATTGTCGGGTAAATGCTATCCAGTTGTGGAATTAAAGAGTAAAGACCATAGCTAGTCAACCATAAGGCATTCCACTAGTTGTCAATTATTTGAGTCCTTTATGTTGTGATGTTATGGGTCACACGAGTCTCCATTGATGATATGAAATCACTTGTCCTTGTATGTTTTGTATCTCGTTTTTTTAAAACTATATCAGATTATTGAAAAACTAGATTATACTTATATTAAGCCAATGCCTTTTCAACTAGCTTGTTGGGTATTTTAGAAGAATAATCAGCTTTCACCAACTTTGGACACCAATAAAGACTCAAGTAATCCATTATCGATAATCTATCATTGCGACATGTACTCCTTGATGAGAGCTTTGTAATGATACATTAAGTATCCAAAATTATGTTGAATGTTGATGAATGGTGAGTCTCACATTGAGGTGTTTGGAACAAAAAGTTTTTACGTCAAAGCCATAACACCAAAATAATTGCTGCAATCAAATATATCTTGGTTAATGGCCACTGATTCAGATTAATTGCTGGAAATAAAACACGGACTGTTGTTAGTTACAAGCGGCCATTTTCTTTCTTTGAAACGACTATAAATCCAATATTTTTTGGTTTCACTAGAAAAGAAATAAGTAATATACATACTACTAGTTTTGTGTGACAGAAAATATGGAATAATGAATCTTTTGGAATACCCAAGAATCTGTGGTAGAGTATTGCGGTCAGATTCGTATCATTGGGGCTAATTGTGTGAATTAGGTGCTGGCCTTTGAGCTTCATTTTTGTGAATTGGGTTCTTGCTATATGGGCCTAATAGATATAGATAGAGTTATCAATTTGACAAGTTTATGGTAAACGGGTCGATTTGGTTACACTTGCCTCAAACGGGATAAATGAAACTTTAGTATTTGAAATGGATATGCGTTGTCCACCCGTGTTAACTTTGAATACAACAACAACAACATACCCAATCCCCTGGGGCAGGGTATGAGGGAGGTAAACCCGAAAGTAAGGAGACCGCTTCCAGAGAGACCTCTGTCACCTGATATTCTTACTATTGAATTTCAAAAAGTGTTTGAAAGCTTTAAAAGAAAGAAAACACGAAAAAGTGTTTGTGGGACGGTCCAACCCAAATTGACCCATTTTGACCGACCCCTTACCCAGACTGTCTAGGCCATCTTTTATAAAACCAGTAGCAAAACTAAGTATATTTTGATACTCCTATGAATAAAAGAACAAACAAAAGAATGATTATTTTCGTCTATGTTGCGCATGAAATGAATACAAAACATGATAAGAGTACTACACATGAGAAAGACTCACAACAGACTTGTCCGTATATCTGATGTCTTCAGCAGTGTACGCTAGTGTAAAACCGCCACCATAAAAATCGAACATCTTAACGTCACTAACCTCAGCAACACTAGGTATATCGTGGTGCTAATGGTTATGAAGCGGCAACTTCTGTTGCCTTGGTTTCTTGGTCACATCTATTGGCACCACCATTCTTGGACCACATTGAGCCATTTCATGATAAATGGTTTTAGTCTGGTTTCCAATGTTTTTTGACTAAACTTATTTGAAAGATGGAAGGTATCGTTGAGTGACTTTTTTTTTTTTTTTTTTTTTTTTTTTTTTTTTTTTTTTTTTTTTTTTTTTTTTTTTTCAATTTGGAAATTCTTGTCTACCATTATCTACATTTTGCTAACCCTTTTCTTTTTCTTTTTCTTTTCTTTTTTCCTCCTACTTGCATTTTTTTTTAATTACTTTTATAATTGTTTGTAACTTCAAAATATACCGAATTTTCAAAATAAATATCTACCTTATGAATTTAACAACTCTCAATCAATTAAATATACTACATTTATTGCATGTTTTTAACTTTTAAGAGAAAAGTCCAAAATACATCCCTGAGGTATTTCAAATGATACGTTTACATCCTTTTTCTTTTTTTGTCTCAAATATCATCCCTCCGTTAGTAACTTTGGAACAAATACATCCCTATGGACTAACAATGCAAAATTTTGCCCGTTAAGTACCCCACGTGTTAGTCACGTGAGGGGTATTTTTGTCTTTTTACTCACCCCTTTTATATATTACGACTCTTTTAGGGGGAAAATCATATCCCACCTCCTCGTTTTCCCTCTAAAACACACGGATATACCAAGCCACCAAAAAGTAAAAACCCCCAAATCCAATTCCAGTGTTCAATTAAAAAACCCCAAATCCAATTATAATTAAAAACAATGGTGGTTGTGGAATGGAGAATTCGCGACTATGATGATCCTGTGGATGAACAACAAGCATACAGTAAGTATAATTTTACTTATAACCACATAATCTTTTAATGATTGAAACCCTAATATTGTATTTGTTAATTGTTAATAGCAGGTTCAAGACAAAAATTTTTCTCATTGAAGATTCATCATGGTGGTTTTTTCACTGAACCCCCAGATAGAACCTACACAAATGGGAAACATAATTATGTGGACTTTATAGATGTGGACTTATTTTCTGTGATTGAGTTAAATGACATGGTTAAAATGTTAGGTTACAAGGGTAAAGGTTGTAAGATGTTCTATCATTGGAGAGTACCTAACTCTGAATTAGATCATGGATTACAAGCACTAAGTGGTGATATGGATGTGCTTAACTTAGTTGGGTATGCTAATAAGATCAAACTGATTGATGTGTATATTGAGCATGATTATACAGTCCTAGATACTTATTTGAAATCACCATTTACATCACCACAGAAAGTGATTTTGGAGGAAATAGATGTAGAAGAAACTAGTGCTTTAGTTAAGAAGACCATTAAGAAGCCTGCTTTGAATTCAAGTCTAGTTAGGATGCCTTTTAAGAAGTCTGGTTTGAAGGAAACTAGATTGCCAATGTTGTTGCTTGAGGATGGACCAAGTGAGAATGCAAATGTAGATGGACCACCTATGAATGCTAATGTAGATGGACCAAGTGTGCCTGTGGATGGTGATGCGCCTATTTTCAATGAGGCAGCAAGTGTGAATGAGACTAGTGATGCTTGTAACTCTGAGAGTTTTAGTGGAGAGTATGAGACTAGTTCTGAGACTGAGGATAGCCAAGATAGTGATTATATACAAACAGACGAGGAACATGAGATAAATGAAGTGGATGTAGATATGGAAGAATTCTATAAAAATGTTGATACAGATGCAGAATGGGCTGGAGTTAGAAATGACAATGCCAGTGAGACTGTTGACTTAGGAGTGGAAGAAGCATATGATCTAGATGACTTTGATATGCCTATGTACATTGAAAGTGAAAGTGAGACTGAAAGTGTTAATGGAAAAAATACTAATAGAAGAAAGAGAGCAATGGCAAATTTAAGAAAGGAAGTAGGTCATCATAGTGGGAGTGTAGGTCAAAGTAAATAGTCATTCTTTGTGGGAAGACAGTTTGGGAATAAAAAAGAAATTTCAGCAATGGTTAATCAAGTTGCTGTGGCTACTAGAAGACAGTTGTACACTTGGAAAAATGACAAACAAAGGGTAAGAGTAGTATGCAGGGGAAAGTGTCCTGTGTTTACAGAGTCCACTGGGCCAACAAAAGCTAGTGGGTCAAGTACAAGTGGGCCAAATGATGTTGGGCAGGGAATAAAAAAAGTGGGTGGATTGAGGATAAAGGTAGGTGGGAAAAAGGGCTCTTATCTTTATGAACATATTACATGTCCATGGACTTTGCACATTTCAAATGACAATCAAGGCATATAGACTGTGCAAACCCTAAATGATTCACATGATTGTCTGCAGACAAGAGATGTGAAAAAGTGCACAAACAAGTTTCTTTCCAAAGATATTGAAGAAGTCATCAAACCAAACCCTGAAATCCCAATTAAAGCCTTAAAGGAACAACTTCAACAGAAATATCAACTTAATATCTCTACAAGCAAGATCAAAAGAGCAAAGGATCAGGCAGTGATGAAGGTTAAGGGTGATTTTAGTGAACAGTATGGTGGTATAAGAGATTATGTCTTAGAGCTGCAAAGGAGCAATGAAGACACAACTGTTAAGCTAGATCTAGAAAGAGACTATAATCCCAATGATACAACAAGACAATTCAAAAGGATATATGTGTGTATTGGAGCTTTGAAAAGAGGGTTTAAAGCAGGGTTAAGAGACTTGCTTGGGCTAGATGGTTGTTTTATGAAAGGAAAGTACCCAGGTCAATTACTCACTGCTGTTGGGATAGATGCAAACCGTGGGACATATCCACTTGCCTATGCCATTGTGGAAGCAGAAAACATGAGTGCTTGGTGTTGGTTTCTGACTTGTTTGGGTGATGACTTGGATTTGGGACCCATGTCCAATTTCACTTTTATAAATGATAGACAAAAGGTAAACTTCCTTAATTCCTATCTATTTATTAAATGTGTCTAATAATTACTAATTCTAATTTATGCTATTGTAGGGCCTTATACCTGCAATTGCAAAAGTATTCCCATGTGCTGAGCATAGATTTTGTGTAAGACATATTTATGAGAATATGAAGCAAAAATGGAAAGGTGAAGAATACAAAAAATTAGTTTGGAAATGTGCATCAGCTACAACTGTTCAGTATTTTGATAGGGCAATGGACAAGTTAAAAAAGCTGGATGAAGAAGCCTATGACTATTTGAGGAAGATACCTGCACAACACTGGTCAAGATCCCATTTCAGTGGTAATGTTATTTTATATTCTGTTGCTTGATTTGCTTTCAATACTTATCATATAAAATGCTTATTTCTAGTACCCATGGTATTGTTTAATGTAGGTAGAGCACACTGTGATGTTTTGTTAAACAATCTGTGTGAAGTCTTTAATAGACAGTTGTTGGATGGGAGAGATGCTCCAATTTTGACAGCATTGGAATTTGTTAGGGAATACTTGATGAAAAGAATAGTTAATGTTCAAAAAGTCATAGCAAAGAGTCAAGGACCTTTAACACCAGCTGCAACAAAGTTGTTTGATGCAATAAAGCATGATGCCACATTCTACACGGTAAACTATTATCTTTTTAAAAGCTTGCTAAATTTGTAATTAACTGCTTACTAAATTTGTAAAATGCTTATTAATAAACTTGTAAACTGTTATGGTATAATGCTAGGTTCTTTTTGGTGGTGGTACACAGTACCAAGTTAGTGGGCCATGGCAAGACCAGTGTGTGGTTGATGTCCAAGAGAAGACATGCAGCTGTAGAAAATGGGAGCTCACTGGAATGCCTTGTAAACATGCACTTGCAGTCATCAATGACATGGCTGCAAATAGTACTGAAATTGGGTTTCCAGAGACATGGGTGCATAGATGCTATTGGCTCTCAACTTGGAAGAAGCAGTACACTTACACCATCAACCCTTGTACTGGAAGACCATTGTGGAAGAAACATCCTAGCCCATACATTATCATTCCCCCAAAGGTTCACCCACAGATAGGAAGGCCACCAAAAAAGAGGAGAAAGACTGCAGATGAGATATCAAGCCAAAGGATGTCTAAAAGAGGTAAGCTATCTAAGCTTGGGAAAACAGTGACATGCCTTAAATGCCACAAAACAGGACACAACAGAAGAACATGTAAGATGAAGGTTGCTGGATCACAACCTACTTCTTTTGCTGGATCACAGAATTCAAATGTTGCTGGAACACAATGTTCAGGGGTTGGTGGATCTCAAACTTCTTCAAGATCTAAAAAAGTATCAAAGGAAAAAGCCAAACTCTGAATTAGGTGGTAGTTAATGTCTTTTAAGGTCAATGTTTAAGTCTTTTGGTTATGGTTAGACTGTCTGAATGTTAAGATCAGTGTTTGGATCTTTTGAAACTTTGTATGCCTCACTGTTTGGATTAATGTTTAAGTCTGTTTTGTTATTCAATGTTATTGGTTTATTTGCTGCAAATTTCATAGTTTTGGCATTCATAATCAGCATACAACAGTTTTATTGAAAGGCATTTAAGCCAAGATCCTAAAGCAACCATACAACATTTTCATTCCAAACCAAACACACTAAAAGCCTTTTTTTTCCCCTTGCCTTTTCCATCTGTGGGCTTTTTCACTTCAAAAGACTTGATACCATGTTCCTGACAAAATTCCTTGCTTGGAAGTCCAAGAACCTTAAGCCTCTCCTTAAAAGCTTGTTTTGCATCAACAATGTTTGAACTTGTGCCAATTTTTTACCCATAATCAGTGCCAATTTTTGACCCATAATCAGGAAACTCCTCATTGAATGAAACAGAGCTTTCCTCTGCAACTTTTGGAAAATAATTGGCCCATCCTGAATCACCTGTGGAAGAATCACTGCTTGAAATGTAGATAATTTCTGCACAAAAAAAAAAATAAATAAATAAATAAATAAATAAATAAAAAATTTCAAGATAAATAATTTCTGCTTGAAATGGCCCATATTGATTCACATAAAGATGCATCACTACCTGTTTTCTTGTTCTTGTTGGAATTCATGTTTTTCATGTGTATGTTTTGATACAAATGTGATGCAATGGTCATTTGGGGGTATGCAGGCATATATAGCCATGGAATCTCTTTATTCAAGGCCAAAAAGGGTCAATGTGCAGTCCCTTCAAGGCAAATTGGTCCAAGTGCAGTCCCAATGTGCAGAATGGGTAGAAAAAAATAGTGAGATTCTCTTCCATATTTCCCATGTGCAAACTACTTTATTCATGCACTCTATGACTATGCATGTCTGTTTCTCTTTATTCATGCAGTCCCAATGTGCAGAAGCTATCAAACATCTACAGCTATGGTTGGAAAAGAATAGTCCAATTTGTGGGAAAAACCAAGGACTTTGCTAACATTTCACACCTTCTAACACCTTATTGATCAGTCAAACTAATTCAACCCATTGAAAGTCAACCACATTGTTTGCACTTGTATCAATTTAACCCATTTCAACCTTAACACAGTCAATTGCCAAAAAAAACCATACATATTTCATTAATAACTTGAAACATTACATTACTACATTTCATTTCATTTCATCATCAAATACATAACAAAGAACAACCAACTTAATCCTAACATGATCTTCAATCTTCTAGCTTTTGAAGCATGTTCCCTTGCTGTTGCAGCAGTTACTCTAACTGTTTCTTGAAGCTGATTCATGTTGTTTAATAATCCAGGAATAATCATGACGGATCTTGCACACATACGAGGATCCACCCAGTCTTGAAACCCATCATTAGGTTCCTTACAAGAAACAATTATAAATAATTAAATACACAATTAAACTTACACATCCACTTTCAAATTCAACAAATTGTTAACAACTTACAGGTTTTGGACAACAATAAAATCGTCTTCCAAGGTTGGCTGGTCTCCATGTAGTTCGAATAACAGTTGGTAGCCCACATCTACAAATCATAGTGTGAGACATGCTTAGGGTATCTTGATTTTGGGTAGGTTTTGTTTTGAATTGGGGAATTAGGTTTATGATTTGGGGATTAGAGTTTTTTTTGATTTGGGGAAGAACTGGGATATGATTTTCCCCTTAAAAGAGGCGTAATATATAAAAGGGTGAGTAAAAAGACAAAAATGCCCCTCACGTGACTAACACGTGGGGTACTTAACGGTCAAAATTTTGCATCGTTAGTCCATAGGGATGTATTTGTTCCAAAGTTACTAACGGAGGGATGATATTTGAGACAAAAAAAGAAAAAGGATGTAAACGTATCATTTGAGATACCTCAGGGATGTATTTTGGACTTTTCTCAACTTTTAAACATAACTTTAGGAGTTACAAACAGCAAAACTTTTTTTATTTTATTTTTAATATGTTAAAATAAATCATTTTATGTGGCTTGAGTCAATTTGGCATATTTATTTTTTTTAAAAGTAAGTTACTTTAAATAAAATAATCTATTTATAGGCATTACTTATCAAAAAAATTTGAAAAGTTATTTTTTATTATCACTTAAAATCAAATGTTACTTGATACCTTATAAAAAAATCTTTTAGCTCCCACTCCAGCTTCATCTTCATCTACACACGTATTTTCAGTTTCAACAACAATTACTTTCTCTAAATATACCGAAAGTAATAAGTTCTATTTGAAAGACTATGTGAATAAACAAAACTTTGTTAGATGAATATTTTGAAATGGTAAAAGAATGTCGGGAAACTAATTGTGAAAAGACTCGTCTTTTCCTGATAATCTAATCCCATTTTGTATAATGTTAAACCAAATTTTTAGCTATTTAATTATATATTCATGAAAGCAATTTTAATATTATTGTTATTGATCATGGAAAGATAGTATAACTAGATTTTTACGGGGTAGTGCAAATATTTGTAGAACATAGGTCAACGACATACCACAAATTATCATACACGTCACATTATTTGAATGGACAACTATTTGTCCATAGTATTATTGATGCAAAAATTCCTAAAAAATGAAGTATTTTTCACCAACCAAATACACTCTAAGCTATTTAAAATGTAAGCATCTTTTTACAGATAGAAAAATGATATTTAATAATTTCTTAAAATCAAGTGCTACTTCATGTAAGTTATAAAAATAATCTCTTTTTTTAGCTCACCGTTCATCTTCATCTACATCTCCAGTTCTAGCAATACTTATTTTAACCAATATAAGCTTAATTAGTAGTATTTCAAAAGACTTATGAAAACCAAAACCTTGTGGGATGAATATTGTGAAATGGTAAAAGAATGTCCGGAAATGATCGTTAAAATACTAGAATTTAATTTCCCTTATTGATTATTTCTCATTTAACTTTCCCTTATTGCTAGTCTTCCCTATTCAAAGTCCATTTGGAGCATTGTAAGAAGGTTATAGCTACCGATGTATACTACATATGGAAAGAAATGAATGATATACTGTTTGGAAGTAGAAAGCAAAGTGCAGAGATGGTGCTCAAAAATATATTATTGAAAACATTGCTTCTGAGTGGACTGTCAATTTCCACTTCATATTGTAATTTGGTCCAAAATTAGATTGAGAAAAGATGTAGGTATGCTTATTTCATGGTATGGGGAGGAAAAGAGTAATTTGGTAATGGAATTATTGTATTTCCGTTGCCTTTGGTTCAATAAAGGGGTGTTTGGATCATGCTGATATGTGATTTTCCTACTGCAGAAGTTGAGGTTCAAGAACATATCTACAAAAATCTTATCTGTTATCATAGTATTTCATAGTTGAATACTAAATTTGAATAAGTTCATTTCATCAAGATGGCCTTGTAACTTGATCTTATTAAGTCAAACAGTGTTATGGTGGTAGTTATAGATTGGCCTTGGGAGGAATGTGTTTAGGATTTTGAGCAAAGTATCTGTTTGGTTGGTAAATGCATCATAAAGTAGGTTTCCTTGATAAGGAGTAAATGAACTTGGAGTGGTATTGCAAGATGGTAGAAATAGAGAGTCATGAGAGATAGGGCTTATTGGTCCTAGCATTGTAATACTAGGAGGATTGGTTGGTTTTCTCTTTTAAGGGTGAGTGTTCCCTAGTTGATGATGCCTCGTCTTATCCTTTGAACTGTCTGTAGTGAGGTGTTGGCTGCTATACATGGTTTTAAAGGTAATGGATCAGGAAATGTAGTCTATCATGTATAACCTCTCAAAATGAGAGTCAGGGTGCTATAGTCCGCATGATGAGGCCTGGTTTGTGATGCTATAGATTATTGTGGATGTGGGTTGAATGATGTATGGTTATCCTTATTTAGGAAATGTAGTCATGGGGCTATGGTAGTGATTATGTTGAACTTTGAAAGAATAATATGCTTGGATTTTCATCAGTGAAATGCAGAGTGTATTCCAGTCTTGTCTGAGATATGGAGTTTTATCCGATATGTGATAGATCTATTTTGTTGTATAGCAGTTATATGATGGTATGGGCATGTCCATCCATCCTTTCTTTTAAGTTGTTTGTAAGTGTTTTGATTAAGAGGCAGTTTGGTTGCTAGGTTTTGACTAGAATTCTAGGACTTCGGACTCAAAAGTGACATTTGGTATCTTTGAGGTGGATTTTCGTACGGTAGTAAGTCATTAATATTTACTTTTTGTAAAACCTGGGGGGGGGGGGGGGGGGGGGGTGTTTGGTTTTGAACATAAATGGGTACCTACTTTTTTCTCCCTAACATGTCTATTTGATAATTTTTATTTTGTATGTTATTTTTTTTTTAATTTCTCATTTTAATCTAAACTTAAAATGATATATATAAATTTTAAAAACCCCATACAAAACAAACAACTATAAATTTTCTCTCTTTTACATCAAATCCAAATCAAAACCGAACCGGACCGATAAAACCGACAAAAACTGAGTCGATCCGATAGCCATTCGGTTCGGTTTCGATTTAGGTTTTCATAATTTTCGGTTTCAGGTCGGTTCGGTTCGACCCAAAACCGACAAAAACACACTTAACAACACCTAAACCGAGCCGAACCGACGGACTCAACACAAAAACAAACCGAACCGACCATATTCGGTTCGGTTTCGGTTTAGGTTTTCAACGATTTTTAGTTTCCGGTTTCCGATTTTGTCGATTCGAGTCGGGTCGGGTTAGGTCAGTTTTAGACCGATGCTCAATCTTTTTTTTACAAGTTTTAGAATGTAGTGCAAATATATGTAGAATATCTCGATTTTTCTTATAGCATTTTCCAATGCACTAACCATTTGTGATTTTACAACTTATTCTCAACCCATATAACCTTCAATGCTAAAAAGCTATTATAAACATATCTTTAATATTGACTCACATTATCAATTTTGCAATAGCTTATTTGTTTCCTAACCTATTGCTCCAATAATTCTTTATCTATATCTACTACTGCTTTAATGCATTAACCAATTTTCAAGTTTTTTTCAAAGTCCATTTTCAACCATTGAAGAATGAAGATGCTCGTGAATTCGTGATCTAAACATACGGCTCTAAACTCTATATATGCCACTGATTATAACTAGTTATTGAATGCACAATTATTTGTCCATTGTGATACGTTGTGATGATTATAAATATCAATCAATGAATCAATAATAGTATTATAACAAAACGTATCACTCATTCTATTTCGTTGTATTTTTTAATTTGTTACGAAAACATATGCTCAAAATGCTAAATAAAATAAAATAAAAAATAAATAAATTAAACACATAGCCATTTTTTAGCCATGCTGTGTGTGTGGATCCATTTTTCATTTTGCTTCCGGCTCTCTTTTATGTAGTTTATATGAGTATTGCAGTCATTTTAACCATTGGTGGCCTAGCAGTTTGGTGAATACAAATTAAGTTTTAGAAGAGACATCGTGTTCAAAACTCGTTGGGTGAATATTTTGGGATGACCAAGGAAAAGTCCATATACAACCACAGGCATACCGGTTAGGCCGCTTACAACATAGAGAAGGAAGGGAAGGGAAGGGAAAAAAAAATAATAATAATAACTTTCTCGGGCAGCTAAGCAAGGAACTCTCTTCGTTTAGCCGTGTGATATGATTATTTTAAGGTACTTAAAAAGTATACATAAAGCAAGTACTATCTATGGTTTTTGCAAAGAGTTGTAAATTTGATACCCGTGACATAGTTTATGCTTTTGACCAGGTAAGATTTATGTCACCGAAGTCGTTATTTATATACAAACTTTAATTTTTTTAGTATCAACACTTTCTTAGAGAAAATTGTTAACCACATAGTAATACTTTCACATTTCAACAGTTGATAATAACTGATGCTGATATGCATCAAAAGTCCACATGTAAGATCACCTGAATTTTCATTTTTTGGAAACTTGTGTTAGTAAACAATTATTCAATTTCTATATGACCACAAGCATAATTCTGGTTTAAATATATTAAGTAAAACTTGAAGTAAGGGTGATATTCGTAGGATAAGATAAAGAAGCTCCCGGTTTTCGGTTTGGCCGGCTGTTTAGAAAATAATTCTTGTGGGCACCATCAGCTTTAGTTATGAACTTAATATAGATTGATAGTGTCCGTAAACATAGATATATATGTTGTATGCTTAATGTTCCGGTACAAATATATTAAAATTGACAGCATATATAGTTACATAGTAGAATATGCCATGTATTCAAAACCTTTGTTATTAAATTCCTGATGCACCAGGGTTCTGTGTGATTGGTAAATTGCCATCATAAGTGCATCTTGGAATATCTGGATTTCTCAATAGACGTGGTCCTATTGGCAACTTGTTAGCCTTCGGACGAATATCCTGCACAAGACTATTTGTCTTAGTTCTAAAATAAAAATGCAGGTCTTGTAAAAAGAATTCTCTTATCAAGGATTCTACTTTTAGGTCTTTAAGAATTCCACGCATATTTGATACGTGTCTTTCTTCGTGTAAAGGTAAAATGTGAATACTTAGTACTTGTTTCGGAGCATTGGGGATAACTAGTTTCAACAAGCATGCATTATCAGCTTATTACTAATACTAATCTTGGATTGTCTTTGCATTAGGTTCTGTTGAAGGTTGGGCATCAAGTACCTGATCAAATATAGCAGTTGGAATTGCAAGTGTGGCAACAGCATTTGGAGCATCGACTATTCCTGAAATCCTTCCTTCGCAAGGACAGCATGACAATAAAAGATACACCTAAGAGTCGTCATGAATTTAATATGTCAATATGGAACCACACTTAAATAGATTTGGACATTTTCAAGGATTTTAATCAAAGGTTGTCAACCTGTTCTTTGGAATATCCAAACTTTGACAAGTAGTCAATAGCGTTAAGCACTGCACGCTTGTAAGCAACACTAGCGTCAAGGTAATGCTGTCTTCCACTCTCGTCAACACTGATTCCCTCAAACACTAACCATTCTGAGAATCTCGGCTCTACTGGTCCGATCTCAAATATAGGATTAACATGAAGAGGAGTAGGTCCCATTGGAGTTAGGTATTCTTTCATCCCACCTCGTATGATCTCACATCTAATACCAAATAAAAAATTAAAAAATGCGGGCTTTTGAATCTAATTACTTTTGGTGTATGACACAAGAAAACATACTTGAGCTCAAGGAAGCCACTCATCTCAATGGCCCCGCAAAACGAAACTTCACCATCTCCTTGTGAGAAGTGCATATCCCCTGTACTAAAGTTAGCTCCTTCCACAAATACCGGAAGGTAAATTTTTGAACCTCTACTTAAATTCTTTATGTCACAGTTCCCTCCATTTTCCCTTCCCGGAATTGTTCTTGCAGCCTCATTAGCAATCTTCTCCCATTCATTAGTTCCTTCAGGAATCTAAAACATTGAGACCCGTTAGGGTGAACATAAATCATACTTATAATCACACCTTCAATAGCGACACTAAACACAATTGCTACACACCTGTCCTAGAAGACAGCCTTTTGTTGATGGTAGATTTGCCAATGGCCTTGAATGCAAAACTTCACATAACTTCAATGAGTTTAGACCATTTTCTTCAAGCTCTCTTTCCCTTTTGTTCCAGATATTAAGAAGTTCCATAGAAGGCGCAGTTCCAATTATTCCCGGATGTGTTATACCCGGAAATCGTACACCTAATAGGTAAACGATTAACACTTTCTTCTAATTTCTATTACTTTTTTGCATTTTGTTCACTTTTAATGATAACTAATGACATTCACCTGGTATATGAGGAGAGTAAGCATATATTCCTTCGAAATACCAAATTGCTTTTGTGGCACTTGGGAAATGATCAGTAAGAAAACCACCACCATTTTCTCTATCAAAGATCGCCGTAAAGCCCCATTCATCACCAGGAAGAGGACCCAAGTTGCATATTTCAACTGCAAGAAGATCACCTGGTTTAGCCGCTATTCCTTCCTCATCAACAACTCTAATCGGCCCGCTTAGATAATGCACCTAATATTCAGTTTTCACATTATTTCATTAAACCAAATGCTGTCCACTAGACAAAAGTCGCACAGCTTTAGAAAGTGTATATAATAATCAGTTAAGTATGTAAATGTCAGTTTTACCTTAGTAAAAGACTCAGTTTAAGAAACGTACAATTAATACAGTTTTGTCATTGACCGTGATCATGGGTGAAGGAGACAAACCAAAAAATAAAGGTGAACATTTATCTGAGACGGATGGAGCAAAACATATGCTATATTTGTTTTATACAGTGTACTATAATATTAGTAACTTTTTATTCATATAGTTTCTAAGAGTTGACTTATCATTAAACATTGATACAATTTTGGATAGAACTTACCGTTGAAAGGTCTAAATACTTAATATCACTAGCAGAATTATCATCTTTGATAGCACCACCAGTCCAATCCACCATTTCTATCCTGAAAAGTTGCCCAGTCTTAACCGTAGCAACGGATGGTATGTCGGGGTGCCAACGGTTATGTAGGGGTAGTTTTTGTTCCCATGGCTTCTTTGTTAGGTCTATAGGTACTATTAGTTTTGTTGTTGGAGGAGCCATAGATAAACTTCTGTTAGTTAGTGAGTATATGTGTGTCAAAGATATAGAAAGCTGGAATAATGAATCTCTTAGAATATAACCAAGGTATCTTTGCCAGAGTTAAGAGGTGTTGTCTTCATCTGCCATCAGATTCTTATCACTTGGACTCAATTCTATCCATCAGATTATTCTCTTTTGGGCCTTATTTTATCAATGGGTTCTTGTTATTTGGGCTTCATGGCATTTTTGAACTAATTATGTGTAAACGGGTCGATTTGAGTTATACTGACTACAACGGGTCAAAGAAGTCAACAAGTCACCAAAGATGTATTCGGCATCCATACAACCTCCTAATCATTTATTTCAGAATAGATAAGCATTGTTTTTTTTAGCATACTCTTCTTAATCAAATTTAGAGTACTTTTTTTTTTTTTTTTTTTGCAAGACTCAAGAAAGGAAAAAAAAAAAAAAAAAAAAAAAAAAAAAAAAAAAAAAAGGGTGATTGCGGGTCACCCAACTAGTTTTGACCCATTCTAAAAGTTACTCATTTTGACGTTTTACCTAAAATGCCTACACCCTAATTGCCAACAGTCAGATATAAGACCAAACAAAGAATGAATATCCTTTCCTATGCTGCACATGAAGTGCATAGAAAACATGATAAGAGTAATATATATTCACATGAGAAAGACTTACAACTGATTGGTCTGCATATTTGATGTCTTCAGCAGTGTATTCCCGCGTAATGCCACCACCAGAAAAATCAACCATCTCAACCCGGAAAACCTCGCCTACACTAACCTGAGCAACAGGCGGTATATCGGGGTGCCACCGGTTGTGAAGAGGGAGCTTCTGTTCCCTTGGTTTCTTGGTCACATCTATTGGCACCACCATCCTTGGACCATGTTGCGCCATATGATGATAAGATTTCAAATGTATTTTTAACCAAACTTATGTGAAAGAAAGTATCTTAAAACTTATTTTTCTGACTTCGTTATCAATAGGGGAAACTATTGCCTACCATTATCTCTTTAAGTCATCGTCCGTCAATTCATAGTGGAAAGACTAGGAGAGATATGATGATGGAGATGGACCACTAACTATGAAGTGTATAGTTTGTTTTTTTGTGCGAAAAAGGACATTTATATTCATTAAACCAATATTGAAAAGCTAAATAAAATATATGGAAATGGCATAAATCTTACATCAGACATGCAATCAATCGGAGGGTATATCTACCCAAGATTCGAGTATGAACCGCTCTAAACCCTTAAAATTTTACAACTTCAAGTTATTGTCGAAAATACCAATGTTGGAACTACAAATTTGATATTGATGAGCTTGACAAAATCTGTCACCAACTGTCTTAATGAAAGTTTTCTCGATACAAACTTACTAGTAAGCAAGTAACTAGATCTTGCTCGTTTGTTTAGGTTAGGAACACAACTATCAGTCTCTATCTCTATGCAAAGTTATAGATCAGCCGGCGCTCAGATTATAAGTTTATCAGAAATATTCTAAACAAATAAGTTATACGTATTAAATATACTTTTGGACCTCCCATTTGCTATCGATTTCTAGAAAGTCCAAATAACTCGTACATCAGTATCTAAAACCATGGTTATATATATTACACCATTTGATGCAAAGTTGATATTTCTTGTAAAACCTTCTACTGATCTTGCAATATCATTCTCTCTATAGTTTATGCTGCTAAACACAAAAACACCTCCATATATCTCAAACCAGCACCCACCTCAAATGATAAAGCATAAAACATAAAACATTAAACAGCCAAAACCATCTCCACTAGATAGATTCCAGTAATGAACAGCGTTTGCTAACATACGAACATCAATTATGAGCCTAAAACTTTTATTCTAGATTTAAGAAAGGTTATAAAATTCTACATCACTCGACTAGGGATCAAATCTCAACATCCACTCTTATTAATGATTGTACACCACTGTTGGAATTATTATATCATGACCTTCATATAAATAAACCAAGTACATCAAAGTGAGCATGAGCGGAAGCAATTATAATAGATCGAATAACATGTAATTAATTAATCATTAATATAAATCGTAAACGTACCTTTGTGATTCTAGCCCGAACAAGAATCAATGCAATCTTTCGGAACCAAGAACCCTAATTAGGGTTTATAAGGATTATAAGAATTACCCCTTACCTTTTTGTAATTCAATCCAAGAATCAAACAATAGTGTGTTTGATTCACGTTCTTGTACACACGTACTAATACAAGAAAAAGTTTATGCAAGTAATAAACACAAATTAGTTTTGATCTTATGAAAATCGAAACCCTAAGGTTTTGTTTGATAAGAATCGACCAAGGAAAAGAAGGAGAGAAAAAAACACCAAGATGTGTGTGTACAAGTTATGAGAAAAACCTACATCTTGGGTTTGCTTATATACTACACAAAACTTGGAGCTCAAGGCACAAAGGAGGTGGAGAACCCTCCCTTGCCGATCGGTTTTGGATACCCAAGGGTATTCCGGAACCTTCTCTTGTTTCCATGTTTTGTCTAGTATTACTTTCCTAATCTTCGTTTAATAAATAATTAGTCATTAATCAATAATACTAATTATTATTATTTATTTTGTGTTTAATAATTAATTATAACATTTATAAATAATTATTACTTTTTCTGTTCATACGTATTGTGTGCAATCCCGTGATCTCGAGTTCGATCCTAACATACGTCTACTAAAATAATGTCCATATTCTAACAACCACTAGCTATTATCTGAAGTATTCGAACCAATAACTTGAGCAGCAATACTAACGACACCTTTTGCAACAACTTTACCAACCTCCCACTTGAGTGATTACTTTGCTAGCATGACAATGATCATCATCATTATTGGAAGTTTTCATGGTATCAATAATCGCAAAAAGTGTGATCACAAATGCAAGATCCACATTCGGAAAAATAGTTACAGTGAACCTGTCCGTAGCTTGCATTGGGCGCATCTACAATAACAAGTCAACTCGTTGATTATGTTTTACGTTATACAGACTCTAGAGTAAATACACATAACCGGGAATATCCAAGATTACAACACATTAACAAGGTCAAATGTATGAAACATACTTGTGCTATTATTCTGGAAGAATCATAAATAGTGCAATTTTTCTTTGACCAGCTTCCTGTGATATTAAAATCACAAGCTTCCTCGTTACTCTCATTGTCGGCCAAGAACATATGTAGATTCGTCCCACATTGGATCGTGTTTGGTTTTCTTATGCTAAACATAATATCAGAAACATTTTCACTTTTTCCCTTGAATACATTCCATCGCTTATGCACACTCCTGACCTGGAAACATAATAACCTTTTCACGGAGCGTAACGAGGATTTTGCCATATCCATCAAGTAAGACAAGCTGATCACAGAACATTTTGTTCACTGGGTTCACCTTGAACATGATATTATAGTCATGATCTGTAATGAATGGTCTCCCCTTGAATGCGTAACAAATATAACATCATATGCAGAGATGGAGACAGTGGGGGAGCCAGGGGGTGCTCGGCCCCCTCCAACACGCCCAATCGCTTTGCTATTTACCTTATAAAATTTAAGCATATGACGCAACTATAGCCAAATGACCCCCTAACCTTTGAGAAAAAAATTTTGGCCCCCCTTATTCCTAATTCCTAGCTCCGTCCCTGATTATATGCGTTTTGAGCCATATAACATGGACCTATCACGGAAACTACATCGCATGGAGGAGCATTACTTCGTTGAACCATCATTAACACAAAAAAGTTGCTAGTCGAAAACGCTGAGTTTTGGGTATGTTTCCATAAAGTTGTGTTATTGCCTCATGCCTGGTTATCGTTGTGGGGTTATGAATTTTGTCGATTTTACATTTTTTCACATGGCATTGTCGGGTAAAATACCATCCACATTTGTGCAAGTAAAGAGTAAAGACCATAGCTAGTGAACCATAAGGCATGCCACAAGTTGTCAATTATTTGAGTCCTTTGTGTTGCACTGTTGTGGGTCACACGAGCCTCCATTGATGATATGAAATCACTTGTCCTTGGATGTTTTGTATCTCGTTTTTCTAACTATATTAGATAATTGAAAAACTATATTATACTTATATAGTTATATAATAGCCTTTTCAAAGATATCTTGGTTCATGGCCACTGATTCAGATTAATTGCTGAAAATAAATCACGGACATTTGTTAGTTACAAGCGGCCATTTTCTTTCTTTGAACCGACTATAAAACCAATATTATGGTTTCACTAGAAAAGAAATAAGTAACATACATACTACTGAGTACTAGTTTTGGTGTTGGAGGGCTCATAGATGAACTAATATTTGTGTGGCAGAAAATATGGAATACTGAATTTTGTGGATTACCTAAGAATCTGTGGTAGAGTATTGCAGTCAGATTCTTATCATTGGGGCTAATTGTGTGAATAGGTACTGGCCTTTGAGCTTCATTTTTGTGATTTGGGTTCTTGCTATATGGGCCTAATAGATATTGATAGAGTTATGAATTTGACCAGTTTATGCTAAACGGGTCGATTTGGGTTACACTTGCCTCAGTTAAATGAAACTTTAGTATTTGAAATGGACATTCTACCTCCCCTTACCCTGCCCCGGCAGGATTGGGTTTGTTGTTGTGTTGTAGTATTTGAAATGGATATGCGTTCTCAACCCGTGCTAAATTTGAATGTCAACTGATATTCATGCTATTGAATTTTATAAAGTGTTTAAAAACTTTAAAAGAATAGAAAACACGAAAAAGTGTTTGTGGGACGGTCCAACCCAAATTGACCCATTTTGACCAACCCCTTACCCAAACTGCCTAACCTGTCTTTTTCACAACCAGTAGCAAAACGGAATATATTTAGATATAAGATATAAATAAAAGAGTGAACAAAAGAATGAAAATTTTCGTCTATGCTAGACATGAAATGAATACAAAACATGATAATACTACACATGAATAAGACTCACGACAGACTTGTCCGCATATCAGATATCTTCAGCAGTGTACTCTAGTGTAATACCACCACCATAAAAATCGACCATCGTAACGTCCCTAACCTCAGTAACACGAGGTATATCGGGGTGCTAATGGTTATGAAGCGGTAGCTTCTGTTGCCTTGGTTTCTTGGTCACATCTATTGGCACCACCATTCTTGGACCACGTTGAGCCATTTCATGATAAATGGTCTAGTCTTTTGCTTTCATTTTCAATATGGAAACTCTTGTCTGCCATTATCTCCTAAGTCATAATCCATCAATTCATACAACCATAGTGAAAAAACAAGGACCCTTGATCAGTTGATGGAGATTGACCATCTAACCACACAAGAAAATAGTCTTAATAGTAAGAGATCGGGTATGCTGTGTATCATTTGTTTTTTTGCGAAAAAGTATATTTATATACATTCAACTAATGTTCTAAAAAGAAATAAAAAACAATCAAAATGTCATGAATTTTACATCAAACTTGCCATCAGTTGGAGGGCTAGCTCTATCACAGATGTGAGTATCAACCACTCTAAGACATTATCCGGAGTAAATTTAAAACTTTACGACATTGACGAAAGCCTCTCAGCAACAACCACCCAAAAAAAGTTCCCGACACTAAGTAATCACTAACTAGTTTAATTAATGATCAACGACAAAATTATCATTTCCTTAATCCTAATAATTAAAGTTTTATGGTTTGATCGATTAATATAGTGTCAACTAAATTGTTAGTACTGTCTTCTTGAGTTAAAATTTGAGTGAAAAGGAAAGAAAAAATAATGTTTTTTGTGTTATTGAGTTTATTTTTAAGAAAGAATAAGGAAATGAAGAGGAAAATTAGAGGAACTTTTTTTAGAAAATCTTCGCCCCGTTTTTGAGAGATAATAGAAAAGGAACATTAATACATTTTGTCGAAAGACCAATATGCCTCTCTTAAAAGTTTTGGCAACAACATCCGAAAGACATATATGTAGTTTGAACAAGTTATTTTTCTTCTACTCAAACTTAAAAACATGAGTTATGATTATTTTCATTTTTCTTTCACTTATGTCAACAACACATGAACCAACACTTTCTTTACTATTTCATTTCTTTTCCATTTCCTATTCTTTTCTTTTCCTTTGTTCCAAAATTTGAGAACACACTGTACTTGTTGATCAACTATTCAGCACACATAAGTTTGGATATAAATACATTTTTCTTACACCAAGTTAATGTGACTTTTAGACCACTAACGAGTTTGGTACCCGTGCGTTGCTGCGGAATTCTTTTGTTGCCGTTAGCTACTTAACATGAAGTTAGTTACCTAGGACTGATTTTGCAATTGATGTATAACATGAAGGACCATTTATGTAAATTATTTGAGGACTAAATTTGCAATGAACCACTGAGATGAAAGACAAAGTGCGTACAAAATTTTTTTAAATGTTAAAGATAACGGTCGTTAGTGAACAGCCGTTAAATAACTAACGACCGTTAATACTAAAAAAAAAAAAAAATTACTGCACAGTGCTTGCTACAGTAACCTCTTACCCTTTAGTATATTATATAATTTATTTAAGTTCTACTATCAAATACTGTAAATGACGATTGACAAAGGACAGAAATTGACTTAAATGGCTAAAAATCAACAAACTTAGCAAAGTGCAAAGATGTCTCTAGAAAACGCCGTGCCGAACTTTTAGGAACTGTTAAGAAGGATTAGTGTGGAAGTTTACAATGAGAAATCGACACGTATGAACCAAAATCTTGTTTGTAAATCTTATGAAAGCAGACTTACAAAATTGGTAGGGTATTTCTGAGAATTAGTGACATGGACCCACAAATCGGAATCTCTAGATTTTTGCTAGATTTCTACCTTTCTTTTCTCCTCATAAAACAAAATATTCGAGCTTATAGTCTATGCATTGACGTGTAATATTATCAGCTTCTTTATCCTTTTTTTTTTTTTTTTCGAGTTCCATGCAGTAGTTAGTGATTCGTAATACTCTAAATAAGGTTACATGAATTGGTAGTTTATCGGTTTATTTTTTTTTAACTTGTAATCAATTTAGATGAGATTAATTAAATTGGCGATTCTGACAAATTTTGATATTTTCAGCGAGTTTTGTGTATTTCCGACAAGATTTTCCTTTAAAAACAACTTGCGATAGATATAAACAGCGACAATAAGTGATTAAAACAAGTTTATAGCTAGTTTTAAGTATTTCCGACAAGATTTACATGTTAAATTATCATCATTCTTTTAACAAATGCCAAAACTGATCTCTCTCAAAAGAAATAGTAGCAAAACAATTCTTCAAAGAATAAGATAAATGTGCTCGTGACTTATGAATAGTTGCCCAGGTCCCAGATGAATTAAGCAAAAGGAGAAGTAGGTTCTTTCTACCACTTACTTTCTTTCAATGGCTTAAAAAATTTACACATTTTTATCATGACATATTTTTGAATGGCTAATACTTTTGTAACAGCAAAGTTTTTCAATGCACGACCACTTTCATCTACATAAACTTTGCTTAAATTAATAAGTTATAGTGGTTGACAGAAATATTAGTCAAGTTTCCACAAAATGAAGTGGTAGTTGGCCTTGACCAAATTGGAAAGGTTAGCATTGGGTTGGCCAGTTGAGCAAAAGAATTAGGTATTATCATGTGTCCAAATAAACAACTCGAGTTCTGAGGTTATAAGTATTAATACTTACCTTTTATAACATCACTTACATGCATGGACGGACCCACATGAGTGTCGGGTGTGACACGGACACACCCAGTTTTTGATTACAGAATGTATATTTTTTTTTATATAAAATATAGCTTTTTTTGAGCACGTGCAACACACAATTTTATCTAATAAATTATTTGTGAAGCAACTTTAGTACTTATAATCATAAAAAAAGAATAGTGCTGTTGACATAAATTAATAATGTCTAAAAACATTGTTAACATATTAACAATGTCTCTATGTTTTGATAATTACAAAGCATAAACTCATTAATCTAAAACTTATGACGTAAACAAGTTTTTAGTGCTTAACATTTGTCTTTACATCCAAATCACTTGAGGTATGAATAAACAAAGTGTTTATTGCATTCTATGATCAAAGGAACAATTTTCTTAAATACTAGACTTTTTATAAAATGTCACAAAACATTTTATATCTTTTACAAAACATTTTTGGAATTAAAGGAATATGTTTAATTCATTATAAATATATGAATTCAAATTTTCAACCAAAAATGGCAAATCTAATCCAGAAAAACCTTCCCCACAAAAAGACAAATAAACTCAATGTTCTGGAGGGGCGGCCCCTTAATTTCCTAGGCGGCCCCCTTAATTATTAAGGGGACCGGCCCCTAATTAAGGGGACCGGCCACGCTCCAGAACAGTATTTTTTTTCTCTATAAATACTGGTTCATCCCACGGAATTTTCTTACCTTTTGCACTTCTAAACTTTCTGATCTAGATCTATTTCTCTATTCTCTCATCCTTTGATCATAAGTGTATATATTCTTTGTTTCAAAGTGATCCAATTTCCATCCTCTCAAGTGCAAGAGAAGAATACTTCTATCTTCCTAGACAAGAAGTATTACAACTTGTTGTGATCTCCACATCCAAGTTGTTGGTGTATCATTAAGATTATTTACATATTCTTTGTGAAGATTGTTGTGAATATTTACTTGTAGATAGTTGTGTTAGATATAGATTGTGTGATTAGTTGATAGCTTGGTGTGAAGAAGAAAAGCTAGGAAATCTATTGGTGTGAAGAAGATAGAGTTGAAGTAGTTAGTTGTGAAGTAGATTGATTTGAAGAAGGTGTGTAGAAGTTGTGACTTAGGCGTGAAGGTGTTGTGGTGTGATTATTGGTGTGTAAATTGGTGTGTATATTGGTGTGTAAATTGGTGTGTAAGGTTTTCTCCGCCATAAGGGAGCTTGTTGATATAGTGAAGAAAACTCTCGAGTAGGTGACTCGAGGAGTGGAGTAGGGCAAGGAAGGTGTCCTTGTAGCCGAACCACTATAAATCCTTTGTCTCGCGGTTAGATCTTTCCATATCTTACTTATTATCTTGCTTATATCATTATTACTTTTGTAGACGTAGACGTATATATATAGTTGCTCATATAGTGCTAGTATTGATTTTACTTAAAGATCAAACGAAAGTTTTATTCACAAAACAAAGTTTTTACAATCAAACTTAAAAGGTTACATACATATAATTGATCATTTCGATCAAGTATAGTTTTCATACAAAATATAACTAAGGATTATAAAATAAACGATTACGTACTTATCTCTCGTATATAGCTACAATTGTTTATATTATGCATGTGTTGATTTCACATACTTAGCATACATTATTATTATTGTTTATACTTAGATATACTTGTTCATATTGTTCAAGATTTGAGTTCACGTAAGATTGAATCAAAGTTTTAAAAGCAAACAAGGTTTTAAAACTAAACTAAGTTTTCAAAATAAAATTAAAAAGACGTAAAACTATTCAACCCCCCCTTCTAGTTTTCCACAAGTGCAACACCCTTTCACAAATTTTTGGTCCGTCTCTGATACATGATCCATATAGAAAAGAATTAAGGTTTTCTCATGTTCAATTTAAACATAAGATATAATGTTGGATTTATTGTGAGTGAAAACTTAATTTTTTGAGTTAATTACATAAATGGTCATTATGGTTTGTCGGTTTTTGCAGATTTAGTCACTTAACTTTTTTTTCACCGAGTTCAGTTATTAAGGTTTCAAATGATTACGGATCAAGTCCAATTCTAGCAAACCTCAATGACCATTTATGTAATTTTGGCAAACCATATTGACCTTTTGTGTAATGAAATTCCGTAACGATTTGAAATCTTAATGACTGGTCCTGATGAAAAATAAATAAATAAATAAATATATATATATATATATATATATATATATATATATATATATATATATATATATATATATAGACTAAATCTGCAAAAATTAACAAACTATAATGACCATTTATGTAAATTTTTTAATAAACATAAACCATTCATTTTTTTAATTTTCTATTTAATTTTTATTTATTTTTTGTTTTTTACTCTAACTTAGAAAAACTCATAACATTATTTTTGTAAATTCAGAAAACATGGGAGAGTACTAGAGTAGGGACACTTGAGTAGGTTTTGAGTGCCTTTTCGTTGGAATTCGGCTGGGTACCAAATGATGGATAAGGATGCCACGTTCCCCAATCGCACCTTTACATATTCAACACAAATAAACAAAAGTTGTTACTATGTTTTGAATTGGTTTAACAAGAAAGGTTACTTATAAATATGTCATTTCAAACTAAGCATGAAAGCAACACATAAAGTACATGCATACATATGTACACAAACATAAACAAACAGGTGAGCAACTCCGACTATTGATGAACACTTTATTGTATACTTTATTTAGACTTATTAACACTAAGTGGTAATACCATGGAATAAAATAAAAACGCAAAGAAAATCAATTAACTCGTCTAGATTTAAGATTCAATAATATTTGAAGTTCACTAATCGCAACTATTGTCAATTATTCTTTTAATTAGGTCTAGAAAGTGTACATAGTAAAATACCGTAACAAAATATAAACGAGACACAGATATGTTCATCCTCCCATGCCAAACACTATTACATTTGACGTTATCATAGAAATGAAAAGATCTTAATCCCAGTATCCCACCTATGTTATCTCCTTATTGAAATGCAAGTCTGATACGACCCGGTTAAGGATTGTATCAGAATAAGGCACCACTTTTAGCATGTGCGAGCTTCTTAAGAAAATAGAGAGAAGAACTAGAGATTTGTTTATCTTATACTTTGATTGATTCATAACATTATAACACCTTAAATACTAGTTTATGAGATAACTCTCATAAAGATAAGACTTATCCTAACATACATATCCTAAACAATGACTCAACGCTTATCCTAATAAACATAATAAACAAACTACGATAGTTATCCAACACGGGCGTATCACTCCCCACTCCTTCAAAATCACATTACCCTTAAGTAGTGAAATCACTATATTCGACTCATATGCGTCAACGCTACATGCTTCACCACCACCCACAACAGCATCTTCCACACTTCCTTTATTTTCTGAAAATTCGCTAAACTCACTACGAACTTTCATGTTTTCCACATTACTCTCACCAATATCAAAAACATCGTTTATCGGGCTACTAACATCAACAACACCAATATCTTCATTAGCATCTAAGGATTCTTTTATCACATATGGAGCTTCTTCACTTGGCCATGATAGAACGATATATATTTTCTCTTCAATGTTCATCTTTTTCCATGCAATTATCTCAAAACGAGCCTCCATTATACGGGCTATGGAACAGGCCTCTCCAAAAGTTGTAGGCGCTAACCTTAATAGTGCACATTGTAGAAGTGGTTTAAGTCCCGAGATACATCGATTTAAGTAAAGATTCTGAGATCGCCGTTACATGATTTATAAGAATCTTAAAATCATTCTCGTATTTGGCCACCGTACCCATTTGCAAAAGCTTAGATAGTGCGTCCCGATCGTTGCTGCCTGATGCCATGAATAGTAACTCGAATTACATAGGAAAAAAAATTCTGATGAACAGTAACTATGAACAGTACCTATGAATAGTGATCGATGAAACCCTAATCAAAAACTCTCTCAACGTGAGCTCTCAATGAAACACACCAATTGATACGACCGGGTTAGGGATTGCATCGGGATAAGGCACCACTTTTAGCGTGTGCGAGCTCTTTAAGAAAATAGAGAGAAGAACTAGAGATTTATTTATCTTATACTTTGATTGATTCATAACATTATAACACCTTAAATACTAGTTTATGAGATAACTCTAACAAACATAAGACTTATCATAACATACATATTTTAAACAATGACTCAACATTTATCCTAATAAACATAATAAACAAACTACAATAGTTATTCAACACGGACGTATCAAAGTAATAAGCTACATGACAATCTATTATATTTTGTGCATAAAAAATAACATGTTAATTGTCTCGAGAAGAAAAATACGTATATAATTATTTGGTTGGAGCCCAGAGGTGGTGGAGTCCTCGAATAAGATCCATGCAATTTCTTTGACTTTATGGCTACGAATGTGAGTGACAAGTGCAACTTGTGTGTTTCTTCCTTGCAACTTGGCAAGTTATCTATAGTTTAAACCAACTAGGATTTTATGTATTCCTTTTTCCAAAATTACTTAAACCAATTGTTATTCTAATTCCAAGTCCTTTTTAACCGAACGGTACGTCACTGTTAAAAAGTGTGATTCATTGTCATTTATACCATCTTCAATCTATTGGAAATTTGATGAAAAATGTCCATGTACACACATTTCACGTTATATGTGCTTAAAAAATACGATTCTCTTTATAAGAGCATGTTCCAAAATTATAAATCAACTTCTTTTTTATGAAACGGCTAACTTCATTATAAAAGGAAGAACACTATCCATAGGCTAGAAAAAAAATATACAACCTATTATTTTTCTTTTGGGTAATTATGGTTTCTGACCGACTAATCCACGGGGTTTGAACCCACCGCCACACATACTCAAACCAGGTAAATCCCTCATTTTTCAAGAGGTTGGCGTGGCGACTTCAACGTTGTTTGCACCTAGCAAGAATTGAACTTGAGATATCACACATTTTATAGTTATAGTAACAAGCACTTTTGCCACTACACCCTTAAGTGGTTAAATACAATCCACTAAATAGGTTCTATAAGCCATTTTGGTCCAATTAGAAGGAAACTTTCTACTCCTATTACAAATTCATAAATAAATTACCTTCGATGTAAAACATTTATTTAATTTGTAAGACAATTTATATCTCTAACTTGATTATCATCTCTTGAATCTCTTTCAATATCTTTTTTTTACAAACTATCCGTCGAGTTCAAGCCTTAAATATGGAAATAATCGAGCTCGAGCTTTAAATTTAAAGCTCGACCTAGCTCGAGTTTTAGTATTCGAGTAGAGCTCGAGCTTGACAGTACTCGACTCAACTCAGCTCGTTCACACCCCTAACCGATGGTATTTGGTCTCTCTACCCGATACATATATGAGTATTTCTTTATATGATTTCAACCGAATATGTTACATGTCTTGCTCATATTGCTAATCATACTTTAAAAAAGTTAGTCATGATAATACCAACAATATAGAACATATTCCAAATACATGAATAAAAAAAGAAAGTAGATTTTTTTTTTTTTTTTTTTCTGTTGAAAAACCAATAATCCGAAAGAGAAAAAGCATCACACTATATTATCCACTAAAAATAAAGAAGAGAATCATAGAAAGAATATGTGGTAAATTTGCGAAAACACGGAGCCGCTCTCACCCAATACTTTGGAATCCACTAACTCTCATTAACTCAACCATGGTTAACCTTTAACCCAAGCTCCACCCTTTACAAAACCCCTCATTCTCCCTTCAATTTTCCCCATCTTTGCGGTTTCATTTCTCCGCTTCGGTTCAGTTATTAAAACCAAACACCATGAGTTGCAATGGTTGCAGAGTCCTGAGAAAAGGGTGTAGTGATAGCTGTATTTTACGTCCTTGTTTGCAGTGGATTGATACTCCTGAAGCTCAAGGTCATGCCACTGTTTTTCTCGCTAAATTCTTTGGTCGAGCCGGCCTTATGTCGTTCATCTCCGCTGTTCCTCTTAATCAACGTCCATGTACGTTATTATTATCTGTTTTGTTTTTCTTTTTTATAAATACACAGGCGTGAATCTCAGTGGATCGTGATAGCAAGGTCACTCTGTCACTTACAATAATCCGTATTATTAACTAATGTTTATACTTTTTACATCTACAGCTCTATTTCAATCACTACTATTCGAAGCAGCGGGTCGAACAGTGAACCCAGTGAACGGGGCCGTAGGACTATTATGGACCGGCAACTGGCACGTGTGCCAGGCATCGGTCGATACAGTCCTACGAGGCGGGACTTTACGTCCAATACCCGAACTCATGGAAGGATCATCACCGGCAGTGATGTCAGAAAACAATCTAGCAAAGGTACAAGAGTCGGTTAAATACCCACGGTCGAGAGTAGTGAAACGCAGACGTGCCGCTGATCTCGATCTAAATGAAAATTCGGAAGAGTCTTCGGTTACGACTACGTGTTTGGATTTGGATTATAGTGAGGAAGGAAGAGATGTGCATTTGTTGAATCTTTTTAAATAATGAGTTACTACTACTATTTTTAACTCGAGATTATTAGTTTTTTTTTCGTCTTTTTTGGTAGATTACTGGAACAGGATTCCCGGAATTTGTAAGGAGGGGAAAATGAAAGTTGGCTGGTGATTTTGATGTTTTGTTTTCCGTTTTGTTTCATGTAGCTATATAGATCGCGAGTTTTGTAACTGGAAATTTTGAATAAATTCTTCCTTTTTCTAAGTTTTTTAGACAAGACTTGAACTTATAACGATATTATTGCAGATCATTCTCGCATCTCATGACGTACCGATATGTTTTTTTTTAAAACGGCAACTTTTTATATTCTTATCCCACCTATCTCACACATAATACCTTACAATGTCTCTAACGAGACTTGAACCCACAACCTCTAAGTTGATGGGTCACTTATATACTACTAGACCAAAGGTCTTGGGTTGACGTACCGGTATGTTAGGAGCCTGTTTCTTTTCAACTTTTAATTAAAATCTACAATTTTAAGAACTATATATCACGATTTTTGTTATTCTTTGTATCTATGTTTTGTACAGATTATATATAGTTTGATGTTGGGTCGAATTTATTAAGTTATTGAAGTTTAATACATTCTTACTATCTTTGTTTGATTAGGTATAGTAGTTTTAAACTTAACTTGTCATATGTTAATCAATATCTAATTGTTTGAAAAAGTGAAAAATGTCACATTTATCTTGTAACAACTATACAAGATGAATTATTGTACTTTATATCCAAATCCTGCGATTCATTTACTTGTAATGAAGTTAATAATTGTATGGTGCAAGATGTTTGGAGTTTATCATTTTGTGTCATGCTGTTTGTCATATTGTTGCCATCAACAGGAACGGAACCAGGGGTTTTCACGAGGTCCCAGGACCTCAATGAATTTCTCTGATGTAGTTTAATTTTTGAAAAAAAAATATAGATTTTTCTAAAGTGGTTCATTGAAATATGTTTCTAGTATTAATATTATATTACAGTTCAAAAATTTTGTACACCCGGTCATATTTGTTCTTGGTTCCGTCGCTGGCCATCAGTGTCATCTCTAGTTAAGTTTATTTGTTAATCAAGTTTATTTTGTAGTAATATTTGATCTATTGCGAAAGAGGTGGTGAACGTTGATGGTGGGTTAAGTTATTCCGTCGTTGTTTAACAAGGTTGACGGTAACGATATGAATTTGTGGCTCAACGAATTGTATATCATTGGGGAGGGGTTATATAGTGGTAGCGGTTTGTTGGATGCATTCTTGCAGTCGCTTATCATTTTATTGTACTCCGTATTAGTATTTCCGCCATACGATAATATCTGGATTAGTTTGGTTGCATGTCGGCTAGTCTAGTGACTTGGTTTAATTATTTAGTTGGGGGTTTGCTAATGTATTTGGTGGAACTGTTTCATAAGATTTAATTAGCATAAACAGCTAAATTACTAAGATTTTCGATTAATTTAATGTATAAAAACGAAAAATGAATAACAACTTGCTAAGAACGTTACCAATAATTGAGAAGTAACTTTCTAAATGAGAGTAGTTTCATTGTTTCAAAAATAGTTAGAAGCCTTTTTTATACAATTATCAATAAATGAGCATTTATTCTCTATCCAACAAAATCAAACAAAGATTTGAACCAACGACATGATCGAGTGGTAGCTAGCTATAATATCTTTTCAACTTTAATTTGATAAGCCATGTATGGGTAAAGATTATTTGTATTATTTAATAGATACAAACATTGTCAAAATTTTGTCTCATATGGGAGGTCAGTTTGATGGACAAATTAAATAAATTTACAAATATTAATCTTTGTAGCTCTAACGATTACAATTACAATTTTTTTTAACGGCAAAATTTATAATTTACACTACCTATTTCACAAATCCTATCTCACATATGTCACCAACAAAACTTGAACCTCATGCCTAAAGTTATTGGGTCACTCACGTATCACAAGACGAAAAAAATCTTTGTCTCTAACAATGATTACGCGAAATGATTTTCACAAATGGTAAAACTTATTATAAAAATGTTATTGCATGGCTAAAAGATATCATGTCTTTTAGAATGCGCGTGACGCATATATTTCAATTCACTATTCCAATAGGACACCAAAAATGTATGATGTCATTTCAAACAAAATCAACACAAATACACTCCTTTAAATGCAATGCTTGGAAATATATTTATTTTCTAGGGCACTGGTTTAACCTCAATCTTAAAGATGATAGTGACGACTCATATTAATATCATCTCACAAAAATTCTATGATAATACAAATATTATAATATGAAAAATGATTTGTATGCCTAAAATAATAACCTAAACTTAGACCTACTAATTTGATTGATGCATTTAAAAAAGTGGTTGGTGTAAAAGTATGAGAGAGAATAAATGTATTACACTTGTCATTAAATGAATAGATTAGGTCTAACTTTAGGTCTACTTGTTAGGCTTGTATATCAAAACTCTTATAATATAGCATATATATTTTTGTTCATTTTATACAAAAACTTGATAAAGATTTGATTGGAAGTTATCTTGGCATAGAAAACAATTCTATTTGAGTATAGATATGTGCTCTAAAGTTTGCCATCGTTTGTAGTATTACTGTTTTAGATTAGATATCAACGATCAACAATGTGCATGATTGTTTTTTGTTTTTGTTTTCATAACGTTAGGGGCCAAACTTTAATTATTAATTGAGAGAAGACGGCTATTGGTGGGTCGTAAGAGCCGTGTATATACACACACAAACATATTATAATATTTATTTGTTTTGTAATATTAAAACAGAACCTCAAATATATTAGTAGTCGTTTTCACTTTACTTTTTTATTATGGCGTATGGGTTAAAATGATCACTTCACATATTCTGATGAATAACATATTAAATAGCTTTGTTATCTTGCTAGTTGCTACATTCATGTTATTCTTCAAGTTTAACGTCTGCCTTTTGATAAAGTAAACATGGAAGGTAAAAGTTTAACTTCTACTATGTTATTTATATTGGATTTACAATACAAATAAACTTGACACGAAAATATGATCCACATGAATATACAAAAGTATGAATACTCCTTATAAAATATGGCAATGTTTCTATTAATTTACATAGTTTTAAAAAAAAAATTGCATGTGGTTTCGATCTCTTTGATGTCTCAAATAATTAGGAGAAGACACTATGTTTCTTTTCTTTTTTATTCATTTGTGAAATGAATAAAATAAATCTGGTTGTAATAAAGAAAGTTTGAGATGCAGTGTATCCAGCATATAGAATTTAAAAAAATGCTGCCGATGGCATGGGAACCACTCGCCGCATTCGCAACCGGGTCCACAACCACAAAACTATGTTTACTTGTTTAGTTATTATTCGAGTTAAGAATATTAAATTATGTGATTATTGGTTAAGGTTAATCACATATCATGTCAAAGTTCTATCTTTGGTATTTATCACAAAAGAATTTCAAACAAATTATTGTAAGTGTGCAACAGTGCATATCGCTTAAGCTAAACAGTTAAACTTAGACTATAATAATTCTTACACTTGTTTATTGATTGTCCGATTTCGAGTGGTTTATGGGCTATATGCTTAGGAATTGGTGGGGCGAAGCCGATAGTAGATAGTGACGAAGTCAATCTAAAGCATTGATGTCGTAGTGCAAACGACCGCTTGGATCATTTGGTAATGGCGGATATTGCAAAAAGCACTCTTAGATATAAAGATCTTATATCGCCTCTGGTTTGTTTATAAAATTATAATATTAAAATCAAGGTATTTTGTTTAGTGGTATGTGAGTTGCCCATCAATTTATACGTGGCATAAGTGTGAAAAAATAGTCGTTCTAATAAATAAAAAATCATCTTAAAATGACTTCGATTTAAAATGGATCAAAACCACATTATAATACAGACTATATCATATTTGTTGTTGTTGGATCTACAAAATATTTACGTTCTTCTAGGCTAGCTAGATATAATGGAGTATGGTGCACCACCGGTAGTTGCACCACCACTCGTGATCTCTCCATTATTTCCCCCTTTCGGCCACGTGCGATCGTCTCACTTTGGCTAAGGTTCGGTGGTGTCCACCACCGAACGAATTGCACACACAAGAACCCTCTATAATAATTCAATTTTTCCAAAAGTAAAAATAAAAAAATAATAAAAAAAATCAATTGGTTTAAAAAAGAAAACTGTTTGCAAGTTAGGAGCTTTATGTGCTCCTTTTGTTGTTGGGTATTGTTATTATTATTACCCTTTTGTTGACATTTTTATTTTTTATTTATTTATTTATTTTTATTTTTTTATGTGAAATTGATATTGAAGTGAGACTATAAATGATCCCGTGAGTACATTGAGAAGTTTGCAAAAAGCAAACTAATTGAAAATATAAAACTAACATCCTTGAAAAACAACAATTGAACCATGTAGTTGAGAAAAATGTTTCATTATCTTTTGTTTTATTGATCACTTACGGGATTCTTGTTAAGCTCCAGTAGGTTTTCTATTGTTGTTGGATTAGTTTATAGGTTTTGGGATTTAGGCCCCATGTAGAAACTTACTATCAATTTCTTGGGACCTAACACATCGTATTGTGAGTTTATATATATTTTTTTGTTTGAAAAGTCAGCAATATATAAATTTGTTTGATGATGGATTTGCTTGTGTGAATGTTTTCATGGCTAATGTGAAAGTGGTAGATTTAATGACATAACTCGTAGTTTAACATCTTGGATTTTTATGGCCACAAACCAGAAAATGTGGAATTAGTGCTTTATAATAGTCATCCGTAAAAGTCAAATTTCTTTGATAATACTCCTTCACTTATTCAGTCAAAAAAACTTGTGCGACATATATAAAAACAAAATTCACAATTTAACTATAAGTACATTTCAGTGTAACTTTAATTTAAAAAACCTAGATATATTAGTACAATTTTATAAGAAGTTATATGATAGTATGAACTGTATGATATGTAAAAATGTCGATTTTATTTAATTATAGAGAATCTTTGGATTGTAATGCATAAAATAACCTTGACACATGGGTGTGATGTGGATTATGGTCCTACCATCTAATTTATATAATATAAAATGTAAGTGACGATGACGATAAATAAATATTATGAAATGAATAATAAAGACGAGTGACGCGGAATACACCAGCCTTCATTTTCATCGAATTAAAATACAAATCGAATAAAGCCAAACACGACCAGCTTCCCAACTTCTTGGTGCATACACCTTTTTATCATTTTTATTTCATTTTTCTCTTATAATAAAATAAATCCTTTTTTCTTTCATTATTTAAAAACCCAATAATAATAATAATAATTATTATTATTATTATTATTATTATTATTATTATTATTATTATTATTATTATTATTATTCGGTCATCCTTAATTTCCTCCAATAATTCAATGGGTTAGGATTTCATAACCCTACTAAAGTGATTTCAATACTCATTTTAATTATTTTATTATTTTATTATCTTATTTTTATAATTTTATTTTTATTATAAAAGTAAAAAATTAAAAAGAAAATATACTTGGTATGGAGATCTTCAGGACTCAGAGTGGTAATACTCTAAAGGTGTCACAATTAAGGTTTTCCAACGGATGTCAGTTCAAATATTGTTGGGAATGTTAGATAGCTTTGATCGTGGATTACAGACGGACGTACAGGCTTTTGTGAACTATGACTACCCCATGGGCAGATCGATCACTGTCATGGGTAGATCAATCACAATATATGGGTTTATGATACAAGGATGTGTGGTGAGCTTGGAAGCTACATTGCAAAACGATGGCTTTGTTAACAACTAAATCCACTTACTGGAGGATTAAAGGATGATACATGGCTAAAGAGACTCTCTATAAAGTAAGGATTTGAGCTAAGTTTAGTAGCGGGTCATGCTATTGGTGCCTTGACGAAGGCAGTCCCCGATCTGAGGTTTTAGAACTCGTTGAAGATGCTGCATATCGGAGAATGCTAACTATTACCACTAAGGTGGAAATTGTTAGAATATTAGTGTGTAATAGTTAGGATATAAGTTTAGGGGGCTAGTTGCAGTTTACCTCAAACTCAAGGAGGTTAGTCGTGTATTAAGAAAGTTTTTAACCTCCTCAATTGTATATTCCTTGTTCACCAAGTATTATGGGATCATAACCCTTTCTCTATAAATAAGGATGAGGGGTGTGAGGTTTTATTTGTACCTTCTTTTCTTGCTCACGTTTAATAGACGTTTAAGTGTAAATTATCTCGTGTGTGTTGGTGCCACTTGGCATTAAGGGATCATAACCCTTTGTCGAGGTCTTGTTGAGTAATTTTTGATTCGTGATTCCACTCTAGAAACTAGTTTGTTGGATTTCTTCCAACAATACGAAACACACACTAATAAAAACAAAAAATGTCCAGGTGCACATACCCTTGGATTTTCCCACTGCGACCAGTTTGCAAACAGGATATATAACTTCAGCAAGCAAAACCCAGTGGATCCAACCATAAACCTGAGTTATGCTACCCAATTGCAGCAACCGTGTCCAAGGAATGTTAGCCCGCTGGTAGCCATACATGCGGATCCTAACACGCCAAAACTTTTTACAACATGTACTTCAAGAATCTACAACAAGGACAAGGACTTTTTACTTCTAACCAAGTTCTATACACTGACACGAGGTCAAAACAGACCGTGATATCATTGGCCAATGACCGAAAAGCTTTCAGCGACACATTCATCAAAGCTATGACTAAACTAGGCCGGGTCGGTGTCAAGACGTGACAAAATGGGAATCTCAGGCATGCAGGATTGTTCTGCATTTAATTGATATGGTATATTTTATGAATTTTATGTTGGAACATTTAGTGAAAAAAATGAGTTTTCACCAACTTCTTGGTGCATACCCCTTTTTAACATTTTTATTTCATTTTTCAATTATGATTAAATAAATGTTTTTTCTTCAATTATTTAAAAACCAATATTTTTTATTAGGTCATCCTTAATTTCTTGTATAAATTTGGATATCTGAAATTTGCGATGATTATTTTATATTAGACATAATATTTTATTTAAGTTTTTTTATTTCGGATATTCGAAATTTCAGATAACACTATTTTATATCCGAATATCCTGATATCAATAATTTTTTAAAAACTTTTATATCAGTTTCAAAACCGTCCTTTTGTAAAAACTTTTTAATAAATTGTAATCAAGTTTTCGGATATCCGAATACGGATATTTTTTGAACTCCTATAATCTAAATCAAGAAATCCTAGAAAGTTTCGGCTTTGTTGTTCTCCCATATTTATATATTCGGAAACATCAAAATAGACAAAGAACTGACCTTATTTTGAGTTTAATATATTTTTTTATGAACTAAATATGTTAGAAAAAATTATGTTCACAAATACATTCGTAAGTTTTTGTGATGGTTTATCTGTATAAACTAAAGTTTGAAACCATTTTATTTACACTTTTATTTTTTCAGGTTACATAATAAACTTCAGCCCCTTAACGGCAAATTCTAGCTCCGCCGCTGTTTGGATATATTTTACTATATCGAGAGGTGGCAATTTCACGTGTTTAGGACCCCTATGTTTTCCTTGGTTTTCTCAAGTTGTCTACGTCTGTTTACTTTTGGATCAAACTTTGAAGTTTTGTTTAAAAATCATGTAAGCTATGTTGAACTAGAATAATAATGTCAGCTGAAAATATGATCCATTGTCTTGTATTACAAGAAGTTAGATATAAGCCCAGTACTTATAATGGCCCATTAACCTCATAAATAAGCGGGTTGGTTTGAATCATAAATCTTTAGTTCAAGAATGTTTAAGCCAAATATCACGTAATTGAAAAAGAAAATGCTTATATGCTCATTTCTTTCAGCTTATGTGATTATTTGTGTCAATGTCGTATATAATAAAAAGGGTTAAGAAGGTGTTTGAGATTGCTTATTTTTTCTGTTTATATGCTTCTGTATAAAAATATAAGTACTTGTAACCTGTTAAAAAATAAGTTGTTCGCATTTGTTTATTTTTGTAAGAAAATGCAATGATATTCTTAAAAATAAATTTGATAGAAACTCATCAATCAAAATCATTTATGAAGAAGGAGATTAGACGAAACATGAGAGTATGAAATAATTTAATTTTTAACAACACTTCATTGTTATTGTCTTAACATTTTGAAAACGCTAATATTATTTGTCATACATTTTTTTACAGCAACTTTGTTGTTTAACATTTTGAAGCGTTCATATATTGGTCACAGCTTCCACAAATCAAAGTACAAATGTTTTCTTAAATCTCTAACTACATATTAGCATACTATTTTGTAATAATTTTATAGTTGTTAGTATTTCCAAGATCTTTCTTAAGCTAAATGAGGGTTATCAACTTTCCTTTCATACTTAACAACACCATATGGAGTGAGTGTGACTTAGAGGGATGTTTATTTTTTATGTTAGCTAAGGGATGCGTGGGGCTCATGTGAGACCCATGACTGTTAATGAGTCTAGATGGGGAGAGTCTCCCTTATACTTATAGACCCACAAGGGAAAAATGGACCCCACTTAGAAAACAAATAATATTAAATAGATGGACCTCATACTTCCTTTCACTAACTGAAAAAAAAAGAAACACTCCCTGTCATTCTGTCAAGTGGGTGTTTATATAGGTGTTAAGGTGGTGTTTTAAGGAGATTGAGTTGCTTGGTTTATTTTCGTGTGTTTTTTTAGGGCTCGTTACTTCGTTAGTAGGGTGAGCATGGGGCGGTTTTTGGCTAAAACCAAACCCTGAACTAAAAGTTCGGTTTTAAGTTTTTTAAAACCAAACCCCGCAACCAAAATTTCAGTTTGGTTTTTTCGGTTTTTGGTTTTTTGTTTTTTTGGTTTTTTGTTTTCTTGTCACCATTACCATCTTTCTCTCCTTTCACTGTCCGTCATAGTTTAAACAATTGAGCTGGTGGAATAAATTTTTGCTTGTTTAGTTTTGTGGTGGGATTGGGCATCTTTCTCTCCTTTCACTGTCCGTCATAGTTTAAACAATTGTTTCTCTTTACATTGGTTGAGACATTACTTTCTCAATAGCAATTAAAGTTGTACCAAAGGTTTGGAAACGACTCATAATCACTTTACTTGTTATGTTCCTAGCATTATTCGTGTTCAACATAATTTTTTTGGTCGTGTGCTTCTTATGCTTTGTCATTGGCATCGGGAAATTTTACTCTTTAGAAGTTGTTAACATCATGTATATCTATTATTTTGTGCATTAGATGATTGTTTGGGAGCTTGCTAGCGTTGTGTCAATTATTGAAGATTCTTATGGCTAAAACCCACGGTCAGAGCAATAGATTTAATGAATGGGAATAAGAAAATTACATTTATGATATTATTAATGTTCTTTTTGTTCATGGAGGCCCCAAAGTTTGTGTATATGGAGTTTTATTCGTACAATGATGGGAATTTACCGTTAGTGTGGCTATGGGTAATTCAGATCGTATGTTTCTTTTTATTTGTGTTTAAATGACTTCAATAACTAGTTTATCACAAATATGGATATCTAAAATTTGTGATGATGGTTTTATGTTAGACATGTTATTTTAGCTAAGTTTTTTCAATTCGGATAAAATCTCCATGTTCGATTCTTGTGTGGTTATGTTGACCACTATTTGGTTGTAATAATGTCCTTAGTTAAGAGTATGATGATTTCAGGAAAAAAAATCACATTAAGCAGCTAAGATGGATTACGGGATGAATACTCTATGGAGTTTATGCATGATCGTAATGTTAGTGGTTAAGAACTTAAGAAAATACTCAGTTATAAATGGGCGTATTATTTGAATATGTGACAATAATAAGATGGGGTATAAAGAGAATGAAAACCCATATAAGTTGGTTAATATTGTAAACGAGCGAAACAGCCCGCGCGTTGCTGCGAGGCAGCCATGTTTATGTGTATGAGAATTATGTGGCAACCATTTATTTTTCATGAACTCTAAGAACCACATTGCTAGAGAGCTCGTTAGATCATTGTTGATGGCACATGAAGACTAAAGGTAAACCAACCATATCGTAATCTACATTAGGCAACTTTAGAAACAAACCGCATCTAATAAAAACACAATATCATATCCAGGTAATAAAAAATAAGCATATACTTGAGCATGTTCAACATTTCTTACTAAAAAGGGTAACTGTTATATTATTTAAATAACAAACTGGATTAGTAGATAATAACATGGTTTGTATCCTCTTTTGAAAGTTACATGTTTTACCTGCACAAAGATTGACCAATTACCTAAATGGCTAAATTCCATTAAGAAGATAGAAGATGTACATTTGAGTTGGACCTTGAGCGATACTAATTTACATTGTTGCTAAACTTCTATTCAAAGTAGTCATTTTAAGATATGATATCATTTTACCTGTTCAAGTTTTTAAGAGAACTATAATGAGCAGGTGACGAAGGTTGCTTGGTATGAAAATCTTTATAGGTACCCTTTCTGTAGTTAGCTCATGTTTCACTTTGACTGATAGAAGTTACGAGCAGGAGATCCGGCACAGAAACCATTCATACATGACTTGTCAACTTTACTTGACAAAGAGACACTTGTGAGCTATTTGTTGTATTCTTGCTCAATAGTTTTATTACTTTATTTAATCAAACCAAATCGTGCCAGTCTCTCAGACTGAACCCCCTTGCGTTAGATTAGATTGTAAAACTAACTTAGGATATTAAAATACTGATAGACATTCTAGGTGTTAACGTTCCACTCTTAGTGATCGACACGCTACTTACCAACTAGCCTACATTGACCGGGTACACTGCTCGTTAGTGTGTGGTATAGGATAAGTCGGCTAAATATAAATCTAAAACTTGAATAAAGAATAATCCTATTCTACAAACGACATAGCATATCCACATCAATGGACTTGTGTACCACTTTGTCTTCCAAAGTTTCAGTACTGGAAGATGATCTCAAGAAGACCAAGTTGCTATATGGGAAGATCTATGCCAAGCTGGTCATTAAGGTGAAAAAGCTACAAGAAAAGGTCAAGCATTTGAAAGCCAGAAGGAAAGCAAACATGGTAGATTCTTTAACTTCCCCAGATTCTGATGATGACAATGATGATATGGGAGATTCTTCGAAACAGGGGAGGAACCCAGAGTCAAAGATTCATGGGAGGCAGCTTGCTTTTGAAGAATATGAACAAGAAGCATGTACTTTTGATGATAAAAAAGGTATTGTTGGCTTACAAATAGGTACTGCTAGTCTTGTTGCAGAAGGTACTGCTAGCCATGAAGAAGGTACTGCTAATGACTATGAAAGAAAAAGAAAGGAAAAAGGGAAGGCTCCTATAATAGATGAAGAAACTGGGCAACAAAAGAAAATTAAGGCCAGAACTCAAGCTCAAATTGATTATGATGCTGAAGTGGCAAGAAATATTAGAGAATATGAAGTTGCAAGTTTCATGGAGGCTCAGAGAATGGAGAATGAGATAATGGCTTCAGAAACAGTTATGGCTCAACAATCACACGAATATCAAATACAACAATAGATTGAATGAGATCCAATTGTGAAAGCTAAGGCTCAAGAACTCATTGAAGATCAAAGCTTAACTGTTGAAGAAAGATCATCACAACTGGTTGATTTTTTTTTTTTTTTTAATTCAAGATCTGATGATGCAGCAATGTGTGACCTTATGGAGACAATAAAGAAGAGGCAAAGCCAGAAGAGAAAAAGAAAACCTACAAAGGCTCAGATAATTGATGCGTGGGAATTGCACCAGGCTTTACCTCTTGAGGGATCTCGAGAAGCTTACAACCCCCACCAGGCAGTGTACCTGATCGTTGTAGTATAATATAGTGACAAGTACCGGGGGATTGATCGTTCAACTCAGGAATAGTGTCGCTAGGATTAGAAAGCCTAAAAACTAGGTCTAGAGGTGAGGGATGATTCTTTTTGTATTTTTCATATTTTATAAAAAGCAATTAAAATCTCGGGTTTTGGAAGAGCGGGCGGAATTAGTTGCTAATCAACTAACCCAATAACTAAGATGCAATCAAAATAAAATAACAAAAATGTAAATAAAACTAATTACTAATGTGGTGTGAACAATAAATGGGAGAATTGTGTTTACTTAAATTTCATTACTCCATAGATATCTTTTACAGGTTAATTGTTTGTTACAGTTGCGTGGATGACGGGTTATATTCCTTAATACCAATCGTAGGGTGGCGTACGTACTTCCCCAACTCTATAATCTCCTACTTCACTCCTATGTCGAGCCTGCAAGAAGCTCCTAACATGGGATCACTAGAATTCGCTCATGCATTAAATACAACCATAAAAACCTAGTACGCATTGGTTCATGCTTCTTAAGACGTTCAACCAAGTTACACTTGGAAGTCTGCCAGTTTTCTTAAGCCTAACATCGAAAACATTCATCCATTACAACTATAAACAAGCAATCAACCTATAATCAACGTCTAGGTTTTATTACATCTAAGCAAACACACAAGAGATCTAGCCTAGCATATTAAAATCAAGACAAGCGTAAGATATATTCAAACAACACATAAACATATTGAATGAATTGAAAGCATAATTATCTTAATTGAACATGAAAGGTTTCAAGGGGTGAAAACCCTTGAAAATACTGTAAAAGTCGAGCTAGGGTTTATTCAAGTCGTCCCTAAAATTCTCCTCTCCTTTATGAATGAAAATTACAAAGACTATATATAGATTTCCTAAGGTGACGGCGTCAAGAAGAAAATTCTGACGCCGTCAACCCGCCGCCCATAATAAAATCAGATTGCCTAGATCCATATCTGACGCCGTCAAGAGCATTTCTCCTCTGGGCCGTCACGTGTTAAGGGATCATGACGGCCTTGGTGACGCCGTCACGCCCTAGTGCAAAAGTGTTCTGGACCGTCATGGACTCCATACTCTTCACCTCTTGTTTTTCCTCTTGACGCCGTCATTAAGAAATTGGTGACGCCGTCAGGTACTGTTCCCAGCAAGGAAAATTAAGACTTTGCCGTTTTCTTCACTTTTATGCTCCAAAAACGTTCAAAATGCTTCCTTTTCCAGAATTCACTCCAAAAGTACCTAAAATCACAAAAGGAACGATTTAGGGCAATATTTGATCAAATAAATTCAATTCCGGGGCTTAAATGACCCCCTAAAAATGGATCAGTTTTCGCCTCATCATATACCCTTACACTTGAGATTTGCTTGTCCTCAAGCAAATGCGCTTTTATTCTAATCAAAATACAAGTTAAGGGTCATTTAACACTAATATAAAAGTAATTACAACAAATAATCGTTCCACTTAAGACCAAAGACAAGCACGGAGGTCATACACTAGCACCTCATAAATAGTGTTTAGATACTTACATCTCTCGGGTGTAATAAAGTATATATCACAATATGGAAATGGAAAACATCTCTCACTACCTGTCTTAGCAAAATAGATTACCATAAGCTTGGGAAAGGATCAAACCTTCACCACATGGCGTAAGCACCTAGGATAAACTATCAAAGATGTCTTTTAAAGGGTTATAACGTTAGGTGTAGGGATATGGAAAACACGGTTTTGTTGGATATAGGCAATCTTTACTGGTGGCGAGTTAATTATCTTGGTTAATTACATGTACAATATGGCGTTGCTAAGCCAAGACTAGACTCGACTTAAGCTAATAAATCAAAAATAACAAAAACATAAAATAAACATAGAATGAAACGGGATGAGAGTCCGTATGTTTTTTTTTTCTCTATTTTTTTTTTTTTTTTTTTTTTTTTTTTTTTTTTTTTTTTGCATACACTTTTACCCTACCATCCAAAATAATACATCATAGGGAATGTTCATTCCCCTTACACTTGAATTTTTACATACTTTACAATAAACTAATCTAATGACTCGAATCAAGATAATCAAAACACGTGGAGTACTTTTAAGATTAATGCACATATGGGGGTAATAAATGATGTTTTTCCCCATTACTCCACAACACAAGTACTTTACCCATGAGTCCCAATCGTCCCAAAACAATATGTACAAGGATATGACTCGACTTAACAACCATGTAATCAATTAGATAATTAACTAAGGGTTTAAACAAATAACAATAATGCACTAAAGATGAGTGCATACACGAAAGATTAAGGCGATTTGGTTGTACATTTAAGTGGGGTGTAACAAATTCTTCCTTTAAGTAAGATGCTTAAAGTTAGAAACAAAAAGATAGGCTCAGAGGGGTCTACTAGGGGTTTCGTGTACTAAAAATGAGTACAACGCTAAGGTGAGGGAAAAATTAGTTGACTTTACTAGCCAAGTAATATGACTTAAATGGTCAAGTAATAGTGATACGGGTTTAACACAAGGGTGATCCTAATGCCTCTTATCATGTAGTAAATCCTACTACACGAATGTAGTCTCACTAGCGGTCTCGGGATGCATCACTAACGCAAGTTCTAGAATCTAAATGCTACCAGTACACTCATAAGCACTAATAGTAAATGTTTTTCCTATCAAATCTAAAGGCGAACCTCACATATTTAGTTGGAAAATTTTTCTGAATGATACGGTTTTGTGCTAGTCATACGACTCCTATCCATGAGACGTTTGCTAAGGCTAAAGTTTCACTCCTAAATGTTGTAAAAAAATTTAAATTTGGCGCCAAAATTACACTAACAAGTATTTCTCATAGTTTTATTACACACTTACCATCAAACAAACAAACTCAAGTGAAAGTGTATCCTATAAGGTATCATCATTTACCCTCCCCTTACACTTAGGATGAACATTGTCCCCAATGTTCAATTAAAGAATGTAAAAGTGAAAACAGGTAAAATAACGAAATCAAATACTCCCCTGATTCGCTCGGTGTGGATAGTGTGGTAACAAGGTTAGATCTTCCTCCAAGAAAATGAACAATCAAAGCTTCTCTTCCAGAATATAAATCATCTTCTTGTCATATGTAACCTATTAAACCTGAGAAAAAAAACAAGGCAACCTCGCGTAAAATCGGCGGCAAACTATATATGCTAATAAATCCTAGAAAGCAAAGTAAGATATAATGCTTGTGGAATGAATGTTTGCAGATTTCCTGTAGTTTATAAAACTAAAGATTCAACAAAAACTTTAAGACTCCGTTAGAAAAATAAAACTAGCAAAATTTCCAGAATTTTACACATGACGCCGTCAAGAATTTCTTCCTGACGCCGTCAGAAGTGACCTGCAGAAATCTTTATGTTAAGTTTCCGGAAAATTTCTGGAAAACTTATGTCCTACTTCCTGGAAAATCCTGCAAAACATCATTATGATTCGATACAAGCATTTGACTCTAACAAATACGAATATACATGTTCATTTAGTATTTTGGAGAATCATGATCGATTTTGTTTCTTAAAAAATATTTGGGGTTTCCCCTTACACTTATCTTTTGCGAAATACCTTTGGATGAAGTTAAGACTAAACTAAATGACAAAATAAAGTATTTTCATAATTTTAGTTTTGAAACATGATATACCAACAATAAAAATAAAGCATGTATACGGAAGCAAATAACAATCAAACAAATAAAAATCACACAAATCATGGGTTGCCTCCCAAGAAGCGCTTTTCTTTATTTTACCAGTCTTGTAGCTAGACTCAAGGTCATGGGTTACGTTTTCCTTTCCCACTTTTGTGCCGACTCAAAACATCTAACCCAATTCTCATCACGCTTGTACTCAGGGCCTAGATTCATGCAACCTGAATAGTATGTTCGCCTCCTCTCATAATAAGCATCATCATCAATTCCATCTTCCTTAACCTCGTAAGGTCGAATCTCATCAATTTGTAAATTCTTGATGCCCTTTAATTCTTCCTTCATGTGAGGCATCATAAAAGTAATCTTTTCTATCCCATCAGTGAACTGAACTATTCCCTTCCCATGATCACAATACATCTTAGTCTTCTCAACAAAAGGTTGTCCTAGAACCATTTCTCCTGGGTGTGGGTCTATAATGCCTCTAACATCTTCTAGGATTACAAAGTCGCATTGATAGGTAAAATTTCCTATAAAGATGTGTACCCCTTTAACTCTCCTGACGAAATTACATAGCCTATTAGAGTTGTAGGGGTCTTTTCTAGGGCTTAACCTTTCATTCATTATCCAGTTGTAGTAGAGCCTAGACATAATATTCATGGGTGCTTTTAAGTCAATGTATGTATGCTCTCTAGACATGTACCCAATCATGCAAGGAATTTTTATGTTCCTAAAGTTATACCTCCTAATCCATGGTATCTTTCTATATTTTGAGGGGCGTGGGTGTCGTAAAAGAAATCTATGGTAACTTAATTCATCAAGTGTTGGAGCGAAGTCCGTAAACTCAATTTTCATTTGGAGAGGCTTAATAAATTCCTTAAATGTGTTAACTTCTCTCTTTCTTCTTTTATGCGCTATAAGTGATACGTGGGAATCGCACCAGGCTTTACCTCTCAAGGGATCTTGAGAAGCTTACAACCCCCACCAGGCAGTGTACCTGATCGTTGTAGTATAGTATAATGACAAGTACCGGGGGATTGATCGTTCAGCTAGGAATAGTGTCGCTAGGATTAGAAAACCTAAATGCTAGTTCTAAAGGTGAGAGATGATTCTTTTTGTATTTTTATATTTTTTAGAAAGCAAGTAAAAATCTCGGGTTTGAAGGATTTGGGCGGAATTAGTTGCTAGTCAACTAACCCAATACTAAAGATGCAATCAAAATAAAATACTAGAAATGAAAATAAACTAAATTATACTAATGTTGTGAGCAATAAGTGGAGAAAATATGTTTACTTAGATTTCACTACTCCCTAGACATCTTTTACATGTTAATTACTTGTTATAGTTGCATGGATGACGGATTGTATTCCTTAATACCATTCATGGGGTATCGCACATAACTCCCCAATTCTATGAGCTCTTATCTCCTCCTATACCATGTCCAGCACAACCATAGGGATTATAAACAGTGGCTCATGCATTAAATACAACCAATAAAGACCTTAGTGCAATCGGTTCATGTTTCCTAAGACGTTCAAGCATGTTACCATTTGGAGATCTGCCAGTTTTATTAAGCCTAACATATATTAATCATTCATCCAAGACAATTATAAACAAGTAATCAACACATAATTAACATCTAGGTTTCATTAGATCCATGAAAACACAAGATAGATCTAGCCTAGCATGATGGAATTAAGACAAGAACAAGATATAGACAACCAACACATAGAAATATTGATTGAATTAAAAGAATACTTATCTCAATTACACATGAAAGGTATCAAGGGCTTAGAACCCTTGAAAAACCTGTAAAATTCGCACCAAGTTCGTACTTAGGGTTTCTCCAAAACTTCTCTTTTTAATGTGAAAAATTAGAAAACTATATATAGGAAAAGGGGTCTGACGGCGTCAAGACCAAACTTGTGACGCCGTCACCTCGCCGCCAAAACTCTTCTCGGACTGCCTTGATCTACTTCTGACGCCGTCATGTATTATGCATTTCCAGGCCGTCATGATTTTTACTCTTGACGCCCTTTCTTGTGACGCCGTCAAATCTGTACTGGGTCGTCATGAAAAATTGCTCTTGACGCCGTCATGGTGTTACTCTTGACGCCGTCACCTACTGTTCCCAGCAAGAAAAATTAAGACTTTGGCGTTTTCTTCACTTTTATGCTCCAAAAACGTCCGAATTGCTTCCTTTTCCAGATTTCACTCCCAAAGTACCTAAAATCACAAAAGAAACGATTTAGGGCAATATTTGATCAAATAAATTCAATTTCGGGCTTAAATGACCCCCTAAAAGTAGTTCATTTTTCGCCTCATCATATACCCTTACACTTGAGATTTGCTTGTCCTCAAGCAAATGCGCTTTTATTCTAGTCAAAATACAAGTTAGGGGTCATTTAACACTAATATAAAAGTCATTACAACAAATAATCGTTCCACTAAAGACCAATAGACAAGCACGGAGGTCATACACTAGCACCTCACAAAGAGTGTTTAGATACTCACATCTCTCGGGTGTATTAAAGTATAGATTACAATATGGAAACGGAAGATATCTCTCACTACCTGTTATAGCAAAACAGATTACCATAGGCTTGGGAAAGGATCAAACCTCCACCACATGGCGTAAGCACCTAGGATAAACTATCAAAGAGGTCTTTTAAAGGGTTGTAACGTTAGGTGTAGGGATATGAAATACACGGTTTTGTTGGATAAAGGAAGTTTTTACTGGTGGCGAGTTAACAATCTTGGTTAATTACATGTACAACGTGGCGTTGCTAAGCCAAGACTAGACTCGACTTAAGCTAATAAATGAAAAATAACAAAAACATAAAATGAACATAGAATAAAAAGGGATGGTAGTCTGTATGTTTTTTCTCTTTTTCCTTTTTCTAATTTTTTTTTTCTTTTTCATGATTTTTTCGATTTTTTTTTTTTTTTTTTCTTTTTTTTTTTTGTGCATACACTCTTACCCTACCATCCAAAATACTACATCATAGGGAATGAATATTCCCCTTACACTTGAATCTTTACATACTTTACATTAAACTAATCTAATGACTCGAATTAAGAAAATCAAAACACTTTGAGCACTTTTAAGATTAACGTACATATGGGGGTAATAAATGATGTTCTTCCCCATTACTCCATAAAATTAGTACTTACCCATGAGTCTCAATCGTCCCAAAACAATATGTACAAGGATATGACTCGACTTAGCAACCATGTAATCAATTAGATAATTAACTTAGGGTTTAACAAATAACAATAATGCACTAAAAATGAGAGCATACACGGAAGGCTAAGGCGATTTGGGTGTACATTTAAGTGGGGTGTAACAAATTCTTCCTTTAAGTAAAATGCTTAAAGTTAGAAACGAAAAGATAGGCTCGGAGGGGTGTACTAGGGGTTTCGTGTACTAAAAATGAGTACAACGCTAAGGTGTGGAAAAAATTAGTTAACTTAACTAGCCAAGTAATATGACTTAAATGGTCAAGTAATTGTAATACGGGTTTAACACAAGGGTGATCCTAATGCCTCTTATCATGTAGTAAATCCTACTACACGAATGTAGTCTCACTAGCGGTCTCGGGATGCATCACTAACGCAAGTTCTAGAATCTAAATGCTACCAGTACACTCATAAGCACTAATAGTGAATGTTTTTCCTATCAAATCTAAAGGCGAACCTCACATATTTGGGTGGAAAATTTTTCTGAATATACGGTTATGTGCTATACAATCTCCTATCCATGAGACGCTTGCTATGGCTAAAGTTTCACTCCTAAATGTTGTAAAAATTTTAAATTTGGCGCTAAAATTACACTAACAAGTATTTCTCATAGTTTTATTACACATCTACCATTAAACAAAACAAACTCAAGCGAAAGTGCATGTGTAAGGTATCATCTTTTTACCCTCCCTTTACACTTAAGATGAACATTGTCCCCAATGTTCAAGTAAAGAATGTAAAAGTTAAAAAGTAAAGAGCATGAAATCAAATACTCCCCTGATTAGCTCGGTATAGATAATAAGGTGGCCAGGTTAAATCTTCCTCCAAGAAAATGAACAATCAAAGCTTCCCTTCCAGAATATAAATCATCTTCTTGTCAAACATAACCTGTAAAACCTGAGAAAACAAACAAGACAACCTCGTGTAAAATCGGCAGCATCCTATATAAGTTACTAAATCCTAGAAAACAAGATAAGATATAATGCTTGTGGAATGAAGTTTGCAGATCTCCTGGAGATTATAAAACTTAATAATTCACAAAAACCATAAGACTCCGTTAGTAAAACAAAACCAGTAAATTTTCCAGATTTTTACACGTGACGCCGTCAGAAGTGACCTGCAGAAATTCTTATGTTAAGTTTCCGGAAAATTTCTGGAAAACTTGGTCCTACTTCCTGGAAAATCCTGCAAAACTTCATTATGACTCAATACAAGCATTTGACTCTAACAAATACTAATATACATGTTCATTTAATATTGTGGAGAATCATGATCGGTTTGTTTCTTAAAAACATATTTGGGGTTTCCCCTTACACTTATCTTTTGCAAAAATACTTTCAGGTGGAGTTAAGACCAGGCCAAAACAACAAAGTAAAGTATTTCCACTATTTAGTTTAGAAACATGATCAACCAACAATAAAAATAAAGCATGCATACGAAAGCAAATAACAAACAAACAAAAATAAAATCACACAAAACATGGGTTGCCTCCCAAGAAGCGCTTTTCTTTATTTACGAGTCTTGTAGCTAGACTCAAGGTCATGGGTTACTACGTGACCTCATCATTCAAAATGATATACCCCATGTAGTTGCGATCATTACTGTTATGGTGGTAGTGCCTTAACCTATCGATACTTGCAATCACCATTCCACCTACTTCACTTCTCAAGTTAGCTATTCCATCTTGGCTCACACCTTCAATTGTGAAAGGCCCATACCACCAAGGACTTGGTTTATCGGGTGGTATTGTTGTTTCTAAATGTCTCAAGAGTACCAAGTTCCCTTCCTCAAATGGTACATGATTTTCTGCGGGTTGAGTATGTTCGAATTTGACCTGAACCTTATTGCTTTTGCTTCTTTCATTTTTGGCTTCCTTATAGCTTTTGATTCTTGCCTCCCATGCAAGAATTTTATTCTGAACACGAATGGGTGTCGTGTCAATGTTGTTTTTGATCTTTCTCCAACTCAAATTCTCATGTCCGCTTCGCGGGGTCATGGGGAAGCTAATCTTTCTGTTTCCAGATTTAAGCTCGATCTTCCTACCTTCATACTTAATGACAGCCCTAGCGGTGGCGAGGAATGGTGCCCCAAGGATTATTGGCATGCATCCATTTCCTTTATCATCGATGATCATAAAATCAACGGGGTACATGAATCCTGCGACATTAACTAATACATCTTCTTCGATTCCTAGGGGGTATACGTATGAGTGTCCAGCGAGAGATAACCTAACACGAGTAGAGGCTGGCATTTTTGACGTTAGTTGGATGTAAATAGTTAGGGGCATAAGATTTACTTCCGATCCTTGGTCGGCGAAAGCACTAAGATATTTCAAGTCCCCGATGCTAGTTGGTATCTCAAAGTTCCTACATGCTATCTGCTTAGTAGCCAATTTTTGTACCAATAGCCTCTCGAATACTGATCCTCCAGGTAGCGTATCATACTCATCTTTCACTTCTTCCTCTTTCTCAGAACCCTGTTTGGAAGGTTGGTTACGCCCATCACCCTTAATCCAATTCGTTATGGTGTTTTCGTTTATATCATGTTTCAGGTAGTAACTCAAAGGTTGGGATTCTGGTGGTTTTTCTAAGGTCTGTTTAGTAGGAGTTTCTACCTTCTCGTTATTCTTTTGGACAATTGTGATAGAATTAACAAATTGGGTAGTGAGAGTGGCGTTTTCTTTCCTTAGTAACATTCTTTTGGGGGTTCTCTGGTTGGCATACTCCTCTAATAAACTCATCATCTCATTCATTTTCTCCTGCATCTCCTCTTTTTGCTTATAAACTGCTTCCTCGAATCTAGCAAGCCGATGTGAGTGAGTTGCCATATATTCTCTCATCCTAGCTTCAAACTCTGAGCTAAGTTCCTCGGGAGGGGAACAAGGTAGGGCATAGTTCTGAAAAGTCTCGATATTTTCTCTAGAAGGTGACTCAGATAATGGTGCCGAAGTTGGTTTTGAGACAGAATTGACAGTAGCACGTCTAGGACTTAAAGGTCTCCTTTGCCTTTCCTCAAAATAGTCAACTTTTGCCTCGAGTTTGCATAGGAGTTCATCGGGGATTTCGGTGGTCCCTCCAGATGTTGAGACTGCATTGATAGCCGCTTTTATTGTATGATTAAACTCCCACATCTCCTGATTATCAGTGGCGAGCTCCTCGATAACTGCCCAAGACTCCTCGGCATTCTTATCACGCAGTTTACCTCCCGCGGCCCTATCAATTGTGCGCTTAGTGTGATTGTCAACATGGTCGTAGAAAATCTGGACTAATAACCAAAGGTTTATACCATGATGAGGGACCTTATGGAGGAGATCCTTAAAACGGGACCAAGCTTCGTAGAAAGTTTCACCCTGCTGTTGTTCAAACATCAAAATGTCATTTCTAAGCATTGCAGTCTTCCCCGGTGGAAAGAATTGAGTAAGGAAGCGATTGGTGAGGTTATCCCATGTGGTGATGGATCCCGCGGGTAAACGCTCAAGCCATTGACTAGCTTGATCCCGTAGAGAGAATTGGAATAGGCGTAATCGGGTTGTCTCTCTAGTTTCAACATCTAGGTCTATGGAATCTACGATTTTGAGGAAGTAGTTAAGATGTTGGTTTGGATCTTCGGAACGAAGTCCATGGAATGCACATCCGCTTTGCACCAACCGGATGGTGTCGGATCGCAAGGGGGTCACATTGGCTCCGGTGAGCTCAATGGTGTTTCGATAGCCTTGATGGCTAGGTCGGGAATATTCTCCTAAGGTTCGGGGCCTAAGAGGTTCTAGTGGTGGGTTTTGTTGTGGTGGGATGACGGGTTCAAAGATGTTCCCGTTGTCCATAATGTCGGGTGGTGAAAAGTTACGAACAAAAACACAAGGAAATAAGATAGACTAAAGAAAACCTAAAAATAAAAATAAAATCTTACTAGAAAGGAATCTAGCAAGTAGACCTAATAAAAAGAGATTCTAACCTAGACAATAACTATTCCCCGGGCTGCGGCGCCAAAAACTTGATACGTGGGAATCGCACCAGGCTTTACCTCTCAAGGGATCTTGAGAAGCTTACAACCCCCACCAGGCAGTGTACCTGATCGTTGTAGTATATTATAGTGACAAGTACCGGGGGATTGATCGTTCAACTATAAATAGTGTCGCTAGGATTAGAAAACCTAAATGCTAGTTCTAAAGGTGAGAGATGATTCTTTTTGTATTTTTATATTTTTTAGAAAGCAAGTAAAAATCTCGGGTTTGAAGGATTTGGGCGGAATTAGTTGCTAGTCAACTAACCCAATACTAAAGATGCAATCAAAATAAAATACTAGAAATGAAAATAAACTAAATTATACTAATGTTGTGAGCAATAAGTGGAGAAAATATGTTTACTTAGATTTCACTACTCCCTAGACATCTTTTACATGTTAATTACTTGTTATAGTTGCATGGATGACGGATTGTATTCCTTAATACCATTCATGGGGTATCGCACATAACTCCCCAATTCTATGAGCTCTTATCTCCTCCTATACCATGCCCAGCACAACCATAGGGATTATAAACAGTGGCTCATGCATTAAATACAACCAATAAAGACCTTAGTGCAATCGGTTCATGTTTCCTAAGACGTTCAAGCATGTTACCATTTGGAGATCTGCCAGTTTTCTTAAGCCTAACATATATAAATCATTCATCCAAGACAATTATAAACAAGTAATCAACACATAATTAACATCTAGGTTTCATTAGATCCAAGCAAACACAAGATAGATCTAGCCTAGCATGATGGAATTAAGACAAAAACAAGATATAGACAACCAACACATAGAAATATTGATTGAATTAAAAGAATACTTATCTCAATTACACATGAAAGGTATCAAGGGCTTAGAACCCTTGAAAAACCTGTAAAATTCGCACCAAGTTCGTACTTAGGGTTTCTCCAAAACTTCTCTTTTTAATGTGAAAAATTAGAAAACTATATATAGGAAAAGGGGTCTGACGGCGTCAAGACCAAACTTGTGACGCCGTCACCTCGCCGCCAAAACTCTTCTCGGACTGCCTTGATCTACTTCTGACGCCGTCATGTATTATGCATTTCCAGGCCGTCATGATTTTTACTCTTGACGCCCTTTCTTGTGACGCCGTCAAATTTGTACTGGGTCGTCAGGGAAAATTGCTCTTGACGCCGTCAGGGTGTTACTCTTGACGCCGTCACCTACTGTTCCCAGCAAGGAAAATTAAGACTTTGGCGTTTTCTTCACTTTTATGCTCAAAAAACGTCCGAATTGCTTCCTTTTCCAGATTTCATTCCCAAAGTACCTAAAATCACAAAAGGAACGATTTAGGGCAATATTTGATCAAAAAAATTCAATTCCGAGCTTAAATGACACCCTAAAAGTGGTTCATTTTTCGCCTCATCAATAAGCCTCTTGCTAACTTCTAAACGGCGATTCTCTAAATCCATAAAGACCAACCTAATACGGACAAAGACACAAAGAAATAAGATAGATTAAAGAAAACCTAAAAATAAAAATGAAATCTTACTAGAAAGGAATCTAGCAAGTAGACCTATTAAAATAAATTCTAACCTAGACAATAACTATTCCCCGGGCTGCAGCGCCAAAAACTTGATGTGTGGGAATTGCACCAGGCTTTACCTCTCGAGGGATCTTGAGAAGCTTACAACCCCTACCAGGCAGTGTACCTGATCGTAGTAGTATAGTATAGTGACAAGTACCGGGGGATTGATCGTTCAACTCAGGAATAGTGTCGCTAGGATTAGAAAGCCTAAAAACTAGGTCTAGAGGTGAGGGATGATTCTTTTTGTATTTTTTATATTTTATAAAAAGCAATTAAAATCTCGGGTTTTGGAAGAGTGGGCGGAATTAGTTGCTAATCAACTAACCCAATAACTAAGATGCAATCAAAATAAAATAACAAAAATGTAAATAAAACTAATTACTACTGTGGTGTGAACAATAAATGGGAGAATTGTGTTTACTTAGATTTCATTGCTCCCTAGATATCTTTTACAGGTTAATTGTTTGTTACAGTTGCGTGGATGACGGGTTATATTCCTTAATACCAATCGTGGGGTGGCGTGCGTACTTCCCCAACTCTATAAGCTCCTACTTCACTCCTATGTCGAGCCTGCAAGAAGCTCCTAACATGGGATCACTAGAATTCGCTCATGCATTAAATACAACCATAAAAACCTAGTACGCATTGGTTCATGCTTCTTAAGACGTTCAAGCAAGTTACACTATGGAAGTCTGCCAGTTTTCTTAAGCCTAACATCGAAAACATTCATCCATTACAACTATAAACAAGCAATCAACCTATAATCAACGTCTAGGTTTTATTACATCTAAGCAAACACACAAGAGATCTAGCCTAGCATATTAAAATCAAGACAAGCGTAAGATATATTCAAACAACACATAGACATATTGAATGAATTGAAAGCATAATTAAATTAATTGAACATGAAAGGTTTCAAGGGGTGAAAACCCTTGAAAATACTGTAAAAGTCGAGCTAGGGTTTATTCAAGTCGTCCCTAAAATTCTCCTCTCCTTTATGAATGAAAATTACAAAGACTATATATAGATTTCCTAAGGTGACGGCGTCAAGAAGAAAATTCTGACGCCGTCAACCCGCCGCCCATAATAAAATCAGATTGCCTAGATCCAGATCTGACGCCGTCAAGAGCATTTCTCCTCTGGGCCGTCACGTGTTAAGGGATCATGACGGCCTTGGTGACGCCGTCACGCCCTAGTGCAAAAGTGTTCTAGACCGTCATGGACTCCATACTCTTCACCTCTTGTTTTTTCTCTTGACGCTGTCATTAAGAAATTGGTGACGCTGTCAGGTACTGTTCCCAACAAGGAAAATTAAGACTTTGCCGTTTTCTTCACTTTTATGCTCTAAAAACGTCCAAAATGCTTCCTTTTCCAGAATTCACTCCAAAAGTACCTAAAATCACAAAAGGAACGATTTAGGGCAATATCTGATCAAATAAATTCAATTTCGGGCTTAAATGACCCCCTAAAAACGGATCATTTTTTGCCTCATCAATAATCAAAGGTATGAAAGATTTTCTGACACATCAGGATAATTGGAAAGCTTCTCAGCTTAAAGGCAAACCTCAAGAAGTGATTGAAAGGTTATATTACATTGCTTACAAGAAGGTTCAGAGGTTTGTTCCTATTGAAGAAGATGATGGAGAAAGATCATCAAAAAGGCTTAAGAAAATTGAAGAACAGGCTACTGAGAAAGATGAAGCACAAGAAGAAGAAGCAGATGAAATGTCACAAGAACGTATCAACAACATGTTAGTTATTAGGCCAGAATCCCTGCATGTTGATCCAATTCAAGCTAGGCATCCAGTAATGGATTGGGAGATCTACAAAGATAAATTTGGGAAGGCTTGGAAAATCATCAGAATTGGTGGAAAGTCTACAATTTACAAGAACTTTGAAGCATTATTAAGGTCTTGTGATAGAGAAGACTTAGACACATTGTGGAGGTTGGTTAAAGAGAAGTTCAAGACTGCTAATAAAATAGATGTGAAAGAACAAGAGCTATGGGTAGAACTCAAGAGATCATATGAACCAGATCCTACAGATGTGTACTAGAATTTTCCATGCCATGATCTCAGTACTTCATGGAAATTCTATGACTCATGCCATGTTCATCACTTGTCAACAAAAAGTGGAGTTGACATATTCATGTTATCAGAAATGGAGTATCCATTGAGTGCTGGAGTGCTTGCAGTTATGGTTTCTACAAAGCTTTAATGTGAAGAAAATTCAGAAGTGGTTCAAAATCTTCTTCAAGGAATCTTTGATCAATATGAAAGGAAGATGCAAGGTCTGTGAAGTGTTTGGAAGAATCCCCTATCATCAAAGTTGAAGTCTAATTCATGAAACTTGTGAATTTGCATTGGAATCACAAGTTTGGGAGAGGATTGTTGGGAATTATACTTACCAGTACAAACTGCTAAGCCTATTGTGAAGAGTGCTGAAGTTAACACTAGCAGTATTAACTGACTTAGTACTGGTAGTATAGAAAAGTTTGTACTGCTTATGTTCTATTTATAGAAGAAACCATGTATTAGGATAAGTATTGAAAAGATCTTGTGTATATCTTAATTAGTTAGACATATACGTATATTGTGCTAAAGATAGTTATCTTGTAAAGGACTCCTTGTCCTATAAAAGGAGATCCTAGGTTTATGGTTTCTGTACGTATCTTTTGATAAAGCTGCAAGGTTGTAACCCTAGTGATAAGCAAAGATCACTCGTATTATATCAATAATATTGAAGCTGTTTGGTTGAAAACACTCTTGTCCTTACTCATACAATTACTGTTCCAGTCACACATTCACTTACACAATATCTTCTAAGTATTATATAGTAAATTCCGCGTGCTAGTTAATATATACTCAAAGTATCACCAACACAAGGAGTGTGTTTAGATCCTCTCATAATTCAACAACTCAATACGAGATAACTAGGGAGTAATGAGATTCTAGGTAAATATGTTTTTCCTCGTACAAGAAATTCATAGCCAATGTACTTTTCTTGTTATTTATTTTATCGCATTTTAGTTTAGTTAGTAGTTTAAAACCAAAATCTTCCAAATACCCGAGAGTTTACTTGATTTATAATAACATATAAAAGACAAAAATAATATTTCCTCAACCTTTAGACTTAAATCGACATATACTTTGAACCTACGTCACTACTCTCCTATAGAACGATCAATCCCCCGAGTCTTGCGTATACTACAATACAATGGTTTGGTACTCTGCCTAGGAGGATCGTAAAACTTAATGTGCTTATTATCCGCATCATTTTCCCACATATCTAACAACATTATCATCACAAATATTATCAATATGAGTTATGTACTTACCGCCCTTGATTATTTGATGAAAATAAGCAGAGTGTTTGTCACCTTCCTTTAACCACTCCACATTTGCTAGCTGTTATAATAATTTATCTTCATTCAACACAACTTTACTATAGTCTAAATGAGCAGCAGTTACATCTTCTCTTAAGCTAGAATTATGAGTATCAGCATCCAACCTTGTCTGAATATCTTTTGAGTTTACCTCTAAACTTAATAACATTCTCGAACAAATTCCCATCCTTCCAGATTAATTGTTTCAAAGAGTATTTCAAAATTTTCAGTTTTTTCACAAGAACAAATATTTTATGCTTTACAATTTCCGTATTCCATCATGTGTGGACTAAAGGAATAAATTCCTTTTTGTCTGTAATGTAATTAGAAAATGTAAATGATCTGCTTCCTTTTTTTAAGCTCTGAGGGATTATTAAAAATGCAGGATGTGGTCAGAACCTAAATACGACAACAAAAAAAACATGTATGAGCTTGAAGATAGTCATTGATAATCTTGCATTTCCCATCACTCTATCCATCTTTTTGAGAGTACTAGTGTTTCGATTCATCAATCTTTTAGTCCATGTAAAGTAAAAACCAGAACTATTAATATCCTCAACTCCAATCTCTGACACACTCTTGGAATTCTTATATATCATAATTAGAATAAGACATCCCCACCATTATGTTCGTCAATCTAAAGTGGTTGTTATAGTTGGTTAAATGGAAGTTGGAACGGATTATTTTGTTAATAAGTGTTGTTGTGGTTGTTGTGATTGGTATACGAAACTTGCGGGTTGAAATTAAATGGGTAGTGAGAGACTGGATAAACGAAAATTATCCGGTGTCGAAAAGTTTGGAACGTTTTGTTATCGTCGGAATTTTGGTGTTTTGGTTTTGGCAGTTAATGGTTTGAAATTGTGCATAAAATGGATAATTAATGAGGTATTTATAGTGTTAAATGTATAAAGTTTTTTAATTTTTTTTTTTACAATTCTCAAACGGTACAAAATATAACCGTTGGGGTTTTGTTTTTGCGCCACAACTCGGTTGAATATACGACTAATTCGTCCCTTTTGTTCATCTTCGACGTGTCCCTTCTGAGGGTGTAGTGGTGGTCGACATGTTGGCCAAAATGATCGACAAAGATGTCGACAGACCATTAGACTAGGTGTAATAAGGACCCAGGCAACTTTTATTTTTCCTACCACTTCAGCTTTCTCTTTTCTAGACTACTTGAGCGACCTATTTGGTGTAATAAGACGACACATATCTCTATTTTTTTTATTATGTTTTACAATAAAAGTATACTTCATTAACAATAAAAAAAACATTGCTAATTCAAAAAATTAAAAATAATACAATAAAATGCTAGCTCGCTATTAACTTCATCTTCATCTTCCGATGGTGTATAAAAGAAATAGATCGGAAGACATTTGTATTAGTCGAAATGTGTAGAGTGTATAAGGAAGAATGTGTTTGAGACTATGTATAAAAATATAGAAGTAATGAGATATTTATAAGGTATAAGGAAGAATGTGTTTGAGAGTGTATAAAAATAAAGAATTAATGAGATATTTATAGGGTATAAAAATGTTTAAAAAAAATTTAAAGTGTTTTTCTTTTTTAATTATACTCAACAGTAAAAAATTTAGTTTTTTGTGTGCATAATAATTGGTCGTTGGCTCGACCAACTTTTCATTTTCTTTGCTAGTCGACCGAGTCGCTAGATGATGGTGTAACACGGGCGACAAGGTCGGGTGGGGGAGACCGACCGAGTCTCACCCTCCTATTACGTCTAGCCTTACACCTGATCAGACTCTAGAAATTGCGTTTTAAAGAAGAAAAAAATGAATGAAAGTGAAAGAAAGAGAAAGTAAAGTGACTTTCACCCCAAAAGTAGAGTGGAAGTTTTATTACTAAAATATAATAACTTTACTTCACTTTACCTCATTTTATTTCCGTAAAAAAAAACTGAAAAACACAAACTTTCTCATTTTCACTGTATTTCATCCCTTTTACTCAACTCGAGAACATACTTTACAGTGAAACACAAGGTAGAAATTTTTGCAAATTAGAAATGTACAATTTGTGGGCATCTTAACAACTGAAACACAAGCCGCTGACCTTGAAGACATACATACAAGTACTAGATGTCTTAAACCCCCCATTAACCCTACACGTGTCCTTGGCCCCCCTTTCTTCCAATAGAACCTTCCAAACACACTCTCACTTCCAAGCCCTAATCTCTCTCGATCGATCATCCAATCAAAATCAATCCATCACGACGTCGTTTTATCTATTCATTCCATCACTCAACTTCTCTATTCTATTAATCAGGTATACTTTGATTGTTTTTAAATAATTAATTCCACTGTTTGATTCATGTAAATTTAATTCTCGTTATATATAATGACATTACTTTATTAATTTTATTTTAATTAGTTAGTTTAATTGTGTATTTACTGATTTTAATTTAATCAAATCTGTCACTCTAAATTGTTAATTTATTTTTTATTAAAATTTTGCTGTTGATATGCAGAAATTAGTATCGTTGACTTTTGCTTTTTCAAGTCAACGTACGGAGTGGTGGTCAACGTACTTTATTTATATTAAATGGTGTGATATATTGGAAAATAAAAATAATAAGAGTGAAAATGCCTGCGGTTCGGAATAGTTCGAGAGTCGATACGGTTGAGCTGAAAGTGGAGATGGAAAGAAGGCTAGGTACACAAAAGGCGGAGAAGTATTTTAGTTTACTTACGCGGTTTTTGAGTCTCAAGGTTGGGAAAACGGAATTTGACAAGCATTGTGTGCATTTGATTGGTGGAGAGAATGTGCGGTATCATAATGAGCTAATTAAGGCTATTGTGAGAAATGCTGCTGTTTGCAAGACCCCGCCGTTGGCAAAGCAAGTTAAACGTGATGGTGTGAATGGTATTGACCCGAGGAATGGTTTGCAGTCGCTTTGTAGAGATGTGTTTCCTCAGTCGCCGAGGAAAGGACGCACTCCTAATATTCGTGAACGAAAGTTTAAGGATAGACCGAGTCCTCTTGGAGTTGATGGCAAGAGTCATTTGGTGCCAACGAAGGTTAGTTCGGTTGAAAATAGGAAAGAGGTTGAACAGGATGAGTTGAGCGCGGTTACTGATAGAAGAGTCACGATTACCGCTCCGTTTGGTGTTAGTGTACACTCGAATAGGAAACCAAAAGTGTTGCAGAAGGGTTTGGGTACGGTGTCGTTGGAGGAGAGATTGAAGGAGAAGTTGAAAACGGTGGGATTGGATATCTCTATGGATTGTGTAAACTTATTAAATAACGGACTCGCTTCTTATTTGACGAGGGTTATAGGACCAAGTTTGGAGTTAGCCCGATCACGGTCTTTACGTCAGCCAGGAACAAGGTTCGCTGCGTCGATATTGGATTTCCGGCTGGCAACAGAGACAAATCCAAAGATTCTAGGAGAAGATTGGCCTACAAAACTCGAGAAGATTTGTTTTGGAAATTCTCTCGAGTTCATGTCTGAATAATACATTGTTAGATACCAATGCAAAAAGAGGAACGACAAAAGTTTTGGAGTAAAAGCAAGTAGGTTGTATATACATCTCAGATCTGATTATTCGGGACAGGGCTGCTGTCCAATGACAGTATAGTTTTATGCAAACCTTGTAAGATTTCTGGCCTCTAACAAATATTCTAGCGGCCTTTTTAATTATTATCTATAGCTTTTTTGAATTTCTCAGCAACCTGTGATCTGTCGATAAACCTTGTAATATTTAGTTGAGCAAGTTATTAATATTATAGCCAGTTTGTTAACTCATTTCTGTTCATGAAATGATACTTTTGGTCGATGACCTATGTTAGTCAACCCTTTTGTTTGTATTATGTATTAGTTAACAAGCTGTTAGGAGCATGAATATAATGGGAAGATGCATACTATAACCGAGGAAATACATAATCATGCATAGCCATTGGCTTTTCAAGCAACCTCTTATATATACTCGATGCTGTTTAATTTCATAAAATGATCAGGCTGGATTGTTCTGCATTTAATTGATCTTGAATACAAGTTGGAATCATTTTATGATTTTTTTTTTGAAAAGCTGATATTTATAAAAACGCTCATCGTTTTTATAAATATCTGCTTTTCAAAAAAAAAAAAAAAAAAAAAATCATAAAATGATACCAACTTGTATTCAAGATCAATTAAATGCAGAACAATCCTGCCTGATATTCCCATTTTGTCCCGTCTTGACACCGACCCTACCTAGTTTAGTCATGGCTGCGATGAATGCGTCGTTGAAATCTTTTGGGTCATTGGCCCATGATATCACGGTCTATTTTGACCTCGTGTCAGTGTATGGAACCTGGTCAGAAGTAAAAAGTCCTTGTCCTTGCTGTAGATTCTTGAAGTACATGTTGTCAAAAGTTGTTGGTGTGTTGGGATCCATATGTATAGCTACCAGCAGGCTGTCCTTTTTTGGACACAGTTGCTGCAATTGGGTAGCATAACTCGGGTTTAGGGTTGGATCCACTGGGTTTTGCTTGCTGAAGTTATTTATCCTGTTTGCAAACTGGTCGCAGTGGGAAAATCCAAGGGTATGTGCACCTGGACATAGTAATTGTCAAATTATAACATTTTCTGAAAGAATATAAAACATAAGATGTTTTGCTTATGGAGCAGTAGTGCTTTCATTGGACGATCCTGCAATTGGTTCAGTCAAAACTAAGGGTGGCTATTTTAACCTGTTTACTTATGAATGATCTTGTTTGGGATATGTTTTATTGTACGGGTTAAAATATAGGAGTATTAAAATAGTTTAGCCAAAAAGGAAATGGGTCAGACGGGTGAGAGCTAGCCCATAATTGCTTAATACGTACAACTTATAATCTGTTTTGTTTAAATATATTGGATTATGGAGTATTACAATAATATGGTGTTCAATAAAATTAATCATATTAATCATTTATAACTGTTCCGTTTTTGTTTAGAAAAGGGGTTTAGGTTGACCCAACTGCACTTGTAATTGTTTCAACTTATTTTGACCAATTTAATGTGGATGGTATTCCCTGGGCATGTTTTGTGTTATTATCACCCTGTAGTTAGATAAATAAATGGCAATAACTTTTCATAATAGATAATTTACATAACCATCCATAGCCATTAGCTATGCGCCTATACTTGTATACCTTTCATTGTCGTATAAAAATTAATATAATACGGAGTATATCCAAGTGATACCAACTTGATGTTAACATCAATTAAAAGCAGAACAATCTCGCCTGATATTCCCATTTTGGCCTGTCTTGACACCAACCCTGCCTAGTTTAGTCATAGCATTGACGAACGCGTTACTGAAATCTTTTGGGCTGTTAGCCCATGATATCACTGTCTGTTTTGACCTCGTGTCAGTGAAGAGAACCTGATCAGAAGTTAGAAGTCCTGGTCCATTCTGCAGATTCTTATAGTACATGTTGTCAAAAATTCCTGTTGTGCTGGGATCCAGGGCTATAACTGCGTTTGGGTCAAAGTTTTTCTTTGGACACTGTTGCTGCAATTCGGCAGCATAACTCGGGTTTAAAAACTGGTCGCAATGGGAGAATCCAAGGATATGTGCACCTGGACACAGTTACCACTACTGTAGTTAGCAGCAGGTTTAGGTTATGTTTTATATTACGGATTAAATATGTAAGTTGAAATAATTCAGCCTTAAAAGTAAGCGGGTCCAATGGGTCGAAAGTTACTCAAATTGTATTGTAAATGGCTAGATGCATACAACCTATAATCTGCTTTGTTTAATTATTGGATTATTGTAATAGTACTAACATAGTTTCATAGATTGGGCAAAAAGGTTTTAGGTTAACCCAACCCACACTAAAAAATTGTTTTGACCCGTTACTGAATCTGTGCACCATCCATTTTACCATCACTAATTTTTATCATTTTTGTTTTCGTGTTACCTGAGAGAGAAATCATCTCAGTTTGGTTTACGCCATTAGCAGCAAAGATAGCATTAAGTTGTCCAAATTCTGGTTTGCTTTTGGCAGCTTCCCATTCAGATTAGCCGCCGTTGAACTAAGCCCGTCTAATCTGCTTAATTCTACTGGATATGACGGCCCACAAGCCTGCACCACCATATTACATGTAAACATATAATCATGATCATGATACTTTCTTGAACTGAAAATTCTTAATTACCATCTGGACAACATCCCTTGCTGCCATAGTGAGAATATCAGCACACGACACCTTATTTTTATATTTATACAACCCGTGTATTACACGGATCTTAAACTAATATGATGAAGAATTTGATTGTTGTTATATGTTAGGAACAATTATTTGGTTGGAAAGCGTTCTCACACATCGTTAAATGCCATTGGATAATATGATTGAAGTTTATAGTCTAACGGCATTCTCCGTATACGTAATCAGCAAAGGGAGGTCACGGTTTGATTGTTTTTCAAATGTTTATCATAGGCCTAGAGTCATTAATAAAAACTAGAACGTACCCGCGTAATGCGGCGGCGGGTACCTGTTATTTGGTTATTCAGTTACACATTTAGTTGTCTTTATGCTTTATAAGTAGAGATGGTTAAGCCAAATAATTTTAGTTTGAACAACCAACCTGCTTTCTAACAAACTTGCTTCCTAACCAATTAATTTTGATATCCTTCCATAATAAGCAAGTAAAAGTCTGAATTTTAAGCCTTTCTAATTATAGAATAGTCGCAAATGCATTATATACTAGTATAGATGAGTGTAGTACTCCGTCCTTTTGTGGAAGTTAAAACAAAACAATGAAATCATATTGAAATTTTTACAGATTTTGATACTTGAGAAAAAATAAATAAATAAATAAAATTGAGTGACTGGTTGACTTAATTGAGACGTTGGCCAAAGCTTGAGCTTTTATTTTTTTTAAGTGTTTTTGTTACCGCCCGTGTATTACACGGGTTTTAAACTAGTTTGATATTTATAGTACCGTTTTTGTATTTTTATTCGATCAGGTTGATAACAATAACTAAATGGCGGTCAGATCTGGTATTTCCAGAAAATATAAAGCTTTTGTGTCCGACTATTATATTTTTTCTTAAATAAACAAGAAACAGAAAATGAAAACATGATAAAGATGGCCATTAATATGGTAGAAACGTATGAATGTTGTGGGCTGGCACATAAATTCTTGGTTTAATTAGGTGATAATGGTGGGTCTTGCATGACTAAAGTTAAGATAAGAACTTCTTAAAAAGCAGCAAATGCAGACAGCGAACCAAGCTATAAATGCAAATGTGATGTGAAAAACTACTCACATGATCGAATAACAACTTTTAGTTCAACTCTACCTTTCTCGTCACTTTGCATTGTGATGGACTTAAATCATTTTATTTAGTTGGAAAGATGGGAAATGGTTCCTAGGAGAACTTAATGCCTGTGAACATCCCTTTCATAATTAATTTTTACAAATATTTACAGATTGCTGCTTTTAAAGGTTGTAAATAAAGATCTGTCTTGCAAAAAAAGACTCGGGGGAAATGTGCAGCACACATACGACCATGCAAGATTATCAAATGGTGAAATATATTAGGTTTAACTGAATTCATCGGAAACTTGTTTTTGCTTACTCAGCGTAGATAACTACCCGTTGTTATTATTATTTTTTTAAAGTCAACACTCAACAGTGAAATCCCAAGTGGGCTTATATGTTGGACCTAACCCTCGGATGCTAGCTATCCTAATAAGTATCAAAACTAAGGTGTAAGATCAATTTAATGCAGATGGTTTTCCCTGGGCATGTTTTGTGTTATTATCACCCCGTAGTTAGATAAATAAATGGCTATAACTTTTCATAACAGATCATAACCATCCATAGCCATTAACGATGCGCTTATACTTGCATACCTTTTCATTGTAGTATAAAAATTAATATAATACGGAGTATATCCAAGTGATACCAACTTGATGTTAACATCAATTAAAAGCAGAACAATCTCGCCTGATATTCCCATTTTGGCCTGTCTTGACACCAACCCGGCCTAGTTTAGTCATAGCTTTGACGAATGCATCACTGAAATCTTTTAGGCTGTTAGCCCATGATATCACAGTCTGTTTTGACCTCGTGTCAGTGAAGAGAACCTGATCAGAAGTTAGGAGTCCTTGTCCATTCTGCAGATTCTTATAGTACATGTTGTCAAAAGTTCCTGTTGTGCTGGGATCCAGGGCTATAACTGTGTTTGGGTCAAAGCTCTTTGGACACTGTTGCTGCAATTCGGCAGCATAACTCGGGATTAGGGTTGGGTCCACTGGGTTCTGCTTGCTGAAGTTGTATATCCTGTTTAAAAACTGGTCGCAATGGGAGAATCCAAGGGTATGGGCGCCTGGACATAGTAACCACTACTGTAGTTAGCAGCAGGTTTAGGTTATGTTTTATCTTACGGATTAAATATGTAAGCTGAAATAATTCAGCCTTAAAAGTAAACGGGTCTTATGGGTCGAAAGTTACTCAAATTGTATTGTAAATGGCTATAGATGCATACAACCTATAATCTGCTTTGTTTAAAAATATTGGATTATTGTAATAATACTAATATAGTTTTAAAAAGAGTTTAGGTTAACCCAACCCATACTAAAAAATTGTTTTGACCCGTTACTGAACCCGTGCACTGTCCATTTTACTATCACTAATTTTTATCATTTTTGTTTTCACGTTACCTGAGAGAGCTATCATCTCAGTTTGGTTTAAGTCATTAGCAGCAAAGATAGAATTAAGCTGATCCAAATTCTGGTTTGCTTTTGGCAGTTTCCCATTCACACTAGCCGCCGTTGAACTAAGCCCGTCTAATCTGCCTAATTCTACCGGATATGACGGCCCACCAGCCTGCACCACAATATTACATGTAAGCTATAATCATCGTTATCATAATACTTTCTTGAACTGAAAATTCTTAATTACCATCTGGACAACATCCCTTGCAGCCATAGTGAGAATATCAGCACACGACACCTTATTTTTACAGCTCGGGACAGCATCAACTGCAGCTTTTGCTTTCATAACTGTATCAAACCCATCTCCAGCCAATGACAGGTTTTCCGGGTGGTCTTTTTCGGCGGTGTTGGAACCACTAGATTGTATCATAATCGAAGCATCACACCCCTATTATTTTAACCAACAGAAAAAAAAAAAAAAAGAAAAAAAAAAAAAAAAAGAAAGAAAAAAAAAGAAAAAAAAAAACACATTATAAAAAGTACTCCACTAAACAACATACAAAATCATTATATTAACGAACCTCAATGAAACAATCATGAAAAAACAAACGAAGTGTTCCCTGAACAGTGATAGGTGTTTCGGCAAGCTTAGCCGCGACAGCTTTCCGCACAATGGTTTCAACGTCCGGACAGATATTTGCGTAGTAATTCTGTTTGAGTTCGGAAAAAACTATGTTTGGGATGATGAGAAGTGACAAGAAAGCTAATACTTGAATAAGAATAAACCGACCCATGATTAACGTAAATGTGTTTGTTTTTGGTATTGTTATTCTGTTGAGAATTGAGATAGTTTTCGACTTGTACTAACCTTTATAAAATCCAAATGGCCAAATATAGTATTCCCAGTAAATAGAAACTATGCTTTTTGTGTTTAATTTTTTTGCTTTTTATCTTCAAATATTCACGAGAAACAGAAAACCAAAACATGATAAAGTTGGCAATTAAAATGGTTTAAACGTATTAAAGTTGTGGGGTGTTTTACTTTTTCTAAAGAAAACGAGTATACATTAATAGGTGATAATGTGATATGATGGGCTTGCGTATGAATGAATTTAACATACATTTAAAGTTTTACAATTCTAGTAAGATTTACTATTGCTAATGTTACTATCTCTTACTAGTTACTGTAGTAAGTTAGTAATTCTTAGGGCGAAATGAGAAATAAATGGGACGATCAATTATTATACTATAACAGAGGAATACTTAATCTTACATAGCCATTAGCTTATCGGGTATACTTTTATACCTTTTCATTATTGTATAAAAAATTATACAATGATATCAACTTCAATAAAATATCAATTAAATGCAGCACAATCTTTCCTGATGTTCCCATTTGTACCCGTCTTGACACCAACGCGACCTAGTTTAGTCATTGCTGTGATGAATGCGTTATTGAAAGCTGTTGGGCTGTTAGCCCATGAGGTCACAGTCGGTTTTGATCTCGTGTCAGTGAAAAGAACCTGGTCAGATGTAAAAAGTCCTTGTCCATTTTGTAGATTCTTATAGTAAACGTTGTCAAAAGTTCTTGGTGTGTTGGGATCCATATTTATAGCTATCCTCGGGTCAACGTTCTTTGGGCACTGTTGCTGCAGTTGTGTAGCATAACTTGGGTTTAGTGTTGGATCAACTGGATTTTGTTTGCTGAAGTTGTATATCCTGTTTGAAAACTGGTTGCAATGGGAGAATCCGAGGGTGTGTGCAACTGGACATGGTAATTACATTAGCATTAGCAATTATGGTAACATTTTTTAGAGTAACCATATAACATCTTAAGAGAGTTACGTAGTATGAATTATAAGCCTTAGTATAAATTGGTCGATTCTTTATATAATGTCAAATGGGTCATACCCAAATACTCCCTCCGTCCCAAAATATAAGTCCATGTTTGACTTTTCAAAGTCTTTTTCTTCAGAATTTGACCATAATTATTTTTTCTCGTGTTACATAATACTTGATGGAAAATATATAAATGGATTTGTGTTTCAAATGTATGTTCCTTGGTATACTTTTCATCAAGAAGTATATAACACGAAAAAAAATAATTACGGTCAAAGTCAGAAGAAAAAGACTTTGAAAATTCAAACATGGACTTATATTTTGGGACGGAGGTAGTAGTAGTTAGAAGCAAAGGGGTCCATAGTCATCGAACGTGTGATATTAATGCATAAACTGTCACATATCATTCTATTATAATTAAGATATATTATTTTAAATAAACTGTCCAAAGTCGCTCAACCCAACCTGATCATTCAAAGATTACCCATTTTGACCAAACCCTTCAAACCCGGTTTTGGCCTCCATTTTGGAACTTCTACTATCATATATTTAGCTAAAAAGGTGACGGGTCATATGTGCCGAAAGTTCACAAACTTCAATGTAATTTCATCAAATATTGTAATTCACTTTACTAATAAAGGGTTGAATTTCGATTCTACTAATGTTGTTTCTTTTCAATCATAAGTATTTCTTTAATAATGGATAAAAAGGCACAGGTCAACCCTACCCATACTACAGATTATTTCTTAACCATTATTGCACTAGTCCATGTTTAGTTTACCACCTCTACTGTTCAGGCTCATTTTTTCCAATATTTTTGCATGAAACGTCTTACCTGAGAGAGCAATCATGTCAGCTTGGGTCAATCCATTAGCAGCAAACAAGGCATTTAGTTGATCCAAATTCTGGTTTGGTTTGGGCAGATTTCCACCCACACTAGCTGCTGTTGAGCTCAGCCCGTCTAATCTTCCTAACTCCACTGAATACGATGGCCCACCCGCCTGCAAACCAAAATTTTAAAAGTTAGCAATATGATCATCATTCATCAAGATACTAGTAAATCATTATAGAAAGAAAATGGTTATTACAATCTTGACGACATCTCGTGTAGCCATGGTGAGAATATCAGCACATGACACTTTATTTCTGCAACTTGGATTAGCATCAACTGCAGCTTTTGCTTTGATAACCGTATCAAACCCGTCTCCAGCCAATGACAAGTTATCCGGATGATCTTTTTCCGCAGTGTTGGAACCACTAGATTGTATCATAACCGAAGCATCACACCCCTATTATTTAACCACAAAAAACAACGCATTAACATACCAGAACTTAAATTCACGTAAAAAATCATTAAACAGACGAACCTTAACAAAGCAATCATGGAAGAACAAACGAAGAGTTCCTGGAATGGTAACAAACGTTTGTTTAACCTTAGCTGCGACTGCTTTCTGCACAATGCTTTCGACATTTGGACATATGTTTGCGTAGTAATTCTGTTTGAGCTGCGCAAAAGCTATGTTTGGAAATATGAGAAGTGAGCATAGAGCTAATACTTGAAAAACAATTACTCGACCCATAATTAATGAGTATGTGTTTGTTATTGTTATTTGTTTGAGAATTTTGATACTTGTAGTAAAGCTTTTATAAAATTTAAAGGCAAAGGCAAAGGAAAAGAAAAAACGAAGTTGTCTTCACTCACTAAGACAGCTGTTTAGCTTTGGAATATAGTTAGTTGTTTTGGACAAATTATTTCATTTTTATCATGTTTATCTTTCATTTTTATTGCAAGTCAACGTGCAAAAACAAAAATAAAGAGAATTAATTAGAGTATAAATTTTACAGATTTATGTGGTGCAGGTCGATCGATATTGTGAGTTAACGAGCAAGAAAAAATGGCTTTTTGAGACGAAATATGTTAGGTTATGTGATATACTGATTTTTAGCTACTAATATTCCATAAATCCTACAGCATGAAATTCTAATCCATGGCCTATGTGACAAATACTCGATAGCTAGAAATAGAATCTTATTAACCTTGTGTCGGTACTCAGTACGTACGGGCCAAGGGACATTATCGGGTAGACAATTTCTATGGGACGAGGGCCTTCCAAGATTCATTTCAACGCTTGTACGTGCAAACTTTCCTAGTCCTTCTAGCTAGCTAGGTGTATGTTCATCGACTTGCACTGTTTCTTTAAGCTTCTTTTTATACTTTTTGTGCCTATTAATGACCAAAAAATTGTAAGATAGATCTCATTGTATTCTTTATATTGTATTTTTGTATGATAACAAGATGTAAACGGTCAAAAATGGTATTCTCAAACGAGAATCGGAAAACCAAAACATGATCAAGTTGATAGTTGATTAAAACTTAGAAACGTATGAAAGTTGTGGGCTAGCTAGCACACAAGTCCTTGGTTTTTATCAAAAATAATATGAGAATAATTTAATAAATGATGATGTGATATGGTGGGGCTGTATACAGTACAACTGAATTAAACATCAAGAGAAAAAATGAACATAGAGGGGTCCAAAACTTTAAACATGCTGAATGTGATGTCCAAACTATGCAAATAATGAGCAGCAGCTTCGTATTATTCTTTCACTGACGACGGTCGTTTTGGTAGCAGCCATATGTTGTACATCGATAACTCGGTCTACGCCGGCCCTACTAACGCCGGCTATACCATTTTATATCATTTGTTGATTTTTGTACGTACGTAGGTTTTTCAAAGTTTAATTATGAGCTAAAAGGATCGGAATATTAGGTTATTAGCATGCAGATATTTAAATTATCTAGGCTATTCAAGATTTCAAGTTAATTGATTTAATTATGAGCTAATATGGATTAGCATGCAGACTCATGTTTAGTTTTCATTTTCAATAAACAATTGTTTATGTTTAGTCATGCATGTCTATATCTTCGAATACATTTAACATGGTCCTTCCAAAAGTAGTATATGTAATTAAAAATGCTAAATTGTTTTTAACCTTGTTATTTATCTAAATAATTTAGCTAACCTTTATTTTAACGCATCCTTTGTGTTTTTTCATCTCAAACAAAACATTATTTTGTTTTTGTATCACAAGTAACCTTTAATAATCCCGCAACATTGTATATGGGGTTCTATAAAGAGAATTTGCGAGACTTTGCTTCACTTTGCGATATAAACCCGAGTACATATTATAGTTTTCGCCTTTTTGGTATTGTTACGATTATTTGCGTTTACAAATTTAGCATCATCGTTCAATAATTTGATCAGTTGCGGACACATATGACATCAATCGATATCTGTGCTAACTATTAAGAAAGACAAGTTCGGGTTTAACTATTTTTGGAATGAATTACTTTTTACACTATGCGAATATTTGTACAGAATTCAATCCATATTTAAGCTTATGTCGACCACTTTAGTAAAAGGAGAGTTATCTACTTAACAAAAAAATATGTTCCATCCGTCTCAAAATTTTATTGTACTTTATGTCTATCAATTTTTGTTTCATTTTTTTTTCCGACCAATCAAAAAAAAAAAGTTTAGTTGGTGAAGGTGATACTTTTATAAAGGAAAAAAAAAATGTAGATAGAGGTCGAAAAGTTGGACCATTAAACTCTTAAACCAATTAAATATCATCCTCAGTGTAGATGCAATAATCTGCACCTGAGATATGGAGGAGAAGTTTGGGTCTTCAAGGATGTTCGGATCTATTGACATGCTCCGAACCTTGAGGAGCTTCGTACCTTTGTGCTAAGTCTTGAGTTGTGATAAGACAGGTAACACACGTTAGCCTCGCCGCGGGTGTTTAGTCTGAGACCCAACTTCAGTGTGAAAATGAGTATGAGTGATATGTGTGAAGTGTGAAGTATAAAGTAAATATGATAATAAGTGTTCGTTCAATTCGGAGTAATTCCTCTCGAGTATATCATGCCCCTCAACTGTAAATAGTTGAGGCTATATATACTACTTATCTATTTTGATAATTAAGCATAGGCTCAATGGGACTGTCCGTATAGCTCAATTGGCTAGGACAACTGACGCGGAGCTTGTCAGCTAGTGACGAACCTTTGGTTCATCCTTCTGGTTCATTACTTGGTATTGTCCTTTTGTATCGTCAGTAAATCACATTATGGTTCGTCATGGGAATCGGGTCTTTAGAGATTCGATACACCGTTACTCACCAATTAAACTCTTTTTTGATCGTTTGAAATAATAAGTGAATTATTATGTACGGATATCCAAAAATGGAAATAGTGATTATAAAGTTCAAAAATGGAAATAATGATTATAAATTTGGGACGCAGGGTCAGTGACTCGAAAAGCTGTAAAGTTGATGTTACCTTACATAACCACTAAGGCACTAACAAGTACTCCGTAACAAGGAGGAGATTATTACTTTTTAGGACATTTCAAAATGACTACTTTTGGAGTGTTTGTTTGAGCTTATATGTGGCTTATGAGCTTATTTGTGTTTCGGATTATATATCATAAGCCCCAATTTTCATGCTTATATAAGCCTAAAAGTCTTCAAATAAGACAGAAAATTTGGGGTTATGAAATATAATCCGAAATCAAATACGGAGTAAGATCATAAACCACATATAAACTTAAACAAACGTCCCTTTTATATAATTTTAAGACGGAGAAGTATCAATCAATCACTCTTAAAGTTGTACAGTTGATGTTACCTTACATAACCAATAAGGCACTAACAAGTAATAACTGATAATATATATGAATGAAACATGCATATACAAAATGATAAAAGGTTGATATGTCCTTTTCTGTATATGTTGACTAAAACTTCAACTTTTATATCAATGATATTATTTTACTTGGATAAACCTCGGGTGGTTATGGAGTGATCGAGAGTGGGCAACATGTTCTTACTTGGACGCATGAACAAATTCTTTGAGGATCTTTCGTGTTCGTTATCTTATTTGAATACATTTGACAATAAATATTTAAAACATATTGCTATGATGTGTTAATTAACCATGTTACAAAATCACTAATCTCTTCTTGATCTAGTATATCACATTAGTTTTGCTTGAGATAGGAAATAATAATTTATACACAAGCATAGTTGTGACTCGTGACTCGTGACTGACCAACTCACTAAAAAGGTTTCGAGTTTAAATCTTAGCTGAGCTTTCGTATTTTGTGTTGATTTGAACATTTTAAACAATTAAATGTGATGATGTGAAATGTTGTTTTAACATGAGAATATTGCAACATGGTCAAGTTAAACAACATTTTTAAAGTTTTTTATCGGACCACAAAATGAACGTGGTTACATGGGTATCTTCAAGGACATTTTATGGAATCCGATTCATCATAAAGCATATTAGATCGAATACCCACTAGGCCACTAATACATTGTAATCAGATTCTCGTGAATACCCATTTTTGTATAGTTTTCTTGTAGGGATAATTAGTAAAATAGCCCGGTTGTCCTGGGTTTATGTATATTTAACCCGTTTTTTAAAATTCTTGTTTTAGCCCGGGTTGCACTGGGCAACTTTCGTATAGCCAACTACAGAGTGCCACGTCGGGGCAACTTTTTTGTATTTTTGGCAACTTTTTTGTATTTTGGGCAACTTGAGGACACTTGTCATCTTTCGGTTGGCTATACGAAAGTTACCCAGGGCAACCTGGGCTAAAACGGTAATTTTTCAAAAATGGGCTAAATATGCCTAGACCGCAGATCAACGGACCATTTTAGTAATTTTTCTTTTCTTGTAATAGATTTTTTCCAAGCTTATGCGACACTATATAAGTTTCCAATGGTGTGTTTAACATAACCGAATGCTGTTGTGTTGTAGACTTGTAGTCGATTATAACATATTAAAAGGGCTTCAAGAGCTCATGATTTACATGTGGTAAGAATGACTTTGGTCTAGTGGTGTGTAAATTGTCTATCAACCTATAGATTGTGAGTTCAAGCCTTGCTAGAGTCATTTGTAAGATATATTGTGGGATATATAGGTGTGAAAAAAATATTATCGTTAAAAAAAATCATAATTGATGTCGTACATGATTATTTATATTCATCCAACTTAAATATAAATGTGTTTGTCACACATTAGACAGTTAGACCAAAACATGAACCAAAATAGCACTCTACAATTACTATTTAGTAGTCCGCCCGTGTCAAAATAACATCGTTTGATGATCTGTACCACCTAACGATTTGCATAATAAAGGGTAAATTGCAAAAATGGTCACTAACGTATCACAAAATCGCAAAAAAGCCACCGAGTCATAAATGCGTAAAAAAAAGCCACTAACAATACGTAAAAGTGCAAAATAGCCACCGAGAGCGTTTTTCCGTTAGTTTTCTCGTTAAGTGCCTAGTCATCGAGGGTAGTATTGTCTTTTTACTGTTCATATTTAATCAATACCACCACCACCTATAAACAACAAACAAACTTTTTATTTCCCGCCTTAATTCAGCCATTAAAAACCTTCGATTCATAGCCGTTTTTTAATCAATTTCCAAATCTAATCCGTACATTTCATTCTAACAATCATTGCGCATACTTTAATCAGTTTGAATTTTTGATTTTGGTGAATTTTACATTTCCCCCAATTCTCACTATGGAAAACAACAATTCATAATATGTCGAATAAAAAAGAGAATAGTAAGAGGCAAGTGAAGGTTCCTGTGAGATATGATAATCATGTGTTAAGCAATTTGAGCCAAAAACGAAATGCTGAAGTGGAAAAAGCGGTTATTGAGGAAATTAGGTGCCTCTTAGTTGCCTTGCTCGTGCTTTCTGTTGTTAGGGTCCTGTAGCTTGTGCCCTTTTGGCTCTAGGATTTTGTTATGCCTTTTGCTTGTCCTTTGTTTTGCTTTTAGGTTTTTGGCCCTTTTTGCTTGCCCCTTTTGCTTTGCTTTAGCTCTAGGCCCTTTGCGTTGCTTTTTTTTTGTTCCTCTTGTGGAGTAGATTTTTGGTCTATTTTGGTCGGTCTCTTGTGGCGTTTTTTTTTTGTCTGCTTGGCTTTTTTTTTTTTTTTTTTTTTTTTTTTTTTTTTTTTTTTTTTAATGCTTTTTATCTTGCTCCTTTATTATTGTCACAACTCGTAAATTCTGGTCTTTTCCCGAACTTTCACATTTACTATTCATTGGTTACTATTCATCATTTTTGAGGTCAGTTTGATATTCTGAGAAGCGTTTTAAAATTTTACTATTCATAAAACACTATTCACCTCCGGAGAAAAATTATCATTTATACGTGGGTTGCGTCATTTTTGTAAACGTACGATTATCAACCTAATAAACGTTATCTTATGAACTAATATTTTGAATAATTGATCCGTCAATCCCAACTATGATCCTGACACATTTTTATACTCATAATAATAATATAAAAATTATATTATTAATTTACCCGGTGTTTTGGAAATTTATTTAATTTATATCGTACGCCTAATTTATTTACGACGGTTTTCGTAAAAACTAAACAATGATCACCCGAACACCCAATATTTATACCCAACCTATTTTTATAATTTATATAACTTTATTATGACCCGGTTAACTCTGTTAAAATTTATTTTTAGTTAACCCGGTACCCGGTACATTTTAAAAACTACAAATCTACACAAAATAATACAAAGTCACAAAAGTCTTACACTCCAACCCCCCCCCCCTCCATAATGCCGCCCCCCCCCCCCCCCTAGCCCATGATGTATCTTACATCTTTGATATTTTGTTCACTAACTCCATTATTGAAAATCTACCCATTTAATGCACCAAGACTTTCATACAAGTAACCTTTTATCTCATTTTCATCTCATTTCACAAAGTCACCACAAAACTTCTCATCTCTTTTCTCTCCTCTTGTGTGGATCGTCCAAGAACAAGGAACAAAGAAGAAACCATGGATTTTTGAAGATCAAGTGTTATTTGGGTCTCATATGTTTTCCTTGTTAGGGTTTTGTCATAAAACCCTAGGTTCTTTACATAATCATCTTCAAAACTCATCCAATCATCAAGTAAGCTTCAAGATCACTTGTTGATCTTTCCATACTTTCATTTTTCTAGTTTCATGTTGTTTATTCAAGATCTACATGCATATGTTAGTATATACCACTCATTTATATATATATATATAACTTTTGATCTCTAGAAATGGATTATTGTTAGATCCTTGTTAGATCCACTTGATTTATGATGTTTAGGAACCCATGACACCCTAAGAAGGTGTATGGTAAGATTAGACTAGATTTGTGGTGATTGAAAGTGGTTTGGTTGGATTAGAAACTAGTTTGGAACATTAGAAATGGTTTTTGAAACTTCATATAAACCTACTGTCCTTGTTTTGAAATCGTGGGAAAATCAGTAGGTGGTGGGTAATTTTCGACCAAAGATTTAGAAAATACATTCCGAGACGGAACTATGGCCGAAAACGGGGATAAAAACGAGTTAATAACGAAGGAGATACGCCAAAAACGAGTTTAACGACGAAAACTATATTTTCTGAAAACTGCATGCTGTTTGACATTTTTCGTTGGACAAATAGAGGCGTTAGACGTAACCTAGAGGTGCCGAACTATCAAAAATATATTAGTATATACTAAAACGAATCCGTGGATATAAAGAACGAGTAAAATGAGCTTAAAACGACCAAGATATACACTTTTGAAACTAGGCGAACTATATATATATTTGACAACTTCTAATAGCACATATCCTCTTAAGTTATGGAAACACTATAATTCAACGCCAACACTTATTTTCAAACTACGAGTGGTATAGGCTTCATGTGCATGTACATTCATCGCATCCCCTCATAATTTAAGTAGATCGTATCATTCGTTCAATATAGGTCGCGGTTAGAGATCGAACCTCATTTCTGTGTAATCACTTTTGTCTTCGTAACTATCGTACCAGGTGAGTCATAGCCCTTACTCTTTAAATTGTTTTGTCAACTTTTGGGGGAGAATACATGCTCGTTTTTACTTGAACTATTACTTGACTCTTTAAACATGGTTTTGACTTGAACTTTATTATGAACTTATGACTTGTCTTGACCTTTTGAACTTGACTTAAACTTTTGAACTTATGTACCGTACGTACTTTGACTTAAAGTCTCCCATGTTCGGAGCAACGCTATAAAGTCTCTCCTGTTCAGAGCATCTTTAATAAATCTCGCCATGGTGGAGTGACTAATAATTCTTCACCAAGTCGGTGGAGTGACTAATAATTCTTTGCCTAGGTGGCGGAGTGACTTCAAGTCTCCCATGTTCGGAGCAACGTTATAAAGTCTCCCTTGTTCGGAGCGGCCTTGACTTATTTTATATGTGGTGCTTATATTGTGACTTATTATTGACCTCATGTGCTTGACTACCAGACATAAACTATTTTAGCAGTGGGTTGTGAACACACATGTTACAAGTCTCTTATGGCGGGACTTGTAACTGAGTGGATTTACGATGCCTTTGCTGTGTGACCATTTTTCTATAAACTTTATTTGTTAAACAAACTCTATGAACTCACCAACCTCGTGTTGACACTTTAGCATGTATTTTCAGGTTTTAACCTATGGCACACTACTGGAGGTTTTGGCAGGGCATGGCATGGTCATAGAAGACTCTGATTATTTATATGGGGACCGTTTTAAAACTATTTTTAGGGCCTACTTCCGCACTACTTTTAACGATGTAAATTTCTATATTTTTGGTTAAACAATTTTATTCTAAATTATTAAAGTGAAAACCATTTTTGAACTAGTGTTGGAATACCAATTGAGTTACACCCCAGCTACACGTATGCTTCCGCTGGACCCGATTTTGGGGGTGTGACAGATTGGTATCAGAGCTTTGGCTATAGCGAACTAAGTGTTTTTAAAACCTAGACTATAGCTACTTTTACGAAAAACTTAACCCTATGACCGTCACGTGCCTGCCTGCCAAGCTGAAGCCTCATTGTGGTTTGTTGCTGACTTAGGTGATGAGATTTGTGTCTCATTATCTGGTATATTATATTCACTTATTCTTGTTGATTACTCTCATTGTCTTTCATATAAGCATGTTCACGTATCATATATGTCACCCTGTTATGTTTCTCCTTGCATAGTTTCATCATTTGACCTCGAGTTGGTCACCTGCCTTAGTCTTTCTGAACGTCTTGGTATTTGTGAAGGACATAGTCTTAGTATAACTGAGCTGAGTATTTCAAAATTCATGGAACCTCGGTGGAATATAGACTAGTCACCTATATTCAACCCGGGATAGTGGGACATAGGCTGACTACCTATATCCGACTCAGAAATGAATTTTGCAACACTGAGAATGGTTATAATAAAATTTTGTCTGGATTGAATCCTTTACTCAATTTCCGAATGTTTCATTCATGTGTGTGTGTACCCTCGTTGTCAGAACGCTTATACTTTTCCTCACCTTGTGAATCGCCGCCTAGAAGCACGTCAACTGGTCATTTCGTCTCATGAATCTTCACCTTTATAACACTTCAGAGACCAACGTTAATTGAACTTCGGGACGAAGTTCCCTTAAGGGGTAGAGACTGTCACAACTCGTAAATTCTGGTCTTTTCCCGAACTTTCACATTTACTATTCATTGGTTACTATTCATCGATCACTATTCATCATTTTACTATTCATCATTTTTGAGGTCAGTTTGATATTCTGAGAAGCGTTTTAAAATTTTACTATTCATAAAACACTATTCACCTCCGGAGAAAAATTGTCATTTATACGTGGGTTGCGTCATTTTTGTAAACGTACGATTATCAACCTAATAAACGTTATCTTATGAACTAATATTTTGAATAATTGATCCGTCAATCCCAACTATGATCCTGACACATTTTTATACTCATAATAATAATATAAAAATTATATTATTAATTTACCCGGTGTTTTGGAAATTTATTTAATTTATATCGTACGCCTAATTTATTTACGACGGTTTTCGTAAAAACTAAACAATGATCACCCGAACACCCAATATTTATACCCAACCTATTTTTATAATTTTTATAACTTTATTATGACCCGGTTAACTCTGTTAAAATTTATTTTTAGTTAACCCGGTACCCGGTACATTTTAAAAACTACAAATCTACACAAAATAATACAAAGTCACAAAAGTCTTACACTCCAACCCCCCCCCCTCCATAATGCCGCCCCCCCCCCCCTAGCCCATGATGTATCTTACATCTTTGATATTTTGTTCACTAACTCCATTATTGAAAATCTACCCATTTAATGCACCAAGACTTTCATACAAGTAACCTTTTATCTCATTTTCATCTCATTTCACAAAGTCACCACAAAACTTCTCATCTCTTTTCTCTCCTCTTGTGTGGATCGGCCAAGAACAAGGAACAAAGAAGAAACCATGGATTTTTGAAGATCAAGTGTTATTTGGGTCTCATATGTTTTCCTTGTTAGGGTTTTGTGATAAAACCCTAGGTTCTTTACATAATCATCTTCAAAACTCATCCAATCATCAAGTAAGCTTCAAGATCACTTGTTGATCTTTCCATACTTTCATTTTTCTAGTTTCATGTTGTTTATTCAAGATCTACATGCATATGTTAGTATATACCACTCATATATATATATATATATATATATATATATATATATATATATATATATATATATATATATATATATAACTTTTGATCTCTAGAAATGGATTATTGTTAGATCCTTGTTAGATCCACTTGATTTATGATGTTTAGGAACCCATGACACCCGAAGAAGGTGTATGGTAAGATTAGACTAGATTTGTGGTGATTGAAAGTGGTTTGGTTGGATTAGAAACTAGTTTGGAACATTAGAAATGGTTTTTGAAACTTCATATAAACCTACTGTCCTTGTTTTGAAATCGTGGGAAAATCAGTAGGTGGTGGGTAATTTTCGACCAAAGATTTAGAAAATACATTCCGAGACGGAACTATGGCCGAAAACGGGGATAAAAACGAGTTAATAACGAAGGAGATACGCCAAAAACGAGTTTAACGACGAAAACTATATTTTCTGAAAACTGCATGCTGTTTGACATTTTTCGTTGGACAAATAGAGGCGTTAGACGTAACCTAGAGGTGCCGAACTATCAAAAATATATTAGTATATACTAAAACGAATCCGTGGATATAAAGAACGAGTAAAATGAGCTTAAAACGACCAAGATATACACTTTTGAAACTAGGCGAACTATATATATATTTGACAACTTCTAATAGCACATATCCTCTTAAGTTATGGAAACACTATAATTCAACGCCAACACTTATTTTCAAACTACGAGTGGTATAGGCTTCATGTGCATGTACATTCATCGCATCCCCTCATAATTTAAGTAGATCGTATCATTCGTTCAATATAGGTCGCGGTTAGAGATCGAACCTCATTTCTGTGTAATCACTTTTGTCTTCGTAACTATCGTACCAGGTGAGTCATAGCCCTTACTCTTTAAATTGTTTTGTCAACTTTTGGGGGAGAATACATGCTCGTTTTTACTTGAACTATTACTTGACTCTTTAAACATGGTTTTGACTTGAACTTTATTATGAACTTATGACTTGTCTTGACCTTTTGAACTTGACTTAAACTTTTGAACTTATGTACCGTACGTACTTTGACTTAAAGTCTCCCATGTTCGGAGCAACGCTATAAAGTCTCTCCTGTTCAGAGCATCTTTAATAAATCTCGCCATGGTGGAGTGACTAATAATTCTTCACCAAGTCGGTGGAGTGACTAATAATTCTTTGCCTAGGTGGCGGAGTGACTTCAAGTCTCCCATGTTCGGAGCAACGTTATAAAGTCTCCCTTGTTCGGAGCGGCCTTGACTTATTTTATATGTGGTGCTTATATTGTGACTTATTATTGACCTCATGTGCTTGACTACCAGACATAAACTATTTTAGCAGTGGGTTGTGAACACACATGTTACAAGTCTCTTATGGCGGGACTTGTAACTGAGTGGATTTACGATGCCTTTGCTGTGTGACCATTTTTCTATAAACTTTATTTGTTAAACAAACTCTATGAACTCACCAACCTCGTGTTGACACTTTAGCATGTATTTTCAGGTTTTAACCTATGGCACACTACTGGAGGTTTTGGCAGGGCATGGCATGGTCATAGAAGACTCTGATTATTTATATGGGGACCGTTTTAAAACTATTTTTAGGGCCTACTTCCGCACTACTTTTAACGATGTAAATTTCTATATTTTTGGTTAAACAATTTTATTCTAAATTATTAAAGTGAAAACCATTTTTGAACTAGTGTTGGAATACCAATTGAGTTACACCCCAGCTACACGTATGCTTCCGCTGGACCCGATTTTGGGGGTGTGACAGATTGGTATCAGAGCTTTGGCTATAGCGAACTAAGTGTTTTTAAAACCTAGACTATAGCTACTTTTACGAAAAACTTAACCCTATGACCGTCACGTGCCTGCCTGCCAAGCTGAAGCCTCATTGTGGTTTGTTGCTGACTTAGGTGATGAGATTTGTGTCTCATTATCTGGTATATTATATTCACTTATTCTTGTTGATTACTCTCATTGTCTTTCATATAAGCATGTTCACGTATCATATATGTCACCCTGTTATGTTTCTCCTTGCATAGTTTCATCATTTGACCTCGAGTTGGTCACCTGCCTTAGTCTTTCTGAACGTCTTGGTATTTGTGAAGGACATAGTCTTAGTATAACTGAGCTGAGTATTTCAAAATTCATGGAACCTCGGTGGAATATAGACTAGTCACCTATATTCAACCCGGGATAGTGGGACATAGGCTGACTACCTATATCCGACTCAGAAATGAATTTTGCAACACTGAGAATGGTTATAATAAAATTTTGTCTGGATTGAATCCTTTACTCAATTTCCGAATGTTTCATTCATGTGTGTGTGTACCCTCGTTGTCAGAACGCTTATACTTTTCCTCACCTTGTGAATCGCCGCCTAGAAGCACGTCAACTGGTCATTTCGTCTCATGAATCTTCACCTTTATAACACTTCAGAGACCAACATTAATTGAACTTCGGGACGAAGTTCCCTTAAGGGGTAGAGACTGTCACAACTCGTAAATTCTGGTCTTTTCCCGAACTTTCACATTTACTATTCATTGGTTACTATTCATCGATCACTATTCATCATTTTACTATTCATCATTTTTGAGGTCAGTTTGATATTCTGAGAAGCGTTTTAAAATTTTACTATTCATAAAACACTATTCACCTCCGGAGAAAAATTGTCATTTATACGTGGGTTGCGTCATTTTTGTAAACGTACGATTATCAACCTAATAAACGTTATCTTATGAACTAATATTTTGAATAATTGATCCGTCAATCCCAACTATGATCCTGACACATTTTTATACTCATAATAATAATATAAAAATTATATTATTAATTTACCCGGTGTTTTGGAAATTTATTTAATTTATATCGTACGCCTAATTTATTTACGACGGTTTTCGTAAAAACTAAACAATGATCACCCGAACACCCAATATTTATACCCAACCTATTTTTATAATTTTTATAACTTTATTATGACCCGGTTAACTCTGTTAAAATTTATTTTTAGTTAACCCGGTACCCGGTACATTTTAAAAACTACAAATCTACACAAAATAATACAAAGTCACAAAAGTCTTACACTCCAACCCCCCCCCCCCCCCTCCATAATGCCGCCCCCCCCCCTAGCCCATGATGTATCTTACATCTTTGATATTTTGTTCACTAACTCCATTATTGAAAATCTACCCATTTAATGCACCAAGACTTTCATACAAGTAACCTTTTATCTCATTTTCATCTCATTTCACAAAGTCACCACAAAACTTCTCATCTCTTTTCTCTCCTCTTGTGTGGATCGGCCAAGAACAAGGAACAAAGAAGAAACCATGGATTTTTGAAGATCAAGTGTTATTTGGGTCTCATATGTTTTCCTTGTTAGGGTTTTGTGATAAAACCCTAGGTTCTTTACATAATCATCTTCAAAACTCATCCAATCATCAAGTAAGCTTCAAGATCACTTGTTGATCTTTCCATACTTTCATTTTTCTAGTTTCATGTTGTTTATTCAAGATCTACATGCATATGTTAGTATATACCACTCATATATATATATATATATATATATATATATATATATATATATATATATATATATATATATATATATAACTTTTGATCTCTAGAAATGGATTATTGTTAGATCCTTGTTAGATCCACTTGATTTATGATGTTTAGGAACCCATGACACCCGAAGAAGGTGTATGGTAAGATTAGACTAGATTTGTGGTGATTGAAAGTGGTTTGGTTGGATTAGAAACTAGTTTGGAACATTAGAAATGGTTTTTGAAACTTCATATAAACCTACTGTCCTTGTTTTGAAATCGTGGGAAAATCAGTAGGTGGTGGGTAATTTTCGACCAAAGATTTAGAAAATACATTCCGAGACGGAACTATGGCCGAAAACGGGGATAAAAACGAGTTAATAACGAAGGAGATACGCCAAAAACGAGTTTAACGACGAAAACTATATTTTCTGAAAACTGCATGCTGTTTGACATTTTTCGTTGGACAAATAGAGGCGTTAGACGTAACCTAGAGGTGCCGAACTATCAAAAATATATTAGTATATACTAAAACGAATCCGTGGATATAAAGAACGAGTAAAATGAGCTTAAAACGACCAAGATATACACTTTTGAAACTAGGCGAACTATATATATATTTGACAACTTCTAATAGCACATATCCTCTTAAGTTATGGAAACACTATAATTCAACGCCAACACTTATTTTCAAACTACGAGTGGTATAGGCTTCATGTGCATGTACATTCATCGCATCCCCTCATAATTTAAGTAGATCGTATCATTCGTTCAATATAGGTCGCGGTTAGAGATCGAACCTCATTTCTGTGTAATCACTTTTGTCTTCGTAACTATCGTACCAGGTGAGTCATAGCCCTTACTCTTTAAATTGTTTTGTCAACTTTTGGGGGAGAATACATGCTCGTTTTTACTTGAACTATTACTTGACTCTTTAAACATGGTTTTGACTTGAACTTTATTATGAACTTATGACTTGTCTTGACCTTTTGAACTTGACTTAAACTTTTGAACTTATGTACCGTACGTACTTTGACTTAAAGTCTCCCATGTTCGGAGCAACGCTATAAAGTCTCTCCTGTTCAGAGCATCTTTAATAAATCTCGCCATGGTGGAGTGACTAATAATTCTTCACCAAGTCGGTGGAGTGACTAATAATTCTTTGCCTAGGTGGCGGAGTGACTTCAAGTCTCCCATGTTCGGAGCAACGTTATAAAGTCTCCCTTGTTCGGAGCGGCCTTGACTTATTTTATATGTGGTGCTTATATTGTGACTTATTATTGACCTCATGTGCTTGACTACCAGACATAAACTATTTTAGCAGTGGGTTGTGAACACACATGTTACAAGTCTCTTATGGCGGGACTTGTAACTGAGTGGATTTACGATGCCTTTGCTGTGTGACCATTTTTCTATAAACTTTATTTGTTAAACAAACTCTATGAACTCACCAACCTCGTGTTGACACTTTAGCATGTATTTTCAGGTTTTAACCTATGGCACACTACTGGAGGTTTTGGCAGGGCATGGCATGGTCATAGAAGACTCTGATTATTTATATGGGGACCGTTTTAAAACTATTTTTAGGGCCTACTTCCGCACTACTTTTAACGATGTAAATTTCTATATTTTTGGTTAAACAATTTTATTCTAAATTATTAAAGTGAAAACCATTTTTGAACTAGTGTTGGAATACCAATTGAGTTACACCCCAGCTACACGTATGCTTCCGCTGGACCCGATTTTGGGGGTGTGACAGATTGGTATCAGAGCTTTGGCTATAGCGAACTAAGTGTTTTTAAAACCTAGACTATAGCTACTTTTACGAAAAACTTAACCCTATGACCGTCACGTGCCTGCCTGCCAAGCTGAAGCCTCATTGTGGTTTGTTGCTGACTTAGGTGATGAGATTTGTGTCTCATTATCTGGTATATTATATTCACTTATTCTTGTTGATTACTCTCATTGTCTTTCATATAAGCATGTTCACGTATCATATATGTCACCCTGTTATGTTTCTCCTTGCATAGTTTCATCATTTGACCTCGAGTTGGTCACCTGCCTTAGTCTTTCTGAACGTCTTGGTATTTGTGAAGGACATAGTCTTAGTATAACTGAGCTGAGTATTTCAAAATTCATGGAACCTCGGTGGAATATAGACTAGTCACCTATATTCAACCCGGGATAGTGGGACATAGGCTGACTACCTATATCCGACTCAGAAATGAATTTTGCAACACTGAGAATGGTTATAATAAAATTTTGTCTGGATTGAATCCTTTACTCAATTTCCGAATGTTTCATTCATGTGTGTGTGTACCCTCGTTGTCAGAACGCTTATACTTTTCCTCACCTTGTGAATCGCCGCCTAGAAGCACGTCAACTGGTCATTTCGTCTCATGAATCTTCACCTTTATAACACTTCAGAGACCAACGTTAATTGAACTTCGGGACGAAGTTCCCTTAAGGGGTAGAGACTGTCACAACTCGTAAATTCTGGTCTTTTCCCGAACTTTCACATTTACTATTCATTGGTTACTATTCATCGATCACTATTCATCATTTTACTATTCATCATTTTTGAGGTCAGTTTGATATTCTGAGAAGCGTTTTAAAATTTTACTATTCATAAAACACTATTCACCTCCGGAGAAAAATTGTCATTTATACGTGGGTTGCGTCATTTTTGTAAACGTACGATTATCAACCTAATAAACGTTATCTTATGAACTAATATTTTGAATAATTGATCCGTCAATCCCAACTATGATCCTGACACATTTTTATACTCATAATAATAATATAAAAATTATATTATTAATTTACCCGGTGTTTTGGAAATTTATTTAATTTATATCGTACGCCTAATTTATTTACGACGGTTTTCGTAAAAACTAAACAATGATCACCCGAACACCCAATATTTATACCCAACCTATTTTTATAATTTTTATAACTTTATTATGACCCGGTTAACTCTGTTAAAATTTATTTTTAGTTAACCCGGTACCCGGTACATTTTAAAAACTACAAATCTACACAAAATAATACAAAGTCACAAAAGTCTTACACTCCAACCCCCCCCCCCCTCCATAATGCCGCCCCCCCCCCTAGCCCATGATGTATCTTACATCTTTGATATTTTGTTCACTAACTCCATTATTGAAAATCTACCCATTTAATGCACCAAGACTTTCATACAAGTAACCTTTTATCTCATTTTCATCTCATTTCACAAAGTCACCACAAAACTTCTCATCTCTTTTCTCTCCTCTTGTGTGGATCGGCCAAGAACAAGGAACAAAGAAGAAACCATGGATTTTTGAAGATCAAGTGTTATTTGGGTCTCATATGTTTTCCTTGTTAGGGTTTTGTGATAAAACCCTAGGTTCTTTACATAATCATCTTCAAAACTCATCCAATCATCAAGTAAGCTTCAAGATCACTTGTTGATCTTTCCATACTTTCATTTTTCTAGTTTCATGTTGTTTATTCAAGATCTACATGCATATGTTAGTATATACCACTCATATATATATATATATATATATATATATATATATATATATATATATATATATATATATATATATATATATATATATATATATATATATATATATATATAACTTTTGATCTCTAGAAATGGATTATTGTTAGATCCTTGTTAGATCCACTTGATTTATGATGTTTAGGAACCCATGACACCCGAAGAAGGTGTATGGTAAGATTAGACTAGATTTGTGGTGATTGAAAGTGGTTTGGTTGGATTAGAAACTAGTTTGGAACATTAGAAATGGTTTTTGAAACTTCATATAAACCTACTGTCCTTGTTTTGAAATCGTGGGAAAATCAGTAGGTGGTGGGTAATTTTCGACCAAAGATTTAGAAAATACATTCCGAGACGGAACTATGGCCGAAAACGGGGATAAAAACGAGTTAATAACGAAGGAGATACGCCAAAAACGAGTTTAACGACGAAAACTATATTTTCTGAAAACTGCATGCTGTTTGACATTTTTCGTTGGACAAATAGAGGCGTTAGACGTAACCTAGAGGTGCCGAACTATCAAAAATATATTAGTATATACTAAAACGAATCCGTGGATATAAAGAACGAGTAAAATGAGCTTAAAACGACCAAGATATACACTTTTGAAACTAGGCGAACTATATATATATTTGACAACTTCTAATAGCACATATCCTCTTAAGTTATGGAAACACTATAATTCAACGCCAACACTTATTTTCAAACTACGAGTGGTATAGGCTTCATGTGCATGTACATTCATCGCATCCCCTCATAATTTAAGTAGATCGTATCATTCGTTCAATATAGGTCGCGGTTAGAGATCGAACCTCATTTCTGTGTAATCACTTTTGTCTTCGTAACTATCGTACCAGGTGAGTCATAGCCCTTACTCTTTAAATTGTTTTGTCAACTTTTGGGGGAGAATACATGCTCGTTTTTACTTGAACTATTACTTGACTCTTTAAACATGGTTTTGACTTGAACTTTATTATGAACTTATGACTTGTCTTGACCTTTTGAACTTGACTTAAACTTTTGAACTTATGTACCGTACGTACTTTGACTTAAAGTCTCCCATGTTCGGAGCAACGCTATAAAGTCTCTCCTGTTCAGAGCATCTTTAATAAATCTCGCCATGGTGGAGTGACTAATAATTCTTCACCAAGTCGGTGGAGTGACTAATAATTCTTTGCCTAGGTGGCGGAGTGACTTCAAGTCTCCCATGTTCGGAGCAACGTTATAAAGTCTCCCTTGTTCGGAGCGGCCTTGACTTATTTTATATGTGGTGCTTATATTGTGACTTATTATTGACCTCATGTGCTTGACTACCAGACATAAACTATTTTAGCAGTGGGTTGTGAACACACATGTTACAAGTCTCTTATGGCGGGACTTGTAACTGAGTGGATTTACGATGCCTTTGCTGTGTGACCATTTTTCTATAAACTTTATTTGTTAAACAAACTCTATGAACTCACCAACCTCGTGTTGACACTTTAGCATGTATTTTCAGGTTTTAACCTATGGCACACTACTGGAGGTTTTGGCAGGGCATGGCATGGTCATAGAAGACTCTGATTATTTATATGGGGACCGTTTTAAAACTATTTTTAGGGCCTACTTCCGCACTACTTTTAACGATGTAAATTTCTATATTTTTGGTTAAACAATTTTATTCTAAATTATTAAAGTGAAAACCATTTTTGAACTAGTGTTGGAATACCAATTGAGTTACACCCCAGCTACACGTATGCTTCCGCTGGACCCGATTTTGGGGGTGTGACAGATTGGTATCAGAGCTTTGGCTATAGCGAACTAAGTGTTTTTAAAACCTAGACTATAGCTACTTTTACGAAAAACTTAACCCTATGACCGTCACGTGCCTGCCTGCCAAGCTGAAGCCTCATTGTGGTTTGTTGCTGACTTAGGTGATGAGATTTGTGTCTCATTATCTGGTATATTATATTCACTTATTCTTGTTGATTACTCTCATTGTCTTTCATATAAGCATGTTCACGTATCATATATGTCACCCTGTTATGTTTCTCCTTGCATAGTTTCATCATTTGACCTCGAGTTGGTCACCTGCCTTAGTCTTTCTGAACGTCTTGGTATTTGTGAAGGACATAGTCTTAGTATAACTGAGCTGAGTATTTCAAAATTCATGGAACCTCGGTGGAATATAGACTAGTCACCTATATTCAACCCGGGATAGTGGGACATAGGCTGACTACCTATATCCGACTCAGAAATGAATTTTGCAACACTGAGAATGGTTATAATAAAATTTTGTCTGGATTGAATCCTTTACTCAATTTCCGAATGTTTCATTCATGTGTGTGTGTACCCTCGTTGTCAGAACGCTTATACTTTTCCTCACCTTGTGAACCGCCGCCTAGAAGCACGTCAACTGGTCATTTCGTCTCATGAATCTTCACCTTTATAACACTTCAGAGACCAACGTTAATTGAACTTCGGGACGAAGTTCCCTTAAGGGGTAGAGACTGTCACAACTCGTAAATTCTGGTCTTTTCCCGAACTTTCACATTTACTATTCATTGGTTACTATTCATCGATCACTATTCATCATTTTACTATTCATCATTTTTGAGGTCAGTTTGATATTCTGAGAAGCGTTTTAAAATTTTACTATTCATAAAACACTATTCACCTCCGGAGAAAAATTGTCATTTATACGTGGGTTGCGTCATTTTTGTAAACGTACGATTATCAACCTAATAAACGTTATCTTATGAACTAATATTTTGAATAATTGATCCGTCAATCCCAACTATGATCCTGACACATTTTTATACTCATAATAATAATATAAAAATTATATTATTAATTTACCCGGTGTTTTGGAAATTTATTTAATTTATATCGTACGCCTAATTTATTTACGACGGTTTTCGTAAAAACTAAACAATGATCACCCGAACACCCAATATTTATACCCAACCTATTTTTATAATTTTTATAACTTTATTATGACCCGGTTAACTCTGTTAAAATTTATTTTTAGTTAACCCGGTACCCGGTACATTTTAAAAACTACAAATCTACACAAAATAATACAAAGTCACAAAAGTCTTACACTCCAACCCCCCCCCCCTCCATAATGCCGCCCCCCCCCCTAGCCCATGATGTATCTTACATCTTTGATATTTTGTTCACTAACTCCATTATTGAAAATCTACCCATTTAATGCACCAAGACTTTCATACAAGTAACCTTTTATCTCATTTTCATCTCATTTCACAAAGTCACCACAAAACTTCTCATCTCTTTTCTCTCCTCTTGTGTGGATCGGCCAAGAACAAGGAACAAAGAAGAAACCATGGATTTTTGAAGATCAAGTGTTATTTGGGTCTCATATGTTTTCCTTGTTAGGGTTTTGTCATAAAACCCTAGGTTCTTTACATAATCATCTTCAAAACTCATCCAATCATCAAGTAAGCTTCAAGATCACTTGTTGATCTTTCCATACTTTCATTTTTCTAGTTTCATGTTGTTTATTCAAGATCTACATGCATATGTTAGTATATACCACATATATATATATATATATATATATATATATATATATATATATATATATATATATATATATATATAACTTTTGATCTCTAGAAATGGATTATTGTTAGATCCTTGTTAGATCCACTTGATTTATGATGTTTAGGAACCCATGACACCCGAAGAAGGTGTATGGTAAGATTAGACTAGATTTGTGGTGATTGAAAGTGGTTTGGTTGGATTAGAAACTAGTTTGGAACATTAGAAATGGTTTTTGAAACTTCATATAAACCTACTGTCCTTGTTTTGAAATCGTGGGAAAATCAGTAGGTGGTGGGTAATTTTCGACCAAAGATTTAGAAAATACATTCCGAGACGGAACTATGGCCGAAAACGGGGATAAAAACGAGTTAATAACGAAGGAGATACGCCAAAAACGAGTTTAACGACGAAAACTATATTTTCTGAAAACTGCATGCTGTTTGACATTTTTCGTTGGACAAATAGAGGCGTTAGACGTAACCTAGAGGTGCCGAACTATCAAAAATATATTAGTATATACTAAAACGAATCCGTGGATATAAAGAACGAGTAAAATGAGCTTAAAACGACCAAGATATACACTTTTGAAACTAGGCGAACTATATATATATTTGACAACTTCTAATAGCACATATCCTCTTAAGTTATGGAAACACTATAATTCAACGCCAACACTTATTTTCAAACTACGAGTGGTATAGGCTTCATGTGCATGTACATTCATCGCATCCCCTCATAATTTAAGTAGATCGTATCATTCGTTCAATATAGGTCGCGGTTAGAGATCGAACCTCATTTCTGTGTAATCACTTTTGTCTTCGTAACTATCGTACCAGGTGAGTCATAGCCCTTACTCTTTAAATTGTTTTGTCAACTTTTGGGGGAGAATACATGCTCGTTTTTACTTGAACTATTACTTGACTCTTTAAACATGGTTTTGACTTGAACTTTATTATGAACTTATGACTTGTCTTGACCTTTTGAACTTGACTTAAACTTTTGAACTTATGTACCGTACGTACTTTGACTTAAAGTCTCCCATGTTCGGAGCAACGCTATAAAGTCTCTCCTGTTCAGAGCATCTTTAATAAATCTCGCCATGGTGGAGTGACTAATAATTCTTCACCAAGTCGGTGGAGTGACTAATAATTCTTTGCCTAGGTGGCGGAGTGACTTCAAGTCTCCCATGTTCGGAGCAACGTTATAAAGTCTCCCTTGTTCAGAGCGGCCTTGACTTATTTTATATGTGGTGCTTATATTGTGACTTATTATTGACCTCATGTGCTTGACTACCAGACATAAACTATTTTAGCAGTGGGTTGTGAACACACATGTTACAAGTCTCTTATGGCGGGACTTGTAACTGAGTGGATTTACGATGCCTTTGCTGTGTGACCATTTTTCTATAAACTTTATTTGTTAAACAAACTCTATGAACTCACCAACCTCGTGTTGACACTTTAGCATGTATTTTCAGGTTTTAACCTATGGCACACTACTGGAGGTTTTGGCAGGGCATGGCATGGTCATAGAAGACTCTGATTATTTATATGGGGACCGTTTTAAAACTATTTTTAGGGCCTACTTCCGCACTACTTTTAACGATGTAAATTTCTATATTTTTGGTTAAACAATTTTATTCTAAATTATTAAAGTGAAAACCATTTTTGAACTAGTGTTGGAATACCAATTGAGTTACACCCCAGCTACACGTATGCTTCTGCTGGACCCGATTTTGGGGGTGTGACAATTATCGTCGCCTTTCCTTTTTTGCTTATTTATATACTTTTATGATATATATATATATATATATATATATATATATATATATATATATATATATATATATATATATATATATATATATATATATATATATATATATATATATATATAGTTGGGATCAAATAGGAAGAATAAGAAGTAACCACAACCACACATTTTAGATGCACCTACAAAAATAGATGCATCTTCATTCAAATTTTCCTTCCCATATAAAAATATGTGGCTAGAATTACTTCTTACCCTTCCCTTCTCATTTTAATTATTCTTCTTATTAAATCCCTACCATATATATATATATATATATATATATATATATATATATATATATATATATATATATATATATATATATATATATATATATATATAGGGGAGGGTTAATGTGAGATCAAATTTAAAGTTGTAAAAATAAGATCTAGTCTAAACAATCACTAAAACCATTTTATAAATAACTATATCAGCAATAATACACAAAAAATAAAGTATTAATATGAATTAACATTTTAGAAACTAATAACCAACTAATACATGAGTTAGGATTAGTGATACACAACTATAAATTTACATGTCGAATCAAAGTGTATCACCTTAACCTGATACATTACATGTCAAATCAAAGTGTATCACCTTAGTTTCATCAATTTAAAAAAGAAAACTATCGGAACTTTAACAATTTTAGTTGTACTCAATAAAAAATTTAATTTTACTTTAACGAGAGTGTCACTTGTCAAATTTTAGTTGGATCTTATTTTTACAACTTTAATATATATATATATATATATATATATATATATATATATATATATATATATATATATATATATATATATCTGCAATCACCAACCGGAGGTCTTCATGGAAGCAGTCTCTTTATCTTTCGGTTTATCCTGGGGTAGGGGTATGATCTGTCTACATCTTACCTCCCCCATACCCCGCCCTGGCGGGATTGGGTATGTTGTTGTTGTTGTTGTTGTAAAGGAGGTAGTAATTGATGAAACAGGGAGTAAGGATAAGATAGAGGAAGGTGTGGTGATTGACAATAAAGATAAGGTGGTGGATTCAAGTGCTAAATCTGAGCTTAATGGTATGGTTGCGAGGTAAAAAGGCGCGATTTTTAATATTGGTTCTGGTGCTACTATTGTGATTCCTAGTGACCCGCTTTACGCGGTTTATGCTGCTACTAAAGCGTGAGTTTTGGTTTAACGATGTTGTGTTTTGAGTGTTGTTTGTGTTGTGGTTATTGATGTTTGGTGTTTGTTTTTTTAGGTATGTTGATCAGTTTTCGAGGTGTCTTTATGTTGAATACAAGGATAAAGGCATTGATGTGCAGTGTCAGGTAACTTTGAACTTGTTTTTATTGAGTAGAATATGAATTTTGAGTTGTTTTGGGGTGTTTGGAATTACCTATGTAAGTGCTTATCATTTTAGCAATCCCAAACACTGTTAGAAAAAGTAATAAACGCTTAAATATAAGCATGTACCAAAGCACTAATAAGCATTCCCAATTACCTTTGGTTGTCAGTTTCTTGAACTGTTAAGTTCAGCTATGTTTAGGGAAAACATTGTTAGGATCTACAATCCCGCACGCTCTGTATTAGTTAAAAGAAACCAAGAATCATTTTTTTTGAACGGCCAAACTCACAACCCCACCTAATTCCGCACCTTTTTCCAGTTGTGACTTGAATCCTCAACCACTTGGTTTAGTAGCACTTTATATACACAGATGCCTCTTGGTAGAAACAAAAAATTATACATAAGGCTACATGGAGTAATTAGTCTACGACTCTACGAGTAATAACACAATGCCTAAATTATAAGCTTGAAGTGTAAAGACAGCAAAATTAACAAAAGAGACTGAGAGATGAATTGTCTAAGGCATGTGATCCTCGTCTCCTTTTTAAGCATATGAAATTATGAATCAGTTTTTTTGTTTACATGCTAAAATTGCTATAATAGTCTGAGCCATTTTTCATTTAAGTTTATATGGTAGACGTACATGGAAAAATTATTATAGCAGTCTGGCGAAAATTCTAGAATCGCCACTAACTAATAGAAAATTCTGGATTTGCCAAGAACTAATCAAGAAGCAGCTAAAATAAGACAGATCAAATGGGTTAAGCGTGTTAAATGGGTCCAATATCGTCTAACGGGTCTGTCGAACCCAACCTCGCTCACTTTGTTCAGTCTTGCACATAGAATTACACGGAATGAGCATTGGCTTGTACGGAATTAGCCTTACAAATAAATGTACTTAAAAATCTCAATTAAAAATTTGGAAATGCCTATGACTAGTGCGGTAAATTAACATTATAAAAACTGTTTTGACATCGGTATTTCACATGTATAATAACTGAAAATGTTTAAACTGTTTTGTAGGTCCCATTATATGTAGCAACCAAAATGGCATCGATCAAGAGGTCTTCATTCTTTATACCATCAGCAAGCGGATACGCAAAAGCAGGCCTGAGATGGTTAGGGCACGACCCTCGTTGCACGCCTTACTGGCCACACTCAGTCATCTGGGATTTGCTTTACTCATTGCCAGAAGCTTCCATTGATGCTTAGTGTTACGGTTTCTGCCTCAAAATCCGAAAGAGAGGACAACTCAAAGATTCTATGAATAAAGAGTGATGACATTCACTTTGTTTGGTTTGTGCAGTTCTAGCATGTTTTAGATGTTCTTTTTATTTTTCCATTATTGATTGAGATTTAGTTTTTTATAAATCGATTATTTCAATTTATATATATTAAATGAGTCGTTTTAGATTATATATTAATTTTGTGTCATTCGTTTTCCACCTTGCTAGACCCATTCATTTTCTATATGCCATTGTATAAACAAAATCTGAACCCATCAGCATTCCTAGTATAAGCAAAATCTGACCCATTTAACAACTTAATCAACGGCTGAATGCAAAAAAAATAATTCACCAAGTACTTATCTGACCGTCTAGATATTGCCACGTGCAACACACATATGAAGAACATCACTTGATGAAAACTAAAAGCAAGTTTGGTAAAACTAGCATTACATAGAACATTCACATAATTTTCAAAGAAAAGAAACAAAGAAGAAGCAAAATTTTCAAAGCGCAAGATCCAGTACAATATCAAACTCTGCTACTCGAACAAGGAATCTAAGAATCTGCCATTTATTGATAAATCAAATGGGAAGTTATAAGTGAATGTCAAACATTATGTTACAAGTCTTACAAGTAAAGAGTAGATAATGAAATAACATCATTCATATTGCCATCACCTCCATCATCATCACCCGTGCCATGGGGAGATATAAGGCTCTTCACGAATACGTGCTCAAATTGCTCAACATGTGATTATAATATCTCACAGGAACCTTCACTTGCCTCTTACTATTCTTTTTTTTATTCGACATACTATGAATTGTTGTTTTCCATAGTGAGAATTGGGGGAAATGTAAAATTCACCAAAATCAAAAATTCAAACTGATTAAAGTATGCGCAATGATTGTTAAAATGAAATGTACAGATTAGATTTGAAAATTGATTAAAAAACGGCTATGAATCGAAGGTTTTTAATGAATTTTAATGGCTGAATTAAGGCGGGAAATGAAAAGTTTGTTTGTTGTTTATAAGTGGAGGTGGTATTGATTAAATATGAACAGTAAAAAGACAATATTACCCTCGATGATTAGGCACTTAACGAGGAAACTAACGGAAAAACGCTCTCGGTGGCTATATTGCACTTTTACGTAACGTTAGTGGCTTTTTTGCACGCCTTTATGACTCGGTGGCTTTTTTGCGATTTCGTGATACGTTAGTGACCATTTTTACAATTTACCCCATAATAAAATAACCCCAGGCTACTATTTGAAAACGGTTGGCACTAGTTTCGTATAAAGCAATGGTTTGTAGATTTTCAATTTTGTCACTTTTAGAGTACAAGGTGCAGCTCATCGATCAAGCCCGCTATTCCGACGTGTCCCATTCAACGATGAGCCGTTGCTCGCCGCTGCACCGCCCCCCTTGCCGTTCTCCGCCGTTGGGTGGTTCATCGTGGGCACGGCGAAGGAAAAAGCTGTACGAGTTGCAGGTTTACGTTGCCCAATGTTTTAATTTATAAACGTTACTATTTTTTTTTTCTTTTTTGAGAAGCTAATTTAGTTTACAGTATAAATACTAAACCTTTATACACATTTCTATCAATTACACAACTTATAATATTCAAACACTTACACTTAAAAGCAGGAAACATGAGCGAATCATCATATTCAAGTGTTAGCGACTTTGAAGAAATAACGGAGCTAGAATTGATTTTCCAAGAATTTGAGCATGAGCAATCGTTGCAAAACCAAGAAGCCGATCCTTCACAACACCGTAAATACATCCGCCGTGAACGTGAAGTTGCTGAAGCACGTCTACTGGCCGACTATTTTGGTGACGCACCAAAATACACGGAAGAAAATTTTCGACGTCGTTACCGTATGAGCCGTAAACTACTTTTAGAAATAGTCGAAGGTATAGAAATAGTCGACTATTTTGGATGAAATAAAATTTGTATGTTGTATTATTTTTTATAATTAGTGAAATGAATTTATTTTATTTAATGAAATAAATAAATAAATAAAGTTGTAAGTGGTTGGGACAAAATGAGTAAGTTGAGGTTTGTTGTTTGATAAAGGGGGGTTAGTTGTAAAGAGGTGTTGTGGTGATGTGGCACTTGTGGGGCCCGAATGAAGAGCTACCCTTGTTGACTACACCTAGCACTCTTAGGGTGCGTTTGGTAGAGAGAAAAGAAATGAGAGAAATGGAATTTGATCAAATTCTCTTGTTTGGTAGAGAGAATTAAAAAAGTAGAGAATTGAGGAGAAATTAGTAGAGAGTTGAAGAGAATTGGCTAGTGTAATTTGGTTACTCCCATTTCCATAATTTTGGTGGAGAATTTGGAGGATTGATTTTTTTTTTTTTTTTTTTTTTTTCAAAATAAATAGGCTTTTTTAAAAATATTTTTCTTTTAAAAATATTTTTTTTATAAATTCTATTTTTTTTAAATAATATAATTAAGAGAATATAAATTCAGATAATAGAAATCAGTAGAAAATTTTGTTCAATTCTAATGTTTGGTAGCAACATAGACTTGGCCCGAGAAATTAAAGAGAAAAAATATTTGTTGATTTTTATTTTTTTATTTTTTTTTTTATTTTTTTTTTAATAACAATTCTAAAAAAATATATTTAAAAAAAAATTTTTATAAATTATATTTTTTTAAACTTATTTTTTTAAAAATTTATTTAAAAAAAATTAATTTATTTTTTTTTTAAATTTATTTTTTATAAAAATTATTTAAATTTTTTTATTTTTTCTAAATAACAAAATATCTAAATAACAAAATATTTAAAAAATATATAAAAAAATTTAATTTATTTTTTTTTAATTTATTTTTTATAAAAATTATTTAAAATTTTTCAGTTTTTAAAAAATTTATTTAAAAAAAATAATTTATGTCTTTTAAATTTTATTTTTTATAAAAATTATTAAAAAACATATTTTTTTTAAATAACAATTGTGAAAAAATATATATTTTTTTTAAATTATTTTTTATAAAAAAATTATTTTTAAAAGAAAAATATTTTTAAAAAAGCCTATTTATTTTGTTAAAAAAAAAACTCAATTCTCCAAATTCTCCACCAAAATTATAGAAATGGGAGTAACCAAATTACACTAGCCAATTCTCTTCAACTCTTTAGTAATTTCTCCTCAATTCTCCACTTTTTTAATTCTCTCTACCAAACAAGATAATTTGATCAAATTTCATTTATCTCATTTCTTTTCTTTCTACCAAACGCACCCTTAAGGTTTATGCACAAAATAATACTTAGTAGATACATGAGATACAAAGGACAAATGAATCACATCAAGATGTGACAAAGAATTAGATGGTTAACTACTTGATCGGTTATCATTAATTGTTACGGAGTAAAATTAATCATTTTGATGTACTCGTAACATTTTTAAATATAGAGTAAACTTAAATACATCCATGTGTTTTACCTAATTTCGCACCATACATCCCTATCAAAAAAGTTACAACAAATATCCTCTCCGTTAGTAAAAGTGAACCAATATACATCCCTCAGTTAAAATAAGGACTAACGGTGCAAATTTTTTCTCCGTTATCTCCTAACGAGATATAATACATTTGCACCGTTAGTCCTCTGGGTTAACGGTATTTGCACCGTTAGTCCTTTTTTATGTTTTCTTTCGTTTTTTTTATGTTTTCGTCCGTTTTTTTTACGTTTACGCCCGTTTTTTTACGTTTTCACCCGTTTTTTTTTATGTTTTTTTTACGTTTTCGCCTGTTTTTTTACATTTTCGTCCGTTTTTTTTACGTTTTCGCGTGTTATTTTACGTTTTCGTCCGTTTTTTACGTTTTCGTTCGTTTTTTTTACGTTTACGCCCGTTTTTTAGGTTTTCACCCGGTTTTTTACGTTTTCATCCATTTTTTTAGGTTTTCGTCCATTTTTTTACATTTGCGCTTGTTTTTTTTTTTTTTTTTTTTTATGTTTTCACCCTGTTTTTTACGTTTTCCTCCGTTTTTTAATGTTTTTGCCTATTTTTTTAATATTTTCGTCCGTTTTCACCATGTTTTTTACGTTTTCATCATTTTTTTTAGGTTTTCGTCCGTTTTTTTTGCGTTTGCGCTCGTTTTTTATGTTTTCACCCTGTTTTTTTACGTTTTTTTTATGTTTTTGCCTATTTTTTATATATTTTCGTCCGTTTTTTACATTTTCACCTGTTGGGAAATGTAAAAAACAGACGAAAACGTAAAAAAACAGAAGAAAACGTTAAAAAAACCGGGTGAAAACGTAAAAAAAACGCGCGTAAACGTAAAAAAAAGACGAAAACGTGAAAAAAAGAAGAAAACGTAAAAAAGGACTAACGGTGCAAATACCGTTAACCCAGAAGACTAACGGTGCAAATGTGTTCTATCTCGTTAGGAGATAACGGAGAAAAAATTTGCACCGTTAGTCCTTATTTTAACTGAGGGATGTATATTGGTTCACTTTTACTAACAGAGAGATGTATTTGTTGCAACTTTTTCGAGAGGGATGTATGGTGTGAAATTGGGTAAACCACAGGGATGTATTTTGAAGTTTACTCTTAAATATAACAAAATTTTAATTTAGTTTTTATTTAAAGGAAAAATTACCAAAATATACCGGGCAACCATGGTGAATTCGGTTCTTACCCCTAAATTCAAAAATGTCTTTTTTAGACCAGGGCAACTCGTACAATTGGGCAGCTTGCATCGTAGGGCGACATGTGTCACGTAGTGTTTTTTGGGCAACTACTAGTCATTGGGCAACCGTATATTGAGCAACTTGGGTTTTTGGTCATTTAACATATTATAATATATTCTAAAAATGATTGTGTGTACTGTAGCAACAGTGCACATGGAAGTTTCGTCGTTGCCCCATTTTAGTCCCTGAGGTTGGTGGTCAAGTGCGAAGTTAGTCCTTAATAGTCCTTAACGGTCATTATCTAACATGTGTAGGGACCAACTGTGCAACAGGATGCCACGTTAAGGGATTGAAACTGAAAATTCATTTGCTACAGTACCAAACAGTGCAGAATAGTACTGCTACAGTGCCTGGTACTGTTCCTAAGAAATTTACACTTTTAGTCCCTCGGTTAGCTGTAAATTCCACCGTTAGTCCCCCGTTAGCGATTTTTTTCAAATTTAGTCCTTACTAAAAAAAAAAAAAAATCTATCATTTTATTTCGAGTTTATATTTAACACAACAATCCCGCAGCAAAGCGCGGGTGCCCCAGCTCGTTATATACTATTACTCCATTGACTTTTGTGCAGACCGTATACGAAAAAATAAAATAAAAAAAAATAAAAAAACAAACTTTAAATACAAATACCCTTACCTGTATCATCATATACCGTATATTGTGCTTCCCTCCATCTCGTTTCAATGTCACACACATAAAAAAACGCACTCGGTTTATGTTCGCGCTTGTCTATCTTGTTACAGTATTATTTCAATATCCAATCTACTCCGGTTGTGTTGCCTCATTCTTAGCTGTATGCTTGTGTATAAATTATTATTTCGGAAGCTATCTAATGAAGACGCACTACGGATATCTCTTTTGTTAGTCTTAGAGGTTATCTTTATGGGTCGTTTGTTGACATGCCAAGTTGATGACACATTGATGAGGTTGGTTGAAAATCTAGAAGATTGGAATGCATTCCCCTAAGGCGAACATATTTGGACCCATTTATACGATCAACTACATAATGTAATGGATAAGCACAGTGATAACCACATTTTAGGATTGAAGAAAAACCCAAAGTATGTTCCGACATATACATTGTCTGGATTTGTATTTGCTTTCCAGGTTTGAATTTCTTTGTATTAATAATAATTTGCAGCCCAACATTTTGAGTAATTGTTAAATTGATAGGTTTGTGTTTTGCAATTTGTTTAGATTTGGATACTTGAGTCTTTTGAAAGATGTGAACGTTGGTGGAGTAAAGATCCAAATGTGATTCCAAGAGCTATTGGCCGATCTAGGAAGTCGGTATTCAAAAGAAGTGACCGTTCCTACCTTTTTTCAAAGGTTACTCTTTTTCTATTTTATTTTATGTAAAATAAAATAGTCAAATACTTTTAAGGTTACATATGTTATTTGTCCCCATTTATTTTTAGGAGTCAAGTATACGTTTTGATCTCAGACCGAATCCACCTGAGTATGAGTCTTCGTGGTGGATACATAGCCAAGATTTTTTGCAAAACTACGTTCCTAGGGCAGTCACATTCGGTTACACCTTCTACGATGCTTATCTTAACAGGTTGGCAAAGGCACGCAAACGGATCACTGAGTCGTTCAAAGTAAATTCCACTCAATGCAGGACTGGTAATAGTTCGAGAACCAAGAAGCTTAAGGATCGTGTCATTGCTGAGCTGAATCGCCAAGTATTGAAACTTGAGATTATTATTAAGGTTGCGTTTTATTCAGCATAAGACTTCAATCACCAAAGGCATAGTCATTATAGTGATTTTGTAGAAAACATGTATAGCCTTTGCTGACTAAAAGACTTCAGTCACCAAAGCTTTTGGAACTTTGCTCACTAAAATTTTAGTAAGGATAGACTTTTAGTGATCCCTTTATTACTCACTCTTTTTATTTTAGTGGGAGTTGAAAAACCAACTTATAGTGACTGAATTTTAGCTTTTGCTCACACTTACTTCAGTGAGCAAATGTTATAAATCTTGTAGTGTATTACGTCTATCAATGCTTACTATATTATAATGATAGAGGGATCCTTAGTTAAATTTCTACCTTAAGTCCAGACTAGGTACCCACTAGTCATATTGGGCGTTGAAGGAACTTGAACAGGTTGTTTGGCTTTATCTTTAGGAGGGGAGCTATATCAAACTTATTTCTCAGAGGTCGGGTTACTTTTTTTCCTTTAGTCCGTGTGCTTTTTGAAATTCTTCATTATTATTGCTTTAACGTTTCACATGTAGTCCCTTATGCTTTTCGAGAAACATATGTTTCATATTGGTGTAAAGACTCTACGTTAAGAACTGATTCTTAAGTTTCTTCCATAGTTCCATATATATCACATCTTTCTAAAGGAGGTAGTTGTATACCCTTACTAAGCGGATCACCATTGTGGATTGTGGGAAGCTAAAAAGTTACATTAAAAAGATGGCAAATTTTAGTTTTTCAAAAAATTGTTAATATTATTATGCTCCTCTTGGTATGCATACGGAGATGCAAAAACAGTTAATGGGATCCTTGTCCTGAACTATGTAGTTTTCTCGGTCAAATTTCGAATATCGTTCAAGGACCAAGATTTGAAATAGCGCTTATCGCGGTTAGATATCGGTTTTTTATATATTCAATTGGATAAAAGCTAACAACTTAAAACTTATAACACAATTTAAACATTTTAGCTAAAAAAAAGTTTGGTTCTTGTGGAAATATGACAGCTCAAGAAAAAATTCACCAGGCCCAAAAAAAATTCGTCCCTTAGTGTACCAGCCCAAAACCAATGCAAACTACACTAGTCCAATGTAACTTTACCCTAATAACTAGGTATAAAATACTCACTTATCTCCCATAACCCTAAATTCACTCACAATGTTTACCCTAATTTCTCTATCAATACGCAGCCACCAACTCAAAAACTAAAAAAAAAAAAAAAAAAAAAAACGTCCTTGTTCTTGATAAATCTGATCTTCTGAAAAAACTAATCTATCCTTGGTTCTAGAATCTATTCTTGTAACACAAGCCCACTACGCTTTGTTTCTGTTGTTCGATTTTATAACACTTTTGGCTTTAAGATCCTTTTAAAGATCAAAGGTAGGTGCTGTTTTATTTGTTTTTCTATTAAAGATTAAAATATCGGCCAATCTCACCGAGAATATCGGCTCTGATATCAAAATATTGGCCAATCTCGCCGAGAATATCGGCTCCGAGATTTTAGAGTAGTGGCTGAACGCACTAAGAGGTTATTTAGTTATGAATAATAATCTCTTGTAGGCGACACTTTTTGTGTCTGGGATAAGTGGGAGCCTTTTTTGGTCATTTCAGTTCCTACATATCCCAACAACAAAGGTAACACCTTGGAAGTTTTAGATTTATAAGAATGCAACTCTAAGTACGTTCTCCGGATCTTGCAAAACAAGTGCCAATCTAAAAACAAAGATCCCATTTAACGTTGTGTAGGTCTCTATATTGCATGCCATTAGAAACTCTGAAATTGTTTTTAATATTTACCAGTTACATTGACCTGTCGACGAGTCTAGGTAGTAAGTATTTATTCCACTCACGGCTTTTTCGGAGTGTTCATAAAAATGTTGAAACAACTTTAAACCGGTTCATATTTATAACTAAAAGCCCAACATAATATTTTTCAAAAATCATTTAGCTGATTAGGTCTAGTTGCAAAATATAGAAACGGTAATGATCATGAATTCTAAAGAGCAAGTAAGAATCTAACAATCTTTAGGATTGCTCCCATTCCTCCCACCACCCGAGCTTTCAGATGATTGTCAATATGGCATCTTCACACAATATAGCCTCCTTATCCGGATAATGTAAAAGTGTATTTTTGGGTTCCTTCTATGACCATATAAAAACTAAGAATAAAGGGATAAAATATGTTACAGATGATTATAGAGTTCAAGTATTACCAACACCTTATCATTGTAATACGCTTATTTATTTATTTACTTATCGTTGCAACACTTTATTACCATCGTCCAACCTTTATAGTCCCAGTCCCTCATTCAATATCATATTCGCTAATTGCACAATTCAAGTTAGATCGACGTCTTTACTAAAGATTAGCATGGAAGAGCTAAAGTTAGATCAATGGCTTACTTCAATATTTTTACATTGTAAAAGTGTTATTCTAGTTGGGTTGGTCGGGTTTGGGTCAAATTGGGTTGGGTCGGGTTCAGGTCGGGTTAATTTCGAATCAAATCGCCTTTCATTTATCTACCGTGTGTGCCAAAATATTTTGATTATTAGGAACGGTTTTGTCGAAAAGTGTTTCAGAAAGTGAAAAACTTTTAATTATTTGGAACTATTATGTCACACCTCGCCAAGGCGGAAACGCGAGTGTGTAACTTCATGGATATCATCACAACACATGGTGTCTGTATAGAGAATAACTACATGTATAAAATAGAGCAAGTACAGACACGAAGTGTCGTAACGATACCCCAAAACAAAATAACCAAAACATAATCCAAAACAATACATAGAATCCAAACATAGATGATAAACCACTTCCAATGCAACTAAGGTCTCGTCTAATCACATCCTTATTTCTTATCCTTAGAAAGCTCACCTAAAAATGATGCTAAAAACGTCAACATAATGTTGGTGAGATTCATAGGTTTAAGACTCATACACAATAGGCAACCGATTCACTGTGATTATAACATATAGCTGGAAAAATAATTATAGTTATCATATAAGCTACATGTATTCGCAAGGCAACCAACACACACAAGGTGATGAGGCGAAAAATGAACCGTTTTTGGGGGGTCATTTAAGCCCGGAATTGAATTTATTTGATCAAATATTGCCCTAAATCGTTCCTTTTGTGATTTTAGGTACTTTGGGAGTGAATTCTGGAAAAGGAAGCATTTTGAACATTTTTGGAGCATAAAAGTGAAGAAAACGGCAAAGACTTAATTTTCCATGCTGAGAACAGTACCTGACGGCGTCAAGAAGGGAATTGTGACGGCGTCAGGAGTAAAATCCATGACGACCCAGTGAAAACCTGAAGGCGTCAAGAGAAGGGCGTCAAGAGTTATTTTGGTGACGGCCTGAAGATGGACTACACGTGACGGCGTCAAACCTAGATCTAGGTAGTCCGAAGAGTTTATTAGCGGCGAGATGACGGCGTCAGACATTTACTCTTGACGCCGTCACCTCACAAAATCTATATATACTTTTCTATTTTTCATTCATTAAGTGAGGAACTTGTGTGGAGAATACTAGGGTCGAACCTAATAAACCCTAGGTCGTTTGTAACAGTATTTTCAAGGGTTTTCACCCCTTGAAACCTTTCATGTTCAATTAAGATAAGTCCTCTTTCAATTCATTCAATATGTCTATGTGTTGTTTGAATATATCTTATGCTTGTCTTGATTTTAACATGCTAGGCTAGATCTTTCATGTGTTTGCTTAGATGTAATGAAACCTAGATGTTGATTATAGGTTGATTGCTTGTTTATAGTTGTAATGGATGAATGATTTCAATGTTAGGCTTAAGAAAACTGGCAGATCTCCATTGTGTAACTTGCTTGAACGTCTTAAGAAACATGAACCGATGTGTACTAGGTTTTTATGATTGTATTTAATGCATGAGCGAATTCTAGTGATCCCATGTTAGGAGCTTCTTAGCCGGCTCAACATAGGAGTGAAGTAGGAGCTTATAGGATTGGGGAAGTAAGTACGCCACCCCATGAATGTTATTAAGGAATACAATCCGTCATCCACGCAACTGTAACAAGTAATTAACCTGTAAAAGATATCTAGGGAGTAGTGAAACCTAAGTAAACACAATTCTCCCATATATTGCTCACACCTTTATCTTAATTTAATTTATTTTCATTTTTAGTATTTTATTTTGATTGCATCTTAGTAATTGGGTTAGTTGACTAGCAACTAATTCCGTCCATCTTCCAAAAAACCCGAGATTTTATTTGTTTTTATAAAAATATAAAAATACAAAAAGAATCATCCCTCATCTCTAGACCTAGTCTTTAGGTTTTCTAATCCTAACGACACTATTCCCAAGTTGAACGATCAATCCCCCGGTACTTGTCACTATACTATACTACAACGATCAGGTACACTGCCTGGTGGGGGTTGTAAGCTTCTCGAGATCCCTCGAGAGGTAAAGCCTGGTGCAATTCCCACGCATCAAGTTTTTTGCGCCGCAGCCCGGGGAATAGTTATTGCTTAGGTTGGAATTTATTTTGATTAGGTCTACTCATTAGATTCCTTTTTAGTGAGATTTTTATTTTCATTTTATTAGCTTTCTCGTAGTCTATCTTTTCTTTGTGTCTTTGTTCGTAAAAACCTTTCCATTGACTCTTCCGTTCACCATTATGGAGAACGTGAATCTACCAAGTCCGACACTAGAGTTTTACCAGAAAAAATATAATTACACCAGTTTGGATATACCAAGATGGACGAATGAAATGAGGCGGACAGGATCTTATATTGATTTTATTGAGTACCTTGAGAAAAGAGGCCAAGTGCATAAGACTTTTAAAGAATTCACCTTAGGAGCTCCATCAACCCCTCAAAATGCCTCACTTAGTGAAACCTATGCACCATATGAGTTTTCACCTAGGATAGTTTCGTATGAGCCACCTAGCTGCATGTCATGGTTAGGCACTACCATAATACAGGATGAACACATAGGTGACCTTGATGTGATGGAGGATGTAGTCGAACATGATCACATTGATAAAAAAGACCTAGGTTCCATGATCGATGATGATGAATCTCAAGAAACACATGATGAATCTTTTGGGCAATTTGTATATAGCAGTCAGAATATTGAGGATGATCCTTATGATTCGGATATAGAAGTTGAGATGCCTAGAGAAGCACTTGAGATACTTGGGAAAATGTTAGGGTTAGATTATAATAAAACACATGTTGAGGATATAGGTGATCTTAACACAAGGAATTGTGAAGTAAATAACATAAGCTCACTAAGTACCCCGCAAGTCCCACCATCATTTGAGGCACACACACCGCCCGTGACTTACCCGGAAGATGTAGAAGAGACTATAGGAACCCCAATAAAGGTAGAACCCTTAGATCAAGCACAACTAGAGAATATAGGTTTTAACACTTGTAGTGATGACCTTTCTTTTAGTTCTAAGGAAGTTCCTAGTTTTGATGAACCGGAGCCTCAACCAAAGCCGTTACCTAATCTTCCATCCTTAGATGTAAATTTAGGAATTGAAAAAGGTCCCGATCCACCCATCAAACCATATAGTCTGGGTAGTCTTAGGACAAAGGTAGTAGACTCTAAGCCTTGTAGAGAGAAAGCTGACATAGGAGTGGAAAATGACCTTAAATGCTTACATCACCCATTTATGATTGATCACAAGAAACATTATGGGTTTAAACCGGGTTTATTAGGTCAAGATGGATCCCCAACTAGTTGTCTCTTGAAGTTGATAGAAAATGATCCCTTTCTAGGAGAAAATCTTAATCCACCCATTGACCCGATTGAATTAGGTAACGTTATGATGATACGAGCACACCCTTTTGAACATATAATTCATCCACCACTCTTTCTTCACATGGCATATTTCCACCCTAAGGGTGTGTATCGCTACTTTCACCCGCACTTAATCGTAAGTGTAGGGAACACCTTCCCTATTTCTGTTAAATAAGGGTAGAGTCAGGCTCGTGACTCGAACAAAAACAAGCACTTATTGGGAGGCAACCCAAGCTTTATTTATTTGTTTGATTTTATTTGTTTCCGTATGCATGCTTTATTTTTATTGTTGGTAGATCATGTTTCAAAAATAAAATGGTGAAAATACTTTATTTTGTCGTTTGACTTAGTCTTAACTTCATCCAAAGGTATTTCGCAAAAGATAAGTGTAAGGGGAAACCCCAAATATGTTTTTAAGAAACAAAATTGATCATGATTCTCCACAATATTAAATGGACATGTATATTCGTATTTGTTATAGTCAAATGCTTGTATCGAGTCATAATGATGTTTTGCAGGATTTTCCAGGAAGTAGGACATAAGTTTTCCAGAAATTTTCCGGAAACTTAACATAAAGATTTCTGCAGGTCACTTCTGACGGCGTCAGAAAGAAATTCCTGACGGCGTCATGTGTAAAAATCTGGAAATTTTGCTAGTTTTGTTTTTCTAACGGAGTCTTAAAGTTTTTGTTAATTCTTTAGTTTTATAAACTCCAGGAAATCTGCAAACATTCATTCCACAAGCATTATATCTTATTTTGTTTTCTAGGATTTGTTAGCATATATAGATTGCCGCCGATTTTACGCGAGGTTGCCTTGTCTGTTTTCTCATGTTTTACAGGTTATGTATGACAAGAAGATGATTTATATTCTGGAAGGGAAGCTTTGATTGTTCATTTTCTTGGAGGAAGATCTAACCTGGTTACCTTATTATCCATTCCAAGAAAATCAGGGGAGTATTTGATTTCATTCTTTTTACTTATTTCACTTTTACATTCTTTACTTGAACATTGGGGACAATGTTCATCCTAAGTGTAAGGGGAGGGTAAAATGATGATACCTTACATATACACCTTCGCTTGAGTTTGTTTGTTTGATGGTAGGTGTGTAATAAAACTATGAGAAATACTTGTTAGTGTAATTTTAGCGCCAAATTTAATTTTTTTACAACATTTAGGAGTGAAACTTTAGCCTTAGCAAGCGTCTCATGGATAGGAGTTGTATGACTAGCACAAAACCGTACCATTCAGAAAAATTTTCCACCCAAATATGTGAGGTTCACCTTTAGATTTGATAGGAAAAGCATTTACTATTAGTGCTTATGAGTGTACCGATAGCATTTCGATTCTAGAACTTGCGTTAGTGATGCATCCCGAGACCGCTAGTGAGACTACATTCGTGTAGTAGGATTTACTACATGATAAGAGGCATTAGGATCACCCTTGTGTTAAACCCGTATCATAATTACTTGACCATTTAAGTCATATTACTTGGCTAGTTAAGTCAATTAATTTTTCCCACACCTTAGCGTTGTACTCATTTTTAGTACACGAAACCCCTAGTACACCCCTCCGAGCCTATCTTTTCGTTTCTAACTTTAAGCATCTTACTTAAAGGAAGAATTTGTTACACCCCACTTAAATGTACACCCAAATCGCCTTAGCCTTCCGTGTATGCACTCATCTTTAGTGCATTATTGTTATTTGTTAAACCCTTAGTTAATTATCTAATTGATTACATGGTTGCTAAGTCGAGTCATATCTTTGTACATATTGTTTTGGGACGATTGGGACTCATGGGTAAAGTACTTATTTTATGAAGTAATGGGGAAGAACATATATTATTACCCCCATATGTACGTTAATCTTAAAAGTACTCCAAGTGTTTTGATTATCTTGATTCGAGTCATTAGATTAGTTTATTGTAAAGTATGTAAAAATTCAAGTGTAAGGGGAATGTTCATTCCCTATGATGTATTATTTTGGATGGTAGGGTAAGAGCGTATGCAAAAAAAAAAAAAAAAAAAAAAAAAAAAAAAAAAAAAAAAGAAAAAAAAAAAAAAATCGAAAAATCAAGAAAAAGAAAAAAAAAAAGAAAAAGAAAAGAGAAAAAACATACGGACTACCATCCCGTTTCATTCTATGTTCATTTTATGTTTTTGTTATTTTTCATTTATTAGCTTAAGTCGAGTCTAGTCTTGGCTTAGCAACGCCATATTGTACATGTAATTAACCAAGATAATTAACTCGCCACCAGTAAAGACTGCCTATATCCAACAAAACCGTGTATTCCATATCCCTACATCTAACGTTACAACCCTTTGAAAGACCTCTTTGATAGTTTATCCTAGGTGCTTACGCCATGTGGTGGAGGTTTGATCCTTTCCCAAGCCTATGGTAATCTATTTTGCTATGACAAGTAGTGAGAGATGTTTTCCATTTCCATATTGTGATATATACTTTATTACACCCGAGAGATGTGAGTATCTAAACACTATTTGTGAGGTGCTAGTATATGACCTCCGTGCTTGTCTTTGGTCTTTAGTGGAACGATTATTTGTTGTAATTAATTTTATATTAGTGTTAAATGACCCCTAACTTGTATTTTGACTAGAATAAAAGCGCATTTGCTTGAGGACAAGCAAATCTCAAGTGTAAGGGTATATGATGAGGCGAAAAATGAACCGTTTTTGGGGGGTCATTTAAGCCCGGAATTGAATTTATTTGATCAAATATTGCCCTAAATCGTTCCTTTGGTGATTTTAGGTACTTTGGGAGTGAATTATGGAAAAGGAAGCATTTTGGACATTTTTGGAGCATAAAAGTGAAGAAAACGGCAAAGACTTAATTTTCCATGCTGAGAACAGTACCAGACGGCGTCAAGAAGGGAATTGTGACGGCGTCAGGAGTAAAATCCATGACGACCCAGTGAAAACCTGAAGGCGTCAAGAGAAGGGCGCCAAGAGTTATTTTGGTGACGGCCTGAAGATGGACTACACGTGATGGCGTCAAACCTAGATCTAGGCAGTCCGAGGAGTTTATTGGCGGCGAGATGACGGCGTCAGACATTTACTCTTGACGCCGTCACCTCACAAAATCTATATATACTTTTATATTTTTCATTCATTAAGAGAGGAACTTGTGTGGAGAATACTAGGGTCGAACCTAATAAACCCTAGGTCATTTGTAACAGTATTTTCAAGGGTTTTCACCCCTTGAAACCTTTCATGTTCAATTAAGATAAGTCCTCTTTCAATTCATTCATTATGTCTATGTTTTGTTTGAATATATCTTATGCTTGTCTTGATTTTAACATGCTAGGCTAGATCCTTCATGTGTTTGCTTAGATGTAATGAAACCTAGATGTTGATTATAGGTTGATTGCTTGTTTATAGTTGTAATGGATGAATGATTTCAATGTTAGGCTTAAGAAAACTAACAGATCTACATTGTGTAACTTGCTTGAACGTCATAAGAAACATGAACCGATGTGTACTAGGTTTTTATGATTGTATTTAATGCATGAGCGAATTCTAGTGATCCCATGTTAGGAGCTTCTTAGCCGGCTCGACATAAGATTGATGTAGGAGCTTATAGGATTGGGGAAGTAAGTACGCCACCCCGTGAATGGTATTAAGGAATACAATCCGTCATCCACGCAACTGTAACAAGTAATTAACCTGTAAAAGATATCTAGGGAGTAGTGAAACCTAAGTAAACACAATTCTCCCATATATTGCTCACACCTCTATCTTAATTTAGTTTATTTTCATTTTAGTATTTTATTTTGATTGCATCTTAGTAATTGGGTTAGTTGACTAGCAACTAATTCCGCCCATCTTCCAAAAAACCCGAGATTTTATTTGTTTTTCTAAAAATATAAAAATACAAAAAGAATCATCCCTCATCTCTAGACCTAGTCTTTAGGTTTTCTAATCCTAGCGACACTATTCCCAAGTTGAACGATCAATCCCCCGGTACTTGTCACTATACTATACTACAACGATCAGGTACACTGCCTGGTGGGGGTTGTAAGCTTCTCGAGATCCCTCGAGAGGTAAAGCCTTGTGCAATTCCCACGCATCACAAGGCAACCATTGGGACGGAACGTGTCCCCCGCTCCAATCTTATCATCAATTAGGTCGCATGCGCGAGCAACAGGATAAGCATCCTCCCAATTGAATCCCATATAAACCACACAACATTATAACCACACAACATTATAGTGAGTAGGAGTTATTACTCTCCAATTGGATACTCCCCTCCTAATTGGACCACACAACATTATCATCACATCATTCAAACCACACAGTATTATCATCACATATAACATTCATACGATAACATTATAAGTTCAAGCTTTTAAACCACACATAATCACAGTAACTCAAAACAATTAACACAAGCATCATTTCCATCCCAAGTTTAAAACAAAGTAAAAATGGGACTATAAACTCATCTCAAACTTTGCAGCTTCCACAAACACAAATCACAAATCTATATCACACAAAATAAGTCCACGTTACACATGGCCAAGCTAAAAGCCATAACCCATGTAATACGCATATAATGGATGTCTAAGGTTCATATGACCCACCATGGATCTCCTAGACTCCATACTAATCACCACCAAATACTAATGCTCACTAAAACCCTTGCACTTATAAATCAGAAAACGCATAATTTTAAGGTACATTCGCCCACATGAAATAATAACATTAAAGGCTTAACAACTCACACCAAAAATTTACCATAGTCTCTCATAAGCATACAAGCTAATCCCAGAAGGCCATGGTCTAAAAACACACACAAGTACCCTCATAAAATCAAACTTAAAAACTATCCAGATTCGGATCTGAACGCACACCAAAAAGTTTTAATCAAATTAAAATACTTCTACAACTTTTTATCGCAAATCCTTCGCGTGGGAGTCTAAGTACATATGAAAATTAACTCAACCAGAAGGGTTAAGCTAAATCTCACTTTTTCATCCATATCTCACTACCAAACTTATGACCTAAATCTGTCCCGGTTTTACAGCTTTGACACCTTAACAAAGAAAAATCAAAAGATTAACTTCCGGACCTCGAAATCAATCGTGGCCGGACTTTTTGGAAAGCTCTTTCATTAAAATTCAATTTAAACTAAAAATTTGTGATCTAACTCATCACCATCTATTAAATACCTTCGAATCTTTACAGCACTAATTTTCTGTCCAAACCCTAACTCGTAAACTAACGCGTTTTACGCTCAATTCTCTTTACCAATCATCATAATATAATCATTAATTGATCCCAACATGTTTTAATTAATTAATTTACAGAAATTTACAAACCCTAGATCCATCATACTTAATATTACATGAATTCGAATAATTAATCAAACAATTGAACATGTGTTTTAAGAATTTTACCTTGATTCTTGATTATTGCTTCACAATAATAAACCCTAATTTTTTCTTCTTCCTTTGCCTCTCTTGAACGACCAAAAACTATAGAAAAACGTTTTAGGGTTGTTTGGATTTGTATATATATTAATTATGGATAATCCTTGGGCCTAAGAGTTATATTTGAACTCAAATTAGGTTTCCTTTTTCCCTTAAAACACCCTATGGCCGAATTTTATACACACACACACACACACACACACACACACACACACACACACACATATATATATATATATATATATATATATATATATATATATTAAATTTATTTATTACACTCAAAACCTCATACTTTTGATATTTTATAAGTAAATGTAGCTAATCCTAACGTCTTACGCGATAAACCTTAGTTTTACGACAAATCGGAAAAATTATCATTTTCAAAACGAAGTTTCCAAAAATAGAATTTCACACCCTCTAAAAGTATAAAACATAAAAAACAAACTCCTCGTACTCGCTAACGCTCAAACACTTGAAGGAAGACTCGTTACGCAAAAACACAAAAACATCAAAACTACACAAGTCATTCCTACACCACAAATGCGATCAAAATGAACTTATCCAAGTATCAACATTACTCACTCACAAAAACAACACCACGCAAAGGATTTTTAGTGCTAAAACTCACCTATATCATACATATATCACTTCAATCACCTATGACACGCCAAACAATCGGTAACCGAGTCAAGACTATCAGTCAAACTGACCTGCTAAAACCACGGTTGTTACATCATCCCCCACTTAGGGAAATCGCGTCCCGAGATTTCAACTACTCTAGTCACTATTCACAACAGTAAAAGAAAATTTATGGATATTTAAGCGGAATAATACCACTCCATAAAATCACAGAGAAAAAACCACAAAAATGTGAACCGGCTAAATACCCGAATTCACACGATAGAAAACATTCCGTCGCTCCAATGATACACGCAAATAGATACACTCCTCGATTAATAACACCAATGATCCAAACGACTTCTCACAGGTAGGTACGATACCCCCGAACCAAATGAAAATCCAAATGGTAACTGCAAGAAGCACCACATATAATGGATACACATAAAACAAACATTAATTAAAACATTTGCGAACACCTTGTATCTAACTTCCACGATCTAAATCCAACTACAAACGATCTACTTTACCAACCACATCAGTAAACAAATTTTGGTACTTAAATTACATCTGATCCTCACGTTCCCAAGTAAACTCAGGACCAAGCTTAGAATCCCACCATACCTTTACCAACGCTATCTCACCACACTTCAAACCCTTAATATCTCGATCCATATTCCCAACAGTTTTCTCGACAAAGCGAAGAGTTTGTCGACCTTACTTTCATCTAATGGCACATGCAGACTAGCATCCGCCAAACATTTCTTTCAATTTGATACGTGAAACGTATCATGTACACCACTCAATTCCTCGGCTAACTTCAACCGGTATGCCACAAATCAAATCCTTTCCGAAATCTCAAACGATCCTACATATCTCGGTGCTAACTCGCCTTTCTTACCGAAACGCATAACACCTTTCCAAGGAGATACTTTTAACATCACAAAATCACCAACATTAGACTCTAACGGCTTATGGCGATTATCCGCATAACTCATTTGGCGAATATCTCGTTGCCTTAAATCTCTCTCTTTAATCTGAAAACCTTATTTGCAATCTCTCATTCCAGTTCAGGACCAATTAGTTGGCTTGTTCCAACCTCTGTCCATAGAACAGGTGATATACATTTCCTTCCATACAATACTTCAAATGACACATTCTTAATACTAGAATGATAATTATTGTTATAGGAGAACTCAGCTAAAGATAAATGCATACCTCAGCTCCCTCCAAACTCAAACACACCCATGCTCTCATCATACGATCCAACGCCTGATTTGTACGCTCACTTAGTCCATTCATCTAAGAATGATAAGTCGTACTCATCTTCATACGCTATCTCAAGGTTCCATAAAACATTTACCACAATCGCGAAGTAAGTATTTCATCTTGATATAAGCTGATTGACGCGACACCATACGTCTCTCTCTGGGCTGTCAGTATCATCTTTTTAACTCTAGACTGAATTATCATAATCATTGCTCATAGACATCTATGTTTCACTCGTTCACTCCTGCTCAGCGCTCTTACCACGATGTCCGCCCTTCCTTGACAGTAGCAAATCAGACAATCGTAGTCACTGAGAAATTCCACACCTAACTTCTCTTCTACATATGTTAACCTCTTGTCAAATATATGCTAAAGATTCTTATGATCTGTGTAGATAACACCCTTTGATACATACAAATAGCATCTCCAAGTTCTACTTCCCAACTCTAAGTCATGTATCACATAGTTCCTCATATGGTTCTTCTACCTCCGCGATGCCTACGCAATCTATAAAAAGAATTCGAAATGAATCGTCAATAGTACCTACCAATCCTAAGGACAATCGTCTCTTAGATGGTGTCTTAGGTACTTCTACGCTCCACTACTTTTATCTTACTAGTGTCCACGAAAACTCACTATCTCCAACCACATACCTGCAGAACGTGCTTCCTGAAGCTAAACCTCTCACTTGAACAACTTGACAAACATCCTCTTCTTCTTCGCAATCACAATGATAACCAAATCGACAATCTATCCTAAAGAAACGCCGCGAACCATGACCGATCGAACCAAAACGTATATCAACGAACTCAAAAGGGTTACGATTTACTGACTAGCGTAGTAAACGAATATCAACAATCAAAGCTAGAAAACACAATGAGAAATTTTTCCCCAATAAAATTAGATGCAACTCAAATGTTCACGAAACCCGTACATAGAAAAGATAAAATACACGTACTCATAGAAAATCCACCAACGTACCACAACGAAAGAAACACTTGAGGAACCAAATACATATCAAATTTGATAAATGAGAACCATATATAGTTCTTATTCCGGTACCCGTCCTTGCCCAACAATTTCTTTTTTAAAATATATATAAACCATTTTATGTAAGAAAATCATCTCCGTCTTAAATTCCATAAAAATATTAGTTTCCAACAAATGACCTTGAAATACCCAAAACGAATTGAAAAATGCCATAAAGACTATAACACAACCTCTTAATCGAACGCGAATGGCATTGAAGAATCACGAAATCAAAATAATCCTCAAACGAACTCATACCAGTGAACACTCACGCAAATACATTGCAAACCAAGCGAAGAACGTAAAGATTCATTCATACAATGAGCAAATTAAGATCATAGAAAAACGTCGACACTAACAGGTCGCAAAAACATGTCACGAAATCCCATTGGTGTGTAAATGAGGGATTAAATATCCGCACCAACTCGTCACGAACCAACAATACTCGAAGAATAATATAATATTCATTCATGGAATGAATGCAAGAATTAACCAAAGAAACAAACCAGTGTCCAACAAAAACGAATTCGATTAACCAACACCTATCACGACATCGAATAGGAAGAATATGGCATCCGTAGCAACATGTTACGAATAGAAATGCTAACCAGAGAATTAGGTATGCAGACGGAGAGTCTAGCAGACGAATCAACATAAATACCACAACATTAGTACGTACCAACTGATAATCGAGGTATCAACATATGATAGGTAGGATGGAATCTTACCACCTACACACCCCAACATATAACGACTGCCCAACCGGTTACGAGAATACTTCTCTAACCATACAACCATCATCAACATGATATCACATAACATCTACCACAACATATAACAACAAACATCAATCAATGCAACAATGGTCACAAGCCCACGTGTGTGATACCCTTATAATTATGTTCGCAACCATAGTTATACGCCTATTCCACACGCATACTTACTTCCAAAATCACACATCTCAATGATAACGCACATATACCACATAGCACCTAATACACCATGCAATCCATGCTATCATACTTGCAAGTCCACTTGTGTTGTGAAGCATGTATAATTATGTTGGCCACCATAATTATCTATTCCCCCTTTCACAAGTGTACTCTCTCCTATGACAACATATCATGCAAACAATCATGCAAACAAAAACAAAAGACGTCGCAAACAATCATCTCACATGGAACAATTCCAACGATCACGTAAACCCCATAATCAAAATCACTTGGATAAGATCGATCCAATACTCAAGAGTAATCATGCTCCAACATGGCTCCAGACGGCAAAAAGGCAATATAAGAATTTCAAAACATGACACAAAACAAAAGGCGTCGCATAATGGCTCAAATTCCACTCTCGCACTTGCCTCCCCACTCAGATCAATTCAACTTACTACTTGTTGTGGACTCTAGATCCGAATCCACACCATTCCATCCTAACTCCCCTTCATCTTTACTCAACCACCTATTCCTGTTTCCTACATGTTGAGGTAGTCGACAACATGCAAAACCATCTCTATTTCTTTCTTCCAATTCTGTATGATTCACAAGTGCATATAAATCACGAGGTTTAGACTAAACCACCACTCATTCCTATGAGAAGTGTGGACACTACCAAGGGTATTTGATAATGGCTCCATCTCAAGAAGTCATTGTGGTTACAAACCTCTCCACTTCTTCTCTACCAATGTTTTCCATAAACGTCCTCTCCTTGTCCGAACATGGATACATGTTATAGGGAACTCGGATTCTGCGGTTAGTCCACTTCAACCTACCACTTCTCTTGGTATCAAAATAATAGCCAAACGAAACTTCTTACGCGAGGGAAGATGACGTACTAAAATCGACATATACAATATTACGTATAGAGGCTCAATAGGCGTCCAAAACTCGATAAAAACGTCTCATAAACTTAGGGAAAATATACGTATAAAATACCATACTTATACATAGGCCCTAAATGCAACTATATGAGGGCTCCTAGGTTATATTCTAGGTTCAACCACCTAATTCTCTATAACCAAGGCTCTGATACTAATCTGTCACACCTCGACAAGGCGGAAATGCGAGTGTGTAACTTAATGGATATAATCACAACACATGGTGTCTATATAGAGAATAACTACATGCATAAAATAGAGCAAGTACATACACGAAGTGTCGTAACGATACCCCAAAACAAAATAACCAAAACATAATCTAAAACAATACATAGAATCCAAACATAGATGATAAACCACTTCCAATGCAACTAAGGTCTCGTCTAATCACATCCTTGTATCTTATCCTTAGAAAGCTCACCTGAAAATGATGCTTAAAACGTCAATATAATGTTGGTGAGATTCATAGGTTTAAGACTCATATACAATAGGCAACCGATTCACTGTGATTATAAAATATAGCTGGAAAAATAATTATAGTTATCATATAAGCTACATGTATTCGCAAGGTAACCAACACACACAAGGCAACCATTGGGATGGAACGTGTCCCCCGCTCCAATCTTATCATCAATTTGGTCGCATACGCGAGCAACAGGATAAGCATCCTCCCAATTGAATCCCATATAAACCACACAACATTATAACCACACAGCATTATAGTGAGTAGGAGTTATTACTCTCCAATTGGATACTCCCCCCCCCCCCCCAATTGGACCACACAGCATTATCATCACATCATTCAAACCACATAGTATTATCATCACATATAACATTCATACGATAACATTATAAGTCCAAGCTTTTAAACCACACATAATCACAGTAACTCAAAACAATTAACACAAGCATCATTCCCATCCCAAGTTTAAAACAAAGTAAAAATGGGACTATAAACTCACCTCAAACTTTGCAGCTTCTACAACACAAATCATAAATCTATATCACACAAAATAAGTCCACATTACACTTGGCCAAGCTAAAGCCATAACCCATGTAACACGCATATGATGGATGTCTAAGGTTCATATAACCCACCATGGATCTCCTAGACTCCATACTAATCACCACCAAATACTAATGCTCACTAAATCCCTTGCACTTATAAATAAGAAAACGCAAAATTTTATGGTACATTCGCCCACATGAAATAATAACATTAAAGGCTTAACAACTCACACAAAAAATTTACCATTGTCTCTCATAAGCATACAAGCTAATCCCAGAAGGCCATGGTCTAAAAACACACACAAGTACCCTTCATAAAATCAAACTTAAAAACTATCCAGATTCGGATCTGAACGCACACCAAAAAGTTTTAATCAAATTAAAATACTTATACAACTTTTTATCGCAAATCCTTCACGTGGGAGTCTAAGTACTGATGAGTGTGTAAATACTCATCATTTTTGTCTTATATGAACTGCCAAAACATACAAAAACACCCAAATATGTATCAAAATACTTAAAAATATCTTAGAGGTGTGTTTTATATGTTTCAAACACAAAATATGCAAAAACAAATGAAAAACGTACAAAGTTTGCATAATTGGCAGTTTCAGTCCCTCAAGTTTCATAAATTTGCAAAACTAGTCCCTGGTGAATCAAAACTTGTAAAATTATCATAAAAGGTCCTTGGGATTCACAAGTTGTAAAAAAAAGTCTTTTGAAGTTAAAAATTTACAAATTTACAACTTTGGTCCCTCAACTTTGGAAAAGTGTCAAAATTAGTCCCTAAGGTTTAAAAAATAAGAAAATATTCAAAATAAACCTTATACTATTCTAAAATGACATATTTGGTCCTTATGATAACTTTTGAGAATTTACAGGTTAAACCCTTCAAGATTCAGAAAATTACAAGAATGGTCCCTGGAGTTTGAGGTATTGATAGAAAAGGTCCCTGGGAATTTAATATGGAAAATTATCATTTTTGGCCCTTGTACTATTCACACTTGTCAAATTAGGTCCTCATTATTACTTTTGGAAACTTACAAGACCAACCCTCAAGTTTTCCCAAATTACAACTTTGGTCCTTGTAAATTTCCTAAAAACTAAAACCAAATCCGGACCTTATTTACCTAAAACTAAACCCACCAAAACTACCCCTTTGTCTGATCCAGTAAACCCACCCAAGCCCAGTTAACCCCAAGCCCAACACCCCACGTTTGTTAATAACCAGGGTCAACCCCTGGGTTTGACCAAACCATAAAACCACCTCCTTCCCTCTTTTCCCTCCCCCTGCTATACCACTTCTCCAATACCACCAGTGGTTTCACCACCCCCCACTTGCTCCACCACCCTTATCCCTACAATCACACCTTCCAATGAGCAAATCACATCATTCCCCCCCCCATGGTATCTGTTACAGACCCCAAGTAGTCAAAAAGTCCATTTCCCGCCAAATTGAGAAATAAGACAAGACTCATCCAATTGTTGATGTTACTGGTGGGATGTGACCAGTGGGACCCATGGAGCTCAGAAAATGATATAAAGATAGGAAGAAGCAGAAGTGGAGCTGTGTTAGTTTAGTTTTTAGAATTAGGTAATGTCGCTCTTAGTGTAATTTTAATTTTCATTGTATCTTGTTACTTCCAAGTTGTATTCTCAGTATTTTTAATGCAATCTAATCTTGTTTCAACTATCAATTTCATATTTCCAGTTTAAATCCAGTGTGTGCCCAATTCTCAGATAAAATCTCAATTTAGCTTTAAAGTGTTAAAAGTTGTTGATTAATGGTTCTTTAAGCTCAGATAAGTCAATTACAAGCTTTCATAAGTAGTTTAAGCATTAAAATCCATTTCAGCTTTAAATTCTCAAAAATCTTAAAAATAGGAGCAAATATAATGAAAAATCAAAAATTACAATTGAAGAAGGAGGAAGCTGGGAGCTGAAGTATTTTGGATGGAAATGGGATTAGATGCCTAGTGGTAGGCTTTAGGTTGCTCTTTGGCATATTGATCACTGAATTCAGACTTCAAGTTATAGTAAGCCTTTTTCAATTTTTTTTGCATTCAATATTAATGTACCTAATTTGTTGCTCAATTCAGTTCACCTAGGTTTAGTTAATGTTAGTTTGAGTTAATTGTGCAAGCTCATGGTGTAGTTTGGTCATTTACATTGATAATCTGTCATTTGAGTTTGGTAAGGGGGTGTTTGGATCAGTACCATACCACCTCTTCTAGTTATTGTTTTGTTGTTGATTCAGTGTAGACATATTACATTAGGCAAGGATAGGTCAAAACAAGTCTCAAATGTAAGTCATAAGGGAAGAAAGTCAAAATCTCATCTCCAATTGCATAACAGTCCACTGTTGGACTGTTAGGCATGTCAAACCTTTGATTTCCATTTGAAATTAGCTTAGATTTCTTTATTTATCTTCCATTAGGTTAAATAAACTTGTATTAATCACTTAGATGCATCAAAAGTTCAAGAAAGTCAAACCCTTTCAAGTTTTCAAAAAAGTCAAATGTGCATGTTTCCAACTCAGTCAATTAGTACAGATCTTGCACAAGGTTTGTTAGGAATTGGGAATCCAAATCTTTAGTTGTTTTGTGTTATATGATTGCTTGTTTACATATTCCAACAAGAAATTTTGATTTTGGTCTTAATTTGCTTATTAATAAGCTTGCTCAAAAGTGTCTGAGAACCAAAAGGATCCCCTGTGCACAGTTGCACAAGTCACTTAATTAAGTTCATAACTTTTTCATGAATTAACTTTGGTTTGTAGTAAGTGGTGATTTGTGAAGCCCTTCTGGCCCTTATGTTCTGTGTATGCTTATTGTCCATGTTTTGCTTATCATAGCTGCTTATCATGTTCACAAAGTTTGCTCAAAATTACTCCCTACACTGACTCATCAGTGTAGGTGAGCCTTTTTCTCATCTCATTGTGAGCTTATCTGTGGGAATAAGCTTATGACTCTTGGTTCTTTGAGAAGCCCTTGCACCCATTTAACTAATTCCAGGCTCACTTTGGCTTCTCAATCTTGTTTGAATAGCTTATTTGGCCTTGTTAGTAGCCTGCAGACCTGATGGCCTAGGCAGTGGATGTTTGATGTGCTTATTTGCCTCTGTAAGCTTATTCAGTGAGCTTTCTTGGTTCTATTAGCTTGTTTCCAACCTACCTAAGCTGTTTTCATCTTATTCCATCTCTGTTTTCCATTTTCTAGCTTATTTCACAGCTTATAGCTTGGACAGTTGACCAAAGTCAACTGTCAAGCTATTAAGCACTTGTTGTGCTTAATTTTGAGTTCTAGAAAAATTGTTTTCACAAAAGTTACTTGTTTTTAGTGGTAAAATAGTTTTTAAAAATAAAAATCCAAAAAATCCAACTTAATTTCTAAGTGATAGTTTCTATTTAATTTTATTTAATTTTAATTTTCATTTTTAAATTTTTATTAAGTATTTGTCATTTTTATATTTTTATTAAATTCCTCATATATTAAAGTATTTATAATAAATTTTTCAGATTTTTATTTCATCATTTAGTATTTATTAGAATTAATTTTAGTTTTATTAATTATTAATTAATATTAAGTTTAAATTAGCATAATTAGTTTTTATTAATCAAAACCTTGTTTTTATATTTTTTATAGCTTTTATATGTTATAAGGTAATTTTAGAAATTTTATTAGAATTTTTACTGTTCATTTAGTATTTTTCTTAATTTAAAATAGTTTAATTAGTTAATTAATGTTTAATTAGTAATTAATTAATATAAAATCCACAAAAAGACAAAAACATTTATTTTTATTTTTAAAATTAGTTTTTAGTTATTTTATAATTTTAGAAATTTTATTTTCATTTTTCTAGTATTTAATTAGTATTAAATTATATTTAAGTATTTTAAATATTAATAATTAGTAATAATTAGAATTTAATTAATATTAAATAATTAATTAGGGTTAAAATTTATTTTAATTTTCTAAAAATTTTCTTTTACCTTTTAATTTGTAAAAAAGTCATTTTCACCCCCTGGGTGCTTTCAGATTTCCGTTTTTACTTTTTATTTCGTACGCTTACGTTTTATTTAAATGTAACGTACGCGTTTTTAGGTTTTAATCGTTTCTGGTTTTTCCTAGTTTCCAGCATTTTTAATATAGTGTATTTTAGTTGTTTTCTTTCATATTCCAGTAGTGTAATCATCACAACTCACTTATATCTATTTCCATCCAAATTCACCCGATCACGAAACCGTTTTAATACCATCCACACCTCGTCGGGACATAACGACCCGGGGAAACCCTATACTTCCACGGAGCATTGATTCTAGGCTATCTTTGACTTGTTGACCTTGGTCAATAATAATAAGACGGTTTAGGCTCAATCAGTACATACGAAACTTAACTCAACAAGAAGGTCTAAGCTAAATCTCACTTTTCATCCATATCCCACTACCAAACTTATGACCTAAATCTATCCCGGTTTTACAGCTTTGACATCTTAACAAAGAAAAATCAAAAGATTAATTTCCGGACCTTGAAATCAATCGTCGCCGGACTTTTTGGAAAGCTCTTTCATTAAACTTCAATTTAAACTAAAAATTCATGATCTAACTTATCACCATCTATTAAATACCTTCGAATCTTTACAACACTAATTTTCTGTCCAAACCCTAACTCGTAAACTAACGCATTTTACGCTCAATTCTCTTTACCAATCATCAAAATATAATCATTAATTGATTCCTACATGTTTTAATTAATTAATTTACAGAAACTTACAAACCATAGATCCATCATACTTAATATTACATGAATTCGAATAATTAATCAAACAATTGAACATGTGTCTTAAAAAATTTACCTTGATTCTTGATTATTGCTTAACAATAATAAACCCTAATTTTTTCTTCTTCTTTTGCCTCTCTTGAATGACCAAAAACCATAGAAAAACGTTTTAGGGTTGTTTGGGTTTGTATAATCCTTGGGCCTAAGAGTCATATTTGGAATCAAATTGGGTTTCCTTTTTCCCTTAAAGCACCCTATGGCCGAATTTTATACACACACACACACACACACATATATATATATATATATATATATATATATATATACACACACACACACACACACACACACATATATATATATATATATAGGGTCCCTTTCATATGAGAACCATATTATGTGCAAGAACTGCGAAAACCACTTATGTACCATTATTAAAGGATAGGGTGCAACATATTAATGCAAAATGGTTTTTTTGTAATTAAATGAAACTACATTTCCCTGGAAACATTAATGAAAAGGGTAAAATAGGTATTTTATTTTATACATTCTCATTAACTACATGCTACAATTCAGGGATTTATTCCAAAATTTTCTCAATGATAATCATCATGTATCAAGTTGCTGCATATAACATACACAGACACACAAAATTCAATTGATAATAATCAAAACACACGCATTCTCTCACCTACCAACCTAAAACCCCAAATTAACCAAACACGCTGAACAATCAAAATCAAACAAATCGGATTTTTTTTTATTCAAATGACAATAACATCAGTCCAAGGTATGATCATCAATGTTATGTGTTAGATTTTTTGTTTTTATTTTTATAATGTTGTTGATGGATATTGCGATACATCAGATTCTAAATGCATGTTTGAAAGTTTTTATTCGGTTTTGTTAATTTTGTTGTTTAATTAACGGTTTGATTGGTAAAACATTCATGTTTCCTTTAATTATATTTATTTTTTAGGTTTTTTTGGGTTAATTGAAGATAGTAGGTTTTTTTTTTTTTTTTTTTTTTTTTTTTTTTTTTTTTGGGTTAATTGAAGATGGTAGGTTTTTTTGGGTTAAGGAATATCAGGTTTGAAGAGGAAAGGAAGGATCATAGAAAATGAAATAGTTGCAGAGGACGATCACTACGATGACCCTATAAACCTGGTGCAAGCATGGTGTATACTAAAATTATGTTTGGAACCGGGGTGTTTGGATTAGCAGTTTAAAAAAAGTGTGTTAGTAAAATATTTAGAAAAAGAATGTATACTAAAAATAGGTTTGAAACAGGGGTGTTTGGGTCATGCTTATAAAAAACAATTTGTTATTAAATTATTTAGAACAAGGATATTTGGTTATTTACAGGGGAGGTTGGACATGAACGTTTGGTTATGTATACATTTGTTAATTGTATGTAATTTAACAATTGTTCAATGTATACGTGTTAGGTGTCAGAAGAAGTGGACGAAAGAAAGGGAAAGTGGAATCTGAATCTGTCCAAGAGAAGACAGCAACATCCGGTAGCAATGGTAAGTGTTTGTATTTCGGATATGAAGATATGCCATGTTTGCATATATGTTACTAAGAATGCATAGATATAACTGCATAGGCTGAAAAAAATTTAAACATGTGTTAATGAAGTATCTATTAAAGAACTACATATATGTTACAGGTGCCGGTCCAATCAGAATCATCAAGAAGGAAAGAGTTGCAGTAACGAAGAGAAAAACGTTATGGTGTAGTCAGATGTGAACATGGAATATACATCTGAATTTTGAACATGGAATGGATATATGATGTGTTTTGGGTTACGCTATGTGTGTATTTTTTTTTGTGGCGTATATGTTTTGTTTGGGAAAAGTATACTTCAAAAGATTATAGTTTTAGTGTTATGTTTTTTAGGTATGTTGATTGTAACAAGGATGGCACTGATTTTTTTTATTATTGTTTTTACATAATATATCAATAAAAAAGTTATATAACAAATGTGTTTTTTTTGTAAACAGTTGTGTTTGGTTGGAACATGTATGTTCACTTTTAAGAATCAATCTTGTCAAATTTTTTAGGTAACTCTTCATTTTTAGATGTGTATAACATGCATGTTTTGCAAACATTTATGTTTGGTGGTGACATGTAGTTCATTTGTAACATTACATTGTAAAATCATTTTAACTTACACAAATTGGCAATGTGAAAAATAATGAGGGTAGAAACATCCATGTTTTAGCTCAGAAGACCTTTTTTATTGGAATTAAACAGATATGTTCTAATAATTGAATAACATGCATGTTATAGTAGAAATTGAATAACATGCATGTTATAGTAGAAAAATAATGAGGGTAGAAACATCCATGTTTTAGCTCAGAAGACCTTTTTTATTGGAATTAAACAGATATGTTCTAATAATTGAATAACATGCATGTTATAGTAGAAATTGAATAACATGCATGTTATAGTAGAAAAATAATGAGGGTAAACAACATGCATGTAGCAAAACATACATGTTTTATTAAAACATAATTATTTGGTACACATGTATTTTAGAAATTTGAAACAAAGATAACTACAAATGTATTAAATCAAAATTAATTTAATATACAACACACATAACATACTAAGAACCAACAAAGAGAGTTACCAAATGTGTAAAGTAATTTTATTTGAAATAAAGCCAAGATTAATTCGTTATAAAACTACTAGTCGTCCGCCTCTTCATCACTTTCTTCAAAATCTTCTGATTCATGAAATTGGTCAAAATCTTCTGATTCATGTGATTGGTCATCTTCATCAAGTTCTACAGAATCACCAGCTTCATAATATTCATCATCAGCATCGTCAAAAGTTGCAAATATATATCCCTTTTTAGGCTTATTATCAGTAATGTTTGGAACCCAATATTTGTGCCCATTGGGGGTGGGAATAAACTCTGAGTCAATGTCATACACATCGACATCAATAACATCTACAAAAAACACAAACCAAGTAGCCAGTTTAACATGCATGCACATATATCAAACGACCATTTTACCATAGCAAAAACAGATATTAAAACATGCATGTTCATAATAACAAATGGGATGTGTAACCTAGACATGCATGTTCATAATATCAAATGGGACGTGTAACCTAAAACATGCATGTTCATAATATCAAAAACATAACTTAAAACATTTTTAAAAACATGCAAGCTCATAATATCAAATGGGATGTGTAACCTAAAACATGCATGTTCTCAATAACAAATGTTATTGTAACGAAGTAAGAAGTCAATCAAAAATCATAATACGACAATACAAAAGGAAATTAAGAAACAAAATTAAATAAAAAATCAACCCATTCATACAAACTGTTAGAAGTTTTATAACTTTTTTATACTAAACCAAAATCAAATCAATCCTTTATCAAGCAAATGATTCAAAACTCAAAAATAGATTTAAAACCCCATATCTATAAACAAACTGTTAGAAGCTTTAATTTTTTTTTTATACTGCACAATCTATTATGTGTTATCAATTATAAGATTTATTGCAAGAACCATTAAAATACAAAATATGTGTCAATATTACCTGGTAACTCTTCATGCTTTATGAATAATTAACGACGTAACTTAGTCAAAGGCACAAACGATTGCGACAGATCTGAAAGGTGAGAACACATGATTTATAAGATGCTGTGATTGAATGAAAGGTGAGAAGGGTAATGAATGTCGAAAAAAGAAAAATGGGAAAGATACCAATGTTCCCATCTTGAACTCGTTCCGTATAAATATTTGTGTGTTTGATATGATGATTGAATTGATTTAGGGTTTGTTGAATATGAATGAAAAAGAGAAACTGGGGAAAAAAAATGAAACCGTATGATCTATATTGGAACCGAATTAATTCCTTGTTAATAGGAAAATTTTAATTTGAAAAAGATCAGATTTAATGCATAAAATCAGATTTAAAGTATATGGTAAATTACTTTTATGCCCCTACGATATTAACTAAATAAAATAAAATGAAATCAATTAACTAAATTCTGATTGGATAAAAGTGGTTTTCGCAGTTCTTGCATTTAAAATGGTTCTCATTTGAAAGTTATACTATATATATATATATATATATATATATATATATATATATATATATATATATATATATATATATATATATATATATATATATATATATATATATATATATATATTAAATTTATTTATTATACTCAAAACCTCATACTTTTGATATTTTATAAGTACCCGTAGCTAATGCTAACGTCTTACGCGAAAAACTTTAGTTTTACGACAAACCGGAAAAATTATCATTTTCAAAACAAAGTTTTCAAAAATAGAATTTCACACCATCTAAAAGTATAACACATGAAAAACAAACTCCTCGTAACCCGCTAACGCTCAAACACCTGAACGAAGAGTCGTTACGCAAAAACACAAAAACACGCAAACTACACAAGTCATTCCTACACCACAAATGTGATCAAAATGAACTTATCCGAGTATCAACATTACTCGCTCACAAAAACAACACCACGCAAAGGGATTTAGTGCTAAAACTATCCTATATCACACATATATCACTTCAATCACCTAGGACACAACAAACAAACGTCAACCGAGTCAAGACTATCAGTCAAACTGACATGCTAAAACCACGGTTGTTACATCATCCCCCACTTACGAAAATCGCGTACCGAGATTTCAACTACTCTAGTCACTACTCACAATAGTAAAAGAAAATTTATGGATATTTAAGCGGAATAATACCACTCCATAAAATCACAGAGAAAGAACCACAAAAATGTGAACCGACTAAATACCCGAATTCACACGATAAAAAACATTCCGTCGCTCCAACGATACACGCAAATAGATACACTTACTGAAAGGTTGGCGAGAGATATTTATTGAGATTTTTTTTATAAAACGGGAGTACTAGCTTCCCCTTTAAATTCATATTGAGACACACACCTTCAAGAAACACTCAAAAATTATGATGAACAATCATGAAATTGAAAGACGCAGGCTTGTGAGAAACTTCGATGCCCGGATTAACCAAATGGTTCGTCCATGCTAAGCTTTAGTAAAGACTTCGAGGCCCACATTTGACGTTCTTCTCTCAACATGAGAGTTTTTCCAAAATAATCACCACAAACCATCATTGATTTAATTAATAATCCTGTAAGAGAATAATACATAGTTGATTTAATTTAGTCCTGTAAAGGGGGAAAAAAATTGTTATTACTTATTACTATAAATAAAACACATTGTTATTACTTATTACTAGCAAACAACAACTCAGGCCGCTATCTAGACTATGTTGCCGATGGTATCTTTAATTCCAATTTCGGGCACCTCGTTTTGATTGGCCATGTTGCGGTTGAACATTTAGTAGTTTTGAGCTTGGTTTAAAATTGTGTGCATTGGTTGCGCTCGCATTGCGCATCAGAGTGATGCGTATGAAAAACGTAACGCGAAACCTGCTAAAACACGGTTGTTACATCATCCCCCACTTAGGGAAATCACGTCCTGAGATTTCAACTACTCTAGTCACCACTCACAACGGTAAAAAAAAATTTATGGATATTTAAGCGGAATAATACCACTCCATAAAATCACAGAGAAATAACCACAAAAATGTGAACCGACTAAATACCTGAATTCACACGATAGAAAACATTTCGTCGCTCCAACGATACACGCAAATAGATACACTTACTGAAAGGTTGGCGAGAGATATTTATTGAGATTTTTTTTTATAAAACCGGAGTACTAGCTTCCTCTTTAAATTCATATTGAAACACATACCTTCAAGAAACACTCAAAAATTATGATAAACAATCATGAAATTGAAAGGCGCAGGCTTGTGAGAAACTTCGAGGCCCGGATTAACCAAATGGTTCGTCCATGCTAAGCTTTAGTAAAGACGTCGAGGCCCACATTTGACGATCTTCTCTCAGCATGAGAGTTTCTACCAAAATAATCACCACAAACCATCATTGATTTAATTAATAATCCCGTAAGAGAATAATACATAGTTGATTTAATTTAATCCTGTAAAGGGGAAAAAAATTGTTATTACTTATTACTATAAATAAAACACATTGTTATTACTTTTTACTAGCAAACAACAACTCAGGCCGCTATCTAGACTATGTTGCCGATGATATCTTTAATTCCAATTTCGGGCACCTCGTTTTGATTGGCCATGTTGCGGTTGAGCATTTGGTAGTTTAGAGCTTGGTTTAAAATTGCGTGCATTGGTTGCGCTCGCATTGCGCATCAGAGTGATGCGTATGAAAAACGTAACGCGAAACCTACTAAAATCACGGCTGTTACATCATCCCCCACTTTGGGAAATCACGTCCCGAGATTTAAACTACTCTAATCACCACTCACAACAGTAAAAGAAAATAATGAATATTTAAGCGGAATAATACCACTCCATAAAATCACTGAGAAATAACCACAAAAATGTGAACCGACTAAATACCCGAATTCACACGATAGAAAACATTCCGTCGCTCCAACGATACACGCAAATAGATACACTTACTGAAAGGTTGGCGAGAGATATTTATTGAGATTTTTTTTTATAAAATCGGAGTACTAGCTTCCTCTTTAAATTCATATTGAAACACAGACCTTCAAAAACACTTAAAAATTATGATGAACAATCATGAAATTGAAAGGCGCAGGCTTGTGAGAAACTTCGAGGCCCGGATTAACCAAATGGTTCGTCCATGCTAAGCTTTAGTAAAGACATCGAGGCCCACATTTGACGTCCTTCTCTCAGCATGAGAGTTTCTTCCAAAATAATCACCACAAACCATCATTGATTTAATTAATAATCGAGTAAGAGAATAATACATAGTTGATTTAATTTAGTCCGGTAAAGGGGGAAAAAACACATTGTTATTACTTATTACTTCAAACAAAAATATATTGTTATTACTTATTACTAGCAAACAACAACTCAAGCCGCTATCTAGACTATGTTGCCGATGGTTTCTTCAATTCCAATTTCGGGCACCTCGTTTTGATTGGCCATGTTGCGGTTGAACATTTGGTAGTTTTGAGCTTGGTTTAAAATTGCGTGCATTGGTTGCGCTCGCATTGCACATCAGAGTGATGCGTATGAAAAACGTCACGCGAAACCTGCTAAAACTACGGTTGTTATATCATCCCCCACTTAGGAAAATCACGTCCCGAGATTTCAACTACTCTAGTCACCACTCACAACAATAAAAGAAAATTTATGGATATTTAAGCGGAATAATACCACTCCAAAAAATCACAGAGAAATAACCACAAAAATGTGAACCGACTAAATACCCGAATTCACACGATAGAAAACTTTCCGTCGCTCCAACGATACACGCAAATAGATACACTTACTAAAAGGTTGGCGAGAGATATTTATTGAGATTTTTTATTATAAAACCGGAGTACTAGCTTCCTCTTTAAATTCATATTGAAACACACACCTTCAAGAAACACTCAAAAATTATGATAAAGAATCGTGAAATTGAAAGGCGCAGGCTTGTGAGAAACTTCGAGGCCCGGATTAACCAAATGGTTCAACATGAGAGTTTCTTCCAAAATAATCACCACGAACCATCATTGATTTAATTAATAATCCCGTAAGAGAATAATACATAGTTGATTTAATTTAGTCCTGTAAAGGAGGAAAAAACACATTGTTATTACTTATTACTACAAAAAAAAACATATTATTATTACTTATTACTAGCAAACAACAACTCAGGCCGCTTTCTAGACTTTGTTGCCGATGGTATCTTCAATACCAATTTCGGCCTCCTCGTTTTGAGTGGCCATGTTGCGGTTGAACATTTGGTAGTTTTGAGCTTGGTTTAAAATTGGGTGCATTGGTTGCGCTCGCATTGCGCATCAGAGTAATGCTTAAGAAAATTGTAACGCGAAACCTGCTAAAACAACGGTTGTTACATCATGCCCCACTTAGGTAAATCACGTCCCGTGATTTCAACTACTCTAGTCACCACTCACAACAGTAAAATAATTTTTTTGGATATTTAAGCGGAATAATACCACTCCATAAAATCACAGAGAAATAAGCACAAAAATGTGAACCGACTAAATACCTGAATTCACACGATAGAAAACATTCCGTCGCTCCAACGATACACGCAAATAGATACACTTACTGAAAGGTTGGCGAGAGATATTTATTGAGATTTTTTTTTATAAAACCGGAGTACTAGCTGCCTCTTTAAATTCATATTGAAACACAGACCTTCAAAAACACTCAAAAATTATGATGAACAATCATGAAATTGAAAGGCGCAGTCTTGTGAGAAACTTCGAGGCCCGGATTAACCAAATGGTTCTTCCATGCTATGCTTTAGTAAAGACGTCGAGGCCCACATTTGACGATCTTCTCTCAGCATGAGAGTTTCTACCAAAATAATCACCACAAACCATCATTGATTTAATTAATAATCCCGTAAGAGAATAATACATAGTTGTTTTAATTTAGTCCTGTAAAGGGGAAAAAAAATTGTTATTACTTATTACTATATATAAAACACATTGTTATTACTTATTACTAGCAAACAACAACTCAGACCGCTATCTAGACTATGTTGCCGATGGTATCTTTAATTCCAATTTCGGGCACCTCGTTTTGATTGGCCATGTTGCGGTTGAACATTTTGTAGTTTTGAGCTTGGTTTAAAATTGCGTGCATTGGTTGCGCTTGCATTGCGCATCAGAGTGATGCGTATGAAAAACGTAAGGCGAAACCTACTAAAATCACGGCTGTTACATCATCCCCCACGTAGGGAAATCACGTCCCGAGATTTCAACTACTCTAATCACCACTCACAACAGTAAAAGAAAATAATGGATATTTAAGCGGAATAATACCACTCCATAAAATCACAGAGAAATAACCACAAAAATGTGAACCGACTAAATACCCGAATTCACACGATAGAAAACATTCCGTCGCTCCAACGATACACGCAAATAGATACACTTACTGAAAGGTTGGCGAGAGATATTTATTGAGATTTTTATTTATAAAATCGGAGTACTAGCTTCCTCTTTAAATTCATATAAAAACAGAGACCTTCAAAAACACTCAAAAATTATGATGAACAATCATGAAATTGAAAGGCGCATGCTTGTGAGAAACTTCGAGGCCCGGATTAACCAAATGGTTCGTCCATGCTAAGCTTTAGTAAAGACGTCGAGGCCCACATTTGACGTCCTCCTCTCAGCGTGAGAGTTTCTTCCAAAATAATCACCACAAACAATCATTGATTTAATTAATAATCCCGTAAGAGAATAATACATAGTTGATTTAATTTAGTCCTGTAAAGTGGGGAAAAAATTGTTATTACTTATTAGTATAAATAAAACACATTGTTATTACTTATTACTAGCAAACAACAACTCAGGCCGCTATCTAGCCTATGTTGCCGATGGTATCTTAAATTCCAATTTCGGGCACCTCGTTTTGATTGGCCATGTTGCGGTTGAACATTTGGTAGTTTTGAGCTTGGTTTAAAATTCCGTGCATTGGTTGCGCTCGCATTGCGCATCAGAGTGATACGTATGAAAAACGTAACGCGAAACTTGCTAAAACCACGGTTGTTACATCATCCCCCACTTAGGGAAATCACGTCCCGAGATTTCAACTACTCTAGTCACCACTCACAACAGTAAAAGAAAATTTATGGATATTTAAGCGGAATAATACCACTCCATAAAATCATAGAGAAATAACCACAAAAATGTGAACCGACTAAATACCCGAATTCACACGATAGAAAACATTCCGTCGCTCCAACGATACACGCAAATAGATACACTTACTGAAAGGAAGGCGAAAGATATTTATTGATCTTTTTTTTTACAAAACCGGAGTACTAGCTTCCTCTTTAAATTCATATTGAAACACACACCTTCAAGAAACACTCAAAAATTATGATGAACAATCGTGAAATTGAAAGGTGCGGGCTTGTGAGAAACTTCGAGGCCCGGATTAACCAAATGGTCCGTCCATGCTAAGCTTTAGTAAAGACATCGAGGCCCACATTTGACGTTCTTCTCTCAACATGAGAGTTTCTTCCAAAATAATCACCACAAACCATCATTGATTTAATTCATAATTCCGTAAGAGAATAATACATAGTTGATTTAATTTAGTCCTGTAAAGGGGGAAAAAACACATTGTTATTACTTATTACTTAAAAAAAAACACATTGTTATTACTTATTACTAGCAAACAACAACTCAAACCGCTATCTAGACTATGTTGACGATGGTATCTTCAATTCCAATTTCGGGCACTTCGTTTTGATTGGCCATGTTGCGGTTGAACATTTGGTAGTTTTCAGCTTGGTTTAAAATTGCGTGCATTGGTTGCGCTCGCATTGCACATCAGAGTGATGCGTATGAAAAACGTAACGTGAAACCTGCTAAAACCACGGTTGTTACATCATCCCCCACTTAGGGAAATCACGTCCCGAGATTTCAACTACTCTAGTCACCACTCACAACAGTAAAAGAAAATTTATAGATATTTAAGCGGAATAATACCACTCCATAAAATCACAGAGAAATAACCACAAAAATGTGAACCGACTAAATACCCGAATTCACACGATAGAAAACTTTCCGTCGCTCCAACGATACACGCAAATAGATACACTTACTAAAAGGTTGGCGAGAGATATTTATTGAGATTTTTTATTATAAAACCGGAGTACTAGCTTCCTCTTTAAATTCATATTGAAACACACACCTTCAAGAAACACTCAAAAATTATGATAAAGAATCGTGAAATTGAAAGGCGCAGGCTTGTGAGAAACTTCGAGGTCCGGATTAACCAAATGGTTCGTCCATGCTAAAGCTTTAGTAAAGACGTCGAGGCCCACATTTGACGTTCTTCTCTCAACATGAGAGTTTCTTCCAAATTAATCAGCACAAACCATCATTGATTTAATTAATAATCCCGTAAGAGAATAATACATAGTTTATTTAATTTAGTCCTGTAAAGGGGAAAAATAACACATTGTTATTACTTATTACTACAAAAAAAAAACATATTAATATTACTTATTACTAGCAAACAACAACTCAGGCCGCTATCTAGACTTTGTTGCCGATGGTATCTTCAATACCAATTTCGGCCTCCTCGTTTTGAGTGGCCATGTTGCGGTTGAACATTTGGTAGTTTTGAGCTTGGTTTAAAATTGCGTGCATTGGTTGCGCTCGCATTGCGCATCAGAGTAATGCGTATGAAAATGTAACGCGAAACCTGCTAAAACAACGGTTGTTACATCATGCCCCACTTAGGTAAATCACGTCCCGAGATTTCAACTACTCTAGTCATCACTCACAACAGTAAAATAATTTTTTTGGATATTTAAGCGGAATAATACCACTCCATAAAATCACAGAGAAATAAGCACAAAAATGTGAACCGACTAAATACCTGAATTCACACGATAGAAAACATTCCGTCGCTCCAACGATACACGCAAATAGATACACTTACTGAAAGGTTGGCGAGAGATATTTATTGAGATTTTTTTTTATAAAACCGGAGTACTAGCTTCCTCTTTAAATTCATATTGAAACACAGACCTTCAAAAACACTCAAAAATTATGATGAACAATCATGAAATTGAAAGGCGCAGGCTTGTGAGAAACTTCGAGGCCCGGATTAACCAAATGTTTCGTCCATGCTAAGCTTTAGTAAAGACGTCGAGGCCCACATTTGACGATCTTCTCTCAGCATGAGAGTTTTTACCAAAATAATCACCACAAACCATCATTGATTTAATTAATAATCCCGTAAGAGAATAATACATAGTTGATTTAATTTAGTCCTGTAAAGGGGAAAAAAAATTGTTATTACTTATTACTATATATAAAACATATTGTTATTACTTATTACTAGCAAACAACAACTCAGGCCGCTATCAAGACTATGTTGCCGATGGTATCTTTAATTCCAATTTCGGGCACCTCGTTTTGATTGGCCATGTTGCGGTTGAACATTTGGTAGTTTTGAGCTAGGTTTAAAATTGCGTGCAATGGTTGCGCTCGCATTGCGCATCAGAGTGATGCGTATGAAAAACGTAACGCGAAACCTACTAAAATCACGGCTGTTACATCATCCCCCACTTAGGGAAATCACGTCCCGAGATTTAAACTACTCTAATCACCACTCACAACAGTAAAAGTAAATAATGGATATTTAAGCGGAATAATACCACTCCATAAAATTACAGAGAAATAACCACAAAAATGTGAACCGACTAAATACCCGAATTCACACAATAGAAAACATTCCGTCGCTCCAACGATACACGCAAATAGATACACTTACTGAAAGGTTGGCGAGAGATATTTATTGAGATTTTTTTTATAAAATCGGAGTACTAGCTTCCTCTTTAAATTCATATTGAAACAGAGACCTTCAAAAACAATAAAAAATTATGACGAACAATCATGAAAATGAAAGGCGCAGGCTTGTGAGAAACTTCGAGGCCCGGATTAACCAAATGGTTCGTCCATGCTAAGCTTTAGTAAAGTCGTCGAGGCCCACATTTGACGTCCTTCTCTCAGCATGAGAGTTTCTTCCAAAATAATCACCACAAACCATCATTGATTTAATTAATAATCCCGTAAGAGAATAATACATAGTTGATTTAATTTAGTCCTGTAAAGGGGGAAAAAAATTGTTATTACTTATTACTATAAATAAAACACATTGTTATTACTTATTACTAGCAAATAACAACTCAGGCCCCTATCTAGACTATGTTGCCGATGGTATTTTAAATTCCAATTTCGGGCACCTCGTTTTGATTGGCCATGTTGTGGTTGAACATTTGGTAGTTTTGAGCTTGGTTTAAAATTCCGTGCATTGGTTGCGCTCGCATTGCGCATCAGAGTGATACGTATGAAAAACGTAACGCGAAACTTGCTAAACCACGGTTGTTACATCATCCCCCACTTAGGGAAATCACGTCCCGAGATTTCAACTACTCTAGTCACCACTCACAACAGTAAAAGAAAATTTATGGATATTTAAGCGGAATAATACCACTCCATAAAATCATAGAGAAATAACCACAAAAATGTGAAGCGACTAAATACACGAATTCACATGATAGAAAACATTCCGTCGCTCCAACGATACACGCAAATAGATACACTTACTGAAAGGTAGGCAAAAGATATTTATTGAAAATTTTTTTTATAAAACCGGAATACTAGCTTCCTCTTTAAATTCATATTGAAACACACACCTTCAAGAAACACTCAAAAATTATGATGAACAATCGTGAAATTGAAAGGCGCAGGCTTGTGAGAAACTTCGAGGCCCGGATTGACCAAATGGTTCGTCCATGCTAAGCTTTAGTAAAGACGTCAAGGCCCACATTTGACGTTCTTCTCTCAACATGAGAGTTTCTTCCAAAATAATCACCACAAACCATCATTGATTTAATTAATAATCCCGTAAGAGAATAATACATAGTTGATTTAATTTAGTCCTGTAAGGGGGAAAAAAACACATTGTTATTACTTATTACTTCAAAAAAAAACACATTGTTATTACTTATTACTAGCAAACAACAACTCAAGCCGCTATCTAGACTATGTTGCCGATGGTATCTTCAATTCCAATTTCGGGCACCTTGTTTTGATTGGCCATGTTGCGGTTGAACATTTGGTAGTTTTGAGCTTGGTTTAAAATTATGTGCATTGCTTACGCTCGCATTGCGCATAAGAGTGATGCGTATGAAAAACGTAACGCGAAACCTGCTAAAACCACGGTTGTTACATCATCCCCCACTTAGGGAAATCACGTTCCGAGATTTCAACTACTCTAATCACCACTCACAACAGTAAAAGAAAATTTATGAATATTTAAGCGGAATAATACCACTCTATAAAATCACAGAGAAACAACCACAAAAATGTGAACCGACTAAATACCCGAATTCACATGATAGAAAACATTTCGTCGCTCCAACGATACACGCAAATAGATACACTTACTGAAAGGTTGGTGAGAGATATTTATTGAGATTTTTTGTATAAAACCGGAGTACTAGCTTCCTCTTTAAATTCATATTGAAACACAAACATTTAAGAAACACTCAAAAATTATGATGAACAATCGTGAAATTGAAAGGTGCAGGCTTGTGAGAAACTTCGAGACCCGGATTAACCAAATGGTTCGTCCATGCTAAAGCTTTAGTAAAGACGTCGATGCCCACATTTGACGTTCTTCTCTCAACATGAGAGTTTCTTCCAAAATAATCACCACAAACCATCATTGATTTAATTAATAATCTCGTAAGAGAATAATATATAGTTGATTTAATTTAGTCATGTAAAGGGGAAAAATAACACATTGTTATTACTTATTACTACAAAAAAAACACATTGTTATTACTTATTACTAGCAAACAACAACTCAGGCCGCTATCTAGACTATGTTGCCGATGGTATCTTCAATTCCAATTTCGGGCTCCTCGTTTTGATTGGCCATGTTGCGGTTGAACATTTGGTAGTTTTAAGCTTGTTTTAAAATTCCGTGCATTGGTTGCGCTCGCATTGCGCATCAGAGTGATGCGTATGAAAAATGTAACGCGAAACCTGCTAAAACCACGGTTGTTACATCATCCCTCACTTAGGTAAATCACGTCCCGAGATTTCAACTACTCTAGTCACCACACACAACAGTAAAAGAAAATTTTTGGATATTTAAGCGGAATAATACCACTCCATAAAATCACAGATAAATAACCACAAAATGTAAACTGACTAAATACCCGAATTCACACGATAGAAAACATTCCGTCGCTTCAACGATACACGCAAATAGATACACTTACTGAAAGGTTGGCGAGAGATATTTATTGAGATTTTTTTTTTATAAAACCGGAGTACTAGCTTTCTCTTTAAATTCATATTGAAACACACACCTTCAAGAAACACTAAAAAATTATGATGAACAATCGTGAAATTGAAAGGCGCAAGCTTGTAAGAAACTTCGAGGCCCGGATTAACCAAATGGTTCGTTCATGCTAAGCTTTAGTAAAGACGTCGAGGCCCACATTTGACGTTCTTCTCTCAACATGAGAGTTTCTTCCAAAATAATCACCACAAACCATCATTGATTTAATTAATAATCCCGTAAGAGAATAATACATAGTTGATTTAATTTAGTCCTGTAAAAGGGAAAACAACACCTTGTTATTACTTATTACTATAAAAAAAAAACACATTGTTATTACTTATTACTAGCAAATAACAACTCAGGCCGCTATCTAGACTATGTTGCCGATGGTATCTTTAATTCCAATTTCGGGCACCTCATTTTGATTGGCCATGTTGCGGTTCAACATTTGGTAGTTTTGAGCTTGGTGTAAAATTGCGTGCATTGGTTGCGCTCGCATTGCGCATCAGAGTGATGCGTATGAAAAACGTAACACGAAACCTGCTAAAACCATGGTTGTTACATCATCCCCCACTTAGGGAAATCACGTCCCGAGATTTCAACTACTCTAGTCACCACTCACAACAGTAAAAGAAAATTTATGGATATTTAAGCGGGATAATACCACTCCATAAAATCACAGAGAAATAACCACAAAAATGTGAACCGAGTAAATACCCGAATTCACACGATGGAAAACATTCCGTCGCTCCAACGATACACGCAAATAGATACACTTACGGAAAGGTTGGCGAGAGATATTTATTGAGATTTTTTTTTAAATAAAACCGGAGTACTAGCTTCCTCTTTAAATTCATATTGAAACACACACCTTCAAGAAACACTCAAGAATTATGATGAACAATCTTGAAATTGAAAGGCGTAGGCTTGTGAGAAACTTCGAGGCCCGAATTAACCAAATGGTTCGTCCATGCTAAGCTTTAGTAAAGACGTCGAGGCCTACATTTGACGTTCTTCTCTCAACATGAGAGTTTCTTCCAAAATAATCACCACAAACCATCATTGATTTAATTAATAATCCCGTAAGAGAATAATACATAGTTGATTTAATTTAGTCCTGTAAAGGGGAAAAAAACATATTGTTATTACTTATTACTATAAAAAAAACACATTGTTATTACTTATTACTAGCAAACAACAACTCAAGCCGCTATATAGACTATGTTGCCGATGGTATCTTCAATTCAAATTTCGGGCACCTCGTTTTGATTGGCCATGTTGCGGTTGAACATTTGGTAGTGTGGAAAACTAGAAGGGGGGGTTGAATAGTTTTACGTCTTTTTAATTTTATTATGAAAACTTCGTTTAGTTTTAAAGCCTTGTTTGCTTTTAAAACTTTGATTCAATCTTATGTGAACTCAAATCTTGAACAATATGAACAACTATATCTAAGGATGAACAATAATAATATAAGCTAAGTATGTGAAATCAACACATGCACAATATAAACAATTATAACTATATACGAGAGATAAGTAAGTAATCGTTTATTTTATAATCCTTAGTTATATTTTGTATGAAAACTTTACTTGATTGACATGATCAATTATATGTATGTTACCTTTTTAGTTTGATTGTAAACACTTTGTTTTGTGAATGAAACTTTCGTTTGATCTTTAAGTAAAATCAATACTAGCACTATATGAGCAAATATATATATATATATATATATATATATATATATATATATATATATATATATATATATATATATATATATATATATACGTCTACGTCTACAAAATTAATAACGATATAAGCAAGATAATAAGTAAGATATGGAAAGTTCTAACCGCGAGACAAAGGATTTATAGTGGTTCGGCTACAAGGACACCTTCCTTGCCCTACTCCACTCCTCGAGTCACCTACTCGAGAGTTTTCTTCACTATGTCAACAAGCTCCCTTATGGCGGAGAAAATCTTACACACCAATATACACACCACAACTTCGTCACAACTTATTCACACCTTCTACACAACTTCTTCACACCTAGTCACTACTTAATCACAACACTACTTCTTCACACCTAGTCACTACTTAATCACAACACTACTTCTTCACACCTATCTATCTTCACAACAATCTTCTTCACAACTATCTACTTCCCAACTTCTCTACTTCACAACTATCTACTACACACTCACTCTATCTACACACCTTGCTAATCTATCTTCTATCAAATATTCACAACTAGTTATACAAAGAAATAGATATAATGGATGATGCTCTAACAACTTGGATGTGGAGGTCACAACAAGTTGTAATACTTCTTCTCTTGAAGGATTGAAGTATTCTTCTCTTGCACTTGAAAGGTAGAGGTTTGGATCACTTTGAAACAAAGATTTATGTATGTATGATCAAAGGATTTTAGAGAATAGAAATGAGATTTAGCACAGAAAGTTTTGGGGTGCAAAAGGTGAGAAAAATCTGTGGAATGAACCAGTATTATAAGGGGAAAAATACTGTTTGGGAGCGTGGCTGGTCCCCTTAATTGGGTGCCGGTCCCCTTAATAATTAAGGGGACCGCCTAGTATAATTAAGGGGGCCGCCTAATAAAAAAATGTTTTTTCTTCAGATTTTTTTGTCTTTTTATGGGGGAGGTTTTTCCTGAAGAATGTTGCCGTTTTTTGGGTTTAAATTTGAATTCAAACTATTTATTTTGAATAAAACATTTTTTATAAATACAAAATTGTTTTGTATAAGTTTAAAAATGTTTGTCCGACTTTAATAAAATGTAAGGTTTGTAAAAATAAAAATTCCTTTGATCATAAAATGCATTAGACACTTTGTTTATTCATACCTTAAGTGATATGGATGCTAAAGCAAATATTTACGACTAAATACTTGTTTACGTCATAATTTGTAGTTCAATGAGTTTACGTTTTGTGATTATCAAAACATAGAGATATCGATATATGTTAATAATGTTTTTAGGCATTATTTATATCAACAATCTCCCCCTTTTTGATGATTACAAAACCTAAACTCATTAAGTCTAAAAATTAATTTTTTTTTTAGACAAGTACTTAGTGAGTTTATATTCACTTCTCCCCTTTTTTGTAGAATCAAAAAGGTTATGCCGGCTAGCTTCATAAAAGAAGTTAGACGGGATGAAAGCTCCCCTTGATGTGTGCTCCCCCTCGTTCAATGGCACCAAGGGATCGAGATATGGAATGCTCGCAAGAAAAATATTAGAAGCACAAGCATATATAGAAGAATATGCAATATACAAATAACAAGCATAGCAAACAAATATTAAGGATACATAACAATTAATTCAAAGAGATTATGTTAAAGATCCTAATTTGCCAAAAAGAGCCATCGGACTTGCTTGTAACAAAAGGTTGGTTGATTCGTATTTGAAAGTGAAAATCATAAGCATATAGTATGCTTAGATGGTTGATGATGGAGTGTTTGGAATGAAGATGGTTGAGTTAGGGTAAGGTTGTTGGATTAATGGAGGTATATGTTTGGGTCATGAATGTTGGAGAGTTTGGTTGTGGAGAGTTTGTAGCGGAAGAGGTTGATTAAGGTTTTGGATGTTGTTCAAGTGAGGGTATTGGATGTGATCTAGTGAGAAGATATTCAATCCAAGTGAAGTGTTCATTGAATGCAATGGTTTTTAGGAGAAAGATGCAACAAGGTCAATTGTTGACATGCTTCTCAAGTTGATTTATGTTGTGTGGTGATGAGGGTGATCTAGATGAAGGTGGATCCAAATTGCGTTGAGCAAGATGTAAGGCTAAAAGTGCACTAAGATCATGGGATTCTTTTAGCGCCTCAACGAACATTAAGTGTTCGGAGGAAGGTGATGGTGGTGGAGCATGATAGTTGTCTTGGGTGAGGGTTTGAACATGCAACATAGGAATGACATGTGAAGTTGTAGGATGTGGTGGTGATACTCTTGGTGGTGGAGACATGTTTGAGCTTGGGTAATCATGAAAACATGATATGGGTGGAAGAGATGCTTCATGAGTGGATGGTGTTTTTGTTGAATGAGCAACATGTAAAGTGATGGTAATGAGGTTGGGATTATTGTTTTGGGATTGTGCATGCTCATCATAAGAAGGAGCATTAGTGGAAGCACGAATGGATGATTTGTTGTTGAATGGATCATTTGTGTGAGAGTGAGGTTTAGGTGTTGGTTGATTATGAACAACATCGCTTGAGTTGTGAAAAGATTATGATGTTTGAGTGTAATGTAGAAGGATGTTAGCCTTAAAAGTAATGTTATATTTGGGAATAGCATCTACTTCTATGTACAAGGACTAGTTTAGACAATAGTGCTAAGTTAGGCTTGTATTCTAGTATAAATACCCCTCCTAGTCTCAACTAGGGGGGTTGGATGTCTCATTGTATTTCAAGGTGTGTGTGGTTTCCTTCTTTCTCTCTCTAGAAAACACACACACCTTCCCCTTTCTTGAAGCTAATAATATACCATGTTTACTCTTTATTTCGAGCATCCCCGACCTCCTGAAGGTGTTTCTTGGTCATAACAAGTGGCATCAGAAATAACCGGGGGCGAATCGTGGTGTTTTTGGGTGAAAAATCGGATCTGGTACTGTTCATCGCCATTGTTGTCGAGTTAGAAAAATTTTAGAGTTAGGAAATGTTTTCTATCGAGTTTGGATCCATTTTTATCGAGTTAGGATCAAATTTTATCGAGTTAGCATGATTGATTATCGAGTTAGGATCCTGAGTTTTAGAGGCTATCGAGTTTGGCTGAAGAGTATCGAGTTTGGATCTATTTTTGTCGAGTTAGGTGTATTGCCGAGTTAGGATATTACCCGAGTTAGGTACTATCGAGTTTGGAGAAAAATTTTTTGTACCGAGTTTGGAAACAAATTTTTTTTTACCGAGTTTGGATAATATTCTACCGAGTTTGAGAATATTCTTACCGAGTTTGATGAGTCATACCGAGTTAGGGTTGATTTTTGTGCAACGGTTTCATGTTTTGCGTATGCTTCATATGTTTGCCGAGTTAGGCTGGTCCAACCTTATCGTTTATCGAGTAAGGATTTCTTTTGGACTAATCTAAACGAAACTCTGCCAAAATTTCTCTAGCTTTACCGAGTTAGCCAAAAAAAAAAAAAAAAAAAAAAAAAAAAAAAGAAATCAAAGTTTGGTATAACGTTGAAAATTTTGGCCCGAAATTCAAATTTTTTTGCCAAAATTCAAATTTTTTCGACAAAATTTGGCGTAAAAATTTTTAATACTCAAATTTTTCAGGTAACCTTTGTATTGTATTTCCTAGTGATTTCCAAATTATGGGCGAGAAAATTTTCCAATTTTATTTTTGGAGGGAAAATACGAAATCACTACGAATCACCCGAAATAGAATTTCAAGCTTCATCAAAACACACCACAGTTTGCTTAAACGATCCTGATCAAGAATCACAATCAAATAACAACGGCTAGTATAGGATATTTGTGAATATGGGGATAATTCGTTATTATTTATTCGGGTTTGAAGTAACGTTTTACGGGCGCGTGTACTTATTTCATCTTCTTTCTTTCTTCACTTCCGCGAAGATGACTTGTTTGGGCATATATTAATGGTGACGAAGACTTGGATATCTAGTTACTTTTGTGATTCTTTCTCTCTATACTCACAAAATAGCTATCACTTTAAGGAGTTACGTTGTAGTGCTCAGTGTCTCACGTAGTTGAGGATATATCAAGATGGATTGTGCTTATTACACTTCTTTAGGGGTATATGGTACACCGTTCTTAGTCACAGGATAGTACAAGCTTAAGTCACAAGTCTGAGGGATTTTACTTCATTCTCAAGTTCGTCATATCGGGTTATCTTCATATGGGGTTACTTCAGAGAGCCGTTGTTGATTCAGAGGTTGATAAAGAGTAAGACAATTTCAAATGGTATTGTTCGTAGATTGGGTTTATCGACATCTTCTCACGGGCTTATGTGATTAATGATAAAGTGCTTTCAGTTAATACTTCATGTACACAATGTTATGCTGATTCCGATGAGATCGCAATCATCAGGGGAGAGAAATGTGTACATCGAGGACGCATAACAAGTTCACGTGATCGGGCTTAATGATTTATGAAATGATTTGTGTCAGAGATTGGTTGATTCTATATCCTTATCCTCTCAACTTTTTCTACGTACTTCTACCTTATCCACCTTCACCAATTTCGAGCAACAAATTCAAGATGATCGGTGTTTCAACTTGTTACTTTGGTGTTATCATTTCATGTGTACGTTATGGACTGATTTGCTTTATGCAAGATAACTGGAATGCATTTGGTGAGATGAAGATGTTGATATTCAGTTCCCCCGAATGGACAATCTTGAAGAAGGTCGAGTCTACAGTCTGTTCTACATTTTTTGCTGCGTGTTTAAAGACTAAAGACGGTTTGCATTTAAGTATCAAAAGACTTCTTCAGTTTCAAGGTATTCATCAGAAAGGTTGTCAGTTTGGGGGAGAGCACTAATTAGGGGAGAGTGTCAAGCCAGATTTAATCCCTAATTAGATTTGCTCACATTGTTCTTCTGAAAGTAAAAAGATGGCAGCTGAGAAGATTCAGGAAGCTGAATGAAGGAATGAAGTTTGAAGACCACTCTCAGAGCTGCTGCGCTTATGTTTTGTATTCAATTTTACTTGTAGGGAACGTTGTAAGCTATTCCCATATAACATCACTTTGGGGAGAGATTGTTAGCCTTAAAAGTAATGTTATATTTGGGAATAGCATCTCCTTCTATGTACAAGGACTAGTTTAGACAATAGTGCTAAGTTAGGCTTGTATTCTAGTATAAATACCCCTCCTAGTCTCAACTAGGAGGTTTGGATCTCTCATTGTATTTCAAGGTGTGTGTGGTTTCCTTCTTTCTCTCTCTAGAAAACACACACACCTTCCCCTTTCTTGAAGCTAATAATATACCGTGTTTACTCTTTATTTCGAGCATCCCCGACCTCCTGAAGGTGTTTCTTGGTCATAACAAAGGATATGGGTGAGTAAAGGTTTTTGATATGTAATGTTGGTGAGAAGGAGAGTGAGGTGTTAGGTATGTAATGTTGAAGACATAAGAGGAATTTGGTGTTGGATGTTTGACAACATTGTGGAAAACTAGAAGGGGGGTTGAATAGTTTTAGCGTTTTAAAATCTTTTTAACTTGTTTAGTTAGCTTTGAAACTTTCCGTTTGATCAAAGATATATGCACAAACACAATTTATATAACATGCAAGTAAAGGAAAGAAACGATCAAACCACAACACGAGTATTATCGTGGTTCGGCTACAAGGACTCTTTTTTCTTGCCCTACGTCCACGCCCCGAGTATCCAACTCGAGAGTTTCTTTCACTAGTCAACAAGCTCCTTTCACCGGCGGAGAAAACCTTACACGTCGCTTATACTTTTACCGACACAAAGCTAAATGTCGAGTTCTTTTACAAGGGCACAACCACTCCCGTTTAGTTCTTTTACTAGGGTACAACAACTCCCAACACTCTTTGTATTTTGAGGAGTAAAATACTAACCACTCACTTCAGAATATACACAAACAAATGACGCGTAAACAACACGAGTTTACACAATACTAAGCTACCAAGTCTTGCAACGTTGTGTTGGAAACTTGTAACTTTAGACGACCTTGTGAGCTTCTTTGCTACAAAAGGAAACTTCACATTTACAATGTTAAGATGTTAGAAAGAAAGATGAGTGTGTGTGTAAAAATGATCTCAAGAGGTTAGCCAAAAATCAAGTTATGGCTTGGTATTTATAGCACAACAAACTGTGTGCTCGGCGGATCAGGCGGAACCCTCAAATGGGTTCCGCCCGTGTACCCCCAGGGTACCGCCGGGTCTGCAGTAGGTTTTTGCAATTACTCTTCAAACCAAACAAGGTCTTGTCTCATAACTTCTATCAACCAAACAATGTCACATCACTTAAAGTAAGTCAAACATGATACTTGCAAGTAACATGAAAGCAAGTCAAACACATAACTTGCCATAAATACATAATGACAAAACTTGCCATAAATGTGATGTGACTATTTCTAATTTAAGAAATAAACTTGTGTTATGTTTTATGAAATGTAAAATGTAGCAAAAGTCTTGTTTATGCAAGTCTTAAAAACTAAGAATATGTTTTGCTTAAAACTAAAGTTTACATTTTGTCGTTAACAAAACTTAGCGAAGATCGTAAAATATAAATAACGTTTTTAGGCGATATTTGTATTAACAATCTCCCCCTTTTTGTTGATGACAAAACATAAACTTCGTTTTTAAGTAACACACAAAATCTTGGTTTTTAAGACTTAAAAAAAATTATATTAACCTTGTTTTACTTAAGAGATGAAAAGCACATCAAGTATTGAAGGTTTAATATATTTCTCCCCCTTTTTGTCGAAACAAAAAGTAGAGTTAGCGAAGCGGAATAATCGCCATGCTCCCCCTTGGTCGATACTCCCCCTAAATGGAGTACCAATAAGGGAAACATGGATTTTGGACCCTACAAAAAAAATGGTTAGTTGGTGATATATAGTCAAGCTTGTAGTTACCACACACATTGCAACCACAATGACAACACAACATTGATCAACCAACAATAAACAAAAGTAAGTAGAAAGAAGTTTCATTCCAAGTAAAATTTTGGCTTATAAAGTCAAAAGACAAGAAATGGTAACTAATCTTCTACTTAGTAACCAAAAGCTAAAAAGAAAAATAACCAAGAAAATAAAATAAAATTCTACATTCCTAAATTGGGGCAAACGGTCTCCAAGGGTTGTTTAGGATTTGTTAGGGTGAGAGAGTGCATCCAAACGTTCAATGACATGTTGGAATGCAAACCGGGTTTCATTTTGGAATTGGTGAAGCAAGGTTTTTATGCTTTCACCCATTTGCTCACAATTTGAGCAAACGTGGGGATGGGTGGGTGAAAATGGGTTGGTTTTGGTTTCTTGGTTTAGGGGTTGGTTTGGTTTTGGTTCTTGGTTGGAGGATGGATTTGGTATTGAGTCAAGCAAGGTGGTTTGAAATTCCATTGCTTGATGAAGGTGGTTTTTCAACCATGCTTTGTATTTCCTCATAAGAAGGAAAGAAAGACTCATAGGTTTGAGGTTGAGAAGGTGGTGGAGTTGGGTGATCATGGTGTTCAAAATTTGGTTCTCCATAAAGAGGACCATGGATTTCACGGTAAATTGGGTGAAACAACAACGGTTTGGGTGGTTGGTACACATGTTGTGGTGGTTGGGTAAGTTCAAGATCTTCATCAAGGTCAAGAATTGACCTTGGTGATTGGTTTGCAAAAGGTGGTGGTTGGGTATGTCTTGGTGGAAGATCATTTAAATCTTGGACATATGGGTGTGGTGATGTTGGAGGAGACCCAAAAAGTTCCATAGGTTCAATTTTTGGTAACGGTGATGGTGATGAAGTCTTTGATGGTTGAGTTGGAGCACTTGGTGGAGTTGGGTCAATAGGTGATTTAGTCGGTGGTGGAGTGTGCTCATTTGGTTGTTTGGGTGATGGAGATGGAGATGCAAGGTTCAAAAAGTGTTCATTTTTTATGGGTGAGGTGAATTCATTTGATGGAAAAATCTCAGGGATTTCAAGGAGCCTTTAAAAGGGATCCTTCCTTTATGTGTGAAGGAGACTTGAGGTGGTTATGACTATTTTTGAATTTTGGTGGGAAATGGGTTTGGGTGAGTTCTAAGGAATGCTAAGTACCTTAGTAAGCTAAACACATTGCAAGTAATGGATTTCTAGCTAAGAGGATTGGATTTTGGTGTTTGGATGTTGAAATGTTGAAAAAAAAACAAAAAATCTGCAGGATACTGGCGGCACCCTGGGAATACACAGGCGGAACCCAAATGAGGGTTCCGTCTGGTCCGTTGGGCCAAACCTGGGTTACCCAGGTTTTGCACGGGCGGAACCCAAATTTGGGATCCGCCTGATCCGCCAGGCCTGAAAAACTTCACAGTCCGCGTTTTTGACCCGCGAAACGATTTTCAAAATTTTCGAAAAGTCCTAAAACCAAAAATATAATTCATATCTGGTTAGGAAATGCAAAAATTAGACATGTAGACACTCATATCATAAGACTTTGACCGGGGGCTAGCGAAATTCACTAAACTTAGTGAAAATTTGATAATCATGAAAATTTGACAACTTGCCAAAAGTTGTCTTCCTGCAAACATTGTTAGTTAAAACATGTTCCATAGTGTATCAAACATTGTACTAACACACAAATACATCACAAAGATTGTTTAAACTACCAAATTGTTCCAATAGCACCTTGTGCCAAACACTCCTAACACACCCGCACTCATTGACGGTCCATCTTCTTTTTCATCTTCCCGAGGAATCTCCCGATGTTTTTGAACATCCCTTTTGTTTGCTTGAACTCCTTCGACTCATTTGGAATATCCGGAAGTTGGGAAAGGTATTCTAGAGGTGGGAGCCTAGAGTTTGGCAAATTGTCATCTTCACTCATTGAGGAAGAAGATGATGAGGTAGGAAGATGAGGACGTTTTCCTTGGGCTCTATACATTCTCTTATCACTTAGAGGGACAAATGTATGTGGAATGAGAGAGTAGTCAAGTTGAAGACGGTTAGGAGTTGGAGGAATGGGTGCAATGAACCTAAAGAGACGGGTCAAGAACATTCCATATGGCATAGCCGTTGTGCCATGCACGGGAATGTCGGCCATTCTCTTGGCCATGTAGTAAGCAAGATTGAAAGGTTGCCTAGTGGACAAAGAGTAGAGCATGTAGCATAGGCAAAGGTTGATATGGTCTCGGTTTCCTATGGTGCTTATAACATTGGCTCTAAGGACTTCCTCCCATTTCTTGAATTGGGGCAAGAGTTCATTAAGTTCCATTCCATATGGATCTTTATCAACCTCATTACCCGTTCGGGTTCTCCTAGTAGTGGTTGTCCTAACAAAGAGGTGGTTACGGAGTACATCTTTTGACACAAGTGGGGTATCATAAGGATGGAAACGGTCATCTAGGGTGTCAAGGGTTGAGAGGGAGTGCAAATCGGAGTAGATACAAGTACCTTGGTTTGGAATTCCTAGGATTTGAGCAAACTCCTCAAGAGTGAAGGAGTATTGATTGCCACTAACCCTAAAGTTGACGGATAAATAATCATAATCACCCATGGATAGAGTGACGGATGCATAGAACTCAAGAATGAATCTAGGACAAATAGGCTCGTCTAAAGTCAAAAGACACTCAAAGTTGATTGTGGCAAATTCGGCATAAAGGTTTGTGCCTTCTAGGAAAGACGGGTCAATGGTTCTACCCTCATGGACATAGCGTTTTTCTAGGGCTTTGAAAATGTTGACTTGGTTTGGGGTAAGGCTTTTGGTTTTGTGGTGTTTTGGGAGGTACTTAATTGTGTCCTTATGGTCGTAATGGGTTAGAGGAGGCATGATGATACCTAGAACAACAAAAATTTCACATTTTAGTTTAAGTAAACTACTATTTTAATGTGGATGTTCTAGTGTGTGCCTATATGAAAACAATGTGGAGGTGCGGTTATCTTGACTCATTTTGATGCATCAAAAGTGTTTTATAATGCAAGTTTTGTTATAAAAACAAAAGATAACCCAAACACTCCTAGGTCAATGTAGCTTCGTTTGAATGTACCCGAAAATACATATTGGTTATGTATTCCCTTTAGCATTCAAGAGACATTATGCAAGTGATGTTTTGAACATAACGTTTTGATTTTGTATTCTCAATGTGAGACGAAAAAGTATTTGTCCTACTTGTGAGAAATTTTTGCAAGAATTTGACATGGGGTGGTTTAGCAAACATGTTTACACTAAGTAAGAATGCAATTCCTAACTATGGGGAACATGATTAGTTTTGTTAAACACCTAATTTTATGCATGAATTTTACAAGTTTAATGCATAACCCCAAGTTTTTGTTTTTGTGCAAAAATAGAATTCCTAGACTCAGATCAGGATTGTAATCAAGTTAGAATACTTACAATGATGATGGATTAGTAATGTGATTGAATGGAATACCAGAATTTCGTGGGTATGGTTGAGAGGAATGGTGAATAGTAACAGTTTTGGAAGTGGTGGTGTGAAATAATGGGTGTTTGGTTTAATATAAACTAATGGATTGATTCTGCAGGTCGACGGACACGGCGGATCCCAAATTTGGGTTCCGTCCGTTATGGCTCAGGGTTCCGCCGACCCTGCTGAGAAAAATTGTTATGGATTTGTTTTGATTTTTGTGATTTTTGTCTAATGTCCAGAACTACAATGTAGGTTCCATGAGTCCTAAGCCTAGCCTAAGAAGGTTAAAAGGTTCACGTTTAAGAGGTTTGGTGAGAATGTCGGCTATGTTGTCTTCGGAAGAAACTTTCTCAATTGAGATATTTCCTTTTTGAACGTTGTCGCGAAGGAAATGATGACGGATTTCAATATGTTTGGTACGAGCAAGTTGAACCGGGTTTTTGCTGAGATCAATGGCACCTTTGTTGTCACAAAGAATTGTGATGTCGTTGAGTTGAATTCCGTAGTCGACAAGAGCTTGCTTCATCCAAAGAGCTTGTTGACATGCCTTTCCGGCCGAAACGTACTCGGCTTCCGTTGTTGAGATAGCAAGAGCCGTTTGCTTCTTCGAGAACCATGAGGTGAGACAATGTCCAACAAAAGTACAAATACCACTTGTGCTTTTTCTATCGACATAGTCACCGGCATGATCCGAGTCGGCATACACTATGGTGTCTATTCCCGTTCCATTGGGATACCATAAACCTAAATGTGTAGTGCCCTTAATATACCTAAATATCCTTTTAACGGCTTCAAGATGGGTAGTTTTAGGATTTTCTTGAAAACGAGCACATAGACAAACACTAAACATAATGTCGGGTCTACTAGCCGTTAGGTAAAGTAGACTACCAATCATACCTCTATATTTAGTGCTATCTACGGATTCACTTTCCTCATCCTTGGTGAGTTTAGTTTCCGTGGACATGGGAGTTTTGATAGGTTTCGAATCTTCTAATCCAAATTTCTTAAGCATGTCCTTAATGTACTTAGATTGGTTAAAGAAGATACCATCTTCTAGTTGTTTAATTTGGAGTCCTAAGAAAAAGTTGAGTTCTCCCATCATACTCATTTCAAACTCGTCATGCATGATTTTTGAGAAATTCACACATAATTCTTGACAAGTTGATCCGAATATAATGTCATCAACATAGATTTGGACTATGATAATATGTGAATCTTTCTTCTTAGTGAAGAGAGTATTATCAACTAAGCCCATGGTGTACTTATGGTCAACTAAGAAGGTTTTAAGTCGATCATACCATGCTTTAGGAGCTTGCTTAAGTCCGTAAAGAGCCTTTTTAAGTTTGTAAACATAATTAGGTTTTTCAAAATCGATGAAGCCCGGTGGTTGAGCAACATACACTTCTTCATTAATGACTCCGTTTAGAAATGCACTTTTGACGTCCATTTGAAAAAGTTTAAAATTATGTGCACACGCATAAGCAAGTAATATCCTAATTGACTCGAGCCTAGCTACTGGAGCAAAAGTTTCATCGTAGTCAATGCCTTCTTGTTGATTATATCCTTGTGCTACTAGCCTAGCTTTGTTTCTAGACACAATTCCATTTTCATCCATTTTATTACGAAAGACCCATTTCGTTCCAATTATTGTTTGACTCTTTGGTTGAGGAACTAATGTCCATACATCATTCCTAACAAATTGGTTTAATTCTTCTTGCATTGCAATTACCCAAGATTCATCTTTAATGGCTTCATTAACGTTTTTAGGTTCAATGGTTGACACAAACCAAAAGTAGTTGCTTTCATTTTGGACTTTTGATCTAAGTGTTCTTTCGTTAATGTTGCCTATGACACTATCTAATGGATGACTTTTAGATTCTTTGATATTAACAAGTTCTTTGTTTAATAGTTCATCTTCCTTGTCATTATCTAAGATTTCTTGACTTTCAATTGCTTGGCTTTCAACTAAGTCATCATCTACCAAAGGTGATGTCTTAGAGGGAGGTGGACTTTCGTCAAATGTTACGTGCAATGATTCCTCGACTCTTAAGGTTTCCTTGTTTAAAACAATGTAAGCTTTACTATTTTGTGAATATCCAAGGAATACACCTTCATAAGACTTTGGGTCAAATTTGGTGAGATAATCCTTGGTGTTAAGAATGAAGCATTTACTCCCAAACACTCTAAAGTATCCTAATGTAGGCTTTTTACCTCTATAAAGTTCATAAGGTGTTTTATTCAAAAATCGTCTAATTAGGACTCGATTTAAAATGTACGTTGATGTGTCAACGGCATTACACCAAAACTTTTGTGGAATAGTTTGTTCATTAAGCATTGTTCTACTCATCTCTTGTAATGTCTGGTTTTTACGTTCTACTACACCATTAGATTGAGGAGTACGTGGAGCCGAAAAGTTATGAGTAATTCCATTATTATCACAAAATTTTCCAAATTGAAATTCATTATCAAATTCACGACCGTGATCCGTTCTAATAGACACAATATTAGATCCTACTTGATTTTGAATTTTCTTACTTAGAATCTCAAATTTATCAAAAGCTTCATTTTTACTTTTCAAAAACTTAGTCCAAGTATAACGTGAGTAATCATCAACTATGACCAAAGTATAGAAGTTGCCTCCATAACTTTGTATAGCGGATGGACCAAATAAGTCCATATGTAAAAGTTCTAGACATCTAGACGTAGACACCAAGTTTTTAGCCTTATGGCTACTATGGACTTGTTTACCGACTTTGCAAGCATCACAAAAGTGTTGGTCATATTTCAACTTGGGTAGGTTTCGAACTAAGTCTTTGGAGGAGAGGTTTTGGATTAGTCTCATGTTAGCGTGTCCTAAACGTCTATGCCATAAAGTTGAAGATTCATCTAATGAGGTAAGACAAAGTTTGTCTCTAGATGTTGAATCCAACTTCATGACGTATACGTTGTTCTTAAGGACACCTTTGGCTATGGTTATACCATCTTTAAGAATTTTACTACCGTTTTCACTAAAGAGGACATTATACTTATTACGACAAAGTTGACTAATACTAAGGAGATTAAATCCTAAGTTATCAACATGAGCAACATCATCTATAGAAAGGGAGTCATGAGAGATTGTACCTTTTCCGATGATTTTGCTCCTAGCATTACTACCAAACGTAACATTACCTCCATCACATTTGTGATATGTTGAGAAGAGGCTTTTATTACCCGTCATGTGCCTTGAACAACCGCTATCCTTGATCCATTCATCCGGATCCAAACAAACTTTGAGGCACACCTATTTTATGAAAAACACTCAAACATTTGGTCCCCAATTTCTCATGGGTCCATTTTGGTTAAGCATACCATTAATTTGTCCCAAATATGAAAATAGAGCATAAGGGTTCCATGGCATGTAATTTGAGGTTTGGTAATGTCCAGGAGTGTTTTGGTTCCAAACATGTTGGTAGTTTGGTCGAGCATTGAAGTTGCTCTTTGGAAAGGGGCGTTTGGGAATTGGAGTCTTAGGTCTTGGTTGAGTAGTCTTAGCTCTAAATTCATTTTTACTAAGTCCTACTCCAGTTTTAAAGGCAGGTTTGGTTCCATTTTTATATGTAACTTTAACAAATTTAGAACGATCCGATGTGGATGGAGTTACTGCTGCAGCAGACCTTGCGGAACCCTCGGGGCCAACGGGCGGAACCCTATTTTGGGTTCCGTCTGGTCCGCGGGCTGCTGTAGCAGTTTTGTTTGTTTCATGTGTGTTCGTTTCTTGTTTCGTTTGACCCTTAATGATTTCTACTTTCCTGAAACCTAGACCTGTTTTATCAAAAGGTGACTTTTGGAGTTTCATAATTTCATCCGCACATGAAATGCTCTTATCGAACTTTTTGAACTTTGTGGTTTGTTTGATTAGATCATTTTGAGTTATTTTAAGTTTCTCAACTTCAAGTTTAAGTTCCTCACATGATTTGCATGAGGTGTCAATACCTTTACTCCTTTCTAATCTCTTAGCTTTTTCTTTTAACTCATAAACTTCATTTTCTAAAAACTCCTTTTTAGTTTTCAAAAATTTATTTTTGTTTATGATTTTTAAGCTTAGCTCACAAAGTTTGTTATATTCATTTTGTAAAGTGTCATCATCAATAGAGGAGTAAGATGAGTCGAAGAGTACCTCATTTGAGTTGTGAGCCATGAGAGCAATATCATCGTTCTTTGGCTCATCATCATCTCCTTCCTAGTCACTCCAAGCACCACCCACAAAAGCTTGTTGAGGCTTGCTCTTGGGTGGTTTTGGACATTCTCCTACAAGATGACTTGTGTCTCCACACCTATAACATTTTCGTTCAACTTTTCCTTTTCGATCATCACGATCTTTCCGGAAGGTTTTCTTGTCATCTTTAGGTTGTCTTACAAACTTCCCTCGCCTACGAAAGAACTTCTTGAAGTCTCTCACGGCCATAGCATATTCCTCATCATCACTATCCGAAGTAGATTCTTCATCATCACTTGATTGGACTCTAGCTTTCAAGGCAATGGACTTAACTTTTTCTTTCTTGCCTCTAACTAGTTCCGAATCTTTTTTCATCACCATTTCATGAACTTTGAGGTTTCCAATTAGCTCATCAAGTGACATGCTTGAAAGATCTTTGGATTCTTCAATTGCCGTCACTTTTGCTCTCCACTTCGGATGGAGTGCTCTAAGAAATTTCCTGACAAAGTTCTTACTACAAAAAGATTCATCAAGTGCTTTAAGTGAAGTAATAATAGTGTTAAACCTAGCAAAAGCATTATCAATAATCTCATCTTCGGAAATAATAAATTGTTCATATTGTTGAACAAGAAGATCAATTTTGTTATCTTTAACTTGTGAGTTTCCTTGATGAGTGACAATTAAAGATTGCCAAATATCTTTGGCGGTTTTACACAAAAAGACTCTTTCATATTCTTTCTTAGGCAAAGCGTTGTAAAGCATCATTTTAGCTTTATTATTTTTACCTATCAATTTCTTTTGATCATCATCTTTAATGTTAGTAACTATATTATCACCATCAACAATTATATACCATAAATCTATATCTTTAGATTTCACGTAAGTTTCAAAACGGTTTTTCCAATATATAAAACCATTTGCTTCAAAGAGTGGTGGTCTTTGCATAGATTGCCCTTCTTTATAATTTTCAAAATCCATGGATCGTTTCAAGTTTTAAAACACAATATATTTTAAAAGCTTGAGTAACGTAGCTCTTGATGCCAATTGTGGAAAACTAGAAGGGGGGTTGAATAGTTTTAGCGTTTTAAAATCTTTTTAACTTGTTTAGTTAGCTTTGAAACTTTCCGTTTGATCAAAGATATATGCACAAACACAATATATATAACATGCAAGTAAAGGAAAGAAACGATCAAACCACAACACGAGTATTTATCGTGGTTCGGCTACAAGGACTCTTTTTCCTTGCCCTACATCCACGCCCCGAGTATCCAACTCGAGAGTTTCTTTCACTAGTAAACAAGCTCCTTTCACCGGCGGAGAAAACCTTACACGTCGCTTATACTTTTACCGACACAAAGCTAAATGTCGAGTTCTTTTACAAGGGCACAACCACTCCCGTTTAGTTCTTTTACTAGGGTACAACAACTCCCAACACTCTTTGTATTTTGAGGAGTAAAATACTAACCACTCACTTCAGAATATACACAAACAAATGACGCGTAAACAACACGAGTTTACACAATACTAAGCTACCAAGTCTTGCAACGTTGTGTTGGAAACTTGTAACTTTAGACGACCTTGTGAGCTTCTTTGCTACAAAAGGAAACTTCACATTTACAATGTTAAGATGTTAGAAAGAAAGATGAGTGTGTGTGTAAAAATGATCTCAAGAGGTTAGCCAAAAATCAAGTTATGGCTTGGTATTTATAGCACAACAAACTGTGTGCTCGGCGGATCAGGCGGAACCCTCAAATGGGTTCCGCCCGTGTACCCCCAGGGTACCGCCGGGTCTGCAGTAGGTTTTTGCAATTACTCTTCAAACCAAACAAGGTCTTGTCTCATAACTTCTATCAACCAAACAATGTCACATCACTTAAAGTAAGTCAAACATGATACTTGCAAGCAACATGAAAGCAAGTCAAACACATAACTTGCCATAAATACATAATGACAAAACTTGCCATAAATGTGATGTGACTATTTCTAATTTAAGAAATAAACTTGTGTTATGTTTTATGAAATGTAAAATGTAGCAAAAGTCTTGTTTATGCAAGTCTTAAAAACTAAGAATATGTTTTGCTTAAAACTAAAGTTTACATTTTGTCGTTAACAAAACTTAGCGAAGATCGTAAAATATAAATAACGTTTTTAGGCGATATTTGTATTAACAAACATCATTTGGTTTGACGGGCTTTTAATGGAAGTTAGGCTTTCTTCTCCAAACGGGTTATTTGGTGGTTTTGGTTTAATGGGAGAGGTCATGAAGAGATGAGTATAGTTTGAGAGGAATGAGAGTGTTTATAATGTAGGATTGGTGGGATTAAGGATGTATAAATTTTGATAGAAGGTTTAGGATAAAATAGGTTTATGAATTTTGGGAAGTGTAGGATGAAATGGGCTAAAAAGTAGAAAAAGGAAACAACACCTTCGACCATCAGATGGCCGGTCCCCTTAATTGGAGGCCGGTCCCCTTAATAATTAAGGGGGCCACCTTATGATTTAAGGGGGCCGCCCATCTGGTGATTCCCAGATTGCCAGAAAAGGGTTTTTGGTAGTGAATTGCAGAAAGGTTGTGTTTTTGGTTTCAAACAAGTCCAACTCTTTGAGGCAATTAAGCATATACTAATTATGTAGGCAATTATGTAGCCAAAGCATGATAATCAAAGAGATTAAGTAAACAAGCAATTTCATCTAGCATGCAAACATACTCATCAAGCAAGTAAAATATAAGTGCTAGGAAACAATAAGCAACATCAAGTATTTCATAACTACATAACTAGGAGGATTAATCCTAATGTGTATCAATGTGCAATAAGTGGGTAGTTATGATAGCATGGATTTCTAGACTTGTTACAAACAAAGTCTTAATGAACAAACCATGGTCCTCTTGATTTTATTTAGTTCACTTATAAGTGTCATTTATATAAATATAGATGACAAATATGAGATCACCATGCATGATTTTAAAATAGACGTTTTAAGCATTATTCAACAATGTTTGAAAGTAAGTTTTCACTTAGATGTGAGAGTTATTTGCATAAAATAGATTGGGTTTTTACTTCAAAATGTGTGAATGAATGGTAAAGAATATTTTCCCAGTCTTTAGTTTTGATCAAAACAAAATTGTGGATATTGATAGTGAAAACATGTTATTTAAAAGTGGGATAGTTATTTGAAAAACTATTTTCCAAAATGTGAGGTTTTTGCATATTTTTAGAGATATTAGATTTTTGACAACAAATATCATAAATCAAATATTTTAAAAAATGTTTATTAAAGATCTCATGCTCAAGAGGATTGGTTAAGCCTATTATTATCTCATGCTATCGTTTCTACATATCCTATGATCCTAAAGGAAATGAAGTCAATAATTTATATGTTAGATGCGAGAGTGTTGAATGGGGTATAACCTAACATCTATAGTTCATTTGTTTTCGCACGCTTATCTAACTTAATGCCATAGTCTACGAAAGCTTGTTTCATCCATAGTTTTCTTACGCGAGGGATCTAATCCTACTTCTATATTAACGATCGATCCACTTAACTCATTTCACTTCATCACCATGAGTTTGCTAATAGTGGATATAGAAGATTTCCATTTTCTATTTCGTTCGGCAATGAACAATTTTATCTTATTCCTAGGAGAGTCAACCAATGATGTTTCTAGGTTATAAGAATATAAGCTATTATGTACACATATATGTATAACTAAGCATTAATCTAACTAATCATATATCTAAGCATGCAAATTATAGCGATGAACTTAAAAGAAACGCGTACCTTTTAGTCTTCAATGGAATATCTTCAAGCACTTCAAGTGACCATGTTGACTTATAGAAGTCATTTGTAGATGATATTCCAACTTCTTCCAAGATTGACAGCTTAGCCACTTGGTTCCCATTGTCTCATTGGTCCAAAGTTGTTTGGTCCAAACATATTCAGCATTTGGCTAGGATGCATGTATGGTGGTAGTATTCCCCAAGGATTGTAACTTGGTTGATAATTCCACATTTGATGACTAGTATTATTGTAGTTTTGTCTATTTTGGTTTCTTCTAGGTTGAGGTGTTTTAGATCGAGTATGAAGATTATTTGGTTTTCTCGGTGGTGGAGTTTTAGATATTAATTTAAATTTAGAGGATCCTACTTCGGTCTTTAAGGATGGTTTATAAAAAGTTTTTACTTTTTCATCATTCGCAATGGGTATTTTTCTATCTTTTGTAAGTATATACTTAGGTTTTGATTCTAATGATTTTTGTTTACTAGATTCAAACTTTATACTTTTATTTTCACTAGTTGAAACATTAGTTGAGGTTAATCCTAGACCGGTTTTATCTCCCGAAGTTTCTTGAACACTTATTATTTTCTTAAGTGGGTTACTACTATTTTTAAACTTGTCAAGTTTGAAAATTTCATCTTTAAGTTTTTCGTTTTCATTATTAACCTCTATGCATGTTTTACATTCTATAAAAACTTCTTTTCCTTTTTACAAATGTTGTAGTCTAATTTTTAATTCGAGTACTTCATTTTCTAATAGATTATTAATATGTTTTAGTGACTTATTTTTAGCTATAACCTTTTGACCTAATTTGCATAACCTATTATATTCACTATCTAGGTCTTTTTCGTCTAATGATAAATTTTCGTCACTAAAGTATTCGGTTTCGGAACGTACCTCGCTTGATGTCTTATCCATAAGACATTTCTCCTCATTTGTGATTTCTTTCTCATCGTCATCGCTATCACTCCAAGCTCCTCCAAGAAACGCCTTTTGATTTTGATTTCTTGACATCATTGGACATTTTCCGATGAGATGATTTGGATCACCACATTTGAAACACTTCCTATCACTTTTGCCATTTTTGTCATCTTTATTTCTTTGGTTTGCTTTCCTTTCATCATGCGGTTGTCTAACGAATCTTCCTCGCCTTTTGAAGAATTTCTTGAAGTCTCTTATGGCCATCGCATATTCTTCGTCATCACTTTCAGAGGTTGAGCTATCCTCGTTACTAGATTCCTTCCTAGCTTTCAATGCAATTGACTTGCTTTGCTCTCTTTTTCCATTGACCATCTCGGAGTCTTTCTTTATTATTGCTTCGTAGACTTTCAGGTTGCCGATCAACTCATCAAGTTGAAGAGTTGACAAGTTCTTCGATTCTTCAATTGCCGTAACTTTAGCTCGCCAAAGGATTTATAGTGGTTCGGCTACAAGGACACCTTCCTTGCCCTACTCCACTCCTCGAGTCACCTACTCGAGAGTTTTCTTCACTATGTCAACAAGCTCCCTTATGGCGGAGAAAACCTTACACACCAATATACACACCACAACTTCGTCACAACTTATTCACACCTTCTACACAACTTCTTCACACCTAGTCACTACTTAATCACAACACTACTTCTTCACACCTATCTATCTTCACAACTATCTACTTCACAACAATCTTCTTCACAACTATCTACTTCCCAACTTCTCTACTTCACAACTATCTACTACACACTCACTCTATCTACACACCTTGCTAATCTATCTTCTATCAAATATTCACAACTAGTTACACAAAGAAATAGATATAATGGATGATGCTCTAACAACTTGGATGTGGAGGTCACAACAAGTTGTAATACTTCTTCTCTTGAAGGATTGAAGTATTCTTCTCTTGCACTTGAAAGGTAGAGGTTTGGATCACTTTGAAACAAAGATTTATGTATGTATGATCAAAGGATTTTAGAGAATAGAAATGAGATCTAGAACAGAAAGTTTTGGGGTGCAAAAGGTGAGAAAAATCTGTGGAATGAACCAGTATTTATAAGGGGAAAAATATTGTTTGGGAGCGTGGTCGGTCCCCTTAATTGGGTGTCGGTCCCCTTAATAATTAAGGGGACCGCCTAGTATAATTAAGGGGGCCGCCTAATAAAAAAATATCTTTTCTTCAGATTTTTTGTCTTTTTGTGGGGGAGGTTTTTCCTGAAGAATGTAGCCGTTTTTTGGGTTGAAATTTGAATTCAAACTATCTATTTTGAATAAAACATTTCTTATAAATACAAAATTGTTTTGTATAAGTTTAAAAATGTTTGTCCCACTTTAATAAAATGTAAGGTTTGTAAAAATAAAAATTCCTTTGATCATAAAATGCATTAGACACTTTGTTTATTCATACCTCAAGTGATATGGATGCTAAAGCAAATATTTACGACTAAATACTTGTTTACGTCATAATTTGTAGTTCAATGAGTTTACGTTTTGTGATTATCAAAGCATAGAGATATCGATATATGTTAATAATGTTTTTAGGCATTATTTATATCAACATGTAGTTTTGAGCTTGGTTTAAAATTGTGTGCATTGGTTGCGCTAGCATTGCGCATCAGAGTGATGCGTATGAAAAACGTAACGCGAAACCAGCTAAAACCACGATTGTTACATCATCCCCCACTTAGGGAAATCACGTCCCGAGATTTCAACTACTCTAGTCACCACTCACAACAGTAAAAGAAAATTTATGGATATTTAACCGGAATAATACCACTCCATAAAATCACAGAAATAACCACAAAAAATGTGAACCGACTAAATACCCGAAATCACACGATAGAAAACATTTCGTCGCTCAAACGATACACGCAAATTGATACACTTACTGAAAGGTTGGCGAGAGATATTTATTGAGATTTTTTTTATAAAACCGGAGTACTAGCTTCCTCTTTAAATTCATATTGAAACACACCTTCAAGAAACACTCAAAAATTATGATGAACAATCGTGAAATTGAAAGGTGCGGGCTTGTGAGAAACTTCGAGGCCCAGATTAACCAAATGGTTCGTCCATGCTAAGCTTTAGTAAAGACGTCGAGGCCCATATTTTACGTTCTTCTCTCAACATGAGAGTTTCTTCCAAAATAATCACCACAAACCATCATTGATTTAATTAATAATCCCGTAAGAGAATAATACATACTTGATTTAATTTATTCCTGTAAAGGGGAAAAAAACACATTGTTATTACTTATTACTAGCAAACAACAACTCAAGCCGCTATCTAGACTGTTGTCGATGGTATCTTCAATTCAAATTTCGGGCACCTCGTTTTGATTGGCCATGTTGCGGTTGAACATTTGGTAGTTTTGAGCTTGGTTTAAAATTACGTGCATTGGTTGCGCTCGCATTGCGCATCAGAGTGATGCGTATGAAAAACGTAACGCGAAACCTGATGTGAGGTTCCAGGATGTGGCCTAATGCGAAGGCATTAGGTCACAACAGCAGTGTGATGCTCGCAACGGACGCATCATGTCGCAATAGTGCATTGCTCGCATAGTAAATAGTAACTAACTTTTAACATTGTTGTTACTTGCTAGGAATATGTATGTAGGTGACATATTTGATGTTATAACATTAAGTCACAACAGCAGTGTGATGCTCGCAACGGACGCATCATGTCGCAATAGTGCATTGCTCGCATAGTAAATAGTAACTAACTTTTAACATTATCGTTACTTGCTAGGAATATGTATGTAGGTGACATATTTGATGTTATAACATTAAGTAGTATAAATATGCACGAGTCTTATTTCATATTTAATCATTTACTTGTCAGTAATTTAAGTAGAAATATTTTATATTTTGTATTCATTACCTAGCACGGCGCGTCCGTGATGTGTTCGCAACCGGATCGCGCATCACGCATCGGGTCTTTTGGACCTCAAGCGCATCGGATCGCCGCACGCAATTTAAAACCAAAGTTTTGAGGTACGTTCCTCGATATGTTCCTCAAAGACCTCTGGTGGCTAAGTTTTAGCAAAGTGAGGATAACAACAACAATGCAATGGCAAATTAGGGCAATGGTTAAAGCTTATTACACCATACACACATACACATCTTAAAATTACACACATACACATGTCCACCATCCATTTAATCTTGACCATTCTCCTTAAATCTTAATCCTCGATGAGTATGTAGAGATTAGAGACTTCTTTCTGCTTCTAGGCAATGGCTTCATTGCTTCGGTTATAGTAAGCTTCATGCTCTACCAAGTACCGGGTGACAACGAGTTAGCCCTTGCCCTGATTTGCCACTGCGTTGTTGTTGTTATCCTGCCTTTGCTAAAGCTTAGTGATGAGTGTCTAAATACCCATCATTTCGTTCACATATAAGCTACAAAAACATCTGAAAACATACATATATGCTTCATAATACAGGAAATATCATTAAATTGTGTTTTTATGTGTTACAAGTGCAAAAGGATTGAAAACAGAGGAAAAACAATAAAGTTCACATAATTTACAGTTTCAGTCCTCTAACTTTAATAAATTGGCAAATCTAGTCCCTGGTAATTTAAAACATGTTAAAAAATCATTAAAGGTCCTTAGGGATTCATAAGTTGTCAAAACTAGTCCTTTAAAGTTAAAAATTGCAAAATGACAACTTTGGTCCCCCAAGTTTGAAAAATGTCATAAATGGTCTTTAAGGTTTTAAAAAAATGAAAAAATATTCAAAATAAACCTTGTACTATTAATTAATGTCATAATTGGTCCTTGGTTGGAAAGTTTGGGGAAATTACATGTTTGGTCCCTGGAGTTTGAAAGTTTGGCAGAAAAGGTCCCCGGATATAAAATATGGAAAATTATCACTAAAGGTCCTTGGGGTATTGAAACTTGGCATGTTAAACCCTTTTGATAACTTTGGGAAAGTTACCATTTACGCCCCTCAAGATTTCAGAAATTACAAATTTGGTCCTTGTGATAAACTACAACCAAACCGGACCCTAAATATTAAACCTAAAACCAAACCAAATCCAAACACAACAAACACCAGCCCACCACTCAGGCCCAAACATCACCCAGCCCACACCCTTTTAAATAAAACCAGGGTTTGACCCCGTTGACCCCGCCAAATACCTCCACCACTGTTCATCCCTCTCCCTCACCACTACAACACCAAAACCAGGTGGTTTTCCACCACCACCTCATCACCCCCAGCTGTCTACCCACTCCCTTCCACCTCCACAAGCTCCCAAAATTCTTTAATTGCAAAAATTCGGCCCCAAGTTACCTAAAAGACTTTTGGCGCCAAAATTGATCCAACGGTCAATAATGCTCAGAAGTGATCCAATGGCCATAAAAGTTGATGGGAAATGCTCAGAACCATGTGGGAAGTCAGAAAAGTCTATAAAGATGAAGGTAGAAGCAAGAGAAGAAAATATCTAGTGTAATTTCATTTTCTTAATGTCGAATCAATTAGTTTTCAAATTCCAGTGTATGTATTAGCTTTCAAGCTTTGTATTTCATGTTCTCATAGTATAATAAACCTTTTTCAAGTATCAATTGTTGTGTTAATCATCAAATATCAGTTTATGTCATTTTTATTCAAAAATCTCATTTAGGTTGAATGTTGTTATTAGTTGATGTTAATGACTCACAAGCTCACATAAGCTCCTAGATAGCTTCTATAAGGCTATTAGAAACCATAAAACTCAGTTCTAGTTATAAAAGCAAAAATACAAAAATAATACAATTAAATAGTGAAAAATAAAAAAATTAATGAAGATGATGAAGAAAGGCTGGAGCAAGGGAAAACATGGATTGCCCTTGGGTTAGTGGTTCTGTGGAGAACCTATAGGAGTGATATTGGCTTTTGGTTTCATGATTTCAGCTTGATTGCAACTTGTAAGCAAATTTCTCATTTTTGGCACTTTTGTGTTCCTTTGGTATTTACTGCTTGTGCTTGTTCTTTTGTGTTCATTTGATAGTACTTAACCATAATCTAGCACAAAATAGTTAACTTGTTCATCAATATTCATAGTTGCTAAAAAATAGTTAGTTTCACAGTCAAATTAGCATTTTGGTAAGTTGTTAGTTTCATGCTTGTATTATTGTTAGTTTATGCTTAATAGGTCTTATGGAATGATGATATAAACTCTGAAACAAGTTTCATGGTCTTAATCAGTGAATATCTTTGAAAATCACAATTTAGCCTTCTTAAAGGTCTGTTTGGATTAACATGTTTATCTGTGCTAAGGCCTGTTTTTGTTGTTGTTTCCTGTTGATACAAGTCTCACTAGGTCATACTAAGTAAAATAAACCATAAAATCCAGTGCTACTTCAGTATAAAGTCAACATTGCCTTTAATCTCTTGTTATTTAATCACTGTTAGGATTTAGGTGTCCAATTTGATCATATCAGTACATTAGTTAGTGTTAAAGCTTAAATTAGTTTAATTATATCATATAACAACATAATAAGTCAGTAGTGTTAGATCAAAGTTCACCATAGTCAACTGAGCAAGAAAATAGAAAAAGTCAAATTGTCAATTTCTTAGTTTTTCCAAATCTAGGGAGATTTTTCTTGAATTTTGTATTGAGTTTTAAGACTTGTACTTTTTAGGAGTAGTAGTCTACCAGCTAAACTACTGAATTCCATCTTTACTAGATTTTTGTGAATTTTTGTGTGCAAGTTATACTGTCTCAAATTGACTTGCAGGGGAAGTACCTCCCCTGTGCACGGTCACTGCACCACCACCACCACCACTTTGGTGGTTGTTTCTGAGCAACTCAGTGGTTCCCACAGACCCAAATTGGGTTCCTTCAACCCCCTCCTGGCCACCTTCCTGTTTTGAGCAAGCTTGTGAGCTTATGCTCCCTGGGACCCACATTAATCACCCAAAATCTCTGTCCCATTTTTCTGTGTTCAATAAGAAAATAAAGTGCTTATCTTGGCTTATGGGCTTATCCTGTGAGCTTATTTGATAAATTCTAGCTTAAACATATCCAAACAACTTATTTGAACCAGAATCCACCCTTGTGGACCCCACTTAAGCTCATTTGAGCCAAATTCCTAGTTTGGTCAACTAAAGTCAACTGTCAAGCTAATAAGCACTCACAATGCTTATTCTTGAGTTCTAAACTAGTTGTTTTTACAAAAGTCTCTTAATTTTAGTTATTAAATAGTTTAGAAAAAGAAAAAACAGAAAAAAACCAAATTTAATTATAGTGATAGCTTCTATTTAATAGAAATTATCTTTTTAATTTTCTTTTCAGCTTATTTATAAGCACTCTTGCATTTTTATATTTTTATTAAATTTATTTTATATTAAAGTACTTTTAGAAATTTTTCCAGATTTTTCCTTTGTCATTTAGTGATATTTAGAATTAATATTAATTTAATTAATTATTAATTAATATTAAAGAATTAAATAGCAAAATTATATTTTATTAAGTAACACCTAGTTTTTATAATTTTCCTAGCTTTTATATAAGTTAAAACATTTTTAGGAATTTTTCTAGAATTTCTACTGTTCATTTTCTATTTTTTAGAATATAATTAGTTTAATTAGTAATTAATTAATAATTAATATAATAATTAGTAAAATAGTTTAAAAATACATAAAACCAACTTTTTATAATTTTTTAGATTCCTGTGATGGTTAATTAGATTTATAAAAATCTTCTTAATTATCTAAGTCTTTTTAGTAATTGTAATAATTTAAATCAGTTTAATTAGTTAATTAATAATTAAATAAGTAATTAATTAATAATAATTAGATAAATAGTGTGAAAAATATAATTTTAGTTTTAAAATAAGTTTTATAATATTTTAGATTTTTCTAAGTTTTAATTTTATTTTCCTAGGCTTATTTTATAATTTCTTATTTATTAGTGTTTTATTAAATAATTAAAAATAGTTATTAAATAATAATAATTAATTAAATAGTAATAAAAATAATTTTAAATTTCCAATAAATTTTCTTTACTTTTAGGATTCTAAAAATATAATTTTCACATTTGTGGGAGTTATATTTGACAGAATTCACGTTTTGTTTGATACGTTTACGTTTATTTAAATTTAAACGTACATTTTTATTTCTTTTTACATTTTTAGGTTTTCTTAACTTTTAAATAAGTTAGTAATTATAAAGTAAATATTTTAAGTTTTTTTAATTTGCATTTAAGCCCCTAAGGCATGCAAATTCCTACTTTAGTTAAAATCGTTTTGTTTCGTATGTTTACGTTTAAATATTAAACGTACGCGTTTTTTTAGTTCCTTTGAATTTGTGATTATCTGATTTCACGTATTAGTTGATATAGCTTATCAAAGCTATTTTCACTTATATTTCAGTAGTATAATCACTTGAACCCTTTTCCTGTTCATTTCACCTGATCTCAAAGTCGTCTTATTTCAGATTTCACGCCTCGTTGGGATCTAACGACCCGGGGAAACACTACACTCCACGGAGTATTGGTTTAGGCTGTTTGACTTATTGACCATTACTTGGTTGATAATTTCTGACTGTTTACCACCAATCAATTTATGGCACCACTGCCGGGGAGGTGTGCTGCGTATAACGACTTTTGAAGCATATGTGAGTTTGAATAAATCACTCATTGTTATATATATCATCTTTGTCCATATTTCTATATTCTCTTATAAAAACAAAAATCCAAAAAAAAAAGAATTTTCTTTTCTATTTTTAAATCCCCGTCACTCTAAGGATTCTTAGAGTCGTCTCTAGTGCATGCGCACTCGTTCTTCTAGGTCAACAAGCCCTTTTAGTGAGCTTGTCAGAATTCCTCGAAGACGCCGTAGACGTTCTGCCCCAACAGCCGTATCTGAGATACGTACTGTTGCCACAAAAACAGTTATCATGGCGGAAGACCGTCCGATGAATGAGCTTCTCTAAGCACCCATCGAGGGTTACGGAGATGCTATTGTTGTCCCAGCCATTGTGGCTGAATACTTTGAGCTCAAAACCGGGTTACTAAATCTAGTAACCTCAAGTCAATTTTATGGTTTTGAGAGGGATGATCCTCATGCTCATATTCGATGGTTTAACAAGATTACATCTACCATCAAATACAAGAACGTCCCTTCCGAAGCAGTCAAGCTTATTCTATTCCCATTTTCTCTTGAGGGGGCAGCCCGGATTTGGCTGGAAAAACAACCTCCTCGTTCAATAGCATCATGGGAGGATTTAGTTACTAAATTTGTAAACGAATTTTTCCCCCCGTCCAGAACAACAAGTCTTAAAAATGAAATCATCAAATTTACTCAAAGGTTTGATGAATCGTTTGGTGACGCATGGGATCGTTTCAAAGAATTGCTTCGTCGATGTCCTCATCATGGTTTCACTGAATTAATGCAAATTGACACTTTCTATAATGGTGTGAGTCAATCTGACCAAGATTCTCTCAATTCCTCCGCGGGAGGTAATTTTTTGAGCAAAACCACTAAAGAAGCTTTAGCGATCATTGAAAATAAGTCCAAAGTCCGCACTACACGCACAAAGCCATATAGCTCCCAAGTGAGTGCTGGTCCTTCTACTTCATCTCCCGTGAGTACTTCTAGCACCGATGCTAAGATATATAAACTCACGGACGCTATTCAAGCTTTGGTTATCTCAAACCAAAAGAAAGTCACTTTCACACAAAACCCTTCACATGCTGAAGTGAAAAAAGTTGAAGTTTGTGTCACTTGTGGTGGCCCACATGCATACTACAACTGTACTGCCACCGATGGTAGTCCTTTTGAAGCCAATGCCTTAGCCGGTACTTTAAATCAGGGAGGTAATCAATACCGTCCTCAAATGGAACCAAGTTACCGTGCTAACACACATATGGGACCACCCGGTTTTAACCAAAACCAGAATTTGCAAAATCGAAACCAGAACCAACCTCGAATGAACCAAGGTTATCAAAACCAAGGGAATTTCAATCCTGGACAGAATCAAGGTTTCCACAACCAAGGAAACTTTAACAGAAACAATTTCAACCCGGGAAATCATTTTCAGGGAAATGGTAATCCAAATCAGGGAAATTTTCAACCACAACAAGGTTATAATCAAAATAACCGAGTCCAAAATTTCCCCAACCAAACACAAGCCATTCTCCCAGCTCCACAATCATCATCCGATGAATTGTTGAAGCAGTTCATGAAAACTCAAGAAGAGACAACAGGTTGTTGGTCAGCCAGATTTCTGAAATCAAGAAATCTTTAAATGAATGACCCTCGGGCTCTGGAAAACTTCCGACCAACACGATCGCAAACCCGAGGGACGATGCAAAGGCGATCACAACCAGGAGTGGAGTTTCATATGACGGACCCACTGTTCCCACTACCCCTTCTTCTCTTTCTCCCAAGGTAGTGGAAAATGAAACCGAGGTAAATAAGGACTAAGTGCTTCCTACTCATAATGGAGGTACCCAAGACGTCCCACCTCATTTCGTCCCGAAACCCAAACCAAAACCAAGGGTTGTTTTTGAACCTCATGATATCCCAGTTGAGACCCCTAAATACAAACCTTCTACCTCCTCTATTCCTTACCCCTCACGTTTGAATGAGCAAAAACTCCGTGAAAAGGCTAGTCACCAGATGGATAAATTCTTTCAAATCTTCCAAGATTTGCATTTTGACATTAGCTTTGTGGATGCTATTATTCTGAATCCCAAGTTTGCATCAACAATCAAACACTTGTTAAGCAACAAAGAGAAACTGTTTGAAATGGCAAAAACTCCCTTGAATGAGAACTGTTCAGCAGTTCTTTTAAAGAAGCTTCCTGAGAAGCTTGGAGATCCTGGAAATTTTCTAATACCTTGTGTATTTCCAAGAATGGTTGATTGCTATGCCTTGGCCGATCTTGGTGCAAGCATCAACTTAATGCCTTATTCAGTTTGGAAGAAACTTTCTCTTCCGTATCTTACTCCTACCTGCATGACTCTAGAGCTTGCAGATCGATCGATATCTCTTCCTCCTGGCATTGCCGAAGACGTGTTTATGAAAGTAGGAAAGTTCCATCTCCCCGCTGACTTTGTGGTTGTTGATTTCGATGCTGATCAAAGGGTCCCTCTCATTTTTGGGAGGGGATTCCTTAGAACGGGCCGTGCTCTTATCGATGTATTTGAGCAAGAAATCACCTTGCGTGTGGGTAATGAAGCTGTTACCTTTAACCTCGATCAAACCTCGAGGTACTCCTCAAATTATGATTCTGAAGTGGTTAATCAAATAGATATCATAGACATTGCTTCAGAGGAGTACTCTCAAGAATTTCTTGGTTATTCTCATAATTCTGTGAGTGGGGATCCCACTCCATCATCTCAACCTATCATTTCCGACTCTTCCCCTTCTCTCACTCCGTTTGAGGGAAGTGCTTTCATTTTGGAAGAGGTCGAGGCTTTTCTCAGAAGTGATTCAGTTCCAGATGGAATTGATAACACTGAGATTGATCTGGAGGGAGATATTCTTCTCCTTGAGAAATTGCTAAATCAAGACAATTATCCTCCACTCCCTCCCGTAGACCTTCATAATGAGGAAATTAAATCGGTTGATAAAAACGATGAATTTCCTGAGGTCGAGCTCAAGGACTTACCTCCTCATCTTGAATACGCATTTTTGGAGGGTAATGATAAATTACCCATCATTATTGCTAAAGGTTTGAGTAATGAGGAAAACGTTGCTCTTATAAAGGTCTTGAAGTCACACAAGCAAGCAATTGCTTGGAAGCTCTCCGATATTAAGGGTATTAACCCAGATTTTTGTACACACAAAATCTTAATGGAGGATGACTTCAAGCCCGCAGTGCAACATCAAAGACGGGTGAATCCAAAAATCCATGGTGTCATTAAACAAGAGGTTCTCAAACTTCTTGATGCAGGATTGATTTACCCCATCTCTGACAGTCCACGGGTTAGTCCCATCCATTGCGTCCCAAAAAAGGGTGGCATTATTGTTATCACTAATGAGGAAAATGAGTTGATTCCAACTCGGCTGGTTACCGGGTGGCGTGTTTGCATTGACTATCGTAAGTTGAATGACGCCACCCGCAAAGATCACTTTCCGCTGCCCTTTATGGATTAGATGCTTGAGAGATTAGCAGGAAACGAGTACTATTGTTTCCTTGATGGTTTCTCAGGATACTTTCAAATCCCCGTTGATTCATCAGATCAAGAAAAGACTACCTTTACATGCCCTTATGGAACCTTTGCTTATAAACGTATGCCTTTTGGCTTATTTAATGCTCCAGGTACGTTCTAGAGGTGCATGATGGCCATATTTACCGACATGATCGGTAAAACAATGGAGGTCTTTATGGATGACTTCTCGGTCATTGGGGATTCATTCCAAACATGTCTCACCAATTTAGAAAACATGCTGAAAAGGTGTGAAGACACCAATCTATGTCTAAATTGGGAAAAGAGTCATTTTATGGTCAAAGAGGGCATTGTCCTTGGCCATAAGATTTCCAAGAATGGGATTGAGGTTGACAGAGCTAAGGTTGATGTCATTGCTAAATTGCCTCACCCTACTATCGTCAAAGGTATTAGGAGCTTCTTGGGTCATGCTGGTTTCTATCGTAGATTCATACAAGATTTTTCTAAACTCTCCCGGCCTATGACTCATCTCCTCGAGAAGGATACTCCTTTTATCTTCTCACCAGAGTGCATCGAAGCTTTTGAAACATTGAAGAAAAAGCTTCCTGAGGCACCCATTCTTGTTGCCCCCGACTGGGATTTACCCTTTGAGCTCATGTGCGATGCAAGTAATTTTGCTATCGGTGCAGTCTTGGGGCAACGCAAAACGAAACACTTTCAGCCTATCCACTACGCAAGCAAAACTATGAACGAAGCTCAAACTCATTACACCACTACAGAAAAAGAATTATTAGCCGTGGTGTATGCTTTTGAAAAGTTTCGGACATACTTAATCTTGACCAAATGCGTAGTGTATACGGATCACTCGGCTCTAAAATATCTCTTTGCAAAACAAGATGCAAAGCCGAGATTGCTCCGTTGGGTTCTCCTCCTTCAGGAATTTGATATCATTATTCGTGATAAAAAAGGAGCTGAGAACCTGGCTGCTGATCATCTGTCCCGATTAGAGAACCCTCATCAAGATGTTTATGAGAAAAAGGAAATAAATGAAACATTTCCTCTCGAAACACTCAATGCGGTTGCTTTTCGAGGAGATTCTACTACCCCATGGTTTGCTGACTTCGCAAACTACCATGTGGGTAACTTTGTTGTGAAAGGGATGTCAACCCAGCAGAAGAATAAATTCTTTAAGGATGTCAAACATTACTTCTGGGATGACCCCTACTTATTCAAAATCTGTGCGGATCAAGTCATCCGACGGTGTGTGTATGGGCAGGAAGCCACTGAAATTCTCAAGGCTTGCCATGCTGGACCCACTGGGGGCCATCATAATCCCAACTACACCGCCAAAAAGGTGTTTGATTCCGGATTCTTCTGGCCCACAATTTATAAGGATGCCCAGGATCTCATTAAAACCTGTGACGCTTGTCAACGTCACGGAAACATTTCACAAAGAAATGAGATGCCACAAAATGCTATTCAAGTATGTGAGATCTTTGATATCTGGGGCATTGACTTTATGGGGCCATTCCCATCATCTAGAGGAAACAAATACATACTTGTGGTTGTTGACTACTTGTCAAAATGGGTTGAAGCGAAAGCTTTACCCACAAATGATGCCCGAGTTGTTGTGAAATTCTTGAAATCTCTTTTTGCCCGTTTTGGAACTCCACGTGCTATCATAAGTGATCGTGGTACGCATTTCTGCAATGACAAATTTGACAAAGTCATGCAAAAGTATGGTGTAACTCACCGTCTTTCTACCGCGTATCACCCACAAACAAGTGGGCAAGTGGAGGTTTCAAACCGTGGTATCAAAAGGATACTTGAGAGGACTGTAGGAGAAAACCGTGCTGCCTGGTCGGATAAATTGGATGACGCACTGTGGGCCTTTCATACAGCTTATAAAACACCCATTGGGTGTACGCCTTACAAGCTTGTGTACGGAAAGACATGTCATCTTCCGATGGAACTTGAGCACAAAGCCTACTGGGCATTGAAACATGCCAACTTTGACCTCAAAACTGCGGGTGATCACCGAAAAGTTCAAATGAATGAATTAAATGAACTACATGATCAGGCTTACGAGAACTCTTTGATCTATAAAGAAAAGACAAAGAAGATTCATAGCTCAAAAATAAAAAACCGCGTTTTTAACGTTGGTGATCGAGTCCTTCTCTTTAATTCTAGATTAAAGATCTTCTCGGGTAAACTCAAAACCCGTTGGACTGGCCCATTCACTATCACTAAGGTTTATCCATATGGTACCGTTGAGTTATCTCAAAATGACGGTCCATGTTTTAAAGTGAATGGGCATCGTTTGAAACACTACTTTGGAGAGGACATACCATCCATGGTTGTCCCGGATCTCCAAACTTTCCCCAAGGACAATTAAATTCGGGGTCGAGTCAAGCTAGCGACTCGGTTATCAAAAACAGTAGCTTCCTCATGAACAATTTAATTCGAGGTCGAGTCAAGCTAGCGACTCGGTAATAAAAAACAGTAGCTCAATATGGGTTTTCACCCATATTTCTGTCTTCTTTCTCCTTTCTACGACCCTAGTGTGGGGGAGATGCCCCACATGTTGTATATATGTATATATCTTCAAAAAAAAAAAAAAAAAAAAAAAAAAAAAAAAAAAAAAAAAAAAAAAAAACATGTATGTAGACAAAAATAAAGGTTATTAGTATTTCCTTCTTACGTTCTATGTGTTGGTTTAACACCCGGTGCTTTGAATATTGAGGGCAATATTCATTTCTAAGTGTGTGGGGGGGGGGGGGGGATTCTCACGAATTCAAACACATGTTCCATCAAGCACCCTCATTTGATCAAAATTTAAAGTTTTTTCACACTTAGAAATGCAATAAATGGTTATTAGTCCACCATGTCTAACCCACATAAGAACTGGCTAATCCAGGAGCAAACGGCTCTTGGTAAAGATAGCTCAAATCCGTTTACGGCTTACAACTCGCCATATCCTAAAAAGTGAAAGAGTTGGCTAGCCCGCAAGATTATGGCTTGTGGTAAAGGCAGTGGAAAAACCATAATTGGTAATCAGCTCACCAAGATGTCGACTATGTCCATCAAGAGTTGGCTAGTCCAGAAGCAAACGGCTTTTGGTAAAGACAAAACAAATCCGTTGACAGCTTGTGGTTTACTCAAAATCACATGGTTATCAGGTGGACCATAGTTCTTACTTGAACTAAAACATTTGGCTACTCCAGGAGTGATGGCTTTTGGTAAAGAGACAAAAATCCATTAAAATTTTCTCAAAAGATTGCTAGGGACTAGCAATAGTTTAGTGTGGGGGATTGATGAGTGTCTAAATACTCATCATTTCGTTCACATATTAGCTACAAAAACATTTGAAAACATACAAATATGCTTCATAATACAGGAAATATCATTAAATTGTGTTACAAGTGCAAAAGGATTGAAAACTGATGAAAAACAACAAAGTTTACATAATTTACAGTTTCAGTCCTCTAACTTTCATAAATTGGCAAATCTAGTCCCTGGTAATTTAAAACATGTTAAAAAATCATTAAAGGTCCTTAGGGATTCATAAGTTGTCAAAACTAGTCCTTTAAAGTTAAAAATTGCAGAATGACAACTTTGGTCCCCCAAGTTTGAAAAATGTCATAAATGGTCCTTAAGGTTTTAAAAAAGTTGAAAAATGTTAAAAATAAACCTTGTACTATTCATTAATGGCATAATTGGTCCTTGGTTGGAACGTTTGGTGAAATTACATGTTTGGTCCTTGGAGTTTGAAAGTTTAGCAGAAAAGGTCCCCGGATATAAAATATGGAAAATTATCACTAATGGTCCTTGGGGTATTGAAACTTGGCATGTTAAAACCTTTTGATAACTTTGGGAAAGTTACCATTTACGCCCCTCAAGATTTTAGAAATTACAAATTTGGTCCTTGTGATAAACTACAACCAAACCGGACCCTAAATATTAAACCTAAAACCAAACCAAATCCAAACACAACAAACACCAGCCCACCACTCAGGCCCAAACATCACCCAGCCCACACCCTTTTAAATAAAACCAGGGTTTGACCCCACCAAATACCACCACCACTGTTCATCCCTCTCCCTCACCACTACAACACCAAAACCAGGTGGTTTTCCACCACCACCTCATCACCCCCAGCTGTCTACCCACTCCCTTCCACCTTCACAAGCTCCCAAAAATTCTTTAATTGCAAAAATTCGGCCCCAAGTTACCTAAAAGACTTTTGGCGCCAAAATTGATCCAACGGTCAATAATGTTCAGAAGTGATCCAATGGCCATAAAAGTTGATGGGAAATGCTCAGAACCATGTGGGAAGTCAGAAAAGTCTATAAAGATGAAGGTAGAAGCAAGAGAAGAAAATATCTAGTGTAATTTCATTTTCTTAATGTCGAATCAATTAGTTTTCAAATTCCAGTGTATGTATTAGCTTTCAAGCTTGTCTTTCATGTTCTCAGAGTATAATAAACCTTTTTCAAGTATCAATTGTTGTGTTAATCATCAAATCTCAGTTTATGTCATTTTTATTCAAAAATCTCATTTAGGTTGAATGTTGTTATTAGTTGATGTTAATGACTCACAAGCTCACATAAGCTCCTAGATAGCTTCTATAAGGCTATTAGAAACCATAAAACTCAGTTCTAGTTATAAAAGCAAAAATACAAAAATAATACAATTAAATAGTGAAAAATAAAAAAAATTAATGAAGATGATGAAGAAAGGCTGGAGCAAGGGAAAACATGGATTGCCCTTGGGTTAGTGGTTCTGTGGAGGACCTATAGGAGTGATATTGGCTCTTGGTTTCATGATTTCGGCTTGATTGCAACTTGTAAGCAAATTTCTCATTTTTGGCACTTTTGTGTTCCTTTGGTATTTACTGCTTGTGCTTGTTCTTTTGTGTTCATTTGATAGTACTTATCCATAATCTAGCATAAAATAGTTAACTTGTTCATCAATATTCATAGTTGCTAAAAAAAAGTTAGTTTCACAGTCAAATTAGCATTTTGGTAATTTGTTAGTTTCATGCTTGTATTATTGTTAGTTTATGCTTAATAGGTCTTATGGAATGATGATATAAACTCTGAAACAAGTTTCATGGTCTTAATCAGTGCATATCTTTGAAAATCACAATTTAGCCTTCTTAAAGGTCTGTTTGGATTAACATGTTTATCTGTGCTAAGGCCTGTTTTTGTTGTTGTTTCCTGTTGATACAAGTCTCACTAGGTCATACTAAGTAAAATAAACCATAAAATCCAGTGCTACTTCAGTATAAAGTCAACATTGCCTTTAATCTCTTGTTATTTAATCACTGTTAGGATTTAGGTGTCCGATTTGATCATATCAGTACATTAGTTAGTGTTAAAGCTTAAATTAGTTTAATTATATCATATAACAACATAATAAGTCATTAGTGTTAGATCAAAGTTCACCATAGTCAACTGAGCAAGAAAATAGAAAAAGTCAAATTGTCAATTTCTCAGATTTTCCAAATGTAGGGAGATTTTTCTTGAATTTTGTATTGAGTTTTAAGACTTGTACTTTTTAGGAGTAGTAGTCTACCAGCTAAACTACTGAATTCCATATTTACTAGATTTTTGTGAATTTTTGTGTGCAAGTTATACTGTCTCAAACTGACTTGCAGGGGAAGTACCTCCCCTATGCACAGTCACTGCACCACCATTTTGGTGGTTGTTTCTGAGCAACTCAATGGGTCCCACAGGCCCAAATTGGGTTCCTTCAACCCCCCTCCTGGCCACCTTCCTGTTTTGAGCAAGCTTGTGAGCTTATGCTCCCTGGGACCCACCTTAATTCACCCAAAATCTCTGTCCCATTTTTCTGTGTTCAATAAGAAAACAAAGTGCTTATCTTGGCTTATGGGCTTATCCTGTGAGCTTATTTGATAAATTCTAGCTTAAACATATCCAAACAACTTATTTGAACCAGAATCCACCCTTGTGGACCCCACTTAAGCTCATTTGAGCTTAATTCCTAGTTTGGTCAACTAAAGTCAACTCTCAAGCTAATAAGCACTCACAGTGCTTATTCTTGAGTTCTAAACTAGTTGTTTTTACAAAAGTCTCTTAATTTTAGTTATTAAATAGTTTAGAAAAAGAAAAAACAGAAAAAAACCAAATTTAATTATAGTGATAGCTTCTATTTAATAGAAATTATCTTTTTAATTTTCTTTTCAGCTTATTTATAAGCACTCTTGCATTATTATATTTTTATTAAATTTATTTTATATTAAAGTACTTTTAGAAAATTTTCCAGATTTTTCCTTTGTCATTTAGTGATATTTAGAATTAATATTAGTTTAATTAATTATTAATTAATATTAAAGAATTAAATAGCAAAATTAGATTTTATTACGTAACACCTAGTTTTTATAATTTTCCTAGCTTTTATATAAGTTAAAACATTTTTAGGAATTTTTATAGAATTTCTACTGTTCATTTTCTATTTTTTAGAATATAATTAGTTTAATTAGTAATTAATTAATAATTAATATAATAATTAGTAAAATAGTTTAAAAATACATAAAACCAACTTTTTATAATTTTTTAGATTCCTGTGATGGTTAATTAGATTTATAAAAATCTTCTTAATTATCTAAGTCTTTTTAGTAATTGTAATAATTTAAATCAGTTTAATTAGTTAATTAATAATTAAATAAGTAATTAATTAATAATAATTAGATAAATAGTGTGAAAAATATAATTTTAGTTTTAAAATAAGTTTTATAATATTTTAGATTTTTCTAAGTTTTAATTTTATTTTCCTAGGCTTATTTTATAATTTCTTATTTATTAGTGTTTTATTAAATAATTAAAAATAGTTATTAAATAATAATAATTAATTAAATAGTAATAAAAATAATTTTAAATTTCCAATAAATTTTCTTTACTTTTAGGATTCCAAAAATATAATTTTCACATTTGTGGGAGTTATATTTGACAGAATTCACGTTTTGTTTGATACGTTTACGTTTATTTAAATTTAAACGTACATTTTTATTTCTTTTTACATTTTTAGGTTTTCTTAACTTTTAAATAAGTTAGTAATTATAAAGTAAATATTTTAAGTCTTTTTAATTTGCATTTAAGCCCCTAAGGCATGCAAATTCCTACTTTAGTTAAAATCTTTTTGTTTCGTATGTTTACATTTAAATATTAAACATACGCGTTTTTTTAGTTCCTTTGAATTTGTGATTATCTGATTTCACGTATTAGTTGATATAGCTTATCAAAGCTATTTTCACTTATATTTCAGTAGTATAATCACTTGAACCCTTTTCCTGTTCATTTCACCTGATCTCAAAGTCGTCTTATTTCAGATTTCACGCCTCGTTGGGATCTAACGACCCGGGGAAACACTACACTCCACGGAGTATTGGTTTAGGCTGTTTGACTTATTGACCATTACTTGGTTGATAATTTCTGACTGTTTACCACCAATCACTTAGCCACCTGAGTTCTTTGAGGAACGTACCTCAAAACTACCAAATGTTCAACCCCAACATGGCCAATCAGAACGACGTGCCTGACATTGGAATTGAAGATACCATCGGCAACAGTCTAGATAGCGGTAGATAGCGGCCTGAGTTGTTGTTGCTAGTAATAAGTACTAACAATGTTTTTCCCCTCTTTACGGGACTAAATTAAATCAAATATGTATTATTCTCTTACGGGGTTATTAATTAAACCAATGATGGTTTATGGTGATTATTTTGGAAGAAACTCTCATGTTAGAAGAACGTCAAATGCGGGCCTCGATATCTTTACTAAAGCTTAGCATGGACGAACCATCCGGTTAATCTGGGTCTCGAAGTTTCTCACAAGTCTGCGCCTTTCAATTTCACGATTGTTCATCATAATTTTTGTAGGTTTCTTGAAGGTGTGTGTTTCAATATGAATTTAAAGAGGAAGCTAATACTCTGGTTTAAAAAAAAAAAAAAAAAAAAAAAAAAAAACTCTCAATAAATATCTCTCGCCAACCGTTCATTAAGTCAAGATTGACATTGCTAACCGTTCATTAAGTCAAGATTGACATTGCAGAATTTTAAGAGACTGAAGAAGATATCCATTTTAGAGAAAGAAGCCAGCTGGGTAATGGAATTTAAATGTAAGTTTAAAGAAGCCAGCTACCTCATTTTTACTTGCACAAACGACTGAATCACAGAGAAGTTATTACAAATTTCATGCGTAAAACGATTAAATAGGTCAGAATTTTTGAATGATGGTGTTACAATTTATCTCTCATTCTTCAATACCTCATTGTAATGCATAAATAGTTCTGACTTCCTAGTATCACCATCCACTTGTTAGACTTTCGTTGTACAAATATAATCATTAATTGATCACAACATGTTTTAATTAATTAATTTCCAGAAACTTACAAACCCTAGATCCATCATACTTAATATTGCATGAATTCGAATAATTAATAAAACAATTGAACATGTGTTTTATGAATTTTACCTTGATTCTTGATTATTGCTTCACAATAATAAACACTAATTTTTTCTTCTACCTTTGCCTCTCTTGAATGACCAAAAACCATAGAAAAACGTTTTAGGGTTGTTTGGGTTGTATATATATTAATTATTGATAATCCTTGGGCCTAAGAGTCATATTTGGACTCAAATTGGGTTTCCTTTTTCCCTTAAAACACCCTAAGGCCTAATTATATATATATATATATATATATATATATATATATATATATATATATATATATATATATATATATATATATATATATATATATATATATATATATATATATATATTAAATTTATTTATTACACTCAAAACCTCATACTTTTGATATTTTATAAGTACCCGTAGCTAATCCTAACGTCTTACGCGATAAACCTTAGTTTTACGACAAACCGGAAAAATTATCATTTTGAAAACAATGTTTCCAAAAATAGAATTTCACACCCTCTAAAAGTATAACACATAAAAAACAAACTTCTCGTAATTCACTAACGCTCAAACACTTGAACGAAGACTCATTACACAAAAACACCAAAACAACACAAGACATTCCAACACCACAAAGGCGATCAAAATGAACTTATCCAAGTATCAACATTACTCAATCACAAAAACAACACCAAGCAAAGGGATTTAGTGCTAAAACTTACCTATATCACACATATATCACTTCAATCACCTAGGACACACCAAACAAACGTCAACCGAGTCAAGACTATTAGTTAAACTGACCTGCTAAAACCACGGTTGTTACATCATCCCCCACTTAGGGAAATCACGTCCCGAGATTTCAACTACTCTAGTCACCACTAATAACAGTAAAAGAAAATTTATGGATATTTAAGCGTAATAATACCACTCCATAAAATCACAGAGAAAGAACCACAAAAATGTGAACCGACTAAATACCTAAATTCACACGATAGAAAACATTCCGTCGCTCCAACGATACACGCAAATAGATATACTTACTGAAAGGTTGGCGAGAGATATTTATCGAGATTTTATTTTATAAAACCAGAGTACTAGCTTCCTTTTTAAATTCATATTGAAACACATACCTTCAAGAAACACTCAAAAATTATGATGAACAATCGTGAAATTGAAAGGCGCAGGCTTGTGATAAACTTCGAGGCCCGGATTAACCAAATGGTTCGTCCATGCTAAGCTTTAGTAAAGACGTCGAGGCCTACATTTGACGTTCTTCTCTCAACATGAGAGTTTCTTCCAAAATAATCACCACAAACCATCATTGATTTAATTAATAATCCCGTAAGAGAATAATACATAGTTGATTTAATTTAGTCCTGTAAAGGGGAAAAACAACACATTGTTATTACTTATTACTACAAAAAAAACACATTGTTATTACTTATTACTAGCAAACAACAACTCAGGCCGCTATCTAGACTATGTTGCCGATAGTATATTCAATTCCAATTTCGGGCACCTCGTTTTGATTGACCATGTTGCAGTTGAACATTTGGTAGTTTTGAGCTTGGTTTAAAATTGCGTGCATTGGTTGCGCTTGCATTGCGCATCAGAGTGATGCGTATGAAAAACATAACGCGAAACCTGATGTGAGGTTCCAGGATGTGGCCTAATGCGAACGCATTAGGTCACAATAGCAGTGTGATGCTCGCAACGGCCACATCATGTCGCAATAGTGCATTGCTCGCATAGTAAATAGTAACTAACTTTTGACATTGTCGTTACTCGCTAGGAATATGTATGTAGGTGACATATTTGATGTTATAACATTAAGTAGTATAAATATGCACGATTCTTATTTCATATTTAATCATTTACTTGTCAGTAATTTAAGTAGAAATATTTTATATTTTGTATTTACAACCTAGCACGGTACGTCCGTGATGCGCTCGCAACCGCATCGCGCATCACGCATCGGGTCTTTTGGACCTCGAGCGCATCGGATCGCCGCACGCAATTTAGAACCAAAGTTTTGAGGTACGTTCCTCCATATGTTCCTCAAAGACCTTTGGTGGCTAAGCTTTAGCAAAGCGAGGATAACAACAACAATGCAGTGGCAAATCTGGGCAATGGCTAAAGCTTATTACACCATACACAGATACACATCTGAAAATTACACACATACACATGTCCACCATCCATTTAATCTTGACCATTCTCCTTTAATCTTGACCCTCGATGAGTATGCAGAGATTAGAGACTTCTTTCTGTTTCTAGGCACTGGCTTTATTGCTTCGGTTATAGTAAGCTTCATGCTCTACCAAGTACCGGGTGACAACGAGTTAGCCATTGCCCTGATTTGCCACTGCGTTGTTGTTGTTATCCTGCCTTTGCTAAAGCTTAGCCACAAGAGTTCTTTGAGGAACGTACCTCAAAACTACCAAATGTTCAACCGCAACATGGCCAATCAGAACGACGTGCCTGACATTGGAATTGAAGATACCATCGGCAACAGTCTAGATAGCGGTAGATAGTGGCCTGAGTTGTTGTTGCTAGTATTAAGTACTAACAATGTTTTCCCCCCTTTACGGGACTAAATTAAATCAAATATGTATTATTCTCTTACGGGGTTATTAATTAAACCAATAATGGTTTATGGTGATTATTTTGGAAGAAATTCTCATGTTAGAAGAACGTCAAATGCGGGCCTTGACGTCTTTACTAAAGCTTAGCATGGACGAACCATTCGGTTATTCTAGGCCTCGAAGTTTCTCACAAGCCTGCGCTTTTCAATTTCACGATTGTTCATCATAATTTTTGTGGGTTTCTTGAAGGTGTGTGTTTCAATATGAATTTAAAGAGGAAGCTAATACTCTGGTTAAAAAAAAAAAAAAAAAAAAAAAAAAAAAAAAAAAAAAAAAAAAAAAACTCTCAATAAATATCTCTCGCCAACCATTCATTAAGTCAAGATTGACATTGCTAGGTATATTGCAGAATTTTAAGAGACTGAAGAAGATATCCATTTTTGAGAAAGAAGCCAGCTGGGTAATGGAATTTTAATGTAAGTTTAAAGAAGCCAGCTACCTCATTTTTACTTGCACAAACGACTGAATCACAGAGAAGTTATTACAAATTCCATGCGTAAAACAATTAAATAGGTAAGAATTTTTGAATGGTGGTGTTACAATTTATCTCTCATTCTTCAATACCTCATTTTAATGCATAAATAGTTCTGACTTCCTAAGTATCACCATCCACTTGTTATACTTTCGTTGTACAAATATAATCATTAATTGATCCCAACATGGTTTAATTAATTAATTTACAGAAACTCACAAACCCTAGATCTATCATACGAAGAGAGCTGTTCAAAGTCACAGAAAAAGCACCATCTGGGCCCGATGCTAAAAAGCCAAAGCACGAATGATACGGTAAACGAAGGTCCACCAGCCACCCGCCACCCACTGTATGTAGTATGGAGTATGTGCAGTAAGTAGAACTAGAGTAATTTAACCCGGGATGTAACATTCCCACCAACTGCCGCATAAACAGGCAGCCTTTAATTCAGTTTTCCCAAAGGCAATTATGTACAAGCCTGCAACTTTTGATATTCTGCGACACCTCTAATATAAAATCAGTTTGGGTTAAAGTTAAGTTGTATTGCTTGCAAATGCCAGTTCTAAAGTTGCAAATAGGAAATCATGGAGCAAAGGCCCCCGATGCAACGTGGCGGGTTCCTGCACCTTGTTATATAACTATACTAAGCGGAATAAAAAAACAGTTTATTTGAGCTCCCGATCAGACCTTCAGCCCACTACTATCTACAATTCAACCCAATATGATAGGGTACTATCTACTGTTTGCTTGCTAGAGATAAAAAATAGAATCTACCTCACCGCCTCTCTCTCCCTCACCGCATCTCTCTCCCTCTGCCATTCTTATAAAAAACCTTCGCTGAAAAAAAGTCATATATGACTATATGAGAGGGAGGAATAAAGAAGAAAAGCCAAAAATGGCGATGGAGAAGGCAGAGATTTTCTTGATATACTATTCCTCTAACAATGAGGTAAGTATCAACAATTATTTTTATTATATAATTGACAATCAAATTAATGAAACCCTAAAATGCTTATGTGATTGTTACATTTCATGCAGTACGTAACCATTCATGAGGATTAGAGAAATTCGGGAACAAGAACAGGTTTGTCCATTTTCTTCCCAGCTTCTTATTTTTAAGTAATAGTTATTGACGTGATTTATTGTCCTCTTGACTCTTAATTGCTCAAAAGTGGTTTAATGTTATTGCTATTTACAAATGCTTATTGATTTTGAAGATTTATATGTTTGTAGTGTAGAAGACAAGTAAGGAGGAGGTTGCGAATTTGAGTCGGGTTTGCGGAATAATGGTAATTGCTTATTTGGATTCTTTTTGTGATGATTATACTGGTAAGGGTACAAGTAATCAATGAGCTATTAACTTTTTTTTAAAGTTTAAGGATTTTGTTGCATCAATGATTGTGAAAAGTGATAAATAGTAGGAGATTGAATTTTATAACCGGTTTATAATTCGAGTATTGAAGTTGATCTGAAATGATTCATGATGCTAGCAAATTATAAAGTTCTTAACTTTGTAAATAATAGTTTGCGTTAGACTAATTCTTTGTAACGTATTGTAACAGATACTAATCAAACGCCATAGAAGAAATATATTTCAGCATGTGCTAGCGGCTATAAAATCATATTCTTTTGGTGCCAGGTATGGATCAACGCCGCAACATAATAACGCGGGTACATATATACAACCTCACCAATGGTAGTAGTGGATACTTCGCTAACTACGATATATGAAAGTCTGTTCGCGTAGCCTTAATTCTGATGTCTATGTTGTTGCAGGTACAAATGCAGAAGCAAGAAACCTTCCCACTTCCCTAGCCTCCAACAGTAGTCGTGGTCTTTCAGTTGGACCAAGTGATACTCTTCATAGAAATAATACAGTAAGTAACTTTATTATAAAAACCCGAAATTGCTTTACTTCAAAGGGTGTGTCGATTGACTTATTCTGAAATGTTTATGCCGTTAAAAGTAAATGATTTTTGCGTAACATAAATGATTCTTAATGTTTTTTGTTTCACATTATCTTTACTAAATCGAATCTACAAAGATGCATAACATAAACAAATATCTTAACTTACCTTATTTGTTTATTTGTTTGACATTATCTCCTTATTGTTGTTTCTATTTTTGTTCAGGCGAGAAACAGTCTGTTCCAGATTCTGAGCCTTGAACATCACCGCTAGCAGAGTAACTACAGGTTGTAGCATAGTCAATACTACTAGTAAGATAATGTTGTTTCAAAAGTATAAATTTTTATCCACTTTCAAGGTACCATGTAAAACTGTGTTGATCGAATATTGGACTGAAACACTGGCCCAACATTTTTCCGGATATTATATACGAATTGTATATTTCTATCTCGGTTTGAATCTTATTATATTAGTAGTTTACTTGGTTGTCCCACTAAAATTTGTCTTGATTGATGTTTATAGGTGGTTTCGAAACTGCACATGTTGCTGCTAGGTAAACACGACAACCACTTTTTATCACTGTCTGACGCTTTATTTTGGTATTTGAATTTGGTGTTTTTTATAGGGCTTCAGGGTTCTCTAGGGCAAGCTCAAAATTTAGAGGGGTTACACTGAAGAAATGCATTTGATGGGAAACTCGGACATGCCGGTTTCTTGGACAAAAGGTGACCATTATTTAAACTAAATTAAGTTTAAATTAATTTTCATGTTGGGATCAACGCCTTTTTTGTGTGTAGATACATCTAAAACAATTTTCAATGCGCTCATAATAATCGTACATGGTCAACGGCCATGTTTAAGGGGCGAAAACTTACGGTCAGTGGCTCAGGCTATATTAAGGTGCCATTACGTTTGCTAACAGTTCCATTCTATACTTGCTTGAATACCAAGTGAGCTAATGCAAAGTTCTGACGAGATTACTATGGTATGTTTTCTGTCTATTTCGTTTACGGCGTAACTTTCTTTTTATATTGTGCTAATTCTTATGTCAAAATTCCATCCTTAAAATATAAGCCTTAAATTCGAAGAGCTTCTTCTGATGACCATCTCCTGTTAGGCAACTAATTGTGAATCATAGATACATAAATCTTCAATCAGATCAAATTTATATAGAAAAATTCTAAAGTATTATTCAGTAAGATATTTGATAAAGATTTTTTACTTTAGTTGGGTTTATAAGTCACACTTTTAAAAACTGCATTTTTGTTTTAAAGTAGGTTGCTTTTTAGTTCTGACTTCTGATTGTCGTGAGATTGTTAATTTGCAGGTATTTACCTCTATGGGCCAAAATGAGAAGGAACTGAATAGGCAAATATTATCAAGGTTTTGTATCTTAATATGTTACTGAATTTGAGTGTTCTGTACTTTCGGATAGTTCTGACATGTATTCGTGATTTTTACAGGATGCTGACTAATGTGAAAAGCTATAATCCTGTTGTTTTCACCCCTGAACAATTGAAAGAGGTGCGGTTTATATCAGAGTATTAGACTTTTAGGATATTGCAAGGATAGAGAAATAGAAAATTGATTTCTTTGTGTTTTGTGTCGTTAGGTTGAGACCATGTTAGTGTCGTGTAACAAAGATGTGGTTGGTTCAAGTACCAAGGAGAAAGATAAGGATGTTGATACACTGGTCGCACCCTCGTCTGAAAATGCTAAACAGGAAGTGTCTTCTGTAAGTGAGTAGTCTGATGTGTTAGAACTTCAAATACAACACCAGCCAGCACCCAATCCCGCTGCAGTGGGGTATCTGGTTAGAACTTCAAATACAACACCACTACCCAATCCAGAAATAATACGTTACAAGAATTAATAGTATGTGGAATGACTACAAGAATTAGGGTAAGCTGTTAATTAGACCATGTGGCATGCATGATTGATATGCTTGCTCGAGGAGGGTACTTGGAAGAAGCAAGAAAGATGGCTAACACGTATATGACATTTGACGCCACTATTAAGTCAAACGAAGCTGTTTTTGGAGCCTGTTATTCACATAGTGATGTAGATATGGGACTTGAATTGGGTGGTAAGTTGAAAATGTTGGAACCCGAACGGGAAATGAGTTATGTCATGCTGTCGAATTTGTATTGTGCAAGTGAGAAGTGGAAAGAAGCCGAGTTGGTTAGGAAAGCAATGGCTAATAATGGGGTAAAGAAGATGCCTGGTTTTAGCTGGATTGAAGTAAATAATAAAGTGACAGCTTTTGTGGTGGGTAGGAGTTTATCTGTAAACAATAAAGACATGTCTTCCATTCTATACTTTCTTGAATACGAAATGAGCTAATGCAAAGTTCTGATGAGATTAATATGGTATGTTTTCTGTCTATTTCGTTTACGGCGTAACTTTCTTTTTATAATGTGCTAATTCTTATGTCAAATTTCCAACCTTAAAATATAAGCCTTAAATTCGAGGAGCTTCTTCTGATGACCATCTCCTTTTAGGCAACTAATTGTGAATCATAGATACAGAAATCTTCAATCAGATCAAATTTATATAGACAAATTCTAAAGTATTAATTCTTGAACTGTAAACCATTCTCATCATAAATATATATTGCATATATTTTAAGATTACAAGACATCATTCCGTTAAACAAACAAGTCTTCTCTATTTGTTTAATACAATATAAATACACCTGAACACTCGGAAACTAATATGAAGTATGTGATGCGAATAAGCAGGTACACAATTGTGTCCACTGGAGGAGCGACAATGTGAGCCTCGACAAGGAGGGGTTGCAAGGAGGTCTACAACAGTACCCACAGCTGGAGGTTTGTCAAATGCAACGACCCCCACAGTTTGAAATTTTTAGGGAGTTGTTCCCTGTTATGATAGGTCGTTTCCTGATGCACTCAGGTTATTTGGTGCAGGGACTCCATTAGAGTACAATATTTTTGGATCATGTGATTGTGTCTGCTCAAATTGTCATTTTAGAGAACTCGCCCAGTGCTAAACAAGGTACCTTTATCATTATTTCAGAGTATGCAGCTACAACAATGAAGGTGTGTATTTTGCACTTACCTTCTTTTCATGAAGAACTGGAAAAAAGGATTCGTGCTGCTGTGATACAGAGTTAAACAGAATACGAAGGAATATGAACTCATTTAGAGGAAAAGTTAAATGAATCCAATAAAAGGCTTTCAAAAGGTCGCGACTTTTTCATTTTTATGTGTTTTTATCAATTATTTGTTGTTATATAATTTGCGGGTTTTAAATTCATTTTTTTATCCATACTAGCGAATAATTAGTTTAGAATTTAGACTTGCTGTTTGATTATGTGGTTTCGGTTAATGTGAAATTTCTTTCATTGCCCTACAATTTTCCATTTGCCTACAATCATTTAGCATAAAATAGATCTGAGTGATCGTTCTCTCTTCTGAGAACGTGACTATGTTTAAACTACCTGTATGTGGTTATTGCAATTTCAATAAGTTTTTATGGTATGAGAATGATGGTCATATCGATTGTAAGTGCCCGTTCAATTGGCATTTTTTTTTTCATTTTACCCGTTTGACCATTTTAAATAAATTCTTTTTTAAAATTAGTCATTTATTCCCATATATTGAATATTGGATATGGACGGTTCGACCCGTGTACATTGTGGTAACCATGATCCCAATTTTTACGATATTTGGACTTTATTTAGTGTTGCCTAAATGGAGTAAAAAGTGTTCAATCTCAAGAAGCCTTCATCCTACTATTATGAAATTCGTTTGCTCGGGCTCAAGGTAAACAAGCTATTTAACTTGGATATGCAGTTGAGATATTTTGGAAGTGCAATAGTATGTTTTATTCACTTTTTCTGTCATTATTTAATTTGGTTTGATTCTTATAATGATTCTTAAAGTGACCTTCAAGCTGTGAAACTAATGAATGATGAGGCGAAAAATGAACCATTTTTAAGGGGTCATTTAAGCCCGAAGTCGAGATTATTTGACCAAATATTGGCCTAAATCGTTCCTTTTGTCATTTTAGGTACTTTTGGAGAGAAATCTGGAAAAGGAAGTGATTGTAGAATATTTTGCACTACCAAGCCTTCAATGGTGATCCAAGGAAAATGAGGGGTGTTGTGATTGCGCCAAGCTTGAATATAACCTGAAATAAGAAATACTAAAACACTACGTTAAGTGATTGCGCAGGGGTTGGACCCTGCGAACCACCTCCGGCGTGTGAATGAGTGATTGGTATGAGAGTTTAAGTATATGCGTAGTAAAGTAAGGTGAGATAGATTGCATACCAGATTTGTCATCGTCCAGGACTATTTATAGGTGAAGAAAACGGTCCTGGAGAGTGGTCACATGTTTGATGGAGATCATGGGGGCGTCCCATGATTTGTGGTAACCGCTAGGGGTTAGTGCCCCACTCCTCCGGGTTTAGCGGGGGTGCTAAAGAGGAAGAGGCGACGTGGGTAAGACTTGGTCTCCCCAATATTGGACTTGGCATTGTTCCGTCCATAAAACTTATTGAGAGATACCCCGAAGGGCTTAATCCTTCGATTGGCGAATTCCCACTTGGTAGATCATTGATGATTAGTTTTACGCCAAAGAAAGTTTTAGGAGGCTAGCCAAAGCCTTCGATTATGTAGGTTGCGATTACACTCGAAGGGGTGTCCTTCGAGCTAATCGGAGGGTACATCATCAAGCCCCCCAATTGAAAGTTAGATATGCACAAGAATATGTGGCTTACAACTCTATCCTCCATTGAACTAACCGTGTTAGCTCGTAGGGCCTTGAAAAAGAGATTAACTTCGCCAAATACACATTAAATACGCTTAAATATTACCTAACAACTCACAGTGAGCCTACAGTAGCAATATCCTCGGTAAACAAAAATGTCCCTTCAAATTTTGAAAACCCATTGGAATCTGGATAAGTACACAAGACACGTGTATGGTTATGATAAAAAACGAGAGGCGGTATAAATGTTTATCACCCTAACCCTAAATCATTTTTACATTGCGCCCAAAATTGTTTTTCATCACTGTGTGCGTATCTCGGTCAAAATCTACACACATCATCACGTTTTATTAATCCACGCGAGAAAAAAGGTAAATTTGCTCTTTGTTAAACTATTTTATCATAGAGGTAGCTGTCTTCGTCAAACAATATGGCTAAAAATAACAAATTCGTGATTAGAGAACAAAAATGCACTTTATCAAAAGATCAGTTACGCACTTTTCTTGAGGATTATCCTATTCCGAAAGAATTTAAGATCATGCTCCCTAGTAAGAATCAAACAATATTTGATGCTCCTACAGGATATGTGGGTCTGTACACCCATGCCTTTAAATTGTCAAACTTTAGAATACCTATCCACCCTTTGATTTTAGAGTTTATGCAATACTATCAAGTACACATCTCTAGGTTCAACCCATTTGGCCTAGCTAAGTTAACAACATTCATAGTGATGTGTAAAGCTTATGGATATGAGCCTACACTTACAGTGCTTAGAGGTTTTACAAACCTGTACCCGGGTGGGGATTGGTTAACTTTGGCAAAAAGAGGTGACCCTGATGTCCCAACTATATTGTTAAAGCCTTTTACAAATATAACGGACTGGAAAGGAAGTTTCTTATACATACAAGATACAATTATACCTCCAGAGTACCCTGCTTTGGTGAACGAAGCATACAGGTGTGATAAAACACATTTCAAAGATGAGTTGCCTTACACTGTTCGAAGGAATCCATTGTACCAGCGTCTTGTTCGCCATCCAGTGAATGTTCAATCTTTCCCCGAACCCATCCTGTACATGGCTGGTATTGTTGACCACTGGGAGGGTTCCCCTATGAAGCCTGAAATTGTTTGTGATGGAAAAAGTATGTATACTCTTTATTTAAATAAATTTGAACAACTTATCTGATGATATTTATCTGTTTTCTTTCGTGTTGCAGGAATATCTTTCCGAAATTTTGTTGTTGCTGATGGTGCTAAAGAGACTAGCTTCCTTCCAAAGAATCCTGAGGAGGTTAGTTATGGTGTTGGTTCACCTTCCGTGTCTGTGAACAATCAAGAAGAGGATGCCCACATGGTGGAGCCCATAGCTTCCCTACAGCCAGAGAAAAAATTGAAGCCTATGGTGACAGAGGAGATTTCTCAGTTGGTGGAGAATGTTGCTGAGTCCGATGACCCTCTCTCCGAGGATGATCAGGTGACTATTATTGGCTCCTCTTCTGGTATAGCTGACAGGGTTCGAAACAGGAAAGGTACGAGTGCCAAGCCTGTGAAGCATACTCCCAAGAGGAAATTGATTTTGCCAACACCTCCCTCCAGGAACACCAGGCAGAAAGGTCAGATTATTACCAAGAAAGCTGCTGAAGCGTTGGATGAAGATATCCATGGTAAGTATATGTGTTATTGATTTGACAGTGATATGTGTATATGTCTTCTAATTGATTGTATATTCCTTAGGCCTTCTGAATACCAAAGAGCTTCCTGATGCTTCTGCTTGCCATCACCTTGCTCTGCATATTACCCCTCCGAGCTGGAAGTCTGTGCTAACCAACATGCCTATTGAGGAGTTGTGTGATCTTCACGACAAAAGCTATACGAGGCAGGCTGTTCTGGACAATCATCTCAATTCTCGAACAAGGGAAGTGGTACAAACCCTTGCTTCTGCTATGGAGAAGATGGATGAGATTCTGGCAAGAGAGAAGAAGAAAGATCAGGAATTTGCAGAGGTTCAAGCTAAGTGTGAAGAAGCCTTGAGGGATATTGAGCAGAATCCCCTTGTACAAGACCTTCGTTCTGATATAGCAGGGTTGGAGAAGGATTTGAACAAAATGAAGGTGGAGTGTAAGAGGCTTCGAAAGGAGGAGGTAAAGGTTGTAGCTTACAAGGAAGAAATTGCTGAGCTGGAGATCAAGTGTGGGGACCTCGAAGGAGAGAGGACGAAGCTGGGTGAGCTGGAGATCAAGCTTCGTGAAGATCTCGATGGCCTCAGGCGCAAATACAATGCGCTTAAAAGACATAGGGCTGCTGTTGTCTCGAAGGTTATCCCCTACATAGCCATGGAGTTATATCTCAGCGATGAGGTTGGGAAGATGATAGGTGATGTTGTAAATGCTGCCATCTATCATGGGAAATGCACTACTTTGGAGGAAATTGCTGCAACTGGAAAGCCGGTGGACTTATCTGAGATATCCTACTACCGTGCCACGCATAAAGCAGAGTATGATAATGCAAGCAACCTCCTCGCAACTGCAGAGTACCCCTTCCTTGTTGATGCTACCAAAGATCCCATGGCTTCGGTTGAGACGCTTCTTTCGAGGAAACCGCGCAGGGTGAAGCCTATGGCTGTGAGCAAAAAGAGCACTCCTGCGAAGCTTACATCTGTGAAAGCAGCTCCTGAGGAGCCCTCGTCTCCAAAGTTGGCCGTCGAGAAGCCTCAGTCTCCGGGTAAAGGTTCTGCTGTGCAGCCATCCTCTCCGAAGACTGATTCAAAAGAAGCTTCCCCCAACAAGATCAGTCCTGAAGCCTCCCAAGTTCAGCATGAAAAACTCCCATCTCCTGGTAAGTGAAGGCTGCAGTGTTTCCAGTTATTTGGCCCCAAGGGTGGTATGTACCCTTTAAAACAATGTATGTTTATGCCCTATGGTTTCTGAACAATTTATGTTTCTGTTGCACGTAAACAATTATCATCTTTTGAGCAGCATCGATGCTGCGTACTAAATATTAATGGGTGTATTTCCCATCTTTGTTTATGTATGCTTTTCTCTTCCTCGTTTATTTAAATAAATGTTATTATACATCCTAAAGCTTAGAATAACTAAGCCTTATTGTGTGTATTTTGAACCAAGGTTTTATAGCAATCGTATAATTTAATTGCTGACAGAGGGTTGCGACCCGCTCTGTCTTCATCCTTTAAGTGCGAAGGGCTTTGCGTACCCTAAGACTATGTAGGAAAGTTAATGTGATTTTTGGATGTTTTAGTTGCTTACAAGACATAAGTATCTTGTGCCATCCTTCGAACATTGAACTTGTAATTACTTGGCTGAGTAAATCTTTGTTTGCTAGATGTAACAAAAAGATTCAAGGGAAACATGTGATATCATTAAGTGGGTAGGGGAGGATTACATCATTTGTACAAATGAATACTAAGACGCCTACCATTAATGCTTCTTTCCCAACAAGAGAAAACTTGAATACATAATAGAAAAATTTGCAAGTCTTGACTTACATAAGATGTGGCAAGCCCTTCGTATGCTGACGGAGGATTGCTGATGATGAAACCGTCACTAGGTTTGAATAAAACTCGTTCCACGCATGCTTCTGTGTAGCCTGCGATTCTATGTGTAGCGGGTTTGTTATTTTGTCTAAGCCTGTTGCTCCGTTCCGGATTCGAGATGCTCTTGATTGCGTGAAAGCAAATGTATCTTTGAATCACTTATGTGGTGTTCCTTTTGTTTGGCTCGAGAAACTTTTTTGTTGGAGGACATACTTGATTCGCATGTTTCAACTGGTTCGTTACTTTCGAAAGGATCGTTTTCCCCGTATTCTATGTTATATTCCTCCAGCTCCTTAGCCCATTTTACCATTCTCCTTGTTCTGTCAGGGTTTAAAAGCAACCTTTCGAATGGCTTATTTGTAAGTACTCTGATGGTATGATCCTTGAAATATTTTCGGAGACGTCTTGTGGCATCGATTAAAGCTAAGATTAGCTTTTATGATGCCGCATAGCCTCGTTCCACATATGGTAAGGCTCTACTCACAAAATATATCGGTATTTGTAGATGTCTTCTTTCCGCGAAAAGCATGGCACCAACCTCGTCAGGGGACATTGCTATATGTAGGAACAACACCTCTCCTCTGGTTGGGGGTTCGACTGTTGGTATGATTTCCATGCAATTCTTCCATCTTTGGAAGGATGTTTCGGCTTCCTTATTCCATTGATATGATAAGTCCTTGATGACTTCATTGCGAACCTTGTAGGTAGATGAAGATCTGTTAACACCCTTCGACAGAAATGCTTTTAATGTTTCCAAGTTACTTCTTAGATCTTGAGTCCCCCTTCGCGTTTGCAATTCTGATGAGGTCTCTTCATTGTTTGGCTTGGTTTTAATCGTTTGTTTTGCGAACGGGTGTTCGTTTGATTCTTCTTTTTCAATGCCAAAGGAACACATTACTGGGTTCAACTTTAGGTTGATCTTTCTCAGTTGTATGAGGGTCTCTTCTACATCATGAAGGAGATCTTCTTCTGTCCTGCTCTGGGTGATTAAGTATTCGCCGTGAATTTTCAGGTTTCTCCCTATCTGTTTTTCGAAAACCTTTCGGATCAGCCTACTGTAAGTGTCTTCGGTATTTCGTAAACCGAAGGGCATGTGCGTGAAGCAGTAGGTGCTTCCTTCTACATGAAAGGACGTTTTTTCTTCGTCTTCTTTTGCCATCTTTATCTGGTGGCATCCCATGTTTGTATTAAGGAAGCATTCCCAATGAACTCCAGGTGTCAGTTGCTTTTCTCCTTCTGGCAAATAGCTTTCTTTTCGGCAAGCTTTGTTGATGTCTCTAAAGTCAACCTCTAGTAACTTTTTTCCATTTCTTCGCAGGGCTACCGTTGGGTTAGTAACCCATGTTGGGTTTTCTACCCTTCGAAGTATTCCTGCAGCTGTGAGTTTGTTGACCTCGTACTTAATTGCTGCCCTGTGTTTGGGTGTCACTTGGTGGGGCTTCCGCTCGACCGGTTTGACGTGTTTGAACTCGTTTAGCTTGTGCTCCGTGCTAAAGGGTTTACCGTTGATTGTGAGCAACCTTGGAACTCCTATTGTCTTTGAATATTTTCCTACAAACACATCTTCATACGCTTCGAGTAATTTTTTCAATGTTTCCCTGAAAATTGTAGGGAGCCGTTTCCCTATTTCCACCTTTCGTACTAGATGGGACTCGTCTAGTGACGCATGCCTTTTGGAATCAGAGTATCTTATGGCATTCCTCGTATGCCGTTGATTATCTTCTCCCTTGTCCTTGTGGGCTTCCTGGTATTTTTCTTCGTGATATCTAGAGAATACAGTACCAATACCATTAGCTGTTTGGAATTTCACTGTTGCATGCACCGGAGAGACCACGATTCCCATTTTTTGCATGGCAGTTCGTCCGAATATCATGTTGTAGGGTGACTTCGATCTTACGTTGACAAAATTAAAGATTTCTGTTCTTGCAAGCCTTCCATTTCCGAGTGTTACTTCTAGAGGTATTTCTCCTAAGGGCCATGATCGTTCCCCTGAGAAACCTATCAAGGGCATTTTCGATTCTACCCGTTTAGATTTGATCGTAGGGCTGAGCTCTTTGACGCAATGCTCGTAGATTACCTCGCAGGCACTTCCGCAGTCCATATAAATTTTGTTCGCCTCCATATTCGTGACTATGGCCTTAATGACCACTGGATCCTTCGAAGGAAAGTCTCCTATTTTGGACGGGAACGTTATTTCTCTTGCATCGTGAGCTTCTCTCTCAGGGATCTTTCTTTTCAATCGGGAGGAATCCCATCGAACCATTAGGATAGGAGCTTCCTGAGGAGTATTATCCTTCCCCAGTTGCGTATCGGTCGTTTTCTCTTTGTTCTTTTTTATCCCTTTCACCAGATGTGTTAATTGCCCAGATTTTACTGCCTCTTCTATCTGCTTTTTCAGTTCTCGACAGCTGTTTGTTTCGTGACCAATGTCTTCATGGAAGTGGCAATTTTTAGTGGTATCTCTGTTCCTGCTTTTCCCCAATATGCGAGGGGGTGGTTCGAAGGCTTTGGCAGCCTTCTCTGTGGCTAAAATCTCCCTTGGAGACTTCGTGAGATTTCCTAATAGACCATGGTTCGGACCCTTGTTGTAAGGGGTAAACCTATTATGGTTTTTGTGTTTGTTCTTCGACCCTTCCCATGAAGACGATTTTATTCCTTTATTGCTCTCCACCGGAGCTCCATTGGTGGATACCTCTTTGGCTTCTATCCATGTATATGTTTTTTCCATCAGGCCCTTGTATGTCGCTAGAAGATCTGTGGATAAGAATTCCACAAGAGTCCGGTTGCGTAGGCCATGGACGAAACCAGAAATACGTTGCTCTTCGTGTAGGCCTAGAATCTGCAGGGTTTCGTCAGTGTATCTAGTGACAAAGTTTCTTGTGCTTTCGTTCTCCTTCTGCTTGATATTGTGCACCGTTAGGTGCATTCTTGTGAATTTCTTCTGTTGGCTGAAGTGAGATCGAAACTTAGCCTTCAAATCGTTAAGGTTGATAATGCTTCCTAACTTCTGCCCATTCCACCAAATGCGTACTGAATCTCGGAGGGTATATGTGAACATGTGACAGGCTACTGGCATGGCCCATTTCTGCATTCTTATAGCTCCTTCAAATAAATGTAGGAAATTATCTGGATCCCCCTTCCCATCATAAGTGCCTATATGCGAAGGCATCTTTAAACCATCCGGCAAGGGATAATCTTCGATCCACCTCACGAAGGGTGTAGTGGGGCCTACGGGCTCAACATATGGATGAGCATACGGTGGTACATTCATCGGAACAGTATGGTATGGATTAATAGGAGGGGGTACTCCCAAAGAAGGCTGACTAACATAGAAAGGATGAGGCGTACTCGTGTTTGGAGTGTAACCAGTATACATGGTATACGGGGGGTATACCATGGAAGGATTGTAGGGCACAACGGTTTGTGAAGGATATTGATTGCCAGGCTGCCCATTGATTTGGGGATAAAGAATCGGAGGGTAACTCTGGACCGGGAATTGAGGATGCAGGCCAATGGGGGGAAGACTCCCTCCTGTGTTGACCAGGCCTAGGTTACCCTCCACACCAGACGCGTGGGAGGGCTGCATAGGAATTCCTCCTTCGGTCCTTCCTAAGTGAGCTGATAATAACGGGGGTAGGTTTACCTCCGTGTTCTCCCTCTGCCGACTCCTTCCGTTAGAGCCTTCGGCGACAGTTCCTTCCTTCCTCGTGGGTGTTCTCTCGGGAACTCCTTCGAATCCTACGCTTCTTCCTTCGACCCTTCTACTTGCAGGTGACCCAATGCGGAGGATAGGGTGGTGAGCCCTATGGATTGAAGGTCTCGGTTCCATTTCGATCTCCTCATCATATTCATCGCTAGAATATTCTAACTCCCTACGCATCTCCGTATTTCTGATTTGTCTCCTTCGAGCCCTTAGCAAGGACTCTAACTCTTCATAATTAGCGTCGACAAAGGCGGGGCTAATGATGAGTTCTGGATTGGCCGAAGTGGATGCATGGTGATTGGGCGTTATTTCAGGATGAGATCGTGTAGTAAAGGTGGAGACCGTGATTGGCGGCAGGTTGTTGGCGTCTGTTACGGGTAAAGGGGTTAAGGACGAGAAACCCGGTGGGGGTGTAACTTCTCGTTCTGAATTCATGCCGGAATAATAGCGAGTGTATTTGACTTGGTTATTTTGCTTGGAAATAACGGGACTAATTGTAGCGGGTCCTACGGATGGCGCCACTGATTGTACAATATTTTGCACTACCAGGCCTTCGATGGTGATCAAAGGAAAATGAGGGGTGTTGTGATTGCGCCAAGCTTGAATATAACCTGAAATAAGAAATACTAAAACACTACGTTAAGTGATTGCGCAGGGGTTGGACCTTGCGAACCACCTCCGGTGTGTGAATGAGTGATTGGTATGAGAGTTTAAGTATATGCATAGTAAAGTAAGGTGAGATAGATTGCATACCAGATTTGTCATCGTCCAGGACTATTTATAGGTGAAGAAAACGGTCCTGGAGAGTGGTCACACGTTCGATGGAGATCATGGGGGCGTCCCATGATTTGTGGTAACCGCTAGGGGTTAGTGCCCCACTCCTCCGGGTTTAGCGGGTGTGCTAAAGAGGAAGAGGCGATGTGGGTAAGACTTGGTCTCCCTAATATTGGACTTGGCATTGTTCCGTCCATAAAACTTATCGAGAGATACCCCGAAGGGCTTAATCCTTCGATTGGCGAATTCCCACTTGGTAACTAGATCATTGATGATTAGTTTTACGCCAAGGAAAGTTTTAGGAGGCTAGCCAAAGCCTTCGATTATGTAGGTTGCGATTACACTCGAAGGGGTGTCCTTCGAGCTAATCGGAGGGTACATCATCAGGAAGCATTTTGGACATTTTTGGAGCATAAAAGTGAAGAAAACGGCAAAGTCTTAATTTTCCTTGATGGGAATAGTACCTGACGGCGTCACTTGCTCCTTAATGACGGTGTCAAGAGAAATACAAGAGGTGGATGTGGACTATACACGTGATGATCCAGAGAGTTTTGTGCATTGGAGATGACGGCGTCACCCAAGGCCATCATGGTCCAAATATTAGTGACGGCCCAGAACAATTTTACACATGACGGCGTCAAAAGTGGATCTAGGCAATCCGATTTCATTATGGGCGGCGAGTTGACGGCGTCACAATTTCCTTCTTGACGCCGTCACCCTGTAAAATCTATATATAGTTTTCCAAATTTCATTCATTAGTGTGTAACTTGCAGGGTGCAACTTTGAGGAAAAACCCTAGGCCGATTTTCACAGCTTTTTCAAGGGTTTTAACCCTTTGAATCTTCTATGTTTTATTAGAGATAAGTACTCTTTCAATTCAATCAATATGTCTATGTGTTGCTTGAATATATGTTACCCTTGTCTTCAATTTAACATGCTCGGCTAGATCTCTTTTGTGTTTGCTTAGATGTAGTGAAACCTAGATGTTAATTATGGGTTTATTGTTTGTTTATAGTTGTTACGGATGATTGTATTCGATGTTAGGCTTAAGAAAACTGGCAGACTTCCATTGGTAACTTGCTTGAACGTCTTAAGAAACATGATCGGAGGTGTATTACGATATTTGGTTGTATTTAATGTGTAGGAGAATTCTAATGATCCCATGTTAGGAGCTTCTAACGGCTCGACATAGGAGTGAAGTAGGATCCTATAGAGTTAGGGAATATTGTACACGGCCCTACGACTAGTATTAAGGAATATGACCCGTCATCCATGCAATTGTAACAAGCTATCAACCTGTAAAAGATATATAGGGAGTAATGAAACCTAAGTAAACACAACTTTCCCCATCATTGTTTACACCACTAGTTTAATTAGTTTCAATTTCATTTTTGTTATTTAATTTTGATTGCATTAGTAGTTCATTGGGTTAGTTGACTAGCAACTAATTCCGCCCACTCTTCCAAAAACCGAGATTTTACTTGCTTTTATAAAACATAAAAATACAAAAAGAATCATCCCTCACCTTTAGACTTAGTTTAGGAGACTTTCTAATACTAGCGACACTATTCCTGAGTTGAACGATCAATCCCTCGGTACTTGTCACTATACTATACTACAACGATCAGGTACACTGCCTGGTGGGGGTTGTATGCTTCTCGAGATCCCTCGAGAGGTAAAGCCTGGTGCGAATCCCACGTATCAAGTTTTTGGCGCCGCAGCCCGGGGAATAGTTATTGTCTAGGTTAGGATTTCTTTTTATTAGGTCTACTTGCTAGATTCCTTTCTAGTAAGATTTTATTTTTATTTTTAGGTTTCTCTTTAGTCTATCTTATTTCTTCGTGTCTTTGTTCGTAACCTTTACCATCCGACATCATGGAAGGTGGTAACATTTTTGAACCCATCAACCCACCACAACAAAACCACCCACAAAACCCACCACTAGCAAACCAACCTCTTAGGCCCCGAACCTTAGGAGAGTATTCCCGTCCTAGCCACCAAGGCTATCGAAACACTATTGAGCTCACTCAAGGAGCCAATGTGTCCCCCTTGCGATCAGACACCATCCGGTTGGTGCAAAGCGGATGTGCATTCCATGGGCTTCATTCCGCAGATCCTAATCAACATCTCAAGGATTTCCTTAAAATCGTAGATTCTATAGACCTTGATGTTGTAACTAGAGAGTCGACCCGATTACGCCTATTCCAATTCTCTCTACGTGATCAAGCTAGTCAATGGCTTGAACGTTTACCCGCGGGATCCATCACCTCATAGGATGATCTCACCACTCGTTTCCTAGCTCAATTTTTCCCACCGGGGAGAACTACCAAGCTTAGAAATGATATCTTGATGTTCCAACAACGTCAAGGTGAAACCTTCTATGAAGCATGGACTCGTTTCAAGGACTTAATCAAAAAAGTCCCTCACCATGGTATAAATCCTTGACTATTAGTTCAAATCTTCTATGACCATGTCGACTTTCACACTAAACGCACCATTGATCGAGCCGCCGGAGGCAAGTTGCGTGATAAAGACGCCGAGGAATCTTGGGAAATTATCGATGAGCTTGCCTTCGACAATCAAGAGTTATGGGAAGTTACTCATGTTATAAACTCGGCTATCAACGCAATCTCGACACCTGGAGAAACCAATCAAATCTTCGAAGAACTCCTGTGCAAACTTGAGACAAAGGTTGACTATCTCATGGAAAAACAAAAGAGGCCTTTGAGTCCTAGACGGGCAACAGTCAATTCGGCCTCAAATACAATTCCGACACCGTTTTCTGAGCCACCCTCTAGAGAGAATGTCGAAACCTTTCAAAATTATACTCCACCTTATTCACCTCCTCAAAGCCTTAGCCCGGAATTCAAAGCTCGAATGAGAGAGTACATGGCAACCCATTCTGAGCGGCTTGCTAAATTCGAGGAAGCTGTTTATAAACAAAAGGAGGAGATGCAAGAGAAAATGAAGGAGATGATGAGCCTAGTAGAGGAATACGCAAATCAAAAAACCCCAGAAATGATGTTACTAAGGAAAGAAAGCGCTACCCCCACTACCCGATTTGTTAATTCTATCACAGTTATCCACGAGGATAATGAGGAAAAAGAAACCCCTAGTGAACAAACCATTGAGGAACCGCCAAAATCCCAATCATTAGGTTACTACCTAAAACATGATATAAACGAGAATACCATAACAAATTGGATAAAAGGTGACGGGCGTAACCAATCCTCAAAACAGGTTTCAAAGAAGGAGAAAGAGGGGGAAGATGAGTATGATACATTACTTGAGGGACCGGTATTCGAGAAACTACTTGTACAAAAAGTGGCTACTAAGCAGATGGCTTGTGGGAACTTTGAGATACCAGCCAGCATTGGGATTTGCAATATCTGAATGCTTTCGCCGATCAAGGATCGGAAGTAAATCTTATGCCCCTAACTATCTACACCCAACTAACCTCAGAAATGCCAGCCACCACCCGTGTTAGGCTATCCTTCGCTGGTCACTCTTATGTGTACCCTTTGGGAATTGCAGAGGATGTGTTGGTCAATGTTGCAGGATTCATGTATCCCGTTGATTTCATGATCATCGATGATAAAGGAGGTGGATGAATGCCAATAATCCTGGGAGCACCATTCCTTACCACCGCAAGAGCTGTTATTAGGTATGAAAAAAGGGAAATTGAGCTTAAGTCAGGAAAAAGAAAGATTAGCTTTCCCATGACCCCACGATATTCAAAAGAAAGCCTGATGAAGAGAAAGCTCAAAAACAACATTGACACATCGCCTAATCATGTTCAAGAAAAAAATTCTTGCATGGGAAACAAGGATCAAAAGTTACAAAGAAACTCAGCCTGAGAGAGACAAAGGCTGCAATAAAGTTAATGTCAAGTTTGAATGTAGTAAACCGACGGAGAATCATGTACCATTCGCGAAAGGAGACCTGGTACTCTTAAGACACTCAGAGATAACAGTACCTCCCGATAATCCAAGTCCTTGGTGGTATGGACCATTCACAATTGAAAGCATACGCCAAGATGGGATAGCTACCTTGAGCAGTAAAGCAGGGGGAGGTGACTGCGAGTGTCGATCGATTGAAACATCACTACCACGATAGTGAGGATCATAACTATATGGGATACGTCATCTCGAGAGATGAGGTCACGTAGTAGCCCATGGCCTTGAGTCTAGCTACAAGACTCGTAAAATAAAGAAAAGCGCTTCTTAGGAGGCAACCCATGTTTTGTGTGATTTTTAATTGTTTGCTTGTTATTTGCTTCCGTATGCATGCTTTATTTTTATTGTTGGTAGATCATGTTTCAAACTAAATTGTGAAAATGCTTTATTTTGTTGTTTAACTTCGTCTTAACTTCATATAAAGGTATTTTGCAAAAGCTAAGTGTAAGGGGAAACCCCAAATTTGTTTCTAAGAACGAAATTGATCTTGATTCGCCACAATTTTAAATGGACATGTGTATTAGTACTTGTTAGAGTCAAATACTTGTATCAAGTCATAATGATGTTTTGCAGGATTTTCCAGGAAGTAGGACATAAGTATTTCCAGAAATTTTCCAGAAACTTAACGTAAAGATTTCTGCATGTCACTTCTGACGGCGTCAGGAATTAACTCCTGACGGCATCATGTGTAAAATTCTGGAAATTTTGCGAGTTTTGTTTTTCTAATGGAGTCTTAAAGTTTTTGTTAATTCTTTAGTTTTATAAACTCTAGGAAATATGCAAACATTCATTCCACAAGCATTATATCTTAATTTGTTTTCTAGGACTTGTTAGTATATATAGATTGCCGCCGATTTTACGCGAGGTTTCCTTGTTTGTTTTCTCAGGTTTAACAGGTTATGTATGACAAGAAGATTATTTATTTTTCTTGAAGGGAAACTTTGAATGTTCATTTTCTTGGAGGAAGATCTAACCTTGTTACCACACTATCCACACCGAACGAATCAGGGGAGTATTTGCTTTCATTCTTTTACCTATTTCACTTTTACATTCTTTAATTGAACATTGGGGACAATGTTCATCCTAAGTGTAAAAGGAGGGTAAATGATGATACCTTATAGGATACAATTGCACTTGAGTTTGTTTGTTTGATGGTAGGTGTGTAATAAAACTAAGAGAAATACTTGTTAGTGTAATTTTAGCACCAAATTTAAAATTTTTTACAACATTTAGGAGTGAAACTTTAGCCTTAGCAAGCGTCTCATGGATAGGAGTTGTATGACTAGCACAAAACCGTACCATTCAGAAAAAATTTCCACCCAAATATGTGAGGTTCGCCTTTAGATTTGATAGGAAAAGCTTTTACTATTAGTGCTTATGAGTGTACCGGTAGCATTTAGATTCTAGAACTTGCGTTAGTGATGCATCCCGAGACCGCTAGTGAGACTACATTCGTGTAGTAGGATTTACTACATGATAAGAGGCATTAGGATCACCCTTGTGTTTAAACCCGTATCATAATTACTTGACCATTTAAGTCATATTACTTGGCTAGTAAAGTCAATTAATTTTTCCCACACCTTAGCGTTGTACTCATTTTTAGTACACGAAACCCCTAGTACACCCCTCCGAGCCTATCTTTTCGTTTCTAACTTTAAGCATCTTACTTAAAGGAAGAATTTGTTACAACCCACCCAAATGTGCAACCAAATCGCCTTAGCCTTCCGTGTATGCACTCATCTTTAGTGCATTATTGTTACATGTTTAAACCCTCATCTAATTGATTACATGGTTGCTAAGTCGAGTCATATCTTGTACATATTGTTTTGGGACGATTGGGACTCATGGGTAAAGTACTTATGTTTTGGAGTAATGGGGAAGAACATCATTTATTACCCCCATATGTGCGTTAATCTTAAAAGTACTCCAAGTGTTTTGATTATTTTGATTCGAGTCATTAGATTAGTTTATTGTAAAGTATGTAAAAATTCAAGTGTAAGGGGAATGTACATTCCCTATGATGTATTATTTTGGATGGTAGGGTAAGAGTGTATGCAAAAAAAAATAATAATAAAAAAAAATAAAAAAAAATCGAAAAAATTAAGAAAAAGAAAAAAAAATAGAAAAAGAAAAGAAAAGAAAACATACGGACTACCATCCCGTTTCATTCTATGTTTGTTTTATGTTTTTGTTATTTTTTATTTATTAGCTTAAGTCGAGTCTAGTCTTGGCTTAGCAACGCCATATTGTATAGTGACAAGTACCGAGGGATTGATCGTTCAACTCAGGAATAGTGTTCGCTAGGATTAAAAAGTCTACTAAACTAGGTCTAAAGGTGAGTAATGATTCTTTTTGTATTTTTATATCTTTATAAAAGCAAGTAAAATCTCGGGTTTTGGAGGAATGGGTGGAATTAGTTGCTAGTCAACTAACCCAATTAACTAAAGATGCAAATAAAATAAAATAAACTAAAACTAATGTGTGGTGTAAACAATAATAAGAGAAAATGTGTTTACTTAGATTTCATTACTCCCTAGATATCTTTTACCGGTTGATTAGCTTGTTACAATTGCATGGATGACGAGTTATATTCCTTAATACTAGTCGTAGGGCCGTGTACGAAATTCCCTAACTCTATAAGCTCCTACTTCACTCCTATGTCGAGCCGACTAAAAGCTCCTAACATGGGATCACTAGAATTCGCTCATGCATTAAATACAACAATAAATCGTAGTACACCTCCGATCATGTTTCTTAAGACGTTCAAACAAGTTACCAATTGGAATTCTGCCAGTTTTCTTAAGCCTAACATCGAATACAATCATCCACAACAACTATAAACAAACCATCAACCAATAATCAACATCTAGGTTTCATTACATCTAAGCAAACACAAGAAAAACCTAGCCTAGCATGTTAAAAAGAAGAAAAGCATAAGATAGAATCACACAACACATAGACATATTGTATGATTATTGGAAAACTTATCTTCAATTGAACATGGATGGAACAAGGGTTGAAACCCTTATTATTACAGAAAATTCGTCTAGGGTTTTCACAAAGAAGCTCTCCAAAAGTTCCACCTAATGAATGAAAATTAGAAAACTATATATAGATTTTACACCTTGACGGCGTCACGTTTTAGCTTGTGACGCCGTCAACTCGCCGCCAAGATAAAATTCGTACTGCCTAGATCCACTTCTGACGCCGTCATGTGTAAATTTACTCTGGGCCGTCACATGTATTTTGACCCTGGCGGATTGGTGACGCCGTCATGCCAAAATACCTTGAAATTGCTCTGGGCCGTCATGTGTATTATTCACATCCACCTCTTTTTCCAAGCTTGACGCCGTCACTCGTGTAGTCTTGACGCCATCACTCGTGTAGTCTTGACGCCGTCAGGTACTGTTCCCAGCAAGGATTTTGAGACTTTGTCTTTTTTTCACTTAATCGCTCCAAAAACGTCCAAAATGCTTCCTTTTCCAGATTTCTCCTCAAAAGTACCTAAAATGACAAAAGGAACGATTTAGGGTAATAATTGATCAAATAATTACGAATTCGGGCTTAAATGGCCCCCCAAAAGTGGTACACTTTTCGCCTTATCAAATACCCTTACACTTGAGATTTGCTTGTCCTCAAGCAAATGCGCTTTTATTCTAATCAAAATACAAGTTAGGGGTCATTTAACACTAATATAAAAGTAATTACAACAAATAATCATTCCACTTAAAACCAAAAACAAGCACGGAGGTTATACACTAGCACCTCACAAATAGTGTTTAGATACTCACATCTCTCGGGTGTAATAAAGTATATATCACAATAAGGAAATGGAAAACATCTCTCACTACATGTCATAGCAAATAGATTACCATAGGCTTGGGAAAGGATCAAACCTCCACCACTTGGCGTAAGCACCTAGGATAAACTATCAAATAGGTCTTTTAAAGGGTTATAACATGAGGTGTAGGGATATGATAAACACGGCTTTGTTGGATAAAGGCAATATTTACTGGTGGCGAGTTAATCATCTTGGTTAATTACATGTATAGTATGGCGTTGCTAAGCCAAGACTCTATTCGACTTAAGCTAAAAAATCAAAAATAACAAAAACTTAAAATAAACATAAAGGAAACGGGATGGTAGTCCGTATGTTTTTTCTCTTTTTCTTTTTTTTCTATTTTTTTTCTTTTTCTTGATTTTTCGATTTTTTTTTTCATACACTTTTACCCTACCATCCAAAATAATACATCATAGGGGATTTGCAATCCCCTTACACTTAAACTTTTACATACTTTACAATCAACTATTCTAATGACTCGAATTAAGATAATCAAAACACTTGGAGTACCTTTTAAGATTAACGCACATATGGGGGTAATAATTAATGTTCTTCCCCATTACTCCATAACACTAGTACTTTACCCATGAGTCTCAATCGTCCCAAAATAATATATACAAGATATGACTCGACTTAGCAACCATGTACTCAATTAGATAATTAACTAAGGGTTTAAACAAATAACAATAATGCACTAAAGATGAGTGCATACACGGAAGGCTAAGGCGATTTGGTTGCACATTTGGGGTGGATTGTTAACAAATTCTTCCTTTAAGTAAAATGCTTAAAGTTAGAAACGAAAAGATAGGCTCGGAGGGGTGTACTAGCGGTATCGTGTACTAAAAATGAGTACAACGCAAAGGTGTGGGAAATTAATTGACTTTACTAGTCAAGGTAATTGACTTAAATGGTCAAGTAATTATGATACGGGTTTAGCACAAGAGTGATCCTAATGCCTCTTATCATGTAGTAAATCCTACTACACGAATGTAGTCTCACTAGCAGTCTCGGGATGCATCACTAACGCAAGTTCTAGAATCTAAGTACTACCGGTACACTCATAAGCACTAATAATGAATGCTCTTCCTAACAAATCTAAAGGCGAACCTCACATATTTGGGTGGAAAATTTTTCTGAGTGGTATAGTTTTTGTGCTAGTCATACAACTCCTATCCATGAGACGCTCATTAAGGCTAAAGCTTCACTCCTAAATGTTGTAAAAAGTTTTAAATTTGGCGCTAAAATTGCCCTAACAATTATTTCTCTTAGTTTTATTACACACCTACTATTGAACAAACAAACTCAAGCATAATTGTATTCTCTAAAGTATCATCATTTACCATCCCCTTCCACTTAAGCTGAACATTGTCCCCAATGTTCAATAAAAAGATGTAAAGAAAATAAAGTAAAAGAATGAAAACAAATACTCCCCTGATTCGTTCGGTGTGGATAGTGTGTCAACAAGGTTAGATCTTCTTCCAAGAAAATGAACTTTGAAAGCTTCCCTCTAGAAATATAAATCATCCTCTTGTCCAATTGTAACCTGTTAAACCTAAGAAAACAATCAAGGTAAACCTCGCGTAAAATCGGCGGCAATCTATATATAGTAAAAATCCTAGAAAACAAATTAAGATATAATGCTTGTGGAATGAATGTTTGCATATTTCCTGGAGTTTATAAAACTAAAGAATCAACAAAAACTTTAAGACTCCGGTATAAACAAAACTCGCAAAATTTTCAGAATTTTGTGTACCTGACGCCGTCAGGTTATAACTTCTGACGCCGTCAGAATGTTCCTACAAAAAATCTCATGTTAAGTTTTCCGGAAAATTTCTGGAAAAACTTATGCTTTACTTCCTGGAAAATCCTGCAAAACATCATTATTACTCGATACAATCATTTGACTCAAACAATTACTAATACACATGTTCATTAAATATTGTTGTGGTTCATGTCCAATTTCGTTCTTATAAACAAATTTGAGTTTCCCTTACACTTAGCTTTTGCAAAATACCTTTATATGTAATTAAGACGGAGTTAAAAACAAAATAAAGCATTTTCACAATTTACTTTGAACCATGATCCACAAACAATAAAAATAAAACACGCATACGGAAACAAATAAAACAAATAAAACATGGGTTGCCTCCCAAGAAGCGCTTTTCTTTATTTATGAGTCTTGTAGCTAGACTCAAAGTCATGGGCTATCCTATACGTGTGAGCTCCTCGTCGAGGACATCCTTGGGATCAAACTTAGGTTTCAGTTTCCTCTCGGTTTTCTTGGTACGGTATGACTTCTCAAACTTTTCTCCATCCTGATCATATAGAATCATCTTCATGTGCCATGATCTGCCACCTTCCTTAGGTGGCTTGTCCCAATTCCATTTACACTTATCCCCTTCCCATTTCCACTTGTTCATTCCTAAATTGATAGGCATCACTCCTAGGAATTCAATCATTTTCCAAAAGACTAAGGGATCCTCAAAAGGGTTTAGCTCTTCATCCCTAGCTATGAGTTGTTCCACCGAATGTGTTTTGTTTATTGATGACGTGGGAATCGCACCAGGCTTTACCTCTCAAGGGATCTTAAGAAGCTTACAACCCCCACCAGGCAGTGTACCTGATCGTTGTAGTATAGTATAGTGACAAGTACCGGGGGATTGATTGTTCAGCTTAGGAATAGTGTCGCTAGGATTAGAAAACCTAAATACTAGTTCTAAAGGTGAGGGATGATTACTTTTGTATTTTATATTTTATAGAAAGCAAGTAAAAATCTCGGGTTTGAAGGATTTGGGCGGAATTAGTTGCTAATCAACTAACCCAATACTAAAGATGCAATCAAAATAAAATACTAGAAATGAAAATAAACTAAATTATACTAAAGTTGTGAGCAATAAGTGGAGAAAATGTGTTTACTAAGATTTCACTACTCCCTAGACATCTTTTATACGTTAATTACTTGTTATAATTGCATGGATGACGGATTGTATTCCTTAATACCATTCATGGGGTGGCACACTTAACTCCCCAATTCTATGAGCTCTTATCTCCTCCTACACCATGCCCAACACAACTATAGGGATTGTAAACAGTGGCTCATGCATTAAATACAACCAATAAAGACCTAGTGCGCGTCGGTTCATGTTTCTTAAGACGTTCAAGCATGTTACCAATTGGAGATCTGCCAGTTTTCTTAAGCCTAACATATAAATCATTCATCCAAGACAAGTATAAACAAGAACAAGATATAGGTTTTATTAGATACAAGCAAACACAAGATAGATCTAGCCTAGCATGATGGAATTAAGACAAGAACAAGATATAGACAACCAACACATAGACATATTGATTGAATTGAAAGAACACTTATCTCAATTACACATGAAAGGTATCAAGGGTTTGGAACCCTTGAAAAACCTGTAAAATTCACACCAAAATCGTACTTAGGGTTTCTCCAAAACTTCTCCTCTTTTTAATGTGAAAATTAGAAAACTATATATAGGAAAAGGGGTCTGACGGCGTCAAGACCAACCTTGTGACGCCGTCACCTCGCCGCCAAAACTATTCTCGGACTGCCTTGATCTACATTTGACGCCGTCAAGACTTAATCATTTCCAGGCCGTCATGACTTTTACTCTTGACGCCCTACCTTCGTGACGCCGTCAAATCTGTACTGGGTCGTCATGGAATTTTGCTCTTGACGCCGTCACCTACTGTTCCCAACATGGAAAATGAAGACTTTGGCGTTTTCTTCACTTTTATGCTCCAAAAACATCCGAATTGCTTCCTTTTCCAGATTTCACTCCCAAAGTACCTAAAATCACAAAAGGAACGATTTAGGGCAATATTTGATCAAATAAATTCGAATTCGGGCTTAAATGACCCTCTAAAAACGGATCATTTTTCGCCTCATCATTTATAAATTCCTCTTCTAAATAAAATGGGCGTTGAGGTCCTATGAAATCTCCATTAACCCAAGGTCCATACCTATATGGTCTCCTATTCACATCTACCCAATGGGGTGTTGGTTCCTCATTAGTATCATAGGCATGTTTCTTAACATCATAGGCCGACCAAGTTTCTCCTTCTCCTACCGCTATCCTAGACTCCTTACAATCAATCATCGCACTTGCGGTAGCTAAGAATCCTCTTCCTATTAATAACGGGCACGTAGTGTCACTAACCATATCAAGGACATGGAAGTCGGCTAACATTGTCAATTTTTCTATATGCACTAACACGTCCTTCACTACCCCAACCGGATATGCTACACTTCCATCCGCGAGTCCTATGATTACCTCTGTTTCATCTAAATTTCCAGGCTTAAGAGTGGTGTATAGAGATAATGGAAGCAAATTTAGGCTTGACCCAAGATCGGCTAGTGTGTCAAAAGCCTCAGAATTTCCGATCTTACAAGGTAACACGAATATGCCCGGATCATCTAATTCCTTAGGCAGCTTGTTTTGAATGAAGACGGTCCCATTCTTACCCAACTTAAGTTTCTCTTCATATTTTTCTAAAAGGGCATTGTAATAGGGAGCACGGGCTAAGTCATCAATGACGGGACACTCAAGGTGAAGTTCCTTGAATTCTTCGCCAAGGTCTTGTGTAGGAAGTGTTTCAACTATGCTATTGACCGAGTTGATGTTGGGTGTCACATTCAATTGGTTCTTTTGAAAGATTTGGGTTTGTTTGAAACACGTGCTCATGGCATTGACCGAATAATATTGTGGGCAAGAAGTAGGAGACGAAACAGATGATATAGCGTTAACGTTTAGTTTCGGATTCTTGACCGTGTTACTTGGGAGTGCTCCCATTTCTCGATCATTGAGAACGTTCAACAATGTGTCAATCTTATTGGTCATCTCACTTTGCTTTTGTTTGAAATCGGCTTCAAACTTTGCTAAACGAGTCTCTTGAGATGCCATAAATTTGGACATCAATCCTTCAAGATTATTGGTACTACCATTGTTGTTGGAAGGATTGTTGTTGAAAGTACGGTTAGAGGTTGGTAACGATTAGGTGGATTGGAAGAATTGTTTTGGGGCATGTTTTGGTTTTGCTTCCACCTAAGGTTCGGGTGATTTTTCCAAGAGGGGTTGTATGAATCACCGTAAGGGTTTTGCTCGGGTTTGAAAGTGTACCACTTGTCTCCCGCTCCGTCGGTACGCGAGGATGCGTAATCCGCAAAAGCTTGTTCGGGGAGTTCCATGCAATCACGAGTGTCATGGGGACCACTACATAATTCGCATGAAGAAGTGATTTTGTTCACTTGGCTTGAAGGTTTAGGAGCTTCGTAGGATTTCATGAAAAACTTGACTTGGTCTTCAAGTTCCATGATCCTACCGTCAGGAGTGCTTGAATTGTTCGAAGGCAAAGATATTGCCTTGACCGTTTTGTTCAAATCACGGGGATCATTCCAACTTTTGTTGTCATAGAGAGCAAGATCTTCTATGAGTTCCCATGATTCTTCCGCACTTAGATAACGAAGCTTGCCACCGGCCGATTGGTCAATGGTTCGCCTTGTGGAGAGATCGATATGGTCATAGAAAATTTGGACTTGGAGCCAAAGATCTATGCCATGATGAGGGACTTTTTGGAGTAAGTCCTTGAAACGAGTCCAAGCTTCATAGAGAGTTTCACCTTGACGTTGTTGGAACATCAAGATATCATTTCTAAGCTTAGTAGTTCTCCCCGGTGGGAAAAATTGAGCAAGAAAACGAGTGGTGAGATCATCCCAAGAGGTGATGGATCCCGCGGGTAAATGCTCAAGCCATTGACTAGCTTGGTCACGTAGAGAGAATTGGAAGAGACGCAATCGGGTCGTCTCTCGAGTTACAACATCAAGGTCTATGGAGTCAACGATTTTAAGGAAATCCTTGAGATGTTGATTAGGATCTTCGGAACAAAGTCTATGGTATGCACATCCGCTTTGCACCAACCGGATGGTGTCGGATCGCAAGGGAGACACATTGGTTCCTTGAGTGAGCTCAATGGTGTTTCGATAGCCTTGGTGGCTAGGACGGGAGTACTCTCCCTAGGTTCAGGGTCTAGGAGGTTGGTTTGGTAGTGGTGGGTTTTGTGGGTGGTTTTGTTGTGGTGGGTTGATGGGATCAAAGAGATTACCACCTTCCATAATGTCGAATGGTAAAAGTTACGAACAAAGAAACGAATAAATAAGATAGACTAAGGAAACCTATAAAAATAAAATAAAAATCTTACTAGAAAGGAATCTAGAAAGTAGACCTAATAAAAAGAAATTCTAACCTAGACAATAACTATTCCCCGGCAGAGGCTCCAAAAACTTGATGCGTGGAATTGCACCCTCGCAAAAGGTTTTACCTCTCAAGAGATCTTAAGCTTGCAATCCCCACCAGGCAGTGTACCTGTTCGTTGTAGTATAGTATAGTGACAAGTACCGGGGGATTGATCGTTCAACTCAGGAATAGTGTTCGCTAGGATTAAAAAGTCTACTAAACTAGGTCTAAAGGTGAGGGATGATTCTTTTTGTATTTTTATATTTTTATAAAAGCAAGTAAAATCTCGGGTTTTGGAGGAATGGGCGGAATTAGTTGCTAGTCAACTAACCCAATTAACTAAAGATGCAAATAAAATAAAATAAACTAAAACTAATGTGTGGTGTAAAAAATAATAAGAGAAAATGTGTTTACTTTGATTTCATTACTCCCTAGATATCTTTTACCGGTTGATTAGCTTGTTACAATTGCATGGATGACGGGTTATATTCCTTAATACTAGTCGTAGGGCCGTGTACGAAATTCCCTAACTCTATAAGCTCCTACTTCACTCCTATGTCGAGCCGACTAAAAGCTCCTAACATGGGATCACTAGAATTCGCTCATGCATTAAATACAACCATAAATCGTAGTACACCTCCGATCATGTTTCTTAAGACGTTCAAGCAAGTTACCAATTGGAAGTCTGTCAGTTTTCTTAAGCCTAACATCGAATACAATCATCCACAACAACTATAAACAAACCATCAACCAATAATCAACATCTAGGTTTCATTACATCTAAGCAAACATAAGAAAAACCTAGCCTAGCATGTTAAAAAGAAGAAAAGCAAAAGATAGAATCACACAACACATAGACATATTGTATGATTATTGGAAAACTTATCTTCAATTGAACATGGATGGAACAAGGGTTGAAACCCTTATTATTACAGAAAATTGGTCTAGGGTTTTCACAAAGAAGCTCTCCAAAAGTTCCACCTAATGAATAAAAATTAGAAAACTATATATAGATTTTACACCTTGACGGCGTCACGTTTTAGCTTGTGACGCCGTCAACTCGCCGCCAAGATAAAATTCGTATTGCCTAGATCCACTTCTGAAGCCGTCATGTGTAAATTTACTCTGGGCCGTCACATGTATTTTGACCCTGACGGCCTTGGTGACGCCGTCAGGCCAAAATGCCTTGAAATTGTTCTAGGCCGTCATGTGTATTATTCACATCCACCTCTTTTGCCAAGCTTGACGCCGTCACTCGTGTAGTCTTGACGCCTTCAGGTACTGTTCCTAGCAAGGATTTTGAGACTTTGTCGTTTTCTTCACTTAATCGCTCCAAAAACGTCCAAAATGCTTCCTTTTCCAGATTTCTCCTCAAAAGTACCTAAAATGATAAAAAGGAACGATTTAGGGCAATAATTGATCAAATAATTACGAATTCGGGCTTAAATGACCCCCCAAAAGCGGTACACTTTTCGCCTTATCAATAACCAAGGTGTAGCCAACTTAGCTACACAAATATGCTAATTTGAGGTATAAAATATCAAATTTTATGCTCGATTAACATCATAAATCCATTTCAACTCCATACTATCTCAGAGCTAACATCTATCATTGACATTTACACTAAATTAGTGATTGTTGCAAATGTATGATGTTACTAGCCGTTTTCGTGACTAAAACTAGATTCAAGAACACACACATAAAAATTTGCAACAATATCAAATAATAGAAGTTGGAGGTGATGGATTATAAAGGTTAACAAGTTTGAGAAGTTAAGATGATATCATAATGGGGATTTTATGCATGAAAATAGCATTTTGGTGTAGCTAAGATATTCCCATATATATATATATATAAATAAATAATATATATATATATATATATATATATATATATATATATATATATATATATATATATATATATATATATATATATGTATATATATATTGATTGTACAATAAATTGTACGATCAGGCCTTCAATGGTGATCAAAAGGTATAAGGGGTGTTGTGATTACGCCAAGCTTGGATATAACCTGAAATAAGAAATACTAAAACACTACGTTAAGTGATTGCGCAGGGGTTGGACCCTGCGAACCACCTCCGGCGTATGAATAAGTACTTGGAATGAGAATTTAGGTGAAAAGTGTAGTATAGTAAAGTAGGATAGATTGCATACCAGATTCCCAACTCGTCCAAGGCTATTTATAGGGATGAAATAACCTTGGAGAGTGTTTGCACAAATTTCGGAGATCATGGGGGCGTCCCATGACGTGTGGTGACCACTAGGGCTTAATGTCCCACTCCTCCTAATTTAGAGGGGGAGCTAAAGAGAAAGAGAGGACGTGGGTAAGACTTGGTCTTAGCGATATTTTGTTTTGGCACATGCTCTGTCCTAATGACTTATCGAAGGATACCCCGAAGGGCTTAATCCTTCGATTGGCGAATTCCCATTTGGTAACTAGATCATAGGTGACTAGTTTTACGCCAAAGAAAGTTTTAGGAGGCTAGCCAGAGCCTTCGATTATGTAGGTTGCAATCAGACTCGAAGGGGGGTCCTTCGACTTGATCGGAGGGTACATCATCAAGCCCCCCAATCGAAAGTGATATATGCGTGCAAGAATATATTGCTTATGACTCTATCGTAATTCAATGACTTCTCCATATCCTCGAAAATTGGATAAGAGAAATTTTTAAAATTCAAAAACGCATTAAATGCACATGCCTATGACCCATCCATTGAACAAAAGATTGTAACGGCATGATTATCGGTAATCTCAAACGATATTTCAAAATTTAAAGCCGCTACTAGATACAACTACGTATAGTATAAATACCTATGTACTCTCAAACCCTAAGTTACACACACCCTTTTTCATTGCAACATTCACAAAGCTGTGACGTATTTATCTGCAACAATCAAAAGGTAACCTCTTCTCTTATCTTGTAGTTAGAACTTTAGGTATCATAGAGTAGCTATGAGTATGGATGCCAAACGTATCATAAGATAACAAAAATGTACTCTTTTCAGAGAAGCCCTAGCCCTCTTTCTAGATGACTACCCGATACCTAAACAACACAAAGTTATGATCCCAAAAAATAATCAAAGCATCTATGATGCCCAAAAAGGGTATGTGGGTTTGTATACTCATGCCTTTACCCGGTCAAATCTAAGAATACCCCTGTATCCATTATTTCTAGAGCTGCTACAATATTATGAGGTGCATATTTCAAGGTTTAATCCCTTCGGTCTAGCCAAACTTACCACCTACATAGTAATGTGTAAGGCATATGGTTACAAGCCCACACTAAATGTGCTTCGAGGCTTCCTTAACCTATGTCCCGGAGGAGATTGGCTAACACTGTCGAAGAGGGGTGAAGCAGATGTGCCCGTGTTGATCACCAAACCATTTACAAACATAACCAATTGGAAAGGAAAATTCTTTTATGTGCAAGATACAATCATACCTCCGCAATATCCAACACTCTTGAATGAAGCATTCCGTTTTGATCGCAAGAAATTCAATGATCAGCTTTCCCACAATATCCGAAGCGATCCACTCTACCAACGTCTCGCTAGATACCCAGTGGATGTGCAAACCTTTCCAGAGCCCATCCTCTTTATGGCTGGTCTTGTGGACCGTTGGGAAGGATCTCCCTTATTGCCAGAAATCCATTGTGATGGCCAAAGTATGTATATGTAACTTAACATAGATGAATAACATATCTGATGATATTTATGTATCTGTTTATTTTGCAGCAATGGCCTTCCGAAACTTCATTGTATCTGGTGGCGCAAAGGAAGCTAGCTTCATTCCCAGGGATCCTATAGACTTCAGCTACAGGGTAGGTTCTTCGTCAGTCTTAGTCAACAATAATGACGTGGATGCCATGGTATTGGAGCCAACGACATCAGTTGAAGGGATGGCTCCTATCAATGCCGAGGAAGCTCCCTTGGCAATAGAAGACATTCCTGATGTGGAAATCCTTTCCTCTAATGATGGTCCCATGACTTATGCTGGAACCTATGGTATAGCTGATAGGGTTTGTGAAAGGAAAGGGACTGGAATGAAGGCTTCGAAGCCTCCTATCAAGAGGAAGCTTGACATACCAACTCCCCTATCCAGAGTTACAAAACAGAAGGAATCCCAGGATAAAACTGTTGCTACAGCACACTCCGAGGATTCAGATGATGAGGACATTCATGGTAACAACTCATTACGGCTTAAGTATCATCACAAAATTAATTTAAAGCTTCAAACAGCTCATCATTCGAATATGTGCAGGGTTATCTAACACAAAGGAACTCCCCAATTCCCTAGCTTGCCATCAACTGGTTGAAGGTGTTACCCCTGCCCGCTGGAAAGGAATCCTGGATAATATGTCGATAGAGAAGTTGTGTGACCTTCATGACAAAAGCTACACAAGACAAGCTGTCCTGGATAACTATCTCAACACCCGAACAAGAGAACTGGTTCAGACTGTCAAGAATGCTAAAGAGGAATTGAATGTGGTTTTGGCTCGAGAGGAGAATAGGGAGCTGCTGATTGCCGAGTTGAAAGCAAAGTGTGACAAAGCTACAAAGCAAATTGAGAAGAACCCAACTGTGCAAGATCTATGAGCCAATGCCTTGAAACTTGCCAGTCAACTAAAGGAAGCCCAAGCTGAGTGTGGTAGGCTCAAAATGGAGGAGGCCAAAGCGATTGGGCTAAAGGATAGAGTGTATGTTCTTGAGTCTAAGTGTTCAAGTCTTAAATCTGAAAAGAATATGCTCATGGAGCAAAAAGCTAAATTGCAACAGGAGGCAGCTGCTTTAAGCCTTCAATGTGAAGGTCTCCAGAAACACAGGGCAGAGGTTGTGGCCAAAGTTTTTCCTTACATTGCTATGGAGTTGTATCATAGTGATAAAGTCGGACAAGTGGTGGCCAACTTGGTGAATGCTGCCATATTCCACGGTAAATGTACTACCCTGGAAGAAATTGCTGAAACTGGAGAGCCTGTGATCTTGTCGAAGCTTCCCTACTATCACCCTTCGAATAAAAGGGAATTCGATGTTGTTAGCAATGCGTTTGTATCAGCAGAGTTTCCTTTTCTTTCTGAGGCAACCAAAGATCCAATGGCCTCCGTTGAAAAACTACTATCGAAGAAGCCTTATAGGATTCAGCCTTCCTCTCCAAGTAGGAGGACCTCTCCTGTGAAGCCTCCCTCTCATCAAGAAGATCCCAACTCATCAAAGAATGCATAAATTCTGCCTTGTTGGCAATGATTTTATCCTGAGGGTGGTTTGTACCCTCTGAACATGTTTTCTTCTTGCCACTTTGATTTTTAGGATGCTTTCTTTTTTGTTATCTACTTGCCTTAGGATTTTTTATCCTTTTAATATTATGTTTCTCTTCTCTCAACGTTATTCACCAACGTTAATATACAACCTAAGGTTACCATAGATGAATATCCTTATTGTGTGTACTTTGAACCAAGATTTTTAGCAATCATATAATTTAACTGCTGACGGAGGGTTGTGACCCACTCCACCTTTATCCTAATAGTCAGAGGGCTTTGAATACCCCTAGACATTTTAGGAAAGTTAATGTGAATTATAATGGATGTTGTGTGCATGACATGAATATCTTAAGTCATCCTTCGAACATTGAAACTTGTAGTACTTGGCCGAATAAATCTTTGTTGTATAAAACGAAACAAGAGATTCGAGGGAAATGTGTTATATCATTAATTGGGTAGGGAGGATTACATCATTTTATGAAATGAATACTAAGACGCCTACCATTAATGCTTCTTTCCCAGAATGAGAAGAGTGCACTACATAAATTTGAAACAAACAAGTTCTCTAAAAAGTTGTAAGTTTTATATGTAAAACTTACGAAGGTTGGTGCCATTCCATGTCTTGTCGACTTCGTCTCCGAAGATTGTTGCCAGCTTATAGGCTCCGTTACCGTAGGCTTCTGCTACTACGTAAGGTCCTTCCCATGTGGGTCCCAACTTTCCTTGGTATTCGGCTTTGCTTGCACTATTAATTCAAAGAATGTATTCGCCTGGCTTGAAGCTTGAAGGTCGAACCCTGTTGTTGTAATATTTTTCCAACTTTTGCTTGTACATAGCTTCTCTGATAGAAGCTATTTCTCTCCGTTCTTCGAGTAAATCTAGATTTTCTCAAAGCATCTCTTCATTTCCTGAGGCATCGAAGTTCATAATGCGTTCCGTTTCTACACTTATCTTTGAGGGAATGACAGCTTCTGTGCTGTAAGTGAGGCTAAAAGGTGTTTCCCCGTGGCTCGATTTGGGGTGGGTCCTATGGGCCCAGAGGACTTGGGCTAGCTCATCTACCCACCCGTGGTGACTTCGTCCTAGCCTTCTTTCAATCCCATTGATAATGTCTCTGTTGGTGACTTCCACCTGACCATTACCTTGAGGGTGATACACGGATGTGAAAGATTGCTTGATTTTTAAACCATTGCAAAAAGTAGGAAATACTCCCTCGGTAAATTGCTTCCCGTTATCAGAGATAATGATGTGGGGGACTCCGAAGCGACAAATAATGTGTTCCCATACAAATTTTCCATGTGTCTGCCTGTAACAGATGCCAAAGGCTTGGCCTCGACCCATTTGGTGAAATAGTCAATGGCTACGACCAAAAATTTCACTCCTCCTGGTGCTATTGGCATAGGTCTAACTATGTCGATTCCCCATTAGGAAAAAGGCCAGGCAGATGTGACAGAAGTCATGTCTTGTTTAGGTAATCTTGGGACCTTCGAGTAGATCTGGCACGCCTCGCATTTGTGTATTATTTCCATTGCATCCCTATGCATTGATGGCCAGTAGTACCCTAGCTTCATTATTTTAGAGACCACGGAGTGAGGTCCTGCGTGTAGACTGCAAGATCCTTTGTGGACTTCATAAATTATGTTCGCAGCCTGTTTGGGCCCGACACAACGAAGCCAAGGTGATAGAAAATATCTTCTGTAAAGGTGGTCTCCTATTAGCCTGTATTGAGGAGCCTTGATTCTGGCTTTCCTTGCTAACTTTGGATCCTCCGGTAGGATACCGCTTATAAAGTACTCCCTTATGGGAGTCATCCAATTGGCCCCTTCTTCGGATATCACATCCGATACTTCCTTCCTTTGGATGGACCTTTCAGCTAATACTTCAACCAGGACTTCTTTGGTTAAGTGAGCAAAGGCCATTGAGGCTAGCTTGCTTAACGCGTCTGCCTTCTTATTTTGGTTTCTTCGGACGTGCTCAATGGTGTAGGATTCAAATCCCTTCAGGATTTCCTTTGCTTTATCCAAGTATTGTTTGATGGTGGGCTGTCTTGCCTCATAGGAGCCTTTAATTTGATTGGCGACCAGCTGCGAGTCAACGAAGATCGAAAGGTTGCGTACTTCCATATCTTTAGCTAGACGTAGGCCTGCTAGCAAAGCTTCATATTCTGCTTCGTTGTTGGTCGCTTCAAATTTGAATCGCAGTGCGTAAGTGTACTCTTTCCCTTATGGATTGACTAACATCAACCCTGCTCCTGAACCGTCAGAGCTTGGGCTCCGTCTGTGTATAACTTCCGGTTATCCTCTTTCTTCGAAGGTTCCTTCTTGGAAGGTTCCTTATCTTTACTTGGTTCGGAGGGAGTTTCGGCGAAAGTCTGCGAGTATTTGACCTTTTATGGAGTTTCGCCCTTTGTATTCTATTTCATGCTCTCCCAATTCGATGGCCCATTTAGCTATCCTTCCCGACTTCTCAGGCTTCGATAGTATTTGTTTGATGAACTTATCGGTCAGTACTGTGATCGGGTGAGCTTGGAAGTACCTTCGGAGGCGTCTTGCGGCGTAACCAAAGCAAGAATTAACTTTTCTAATTCTGGGTAATTTAATTCAGCTCCTTGCAAAACCCGGCTGACGAAGTAGATTGGAACTTGCTTCTTTTCCCTTTCCGCCAGGAGTACTGCACTAATACTTTCGTATGACGTCGCGATATACATGTATAATACCTCTCCTTTGATTAGGGCTGTGAGGGTCGGTAGGATTTCCATAAACTCTTTCAACTTTTGAAAAGCAGCTTCAACTTCAACGCTCCATTGAAAGGTCTTCTTATCCATACATCCTTTAAGGGTTTTAAAGAATGGTAGTGATCAATCTGCACCCTTCGACAAGAACCTGCTCAGCGCTGCTAACTTTCCACTAAGGCTTTGTACCTCCTTCAATGTCTTTGGGGCTTGCAAATTGGTTATGGCCTTTACCTTTGAAGGGTTTTCTTTGATTCCTTGCTTTGTGATCAAATGTCCGAGGAATTATCCCTCTTCGACACCGAATGAACATTTTTTTTGGGTTAAGCTTCATATTGATGGCCCTCAGCTAATCGAAGGTTTCTTGAATGTCGGAGAGAAGGTCTTCCTCTGTCCTACTCTTTATGACCATGTCGTCAACGTATGCTTCCGAATTCCTTCCTATCTGCTTATTGAAAGCCTTGTCTACCAAACGCTGGTAGGTTGCCCTTGCATTTTTTAAACCGAAGGGCATCTTCTTATAGCAATAAACTCCCTTTCCTGTGTAGAAAGCCATTTTTTCCTCGTCTTCTACTACCATTTGTATCTGATGGTACCCCTTGTAAGCGTCTAAGAAGCATTTTAAGTGAAAACCCGATAAGGATTCTACCTTCCAATCTATTTCTGGGAGGGGGTAACAATCCTTTGGACATGCTTTGTTGATGTCAGTAAAATCGACACACATACGCCATCCTCCGTCGCTTTTCTTTACCATAACTGGGTTAGCCACCCACGTTTGGTATTATACCTCTCTGAGTATACCTGCCTGCACTAGTTCGTCTACTTCTTTGCAAGCAGCAGCGTTTCTTTCAGGTGCCAGGCTATGACGCTTTTGTTTGATAGGCTCAATGTGTTTGAACTCGTTGAGCTTATGTTCTGTTCCGAAGGGTCTACCATTAATCACGAGGTTTCTCGGAACCCCTGTCATATCGGAGTATGTCCATGCGAAGACATCCTTGTTGTCCCTCAGGAGCTTTTCTAGGCTTGTTTTAAAGGTGACAGGGAGTTGTTTTCCGATTACCACTGTTTGCTCCGGATGAAGCTCATTTACCACAATACGCTCTTCGGCATCCCCACAACTTAAAATAGCCTTCGGAGGCTCTTGAGGACTTTCCTTGATCATCTTTCCCGCCTCTGGTGCTCCTCTCTTGTGATAACTGGATAGTACGGTCCCTTTCCCGTTGGCTGTTTGGAACTTAACTGCGGCATGTATGGTGGATACCACAATGCCCATCTTCTACATGGCGGTTCTTCCTATTAACATGTTATAGGGGGAATCCGACCTTACGATTGCAAAGGTGAGGGTCTCCGTCCTTGCGAGTTGTCCTTCGCCGATGGTTATGTCCAGGGGAACCTCTCCCAGAGGCCACGAGTGTTCTCCCGAGAAGCCTACTAAAGGTATCTTTGAGTCTACTCTCTGTGATCTGATAGAAGGCCTGAGTTTTAGGAAACAATGTTCGTATATGATCTCACAAGAGCTTCCACAATCCATATAGGCCCTGTTTACCTCTCGGTTGAAAATGAGGACCTTTATGACTACGGGATCATCTGAGGGAGGCTGACCCGCTAGGGGTGGAAACGTTACTTCCCTTACTTTGGGTGCACCTTCCTCTACTTCTTTCCTTTTCTGACCTGGACCTCCCCTGCGAACCATAAGGATCGGAGCTTCATCGACATCATTCTTCTCCAATGGAGTGTCGGCGATCTTTTCCTTTCCCTTTCTTATACCTTTTACTAGATGTGTCAACTGCCCGGACTTGACAGCTTCCTCTATTTGTTTCTTCAGTTCTCTGCAGCTATTCGTCTCATGACCAAAATCTTCGTGGAAGTAGCAATACTTGGTCATGTCTCGGCTCCTTCCTTTACTTGTCATGCGAGGAGGGAGTTCGAAAGCCTTTGTCGCCCTCTTTGTAGCCAAGATTTCTTTCGGGGACTTCGTTAAGCTTTCCAGCAGACTGTGATTAGGGCCTTTGCTATAAGGATAGAATCTGTGCTGGCTCTTGCTTTTACCCCTTGGTCCTTCCCAAGACGATTGCCTTGAGAACTTTCCGCTATGTTCCCTACTTTCAATCTGAGCTCCGTTGGTGGATACCTCCTTGGCTTCGATCCAGGTGTATGTCTTCTCCATGAGGCCTTTATACGTGGCTGGGAGATCGGTGGATAAGAATTCCACCAAAGTTCGGTTTCGGAGACCATGTACGAAGCCACAGATACGTTGATCTTCATGTAACCCCAGAATTTGAAGAGTTTCGTCTGTGTATCTTGTGACGAAGGCTCTTGTACCTTCGCTATTCCTCTGTTTGATGTTGTGTACTGTCAGGTGAGTTCTCGTGAATTTCCTCTGTTGACTAAAATGTGACCGAAACTTAGCCTTCAAATCATTGAGATTCGCAATGCTGCCTGGCTTCTGCCCATTCCACCAAATCCGGGCAGAGACTTTCAAGGTGTACGTAAACATATGACAGGCCACGGGCATGACCCATTTCTGCATCCTAATCGCCCCTTCAAACAAATGCAAGAAGTTGTCTGGATCCCCCTTTCCGTCATAAGTGCCTATGTGGGAAGGCATCTCCAGGCCATCGGGTAATGAATAGTCTTCAATCCATCTAACGAAAGGTGTTGAGGAGCCCGTAGGCTCCGAGTATAAGTAATTGTAAGGGGCTGCGCCTAGAGGGATGCCAGGATACAGATTATGGTTGGGGGAACTCCGGATGGATTTTGGTTAGGGTACTGATGGTAAGGTGTGCTCATACTAAAGGGATAACTATTATTCATAGCGTAAGGAGGATAAGCTATGGGGTGACCTAAGGGTACCGTAGTTTGTGGGAAACTCTGGTTACTTGGTTGTCCATTTATCGGCGGGTAAAGGTTTGGAGGGTAAGTTTGAGTGTGGAATTGGGGATACGTACCATTGGGAGGAAGGTTTCCCCCATACTGAATAGAGGCGGATCGCCTTCTACGCCAGATGTGTGGGAAGGCTGTAGCGGAACCCCTGCTTCGTTTCTCCCCAGATGAGCGGCCAATAGGGGAGGGAGATTAACCTGCATGTTTTCCCTTCGCTGGCTCCTTCCATTGGAGCCTTCAGCCATAGTTCCCTCTCTCCTTGCGGGAGTCCTTTCAGGAATCCCTTCAAAACTAACAGTCCTTCCATTGGTTCTTCGGCTGGAAGGGGATCCTATTCTCATAGCTGAGTGTGTAACCCCCTGCGATTGAGGCCTTGGTTCCATTTCCATCTCCTCATCGTAATCGTCGCTAGAGTATTCTAACTCCCTGCGCATTTCTGTGTTCCGGACCTGTCTCCTACGGGCCGTTAGTAATGATTCCAACTCTTCGAAGTTGGCTTCAACGAAGGCAGGGCTAATGACAGGCTCATGGTGAGCAGATGTCGAAGCATGGTAATTAGGCGTTATTTCTAGTTTAGATCGTGTAGTGAATGTGGAGGCCATAATTGGCGGAAGGTTGTTAGGGTCAGTTGATGATATTGGTGTTAAGGTCGAGAAACCCGGTGGAGGTGTAACTTCTCTTTCTGGATTCATGCCGGAATAGTAGCGGGTATATTTGACTAGTTATTTGCTTGGAAATAACGGGACTAATTGTAGCGGGTCCCACGGATGGCGCCACTGATTGTACAATAAATTGCACGACCAGGCCTTCAATGGTGATCAAAGGGTATAAGGGGTGTTGTGATTACGCCAAGCTTGGATATGACCTGAAATAAGAAATACTAAAACACTACGTTAAGTGATTGCGCAGGGGTTGGACCCTGCGAACCACCTCCGGCGTGTGAATAAGTACTTGGTATGAAAATTTAGGTGAAAAGTGTAGTAAAGTAAAGTAGGATAGATTGCATACCAGATTCCCAACTCGTCCAAGGCTATTTATAGGGACGAAATAATCTTGGAGAGTGTTTGCACAAATTTCGGAGATCATGGGGGCGTCCCATGACGTGTGGTGACCACTAGGGCTTAATGTCCCACTCCTCCTAGTTTAGCGGGGGAGCTAAAGAGAAAGAGAGGACGTGGGTAAGACTTGGTCTTAGCGATATTTTGTCTTGGCACATGCTCCGTCCTAATGACTTATCGAAGGATACCCCGAAGGGCTTAATCCTTCGATTGGCGAATTCCCATTTGGTAACTAGATCATAGGTGACTAGTTTTACGCCAAAGAAAGTTTTAGGAGGCTAGCCAGAGCCTTCGATTATGTAGGTTGCAATCAAACTCGAAGGGGGGGGGGTCCTTCGACTTGATCGGAGGGTACATCATATATATATATATATATATATATATATATATATATATATATATATATATGCATGTGCTTTGCTCTAACTTGGTTTTGTAGCACATCACCATAGCTCGATTCCCCGGTGCCCTCATTAAGGGGGAGCACTTAGCTAGGGGGAGCTTGTATTCGGTTGATCTCTTCAACGATTTCCTTTCAAGGATGCTCGTGTCTCCTCTCCTTAACATCAACGACACCTTTTTGATTCTACAAAAAAGGGGAGAAGTAACGGGAAAACTCATTAAAAATTTATCAACGCATAATTTTACCTAACATGAGTTTATATTTTGTAATCATCAAAAAGGGGGAGATTGTTAATACAAATAATGTCAAAAACGTTATTCGCATTATTCGATCTTCTTGTATTTTGATTATGACAAAATATAGAGACATGTTACGTAAAGTTACGGTTAATAAGTTTTTTAATCAAGGAAACTCGTTCTTCTACGTAGCTACTACAACGTCACTTCAGGTATGAACACACTTTATTTTTATTTTCTTACAAACTTAAATTTTTAAGTTATACAAAACATTTTCACAAAAGTATTTTTGTGTTTTTAAAGAAATGTTTTATTAAGAAAATATATTAAAAATTAAAATTCATAAAAGCTATTTCCCCCCCCCCCCCCCCCCCAAAACAGTTGAATTTTCACCATATAAGTTTTCACCACATCAGGACAAAAATTGGAGCGTCTTGTCGGGACGGTCCTTTAAAGTGGTCGGCGGTCCCTTAGCGATAAAGGACCGTCGCCTATTTAAGGGACCGTTTGGCTCTCTCATGTCGTCTATAAATACTGAACTATTTCATTTCAGAAACTAAGGTTTTACACACACAAAAACTTTCTGGTCTATGTTCATTTTATCTTTGATCACTATAACATGTCGATATATGTTTATAAGTTATTTCCTCTTCCGTAAAGTGCAAGAGAAGAACTATCGACATAGATGAAGACTCGAGATGTTATAGGTGTCCACATACAAAAGTAACAAGTGTTACGGTGATAGGTTCGGTAAATAATGTCATTGTTTTCTGACTTGTGTGTGAGTCGAGGATGGGGATATGTGTGTGAACTTGGATGGTGATATAGATCTAAGAAGTCTTGTAACTAGATTAGTTCATGTATTTGATGTGACGAGAGTGATATCCTAGTGTGTAGGTTAAGACTTAGTCAAGTCATTGTGTAAATACTTGGATCGGGTGATGATCCAAGTGAATCTTGTGTGAAGTCTTGGTTTGGGTGAAGAACCAAGTGTGTCAATTGTGTGAAGGCTTGGATCGGGTGAAGATTAAAGTTGGACAAGAGTGCTTGTTCGTGTGGCCATGTGGGCCTTGAAGTAGATTGGTTCTAGCTACGATTAGAACTCGACATTATGCTTAGTGTCGTTAAGCCTTGTGTAAGCATATGTATGGATTGCTACGCCTGAAGGAGTGTGTTGATATAGTGATTGATAACTCTCGAGTGTGGTACTCGGGGAGTGGAGTAGGACGAAGGAGTGAGCTTCGTGCCGAACCACTATAAATCGCCGCGTCTCTTTGGTTGTGTTCTTTCCTTACTCTTTATATTACTTGTTTTTTTATATTTGCTAGTAGCTAAATTGATGTCACATAACTAGTAGAATTCAACAAGTTTGCAAATGTAAATTAACCGGACCTAAAACGGCGAAAAGCTTTAGAAAGTTTAAAAGAAGCGGTGAAACTATTCAACCCCCCTTCTAGTTTCTACAGTATTGTTTATCGAATGGCTCTAGTGGAGAGTATAGCTAGCTGATCGATAGCAGACGCATGCATCTGTGTTTCAATGCATGTGCTAATACATGTAAAGGAGGTTGCTTTTGATATCATCAATGGTAGAACATAAATCACCAGTGAGAAATATGGAATGAGTAATTGACCAGTCTCTCACATACAAAGGTTCCCATCAACCACCAGCGTGCACATATGTTATGTCATGTTATAGTCTTGACATATGTAAACACGTATTCCATGCATCTATTTACTATCAGTTTTTGTATGATTTTCAGAAATGGTGGGTCTGTATATTGGAGAAAAGCACTTTATACAAGGTGGAATTGCTCAAGACCTTCGTACTGATGGTCGTAAAAGATTAACCTACCGCCCTATAGTTGTGGAATCTGTTGTCATTGCCTAAGTAGACATTTACTTCATTTTTCTTCTATAAAATCGTAAACATTTATATATATAATACTTGCTAAGTATTAAAACAAAGACTTAGTCATACACACTTACTGAGTTTGATATCAGGCAAATGGTTCAGCAAGAGTGAAGATGGGCAGAACTGAAGTCATTGCCAGTGTTAAGGTATTTAGTTATCTTTTTATGGTTGCTCTGAATTTTCTTTTACTTTTTTTTCCATAAAATTTATTTATATATCTTGCGTAATCTGCATTATTGTAGGCTGAACTAGGAAGACCAACTTCTTCAGCGCCTAACAAGGAAAAGTTTCCATATATATTGATTGTAGTCCCACAGCGGCACCAGAATTCGAGGTTTACTATTTTCGGAATACTTTATATAGTTCTCTTTCATCAAATGAATAAACCAACGAAATTCTTACATTTTTGTGTATACAGAGGAGAGGTGGTGAAGCATTGTCGATGGAACTATCAGCAGCATTACGGCAATGTCTTTAGGAGGTAAAACCGGAGCAGGTATGAAATTTAACCAAAGAAGCAAAGTCCCATAATTGTTGTACTTATAAAACTAGCATATTTATTATAAAAAATTTCATATTCTGTATTTCAGGAGCTGGAATTAATCTTTCATCTTTGTCGATAGTGGATGGGAAGGTCTGTTGGGTTTTATATATCGGTGGTCTTGTGATTAGTATGGATGGAAATGTACTCGATGCTTTAGGTGTTGCAATCAAGGTATTTCTTATACTTTCCAAACATACAATGCCAAACACCCAAATATAGCTATGTCTGTAATATTTTATCCTGCTAAACACGTTTCTATAGTGATCAATATCTCTTTCCATTGGCTGCTTTTAACCAATACAGGCATTCCAAAAGTCAATGTTGCGTCAGCCACTCCTTCTGATGAACAGCCAGAGGTTGATGTGAGTGATGCAAAATATCTACAGTTTGACACCACTGCGGTCCCAGTCATTGTTACTTTAACTAAGGTAATGGTAGATTAACTTCATATACAAACAAAAAAGAAAGCTTTTAGTTGGACATATTATTTTCATGTTTATTTGGTTTCATTTCCCTTTGTATGTAGGTTGGACGACATTACATTGTAGATGCAACTTCAGAGGAGGAATCACAAATGAGCTCTGCTGTATCTGTTTCAATCAACAGGCAAGGATTGATTTGTGGGTTAACAAAAAGAGGAGGTAAATGTTTAGATCCAAGTGTCATTCTTGACATGATATCAGTGTCTAAATATATAAGTGAGCATTTAATGAACAAACTGGATTCTGAGATAGCTGCAGCCGAGGCTATGAAAGAGGAATCATGATTTTGTTAGGGGTTAGGTTAGGCACGTTGATGTATCTTGTGTTCATTTGTCTCGGGATGTATGCTTAACATATTTGATAGTTTGGTGCTCGGAGATGTCAAAATGACATTTTGATGTACCAGGTTTAAATGTTGCTCTGGTGGAAGCTAGGAATAAACTTATCTCAAAGCGATTTTGATTAGGAACAGGGACATTGTGTATTTTCACATCTCCAATTTTTTTTGCGAGGTCAATTTAGTGGGTCAGTTTAATTTGGTTCATTTGAAAAACCTTCTCCTGATCTTGAGATGCTATTATCGCCAGCTTCCGGACTAAAAGTTAAATCTCTTAGTAAAAGAGTTTGCTGGTGTTGTCTACTGTCACGAAGCAGTGAGTCTGGCCTCTGTCTTAGATTGTGATCCATATTCTTTTTCAGGTAAATATCTTGGTGTTTAATTTGCTTCCAAAGTTTGGCATCTTTTGAAGCATATAAAAAGTTCTCAAGTCAAACTGAGGTGTGAGTACTCTATAGGTGACAATGTTTTATCTTATTTGTGGGTTGGTAGTAGTTTGTTTCGCAATCTATGTAACTTGTTTGAATAATCGAATGGCTAAACTTTCTTAACTGGCTTGTTATAAAGAATCCCCTTCTCGAATCCTACTAGCACCTTGCTAGGTTTAACACTTTTGACCCATTTGATTTGTTTGTTCAGTTAATGTTCACAACTAAACTATTTATTGTGTTGAAAAACATAATCTTAAGACTCAAAATCAGATAATCTTTAGCTAGAGTTATGCATTGTCGGATTTTATTTTCTCTCGCTTCGGACTATTTTGGCCATAAATATTCTGAAACCAAAATCGGTTGTGTAAAATACTAGTAAAATATCTCAGCTTTTACATCATATTGAATGGGGATTAATATACAAAATATTGAACCAAATACTAAGTTGTAAGCTCCTGAAAACTTGACTGAGCTCATTCGCCAACTATTAATCAGGCAGTGTTAAGCTTCATTTAGAATTTGTTGTTCGATGTCTTCTCCCTCGCCATTAGATTGGAAACTAATGCCCTTAACTTGACACCCATCATCAACCACCCTCAACAGATCCATAACTAGTCTATCTTTCCATACTTCTGAAAACCCTACACAATTCACTCAAGATAGCCGAATCAGGACCAACAGGCCTCTCTAACATCTCTTTAAAAACACAAAATGCACCATCATAATCATCGTTTTGCACAAAAGAAGACATCAACATCTTTACTGTATCCTCATTTGGACAACAACCACTCTTTATCACACTTTTATATAACTGAAATCCGCGTTCTGGATTCTTTCGTACACATTGTCCTCTAATAAGTGCAGCAATTGTTAAAGCATTCGGTACAAATTTCTTTTTATCAAGTTCTTTAACCAAATAAGCAGCTTTTCTAGTCTTCCCTTCATTACACAAACCCGAAAACAACGCATTACAAGTCAAGATATCAACTTTAATCTCGTTCCTCATCATTTCTTCAAAGATTTGATTACACTTTTCAATTTTACCCGTATGAGAACACCAACTGATCAAAGTATTACAAGTTACTGTATTAGGACCCACATTAACCCTTTTCATTTCGTGAAAAACTTTAAACGCTTCATGTAACTTCCCTTCCTTACAATATCCATAAATCAACCTGTAATAAGTAACAACATTTGGTTTACCCCAATTCTTCTCCATAGCATCTTTCAACTTCATTCCAAAGCTCACATGACCCTGGCCACCATACACAGCTATCAACATATTATAAGTTGACACAAGTGGAAGAAACCCCATATCCTTCATCTCATCAAACACTCTAACCACATCCTCCAACTTCCCCAACTGACAATAAGCTTTAATCACCATATTAACCGTAAACACATTAACCACAATCCTCATTCACCTCATTTCCTTATAAAACAAAGAAACAACACCACCTCTATTCATACTCAACAAATTTGTGGCTATTTCGTATCATGTCCTCACGGATGGCGCCATGTTTACGCATAATATGTAAATCGGTATGAACAATGGGTTGGGATGGTTTTGTTATTTGTTTTCCGTGTTAAACAGTAAGGACCCGATGAGAATGATTGAGATCAAGAAACTCGGGTAACACTTAAACAAAGACCATTTGAGGCCTTCTATTTATAGAGAAACAATATTTTTCCAAGTGTGTGAAAACTTATGAAGTTGTATGTGAGGCCTTCTATTTATAGAGAGAAAAGTAGGGTTTAGAGATAAACTTTTAAGGGATGATCAACGGTTGTGTGGAAGTTAGATGTTGATCATTTGAAGAGCAGACAAGGAAGACTGATGGCCTTCCCTCTTTGGATTGTACATGAGAGTGCTTTACTTCCTATAATGTTGGTCATGTGTCTTTCCCACTGCTCTTTGTCAGATTCATACATTTTAACCGTTAGTGACAATTGGGGACAACTGGGACAGTTGTCTCATGCACATGTACTATGCGCATGAGAGATGTTACCAGGTCTAGCTCGACCTGGGTTTACGTAGTTTTTGTCATGGGCTGACTCGCGAACCTTGTGTGGATGGGCTTGATTCGAGCGTAACTACTATGTAAAAAACATATAAATAGCTATACAACAATTTCAATAGTATCCAAGTTATAATCATAAATGTTTTATTTTAAGTACTATTTTAAAATTTTAGATGCTTTATACTTAAATGGGTTCACGAGTTGACCTACTTGCTCAACTTAAACGCGACCCATTTATTAAACGGGTTGGACGAGTTGACCTGTTTTTGACCCTAACCTATTTATCCTCAATAAAAAATGTTTAACTTCGCGTCGGTTTCGTGCTAGTTATCGTGTCGTGTCCTTGAATTGTCAACCCTACACAAGATAAAGTAGTAAGTGTTATTGAAAAATAGAAGGGCTAATTTGAAATATTGGGTTTTAGCAAAAAAAAAAACACCCTCGTCTCTCTCATTTCCACATCTCCTCCAATCTGCCGCTGTTTAACCTAAGTGTTCCCCATTTCTTTGTAAGTACTACTTTTTATTTATTATTATGTTATTGTTTTTATATGATTTTTTATTTGAAACTTTTAATCAGATTCATTATACTTAGAAATTATTTTTATTTATAGACTTAGGGTTTTTGTGAAATTTGAATAATGTTATTCTTTTCAGTTCTGAAGTTTGTAGATTTATAGAATTTACGCGTTCTAGGAAAAATAGGATCTTTTTAGCCCGATTCGCCCGGTAAAGTTCCTGAAACTGTTAGTGATATTGGATTAAGTTTTTAATATTAGAATGCATTTGAAATTCCACGGTCCTCACGAATGCGCCTAGGAATGTGTGCAATGTGTTTACTTCTTAGTGCTATTGCTTCTGTGATACTATTTCTATTGAACCCTTTTAAGAAATGCGGTTGCCAGTGCTTCTTTTTTCTAGGCTTTTGGATGGAGGTGTTAAACCTGATAAGTGTGATTTGCTAAAAGAATGATAATAGAATACTCCGTAATAGACAGCTATAGTTTTACTATAAATATGGGTTTACCAGTAAAACATGATACTATAAATATAATCGATCACTAGGGATTCTCGCTTGCCGGAGGTCTCGTTGGAAGCAGTCTCTCTATTCCCGGGTCTGTCCCGGGGTAGGGGTAGGATCTGTCTACATTCTACCTCCCCCATACCCTGCTCCAACGGGATTGGGTTTGTTGTTGTTATCACTAGGGACTAAAAGGTAGTTTTCTCTTTTTTTAACTAGACCATTCAGTAATTTTTGCAAGCATACCTCATTTGCCTTCTTTTGGAGTCTCGTGCCATGCTCATTATTATCTTTGGTTAAAAGGATTTTGGGTGTGAATGAGAGGTGGTAAGACTCGAACTCTTATGATCTTGTATTACGTCTATCAATGCCTACTCTATTATGATGATAGAGGGATCCTTAAGTAAATTTCTACCTTTAGTCCATACTAGGTAGCTACTATGCGTGGAAACGAGTCGAGTCGAGCGTGAGCCTGTCGGAGCTCGGGCTCGGCTCGTTTAAGTTTTATAAAGCTCAAGCTCTTTGTTAAGCTCGAGCTCAGCTCGTGGTATGTTATATAGGCTCTAGCTCAAACGATTTGGCAATGATAAATTAAAGCTTGGCTCGAGCTCGGCTCGTAATATATCTATTTTGAGCTCGTTAATAAGCTTGTTATTGAGCTCAATAAGCTCGCCTATAATATAAATGCAGAACGTTTTATATATGTTTAATACTTAACATATCCTAGTGTCGTTTAGGCTCGCAAGCCCAATCGAGCTTTGTATGTAAAGCTCGGGCTCAAGCTCGATTAATAAATGAGTTGCAACTTAGGCTCGAGCTCGGGCTTGTTTAAGCTCGGCTCGTTCGAGCTTTTTACCGATCCGATCCCGAGCTTTTCACGAGCGGCTCGGCTCATTTCCACCCCTAGTAGCCACTAGTCATATCGGTCGTTGAAGGAACTTGAACAGGTTGTTTTGGCTTTATCTTTAGTGGGGGAGCTAATATCAACTTATTTCTCAGAGGTCGGGTTATTTTTTCCTTTAGTCCGTGTGCTTTTTGAAATTCTTCATTATTATTGCTTTTATGTTTCACATTTAGTCCATTATACTTTTCGAGAAACATATGTTTGATATTGGTGTAACAACTCTATGGTTCTTAAGTTTCTTCCATAGTTCCATATATATCACATCTTTCTGAAGGAGGTAGTGGTATACCCTTACTACGCGGGGTCACCATTGTGGATTGTGGGAAGCTAAAAAGTTACATTAGAAGATGTCAAATTTTAGTTCTTCAAAATTGTTAATATTATGATCCTCTTGGTATGCACACGGAGATGCGAAAACAGTTAATGGGATCCTTGTCCTGAATTGACGGATCCATTCTTGGGTCTGGGATAAGTGGAAACCTTTTTTGGTCATTTCAGTTCCTACATATCCCAACCACAAAGGTGCCACCTTGAAAGTTTAGATATATAAGAATGCAACTCTAAGTACGTTCTCCGGATCTTGCAAAACAAGTGCCAATCTTAAAACAGAGATCCCATTTAACGTTGTGTAGGTCTCCATATTGCATGCCATTAGAAACTCTGAAATTGTTTTTGACATTTACCTGTTGATGAGTCTAGGTAGCAAGTATTTATCACTCACGGCTTTTACGGAGTGGTCATAAAAATGTTGAAACAACTTTAAACCGGTTCATATTCATAACTAAAAGCCGAACATAATATTTTTAGAAATTCATTTAGCTGTTTAGGGCTAGTTGCAAATATAAAAATGGTAATGGTCATGAATTCTAGAAAGCAAGGTAACATAACTTATACCCCTATCATTTGTAAAGAATCTAAAACAATCTTTAGGATTCCTCCCACCACCCGAGCTTTCAGATTATTGTCAATATGATATCTTCACACAATATGGCGGCTTCCTTAGCCGGATAACGTAAAAGTGTACTTTTGGGTTCCTTCTTTTGACCCCATAAAAAAAGGGGTAATATATGTTACAGATGATTATAGAGTTCAAGTTTTACCAAGACCTTATCACTGTAATACGCTTATTTATTTATTTACTTATTGTTGCAACACTTTATTACCATCGTCTGACCTTTACAGTCCCAGTCCCTCATTCAATATTATCTTTGCTAATCGCACAATTTAAGTTAGATCGATGTCTTTAAAGCTTAGAATGGAAGCGCTAAGTAGAGTTATACTGGAATCACATAAGTTTTAAGCTCTTTGATTGAGCTTTTCTTTGTGTAGTTCAGTAGTTGTGTTGAACTAAACAGGGTTCAAGATGGCTTTAAGTTTTAACTGAAGGGAGAACATCAATGTAAAATAATACACTAATTAGAAAAGTAGAAAGATATATTTCTCGTGATTTTTAGAATCACACAAGGTTATAGTAAAAATACTGTTTATCGAATGATTCTAGTGGAGAGTATAGCTAGTTGATCGATAGCAGATGCATGCATCTGTGTTTCAACGCATGTACTAATGCATGTAAAGGAGGTTGCTTTTGATATCATCAATGGTAGAAGATAAATCACCAGTGAGAAACATGGAGTTAGTAATTGACTTAGCTTCACATTGTCTATTGCTGAACAGATTAGATGGCTTTAAGCATTTTTCTTCATCCCAATTATATTTTAAACCTTGAATTCTAGATCATTATTGTTGTAGAGGACATAGCTGTTCTATTGCTTTCTGTAAAGAACAGTAATTTGTTAATTTCTCAATTTATTTTGCGGTTTTTTATATTTTATGTGTATCAGTTTACTTGACTTGCAAATGATATTTAACAGTTTATGTAGTAATTTATTATGACATTATACAACTTTTTTTTAAAACCCGTGAAAATCTGAATGTGCATCTCACATTTTTTTAATTCATGTTATCTTTTACTAGTATTTGAAATTTCAAATACCTACAGTCTTGTTATTTCTTTGTTTTTTAGATCTTACTAAACATGGGCAAAAAAGCTGGTGAGCTGCATATAAACGCAAAGAAATTTGGTGGTCTCGCGAAACCTTGTATGAAGGATATGATAACATATCTTGGATGTTTGTCTCTTAATCATAACGTTGATGATAAGTGCACTCGTCAACGCCAGTTACTTGATACGTGCTTGGAAAGTCAGGTGATCATTATGCTTTCTTGGTTGAACTCACATTGGGGGTAGATGAATAATGCATTTAGCAACTAAGTAGTTACACTTCTAAAGTTCTAAGCAGTAGGGGGTGTTTGGATTTGCTTTTGGAAACTAGTTATGATAATCAGTTCTTAATGTTTGGATAAACATAGCTTGCTGTGTTTATCTATTCATTTTTCTCACCTCATTTAAGTGGCTTTCATAGCTTTTCCACAAGATATGCTTCCACTTTTTGGTTAGAAATTTTTTTTGGGTTCATAAATAATGCATGTTTGTCGACCACTCACAGTCAAACAACTATCTAATATTTCAACTCAGTTGGCTGAAGCAGATTCATACACTATCTCCAATCGTTTTAATACAACTGATTAACTATGATACAATCACTTTTTTAATCACAAGTCCAAATAGCCCCACTTATTACTTTCAGAATTACAAATGGGAGAGGCACAACCAAATTCTTCCATTTTGTATCTGATTTTTTGTTATTGTCATTTTGCAGACTGGCAAAAAAAGAAAGCCATGGGCAACCCTCAATTATCACTTGCAGAGGCTGAACAGAGGAAGGAAGTAGTTTTACTTGAAGAAAGGAAGTTATTTTGGGTTATATGATTTAGTGCAGTGGTTGCAGATTTTCAGGCATGTTCGACAAACCATTATGCTCTATTTATTAGCAATTTTGACAACGATCATAAATGGGTGGTGGTTCTGCATGAATAGAAAGCTTTTTTATATGATGTTAGATATGACAAGAGCCAACTTACTAGTACTGGCTACCTGAAATCAGACATATTTCTATTATGTTTATCAACCCTATGAAACATGTCTAGATAATGAAATTCAAGATCATACTATCATAGACATTTTTTTTTGGTAACCATGGTTTTCGATCTTTTGGCCCATTAATTCACGGGGTTTGAGCCTACTACCGTCAAACCAAATAAAGTCATTCCCGAAAGGGGAGGTTGGCATGGTCATTGTTGAATGTAATATTTATGGAATTCCTTTATTTGATAAACATTGTCAAAACTTATAAGGTGAATGAATACTGATGTTAATGGTTTACATTATAAACATGAGTAAATTTTAAAAACAGTATGTGGTTTGGTCAAATTGTGGGCTTGGTCCCAACTTTGAAAGTGCATATGTGTGCTTAGGGGTGTTAGTCGAATCGGGTTCTAGTCAATTCGGGTCGGGTCAAACTCAGGTTGAGGCTAATAAACATACCCGAACCCGACCTTATTAAGATCTCATGTTAGTCAGGTCGGGTCAATTGGGTTGACCCTATTTAGTATTTAGGTTACTCGGGTTCACCTGAAGAACCCAAATAAAATTATTAACCCAAGTAACCCGACCTGAATAGCCTTAATCGGGTAGCGAGAGGAACGATTATCACAAGCAGCTGAAATCTGAGACACAAAGGCCTTTTTTCTGGTTCTGAAACAACTTGGGCAGGTCGGGTTAGGTCGGTTGTTTTGGCACCCCTATGTGTACTTATGTGAAACTTAGATGTGCAACTACTATTGTTCTTGGCACGGCTGCAATTGCACACTAAAGTTTTCTACAGGACGCACTTGCATTTTCGAAGCTGTAGAACTGCAGCTGTAATTTGGCAAAAATACTTTGGTTTTGGCAATTTAATCGCTAGAAAGCATAAAAAGACAACGTAATTAAATTGGTAAAGACTTTTCAAGAGGACGGATGGAGACAATAACCGAATTATTGATGTTGATTAATGACCATTCCTGTGTTCTAGTATATATTTTTTTGTTTACAACTTGTGGCTTATGTTGATGCATATATGTGTACGTCTTATCCACGTGGGTATATAGTCAAAGGTGACGGACCACTGAGTAACCGATACTATTCAAGTCTTTAGAATCGAGATATTTTTTACTTGATCCAAGTGAGTCCTTACAAAATTCCTAATGATAACATTTTAAATCATATGGAGATAAGTAAAGTGGCCAACTATTGTGAAAGCATGCGTCCATATTCTTCTAATATCCGAATGAGGGAATGAAGCGGACCTTTTATTTCCATGTAAATCTTATCTAAAAAAAATTGTTACTATTAAAAAAGATATGCTTAATTAAAGATTACACTAATATGCACCGTCACCGATATTTGCAGATAATTGTATAATAAATCAACAAAAGCCGGCTTTTTGTTTCGTTTAGGTCATTCAATGCATCGCTAACAAATATCATATTACGTATTTCATAAACTCACTTTACTTCCATGTTGTCAAAGCTAAACATAAGCTCTAAAAAAGATCTCATAACTATATTACATACACAACAACTTGAATCCGAAGCCATAGGTTTAATTTAATTTCTTAGACAACTAAAACAATGTGTGGATATTTAGTATTATCAACCATCTAAAATGATGTATCCTCAATTACTCATTACTACATTGTAATAATTGTCATCGGCAGCCATGTGAATTGTGACACTTCACGATCAAAACACTTGATAAGACTACTCGTACCAAGTACAAACCTTCGGTCGGTCTCCCCTGTTGAACGCTGCCCCTCCCCCTACTTCGCACAAACCAAACGCCCCCACCCCAAGTTTGAAAGGTTTATTTTGTCACCCAACCAGATAGATTGGAAGTGTTTGTGAGTGATTATTATTATTATTATTATTATTATTATTATTATTATTATTATTATTATTTGTTGTGACTGCAGTCACCTTAATACGAGCATTTGGTATAGCTGAGTTCGCGCTGATGTGACATGACCATTTGGTCAAGTTTGTGATCACTGTTACTTGTAGTCTAAGAAGAGACAATTAGCGGATTCCAAATATATTATATTGTGGTTAGAAGGATAAAATGACACGAAAGTTAGCAATCACAATATTACATACTAGCGATACACAAATTGCTTGTATGTTATTGTTTTATGCTTCAGTTTGTCTTTGTATCTCTTTCCTCACATTTTTCATATAGTCGTTTGTTTGCTTGCACATACATACTTGCCGAAGGTTCTTCTAAAGAGGGTGATTGTCCATTGGGTATTGTTGTCGTTGTTGATAACTTAAGTAACTTTGCATAAAAATACATGAGATAATTTACAGAAAAAGTTGTTTACAGGAAAAAGAGAACACCATGCTTGATGCCACAAAACTCAAGTAGAATTGTGCTAGCTTTTTATTCATAAGCATAACTGATTTCAAAAATACGACAAAAGAAAAGAGGGTATCGCATTATTATTAAACTTTTCTAGATCGCCACAAAAATGGAAAAAAAAAACAACTATAATGCATCTCTTGATCCGACGAACTTTAAATAGAAAACATTATTATTCAAATTTACTAAATTATTACCAAGTGGGTGGGAGATGATTCAATTTTTGAAAAGTGAAATGAAGAATAAAATGATGAATGCACATGGAGGAGTTGTAGAAACAAGGAGCAAAATGACAATTGTGGACCCAAAAGCCGCTATTTCATACAGTCATTGTGTATTATGATACAAGTTAACAGCATTACTCCCCGTTGAAACCTTGATTTTGTGCAACTTTTTTTTGTTTTTGTTTTTTTTTGTTTTTGTTTTTTTTTTTTTTTTTGTTCTAGCCGTTTTTGGGTGTCGACTGACCTCTCAAGTGTCTAGCCTTAGGATCGAAACCATGACCTATTTATTCAAAAGCCTTTATTGATCGGTCAATTAGACGTTTAGTGTAAGGAGTGATTCCATTGTAACAATGGATGAGATTTTGGTAACAATTATTCTAATGAGTAGTTTTTGTAGTTTTTTCATTTACAACCAAGTTATAGATTATGATTTTGTATTATTATTATGATTCTTAATTGTCAAATAATTATACACGTATATATATTGTTGGATATCTAGTAGCAAAATCTGCCACAAGACAATTGATAAATGACAAACGCAAAACAAACGAGAACCTAATAAGATCATAAGAATTATAGTGCGTCACATACTCGCATAGTTACGCTAGGCCACACGCTGAGACCATACCCAAAACCTTACGCCTGGTGCTCATCCAAGCCTTCCTCAATCTTCCAAGACTTATAACATAGGTAATCAGTGAGTCGCCAAATCAATCTGCTTCACTCACCGATTATCCGGGTTTGAACCGGCTCTACACTCAACATACATATCAAACAAAACATTTGTCCCAAGTATGAGTATGTGAAATCACCATAAGAATTCACATGATTTTTGCATGTTCGGTTTATTTTTTTTTTTTTTTTTTTTTTTTTTTTTTTAGAAAGGCAACATTTAATAAAAACCACAAACAGCGTACAATACAAGGCATCCCCACCCCAATTAACAAGCTACTTAAAAGAGGAAGGGACCCAAAGCAAAACAAGAACAAAACAAAGGTACCACCACTATAACCTCACATGAGGACAGTTACAACTAAATGACACAAGAGGACAAGCAAACAGACACCAACAACAAGTACTCACATGAGTGTAAATAATCCCATATGAATCACTGGCCATCAATGTCCATAAGCTGCCAAAAAAATAAAACTAACCAATCTCTAAACCTTAAGACTTATAAAGACAGAATGCATACAAAAAGAACCCACTTTGCAGACCATCAGATCCATTGCAGCCATAATCCAAACAGCAGGTAACTCGAAAATAACTCACTGACTGTACCAATTGAATCAGACCAGAACCAGATTAAATCAAAAACACCAACAGAACACAAACATTTTACTGCATCTGACAATTTTTTGGATCAAATAGCCATTGTTGCCAATCTATCTCTTTGTGTTTCTTCGATCTTCGTACAATCCACTCGTAGCTTTTTAATTGGATGTCTTGAACAATTTTATTAGTACTTGCCACTTTCCTACCGAACACACGCGAGTTTCTTTCTTTCCAAATGTAATATCCCGAAGTCCAAATGACTGCTTGCCAAACACGCGAAATCTTGATAGGGACACTAACGTTCCCATATGATGAGAAAAATTCATCAATGGAAAAAGCGTTAACACCCTCCATCTTCCACCAACTAAAAATCTTACCCCACACACTCCTTGCAAGATCACACGTGACCAAGCAATGAGCGCATGATTCCACCACATTGTTGCAACTTGGACAAAGCACCGAATCTAAGTCAATACCTCTTTTATCGAGCTCTTCACGTACCGGAAGTCTTCCTTTAAGAGCTCTCCACACGAAAATATTTACTTTTTTCGGAACCAACTTGTTCCAAAGAGTTTCTCGTCCTCCACTTTCCACATGTAGAATCTTTTCCTCGATCATGCTTGATAAGTCTTTGACCTCGAGCTCACCATCATCGAAAATCATCCACTTCCATCTATCCCTACAATTATTAGAGACAACAACATTTTGCAAAATACCTATTCCGCATGTTCGGTTTATTGTTTCTGTATGTGGTCATGACAAGCTTGATAACTACAAGAGCTAAAAAGTGCGTAGCATGGTGACAATCTACTAGGGAAGTTGAGTAAGTTATATGTTTTCCAACAAGGTGTAGGAATTAGGATTGGTCTTGTTTTTTGGTCCACAAACCGTAGATTTTCGTTAATCAAGACGCATGAAACCTATTTGTTCACTAGTCCACACACATCATAAGATAGCCAGAGGAATCGAATTTCACTTTACTTCCCGTAAACCAAGCACTTGACAGATTTAAAATGTTATAAATCCTTTAAAAAATAAGAAACAATATATCCTCTTACTCTTTGTTCATACTAATCTTTCTATTGACAAAATCGTGACAAGTGACAGAATTAATGGTTTAAATGTAAAAAGATAATAAGTGGAAAAAAAACATATTTTATATTTGTGTGTGTAGGAGAGTAAATAGGCATATAAATAGGAGGATATAACAAAACTCTTAAAAAATAGTATGTGAATTATAGACGGAATTTAGAATGGACTGAAAGGGTTGTGCCCCCCCCTCCCCCCCCCCCCCCCCCCCCCCCTCCCTACAAATTATTTGACCCTATGTACATTTTATACATTTTTATATTTGGGTTTATTCATTTTTAATATAAAATTTTCAACGCAGTGTATATCACACTTAATAAAATAAATATTTTTCAAGTTGCCTCATTCATTAACAACGTTCTAGTTCCGCCCGTCCATGTGTGAATCAAACTCTCATTTAGACTATGTTTATTTGTGATCCAATCCAATCGGTTGGAGGGTATAAATGACATAAACAATGAATATTATATCAAAAGTACATCAAAGTAAGAAAGAGCAGTGCATGAACTGGTCACTTGGTGACATTCAATTTCTTCATCAAATCTGTCACATGTCACAAAATGGTTGGCTAGCTATTGGTACAATGATGCATGGTTGGCAATGCATGTTGGGTTGGGTTGTTGATAAATAGTAAAAAAAATTAAGATTAGTTGTATGTATTTGTTGTATATGTGAATGAGTGAAAAATAATATTTTAACGAAAGATTAAGTTGAATAAGGTTGTTAATAAAGATAGTCTACAAGTGTACTTGTAAAGTCAAGTAAAAGTTGGAACAATGTCCTTGCAATTTTTAAGTACGTACGTACGTACTCCTTATGTTTTTGGACAGTGTACGTCCATGTGTGAATCAAACTCTCATTTACAAAGTACCTGCACGTAACGTCAATTAAAAGGTTGAACCATGATCTTTCAATTTTTAAGTACGTCCTTATGTTTTTGGACAGTGTACATTGCATGCATATATTTTAAGTCCTTACAACAATAGCTGCGCTATGTAAGCCCTTAAAAATGAATCAGTTAAAAGATGCATGTTTCCGTAAAATAAAATGGGGAAAATGAATTATGTTTCTTTTTCAAGTAACATGAAAAATTAAGATGAGTCTTTTGAGTTAGATGTATACGACATTACCAAAATATATCCTCATTAAAGTTTCTAACATTTCATGCATCTAGCCAACTCAGAACGCATGTATATTAAGGTTTGAGTTTCAAAACTTTGATCAGCTGACTTACCACTAAAATAATTTGGGTGACAAGTAGCACTCTAGCGCTGTACCATATAAATAAGGAGTCGTATAAATAAAAGAAAGCAAGACCAGTCAAATAAAAGCTTTGGAAGGAGGAATGCAGAAGTGGGACCAAGAATATATAAGATGGAGGGACACATGGTCCGAGCGGCGTGGCTCAGGCTACCTTTTCAGTGAAGGTCCCGCCTCCCGAACCGCACTGCATCATCATCCGGCAAAGCATGCTTCCATTGTCTCCCCAAGTTTTGTACTCACCTTTGTTTTCAACTAATGATATTCTTTTAACATTTTTATTTATTGATAAAGCCTTTTTATAATATTCATTTACTAATTTTTTTACACACACAACAATATTATATAAAAAATGCTATTGTTTTAGTTTTTTTTTCTCATTCTTCTCATCTTAATTATGTTTCTCACTTAATATTAAGTCAAATGCTATTTTCTCTCATAAATTGTGTCGATTTATCCTCTTATTCACAGGATCCTGACAAGTATCAAAATTGAGTTGAATGTGTATGGGGATATTGTAGGAGGCTTTATCAATGCTCATATTATATACATTTTTCCCACACATTCTTCTTTGCATCCAAACCATCAATGCTGACACTTGTGAGGATCATGTAAGTAAAAGGATAAGTAGAAACAATTTGTAAGAGGAAATAACATTTTCTTTTTTACTTATCATTCTATTTTCATATGCTTATATGTGGATAAATTGACAATTTAAATAAAAAAGATAATAAATGAAAGACACGTGTCATATTTTTATGCTAGTACGATGATAATTAGACACAAAATGTAAAAAGAAATAGCAATGTTTTTTAATACTATAAGCATTGCTATACCCTCTTCTTATATATGTTACCCACAAAAAAAATGACATATTGAAATGTTTATCTCCTAATCCCTCCGTTAATAAATTATTATCCGGAGACAAAAAAACACAAAGTTAAGAAAATGGACGATTGTACTTTTCATCCAATGATATTTCATCTTATTATTATTGTTGTTGTTTAAATATTTTTGATTGATCGAAAGTGAAAATGAAACAATTATTTAAGACATAAAAAATGGAAAAAAAGGACAATTGATACTAGGGAGTAGGGTTGAGCACGGTTTGAAAATCAGACCGGACTGGCTAAAACCGGACCGGAATGAAAATAGATTTGGCTCAAAAAGCCGGAATGAAAATAGTTCTGGATTGGTTCGGTTCGTCAGTTTAGGAGCATAATAGCCGGTGTTTCATAAGACCAAACCATACCAGATCGATCCGATTACCGAATATGAAGAAAAGAATGGACCGAGGACCGGAACAAAATACGTTCAATTTGGTCTGTTCGGTTCATTTCGGTGCGGTTTCTCGGTTCGGTCAGGTCCACGGTCTATTGTGCTCAGCTCTACTAGAGAGTACTCTTTTTGCTACACACTAAGTGTCCAAATTGATATTTTAAGATGTATCAAAATAATTTTTCACTTTGTATTTCAATCAATGAAAGTAGACTTTAGTAAGTGGAAATGATATTTAATTGATAGGAAATATAGTTAGTCGAATTTAATAAAATTTTATGTAGTATAAAAGTGGACTCTAAATATCAGACATAAGGAATAATTTATTTCATTGAGTTTTACATCTGAAACAGCCATGTGATCAATAGAGGATAAACAGACGAAAAAAAAAAAACCAGAAAAAACAAAAAATAAATATCAGTTTGCTATGCGTATCGTAGTTAAATGCAAGATGATATATTCATGATGGCAGATGGCATGCCTTGCATATCATGCATGCATGGTCAGGTAATATTACTCTTCATAGCGCTTATATAACATTGATGTTACTAAAGAATCGTCCTCTCTTTCATGCACCATCATAGCATATGGAACAATGAGGTTTTAATGTTTTATCCTTATGTTCAAGATGACTCTCCAATTGTCCATTGTGGTATCTGTCCCCTTCATACCCTGCTTTCCGTTATTCTAAAGTAACACTATAATATTTGGTAGCCTTTGAGATAAGATATGTATATATAATAATTAAGAATCTAAATATCATATTAATTGTGTTGAGTGGTTTCTAAGAAAATGTCACGCATAGTGACAAAATAATAGCCATGAAAATCAAATTTGTGTGTCACCAAGGTATAATAATGAGGTGATGCTAGAAAAGCTTGATAGTCTTTTTCGATACTCACTTCTTAGAAAAAGCCCGGAGGCTCTCTTGAAGAAGCTTCTCTATTTTCGGGTAAGGGTAATGTTGTCTACATCTCACCTCTTTTATACCTTGTGAAAGACGAGATTTAGTACCGTTGATTTTGTTGTTAACTGTTACTAGTATGTTAGCATCAACAGTTATAAGCACACGATGCAAAAAAGACGATCTTAATATGATTTTCTAACAACAATGGGTAGATTATTACACCATCAAAAACACAATAATTTTAAATGTTGATTTTACCTAGCTAGGGCATTAAGTGATCGTGGATCCTATAAAGTTTTCTTTGGTGTTATAAAAGTGATCAGATAAATCATGAAAGATGTCTCCATAAAAGAGCTTTGTGTCACGGACTTGTCTCTACAAGGTTCTTCCGTGCGGCACTTAGTCTCGACTAAGTCAGCCTTGTTCGAATACTCAATGATCTAGACAACTAGAAGAAGCTTTAAAGAAAGGTACAAGTGAAATGGGAAATACTTTGTATTGCTTGAGAGAACTTTACAAGAGATTACAAGTGATTTGAGAGGTGATCACTACAAATGAGGCCACCATCTATTTATACTACTATGTACAAGGTTCTAGATACTTCTATGGAAGCTTCTAGGATTTCTATAAGCTTCCATGATTTTCATAATCTTCTAAGACTTCCAAGAGGTTCTAGAGCTTCTAACACATTCCAACATATTCCAAAGGCTTTCAAGAATATCCAAGATCCTCCAAGAGAAGTGTGGAATAATCCGGAATCCTCACTATCCTCGAAAATAATCGTATCGAGTAGGCGGGTCGTGACATTTGGCTAACTTATATAAAAATAGAAAAAAAAATGCAATGATGGAGGTGTGAGGGAGAATTTTTGTATGCACAAAACTTGAACTTGATTGGACACAAAAGAAAAAGGATCCCATTTGTTTTGTATGTCTCCAACAATAAATGCCTAGATTTCTGCATGTCTCTGAAAAGAAAATACGTGACTCTTCTGTAATTTTATACAGTATATGACTATATTCAATGTTTCTTCGATACAAATTAAAATTAGGGATCTATTAACCATACGGGGGACAAGGGTGGCAGGCCCTTGTCTCCTCTTTGTCCCTCTATTTTTTTTTCAGTATAACTTCGCTTTTTGTCAGTTTCTGTTCCGTATTTTTGACAATTTTAAGCGTTTGACATATTAAACTTTACATTTTCTGTTTCGCACTTTCAGGTTTATAGCTTTTTAATGTAAATAAAATTATAAAAATAAAAAATAATAAAAAATAAATAAAAAAATAGGGGGGTGTGGCTAAAATGTAGGGGAGGGAGTGGTCAACATGCCCCTAAAATTATCTTTTGATGAATAATATCAGTGATAGTTTGGTACGTATGTTTAATTAGTACACTAGTTAGGGCTGTAAATGAACTGAACGTTCAGTGAACATTTCATGAACCGTTCGATAAAAAGTTCGTTTATGTTCGTTCGTTTATTAAATGAACGAACATGAACAATATTTTACGTTCGTTTAGTTAAATGAACGAACATGAACAAAAGTCTCGTTCGTTCATTTATGTTCGTGAACGTCCGATTAGGCGTTCGTTAAATTCGTTTATGTTTATTTATCTATTTATGTTCATATATCATATCTTTTAATTTTATAATTTTAAAAATTGGTTTGTTTAAACAAAGCAACACTTATAAAACAATATATTATGAAGAATTCAATAAAGTTTATGTTTGTTTGTCTATTTTCATTTATGTTCGATCGTTTATGTTCGTTTAACGTTCGTTTAGTGTCTTAATGAACGAACATGAACAATTCATTTTCTTAATAAACGAACATGAACAAGAAAATTCGCCCGTTTAAGCGTTCGTGTCCGTTTATTTGTCCGGTTAAAATTAAATGAACGAACATGAACAGGGCTTCGTTCGTGTTCGTCCGGTTCATTTATAGCCCTAACACTAGTTAAATGAGCTAGAGCTTTTTCAAAAAAAGTAAAAAAAACAAGTTTATAATTAGAGGAATGGTTAATGAAGAGCAATCTTGCATTGGGGATATGGGAGTAAGTTTTATTTATATTAGTCGAGTTGCGAATATGATTTTCTGTAAGGTTACTTTAACTGAGTTGCGGGATTCAATCAGCGAGTAATGGGTTTGTTTCAGCATTATCAGGATGTAGCCGTGTCGCAGGTGTTCTCAGCCGAGTCTCGGGTTGATAAATAAACTAACGATATGTAAGTTGATATTAAGGAGTATATGTTATAGCTTTATATAAGGGATCAAATAAGAAGAAAAATTAAAATGATAAGAGTTAAAAGTATTTTTAATAACGCATTTTAAACAAAAGCGAGAAATTTAAGGGGAGATGCATATATTTTTCACTACAAGAAACAGGAGAACAGGCGACAAGCGTTATCCCGTCGACACAATGTCGACGGGACGGTGAAGAAAACGACAAAAATTCCGCTTGACCGAAGCCAAGTGCGTTGAATTTTTGGGGTTAACATAATCCCGTCGACATGTCGACGGGACCATATTGGCCAAAATTTTTAGCCTCAATAATTGTCAAAACTTTGGTGCGAACTTATCCCGCCTTTATAATCCCGTCGACATGTCGACGGGATGATATTAAAAATGAATTATTACGTAATTAATGTTTGATTAGCGTTAATTACGTGTTTAGTTTAACGGTACTGTCGACATGTCGACGGGATTATAAAGTAAAAATAATAATACTGAATTAGTGGTCAATATAAATGGCGGGATTTTTCCGGCGTGTTTTGTCCCGTCGACATGTCAACGGGATTATCTCCCCAAATAATCTCCCTATAAATACTCCCACAAAAACATTCCCGTCTCATTTTTTACCTATATACATTCTCACAAAATTATTTTCATCTCATTTTACACATACATTCTTGATTCTCACAAATAAGTCAATCGTCAATTCTTACAAGACACACATGACTTGGCATGGTTGCACAGTTGAAGAGAAGTACTCAAAAATCTTGTCACACGAGCTCCTCTTTAATGAAGTTATGTTAACTTTTGGTCATGCAGTTTATGAGGAATATGGTTCTTTTAAGGATGCTGAACCGTAGATGAGAGACAAGATTATCGAATGGTGTAGGAAAAAGTCGTACTACAAAGAGTACATGGACGAGCTAGATGCTGCTGAAGCTCAAGTTGTTGCTGTTGGAGGTGACGACGAAGCTGAAAGTACGTTGAAAACCAAACTTGATAATATGGGAAATAGGGTCACAAACCTTTAAGCTACATTTGCACATATCAAGGAAATGAAAGCAAGGAAGGGAAAAGATGGTGCGAGTTCGAGTAAAGCGGGAAGTAGCCGCAAAAAAAAAATAAACGGGTTGTTTCGTTTGATCTGTTCTTTTGATTGTCAAGTTGTTTAGTTTGAGTTGTTTCGTTTGGTTGTCGAGTTGTTTAGTTTGAGTTGTTTCATTTAGTTGTCTAGTTGTTTAGTTTGAGTTGTTTCCTTTGGTTGTCGCGTGGTTTAGTTTTGTTGTCGAGTTGTTTAGTTTGAGTCTGTATGAAAATGCATTTGGTTAAGAACTCTTGCTTGTTTTAAATAAATAGTTTGCCTTTGTATTTGATAATTATTGCTCCTTCAGTTCTATTATTTGTGCGTACGAATTTAAAATATAAAGGATGTTCAACATCAGTTACCACAACAACAACAACATTTTATTAAACAACAACAATAACATCAACAACAACATCAAACAACATCAACAACAACAAACAACATCATCAACAACAACAATAACAGCAAACAACATCAACAACAACAAACAACATCAACAACAACAACAATAACAACGATAACAACAACAACAACGATAACAGTTCTACATATGAAATTTATCCATGTCACTTAAAAGCTCACGGAGTATCGCATCCGACTGACATGCGTGGTCGTGGTTGGGATACGTTGCCATGTCAAGTTTTGCCTCCAGCATCCTTAATTTTGTCTCTAGCACGTGTTTTTGTGTCTCCAGCACCTGTTTTTTTTTCATGACACTTTGAGCACCTTGTTGGAGCAGATCCAGAACCGCTTGATGTTGAAGCTCCCAGAGAACCGATCATCATTTTGGCAAGTCGTTCCTCCTTCCATAAAAAAAAATCACATCCATGGTCTGTTGTCCCAGGCTATTATTTTTAAAAACTAACCAAATTATTTATATAATACACGAAAAAGTATGTAATTGTTCACCTGCGAGAAAGGACACGCATAGTATAGTTTACCACGGGAGTAAGATTTACGCGATTCTCGCAGAATCACATCTCCTCGTCCACAAGGACAAGGAAAAGCTTCAAATTCTGCCATCTTCTTCACCATGATAACAATGTATGTTTGTGGTTGTGAGGTTGAGTGGTTGTGAGTGGTGGAATCGTGACCGGGGTAGCCCGATCTATAAGTTGAGGTGATAAAAGGTGGTGGCCGAAAAAAGATTCCAACGGCCGCAAAACTGCTGGTGTCACCGGAAAACGGAAACTGCTAGAGCGTGTATGAGAGAGAGAGAGAGAGAGAGAGAGAGAGAGAGAGAGAGAGAGAGAGAGATAGTGAGATGAGTGTGTGCGTGTGTGTGTGTTTATATTGTGAGGATAAGTTGTTAGGTAGGAAAAATTAGGTAGGAAAAATTTGGTGGGATAAGTTGCCATAGTCGTTCATTTAACATCTCATGTATAACCATAGTCCTTCGTTTAACATCTCATGTATAACCATAGTCAATCGTTTAACATCTCATGTATAACCATTGCATCTCGAGTCGTTCGTTTAACATCTCATGTATTATCATATAGTCGTTCGTTTAACATCTCATGTATAACCATTGCATCTCGAGTCATTTGTTTAACATCTCATGTATAACCATAGTCGTTCGTTTAACATCTCATGTATAACCATTGCATCTCGCGTCGTTCGTTTAACATCTCTTGTGTGACCATAGTCATTCGTTTAACATCTCATGTATAACCATTGCATCTCGAGTCGTTCGTTTAACATCTCATGTATAACCATTGCATCTCGAGTCATTCGTTTAACATCTCATGTATAACCATAGTCGTTCGTTTAACATCTCATGTATAACCATTGCATCTCGCGTCGTTCGTTTAACATCTTTTGTATAACCATAGTCGTTCGTTTAACATCTCATGTATAACCATTGCATCTCGACTCGTTCGTTTAACATCTCTTGTATAACCATAGTCGTTCATTTAACATCTCATGTATAACCATAGTCGTTCGTTTAACATCTCATGTATAACCATTGCATCTCGCGTCGTTCGTTTAACATCTCTTGTATAACCATAGTCGTTCGTTTAACATCTCATGTATAACCATTGCATCTCGCGTCGTTCGTTTAACATCTCATGTATAACCATAGTCGTTCGTTTAACATCTCATGTACAACCATATCATCTCGACTCATTTGTTTAACATCTCGTGTATAACCATTGCATCTCGACTCGTTCGTTTAACTTCTCACATACAACCATATCATCTCGACTCATCTGTCTAACATCTCGTGTATAACCATTGCATCTCGACTTGTTCGTTTAACATCTCGTGTAAAACATTGGGTCAAGGATACAAGACTTGAATTTTGACCGGCTGTGATCTCGAGGTTATCTAATGGTTGGGATAAAAAAAAAGAGTTGTATATCTTTTCTATTTTGTGATATTCTAATTAAAAAAATATTTTTTTTAATTACATTATAAAAATATATTTTTTAATTATATTATAAGTAATTAATTTTAAATTTAACTAGTTACTAATTTTATAAAACTAATTTTTTATTTTATAAAATTATTTATAATAAATATTTTTTTAATTATATTAAAAGTAATTAATATTAAATTTAACTAGTTTTTTTTAAGTTATAAAACTATTTTTTATAAAAAGTTTCTTAATATATTTTTTATTTTATAAAAATATTTATAATTAATACCTTTTTATTATCCCGTCGACATGTCGACGGGATAAGAAAGCGCCAAAATTTCACGAAAAAATCATTTGTCCCGCCAAATGCTAAACGACAAAATTATGTTAACGATCCCGTCGACATGTCGACGGGATAAGAAAAAGATATACCAAAACCAGATCTCGTCAAACACTTAGAAAAAAAAACGAAAAATTCATTTGTCCTCTCTTCTCCGGCGATTATTGACCAATCAACACCAACACACCACAGCACCTCCACACCACACCACCTCCGACACCAATCAACACCACCACACCACACCTCCACCACCAGTAATCAAGCATCAACACCACCACAGACCCACTACAGCTTCACCACCACCACACTAGCACCACTGTGCACACCACCTCCTCCTCATTCATTTAATTCTTCTTCTCCAACCCCTCCTTTGTTTAATTCTTCTTCTTCCCCACCACAGCTCCACCACCACCACACTAGCAGATAAAGGTAATGTTTTTAATTTTTGTTATTATTATTAATTTAATTGTTGTTAATTATTGTTAATTTAATTGTTATTATTATTGTTAACTTTTGTTATTATTATTGATTTTATACAACAGCAGGTAAAGAGGTCGCGATAGCTGAGAGCGAGAGCCAAGGGTGAGAGCCGAGACAACCAAGACATAGCAAGCAGGTAATGTACCTCGTTTTATTTTTTTTATTAACTTTTGGTATCCCGACGACATGTCGCCGACAACAGTTTTTTTTTTTAAACTTTTGATTTACTCTCTTTTAATATAGCCCGAGCCCAAGACCAAGGCCGTACCGCAGCCGAGACCACAGCCCGAGCCCAAGCCTGCAGCTCGAGACCACAGCCGCGAGCCCGAGACCACTGCCGAGAGCCAGAGACAGTATGTTGTTAATTTTTTCATATCCATATTATTTTTTACATATCAGGTTGCATTTAATTAGTATAAAAGGTGAGCGTTTAAGTGTGTTTGCGAAATGTGAGGTTTTAGTATATTAGCTTGCGGATGGGATTGCGAATAGGATATTGCGTTTGCTCATTGTGTACCCACGGTGCAAGTAGCACCTTGGGGGACTTGATATTGCGTTTTCTGTTTGTACCCACGGTGCAAATTGCACCTTGTTGGATAAATGTAGAATTTTTTGCATTAGATGTAGAATAATTCAAATTAGAGGGTGTTTGTTTAGGCTTATATAACGAGCTTATTGCTTGTTTGGTTTTCTGATTAAGTTTCGTAAGCTAAATTTTTATGGCTTATTTTGAAACTTTTTACCTTACATAGTTTCAAAATAAGTCACAAAAGATAAGCTTATGAAACATAAGCCGAAAACCAAATAAGCCATAATCCCGTTATATAAGCCTAAAGACACAACCCCTTAGATATATTTGATATCTTTCTATTAATTGTTTGGTTTTCGGCTTATGTTTCATAATAGTTTCAAAAATAAGTCACAAAAAATAAGTTTTAAAATAAACAAAATAGTTTTTACATAAACTTATATAAACAAAATAGTTTAAAAATAAGTCACAAAAAATAAGCTTATGAAACATAAGTCAAAAACCAAACAATTGTTTATATTCTATTAATTGTTTAACTTAAAATATATGTTATTAATTGTTAGACTTTTGTGAATGTTTTAGGATTTTAGTGATTAATTTCGGAAAGTCCCCGTCCGAAGTTAATCATCCTATAGAAAACCCGTCCGAAATTAATTTATTAGAAATTAATTTCAGAAAGTCCCCTATTTGGGACTGCTTTTTGAATGTTTTGTCTCATTTAGGATATGGATGCGTATAATTGATTTACTATTTGAGATGATTTTGACAGTGTTTCTCCTTTACTCCTACGAATATGTCTTTAATGCACATATTTGGGGAGTTGAGGGGAAATGCTGCCGAAATTTTCTCAAATAGTAAATCAGTTATACGCATTCATATATGAGATGAATCATTCAAAGAGTGGGTTAGGATTGCCTTCCATAGTTGCACTAGGTGAACAAAAAAACTAGTAATAATTCCATGGTTATATGTGTTTATGTGTCGATTATTTTGAATGTGTAATAACTAAGAGTTGAACAAAACAAAATGCAGTTATGATACTTGATAAGAGTTGGACCCGTTTAGACAGTCGTGTTTCAAGAGAGTTTTTTGATGGTCTTGCCGCATTCGTTGAACATTGCAAGCCGTTATTAAATAGTTACGGAAACATAAAATATCCATATCGTCTTTGTTGTAATGTTCCATGGGTATCTCTTGACAAACTTAAAAGCCACATAAGCCAATATGGGTGGGACCCAACTTATACACAATGGCGGGATCACGGTGAACCGGATCCTCTTCCTATAAAAGATAACACAACACAATGTGAGATGAGTGACATGCGTGCGTGCCTTAATGATATTCTTGATATTCATCTAAATAATGAACAAAATGAGCCAACTCCTCCAAATATTGGCGAGACAAGTAACGAGCCGACTCAAGCAACGACACCCCCTGTACGTAACGAGTATGAAGAGTTACTTGCCAGTTCCACTCAGCCTCTTTACCCGGGTTGTGACTTTATGACAACCTTGGATTTTATGTCAAAGTTTACGCATCTCAAGGTCAGCGGTAAATGGAGTGATACTTCGTTTAACAATACGCTAAAATTTCTCCAGGAGGTATTTCCTCCCAGGTTAGGTTACAATCTCCCACCATCATACTCTGCTATAAAAAAAACATTTAAAAAGGTCGGGTTAGGTTATGAGTCGATACATGCTTGTGAAAATGATTGCTTTTTATATCAGGGGACTGGTGCCGAAGATTTGGAGTATTGTCCGGTCTGTAAAACGAGTAGATGGAAAGACAAGAACACAACGGGGAAGAAAGTTCCTAACAAGGTGTTGCGTTACTTTCCTATCATTCCCAGGCTACAACGTTTGTACAAATCTATTCACACCGCAAAACATATGACTTGGCATGCTACTGGAAAGTCTATGGTAAACGGTATGATGCAACACCCGGTTAATGGTTAAGCATGGCAGAAGTTTGACAGCGGTAAATATTCGAAATTTGCTAACGAACCGAGAAACGTTCAATTAGGGTTGGCTGCTGATGGTTTCAATCCGTTCGGCAACCTTAGTCAGACTTACAGCATGTTGCCTGTTATCTTAACAACATACAACTTGCCTCTGTGGTTATGCATGAAAGAGACTACTTTGATGCTGACGTTATTGATTCCTGGACCTAAATTACCCGCGAATGACATTGATGTTTACTTAAAGCCTTTGATTGATGACCTTCAGGAATTATGGAAAAAACCAGGTGTCCCGACTACGGACGCTGTTACAGGCAAAGAATTCAACATGAGAGCGATGCTTTTATGGACCATCAATGATTTTCCTGCTCGTAGTAGTTTGTCAGGTAGGAGTGGGCAAGGTTACTACGCATGCCCTACATGCAAAGTAGGCACTCTGGCTACGCGTGTGATAAAATGGAGGAGGGATACTACTACATTCAATGGTGCACCTGATTTTACAGATCCTCCTAAAAAAGATACTCCGACTGATATCTTAACTCAACTTGCAATATTGCCCACACGTTTGCCGGGGAAACATCCAGATTATGGGGGTGGGAAGATAAAACGTAATACTACAACCGACCTGAACTGGACTAAACGGTTCTATTTTCTACGAGCTTGAATATTGGTCTTCTCTTACTCTAAAACACAATTTGGATGTCATGGATATTGAAAAAAATGTGTTGGAGAGTATCTTGAACACTTTGTTAATGAATGAGAAATTTAAAGACACCGCCAAGGCAAGACAAGACTTGCAAGCTTTGGGCATTCGACGGGAGTTGTGGCTCGGAAACAAACAAAACGGGAAGTGCTCGAAGCCTCATGCTAAGTACTCCCTTACACCCGATAAAAGAAAACTGTTATGTCAATACATCAAAACAGTTAAACTACCAGATGGGTTCGGATCCAAGTTCAAGTCGAAAGTGAGTAAAGATGATAACAATATAGCGGGCATGAAGTCGCATGACTGTCATATAATTATGCAACGGTTACTTCCTTATGGACTTCAGCAATACTTGGACGCACAAACTTATGCACCATTGATCGAGCTTTGTTCATTCTTTAAGCAAATTTGCGCCCGAACTTTAATGGTGAATGACATGGTGAAAGCTAAAGACCAGATGATCAATATTTTGTGCAGACTCGAACAAATATATCCTCCTGCTTTTTTCGACATTATGATTCACTTGGTTATGCATTTACTTGAAGAGGCTCTTCAAGGCGGGCCTGTTTCATTACGGTGGATGTATCCATTTGAAAGATACATGAAGAAGCTAAAAAACTATGTATGAAATAAAGCTAAGCCGGAAGGTTCAATAGCGGAGGGTTATGTTGCAGACGAAGCATTAACTTTTTGTTCTCGGTATTTTCGAGGTGAAATTGGGACAAAATTTAACCGTCCCATTGCATCTGAGGGTTGTCCTCGCCCAACAAGTGATTTTCAGGTGTTCCGATCACTATGTAAAAAGTCTGGTAAAGAGACAATTATTCAGTTAGGTCTCCCAGAAATGAAGAAAGTGATATGGTATGTACTTCACAAGAGTCCTGAGATCGACGCGTACATGAATGAGTTCGAGAGGTACGCGTTTTTATTTTGAAATTTCTTTTCCCAAGTTATCTTTTCGATTAATTCTAAAATCATGAACATTTTCAGTGAACGTCCTGAAAGCGACATGCAGCAAGAATTTTCTAGATGGTTTGAGTCGAAGGGAAACTTATTATATGTATTTCCTTGTATAAATAACGACTATATTATTCATCTCTATGTATTCTTATCTTTGTTCATAGATCGGTAATCTTTACACAGCCAATGACCCAAGATGTACTCCCGACTTATTCGCTTTGGTTTGTGGACCATCATCGACCGCAACCTCAGTCAACTCGTGCGTAGTCAATGGTGTGAAGTTTGTCGTACACAGCCGCGATGTAAAACGTACAACTCAGAACAGCGGAATTTGTTCACCTGGCGAGAAGGAAGGAGAAATGTATTATGGTCAGCTAGAAGAAATTCTGGAGTTTGCGTATACCCAGTTCAAAGTAGTGTTGTTTTGAGTTAAGTGGTTCGACTTAGCCAAAAGAGGTAGAGTTGAACGTTATAACACTAGAAACAACATGACACAAATTTGGGGATGTAGCACAGCGTTTGAAGATCAACCTTACATTCTCGCAACACAAGCAAAACAAGTCTTCTACCTTGAAGATCCTGCCAGACGACCAACCCATTGGAAGGTCGTCCAAGAAGTGAATCACAACACCACATGGGATGTCATCATGGTAGAAGACGATGATGATGTGATACATGGCAACAACTCATCTAATCTCCAACTGTCTGCTAATTTGGATGCTTTGGAATTGTCCCCCTTAAATATCGATGGTCAATCAACGTTAGTTGAGGCACTACCACCTGTTAATACAAATATCGTCTAAAAACGTTATTTATATTTTACGATCTTCACTAAGTTTTGTTAACGACAAAATGTAAACTTTAGTTTCTAAGCAAAACATAATCTTAGTTTTTAAGACTTGCATAAACTAGACTTTTGCTACATTTTACATTTCATAAAACACAACACAAGTTTATTTCTTAAATTATAAATTGTCACATCACATTTATGGCAAGTTTTGTCATTATGCATTTATGGAAAGAAATGTGTTTGACTAACTTTGTTGTTGCTTGCAAGCTTTGTATTTGACTTGTTTTTATGAGATGTGACATTGTTTGGTTGCTAGGAGTTATGAGACAAGACCTTGTTTGGTTTGCAAGATTTATTACAAAACCAACTGCAAGCCCGGCGGTACCCTGGAGGTACACGGGCGGAACCCTTCTCAGGGGTCCGCCTGATCCGCCAGACCTGCAGAAGGTTTTGGCTATAAATATTGAGCCACAAGTTGAATTTTGGCTCATCACTTGACATTACATTTTACACACACATTCATTCTTTCATCTAACCTCTTAACATTTCATATGTGAAGTTTCTTTTTGTAGCAAAGAGATTCACGAGCTTACTAAAAGTAACAAGTATTCAACACAACGTTGCAATACTTGTTAGCTTAGCATTGTGTAGACTTGTGTAGTTTACACTTCATTTGATTGTGTATTTTCAGTAGTGATCGGTTAGTATTTTAGTCCTCAAAATACAAAGAGTGTTGGGAGTTGTTGTACCCTAGTAAAAGAACTAAACGGGAGTGGTTGTGCCCTTGTACAAGAACTCGACATTTAGCTTTGTGTCGGTTAAAGTATAAGCGACGTGTAAGGTTTTCTCTGCCGGTGAAAGGAGCTTATTGACTAGTGAAAGAAACTCTCGAGTTGGATACTCGGGGCGTGGACGTAGGGCAAGGAAAAAGAGTCCTTGTAGCCGAACCACGATAAATACTCGTGTTGTGGTTTGATCGTTTCTTTCATTTACTTGCATGTTATATATTGTGTTTGTGCATATATCTTTGATCAAACGGAAAGTTTCAAAGCTAACTTAACAAGTTAAAAAGATTTTAATCGGTAAACTATTCAACCCCCCTTCTAGTTTTCCACACCACCAATCATTCATGTTGATGACGACGATGATTTTATTGATGATGAAGACGACGATCCTTATGATTTAGTAGATTTTGATCCAAACAATTCTGATGATGAAGTTGAAGTTGCGACTCATGTTTATGATAGTGATGTTGATTTAGCAGATTGATCTTAAATTTTTGTAAAACGACACTTATTCGAATGAAATTGTTATGGATTGTTTAAATGTGTATATTTATTTCGAATGTGTATGTATTTGAATGTGTGCATGCTTATGTTAATTTGTTCATGTATTTCTATACGTTATTCAACTTGTACTTTTACAGATGGCAGCAACAGTCACCCGTGGTCATGGTGGTGACGGTGCCGGTGACCCACCACCTTCCCTTACCCGTCAAGATTGATAGCGGTTGCCGTGGTGGTGGTAAGAAACTTAAACTTGATTAATTGAATTTTGTTACTTGTTATTTTTTGACGTTTTCACTCACTACATTTGTAGGATCGCGTGGACGACGACCTCGACGGGGACGTAGGGCTAGCGGTGGAGGAGGCAGAGGTGGAGGACGGGCTGGCGGCATGCCACAGACCCGTCAAGCCAACAAGAACGTAGCGCTGAGGAAAGCTGTAGAGTTATATGGCCCGCAGTCGATCGAGTTTGAGACTAAGGATCAGGAGACGTATGATCATGTCGGGCCCCACCGCGCATGGTTCAGTAACTACGTTGGCTAGCTGGTTAGGACCTTGCCGTTGTACTATCCCTCTTGGCACGATCTTGAGAAAGCGACTCGGGCTGCCTTCATGAACCGACTCGGGGTCAGTTATTTTATTTTCCTTTTAATTATATCTCTATATTTTAATATTTGAATGTGTACATTTATTTAAATTTGTTTAATTGTGTATATTTATTTAAATTTGTTTATTTATTTATATAGTTATGTTAATATTAACTATATTTGATTGCAGCAATTCCTTGAATTGGAGTACCACAGGCGCAAGGACGACTGGGAACTTATAAAGAACAGCCTCAATCAATATATAGCTAAGCGCTACTCCGACAATAAAGGCATCATGAAGAAAACTTATTTTACCCTAAAGGGTGGGGCTGGGGCGGCGGATGTCATACGACAAAACCCTCCTCCGAACCTTGAGCCGTCGGTGTGGGAGCAACACATGAGGTTCTACCTGAATGAGAAGAACATGGCGCGAGCTGCGGTGAACAAGGAGAACCGAAAGAAGAACAAGGTGTACAGCCGCCACGGTTCCAAGTCCTTAGCCACTATGCGACACGAATATGTAAGACACATTTTATTTTTATAAAAGTATTTTATTTTTATAAAATTATTTAATTTTAATTATATATTAATTAAAATTTTTAATTATATAAAAGTAATTAATTTTAATTTTTTAAAAGTATTTAAGTTTAATTAAAATATATATAGTGTTTGATTTTTTATTTTTAATTTGTTTCATCTTATATGCATGTGTATATACAGTTTGAAAACAGCAAGGACAAGCAGTACCCATCACTCATCCAGAGATTTTACGACACACACTGCGACGAGGATGGTGCTTGGTTGCAGGATGAGGCACTTTAATTTCCCCAAATTAAACACGCACTTTAATGATTCATTGAAACATAATCTTGTAATTAACCCGACATATATATTAATTTTCTCAAATTTTTTTCAACTAAATAGGAAGAGATGGTCCGTCTGAGAGATCTGGGAGCGAATACGCCTGAAGGGGTGGCGTACACAGAGGAGCAGATACTTGCCATGGTTATCAAGGGCAAGCAGCGGGGCCACATTGCCGGACGGGGTAGGGTAGTACCCGGCCTGGAGAGGCCACCGTTACCAGACACCCCGCCTCCACCTCCAGGTATGTACAGTGTGATAATATTAATTATAGATTACTCATGACTCAATTTATGTATTGCAATGGCTGTTTTTAAATTTTGATTATTTCGTTTTTAGGTGTTGCCGAACTATCTGCTGAGCTTGCTGCAGCTCATAAGAAGATTGCTGAGGCAGAGAAGAAGAGCCAGGAAGATGCTGAAGAACGCAAGACCATGATGAAGAAGCTCGATTTGTTTATGGGTTTTGCCTCGACCAACCCGCAATGGTCTCAGTATATTAGTCAGGTGGATTCTCAGCATGTGGATGGCTCGGGCAGTGGAGCTGGCGGGAGTGGGAGTGGAGCTGGCGGGAGTGGAGCTGGCAGGAGCGGGAGCGATGATATCGATGTGGATGGTGATAGTGATCATGATGAGTGACTTGGGGATGTAGAGGTACAAACTTGGGTTATATATTTTGTGTTGTACTTATGGTTGAAACAATATTTTCGCGATCCTTATCTTAGTATTTTGTAGTTTAACCTTTTGGCGATTTGAACGTTGCGAGTATTGAAACATTTGTGGATATGGCAGCTAGGTTTAGATATTACCACACCCCGTTTTGTAGACTCTATATGTTTTAATGCATTTTGAGGGTGTTTAGCGATAATTTGAAAGTGTTTTAGCCGATGTCGAGTTGTATGTGTTAAGACATGTTGATATTGAGTGGTTATAGCTTATGGTAACAGGTTTAGGTATTACAGGTTTTGGTAGATTTTTTCAGAAAATTTTCCGAAAAAAATCTGGAATATTGCTAGTATTGCAGCTTCATGTTTGCTGTATATAACATTGGTACCGTCGACATGTCGACGACACCATCAAACAAAAAAATTAATTGTTTAATGATGCAGTCGACATGTCGACGGGATAATTACACAAAACATTGACCAACACGTTGACCCTTCAAATTGTTCCCGTCAACATGTCGACGGGATAATTATACAACGTTGACCCACACGTTTGACCAGTCCAATTGTTCCCGTCAACATGTCGACGGGATAATTATACAACATTGACCCACACGTTTGACCCGTCAAATTGTTCCCGTCAACATGTCGACGGGATAATTATACAACGTTGACCCACACGTTTGACCCGTCAAATTATTCCCGTCAATATGTCGACGGGATAGTATAAAGTTAATTAACGTTTAATAATTAAGTTGTTAATAACATATACAATCCCGTCGACATGTTGACGGGAACAATTTGACGGACAACGAATTTCTTTGACTGAAAAAGGACGTGGGACCCACAATGTCGACGGCGGTTGTCGACGGCAATGCTGTTCCCGACGGGGCACAGCCGTCGTCATTATCCCGTCGACATGACGACGGGAACGTACAGTGCCGTCGACATGACGACGGGAAATGCAAAAAAAAATCGACGGGAGAGGTGTCGATTGTACTAGTGTTTGTAGATGCATCTAAATAGTATAGTTGTGGTTTTTTCTCACCATTCTTCTTTTAATTTTACTTCTCATTTGATCCCAACTCTTATAATATATAAAATTAATTCAAACTTTATGTACAACTTATTTTGTTTGCCTTTACATAATTATTGTACATGAATAAATTTTGTACTTTATTAATCAAGGATACATAAGTCAATGTTGTATTTAACACAAATGTAATTCAATAATACAAATAAAACAAAAAGGAAATCGTAAATACTTCTGAATGGGGCAAGTTATTTGGACCCTCCCGCAGAAAGGGTTTTCAATCATTGTATACATTATCAAGTTGTACGGTATGCATCAGGGCTTGTACGGTTTGACCAAACCCTCCCTAATTTGACAACATAGGGAGGGTTTGTATAACATAACCCCTTCTGAATAGATGTCAATACAATGTAGTCATAGATTTCTGTGTAGAGATGTAAGCAGCATATAAATGTCACACAGCACTCAGCTGCTAGCTGTGTGCTTTATGGTGCATGTTGACCGGACCCTCTTTTATTTTTTAGCCGGACCCCCCTAGTTTTTTAATTTTTTTTAATTTTTTTTTTTTATTTTTATAATTTTGTTTATATCAAAAAGCTATAAACCTGAAAGTGCGGAACAGAAAATATAAAGTTTAATATATCAAACACTTAAAACTGTCAAAAATACAGAACAGAAACTGACAAAAAATTGTGCGGAAGAAAGTGAGGGACAACAGGGGGACAAGAGGGGAGAGGGGTGGGCCACCCCCGTCCGGTTAAACTAACCCGTGCTTTATATCTTCATGAACACTTTCACTTCACCTCTACTTCACATACATGGGACTTCCATAACAGGTTAGAAAAGAAAAAAAGCTTCCCTTTCTACTCACACCACTCAACAACTAGAAATAAAAAGTCAAAACTTTTGATCTTCAAAAATTTTAAATAAAACCTTTTCTACTTTAGGATTCTAAATTTTTGAGGTTCAACATCATCCATCATTCAGATTTGCAGGTCTAATATTGTTTTATATAACGTGTGCAGGGAACTCTATATCAAAGTGCATGTTTTGAGACATTTAGTTTTTCGCCAGTACGTTAACAAGATTGAAAACATCAATGGATAAGTTGGTTCTACCGTATGATATGGAATGCATGAAGATGGCCATGTTAAAGCATGAAGAAATATTTAAACAACAGGTTCAATTCCAACTGATCATCAAACTTATTGCAAGACCGCGTTTTGTCACATCTGATTATCTGATTCTCATTATTAAAAAGGCATATATAATCTAATGTTCAAGTACTCAGTATCTTGTACTTATCGAATTAGCTTTATTTATCTTTTATTTTACTTTTCAAGGTACATGAACTTCATAGGCTATATCAAATCCAAAGAATGTTGATGAAAAACATGCAAAATCAAGAAACTTGGAATTTGAGAAATGACACCATACGTTTTGAGTATCATAACGACTACACTTTTAGCAAGCCTCAAAAACAAGATCCGGTTGAAGAAAATGGAAGCTTAGAGATAGAAGATGAGAGTGAAATCGAGCTAACACTAGCCCCTACAAGTTATACCCGAAGGAAGAACAACAACTCCACCTTGACTACACAGTTAAATTTAGATTCTATGGCAAGTTTTTCATCTTCATCAACAGGTTCTCGTCCTAGATACGGAGAAAGTTCAAGAGTTTCGTGGGTAGAGGAGCAAATGAGACAAGTCGATAGATCACTAAACACGCCTCCATGGCTTCGGCAAGTTCTAATTTGATCAAGATGAAATTGTCATTATGAGTCTTATTTGTTTACTTAATGTAAGAAAAAAGAATGGTAGTAAGACTCATAGAGTATTATCTCCAAGAATAGAAATTAGTGAAACGGATTGAAACTTAGTTAATTATTAGTGTTTGTATTGAAGGTTAACTTGTTTTGTGTGTGTGCGCTCTTCTCTTAGCTATTAGTGTTTTATTATCTCATAATTGCTCGCTAGGTTTGTGCAATATAAAATTTTATCCTATGAGTTTATAAGTGTGCTATACAGTGCTATGAGATAATGTATAACTACTATATAATCAAAATTTATAAGTACTAAATAATAATTGAGATTGAAAATGTCCAAACTTTTCACTATCTAACAAATTTTGTCACATTTATAAGTGTTAAAACTTTGGACAACTTGTCAAGCTTTTCAATTTTGAACTGTTTGACAGAGTTATCCTTATTTAGAAGTTATTTGTCATGACAAGTTTTTAAGTAAAAGTGTGTGAATTTGACCAAAAAATATGTAAACTGTATAATTTGTTGTAGCAAGTTCAGCCAACCTCCATGTAATTTTAGATTTAATGGTCAAAGAAAATTAAGTTTGTCACATGGAACATTAAATATGCTTATGCAGTTATGCTTGTGGACTATTTGTTATTGGTTGGCCTAAACTAGACTTTGAAAAGCAAGGAAATGGGAGAAGAATATCATCCATAATAAATCCTATCTGCAAAGCCTAGCTATTTGTCAAAATTTTCAAATTTTCACCAAACACTCATAAATGGTTATAATGCAACAATTATTCAAATTTTATACCGTTATTATGCTTTAAATGAAAACCAGAATAGTCGACTATCTTCATTGGTATTCATCAATACGCCTCAGTTATCGATAAATGTTGGGTATGTTTGACAGATTATGAGTATGTTTGGCAATAATAGCGGTAACAAAAAGCAGTAGCATCAAGTAGTTGCAGTAAGCAATAAGCAGTGATGAAAAACATGATCTGACAACTTATACCCAAAGGAAGAACAACTTTCATCAACAGGTTCACGTCATAGATACGGAGATAGTTCAAGAGTTTTGTATGTAGAAGAGCAAATGAGACAAGTTGATCGATCATTGAACACACCTCCATGGCTTCGTCGAGTTCTAATCTGATCAAGAGATGAAATTGTCATTGTGAGTTTTAATTGTTTACTTAATGTAAGAAAAAAAGAATGGTAGGACTCATAAAATGAAATACCCGATAAACCACAAGGACCAAAAATGTAGTTAACTCATTTTATAATTTAGCAACAAAAGATCCTTAGAGTCGTATGAAGAGTACTCGAACGCATATCAAACTTTGAAATGAACCATGAAACTTATAAGACTTGTTTACTTCCCACTAATGACTAACACCATTGATCACAAAATTATTTGAATAAACATGTGAATGTTCGTACGTGTTCGTGCTAAATAAACCAACCAAGATGTGCGAGGTCTTAAGTTCAATTCTTGCTAGGTGCAAACAACCCTGAAGTAGCCACGCCAACCATGATTACCAAATAGAAAATTTGTAAAAAAGATAACAAGAATCTTATCTTATAATACAAATGCGAATTACATCAGCAGAGACATGTGAACTGGTAAGAAGAATGACATACATAGAGATTGGGTGTAGAGACGAGTTGTGAACAGGCGATTGGACACTTTTCTGCAGATTAGCAAGTTCAAAAGCTTCCAATAAGCGAACTCGACAAATAAGAAAATGGATTAAATTTTTACGCTAAGTTGTTAAGTTTACCAGAAGAACATTTTTTGAGGAAAAAGTTAGATGCTTGATTATAATGATGTTGATGAAGTTGAGAAACATCGGTTCTGAGAATCATTGCCAAGAAATGATGAAAAAGAAAATCTTGGAAATGTGTATGTCATGATTCTTGAAGGTTTGGAAATAGTTAGATTATGTACATGCAATAATCTCTTTGGGGCTATACGACATACGTTGAGTCATATAATGGATACAATACAATACCAATGTTGATTGCAGACGCAATAGACAAATAAAGCGCACACATGCATATAATTGCCAAAAGCCATACACTACCTTGACCCGTTTTCAAAACCAAGATCTTCCACATCTTCAAAAACTTGATCAACATAATAAATTGGTTTGAATGTTAGGCTTATCAACCGTAGGCACACCACGTCTTCACAAACTTGATCAACATAATAAATTAATCAGATGTACACTACAATAATAAATCAGACTAACAATTACCCGTCTTAACTTCGTTTAGCCACTTCTATGATTCTAACATAATGATGTAGATCTTGCCAGTTGCCACAACAATACTAATAAAAAGTCCTAGAAAAACAAATTGAGGGCTGCCCTTTGATGCATATAAGTAATCTCCATACAAAATAAGATAAAAAACATGATTGACGAAAACTTTAGTGACATGAGTAAACTTGCAATTAGTCACCCATCATATACAACTCTGTCTTGACTACTTTATTTAACAAATCTACCATGTCAGCAAAAAAAAGAATCAATAGGCACAAAAACACTTAGCATTATTCCAAATCAATTTCCATCTGTGTGTATGAATTTACCATCTCGACCCTCCCACCTTAGACACCATTTCGGGCACTTTTCGCAAACTGTGCACTAAGTTGTTCATTAACCCAAACAGCTAAAGAAATAGCATGGTCTCGAATTGAAGAATTTTCAGGCGGGCATTTTAGCATATTAATCAAGCTTTGATTATATTGTAGAAGGCTGGCAGATGGCAAGACGGAACCTTTTTCACGATGATACTGAATAACCTTGCAAACATGCTCACACAAGTTACCATTTTCTCCCCACTCGCAACTACAAATTGCATACTCAGAACCCGGGTTCCATATTTCATGATATAGATCCCGATCTACCCGGTCAACAACTTTGACACGTTCACCTTCTGTTATAACATCAGAATTTGGGATTGTTCTTGACTTACGCCAGGAGTTAAAATCACTTACCCATTCGTCTTTCCAGTAACGGGAAAAGTCATCTTTGCCCTCGTACTCGTCAAACCAAAAGTAGGAATGTATTTTAGTACTAAGTTTATTGACTAACCAATCAGCACGTTTGTAGATGTTAGAGTCGGTCTCGTCATTTAGGAACCTGATTTTTAACTGGTTGTGATAAGATTCAAGAGCTGCAGAACTCTCAAGGCTAGAAATTGGCATCGTTTTCAAGGCAGTGATCCAAGAACCTGAAGAAAAACAACAATTAGAACTAATACAAGAAAGGTAAAATCAGAGTTTTTGGGATAGAAACACTGTTGTCGTTAGACTATTTTTGGTATGTTTGACTAATTAAGTCATTTAAAGATTGACTTGTGGCCCATTTTGATAATTTTGTAACAGTAATCTTACCATTTCTACTTTATATATAACTGCTTAATCCTATTTACTAACCCATTCTAGGATACCAAATTGCTTTGAAGTAATCCGTGAAATTTTTACATTCTACAAAATCTTCCATTAAACTATCAAACGATTCAACACGCCCTTTGGAGATATCTTTGACTATTTGACCAAGCGCTTTTGATAAGTTTGCTCGCGTCTGCATATCCGAACATCTTTTCATTAAGTTTTTAAGCCATGCATGACGAACCCGCCAAAAGCAAACCAATACAGAACACTGAAATACTTCCCTGATAACACAACACGCCATGCAATCAATATGAATGTTCAAAGCGAAAAATTACCTAAATGATTATTTGGTGTGGGACCCTATTATAATCATTTGTGAATTACAGTATATGTTTTTCGCAAAATCTATTATGCATACGATAGAGTCATTTCCGGATATACAAGATAAGATTTCATAATTAGTAATGGGCCCCACACCAAAGTTAGGTGATTTTCCCATGTCCAAAACCATGACAATAAACAAGAATCAAAACCATGAGCAAACCTGATAGTCAAGACATCGGTTAAAGGATCATCAACTATAAAGCCAGCTAACTTCCATGTTGGATCTTTAATACAAACTTTATTAAAAAGATCCCTCATCCATCTATGTGCATCCCCTTTAGAAAAACTTGGTGATATTATCCATGCTACAGGTATAGCTTTGTTGTCGTAATTAAAAACAACAAGACTTTGGATTGGGTACTGCATAAAGTTTGTAATGGGACTCGTAAAACTACTGCATATAGTTTGTAAGGGGGAAATTCATCTAAACAGCCCAAACACACATGGTCATAAATAATATGGACCATAAACTTGAGTTTATGCCAAAATATCCCTCAATTCCGCATAAGAAACGTTTGTAAATTACCTGAAGAAAAAATATAAATGCAATGCAAATATCAGGTTTTCACAGAAACAGGTTATTTTTTTCTTCATGTTGAACAAATATTTCTTTTACGTGGAATTGAGGATATTTGAGTATAATTCATTTGTTGATTCAGTATGTTATAAACCCATGAGTGTTATGGCTACAATAAATTTAAGTGTCAAACATACCTTTAGTTTATTGGTGCCAAATCTTGAATCTAAAGCAACAAGTCGCCCATTTCCAAACTGAATCATTTGCTGCAACTGCCATTCCGTTTGAATACCCAAAACAAACGGACCCGTATCAGAAAACTCTTCATGAAAAAACACAATATTCTTATTACTCTCAACCCACAAATCAAGGCTGACATCATCATCGTCATCAAGTTCATAACTTGACCGTCTAATATTCCTTTCTTGTGTCCTCACGTATCTTTTAGTTGTAGGATCATCTATATTAGATGGACCACTTTGTATTTTAACCGATTCATTATGTATTTGCATAATGGTTTCAACTGGAATCCCAACATGTAATAACGGTATGACACGTTGGCGAAATTCCTCTGAATGTTTGTCTTGTGGGTCATGACACGGTAACCCTTTTTTATCCACATGTTTATCTTGGTTGTATATTATAAGTGCTACGGATGGTTTAGCTATTAAACGTTTGACTATAAAGTGGCAGGTGCACCCTCTTTTTGTGCTCGGACGACCAGCAGACTTTTTCTTTGGTACCACGCCTCCTTTTCTATAGTCAGCTGGACCAAACGAACACCAATACCTATAAAATGCTAATTGTGAAGATCATGAAGTTTGACTTTAAAATTCACAATATTTTACTCTGTAAAATGTAGCTAATATGTAAGTTTTTTTTATAGATAACTCAGTGCCAGACTGCCAGATAAATTATTGGGTACTTGGATGCGTGTTTAAAAAGTGATTATACTGTTCGAATGTGCTTTTTGTTGTTTGAAGTATGCAAAGTACTGGTAGGCAAGCATAAATAGAAATACAGACAAACTTATAGATAAGAAGACCTAAAAGGTCATTGCTTTACTAAACTGAACTGTTGTTTAAGTGGGAGTAAGAGACACGCAAATGAGTATACACAAGGGGTAAGCAGGTATGAAATTGATTATTAAACCCTTACAAGAGTGTTTGGCATTGTGTTTTGAAAGTGGTTTTCTGATTAGTAGATAATTTTTGGTATGTTTGACTAATTAAGTCACCATTTTGGTAATTTTTGGTATGGTGACTTAAGTTAAACTGGTTCTGATTGGGGTCAAATAATCAGTTTAAAAGTAGGTTCAACAAAAAGTGAATGGGACTTTCTGATCATTTACAAGTCATTTTACATGTAAATTGTCAACAAATCGAATTTCCTAAAAAACTTAAAGAGTTGATCCCTTGATTATCAGAAGCACATCCAAAACACAATGCCAAACACCCCCTAAATAACCAAATAATCAGAAGCGCAGAACATGTTTATCCAAATAAAAGCTGGCTGTTACGGTTTCAAGCAGTAATTACATAATCATATACAGAACGTTAAGTCCAAACACAAGGAAGATAAGAAACTTACAGAATATAGTTCAGAGTACTATCAACTTTAGGCTTGTCCGGCACTTTAGGTGTTCTATTAGCTCTTACATAAAATTCCGTAGGGCAATCTTTGTTGTTAGATTCACCACGAACAAAGTCATTAACTCTAGGAAATGGGATCAAAGCAAGTCTGTCCAAATTGTTATGATGACCTTTTATTTTAGACCACACAAGATCACATGCCGCAAATTCCAAGGTTGAAGGGTTTTGTTCAGGGAGAGACAGTATCTCATCCCATCTCGTCATCTACGTCATCAAGAAAAACAAAAATAATGAACAGTTAAAAAACTTCCATGTTTGTACTATCGCTTAGCATTTTTAATTGTTTCTTCATGAATTATCTTTGATTTTTTTAAGCATAACAAGTATTATCTTTCTAGTCTATAATGTTTATCAATATATCATATGCATCCATTGTTGCAATAACACTTTCCTTTTTCTTAACCGAAGGAATCAAAGTTAAAAACTTGTGCGAATGAATATTTCTTCGAAACATGGCGATATATCACATTAAGAAACTATTTCAACTAGTATTATAATTGTTTAGATCTTTTGAAAAGTCGGAAAAACCTTAATTTGCACAAATATATAACTTTGATACTTCGAATTGAGATATAACAAAAAATCAATAGAGATATAACAAAGACTAATTCGAAATTAAGAATAAAATGAATTACCAAATACCCAATTCGTATAGGAAATCTAAAATTATGTATCAAGAAATGGAAGAAAAATGGTTTTCAGTATGTGCATGTCAATAAAGAGCGTGTGTTTCTGACCTCCACCACTTGGGCTATTTTCTGTTAGATGTGGGCTTTTTGTAGTTTATGGATTAGAAAGCCCACTATAAAATATTTAAATTATTTATATACTATATTTTTTTCCTAAAGATAGAGTAATATTTACCATATTTTATTGGATCATTAACATAAAATAAACCCCATAATCAATTCTATAAAACCTACCACACCATTCTGAGTCTAGCTCGACTCCCCTGTTCTCAAAATTATAATTCATTGTAGCCCAACTTCAGGTAATTTAAATTATATTATTCATAATAATAGGTTGAATTCATCATGACGAATTTTTGTGTGAGTTTTAGTCGTTATTGGTGATGATATCATGTTTATAAAAACATGAGTTGATGATATATATTTATACTCTTTTTTATCCACCACCTAAGGTCAGGTTAGAGTATTTATTTTTATATTATCTTCCTATCGGTTTCGAGTTATGCTTATGTAGTTATGTGCTCATACTTTGTCTATCTGCGGCATGTGACATTGTCGTTATTGCGTAAGAAACTACAGTAGTAGTTTATTACTGTTACAAACATATAAGGATCTCTGCTTTGTAGTTCTGATGCTATGTAGCTAAGGTCATAATTCTTATTATAGCCACTATTCATTATTTTTAACTGTGTCTGATCGGGAAACCTTGTATGATGCAGACAAGGAAACCATGGCGGTTTCTCTTCCACAAGACGTATTATTGTTTCATGTGCTAACATGGGTTCCAGCAAAATCTGTAACCCGTTTTAAGTGTGTCTCCAAACAATGGAACTCATTCCTAATGTCAGATAGGTTCAAACAGAGGCACAACTGCAACCTTAAAAAAAAACCCCATCTAGAAGACCAAAACCTTTTCTTTCGGGATTCTGGAACAGCAGCAACGTTCTTCACCATCGACTGTGAATCACCGCCTGATAATGCTCCCTGCCAGCGCCCTTTACCACAATTTGGAGCCAGTAGTATTTCTATGCTAACATCTTATCATGGACTCGTATGTTTACAAATAACAAAGAATGATCCTCGATACCCGAATGATCCTCAATACTCTGATAGTAGTATTATTTTGTGGAATCCTTTGACAACTGAGTATAAGATGTTGTCTAAACCATCCAATCCTGATCACATGGAATGCTACGAATGGGACGAATATTCTGTAAGAGGATACGGATTGTATTACGGCTCTTGGGAAGACGACTACAAGCTTGTAGTTGTAGCAATGTCTCGCAATGTTTACATATACTCGTTGAAATCTGACTCATGGAGAAAGTTAGACAAGAAGGCCCCCTTTCTAGCGGATACGGATTATTTTAGTACTGTGCTAGGTCTTTTCTGTAAAAACAATCTCTATTTTCTGGTTCTCGACCCTCAAAATCCACCTGAAACTTCAATTTGGGATGACACACCTCGAACTGCAGTTAGATTTGACACAGCAGCTAAGAGGTTTCATAAGATAAAAAATGCCCCTGTATTTGATAATATTAATTATAATCCAGGCCGAACCGTCATTACTGTTCACAAAGGGTTCGTTCATTTATTATGTGTCATGTACGGCACTATCGAGATTTGGAAGTTAAATGCAGATGGAGATATCTGGAGTGGGGTGGTAACCTATGAGCTCATGATGCCCAGTTGGTCTCCAATGCACTTGATGAGCAACGGAAACTTGCTCATGATAGATTACGAAGATGGAGGTCGTATTTGTCAAGTAGATGTCAAGAAGAAAAAGTATACAGACAAAGATGGCCAGAAGAGCAGAGGCAAAATTAAAAGCAAGGGAAAATACGACACTTTATTGTATTATTCTGACGTTAGAGTGGGTGGTCGTGACCCTGAAGAATTCAGATACACTGAGACGTTTGTGTCACCTAACCAGTATATGAAGTAGCATCTATCACCATCTATCATACTCTTTCAGAATGATTATCCTTCTATTTGTTTGTTTCCGTGTGGGAAAAACAACATTTTTTCTACAAATCTCGCCAAAAACAAAATCAAAGACTTGTCTGTTTGATTAGCTCAAGTTCAGTTTGTAATCATATACGAGTATTAAAGATTTGCATATATACCTTTCTGAAACATAATCGTTTTGCTATTGCACGTCTTTTATCGTGTAATCATATATTTATTAAATATATTTCCTCCTTTTAAAACAGGTGGATGGGATTATATGTGAATCAGTGAGCAAACCAAATGGTTCATCAAGGTTTTAGCATAAAATAAGATATTTTTGGAGAAAACATATTAATTAAGCTCTCCAAATTCATGCACATTGGAAATTGAGGTTTGTGTACAAAAACGTTTCGAAGAGTTAAATTTGGTTTCAACCTTTGCATGATACAATCTTGATGAAATGTCATTCTGTCAATCGCGATTATGCCAAATGCTTTCCTTTCTTTTTTATATGAAAACACAATAGCATATCTACAATATATTATGACTAAAACCATGGAAGAATTAAACTTACCCGTAATAAGTCGGATTAGTAACTAAAAAATAGTGTTCCTCGTTGCCTCTTGGCTAATTTTTATTATATGATGAACAGGAAATACCACAAGCTTCGGTCTAGTATCACACGCTGCCCAGGTTGTCATTCTACATGCATCGTCATCCCAACAACGTCAACCTCTAATTGAGCAGCTGCATTCACTCTTATATCAGGATTACAACCAATTTACATGTACTCAAACTTTGGTCTTATACTTGCGGTAAAAAAGCGACATTTCAAACCCCGGCTCTACCCGGCCGGTTCAACAACTAACCGGTGATGTTACCAGGTCATTACTATCCGGTTTTATGAAGAATTGAAACGCGGATTGAACCGCGGGTTTCACTCATTTAAATATAAAATGCCAAATGTTAAATACAAGTACTAGTTGCTCCAAAACGCTCCAGAAAGCTTGCTGCCAAACATACCAATGTCTATTGATAATTGTGTTAAAGATACAATTACTACAACAATCAGGACATGTCCCCGAGGAAAGTCTTTGGCGGGGAGACGTCCCCTCAGAAAGGGGGGTTTTGTCCCCGCCGAAAGTGGGCACTGTTGTAGTGAATATGAAAAATCTCAAAAGTATTACGTATATATTTATATATATCATTACAAATATCAATTCGGCTATGTATATAACATATACTTATCTTTATAACACAAGGCTTTAACAACAATGGTGTAAGTCCCATACTATCATGTAAAAATGTGTTTTTACAGCATGATATTTAGTACTTTACAAATGGGAATTCAGTTCATGCATCAAAAAGTTCATATCAAGATACCGAATGCCTTCGATCTTTATCAGGTTTATTTCTGCCTCTACTTGAAGGCAAAAACCCATCAGCATGAAGAAATGGTGTAATTTTCCCAAGCTTTTTCGTGACCGAGCTTATCAATGATTTTTTAGGCAATGGTGGCTTACCACCACCAGCAATGGGCAAAGGTGGCTTACCAGCAGCAGCAGTGGGCAACGGTGGCTTACCAGCAGTAGTAGTTCCTTTTGCATTGACCTTTGGTTTATTAGCAGTTGATTTCTCGATCTCTTGCAATCGTGCTTTCATCTTAATAAGCTCAAATTTAAGTTCTTGGTTTTCTTTTTTTAAGCTCGTGATTTCATCTGTTACTGAGTTTTGATGTTTGGGGGTACTGTGTGTACTTAAATGATGAGGGGACTCACTATTGATGGGGGTAGTGTCTACTGTTTCTTGTAACCTCTGTTGTTCATAGTAAAGAACTTGAACCACAGTTTGAACCGGAAGCCTTTCGTTCTGAGCTGCGTGGGCACGAGCTTCACGTGATAATTTTTGACAGTCCATCAAACTACAAACTTTCTTTCGGTCCATGTCACTTATAGCCGGATGGGCCTGAAAAATTCCAGCATAAGTATATAATCTATACTAGAGGTGGCAAAATAGGGGCATTCAGTAAAGGGTCAAAACTAGTCATTTTGTATGGGTTGGGTTCGCCTTAAATTAATTTTGCCCAAAACTTTGTTTTTTTTATTTTATAAATAGTTAGTATATCAAATAAGATCATAAAAGTCATATTATTTTGTTAGTAATTTAACTCTTTGATTAAAACCGATTCAGAAGCTTTATGCATTATGATACAGTTTGGAAGACTTTTGACGAGTTTGAAACATTTTCTTTTAAGCTAAAATTCATTTTATTGGTGTGATATGATATAACCTTAACCTAAATCAACCCATTAATAAGCAAAGGTTTTTAACTTGCCACATCTAGTTTATATGAACCAAATGCTAATCAAATGCATCAGAGGCGGAGCCCGAAAGTTTTCTTCAAGGGGGCACATTTTTATAAATTTTAGAAACTACACTAAAAATTGGTTCTTAAGGGGGCAAATTACAAAAAAAGCCAAATATTTTACAAATTTTACACTACAATTTTTTACGCTTGGGGGGCACACATGCCCCCTTTGACCCCCTTTATCTCCGCCACTGAATGCATGCAAGATCCTTCTATAAATGATAGTCATCAATAAGAAATCAACTGATCATATGTGAATAACAAGTTAACAACTGAATATGAAAGTAGACCATACCTTCAGGTAAATATCAATGGCTCTATACATTCCATCTTCAGTCACCCGTACTTCCATTGGTATACATTCAGCAAAACTTATAAACTTTGAAACCAACAAATTACGATCAGAAGCTATTTTAGCAAGAAAGCTTTCCATTAGCTTTCCGACATTCTCATTATCATTCTGTGTGGAAGAAACATAGCTTATGTCACACATATCCAAAGAATTATGTTCAATGTAATTCATCATCATTTGTTGCACTGTATCAACATCAAACAATGTATCACCATCAAAACAAAAGGATGGAATTAATATATCATCTAAAACCGCTTGAGCTAGTTGTAATCCCATCCTTTTCTCCAAATCGAGCCTGCATGACAATGATGTGTCTAGATATTTGGCGGCTCGAAGCAGCATTGATAGAAAACTTATTGATGTTGCATTCTTTTCCCTTGGTAAGAGGCCTACTATTGTTTCTAAAACAACCCTCTTTTCGTGTTCCTGTTTTGAGTCAAGATTTTTCTTGGCCTTTCCAAAAATTTCCTGTTTCATCAAAAAAAGATGTTCAAGATTCAATGTTCACTACACCCATATAACAAATGGCATATTTTTTAAGAGCATAGAGAGTTTGGGATACTTTTATTTTTCGAAGTGTTTTGTTAAATATGTACATTTATGTAAGGGTCAAAAAAGGCCGAGCCGGGTTGACCCACAAACATATTTATTTACAGTACTTATCATGGATTAGACTATTTTCTAAGAACAGTAACACTTTAAATCTCTGAATAAAAGGATTTAGGCTGTTGTATCTTCTATAAATTACAACATGGACCGCTGTTGTATCTTCTATAAATTACAACATGGACCTTCGGCTACTTTCAACCCATCCTCCTTTTGGCTAAAATTTTGATTTGACCCATTTAGAACATGTTACAACTTACTCTTCCACAGTAGTTTATTGAAAAATGTTTGGCTATTTTTCAAGATTTGATCAAACAAAAGTATCATGTCAGTTATTTACATACAATGACGATAATGAACAATTAATTACTTTGAACTTGGATTCTTACCAAACCTCGAAGACATTTTTGGGCGTAAAGCATTAGAACTGGACCAAGTGCAAATTGCTTAAATCCCCTCGAAACCAATGTAAGAAGAACCCTTTTAAAGATATCAATCCTAAGACCAATCAAGTCTTCAGCCCACCAATCAACAACCGAAACTTGACTTTCTTCTGTGACCATATATGCAATAAAGTCTACACATCGATCAATCAGTTTTACTTTTTCAGATATTGGTAATAAATCTCCTGATGATCGTAGAATGGTAACTGCACCAGACAAATTTATAAGTCCAATTTCATTTAAATAATCTTCCGTTACAGATACCAAGTTTCCAGTAGCATATTCTTCTGTCATTTCAAGATATTCTGCCACACATCTTGCCAATGCAATGTTTTCTGTAGATAACTCAATATTTGCTTCATAACAGAATTTTGCAGCAAGTTCAAATCCTTCAGGCCCGCCTGGGACATCAGGAACTTCAACTACTGAAAGATCAGTATTGTTGGAGTCTGATAACAGCTTCTTTATATAACCACACTTTGAGACTAAAGGAGACTGCACCGATTGAAGAAGCATGTTATAGAATGTAAGGGGTATGTTAAAATCTTGATTATATCATAAAGCGTACCTTATGTATTGGAAAAGAAACATCCCCTATACGAACTGTGACATCACTCGCGACTTCTTGGGAGGTAATCCTGAAATTTGAAAATAAACCAAGTCTTTAAGGATCTTCCTCAACGTGTCCAAAAATGATAAAAACTTAATGAGAAACTATTAGGACCAATAATCACAAATTGTATTGATAGTGAGCTTATTATAATAAAAACACAACATTTACGTGTTGTTTACATTTATTCTTGTTGCTATTATTAGTAAATTCATGAAATGAAGACCAACGCTATAACTAAAAAGAAAACCATACAGTAAACGAATAAAACAGTACGAGCAATATGAATAAGAGTGAAAGCAAACCAGTCACTAATCCTCTTCATGGCATCTGAACTCATCTCCTTATTGGTCGCAGCAAGTTCAAGTGTTTTTTGCTGAACATCCACCATGACAATACTTCAACAACAATCACAACCTTAATAATATCCTACATATGAAGAAAAAAAAAAACAAAAAACAAGAATAATCTTTGCAAAATTATGCATTCACTGTGTCATTTCTCATGCTAGTTTCTGATGTTTTTTTTTTTATTCAAAACAAGTAATGTAGTTATAATGAAATTCCCGTAAAGGGTATCGATATTAGGCCAACATAAGCGAGGTGTAGGGATAAAATAGTCTAATCAAAAAGTTTATGAGGTTAGGATTGTGTTATTTGTGAGTGTGTGGTGGTGGTACAAATGGTTTTGAAGAGTTTTAATTGGCTAAAGATTGGAACTTGGCAGTTTCTTAGTGTGACAATATTATCCACCACATAATGCTGATCTATTACAGTGTCATATACGCACATTCACTATCACAGTTTTTCATAAAAATGTGAATCAACTTGGTTAAACACGACGAGGAAAACATCGATCATGACTTGTGATAATTCCTGGCCACACTAACGGGTCAAACAGGGTGAATTGAACTTGGAATGTACTAAAAAGGTGATAGGGAAATATGGTCCCTTTTTTATTATTTATGGTCGCGGTGGCAATGAAGGCAATTCCAAGATAACGGAAAATCTTACAAGGCCATGCTGAATGCATGTTCAGTAAAACTAAAAGTAGCTTGTATGAATACTTATTTTCACTGGTACATTTTACTCATTATACTTGGATTCGTACCAATTTGGTTACTAAACTCAGAAAAAGTCTCATTTTCATATCTTGATCATACAATAGCCAATGTGAATCATTTCAAGAAAGTATGTTTGCTAATTCTCACATCACAAATGAAGAAAATTACAGTATATGTTTTCATTAACTTTACTAACTAAATTGCAAGAGCTCAAAATGGCTAATATAAAGACAAGTTCAATTCATGTTGTGTGCAAACAACCATGCAGTGACCATGTCAACCTTTTGAAAAATGAGGATTTTACCCGGTTTGAGTATATGTGATGGTAGGTTCAAACCCCGTAAATCAATCGGTCAAAATTTAGAAACCATGTTACCAACCAAAAAGATAAGTGACAAAGTTATATATGCTGCTGAGCTTATTAATGCAGTAAGCCCAAAAACATATCAACCCAAAAATAACCAAGCCCATAAACAAATATGAGCAAAACATTACATCAACCAACATCTTCATCAAACTCACACACTAAAACCTTATCCATCTCCAAACACCCCAACAAAACATCCAACATCTTCATCAACCAGAAAATCATGTTCCCCCAACAATCTTAAACCCTCATAAACAACCTTAAACCCTAAACCTTAAAGCCATGGATCTTTCATCACCATTTAAACCCTCAAACACAACCATCTTTCACCACCCTTCACTAACACCATTCCCACTCAAAACCCATCTCCAAAACCTCAAATTTCGCAAACCCTTTTCACCAATAACTGCCATAACTAACTCCCAACAAGAACAAGAACAGTTACCACAAAACAGCCCACAAAGGCTACTAAAAGAGCTTTCACAAAGACAAAAACTCATTAACCCAAACAAAAGATTACCACCAAAAAGATTCATATTAAAACCACCTTTAGATGATGCTAAATTAGCTCAAAGATTCCTTAATTCACCACAATTATCATTAAAACAGTTCCCTTTGTTGAGTTCTTGTTTACCTTCTATGAAACTAAACAATGCTGATAAGACGTGGGTTGACGAGTTTTTATTAGAAGTCAAACAAGCTTTAGGATACCCTTTAGAACCATCTGAGAATTTGAGTGATGATAATCCTGCTAAGCAGTTTGATGTTTTGTTGTATTTAGCTTTTGGGCATCCGCATTGCGAGAGGACTAATGCTAGACATGTGAGGTCGGGTCATTCGAGGTTGGGGTTTTTGGGTCAGTATGTTTTGGAATTGGCTATGTGTGAGTTTTTTATGCAGAGGTATCCGAGGGAGTCGCCTGGGCCGATGAGGGAAAGGGTGTATGGTTTGATTGGGAAAAAGTATTTGCCGAAATGGGTTAAGGCTGCTAGCTTGCATAATTTGATTTTTCAGTTTGATGATATGGATAAGCTTATTAGGAAAGAACGAGAACCGCCCGTTAAGTAAGTTTTTAACTTAATGTCTATTAAGAATCCAGTTTCTAACATTATGCAGACCACGCGGGTGTGTGATTTTTGAATTTGATGTGATTATTATGTTTCAAGTATTACTGAAGTTTAGAACCCTGCCTCAGTGGTTAATCTTTTAATAGGATAAAGATTGCTATGATAAGTAAATGTTTGTTTAATATATAAATTATGTAATGACCTTAATGAAATGTGAATATTACTTGTGTTTAGAATCATGACTAGAGTGGTGAATGAAATTTGGACCAATATAGTATGTTTTGGGTATTAGTGGAATTTTGAATCTCCGGTCTGGTGCTATTCAGATGAACCATCACATTTGGAATATATTTGACATGAGGCCAATTTTTTAGTCAGCAATGTAGTTTAAATATTACTTGAGGTGAGAATCGCAACTCGAGTGTTCTTGAGTTCTGGGGTTTATCTCTTTAATTGGAGAAGGGTGATTCTAAGAGTTGAAAAAATCCTGACATCAGGAAACTATGTAGGACCAAAATCAGATTAAGCGACCTTTGTTTATTTGTAGAAGTTAATTTTATTCTTATATTTCATTTAAAAATTGGTATATGGGATTTGTGTGAAAGTGGAAAAAGATTGTAGCTTCTATCATCTATCTGTAAGTGAAATGATTTGCGGACCTTTGCTGCTCGATAGCCTTAAATCCACCATTTTCCCCTCTACTCTGTCATCCTGTTGTTATCCTCGGTTCCTATGCTCTTCGCGTAAAGTAAATGGTACCCACAATACAATCTTAGTTGTTAGTATTCTTTTTGCATACTCTGTAACTTTCATACTTGGATCCTTGACTAGAATAAAAGTATAAGATAGAACGTGTCATCCTCAAAACAACGACTAGCATGGACATAGTAATTTTTGCATTCAAGTTGTGACAATCTTGACATGCATCTTAAGTTTTATATTTTTTTGCAATTCAGTGCTTGCATAGTGACAAATTAGTTGCAACGTTGTATCTAAGAGAAAAAAGTATCTTTTAATTTGCAGGTCCGTTGTTTGGGCTTTATTTGGAGCAATATATCTGTGTTATGGTATGCCCGAAGTTTATCGTGTACTTTTTGAAGTATTTGGATTGGACCCTGAAGATGAAGAGTGCCAGCCAAAATTAAGAAGACAACTTGAAGATGTTGACTATGTCTCCGCAGAATTTGAAGGAAAAAAACTCAGTTGGCAAGAAGTCGCTGCTTACAAGGCAAGCTCTAATAAATAGTATAAGTTACTTATATTGTTTTTGATGTATGATACTATGATAGTTTTACTCCCTCGGTTGATAGAAAAAGAGTTGTGCTTTGACATTTTGGTCACATGGACTGATTTCACATTTAAATGGGTAGAAAATTCTTAAAACAATAAGTACTATATAAAGTAAAAAAAGAGTAGAAACGTATATCATATTCGACTATATAAAGTAATTAGTTTGACCTCAAAAGTCTATGCATATCTTCTTTTTGGAATGCAGCCAGAATTCTTGTTTATATGAGCTTGAATGGAAATCGTTAAATTCATATTTTTTCAGTTATATGATGAATTTGCTGATTTCGCCTTCAAATGGGTGTATGATTTACTGTAAGCTTTATGACATAACACAATAAATCAGTGTGGGGGGTTTTAAGTAAATCAAAATCTATAGACTATACTATACAGTCTATACCTGAATTGAAAAAATTATAGTTTTGACCTAATAAGTGGACTTATATTTCTTGTGTGATTTTGCAGCCTCCTGAAGACGCTCTTTTTGCTCACCCAAGGCTTTTCCGTGCATGTGTACCACCAGGGATGCATAGATTTAGAGGAAATATATGGGATTATGATGCTAGACCTCAAGTTATGAATACATTAGGATATCCGTTAAAAGTCAAAGATAGAATCCCAGAAATTACTAACGCCAGAAATATAGAGCTTGGCCTTGGGTTACAGGTGAAATTATCATTTATATTAACTTCTTCACCTAAAATGTTTTCTAATATTCACTCGTATATATGTAACTGGGGGTACTTTTATGAAATGCAGCTTGCTTTCTTGCACCCATCAAAGCACAAGTTTGAGCATCCACGGTTTTGTTTTGAACGGTTAGAATATGTTGGCCAGAAGATCCAGGTAAATCTTTATTACAGCAATTATAAGCTTTTAATTTTATTGAAATATTGGGCACAATAGCTCTAAAATCTTCTAAAGGGTGATAAGTAGACTGCTAGATGTTTGAGTGCTGAAAAATTACGTATTACGGTTATATAGATAATGTGACCAACCAAAAAAAGTAGAGATATTCATGACATAGAAGTAAAATAGAACGAGAAGTAAATAGTTCTACTGTACTCTTAGATAATTTGCAGTTTGGCTTCGAACTGATTATTTGACCTCTATATAGTACATTTATCCAAACTTAACAAACAAACATTGCTACTGTGAGTAAGTCACATTAATAAGATAATCAGTGTCAGAACACACATCCAAATACCCCTAAAGACACTTGGAACTAATCAATGTGCCAACTCAACTATGCAGGATCTTGTAATGGCTGAAAGGCTGCTTATAAAGCATATAGATGCTCCAGGAAAATGGTTGCAGGAGAAACACAGACGAATTCTTCTGAACAAGTTTTGTGGCAAATACTTGAGGGAAAAACACCTTCACCGTTTCATCATTTACAGTGAGGAAGTTCAAGATTCTTATGAGCAAAACCGTAGGCTCAGGAACCCAGCCACTACCTCTGTCCAACAAGCCATTCATGGACTTGCATACACCGTATATGGCAAGCCTGATGTTAGACGGCTCATGTTTGAGGTTTTTGACTTTGAACAAACTCAACCAAAAGCCGTATGATGGGTGGGTCTTCACTTAAACCAGGTCTTGTTTGTTACATGTAGATTACTGTACCATTTCTTTCTCTTGTTTGACAAATTAATTATATAGAAATGTATAATTAGGATAAAGAAGTGTTGGCGAGGTCCACAGAATGTCATGTGATTACTTGTGTAATAAAAAATACATCAAGAATCTTGGTGGTTATTATATAGATGAGGTTTTGATGTTTGGATCATATTGTCTTTTGTCAAGCTACTGTATTACCACAAGGTTGCAAATAGAGCAAAATAGGTGCTTGTATCTGCAAGTGTTGAGGTCATATTATTTCTGTCATTTCGGCGGAATACTCTTTCCGCATGTAATTTGTATAATTGTTTACACGAATTAGACTGCAAAGAATAACATAGTTAACGGACAACTTTTTGCCATTTTTCAGATCTAAAATAAGTCTATTGGATACAACCAAACCATCACCAAATGACCTAAGTGATAAGTGCATAACTTCCTCACAAGATGTATGGTGTTTAAACCTCACTAGTTACACATTTGTGGGTGATCCGGAAAAATGTCACAAACGGTCACGGGGATACATCGGTTAGGCTGGCGCGCACATCTGAGTTAAAGATTAGTCCTTCTGTATTCCGAATAACATGAACACGAAAAAACCTTAAACAGTTTATCCATTCTCTTAGATACAACCAATATAAGTAGACACGTCACATGAACTGCAACTTTTACAAGTGAACTACATGTATAGATGTCAATGTCGTGATTAGGCCGATAATGATATCAAATTTCATACGACCAATATAAGTAGAGATACATCACATGAACTGCAACTTTTACAAAGTGAACTATGTATAGATGTCAATGTCGTGATTAGGCTGATAATGATATCAAATTTCATACGACCAATACAAGTAGAGACACATCACATGAACTGCAACTTTTACAAGTGAACTACATGTATAGATGTCAATGTCGTGATTATGCCGATAATTATATCAAATTCCATATTAACGGAACAATCAAATACGTAATCATTTAGGCGGTTTGTCACTCTTGATGGAAAAAACTCGCTAGCATATAACTTTATAACACCATTCTATGCATTTCTTTCAACTTCAAAAGAGATCTTAAACTATTTCAAGTTTTCAACACTAAGAGCGAGGGGTGTGGTGGTGCCATTGGTGGCGCCATCACCACTAGCCCAAAAATGGCCATGGCGTACCACACCGGCAGTGGCGCCGTCACCACTCGCGTCGTCACCACCAGCCCACACCGTAGTTTTTTTTTTTTTTTTTTTTTTTTTTTTTTTTGAATTAAATTTGGGACTTTGTGCATGTTTTCAAATCCAACCGTTGGTACCAACGACTATATAGCCATTTTTTTCCCTTTTTCCTATTTACCACACTTTAATTCACACAATTAAACTCTAAAAAAACCTTATAAATACCCTTTATTATTTCATACTTCTCACACACTTCCAAAGTTCCAATCTATTACTAATCTCTACTTCTATTATCTATTTCCATCCAAAATGAATCCAAACTCACCATGGATCAACAACATGCTAAACGATCCGATGAACCAAATGTCGGGATCGTCTTTGAATCCCATTACAATCCGAGATCGTCTTCGAATCCCGGTTACATTCCCACCTTCCAAACCTCATTTATGAATCCCGAAGATCTAGCATTCTTTAGCCAATGAAAATTACAACAACAAAACCAATATAATCAATTTACACAAACTCAACAAACAAACCAAGGCATCCCTTCCCAACTAGATTCGGACCATGCTTCGTATCATATAGTAGACGAAGACGAAAATGAAGATAAAACAGAATCCGAAGAAGGATTAGTGGTCCCGACACCGACCTCAAAAAAATCGAGGACAAAGAAAATGGCGAAGAAGCCAAAGTCAAAGGCGAAGACAAAGAAAACCAACAAAGACAAAGAGGTCGATGAAGATGTGGTCCCGTCCCGACAACCTCGAACTTTTGGAGCCAAGACGAGGAGTATCTTTTGGCGGAGTGTTACATCCAAGTATCCGAGGATCCAAAAACGGGTGTGTATCAACAAAGGGATACGTTTTGGTACAAAGTGCTCGACGCATACAATAAGGAAGCCAAGAGGCTTAACTATACTATTCGTACAAAAAACATGTTGACGGGAAAGTGGACTCCAATGAATAAAGATATCAATAAGATTAATACGGTTGTGGATGAAACGGTGGTTATGAGTGGGGAAGGTGATAAAGATTTTATGAATCGTTGCCACATATTGTTTAACAGATCAATGGGTTATGAATTTAGACACTTGACCACTTGGGGCTTTTTGAAGGACAAGCACAAGTGGAAAAATCCCGACTCGGCTTTGGCAAGACGTAATCGTCTTCGGACTACGAACGAGGAGCCCGAGCATTTTGGACCCGACGAGTTGCCACGGCCAGACGGCATGTACCGGGTTTCTAAGAGTCAACGTTCGTCAAACTCGACCGCTAGTTCCAGTTCAAACCCGGCAATGTTTTAAGAAATGTTGCATCAACAATACGAGTTAGACCGCAAGGCAAAGATAGATGTTCTCGAGTGAGAGTCACTCACGAGAGTTACTTTATATGAATCTCAAAAGATTGCCGAGTAGATGCGGGTGCTAGAAATGGATACAAGCAAGATGGATCCAATCAACGCAAGGATCGTGAAGGCACAACAAGCTCGAATTCGGGCAAAGTATCCTACCGATGAGGATTAGGCTTTTATTTCTATGTTTATGTACTAGATTTTTAATTTTATGCATATTTTAAATGTAATTTTTTTTATGTAATGTGTGTTTTTTTAATTAATGAAGTTTATTTTAGTTTATATTATGTATATTTTTTTTTTATGTAAAAGGAAAAAAAAACAAAAAAAAATTGGCTGACGGCACCAAAATTTCTAGTGCCAACGGATACGGGCAAAATGTGGTGCCGTGAGGTTTCTGATGCTGTGGAGGATTTTGCTGACATGACAGTACTTTTTTCCCACGGCACCAAACTGACGTCACGACCACACCCAATGCTCTAAATATAGGAAAATGAACGAAACATAATCACATCACTTCTCTTTACATGAGAAAGAGATAAGAGTAAATTGAACGATGATGTGAACTCTAAGATTCCTATTTACAAAATATCGACGCACCACTTGCATGAGATTGGAAGTCGTACACAAAACATGTGGTATCGATCACAATCTAGCAACCAACTAGAAAATAGAATCACACTTGCCATTATCAAGTCTAATTCTAAATACACATTTGAGTATTTTAGTATTGTATCAATAATCTAAGATCCACGTATGACTAAGTAATCATATATAGACGTAACTACTTAGATCAAATAAGAAATAAAACTAAAATGAGAAAATTAACACACATTTTAGATGCACATACAAAAAAAATGCATCTCCTTCTAATATGAAATGTGTGACTAGAAATATTCTCACATTTTTTCATTTATTTTCCCCTCACTAAATCTCTCATAACTCAAACGTTTAAAGATGGACTTAGTTTATACACCACTACTTGACACATGGTATAGCAGCCTTTCCGAACGAGTCTCTGGGATCTCCTGTAAACCCCCATGATGTGGTAAAGGGAGTATATTAGGGGAAGCAGATATGTCTGCTTTGACTCGAATGGATGTTCTGAAGAAATTTCAATTAAGTTATGTTATAGAAAAAGAGGATTCTTGCGTTTTTGCCCTCCTGCTGAGAAAGCATGCATTTGTCGGCTCATTTCTTAAAACATTTCAATTGGTACACGCAAGAAATAGGCCAATTCAGCAGCTTTTTGTTCCATTTCCCGTGGAGTAAAATTCTCATCAGTACGAGTCAATGGAATGGCTCCTTGGCCTTTGATATCCATATAAAGGACACGACGAGCATAAATACCCTCTTTAACTTCTACTCTGACGGACTGAATATCTTTTATAAGAAATCGGAGGAAGACCCGACGATTTTTTCCAGGAAATCCCCAATGAAAAATACACAATATTCCGTCTTTTCTATCAAATCGATCATAACCACTACCTACATTCCACGAAATTGTGCACCACAAATAAGAGCTAATAAACAGACCCGCAATCCCATAGAAAGACATCACAATTCCTTGTGGAAAAAAAACGATTTCCTGAGAC